>CM076990.1:12102500-13352500 GCA_039090855.1 Macrothele yani | reverse complement strand
TGGTACCATAATTCCATGATCTTTTCTGAACCTAAGTGGTATACTGCCCATGTAGAATTTGTTAATACATTCACGTACAAACAGTTCATATGTAAAAAAAAATCTGTATGTGGAATAGTTTGTTTTCCTTTCTTCTATAGCACAGTGCAGATAAGCTTAATGTGCGAATGGGCTCCTGCTCAGAGAAATGTCGAAAGAGAATCAACCAACAAAGGGATTTGATCCATTGTTCAAGTGGTTCTCTTGTGATGTGTTTCTCCAAGCAAAAGTGTACCAGGCGACTGTGCCTAATTGTTCCATGTTACAAAATATGAAGCAAACTATCTGCAGAAACCAAATAAAACTGCAATGTCAACAGGCAATTTTTTAAATTCAGTTTTTATAATTTTTAGAGAATTAAGGAATAATGTAATGTATTGAAAGCAAGATTTATCAAATTCTAGACAGGCTGTAATTGCAAATAATTGCTTACCTGAAATTAATACTGATAATGTTATGTTCTTTTTTTTTTTTTTTCGATTGGAGGTTTAACGACCACCGTGAGCAACTCAATGGGCTATAAGCAGTCGCCCGTCCCTAATTTAGGGTCACTGGTTCCAGGGAAGGGAGAGAGTCAGTGCCGTAAGACAAACACAACATCCATGCCTCACCGGGATTCGAGCCCGGACCCCTTTCGGACGAATGATCAGAGGCCATCGCTTAGACCACTGCGCCACCGGGGCGGCTAAAATGTTATGTTCATCTCACATATGAGGGAGAATTAAAAAGACACCACATAATGAACGTCCCGATTATACAGTTCATAAAGATAAACAGAAAATATGGAATACAAAGGATAAATAACTTTCATTTTCCCAAATTACTTTATAGTTACAAAAATTAATGTATTTAACATAAATTTTACATAATATTTAACAAAATCATGTCTTATTTTTTTGTTTCAGGTTTAACAACCACCATGAGCAACTTGTTGGGCTATAAGCAGTCATCTGTCCATCCCTAATTTAGGACCATTAGCTTCACGAAGAAGGAGAGCCAGGGCCGTAAGACCAACACACCACCCATACCTCATCTGGGACTTGAATCCAGGCTCACTTGGACAAATAGTCAGAAGCCACAGCTTAGATCACTGCACCACCGAGGTGGCAAACCATGTATTTACATGTTTTAAAGAATATTTGAACAAAGACTTTAAATTCTACATATAATGAAATATTTCAAACGATTAGGAGAAATTACATAACTGATTTATCTGTATTTTAAGTGCACACAAGAATATAAATAACATTTTAAATGGCTCACAACATTTAGAGTTCTAGTTAGGTTTAAAAATGCAAGCTGGGAGAATTGTGACTGAAGAGAATAAATTGCCCTTAAATGATACAATGCTGAAGCTTTAAATCCTTTAAGTGCTTATTTTACATAAATATTAAAGAACACAGAAACTTTTGCTGAAATTGAAGTCTAATGGGAATAATAAAATGGCGAGTGTCTGACAGAGTCTCTTAACATTTTGTTGGAGTGGTTCTATCAAATCGATCTAACAATTTGTATTTTCTATTGGAATTTACTTATTATCTTTAAAAACAAAGCAAACTAAAACAGCTATTTAAAAAAAAAAAAAAAAAAAAAAGAAGAGAGAGAGAGAGAATGGAAATTGTGACAGCATTTCTGCGTCTGAGAAAAAACCTGTGCCAGTACCATCCCAACAATTTCTAGCAATCAGGGAAAATACTGCTGACATTTAAAAATAAAAATTGTAATTATTTTAGCTAAAGTTGGTTCTTGCGCTTGGCAATGAGAACATTGAAATCTATGCTATTTGCTTCTAAATAACGCAGCATAGGATACTTAGACATTGTGCTGTTAAATTTCATAACCAATAAGCTGGCATACAGAGATCCTAATGCCATAACGGCAAAAAAATTAAACCCAGGGATAAAGAAAAAATAATGGAAGCAACAAGTGGAGAAAATAACAGTTAATACGGAATACCATTTTGCCCGAGAGGCTACAATTCATACAAGTACTTCCAAAATCCGGAAGCCTTAAAATTGATTGGCTACGTTTGTGACACAAACATTAGTACTGAACTTTTCTCGCAGGTCACAGTTCATTTCCACGCTACGTCAAATTACTTGTACGGGAAACAATTGGAGGAAGTTTTGTGTGCACGTGTGCTCATAAAATCCTCCTAACACTTTTTTGTCAACATAATTTTTCCTCCTGCGGCGAGTGGCACATTTATACTTAACAATATCTTTACGAAGGGCAATACATTCGTGCGATGTTGATAAGGCAAAGCGCGAGAAAGGCCTGGAGCCCACTCAGGTCATTTGCAGTAACTCCCCACAAATAACGTCATCTGAAACGGAGACAGAGGCTTTAGCGCCTGCACTGACAAACCTGAAAACAACACAGCACGCACGGCAAATATTTTCATCAATAGTAACTAGGTAGATTTTTTTTTTCCGGCTATGTGAGGGTAAGGATGCGAAATGAATAATTTACGCAAATCTTGTGAGGTGCAGCAACGCAAGAAAAAGAATTTACGATTACAAGAAAATTTCTACCCCGTCTAACTTTTGTTTTCGCAAATTTTTGTTTCCTATGTATAAGCTGAAACCTTGGGAAAAATTACGATAGAATGATGAATTTTATATTTCTTCTTATTCTAAATAACGGAGATATTTGCGTTTTTACGGGAAATGGTTCCACTACGCACAAAAATTAAAAAAATAATATCTTTTAATCTATCAGAAATTAAAAAAGTTGAAACTTTCAGGGTTTTTTATAACTTGGAGGCAGCTACTCGTAAAAAAAAAATCGTAAGTATCAGAGATGTGTTGGTGGAAAATTATTTCAATATCTGACGATTTCGTGTGGAATGACCCAGATGTGAAAATCTATGGTCCTGGGTGTCGGACTACCCTATTTTTCGTAACCAGCCAGCTCTTGCAGTAATCGGAATATTGTCTTAAAATAGCTATAAATAAATTTCTTCATGCATTATGAAATAGAAATATGACAGAATCAAGAAAAATCTCTTTCCGGCCGGAAGACAACAAATCTAGAAAACGGCCGTGAAATCTGGGAAATTTGGTAGGTATGCAATAGTACCGGCTTCATTGCATGGTATTTTTTGTCAAAATACTCGTAAGTACTATAAAAAAAAAGTCTTTTCCCCTCTTTGAAGAATCTTCCTATTTCATACTATTTTCCCTGTTCAAACATTTGAAAGTACATACTTTCTAACTATACCAACTCTACTGCAGAATTACGAAAGCGAAGCTTCAGTTTGTAAGTGATACGAACCTTTTTCAAAATAAATTAGGTGCCCTCAATTTGCAACATTCATCCACACTGGTCTTGAAGGGGAAAAAAACGAGTTTATTAGGATCACCAACATTCAGCAAAATAAAATGTTTTTGTACATTTTGATAAAAGACAAGTGGAACATGCAAAAAAAAAAAAAAAAAAAAAAAGCTCAACTTCCAAAGTTTCCAACGAATTTCGGCGAAATTTAAAATGGAACGTTATTTTCATAATATATCTTGCTTGTCCAGTGTAAAAATTTCAGTCGGTTATTTAAAAAATTGAGGAAATAGCTTTTTCATATTTTTTTTCCCAGTCTACACAGAGAACCAGGGCACCTACTCAGGAACAAATGACTGCCTCTGCGCGAACGCCAGCAGATAAGAGCCTGCGAAATGGGTGTGTGATTAATGGCTTTCTCTCACGCTTTGACGTGTTTGTTTGTTCGGTGGTAGTTTAGAGCATCTGGAGATGGAGAAACTGCAAAGAGACGCACTCCCCAGCACAGCTGCACTCTAATCGGTGAGTGGGTTGCGGAGTTGCCTCGAAAGATGAAACAATTATTTTAAAACTTAGCAATACAGAAATATATTCTACAAAAGTCTGAAACAAAATATTTTTTTGGCAAAATAAAAAATTCCCTGACTTTTCAGTTTCCTGATAAAAAATTCCCTGATTCTTTACGGAAAAACACAATTTTCCCTGATTTTTGGAACAATTTTGAAATTCCCCGAGAATTCCCGGTTTTTCAGGTTGGGTGGGAACCCTGCTGTAACCTTTTACATTTAAAGTAATTACACCATGTGCCAGTGTTGTGTGACATGACGTCCAAATCAGAACCTTGGATTACTCATAGGCAACACATCTTCATTTCTTCCTCAAGTGATGTTTAGCTGTTGCAGGTTCTGTGATGTAGCTCAAAGGAAATTCCTGAACTGGTCTTGTGAGGGATTCACATCATGCAAGTGACAACATACACAGGGTTGTGGAAATTCCTGAACTGGTCTTGTGAGGGATTCACATTCCTGCAAGTGGCAACATACACAGGGATGTGGAAATTCCTGAACGGGTCCTGTGAGGGATTCACATCATGCAATGACAACATACACAGGGTTGTGGAAATTCCTGAACTGGCCTTGTGAGGGATTCACATCATGCAAGTGACAACATACACAGGGTTGTGTAAAAAGTCTATTAACATTTTTGAGGAAGATGTTGGTACCAATTTTAAAGGTCAAGACACAGGATATTTACATATTCTAAAAGGTGAGCTTTCGACCTGTCTACGTAAAAGGAGTTCAACATAAATGGTTCAATTGTATTCATTTGGCATAGGTTTGAAATTGGTAGGCAATCAGGCTCATTTTCATCATTTCATGCTGATTTTTATTGCCAAGATAAAAATGCATTCCAAATGGGGAATATATATATACACAGTGGAACTTTGTTTATACATTTTTCAAGAGACCAAGTAACATTAAATTATAATTGAAAAAACATGTATAACCGAAATGGAAAGTTTAACATTAAGGACAATTCAGAATTTTTGGATCAGCAAACATTTTACATATAAATGATAAAAACATTTATTTGAGAAATGCATAACCAAGGTTCTACTGTACACATGATGTGTATTGTGAGGATGCTGCAAGCATTTGACTGGGTCAGTATTAGTTTGCAAAGTTTAGTTGTGGAAATTATTCACTTGTTGATAAACCACATTTTGAAAGACTTGAAGTTGACAATGACCAAATCAAAGCATTAACTGAAAGCAACCCACACAATACAACCTAAGCAACTGTGCTCACACACTGCACACAACTAACAGCACTCAAGCAGTGAATCTGACAAAAATGGAATAAGTGAATCACCTTGATGTTTGGGAACAACACAATTTACATACACAGGGATCATAGCATACTTCTGGAAAATTTTAGGTAGGAATTTTAGGACTTTTTAGAAAAATTTTAGGAAAATTTTAGGAGTGTATTTCAATAAAAACTAGATGTATATTTGTATACATCTAGTAAAACAACTTTGTATACATTGTAAAGAGTTTGCTTCACACCCTTCAACCATATATACTGATAGACTGCGCATGACATCAAAATTTCTGGCTCCAACATAAAATCACATGACAACAGTCAAAAAGATGGGTTACACCTGCTGTGCTTATGGTTGCTCTGAGCGATATAGTAAAGAAAGTTCTATGATTTTTCATGGGTAAGAAACGAATTAAATACCTAAGTCAATAAAGTTCAATTACTTAACCAGAAACTTGCAGCTATTGATATAAAAATATAGTAACTTAAGAAAAAAGAAATGGAATGCATGTTCCAAATTCTTCGCAAATGTTCATCACATTATAAATCACAAAATGTAAACAACCCGATCATGCATGTATATAGCTCATAAGTAAACTTACCTGAAGAGTTTTCATTATATATGAGGCGCATTCACATAATACACCGAAAACACTGAAGTTCTGCAGCGTAAATTAGTAATCATAACAGCATTTTTACATGAAATTTGGAGTCTGATGATGACGTGCCCAATGTTTGAGCCATGGCGGCTTTGATGCAGCTATTGCCAATGTGCAGTCCATTAGTATATATGGTCGAAGTTCACACCCAAATTTTTTGCATAACGTCTAATGTCTAAAGTTTAAGTATGATTTACTTCTAATGTTCAGTTCTTATCTTTTCACGTGTTATTATCATATTCAAGTATATTTACCACATTCAAGTTTCACTTTGAACATTAATATGCTGTTGAACCAGAAGCAATTCACGATTTTCACAGTAAAGTTTTCAGGTTTCACATTAAATTATAATATCCTAAAAAGGTAATTGAAAACCAAGAACTATGTACAATTGTTAACTGAATTACTTTTTTCATATTATTGTTTCAACCTTTTCCTGATTAGCCTATCTTTTTCTGCTTCCACCACAACTAATTTACTTTCAGTTTTCTTTATTTCAGCTGAACCTTGTATGATCAAGTTAGAGGCAACTGCTATTTCAACAGTATTTTGTTTTTCTACAGCTTTTCTCATTCTTTCTGTTCCCTCTTGAATTACTGCTAGGGAGGCTTCTTTATCTTTTTTAAGTCTATTTATTTCTGCATCATTTTCTTTTATTTTGTCATCAAACTCAGCTTTTCTTTTTTCTGTAGCTGCTTTTCCTTATTTTCCCTCTCTTTCTGCTTCCTTTCTTTTACCTTTTTTGATTCTTCTTCCTTCAGCTTATCAACATACTCTTTATAAAATTTATGTGAATCACGAACACTATTTAACAAATTTCTTGTTATGGGAACTTTACTTACACATCCATAGTGTTTAATGGCCCCTTTAACTATTCTTAATGATGTTATAGTTGAGTCTTTTAAGTTAGCCTTGTCCTTCCTTAACAGAGCAGTGTTAACCGAAAATCCCCTTTCTGCATCAGCATTACCATGAGGTAAAACAAAATTGACTTTATGAGTTTAGCAAGATTTGAGTATTTTTCTTTTCCACTAGAGTCTTTAATACTAAATATATTACGCCAGTAATGATCAATCAGCACTGGAATATGCCCTTCCTCTGAAAATTTCACTAGTTCATCTAGAGTTGGCTTATCGCAATTTAAAAGTTTCCACTCTTTTCTTACTCTATCAATTTGCTCCTCAGAAAGATGCAAAACACTTGAAATTCTGGTTATTTCCGAAAGTCCTTCAGTGACTGAAAGTTGAGTTGACTCTTTCTTTGGTTCTTTTACCTTTAAAACTTCTATGTCTCTTAGCTTTTGATTGCAGAATGGCAAATTTGACTTTAAATATTTTGTGGTTGCAATTAGTGATGATCTTACATCTAAGAGAAATAATTTCTGCCTGGTCTCCTGAACATTCCTGAGGAGATTTTTGTCTTCATACCAACTTCTAACTCTCCTAGTTTTTTCCATGAATTTTTGTTTTCAAAATCTACATTCTTTAGGTCTTCTCCAAATTTCCCTGCAATAACATCATCTTGGATAAACTGAGCCATAACATTCCTCATTAAAGTATTTAAATCAGAATATAACTGGTGTATTTTTGGTTCTTCACTCTGATAACATAATGAAAACTTTTCAAAATTTTGGTGTGAAAATGAAATTAATGCTAAATAGCAAGGAGTTAGCTCATTTTTCAGGAAACAGTGAATTCTTTTATACCTTGCCGAATTGCGCAGTTGTTTTTCAAATATTTTTTGAGATGGCAAGAAGTTTAAAAAATATTCTGTAATATTTAGCCATTGATCCAAGAGCATCTGGGCTACAGAACCAACGGTTAACCATCTGTTGCTGACATGACGCAAAAGAAATTTGGCAGTGACCAATGTTATATCCTCGACAGATTTATAATCCTCTTGTCTTGCAGCACTACTCTTTAAAAAGTAATGCATATCAGTAGCAAATTCGTCAAAATCTATATTTAAGCTTGTCAAAAAATTTTAAATGCATTACTAACAACATGCAGGTTGCAAAAACCTAGTTCCAAAGATTTCTGGCCTGTTTCTTGTTTTACAACTTCATTGAATTTGCGTAAAAAGCACTTATTTACATTTGGGCTGTCCATGGATACACAAATAATTCTGTTCAACGAAATATTGAAGGATGATAACACATCAAGAATTTCTTTTAGCAAAATATCTGCTGTTGCATGACCCAGAAAAACGCTTGTTAGGTATCGGCAAGAAACTGAATTTATTTCTGAAGACCAGTACCTGAGATACACATCCAACTGCCGTTTCACTTGTGTATTTGTAGTTTCATCAAATGCTATAGTAACCTTTCCTGGGCTACTAGATGCAATGTCTTTTTTCAAATCCTCTTCAAAATATTTTGACAATCCATGTGATATCACATAAGCAACTTTTTTCTTTAAGTTGCATTTTGGCTGCAATAGCAGAATCAGAAAACATTTCTTTGAAAAGTTCAACTGTTTCAGTGCATGAAACAAAAGACATTGTCCTTAGCAACTTTCATGGCCCATAATGCTTCGGCTTTAGCCAACTGTAAATCATGACTCAGTACTTCACTAATATTTGTTTTGGGCTGAAGATCCCGTCCTCCAAAGGCTTTCAGGATGGACTTATTTTGAAATTTACTTTGAAATTTCTGCAAATGTTTTTTTCCTTTATGATGCGCTTTTACTTGTGAAAAGCCACTATTAGAAATGTTGAAAATTTCTGAACACAATATACGCTTAGCAGAAAATATTGTTTCAGTTGCAGAACACTATTCTTTCAACTTCACTCCGTCCAATTCTTTGGCGAGCCACGCATCTTGAAATTTCGTTTTGGATTTAGGCATCTTAAACACTTGTATTACTAACCAGAAAATGAAAGGGAAGTACAAAAACACGTTCCAATATTGCAAAACCAGACAACTTCCCGAAATTTGGCTGCGAGGATGTCAGAAGATAGAAAAAAAAAAAAAAAAAAAAAAAAAGCAGGTCACCACTAGAGAACTGAACCTGCACACAGCACAGAGAACACCATAAAAGACGCAAAACCAGAAACTATCATACGCATCTCACGCAAGTTCAGTCAAAGCGAGTCGGAGCAGAGATATATTGCGCATCGAAGGTCGCTGTCGCCGACGCACGATCGAAGGTCAATGATCACGTGCTCTACTGCCTGCCACGATAACACTCAGCTACCATCCCATCGTCATTACCGGAGGTTACGGAAGGAGACCACATGTTTCCTCTTTGCTTCCACCCACCTGCGGTTTACAATAACAAAACATCAGCAGAAAGAAGAGGTTCCACAAGGCATGTACAAAAATAAAGTACGATCTCCTGCGTGCCACGGAGTTCGTCTGCAAAGCGCAAACCAGGGGTGAAAATGACCCCTCCCCTTTTTCCTTAGATCTCTTGTTACTCTCGAAAACTGTCCGAAGGCAAAAAAGTGGAGCGCCCGCCCCGAAGGAAGTGCATCTCGATGGCGTCATTTTCCCTCCCTTCAGCAGCACAGCATATAGGCTGTGTTTCTACAATAACAGGTCTTTTTACCTTACCGTAATGGCAAATTTATTGGCGTTAATAACGGTTGTATTTTTTATAAATAAGCTTACGAAAATTTTAGGAAGAATAGCAAATTTTAGGTATAATTTTAGGAATTTAAGGAGGGTCACAAAATATTAGGAATTTTAGGAGGAATGCGATACCTGCATACATACCTATCACTAAGCTGTTCTATGATATTCAGAGGTTAGCTCCTCACAGAAAGAACTCATTGTTGCTGTATCAGTCATCTCCATTTATAGCAATCTCGGCACACAGCTCGAGCTTCAATAACATCCATCACATCATGCACACAAGACCTTTTGTACTTCATACTCATGATCTTTTTCTCTGTTAGACATTCCTGAATCTGGTCCTCCCATGATTTCCTTGGCCTTCCTCTACCTTACTTCCCTGCCACTTGGACTGAATAAATTCTCTTAGTAAGCATCGTCACTCATTCTTTCAACATGGCTAAACCACTGGAGAATATTAGTCTCCACCTTACTAACAACATTTTGCCTTACTCACATTACACATCTGCATCACATCTTAATTCCTTACATGATCAAAGTGTGTCTTATCACAAACCTTCCATACATAATGCATCTCCCAAGCACACAAACAACTCCTATGTCTTTTCTGCAGAATCCAGGTTTCACTATAATACATCAGAATAGGAACAATTACACTTTCCTATACAGCCATTCAGGACTTTCTTGAGAACCCATCATTCCTGTGAAATCCTCCTAGAGCAACTATGACTTTCAAATTCACCCACCTACTAATTTTGCCATCTAATTTGTTCTCTCTGTCAAACATGCTTCCCAAATATACAAACTCATTATGTACCTTTATGATTGTGATTATATGATTATGTGCTACACAATTTGAGTGAGAAAAATGTTTTCAACTGCACATCTGTTTGGAATTCACTGCTCAAGCAGAATGAAAATGACCCATATCTAAAACAAAAAGGGGCAATGAGAAATAGAATGTGTACATTTACATCGAGTGGAAAAGACTGTAGAGTGAGCAAGACCGTTAACCATACCAAAGGATGGTCTACATCCCAAAAAGGTATTGCTCTGTATGTGTTGGGGCCAAAAGAGACTCTTGTATTATGAACTTCTGCAGAGAAACCAATCAATTCTGATATGTACTGTACCCAACTGGACTAGCTAAAAGCTGCACTTGTTGACAAACATCCAGATATGGCAGCAGGAAGGGCATTGTCTTCCACCAGGACAATGCAAGATCTCACATTTCTTTTGGTCATCAGGAAACATTGCTGGAGCATGGCTCGGATACCCTGCCTCTTGCACCCTATTCACCCAACTTTGTATTTTTAGATTTCCATTTATTCTGTTCTCTACGGAATTCATTCGTCAATGGAAAACACTGCTTCCTAAGAGGCTGAAAAAATCCCACTGACCAGTTTATTTGGCCCAAAACCTTCAAAGTTCCGGGCAAAGAGAATCCTAAAGCTGCCCGATAGATGTCAAGAGGAGGATAAAAATAATGGTGTGTTTATTACTAAACAAAGTGGCAATGGTATGCAAAAGTTTTATCTTTCACTTCTGCCCACAAATGTTGAAAGACTTTCTATACAACTTAATAGTTTTAGTGAACACTGCTGCTTCAGTTGCACTTTGGAGGTGAAGTTAAAGTGCTCTTGTTACAGAGGCCACACAGTTCCTTTCTTCACAGCAGTAAATTTGCCCACATTGTAGTCTGACGTAATTGCCCTCTTTCTTACTGTTTAATGGTTAGTGTCCTCCATACAAGTGCTTGCAATATAGGTATTTCTGTATTTAGAATACTGTTATACAGTCTTATTTTTATGTGTTGAAACACTGGTATTTCCAACTGTAAACTACCAGTACTTATTTACTGGTAGTCTGATTTATTTATGGAAAGCTTATGACAGATTAAATAGGATACTTCTATGGAAGGTCTCGAATAAATATGGAATTACTGGGAATCCACTTAACATGTTGAGGGTGACATGTCTCATAAGAGGCCTGAATGTAGTCTTGTGAGCAGAGACTACGTGCCTCATATGAGATTTTCGCACTTTCCACATTGCGTGCACAATTGTTCGCATGCAGAGGGCACTAATGCCTTTTAGACCGCTCTTGCCATTTCATGGTTGGCAGATCAACTACCATGCACAGTGCTTGCACCACGTCAGAGGGAGTACTACAATGGCAAAAAAACATAGTTCTAAAAATGCTAACAGTGTGAAAGCCATGTAAGCTGTCAGTAGAGCATGTGTACGAGTGAATGGTCTTGAATGGAAATGGTTTTCCTTTGGAACTGGAGCCAGACAAGGATGTGTAATGTCACCATGGCTGTTTAATATATTTATGCATGCGTGTGTGATGCCAAACTGGACAATACTGGTTTATGTCATGGTAATTTCTGTGTGTGTGCACAGTATGTTGTCCCGGATGTATGAAATTCAAACTCAGTATAAATAAGGGAAAAACCAAAGTTATAAATGAATTTATGGCACCTCTATTCATAGTTTACTGTGGAAATAACTTTTTTACGGGTCTTACAGAGGTAATTATTTAAAGAAGTTGGTGGTCAAATTTTCAAACTAAAGCCTAGTTCATCATCAGGACTATGTCACTGGAGTAGTTGCTGCCACTCAGTCGGAAGTGTCCAACCGCAATTATAATTATAAGTGGACACTCCATTAATTGGGACTCAGCAAGAATAATCGCCTACCAATGAAACTTAGTAAAGAGGGAGCTAGAAAAAGGGATGGAAATAGTGAGAAGAAGAAGTGCCACAATTAGCAATAACTGCAGTTGCACACTTCCTACTGAGTGGCAGCAACTACTCCAGTGACATAGTCCTGATGATGAACTAGGCTTTAGTTCAAAAATTTGACCACCAACTTCTTTAAATAGTTACTTCTATAAGCCACGTAAAAAAGTTATTTTCATAGTAAACCAAAGTTACGGTTTTTGAATGAGGAACTGTTAGCACTGAATGCAATATGTCTAAATGGCACAGTGATTGACCAGGTGACCGAGTTTGTGTGTTTAGGATGGATGTTTGACAGAGAAACATTAGATGGTGAAATTAGTAGGCAAGTGAACTCTTCACTGAAAGTCATAGCTGCTTTAGGAAGATTTCACAGGAATGATGGATTCTCAAGGAAGGCCCGAATGTATGCATGAAAGTTAAATTGTTCCATCTCTGATGATAAACGGCAGTGAAACCCGGGTACTGCAGAAGAGACATGAGTTGTTTGTGTGCTGGAGATATTCATTACTTATGGGGTGGATGGGGGTGGGGATGGTAAGACTTGCTGTGATCATGTGAAGGATAAAGATGAGTTACAGTTGTGTAATTGTGAGGCAAAATGTAGTTAGTTAGGTGGCGACTAATGTTCTCAGGTGGTTTGGCCATGTTGAAAGAATGAATGATGAGATGCTAAGATAATTTTTTGAGCCCAAGTGGCAGGAAAGAAAGGTAGAGGAAGGCCCAGGAAATCACGGAAAGGAATGTCTGCATGAGGAAAATATTATGAAGTACAAAAGGTCTTGTGTGCGTCGTGTGATGATTGATGTCAGTGAAGCTCGAGCTGTATGACAAGATCGCTGTAAATGGAGACATTTGATACATCAACATTAAGTAAAATCTAAGTCCTAGAGGTAAACCTTAATCTGGCAGATATACTTTCTTTGAGGAGCTAACCTCTGAATCTCAGAGAACAGCTTAGTGATATGTACATGTACAAGGTAGAATCAAAAAGTTTGGGGACTTAGCGTATTGTTCCTTACCTTGAATACTTTACAACACCAATGCACAACAACCTTCAAAATAATCCCCTTGGGCGATGATGCACTTTCGCCAGCGCTCGTAAAGCTTCTGGAAGCATTGCTGAAAGCCATGTTTTGCAACATCTTGAAATGCCTCCTGCATTGCTGTTTTTACCTCATTTGTTGACACAAAACGATGTCCCTGCAGATTTTGTTTCATCAGTGGAAAGAGGTAAAAATCGCAGGGGGCTAAGTCAGGTGAACAGGCAGGATGTGGAAGCACATTAGTATGATTTCTGGGGAGAAACTTCATGACCAATAGGTAAAGATTAAAACTAGCGGTCGCCACTCGCCACGCGGTGAGTGGATAAAATAAAATGTCCAGTAGAAAAAGTTACTTTAGTTGCCCCGCTCGAAAATTTGCCTGTTCACACGGACTGGTGGCCTGGAGCCAGGCTTTTTCATTGCTAAACAATTTATTTGCATTTTTTAAAACACTCTTGTTACGAACGGTGAAAAACAGCCCTTTCCTCCGCAAATAAGTGGGTATGATCTATTTATAGATTCACTCTTCAAGAACGGGGCAGCTAATTTTGTTTTCCCACTTAATTTGGGGCAAAAAGTAACCATATTCAGCAGCTTGTATCTTAAAGTTCAGTTTCTCTGAAAATGCCTGATTTTCCATTGATTAGGCACTTCTTGCTTATCAGCAAACAAAACCGGCAAGCATTTTCCCTTTTGTTTACAAAACGAAATCAAAGGTTGAAAATCGGGACCCCCGTACCCATCTCGGATGAATGGTCACAAGCCATCCCTTAGACCACTGCGCCGCTGGGGCGCCTGGGACTTCACTTTCTTTACCGTGGTTTTTCATTCCATGCAGAGTCGCATTTCTTTTGTTCTTGTGAATTTTGCTTTAAACATACACAAAAAAAAAAAAGCTCTTGCTCTGCCTCTCTTAATACAGTGAAATGTTACTAAGGAATGGGTAAACACACGATTTTCTGTGAAATTAAATACCAAAAATCAGTACTGTATTGTTCACTCTGCCGTGATAGTAATTTATTTTACGGGTCACAGAAAAGGCCAATTCCATCACCAGCAGAATAAGTGCCGATTTTGAAATTTAATTTAGCTTTAAAAAAGCAGAAAAGGAAAAATACTTTCCATACTGATTGGTTTTGAAGAACAGGCTATTGGAAATAACAAAAACTGTGCTTCACTAGAAAAAAACTTTTAAAATACGAAGTTGTTCTTTTTCACTATTGCTAAAGATATTAAAAATGAGAAACATAATCAGAAAAAATATAACAAATAAGAATATAACCAGAAAGCAAGAAAAGGAGAAAAAAAAAAGCGCATCTTGGGGTAAAAAAAATTCAAAATTTAGAAAACTACGGAACATTTTAATTCGTGCTAAAACAATAATTTTCAGGTGGCGGACAGCATGAAGACGCCCAGTATCGAACAAATGTCCTGACATTAAAATCATCCAATAAACAGTCCTAAAAATATTTGATGAATGTTAGAATTTTGAAAACATGGAAATAAACTTTGAACAAATGTTGAATAACATTATTTCATAGTTTTTTTTATTTCCGTAGTATTTTTTATTTTTGCCATACTCCGCAGCGTAGCATTTGGAAACAGGAAAAAATGACAAATCATTAAAATTCTACCAAAACTGAATTTTTTCTATAATAATAATAATAATAATAATAATAATAATAATAATAATAATAATAATAATAAAAGAAAACGGGCGTTGGGTTCGAAAACCGGACAGAATCCGATGGAATCAGGATACCCTGAATGTGCTTCTATTTTGTCAGGACTATTTTTCCAACACCTGTATAGGTTTTACAATGTTTTTAATGTAATATTTATTAGAACAATCCAGAAAATTACTGAACTTTTAATTTCTGTTAATGGTCAGGAATAATTGCGAATCTGTAAAATAAAGTGACCAGGTTGGTATCACATTTCTCCCAATCTCAGCTATGGTAGATGCACGGCTATGGTTCAGTACCGGCAATCACACAGTACCATAAAATGATTCTACTATAAGATATGAAATTAATATTTGAAAGCTATACAGCCAGTTTTCATTTTGACACCAAGAAGAACCAAATGAAAAATAAATGGAACAGAAAGAAAAATTTAGCAGAACGGAAGCAGCTTCGAAACATAATGTGTGAACATTTTTTACCATCAATAACTCACCAAAAACTGCTAGAGAAACTACAAATAAGCAATTTTTGGTACATGAAGGTCATAGCACAAATTGTTGAAATACTGCTGACCATTATGCCAAGCAATGCAGAAGTTAAGATAATGCAAGCATTGTGGGCAATGAATGTTCTTGATGACAAGACAATGCTCATGAAAAAAATGACTTCAGAAAATAGACAGCAAATAAAGTAAGCCAAAGTAAGTATTACTTGAAATTTTGACCCATCCACTGCTATCAATTTATGGTGGAGAGATTGATGATATATTTTATTTGTGAACATAGTAAGAGACCAAATAAAAATGATTAAATTATCTTTCCAATAAAAACTGTCTAGAAAATTTGTTTGATGTGGTTGAAGAAAAATATAACTTTTAAGAATACATATATTCATTCAATTGCACTGGACAATAGATAGTAGGCCCTTGTACCTACTAAGCTTCAATTTAATTATGTCTAAATAAATTAAAGGTATACAATGCAGTGATAAAATGTGTATACAAAACGAAATAGCCATAAGGAAAGTGGCCACTAGATTTTGTCTACCCACTAGCCAATGGCCACTTGAAAAAATCAATTTTAATCTTTACCAGTAGGGACCGATGTGCAGGCGCCGCATTTTCATGGAGAAGGTACCATTGTCCACTTCGCCACATCTCCGGCCATTTACGACGGACTCTGGTAAGCGACATAAAATGTCTAGATAACATTTCTTGTTAACTGTTGTGCTCTCAGGAATAAATTCGGAATGGACAATGCAATGAGAATAAAAAAACACCTCCAGCATGACTTTTCCTTTGCAGCGATTCTACTTGAATTTCTTTGATGGTGGTGAAAATTGTGATTTCCATGTTGAAGAAGCACACTTTGGCTGAATATTGAACAAGTAGCACCACATTTCATCACCTATGATGATGTAATCCAAAAACGTAGGATTGCTATCGGCTTTGTTGATTAATTTGCCCGACATCCACATTCATTCATCCTTTTGTTCGTAGCTCTTCAAAAGCCGCATTTCTCACACCGCGTAAGACAGACGGCAAACCACAGTAGCAAATGTCTTTGCAAGCATTCCAATCACTTTCCATGGGTCAAACCATTCTGACTACGGAGAGGAGGAATGGCGGTATGTATTTCAGACACCATAACTTCAACTACATGTTTGCGTTGTCATGGGTAGGCACTGCCCCTGAACTTTTGGATCCTACTTCGTATATATTTATTTATTTACGCCCAAGAAAAGGGGTCCTCAACACATGGTCCTACAACCTATTCTGTGCAACCCTCGATTTCCCATGAACTAAAACTTCTTGCAACATTTCATATATGTTTGATAGTTCCACCTGTACTAACTTATTGGATCAACAAGGACCTCTGTATAACACTTCTTGGCAACTGTGCCTTATTGGTATGCCTTTTTCCATCTGGTGAACATTGCTTTAATATTGCAATCACTGCTTTTACAATTATATAAGCAGACGATATATAGCAAAGAAGTTCGAGTGTCTCAACTCTAGTCAATCCCCATTCATACACATTGTTTTACAAAAAAATCTCTTCAAGTCTATCTTATTGGACAACAGATATCAATTTTGAAGATAAAAGCATTTGCAATTGACTTAATTACTACTCACTCTTCTTCTAATTAGGACAGAGGTGGAAAGAGCTTCTTCAGCCGATGGACATTTCTTTACAAAAATATGTATGTTTACCATTAATGCACTTCAAATAACATTTTAAAAAATGGATGATTAATTTTTCTTAATATATGAATGAATGTGTGTATGAGAGAGAGAGAGAGAGAGAGAGAGAGAGAGAGAGAGAGAGAGAGAGAGAGAGAGAGAGAGAGAGAGAGTGTGTGTGTGTGTGTGTGTGTGTGTGTGTGTGTGTGTTTAACCTACTTGAGTATTTCATGTGAATCTTTGTATGTTTGTGTGACTTTATGACTAATCATTCCTGGTGTTATAATTGCAAATGTTGTGCAGTGTAAACTTGAACTAAAGCATCTAAGAACATAGCGCTTTATTTATTTTTTTGGAACTAATTTGAGGTAATACTTTACTGACTACATAAATTACCATAATAATACTAACAAACTTACCACTACAGCACTTGAATATTTCATCATTCTTGTTCAGGTTCGGGCATGAGTATTTCAACACGTTTGCTGGTATACTGTCACAAAATGAATTCGATATGGACACCATGAACACATTTCCTAGGCCCCAAGTTGCTGCAAAGGTAGGTAAAAGGCGCAGAAACCATAAAGCGATTTTAGTTTTTTTGTTCACACCAATAGCAGTAAATACTATTGTGAGAGTGAGTGCTGTAGAAAAGGAAAGAAACCAAGATGAGATACCTGCAGATCAATTTCCATTTTAAGTATTATTGTAAATAAACACATAATTACGTTAAAATTATGAAACAAGGGTCTCACTTTGTACTACCCTTTTATGTTGACTCTGCATTGATATTATTTAACAGAAAAGAATACCACAATAAATGATGCAGTGTGTTTCTGAATGTGTACAACAGGCCATTAAAGACCCAGAAAGTGGAAAAATAGTAATGTAAAAATTACAACTGAATAAAATCGGGTATCATTCACTTGACCGAAAATCACTTGATCGAAAGGTACATTTCACCGAAAAGTTCATTTCATCGAAAGGACATTTGATTGAAAAGTTCATTTCACCGAAGGATTACTTTACCTAAAAGTTCATTATATCGAAAAATCATTTTACCGAATGGTCAGTTTATCGAAAATTTAGAATTCTGTTGCTAGAGATCTGTTAGAGTGTGGTGCGGGTTTTTGAAAAACTGGTCACCGAAACATTATAGGATTTTATAAAAAATGTACTTTTAATTTCTATGAAAGACCTCTCCAGCAGTAACAGTAAGTTTTTCGAATTATAACATTAATTATAAGGCCTAGATCTGGACCTCTTTATCAAATTCTAATCCTCCGAGCACATATTCTTAAAGTTACATAGCAAGTCAAGTAAATAATGTTCCACTTTTACTCAACCACAAAACATTAATTTTTTGACTGTAGGGCTAGATACAGGCCATTTTAACAGATTTGAATCCTACTTATATTCATAACCATTACATAAAATTTAAAGTAAAATATGTTGCACTTTTGCTCAAGCCTATAACATTAATTTTAAGGCATTATAGGCCTAGATCTGGGAATTTTTAGCAAATTTTAATCCTCCTTGTGCATATAGCATGGATGATTAAAATTTGCTAAAATGCTAAATCCGAGGACTAAGGCCTTCAAATTAATTCTTTGGGTCAAAGTAAATGCGCAAAGTTAATAACCTGACTTATTATACAAACCTTATGATCATGAGAAGGCAGATTAAAATTTGCTAAAAAGGCCTAAGCCAAGGTCTAGGGCCCTAACATTGATTCTTGTTGTCTGAATAAATGTGCAACATTATTAACTTGACTTTTTACGTAAACCTTATGAATATGAGCTCGCACAATTAAAATTTTCTAAAATGGCCAAGGGCCCTAAAATTGATTCTTTTTGCCTGAATAAATGTGAAACATTATTAACTTGACTTTTTTGTAAACTTTATTACAGCATGACCTTATCAGCATGATTAAAATTTAATAAAAAGGCCTAAGCCAAAGCTCAGGGACTTGAAATTATTATTATTATTTTTTAAACTAAATCCTTGCATTCTCTGTGACACAGAGAAATCAAAAGTGCAATTTGAGTATGATCCCCTAACAGTGGTCTGTCTGCCGTAATTGTTAAAGGTAGCAGAAACTGTGATCCAAGTTGAAATGTCATTGGATGAAATAATGTCGTCACAACAGACGACAACATGCAAATGAACGCAGTGCACATTTATGGACTAGGGTGTGAAGAATGAAGTCAATCGTATGGTGTCATGCTATTCAGTGACCATTGAAGTTACCATGCCTGGAAGACGGAGTTCAAGTGAGGCTGCAGGAAGAAGGTTTGTCCTTCAGTCAAATTGTAGACGGAGTGGGATCAGAGGTATCGGCCATGGTAAGATGGTGGCGTCGCAGACGTGGTTCAGGGCAACACAGAGTTACGGGTGCATGAGAGGATCAGCATATCAGGAGTGTAATGTTGGCAGAGTGGACGGCTATGGCGTCACAAATTCGATCCTCTGTCATACCAAGGGTGTCTACCAGAACAATATGGAATCGTTTGTTGGAAGCAAGACTAGCACGTGTGCTGCTGGTATGGTTACCACTGACCCCTGGTCTCCGTCGAGCATGTTTGTGGTGGCGTCAAGAAAGAATTCATTGGAGGGAACAATGGCGGTCTGTGGTCTTAGTGATAAAAGCCACTTCTGCTTGGGAGCATCTGACAGTTGTGTAGGCATTCAAAGGCGACAAGGCGAGTGGCTTCTGCCATCATGCATCTGCCAATGGCACACAGGCCCCATGCTGGGCATCATGGTGTGGGGAGTGATTAGCTATCACTCTTGTATGAGTCTGGTGCTTGTATGGGGTACACTGAATAGCAGTACGTACATCAGAGACATCGTGTAGCCAGTCGTCCTGCCATTTTTTAGGGTGATTCCAAATGCAGTATTCCATCAGGATAACGTCTGCTCACATTCCGCCTGGGCAACTCAACATGATCTTTCAGGCTGTGCATCAACTCCCTTGGCCAGCACACTCTCCAGACTTGTCTCCAATCGAGCATGTCTGCGACTGGATTGGACAAAGACTCTTCCGCGGACCCCGGCAGGTAGCAAACATCTCTAAATTATGCGTCCAAGTTGAAACCACATGGAATATACAGAGATATCCAGCATTTGTATGACAGATCACATGCCAGATTGGAAGCTTCTATTGCTGCAGGAGGAGGACCAATACCTTATTAAAATGTGTATGCTGTATGCTGTAATGCGCATTAAAAGGTAAAATAAATATTGAATCACTTCACACATGTGATCACATTCGTTTCTTAACTATGACATAAATCGCAGAGATACAGCTGCAATTTTTACTGGTGTTCTTTTTTCACTTTCCGGCAGTGTAGAACGAAACATGATATTACTCTATACCTTCAAGTGGAAGAATTTTGCATAATGAAAAAGTTGAAAATAGGTGAAAAATATTTTTCATGAAAAAGCATGCTATGGAAAAAGAATTTTTCAAATACGTCAGCCAGAAGCAGAAATAGCGAGAAAAAGGTTTCGACCTTTATGTCACCTAGTGGGAAATCTTTGCATTATTTAAAGAGGATAATGCTCCACATCTCTATTGTAGCAAATGGCATACAGTAAGGAAGAAATTTCTCAATAGGGTTTTCAGAAGCAGAGATACAGCTGCAAACTGAAATAAAGAAACACCACCTACGGACAGAACTGTAAACAATACATTACATATATATATATATATATATATCACATGTAAGGTCAGGTGATGCGTAACATCACAGCCTCTCCTTGACAAATGTCAACCCCGCCTTCTCGTGGTGCATCCTGTTCCCACTAAAGGGGCTCTGACGACCGCCAATAGCGGTATAACTATACCATCGGGATTAGAGGAAATTCTATCCCACACTCACCAACCCGCTTGGCCAGCGTGGTGAGTTATGGCCAAACCCCTCCAAAATGATTCCACAACTTAAATCTTGGCCCTCAGTCTCCGGCAGCTGGAATGTACCTGGGCCAAGGCAGCGGCCAGTGCGACATGAAGGCAGAGGGTGCTAAGAATCCCCGGAGGACCGGACTAGGCTGCCATCTGATGCTGACCTTGGCTACTTACAATGGACGCTCCCTATCTTCTGATTCAAGGCTTCTTGAATTGGAAGAGGAACTACAAAGGATCAAGTGGGACATCGTGGGGCTAAGTGAGGTAAGGAGAAAAGGAGAAGATCTCATCAAACTGAAAAGTGGACATCTCTTCTACTATCGTGGGACAGATACTGGCAGAACGAGTGGTGTTGGATTTATAATAAACAAGAAACTGAAGGATAAAGTTGTAGAAGTTGAAAGTTCCTCTGACAGAGCTGCACGACTTGTTATCCAACTTTCAAAAAGATACCAGGCTCAGATTATTCAAACTTATGCACCCACCACAAGTCATCCTGAAGAAGAAATTGAAGAATTTTATGAGGAAATTTGTCATCTAAATAATAAAGGTAAGCAGCACTTGAAAATAATTATGGGAGATTTCAATGCAAAAATAGGGCAACGGCAACAGAATGAAACTTCAGTAGGTAAATTCGGTCACGGCAACAGGAACCAGCGTGGAAATACTCTCATTGAGTTTGCAGAGGCAGAAGGGTTTTTCATCTTGAACTCCTTCTTCAAGAAAAAGCCACACAGGAAATGGACATGGAGACATCCAAATGGGACGACAAGTGAAATTGATTTTATTATGTGTAACAAAAAATTCGTCATAGAAGACTGCAGTGTGCTAAACAAGTTCAACACAGGTAGTGACCATAGATTGGTGAGATGTAAGATGCACCTCAACACTAAACTGGAACGTGGCAAGCTCATAAGACAAACAAAATCTATTGACATAACCAACCTTAAAAAACACCATAATACCTTCAAGTTAGAACTGAAGAACAGGTTCTCTGCTTTAGAAGGCCTAACATCGGAAGAAGTGGACATCTCTGAAGTTAACAGAAAAGTAACCAAAGCTCTTATGGAAACAGCAACAAAATTAGCTGGGTCTAAGAACAAGTTGCATGTGAACAAATTATCAGGAAAAACCAAAATGTTGATGCAAAAAGAAAGAGAGATGAGGACAACTAAAGAAGATGTGACTTCCAAAGTGGAATATATAGAGCTATGCAAGACAGTAAGAAAAAGTATCACTGAAGACGTAAGAAAATTCAACTGTGAACTAGTGAGGAAAGCAATTGAAAACAACCAAAGCCTAAAGATAGCAAAGGGACATCTCAGTAAGGGAAGAAAACAGATTATGGCACTGAGAAAAGAAGATGGTTCTGTAACAAGAAATAGAGGCGAAATTTTGACAAGAGTGAAAGATTTCTACTCCAAATTATATGAAAGGGATGATATATGCACTCCAGACATCATGAAAGATACCAGTACCAGAGTTCCTCCAGTCCTTCCAGCAGAAGTTGCACATGCAATCAAGAACATGAAGCGGGGAAAAGCTCCAGGAGAAGATGGAATTACTGACGACATCATACAAGAAGCAAGTGGAGAAATCGAAACAGTACTCGCCCAAATTTTCACTCGATGCCTTAATGAAGGAAAGATTCCTGAGGATTGGAACACCGCTACAATGATCCTGCTACATAAGAAAGGTGACATTGAGGATCTCGGAAACTACAGACCTATCAGCCTCCTATCAGTAGTTTATAAAATCTTCACTAAAGTTCTTTCACACCGCTTGAAGGTAACACTGGACATGGCTCAACCGAGAGAACAAGCTGGATTCAGGAGTGGCTACAGCACAATAGATCATATCCACGTGCTGAGAGAACTAATTGAACGAGCGAGGGAATATGAACTTCCATTGTGCATGGCTTTTATCGATTATGAAAAAGCCTTTGATTCGGTGAAACCATCAGCAGTTGCAATGGCTCTGAAATCCTGCGGTATTGAAGATGCATACATTAATATTATTAATAACATCTATGAAAATGCAAGTGCGAAGATTCGGCTGTTTGAAAATACAACACACATAAAAATTGGAAAAGGAGTGAGACAAGGTGACACCATATCTCCGAAGCTCTTTAATGCCACATTGGAAAATGTCTTTCAATCACTGAACTGGGAAAACAAAGGGATAAAGATTAATGGAGATTATCTAACCCACCTTCGTTTTGCTGATGACGTAGTCATTTTTGCAACTAGCCCATCAGAGCTGCAGAGTATGATCCAGGAACTTGCTGACAAGAGTAAAGAAGTGGGATTAAAAATGAACTTTCAGAAGACAAAAGTGATGTTCAATGCTTTTACAAGAAATGAAGATTTATCGATTGATGGAGAAAAGCTGGAGATAACAGACACGTACGTTTATCTTGGACAGCAGATATCAAGTGAGGGTCACATTGATGAAGAAATTAATCGGCGTACAAAACTTGCCTGGAGAGCTTTTGGAAGAAACAGCATAATTTTCAAGAGCAATATGCCATTATGTCTTAAAAGAAAAGTGTTTGATCAATGCATCCTTCCAGTGCTTACGTATGGTGCAGAGACGTGGACCTTAACTAAAAGAGACATACAAAGACTGCAGACAACTCAAAGAAGCATGGAGAGGTGCATACTTGGTGTAACCAGGAGAGATAAGAAGAGGAACTCGTGGATCCGAAAAATGACAAGAGTGGAAGACATCATGATCAGAGTTAAATCCCTGAAATGGCAATGGGCTGGACATACTGCCAGAAGGACAGATCATCGATGGACAGCCGAAATTTTAGATTGGATTCCAAGGGACAGGAAAAGACCCAGAAGAAGACCACATGGGAGATGGGTGGATGAAATTCGAAAGTATGCAGGGGTGACATGGAGGAGACTGGCACAAGACAGACCGTTGTGGAGGAAACTTGGGGAGACCTTCGTCCAGCAGTGGATTGATAATGGTTGACAATGATGATGATGATGATGATATATATCACTAAGCTGTTCTCTGAGATTCAGAGGTTAGCTCCGAAAAGAAATACAAACTACCAGATATTTTTACTTATTGTTGTCTTATCAAACTTCTCCATTTACAGTGATCTTGACATACAACTCGTACTTCACTGATATGCATTACACGCCATACACAAGATCTTTTATACTTCATACTCATAATCTTTTTCTCATGCAGACACTCCTGAATCTGATCCACCCATATCTTCCTTGGACTTCCTCTGCCCTTCTTTCCTGCCACTTGGGCTGAAAAGATTTTCTTAGTAAGCATTTCATCACTCATTCTTTCAACATGCCCAAACCATCGATGCATATTGGTCTCCACCTTGCTAACAACATTTTGCTTCACATCACACAACTGCAATACATCTTCATTTCTCACACAATCATATCATGTCTTGCCACAACTCCCCTGTAAGTAACGCATTTCTCAGCACACAAACGACTCCTATGTTTCTTCTGCAGTACCCAGGTTTCAGTGCCATACATCAGAGTAGGAACAATTACACTTTCATACACAGCCATGCAGGACTCTCTAGAGAACCCATCATTCCCATGAAAGCCTCCCAGAGCAGCTATGACTTTCAATAAAGAATTCACTCGCTTACCAATTTCACCATCCTATTTGTTCTCCTTGTCAAACATGCTTCCTAAAAACACAAACTCACTCACCTGGTCAATCACAGTGCCATTTATACTTACATTATATTCAGTGCTACCTGCTCCTCTCTCAAACACCATAACTTTGGTTTTTCCCTGATTTATACAGTTTGAATTTCAGGTAAACTTTGTGCATCCGAGACAACATACTTTGCAAATCACTTTTGCTCTCTGCAAACAGGACAGTGTCATCAGCATACAGCAATCTGCACACACGGATATCACCAAGACATAAACCACTATTATCTATTTTGGCATCACGCATGCATGCGTCCATAACTATATTAAACAACCATGGTGACATTACACAACCTGGTCTAACTCCTGCACCAATAGAAAACCATTTTGATAAAATACCATTCACTCGTACACAAGCTCTACTATCAGCATACATGGCCTTTACACTATTAAATAGATTCCCAGTAACATCATATTCATTCAATACCTTCTACAAAAGTGGCCTATTCACTCGGTCATAAGCTTTCTCTAAATCTATGAAGGCAGCAAAAACTTTCTTACCAACAGCCAGTTACTTTTCAATCATCATGCATAATGCAAAATTTTGGTTAGTGCAGCCTTTACCAGGCATAAAACCACTCTGAATATCCCACACTTTCTCTGATGTAAGACTCCGTACTTTTTCAATAACAACCTTATCAAACGCTTTCCCTGGCACACTTAGTAGGCTAATACCACAATAGTTCTTGCATTCAGTCTGATCACCCTTTCCCTTATACAAGGAAACAATAATAGCATCCTTCCAATCCTGAGGGACCATTCTCAATTCCCAGCACAACTGGCAAATTTCAGTTAACCAGTCAATTACAGAGTCACCACCATATTTCAACATCTCGGCAGTTATGCCATCAACTCCTGGAGCCTTACCATTCTGAAGAGATTTTAGAGCTTTACACACTTCTTCTCTTGAGATCCCTCCTGTGCTTCTATCCCTCACTGTGACATCATCTGCATCTGTCTCAGAATCATCTTTGCTTTCCTGATCTAATAACTCACAGAAGTATTCACCCCATCTTTCACTTAACTCATTGGGCTCCCATATCATTTCCCCAATTTCATTTTTCACACAACTTTATTTCCCCTATTTTTCCTGAGTCTCATGTACTTCCACAGAAGGACTTCCTATCTTTCCAAAAAGTCAGTTCATGCCTTTCCACCTTCTCTTTCCTATCCTTTGCCTTACTCTGGCAAACCAGCTAAGCAGCTTGATGCTTCTTACAGCAATATTCATCCACAGAGACTCTACCTTGCAACAGCCCCAAATAGGCTTCCTTCTTTCTCTTTACTGCCTCTTCAATCTCACTATTCCACCAAGCATCACCTCTATTGTTACCCACTATTGTGGTGCCACAGATATCTTTAGCAGCAGTGACAACACAGTTCTTAAAACATTTCCACATCTTTTCTACTACCCCCCCACTTCAGCTCCTTCAGTCATTCTCTGAGTAAGTCAGAATAACACTGATGATCTTAAAGGAGCCTATCAACCTTTATTATTTCTATCCTGGGTCTCTTCCTATCACTTTTCCTCCAACCAACATTAAGTTTCACTTGTGACACTACCAAGTAAATGATCAGAACCAACATCCACACCTCTCATCACATGGGTGTCAACAACTAAGTGTTTCGGACACTGATCGTAGACAACAAAATCTATCACACTCTTTTGACCATGAGTACGATTTTCCCAAGTATATGTGTGGATATACTTGTGGTTGAAAAATGTATTAGATACACACAAACCATTCTCAATGCAGAGTTCAATTAATCTTTCACAATTATCATTCACACAAGGATCATTAAACTTACCCAGAACATTGTCAGAAATTGCATTCTGCACACCTACTCTTACCATTGAAATTCCCTGCTATTATAACTTTTTCTTTAGCACCAAACTGGCTCAAAACAGCTTTTAGCTCATTCCAGAAATCCTCCTTCTTATCAGAAGGTTCCGATTCACAAGGAGCATACACTACAACAATTACAATTATCTGAAGTTTCACTCTCAAACGAATTCAAAGAATTCTCTCAGTTATGCAACTATAGTGAATCAAGTTGTTCTTCATCTTTTCACTTAAAATCACCCCTACACCAGCCTGTCCTTTCACATTATCCAATACTCCAGACCACACACTCACCTTGCCATTCACTTCTTCTATCCCAATGTCCTTCTTTTTGGTTTCACTTACACACAGCACATCCAGTCTATACTTATTCATCTCCTCAATCACCTCACTCATCTTGTCATTTATACCTTTAATATTCCATAGACCAATCTTACATTCACTCAGCCGAGATCTCTTTCTCATACGCCGTTTAGAAAGTCCAGGTCGATTCCGTGGTGGACCGTCCTTCTCAAGTGTGATAGGTCCACCATATCCCACACTTGAGTCATTGTTACTATTTCTTTTTGTCTTTTTAATCAGTTAAGTACATCAGTGTAGGGGATTAGTCCACAGCTGAGGGTTCCATTTGGTCATTCAACCTAAGGATTCTGGAACAAAATCCAGTGAATTGGGGTCTTTTCGCCAATGTCACACAGAACTAGCTGGCACTTCTCCAAGATTAGCAGAGGCCCTTGTTGCTGTTCTGTGTAAAAACAGCAACAAGGGCCTCTCAGAATTCAGGTCATTTATTGAAGAAAATGACCTTGCTGTATGCAAAGCAGATAAAGTTGGTTGCCCAGTCATCATTGGTAAAGAAATACTAAACCAAAAAGTGCATTCATTTCTTACTTCTGCTAACTGCATCCCTCTGCAGTCCGACACCACCAACTCATTCAAAAACTCAGTTGACAGATTATCTAAGAAAAAAACTCTTCAATCCTTCCTTGGATATATCTCACCCTCTCCTTACTTTAGGACTCCCAGGCTTTTCCTGCAAGTTAAACTGCATAAAGCTGGTAACCCCATCAGACCTTTAGTTGAATATTCTTTTTCTTTAGCAGTAAACCTTAAAAAGAAATTGGTCCTCAAATGCAAATCTCTGGCAGCCAACCAGCCTCATACCATTTATCCACAAACTTCCTAATTCCTTTTCTTCAAGTGTAAATCTATATACTCTTGATGTGGAATCTTTGTTCCCCTCTGTACCATATTTTGAGCCCTACATGCTACTCATGAAGAAATTGATTCTTCATTTTTAATCACCTGGTACTCTTATCAAAGATCTTTATGATTGTTTCCACACTATTCATCAACACAGTTGTTTTGTTTTCAACAAAATTGTGTACAAGCAACAATGTGGTCTCCCCATGGGCTCATCTCTTTCCCCTCTTCTTGCAGAAATCTACATGCAACATATTGAAGTTTCCATCGTTTCTCACCACCCTTTTCAACCTTCCCTGTGGTTAAGATATGTAGATGACATTTTTATTAGCTGGCCACATACAGAGTCTGAATTAAAGACACTGATCAACTCCATCACGGAAAAATTTCCTTCCATTAATCTAACTATATCTAAGGAAGTAAACAACAAAATTGATTTCCTGGATGTATTCATCTTCAGAAACTCTGATCTCTTCATCACTCGTCCCATCTATCGTAAACCTTCTGCGGCCACTAACATCATTCCCTACAAATCTTTCACTCTGCATCTCTACAAGCTTGCAGCATTGAAGTCTTACATCCACAGGGCTCATATCATTTGCAACAACCAACTTTCTCTTCAAGAAGAATTCTCCAAAATTTCTACAATAGCCCTCTCTCATGGTTTCTCTGCTCTTACAGTCAACTCCCTCTTAAAAAATATGAAAACAATTCGAAAATTGAATGCCTCCTTCCTCAAAAGAAAGAAACCCAGAAATTCTCTGGTTCTGTTCCTTACCATCCTTCCTATGCTTATAAAGTTACAGATTCTTTTTAGAAGTTTTGGTTACCATCTTGCCATTAAATCCACCCCAAACATCTTGAAACTTCTACAAAGGGATAGGGACAAAGTTGAAAATCTGGACCTCACAGGAGTTTACTGCATTCCTATCTTTTCTTCAACAGCTGATGTCTTATACATTGGAAGCATATACAGGAGCATTAACCACAGAATTTTAGAACATAAAAAAGATGTTTTGAAAGCCAATCCTAATACAGCCTTGTCTATTTTGACAATGGAAGACACATCTGCAGTTCCCCACTGGAATGAAGCAAAATGAATTGCTTCTTTTGACAATCGTTTTGCTCTCCGTTACCGTGAAAACCGAATCTCCTCTCTACATTCCGATGACCTGGAGATAAATTCTAAGTTTTGGCAACAAAAATAGAAAACATTCAAATGTAGAATCTAGCAACAATCTTAGTCCTCCATTGGCGTGATGAAGACCTAAGATAAGGTCGAAAGCTCCCAACCTACAAACTTTCTTGTAAAAGTTTTCTTTATGTAACATAACTAGCGTGATCAAGTTATCTTTATTTGTTATTATTGTTACATGTTTTGCCCATCATCATCATCATCCACATGAACTCACTTATGCTTTTTTCAAACCAAATGGAGTGACTTGCCATACCTCTGATTGTTCACTCATTCGAATCCACTGTGATTTCACTCAGGAAAGGATAATCAGTAAGGATCTATGGGCACCTCGTTCTCTCTATTGGAGAAAAGCATGTTAATACATGTTCCACTGCTCCACCAAGGCATGGAGGAGTTCCAGAAGGGTTCTGAGAGGGACTGAAAACCCACATGTGTTCCAACAGAAACCACTCTACAATTTAACAGTCCGTGTTTGGTGTGGAGTGTCAAGCCAATGCCTCATTGCTTATGTTGTTTTTGAGAAAAATGTGAATACAGACATGTATCTACGAAGAGTTTGTAAGCCAGTTGACTCCACATGAACTCACTTATGCCTTCTTCAAACAAGATGATGTGCCTTGCCATACCTCTTATCGTTCACTCACTTGAATCCAGTGATTTTATTCAGGAAAAGACAATCAGTAAGGAGCTATAGCCTGGCCACCGTGCTCCCGTGACTTATCACTGTGTGAATTTTACCTGTGAGGTTCGCTAAAAGGGGAAAGTCTAAAGCAACAACTCTTGAACGCTGGAAGAGTTGAAAACCAACACATGGGAACAGATTGTCCGCATTTCAGTTACAGAATTGCGAGGAGTTTTCTTGAACATGCTTCGGTGAGTGGAAAAATGCATCAAGGCAAGTGGCAACCATTTCTGACAGACTTCAAAAAGGTATGTAAAACTGCTGATAAATAGGTAAATTGTTTAACATTACAGCCTTTTTTTTAAGTTAAACATACTCTTTATTTACCATACAAAATGTAACTGAAATGTACAGTAGATGATGCCAAATAAAACTGTACAACGATCTTTTGCATTTAGGGCCCGTTTTATGTGCACCATCTTGTATAACAACCCATCTACTAGTCCTCATTTTCCTGTCTAAATTTTTAGTGGACAGTAATTAAATATTCACAGACTACTATTTTACTGTTTTTTTATCTGGTTGCATTTCCTCCTCATTATTGTTCTTCAAAAGCTTTTGTAAAAGGTCTTTAAAAAAGTTATACATGTCTTACTCAATAACTTTGCAACTGAAGTTCCAATGTGCTACACCACACTCTATGAATTACCAAATGTATTTTTGTACATTAAACTAAATTTGTTACAATAATAATGCAGACCCTACACACAGGAAAGGGAGGCTGCTCCCTTAAGACAGTATAGCCATCTACAGTTGATGCTCACATATAAGACTTCAATATTCTGTACACTTCACTCACTCTGGCTAAACGATCATACACTGACGGAAAAAAAGTCCCAACACGAAGAAGGGGTTGTGTTAGATAAACGACAGTTGGTAGGCGTTGAGAGTGCATCTGTAAGATGACGTCTATGCAAATTTTGCGCTCGGTGCATACGTGTGGCGCTACTAGCGCTCCTCAGAACATGCAAAGCAGGTTTGCTATAAATACGTTAGTTATCCTTGAGATTTGATGTACTGTGTTGATGTCAGTCAAGAATGCCTTTAAGAAGACGAAGAAGCCATTATCAACAGCTCACGGAGTTTGAACGAGGTCGTGTAATAGGGCTACGAGAAGGTGGATTTTCTTTCCGCAATATTGCAGAACGACTTGGCAGGAATGTAGCCACTGTGCACGATTGTTGGCAGCGGTGGTCAAGGGAAGGTACTGCCTCAAGAAGACCGGGTTCTGGCCGGCCACGTGGCACCACTGAGAGGGAAGACTGCCGTGTACAGCATATGGCCGTGGCGCATCGTACCGCGCCTGCGGCAGCAATTCAAGCTGCAGTTGCCACCACAGTGACACAACGAACTGTTACAAATCGGTTACTTGAAGGACAGCTCCAAGCCAGACGCCCTGTAGTGTGCATTCCACTTACTCCAAACCACTGCTGTTTGCGACGTCAGTGGTGTCAAGCTAGAGCTCTTTGGAGGACGGAGTGGAGATCTGTTGTGTTCTCTGATGAAAGCCGGTTCTGCCTGGGTGCCAGTGATGGCTGTGTGTTGGTTAGAAGGAGGCCAGGTGAGTGCCTGCAACCAACCTGTCTGCGGCCGAGACACACTGGACCTACACCTGGAGTTATGGTCTGGGGAGCAATTTCCTATGACAGCAGGAGCACTCTCGTGGTTATCCCACGCACCCTGACGGCACAGTTGTACGTCGGTCTGCTGATTCAACCCATTGTGCTGCCGTTCATGAACAGCATTCCATGGGGTGTTTTCCAACAGGATAACGCTCGCCTGCATACCGCTATTGTAACCCAACATGTTCTACAGAGTGTCGACATGTTGTCGTGGCCTGCTAGATCACCAGATCTTTCACCAATCGAGCACGTATGGGACATCATTGGACGACAACTCCAGCGTTACCCCTTAACCAGCATTAACCGTCCCTGTATTGACCGACCAAGTGCAACATGCATGGAACTCCATCCCACAAACTGACATCCAGCACCTGTACGACACAATGCATGAATGCTTGCGTGCTTGCATTCAACATTCTGGCGGTTACACCGGTTATTAATGTACCAGCATTTCACATTTAAAATGACTCCTCTCGCGCTTACATTAAGCTGTGATCTTGAAACCTTAATCGATTAAATATGTTACCTATACAAATGTATTGGCGCCATTTCATTCCTCTACAACTATTTTTTTTGTGGTGTTTGGATTTTTTTCCCCCGTCAGTGTATGTAGAGGATTTTAGGAAGGGAGTATCTGACCCCAGGCCTTAAACAACCCTAAGAAATAGGAAGCTAGGAGATTTGGGATAGAGTGCCCGATAGGAAAGTGACACGGAAGCAAAGTAGAAAGGGGAAGGAAGATGCAGTTATTTATTACCGGGGGGCCAGTACCCGGGGTCCAACGGCTTAACGTGCCGATCTGACGCACTGCTGATATTTAGTGGATTGAGCATTCCTACCTGCCTGGGATCGAACCTGAGGTCCTTTCCATGGCAGTCACGAATGTTGCCCACAAAGCCACCAGCGGCCCGACACTCTGGCTAAGAAGACTGATCTTTCATTTAGTACTAACAGTTCATAGTATAAATAAGGCGGTTTACCCTTATTTATACTCAGCCTGAATTTCATACGAACTTCGAACTTCATACATCTGCGAGAAAAAGGTCTACAATTCACTTTTACACTCTGCCAACAGGACTGTGCCATCAGCATACAGCAATCTGCACATCATTAGGTAATTGTTGTAAATCACATTACTCCTCCCATATAAAATAATATCTGCAAAATATATTAATTTCCAGCATATATGGATACTGTATAACATTTTGCACTCATAACTAGCAGTTACCCAAGGAATCAAGCACCAACTGGCCTGGGGTGTTTGGTTTATTTAATTTTTTGTTAATAATTTCATTATATTTACCATGCTGTTTTCTCAAGAATGATAGCCCACTAGCCAATTTATATGGAAATCAGTGTGAAGAACTAATATATAAGATTAAAATAAATCACAAACATATACATACATTTGCAATTATGTGTTCATGCGTCACTCTACAACAAATCTCGGGGCATAACACTGCAGTCATGTGAATTTTCAATATGCTTGCTATCATCCTTGAACTCTTAACCTCAGGTCAAAAAAAATATATTTTTAAATATCAAAGACCAAACAATACAGAACATTAATTTTGCCATTTTACATGGCACTCACTTTTCTTCATGGCTGAACTATTTTATGCAGCGATACTGTTGTTCTGTGAATTGATGAAATATTATGAATGTTCATGCAATTGAGGGTTGCACAGGTTGGATAAAAGAACACCACACATGAGTTCTGAAAACATTCCCAATCTGCTTTTCTCCTGCTTCACATGACAGCAGTGGAAGCACAGAAAGAAAGTGCCACCGCAGTTTTCATGATTTTCTTTTCTGAGTGAATAGATTTAAAATAGTTAGCATTAGAGTAAAAATTTATTTACAATCTTTGAAATGCCATTTAAAGCAATGAATGGAACTCAAAGTTCTGGAATCAGAATGATGTCACTGCAAAATGCAAAAAGTTAGCAAAAGCCTTACTTTTCCATTATTACTTTACTGTAACATTATAGGGATGTATTTTAGACATTACAAGAAAACCAAAGTGCTTGTTGAGAAAGTTAATCTTTTCATGCAATTGAGGGTTGCACAGGTTGGATAAAAGATAGACTGTAATTAAATTATTATTTCATGAATATCCTGACTGGGAGAACTGGTACAATTGCATAGATTTATGAAGACAAGGGGAATAGTCTAAGCTATTTATAATGATTTCACTACTGACACACAGGAGATGACAAAAGCCACTAAGGAAACTTTGCCATCAAACTTCATACAAGCACAGAACCATGTTTTTTAACACACTGATTAAAAATAGAAATCTTGAAATAAAATCTTGTATATTTGAAATATACATATGCACCAGCAATACATTAAAATAATACATTCTAGAACAGATGGCAGCTACAGTACAAAAATTGTTATGACCCAGTAATGTTCATCAGCAAAGTGTATGCACAGTTTGGTATTACATACTAACCTGTAATGAGTTTAACAGCAACTAATACACCAAATCCAGTAGAAGGCTTTTTGAAAATAAGAGATAACAAGTAGCTTAGTGGTATTGCACTCCAACCATACAACAAAAACATAAAGAAGATAGTTCCTGAAATACAAAAAAAAAAAAAAGGTACAGTTCAGTATGGAAATACATAAAAAGATAAAAACTCTAGAAAAACATATGATGTGTAGCACTTGAAACTATATATTAACTAACTTCATATAAATATTCACAGCACAAGATAAATGACTGTTTTTTAGAATTTGGAATACAAGTAAATAATAAGAGTACAAGTCTCATCATAATAAAATACAAGAATTTTAATTTATTATTTTAAATACGAATTTTAAATAAGAAGATTTAAAAGATGTTAATAAGAAACATAAACAAATACAAAGATAAATTGTAGTAAGAATTTATCACTGGTCAATGAGCCTTGATTTCTTTGAAGGGAAAAGATTTTCAGATTTCCAAATGTCGAAATACTAAAAAGTGTACTTTAGTTTCAAATATTGTTATTCAAAGAGATTTTAAGCTTCTTTTATGATAGCATTTTGAAACTGTTAAAAGAAAGGAAACAAAGGGCTTTAATTCTGGAGTCGAACAAGCACTTTCAAGAGTAAGAATATCACTGGATGTGATAAATATTTGGCATTTCGTAGAAGTAACGAAGTCAGGGGAATGGTTTCAATACTTCATTCTACACATTTGCCTCTGAGGTCAGCACACTTTTGACACAAATGTTTCAACTTTTTAAAGTCTTGTAAATAAAAATCTGATGGTTGTGCCTGAAACCATGTGTCAACAGCTGTGGCATTAGAAATAGACTGGAGATTTGTTGCCTTCAAATGTGTCTTCAATTTGGAGAACAAATTATAATAAGATGGTGCTAAATTGGGTAAATACTCAGAATGTTTCAACAGTTCAAAGTAAATTTTATGAAACTTTGTATGATGCAGACATGTAGCCAAAGCATTGTCCTGAAAAATCAGAACTTTTGACAACATGCAGTCCACCAGGACTACCTTGTCCTTGTCCCAGAGCACAAATGTCATCACCTTTGCTAACGAATTTTGTATCTGGATTAAAATATGCATCAACATTTCCTTCATAGCTATGAATCAAGCCAAAATACCATCTGTATCCTTGCGCCTCTGCCGCTGGATAGGAGAATATCAAGAAATTCTCATATCCTGCGCCAGAGGCGCAACTAGGCGTTTTTCTGCCCAGGGCGAACCACAAATGTTGTGCCCCCATGTCTTTTATATATATATAGCTAAAAATCAGCAAGAAGCATTAAGCAAAAAACAAAATACAAATTTGAAATTATAAAGTGCCAAAGGCTGCATAAAAGAAAGATCAAACCACAATACTAAAAAAAGGCAAAACACATAGGGAAATATTTTCGAAAAAAAAGAAAAGAAAATCAAAACAAAAAATTCCGAGAACAAGCAGAATAAAAACCATACCAAAACCCAACCGTCCAAAGCAAGCAAGCTCCGAACGAGGGAAACCAAACAAACAGAAGAATGCAGGGAAGCAGATCAATAGCCATTGAGAATCAGCCATTGGAGAATCAGTCACTGATCTGCTTCCCTGCATTCTTCTGTTTTTTACGCTTTTCAACTGTAGGTTGAAGAAGCGTATATGCTCCAGCTTTGTCCGTCCGTCCGTCCGTCTGTCCGCACAATAACTGGCGTAAAAATGGTTCAATTTCGATGAAATTTTAGTATGTGGTAGGGGACCACCTGGGGACGAACCCCATTAAAAATGGGACAAATGGGGTCAAAAGTCACGACGTAGGAGCGGAATCATTCCATTGCCCTTATGCGTCATAACTTGCAAAAATATGGTTCGATTTCAATGAAAGTCTACTATGTGGTAGAGGACCACCTACAGACGAACCCTATTGAAAATGGGACAAATGGGGTCAAAGGTCACACGTAGGAGCGGGATCATTCCATTGCCCTTATGCGACATAACCTGCGTAAATATGGTTCGATTTCAATGAAAGTTTACTATGTGGTAGGAGACCGCCTGGGAACGAACCCTATTGAGAATGGAAGAAATGTGGTCAAAGGTCAGGACATAGGATTGCGATCCATTCCATTGCCCTTATCCCATATTATTAAGGTGGACGTCAAGTAATTTTGCTTCCTATACTACCAATGGAAAAACTTTTGTAAACATTTCCTTCACAATTAATGTGTTCCCAAAGATGAAAATTTGAATATCGATTAAAATAACTTCATATTATAACTTGGAAAACTTAATATTTTCTAAAACATAATCATAATTATATTAAAAATCAATAACTTTTCCTTTGGTGGTGTTGAAACCAGAGAAAAGATGGCGTGACCTGTACTTTGATGACGTCAGTGGACAAAAAAATGTTGGATTGCATAATTACGGTTACGGTTTAGAAAATATTAAGTATTCCAAGTTATGAAATGAAGCTATTTTAATCGATGTTCAAATTTTCATCCTTGTGAACACATCAATTGTCCAGAAAAAAGACGCAGCGACCTGTAATTTCATGACGTCAGTAGACAAACAAATGTTGAATTGCATAAATATGGTTATGTTTTAGAAAATATTAAGTATTGCAAGTTATAAAATGAAGATATTTTAATCGATGTTCAAATTTTCATCCTTGGGAACGCATTAATTGTGAAGAAAATGTGTACAGAAGTTTTTCCATTGGAAGTATAGACAGCAAAATTACTTGACGTCCACCTTAAAGTAGCAATTCTTGTATGTATGTACATTTTATTTTAAAAACGGCTCTAAGAATTTTGATGAAAGTCGTTAACCTACCGTTTTCTGGTACTAGAAATCAATTTAGCTTGATCTCGACTTTAGGAGAATTCGTTTAGTGGGTTAAATAACCACCCCGAGTTATAACGTTTTTAGTGATGGCGTTGTTTCATTAATGTTACTAATGCTTAGAAATCTTATGACGTCATAATTTCTCCTTTGAGAATGTTGGCGCGTGGTCACACCATCTGTCTCATTACGTCACGCATTGTGTTTGGATTCTATTAAAGTTTTATGACGTCACACTTGCGGCAAGCAGATGGTCGCGATTCCCATCTGCCTAGTTACGTCACGCGTTGTGTGCGTATGTCGGTCTGCAGGATAACTCGCGTAACAATCGTTCGATTTCGATGAAATTTTATTATCTGGTAGGGGATCACCTGGGAAGGAACCTTGTTTAAAGTGAACGAAATGGGGTCAAAGGTCAGTACACAGGAGCGGGATTCATTCCACTGCTGTTATGCGTCATAACTAACGTAAAAAGATTCGATTTCGATGAACTTTTAGTATGTGGTAGGGGACCACCTGGCGACAAACCTTATTGAAAATGGGAGAAATGAAGTCAAAGGTCAAGACATAGAAGCAGAATAACTTCCATTGCCATTATGCGTCATAACTTACGTAAAAATGCTTCGATTTGGATGAAATTTTAGTATGTTGTAGGGTCTTGCCTGGGGACGAATTCTATTGAAAATGAGCGAAATGGGGTCAAAGGTTAGGACACAGGAGCGGGATCTATTCCATAGCCCTTATGCATCATAACTTATGCAAAAATGCTTTGATTGCGACAAAATTTTATCATGTTATTTCGGAGTTATACCAAACCGGTTCTGTTGAATATCATCGAAATGGGATCAAAGGTCAAGGCACAGGACCGAGATTTATTCCACAGCCATTATTCTCATAACTTGAGTAATGATTTCTGGTATGTTGGAAAGCTTATTATAATCAATGCACTGCATGATATTACTAACTTGTTTTGGTTTCCCTCGTTCGGAGCTTACTTGCTTTGGACGGTTGGGTTTCAGTATGGTTTTTATTCTGCTTGTTCTCGAAATTTTTTTGTTTTGATTTCCTTTTTTTTTTTTTTTTTCAAAACTATTTCCCTTTGGGTTTTGCATTTTTTCAGTACATATATATATATATCATCATCATCATCATTGTCAACCATTATCAATCCACTGCTGGACGAAGGTCTCCCCAAGTTTCCTCCACAACGGTCTGTCTTGTGCCAGTCTCATCCATGTCACTCCTGCATACTTTCGAATTTCAGCCACCCATCTCCCATGTGGTCTTCTTCTGGGTCTTTTCCTGTCCCTTGGAATCCAATCTAAAATTTCGGCTGTCCCTCGATGGACTGTCCTTCTGGCAGTATGTCCAGCCCATTGCCATTTCAGGGATTTAACTCTGATCATGATGTCTTCCACTCTTGTCATTTTTCGGATCCACGAGTTCCTCTTCTTATCTCTCCTGGTTACACCAAGCATTCACCTCTCCATGCTGCTTTGAGTTGTCTGCAGCCTTTGTATGTCTCTTTTAGTTAAGGTCCACGTCTCTGCACCATACGTAAGCACTGGAAGGATGCATTGATCAAACACTTTTCTTTTAAGACATAATAGCATATTGCTTCTTGTCAGCAAGTTCTTGGATCATATTCTGCAGCTCTGATGGGGTAGTTGCAAAAATGACTATGTCATCAGCAAAACGAAGGTGGGTTAGATAATCTCCATTAATCTTTATCCCTTTGTTTTCCCAGTTCAGTGATTGAAAGACATTTTCCAATGTGGCATTAAAGAGCTTTGGAGATATGGTGTCCCCTTGTCTCACTCCCTTTAAAACTTTTATGTGTGCTGCATTCTCAAACAGCCGAATCTTTGCACTTGCATTTTCATAGATGCTATTAATAATATTAATGTATGCATCTTCAATACCGCAGGATTTCAGAGCCATTGTAACTGCTGATGGTTTCACTGAATCAAAGGCTTTTTCATAATCGATAAAAGCCATGCACAATGGAAGTTCATATTCCCTCGCTCTTTCAATTAGTTCTCTCAGTATGTGGATATGATCTATCTTGCTGTAGCCACTCCTGAATCCAGCTTGTTCTCTCGGTTGAGGCATGTCCAGTGTTACCTTCAAGCGGTGTGAAAGAACTTTAGTGAAGATTTTATAAACCACTGATAGGAGGCTGATAGGTCTGTAGTTCCTGAGATCCTCAATGTCACCTTTTTTATGTAGCAGGATCATTGTAGCGTTGTTCCAATCCTCAGAAATCTTCCCTTCATTAAGGCATCGAGTAAAAATTTGGGCGAGTACTTTTTTTCGATTTCTCCACTTGCTTCTTGTATGATGTCTACAGTAATTCCATCTTCTCCTGGAGCTTTTCCCCGCTTCATGTTCTTGATTGCATGTGCAACTTCTGCTGGGAGGACTGGAAGAACTCTAGTACTGGTATTTTTCATGATGTCTGGAGTACATGTATCACCCTTTTCATATAATTTGGAGTAGAAATCTTTCACTCTTGTCAAAATTTCGCCTCTATTTCTTGTTACAGAACCATCTTCTTTTCTCAGTGCCATAATCTGTTTTCTTCCTTTACTGAGATGTCTCTTTGCTATCTTTAGGCTTTGGTTGTTTTCAATTGCTTTCCTCACTAGTTCACAGTTGAATTTCCTTACGTCTTCAGTGATACTTTTTCGTACTGTCTTGCATAGCTCTATGTATTCCACTTTGGAAGTCACATTTTCTTTAGTTGTCCTCATCTCTCTTCTTTTTTGCATCAACATTTTGTTTTTTCCTGATAATTTGTTCACATGCAACTTGTTCTTAGACCCAGCTAATTTTGTTGCTGTTTCCATAAGAGCTTTGGTTACTTTTCTGTTAACTTCAGAAATCTCCACTTCTTCTGATGTTAGGCCTTCTAAAGCAGAGAATCTGTTCTTCAGTTCCAACTTGAAGGTATTATGGTGTTTTTTAAGGTTGGTTATGTCAATACATTTTGTTTGTCTTATGAGCTTGCCACGTTCGAGTTTAGTGTTGAGGTGCATCTTACATCTCACCAATCTATGGTCACTACCTGTGTTGAACTTGTTTAGCACACTGCAGTCATCTACGACGAATTTTTTGTTACACATAATAAAATCAATTTCACTTGTCGTCCCATTTGGATGTCTCCATGTCCATTTCCTTTGTGGCTTTTTCTTGAAGAAGGAGTTCAAGATGAAAAACCCTTCTGCCTCAGCAAACTCAACGAGAGTATTTCCACGCTGGTTTCTGTTGCCGTGACCGAATTTACCTACTGAAGTTTCATTCTGTTGCCGTTGCCCTATTTTTGCATTGAAATCTCCCATAATTATCTTTAAGTGCTGCTTACCTTTGTATATGCATTACTAATTTAATAATGTATATATACATAAACCCCATCAGAGCTGCAGAGTATGATCCAGGAACTTGCTGACAAGAGTAAAGAAGTGGGATTAAAAATGAACTTTCAGAAGACAAAAGTGATGTTCAATGCTTTTACAAGAAATGAAGATTTATCGATTGATGGGGAAAACTGGAGATAACAGATACATATGTTTATCTTGGACAGCAGATATCAAGTGAGGGTCACATTGATGAAGAAATTAATCGGCGTACAAAACTTGCCTGGAGAGCTTTTGGAAGAAACAGCATAATTTTCAAGAGCAATATGCCATTATGTCTTAAAAGAAAAGTGTTTGATCAATGCATCCTTCCAGTGCTTACGTATGGTGCAGAGACGTGGACCTTAACTAAAAGAGACATACAAAGGCTGCAAACAACTCAAAGCAGCATGGAGAGGTGCATGCTTGGTATAACCAGGAGAGATAAGAAAAGGAACTCGTGGATCCGAAAAATGACGAGAGTGGAAGACATCATGATCAGAGTTAAATCCCTGAAATGGCAATGGGCTGGACATACTGCCAGAAGGACAGACCATAGATGGACAGCCGAAATTTTAGATTGGATTCCAAGGGACAGGAAAAGACCCAGAAAAAGACCACATGGGAGATGGGTGGATGAAATTCGTAAATATGCGGGAGTGACATGGAGGAGACTGGCACAAGACAGACCGTTGTGGAGGAAACTTGGGGAGACCTTCGTCCAGCAGTGGATTGATAATGGTTGACAATGATGATGATGATGATATACATAAACAGTACAATTTTTAAAAGCAATATGCCATGTCTTAAAAGAAAAGTGTTTAATCAATGCATTCTTCCAGTACTTACGTAGGAAGCAGACACGTGGACCTTAACTAAAAAAGACATACAAAAACTGCAGACAACTGAAAGAATCATGGAGAGATGCATGCTTAGTGCAAAGAGGAAAGAGAAGAAGATGAACTCCTGGATAAGGAAAATGACAAGAGTGGAAGGCATCATGATCAGAGTAAAATCTCTGAAATAGCAATGGGCTGGACATGATGCCAGAAGAACGAACTACTGACGGACAAACCGAAATTCTAGACTGGATTGCAAGGGACAGGAAAAGACCCAGAAGAAGACCACATAGAAGATGGTGGATGGAATTCAAAAACATGCAGGAGTGACATGGAGGAGACTGGCACAAGATAGGTCATTGTGGAAGAAACTTGGGGAGACCTTCATCCAGCAGTGGATTGATAATGGTTGATGATGATACATATATTATAAACAAAATTAACATCAAAATCCAACGTTATCTCCTTGCTGTTGATGTTATCAAACTGTGACCGTTTTTACAGCTTTTCACAATTGCTTCTGACCTTTGGTACTACACTGCTGGCCACCCAAAATGCAACACCAAGAAGGAAGGCATCCGATTGGCCGAAAATTCGCAGCATGCGTAGCCCACGAGAGGACATGCAAACGATTAGCATTGCAGGGCATACGCAAATCATGTGCGCCCGGTATGCCACCGAGAAGTAGTATAAGAAGGATGCACAGAAGGCGGGGTGTAAGTAGTGGAAGTGTGTTGTGCTGCCGGACCTGTGCGTGGGAAGGTTCTTGATGCCTCGTCGCAGGATACGGCAGTCATTCCAGCACGTTTCGGAGTTTGGCAGAGGACGAACAGTGGCTTATTGTGACAGCGGTTTATCGTACCGAGACATCGACGCCTGTGTGGGACGACATCCAGCCACAGTGAGGCGAGTATGGATTCGGTGGGTGCAGTAGGGATGGACGGACTGACGTGAGCGATTGCTGCAGCCGCGGCACACCACTGGCCGAGAGGACCGGCCATGTTGTGCGGCGGGCATTGGCTGCTCGAAACGTTACATCACGAACGTTAACGCAGGAATTAGGGTGTGTTGCGCAACAACCTGTGTCAGCACGTACCGTTCGACATTGTCTGCAGGAGTGGGGACTTGTCGCACGGCACCTATTGCTCCAATTACCATTGAACGCCGCACCTGGACTACGGAATGGCATGACATTGTCTTCTCCAACGAATCCCGCTTCTGTCTGCAACACCACGAGGTTGGATCCGCGTGTGGCGGCACCGCAGCGAGAGACTGTATGGCGCCTGCATTATGCATTGCCATACCAGTCCTTCGCCTGGTGTTATGGTTTGGGGCGCATTTATATATTACACCCGCACCCCTCTGGTATGCATTGCTGGTACACTCAACAGCCATCCACTACATCTCCAATGTTTTGGAGCCTGTAGTCCTTCCTTACCAGCAGGACCTGCCAGAGGCCACGTTTCAACAGGACAATGCGCGCCCACACGTGGCACGCATCATGCAACAATTCTTCACTGCCCACCAGGTGTCACTGCTACCGTGGCCCGCTTGTTCTCCCGATATGTTGCCCATGGAACACATCTGGTCGCTGATTGGCAACCGAGTGGCCCGGCAAGCAGCACCCGCGGCTACGCCTGATTAACTGTGGCAACGTGTGGAAGCAGCCTGGACTGACATACCCCAAGCACACCTCCAAAGCCTCTTTCGTTCGATGCCGCAGTGTGTAACGGCCGTTATTGCCAGCCATGGGGGCCACACGAACTATTGTTATCTGCGTGTTCCGCAAGTCGCATGGGCCTGTAAGCTCGATCGTTTCATCTTTGTTTTTGTTGTTATGTGTCCAGTAAATCTGGCTTTGCTATCTCGTGTCTTTTTTGGTGTTGCATTTTGGGTGGGCAGCAGTGTACATCAAACTGACAGTTGTGGCTTGCAATCCCAGTAATATTCAAATAGCTCCCCCCCCCCCTGAGAATCTACAATATGTGAACTACATCCTTATCTTATCCATTTCACTGAAAAAAAAAACAGTATTTTTATCCTTTCGATCAAAGAAAAACCGTGGGCCCTATTGTTGTCAACAGAGGCAGTAGTTCTTCTTTAGTTGGATGGACTATAGAACCACCACAGTCCTTCAATCGCTCCTTCTTTTCTGAACGTCATCAAATAGCATCCCCTGAACATTTTGAGGAAGAAATTCAAATTTTAAGTGCATCAGAAACTGGTGTAAAAGTTTCATTTCCAGTTTTAATCAGATTGCAAACAGTGATTTTTGCACCCTCTTGAGCTGCCCCCCGGGCAAGCAATCCCATCTGCCCTGCCCTAGTTACGCTTTTGTCTAGCGAAGTTTTCATGGTAGGCTGAATATTTGCATATAGGATGGGGGGTGGGGTGGATTAGTAGCAGAGAGAAGGCAATTAAAACCTAACTCTGGCACCTTCTGCACACATACCTGAACTTCAGTGTAAAAAGGGAGGGATGGGGCACAGACACTGGCCGAAGTGAGGATGAAGAAAAGCAGGGGATTCTGATCGAGGCTGAGAGAAAGAGTGTGAGAGACCAGTTGTGGAGACTTTCCCCCTGGGTCCTGTAGATGGCAGGAGAAGGAAACAAGGGAAATTATGCTGAAAAGTGAGACCGAACAGGAGCAGAGTTGGAAATGATAACTTAGCAAGAGATTATTGAAAAAAAGCCTAGTAAAGTAGTAATAAGCAAAAGCAGATACTTGAGTTAAAAAAACAATTGAAATCACAGGACAGTGCTTGAAAGACCTTCCTTATAACTTCACAGAAAAAACATATTCTTCACTGCAAAGAATGACTTATAATTTTAGTGGATATTTTACTTATCTGTTTTGTCATCAGGGAAAATACAGGTTAAACCCCAAAACTTCGAAATTCTCTACAAGCAAAGGTCCAATGCACCCTTCACACACAGCACAAAAACATAATTCAGTGAACAACTCTGTAACAGCTCCTCAAACCATTCTTATACACTCCTAGCAACATGGCAAGGGACATTATCTAGCTGGAAACAACCCATGCTATCGGGGTAGGCAGTCATCATGAATGAGAGTACAAGATCTGCCACAGTGAATAGGTATCCTGAAGCGTTCATCATGCAATTGAGGAGAATGATTGCTCGCAATGGTTTCCAGGAAAACATGGCCAAATGAGCACAGTGCCACCACCTTCCTGTTTCTTCTTGAGCATCATGTCAGGATGATTTCTGTCAGCACTGCTTTACCGTACTCTCCATGGACCATCTATATGATAAAGCAGAAAATGTGATTCATCTGAAAAGGCGTCCACTATTCAACGGTCCAATGGCTCCTCTCAGATGCAAATTCACGCTGTAATCACTGATGTCTGGCTGCCAGCATGGGTACCTTAAGTGTGTGATGGCTTCAGAGACCCATAGAGAGCAGAATTCATTTGACTGTAGTTTGCGATATGCTCCTCAATGTGCCTGCATTAAATGCTCTGGCCAGTTGTCCACTGGCCTATCTATTGAATCGTAGTCGGGACAGTCATTGCTGCCCATGGATGTCAATGCCTCGTGGGCATCCACCATTACCCCGATTAGTGCAGCTTTTGCCGGTTTGCTTTAATTTCTAGAACACTTTAAGAACTGCACCAGATGAACAGCTCACAATATCAGATGTTTCTGTAATGCTACCACCCTTCAGTCAGTATCTGACAATCAATCTTTTTAAAACTCTGTTAGGTCACGTCCTTTTCCCATTTTCATGCAAAACTGCACACCGTCCACAAGTTTATGTCCTTTTCAATGCCTTACATTATTTTCATATGTTGCTACGCATGCCATGTGTGTGGCTGCTGGTTATGGATCCTTCTTACATCAGGGGTGGTCATAATTCTTTTGACAGCACTGTGTATATACCTTCAGGAGACATACTTTATTTGTTAGAAAAAGGTGTGAAAACCAAAGACTTATCAGCATTCCCTCATAAAAGGAAAGTTTGATGGCATTCCTTCTACAGTGTATCATTTCTATCATAAATTAAAAATACTTACTCACTGACTTTACTTAGATTAAAATAATTAAGTTCCATTTTAACTTGAAGAGCTTTCCCATACTTGCCAACTTTGGAAAATGTGCATCAGTAAAACTTTTGCGCTAACGCCATTTACCACAAAACAAAACATAATTATATTAATAAATATGCAGTAAAAATCTCTGCATATGCCACAATAACTAAACAGAATTATCTGTATTTAAAATAATAATTTAAGAAACCATAAAGTAAAATCTTTATTTTGTTCAATGTTAGCCTTGCAAACCTGTGGTGTTTCAATACTAAACTAAAATTTTCATTTGCTGATATCTTTGTTTCCCTTCCAATTTCTTTATAGTTGTTTTTTTTAATGGCCTTGGATGACAATTTTTTCCATCTTGAATGCATGACAGCTTTCACTATTTTAGATAAAAGAAAATTTTTCAGCTTTGTCACTTTCCTTTTTGGACCCCTCACCCCCCATCGTTTATGAAACTGAAATGCAAAACTTTTTTGGGGGGAATATTTAAGAATACCGGATACATGTTCTGATCATCGTTGGGGGAAAAAATTACAGTTACGGGGGAAAATCTTTGCTACGTCCGACTTCCGTTTTCGGACACTTTCTCTCCATTTTCAAGTTGAAATACAAATATTTATGAAATAAAATGATATTTTACAACAATACTAGGCAGAAGAAACAACACGTGAAAAAAAAATGATGATACGGGAGAAATCTTAACTGCGTCTAACTTCCGTTTTCAAAAGTTTTGGAAGACGAAACTTCCTCTCTCGAAAGTTTAAAAAGTTTCAAGTAGAAAACATCCACCACCACTACTACTAATTGCCCGAAAATTTTTGTTCAGTTATACATCGATTTCGAGGTTAACCCAAATTATGACGGAAAAGGAGAAATTCCTCCAAGCCGTCGCACTCTCATGCCTAAAGATTACAGCGAAATGTTTTTGCCATCGAATTTCCGTTTTCGGAAATTTTCCCTCCATTTTTAAACTGAAATACAAAAATTTATGGAATAAAATGATAAATAACAACAATACTGGGCAGAGGCAACATCACAGGAAAAAAATTACGATTACGGAAAAAATCTTTATGTCATTTACTTCCGTCTCTGAAAGACAAAATATCATCCCGATGCGTATTTTTACGAATTAGTAAAATTCTTCGATGCATAGTTTTATGCGCCGAGAAAAATTCAAGATGCATATTTTCACACGTCGAGAAAAATTCTTGATGCATATTTTTATGCATAGAGAGCGCATTGGTAAAATTTTTCGATGTGTACCAGATGCGTAATTACGCATTTTGGAGAACTCTGATCGGCACGCCACTTGAGCACTCTCGTGGAGATAGAGCTACGGCATGACACCACAGGCGGAGCCATCGTTATACTTGATGGCTCGGCACGAAGCCGGCAAGTCAAAGATGACGTCATCGCGTAACACAGCGCTCGTAAGGTCCAGTAGAAAATCTAAGTGGATGGTTGCAGGGGATTGAAATTTTCAATTTTACGGATGGGTAAATTTTCAATTTTACGGATGGGTAAACTATCGTAAAAACACATAAAAAAAGACCCATCCATAAAATTAAGCAGAAATCTGTAAAAGTTTGCAAGTATGCTTTCCAATATTCTTCATATCTTTTGAGTTCTGTATTTTTCAGATGTTTCTGGCCTCCAGATCTTTTATCAAGATCTGTTTGTTCTCAATTATTAAAAACAATAGAACTCAGAAGATATGAAACATAATGGAAAGCTCGTAAAGTCAAAATACGAGTTTAGCCATTTTCATCACGTTTTTCCTGATTATAAGACCATAGCATCAAACTCAATTTTACAAAATGCAGCTGTGAAATGCGGTATGTAACAAGGTTTGGCTTATAACTGTTTTCAGCGACATTATAAATTTCAACTGTTGTTCACAATATTAAAACAAATTATTTCGTGAATTTTTTATGGCAGACACTGAGCTATACAAAATTTGGAGTGCTGACTCTTAAGTGAGCATTAGCATGGCAGTGTAGCAGTCGTGAAAAAGAAATCTCAAAACCTATGCGAATATACATGAATAGATCATTTGTAAAAAAGGAAGGATTCCATTGGATTACGTTTCGTGCATGAGTGATTTGCAATTTACTGTTTGAATATCTTTATTTAATATTAATAAATCGTGGTTTAGGCATTCTTTTTTTTTTCTTTTACTTATCTGGTACTAGGGACTGTAAAACATGGATTTCTTTTTGGCCTAGGGCATAGTATAGTTGGTGAGTTTGTAACAGGGAAAACCACAAAACTTGACGATGATGGGCAAAACACGTAACAATATTAACAAATAAAGGTAACTTGATCACGCTAGTTACGTTAAATGAAAACTTTTACAAAAAGTTCGTAAGTTGGAAGCTTTCGACCTTATCTTAGGTCTTTGGCAACAAAAATCGGAAAAATTCAAATGTAGAATCTGGCAACAATCTTAGTCCTCCATTGGCGTGATGTAGACCTAAGATAAGGTCGAAAGCTTCCAACTTACGAACTTTTTGTAAAAGTTTTCATTTAACGTAACTAGTGTGATCAAGTTACCTTTATTTGTTACCACAAAACTGTATGCACCTCAACTATCGTAAACTTTCTCATATGTGAAATTAGAGTAGTGTCTCCCTCATTCTAACCAGATGCCTAAATGATGACAGTAAAAGGTAAAACTATTTGAATCCAGGCTTTTAGATTACTGGGAAATATTCATGCCACCTAACTTCTGTTTTCAAAAATTTTCCCTATATTTTCAAGCTGAAATACACATATTTATGAAATAAAATGATATTTAACATCAATAATTGACAGAGGCAACATCGCAAGAAAACTTCTTGAGGTGAGTTCATGTTATTCAACTCAATAGACTAGAAAATATTATTTTTGCAGCACGTTTTTAGATATTTTTGGACATGTAAAACGTGCCAAATCTTGAATATACTTGTAATTGAAGACCTTACTGCAACAATGGGCTAAACAACAATGTAACAGAACATGTGATAATGGTGGAAATGAATGAGTGACTGGACCTGTATTTGTCCCAGAGGTTGAGTTAACATACTGTATTGCTCTGTATTTTTTGGAATATGCTACTATCAGGTCTATCCCTGAATGCGTATCTCCAGTGACTACAACAGCGGACTATTCCACAAGCATGTTGCATTTATACAAAATGTGGGTTAGCCCATTATTGCCATAAGGTCTTCAATTATTTTGGTACAGTATTATTCCAGTGCCGCCCTGTTGCTTTTATTATTCCAAATTACATACCATATATAGAATGCACTATTTTCCCAAAATTTGGTGTCAAAGTCAAGGTCGTAGCCAGGCCGGGCTGAGCCCAACCTGCATTTATTTTTCTTTTGCCCGTCCTAGCGACTCACACAATTGTATAGTGCCCGACCGCTTTCACATCTTTTGCCCAACCGCTTTATGTCCTTCGCCCGATCTCAATCATCAGCCGCCCTTCCCAACTTTCTTGTCTGGCTATGGGCCTAGTCAAAGTCCTCCTGCGTCTTATATACTGAAAGTCAGTATCATCGTCTTGAATATGTACATACTTATGCTGCTATAAAGACTGCTAAATGAGTTTAGAATGTTATAGCTTTATCTTAAATATCTACAAAAGCTAAAGGACAATGAAGTTATCTATACTAAAAGCACACCTTCTTGGCCATAACTCCACAAAAAAGAACATATTAACACACGTATGACCTCCGATGTTTTTGCTTTGGGGCAACTCCGGTGGGAAGCACAAAAAGCACTGAATACAGACACTTTAAAAATCCATTTTCACCTTAACCATTCTCTATTCATATTAAAACACTAACTTACAAAATAAAATGAATGCAAGAGTAAAAAAGTTTAAGTTAATATTTACAATTCATTTAAAAATATCTTCTTCACTAAAATAACACCAAGAACATAGATTTCAAACACAGACAAAACATTACTATTTATCAATTACTATTAAAATAACTTATTTAAAAGTTTGCAACTAAATTCATGGGAAACAAAGTTTTTTAAGTTTGTTGTGAACTTTTAAATTAATTTATTTTAATAGTAATTAAAGTTAATTGTAATTAAGTTATTTTAATAGTAATTAAAGTTAAATTTAATTAAGTTATTTTAATAGTAATTAAAGTTAATTGTAATTAAGTTATTTTAATAGTACAAAGTTCGTGAGAAACAAAGTTTTTTTAAGTTTGTTGCAAACTTTTAAATTAAAGTATTTCAAAAGTAATGTTTTGTCTGCATTTGAAGGCTGTGTTCTTGGTCCAGACCTGCCAACCTCTCAGAACCAAAAAATGTAACACTCAGATAGAAAAAACGTAACACGACACATGCTGATAATTTTTTGAAGCCTATTTTAGCTATATAAATTCTTGATGATGAGAATGTAGGGATTTTTCCCTACATCAAAATTTTATTGAGAAACTAATAAAATCTAATCAGCAAACACTTTTGTTTTGTTAATTATTAGAAAAAAATTACGATTACAAGAGAAATCCTCACTCCGCCTAACTTCCGTTTTTGGAAATTTTGAGAGGCGGAAAACTTTAATTTTAGGGAGTCTCCAAGATGGTTTAATCGGGTTCTGGGAATCTCGTTTTTGTCTGTAGGATCAAAATAAATCTGCGATGTGCTTCGGCTGTCGCCTCGATTCTGCTATGAGGATTAGTAGAAAATGAATCTATGATGTACGTCAGCCGTCGCCGCGATTCTTCTACGGGGGTGGGTACAAAATAAATCTGCGATGTACGTCACCGCAATTCTTTTACGGGGATGAGTACAAAATAAATCTGAGATGCACGTCACCGCGATTCTTCTACGGAGATGAGTACAAAATAAACCTGTGGTGTACATCACCGTAATTCTTCTAAGGGGATGAGTACAATATAAACCTGCAATGTACGTCACCACGATTCTCCTACGGGGATCAGTATAAAATAAATCTGCGATGTACGTTGGCTGTTGCCGCAGTTCTGTTACGGAGATGAGTAGAAAATAATTCTGCGACGTACATCGGCCTTCGCGAGAAAAAAATTACGATTACGGAAGAAATCTTCACTACGCCTAACTTCCGTTTTCAGAAATTTTGAAAGGCGGAAAACTTGCATCTATGATAGGGAGTCTGTAAGATGGTTTAATAGAGTTTGGGGATGTCGTTTTTGTCTGCAGGACCAAAATAAATCTGCGACGTACGTCGCCTGACGCCACGATTCTGCTACAAGGCTTCTGTCTGAAAACGGAAAAAAATGGGGGAAAACATGACTATTTAAAAAATATCTGCAAAATCGTATTAGCATACTGCAGCATGATTTATCGCAAGGTTAGTAGAAGAGAAGGTTGCCTCGATCGTGGAAAATCTTGGAGCAGAGAGGGAGAGGCGCGTGACGTCACTGACAGATCCATCGTAGAGTTTGACTCGAGGTCTTGCCCGCCCGTCCGGAGTGGGGAATCAATCGAGTTTTTTCTTTTAAAGCCTGTTTATTTTGAAAAAGTTTAGGACCCTTACAATAGACATAACCTGCTTTAGATTAAAGACATTTAAAGGATTAGAAAAAAGAAAGAAAAACATGCATATGCATTATAAAAATTGAACCTTTCTGTCTGAAGCATAAAGTGTATTATTTTGTACTTATGTGTACTGTAGACTGTAGTTGCAGTTCTGTTTCTTTGGCCTTTCATGATTTAGGAACATGAATTTTAATCCAATTAATATACTTATAATTTATTTAATCACACCAATCTGCAAAACTAGAGGTTTTTGGCTATATTCCATATGCTTTTTTTTACTTGACTTCATCAAACTGTAATAGTTATTTTATCATGAGGTTGCATACCTAATTCAGCAGTTTTCATAATTTTTTGTAAGTCCGTCATGTTACCTTGTTGGCCACTCCATTTGTAACTCCGACGGGAAAGTGTAGGAATTGGTAGAGCTTCCCACATGATTCGAGGGAAGTATATGACCATTGCTGGGCAGTATATGGCTTTTCAGACTCCAGAATGGGTACTTGGTGATATGCACTTTTCAGATCTAAAACACTGTACACCTTATCTGCTGAAAATTTAGCAATTATCTCTTCTATTCTTGGTAGAGGGTAAGAATCTAACATTGTAAATTTATTTATGGTTTGTGAATAATCTACAACCATTCTGCCTTGTGATTTTCTCCTCTAATGACGAACACCTGGGGACACCAAGGAGAATTACTAGGCTCAATATGACACCTTCATGTAGAAACTTTTCAATTTCTGTTGCCAGAAATTGATTATCCCCTTTTGAGTGTACTCTAGACTCGGTAGCTATAAGCACAGAATCTGGGGTAAGGTTAGCAAACAGAGAGCTTGGAGGCACATTCGCAATGGTCAAGCCACAAATCCAGAGTGGAGGAGGCTGTAAACCATGGAAGACAATTTCCATAGAGGTATGACACTGTAGTACATCTAGTCTGATTATTGCATCAGAGCAAAAATCTTTCATAATCAACATCACTATGTTTTTATAAGTATGACCATCCATTTTAATTTAACTCTACATCGGCCTATAACTTCAGTGAATAGTGAGTTGGCCATAGCGACTTTACCACTATAAGGTAGTACTTGTATACGACATTTATTTAAAAGGCTTTGATCAATAAAACTTAATGAACTTCCAGTATCTATCAGAGCAATCACCTTGACTTCTCTGATTTTAATTGATACTATAGACTTAAAAAGGCAGGTAACTGCAGCAGCTAACACTGAGGCAGTTGAAGCAGAGGTGTCAGATGCAGATCCATTAAGTTTTGATTTACAAACTCTCTGAAAATGTCCACTCTTCTCACAATCAACGTTTACGTGAGTACCAGCTGCAGCATCCATCAGAGCCCTAGGTTTTGGGTTAGAGAGAGAGAGATTATGTAGTAAGCCACATACATACAGTACATACATATCACTAAGCTGTTCTCTGAGGTTAACTGGTTAGCTCGACAAAGAAATACAAACCACCAGATAAATTGTTAGCTGATTATTTATTTACTGTTGCAGTATCAAACTTTTCCATTTACAAAGATATTAACACACAACTCGGGCTTTACTGACATCCATCACTCGACGTACACAATATCTTCTATACTTCATACTCATAATATTTTCTCAGGCAGACACTCCTGAATATGATCCTCCCATGACTTCCTCTGCCTTTCCTTCCTGCCACTTGGGCTAAAAAAAAATTCTTAGTTAGCATCTTTCACCATGGCCAAACCATCAAAGCATATTAGTCTCCACCTTGCTAACAACAGTTTGCTTCACATTACACAACTGCAACACATCTTTCATCCCTCACATGATTACAAAGTTTCTTGCCCCCTCCCTCGTAAGTTACGCATTTTTTCTTCTCAAATGACTCCTATGTTTTTTCTGTAGTACCCAGGTTTCACTGCCATACATCAGAGTAGGAACAATTACACTTTCATACACAGCCACGCAGGACCCTCTTGAGAACCCATCATTCCTGTGGAAACCTCCCAAAGCGGCTATGACTTTCAATGAAGAATTCACTCGTGACCTAAAGAAGTCATCAATGGCTAAACACTGTTACGAAAAGGACCACAAATTTCTCTTTGAAGAAGCAAAACTTATTGACAAGCCAGATTCAACCACCAAACTTAATATTTTGGAAGCTTTCCATATATATCAGAAGTCTTCGCAACTTGTTAATGACATGGCATCCACGCCATTTCTATCAAACGCGTGGAAGCATCTAACCAAAACACGTGACTGTAAACACCATTTATGATGTCATATACAATTTGAATATTTGCGTGTCATTCGTCCTGATGAAGCAAGGTCAATACCCAGTGAAACCATGGTCGGCTTCGAAAAAATAAACATTTGTGACAACTATGTTGCATTATCTTAATCTATATATAATCGTCACAAGCCTGTTGTCTTTGAGATAAAGAAACAAGAAAAATGTTTTGACCTTTACAACCCCTTGGGGGAAAGTTGTACATTATTTGAAGAGGATGTTCTTATTGTAGCAAAAATCTTGTTCACTCTCTATCTTTATTATAGCAAATGACATACAGTAAAAAAAGAAATTTCTCAATAGAGGTTTTAGAGGCAGAGATAGGTTGCAAATAGAAGTACACAAACACCACCTAGCAGCAGAACTGTGAACCACATGCCTCCTCAAATACAAACCTAAAGTGTTCCAAAAGGTAAATGATTTATGGTGTTAAAAGAATTTTTAAATCACACATTTAGAAGTACAAATATAGAGAAAAATAAATTAAATATTTGCGCCCTCTAGCGGCGAAATTGTGCATTACTTTGGGAAGAAAATACACATAAGGTGTTTTCATCGTTAGTAGTATCTGATCAAACGAGAATATTTTTAAATCGGGTTGTTAGTGCTGCAGATATTGCTGTAAACGGAAGCATGAACTTACACCCTCTAGTGGCGCACGTGTGCTTTAAGAAATATTCGAAAATGTTCTCCAGCAAAGAAAGGATTTTTAAATTGGACACCTAGAAGCAGAGATATTGACAAAAATAAGATATATATGTTTTCCCCCTGGTGGGAAAATTATGCACTATTTTAAGCAGGAGGTATTCTCAAAAAGTTTTCTGAGGTGAGCGGTATTAGTTCACGGAAGAAATTTCTCAATCGAGTTTCCAGCTCAGATTTTGCTGCAAATACGTACATCAGAGGCAAAAAATAAACTCTTATGCCCCCTGGTGGCCAAACCATTCTTTACCAAAAATGGGAATTTGTATGAAAAAAATTCCCCATTAAGAGTTGTATCCGACGCAGGAAGAATTTTTCAAATCGGACTTTTAGAAGCAGAGATAATAGGAAAATCGTGATTTACTTTTACGCCCCCTAGCAGAAAATTTATGCATTATTTGCAAAAGGGACTACTTAAAATAACCTTCGATATAAATATCATCGAAAGGAAAAATAATTTTTTCAATTGGATATTTCGAAGCAAATATATGAAATAAAATGCACTTTAAATTCGATACGATTTTCATTTGGGCCTCCAGCGGTGAAGTTGGGCATGGGAAAAAAACGAGAACGAATGGATCACCATTCTCACATTTTGAGCTTCCCAATACAAAAAGAATTTTACAAATCGAACTGATAATTGCAGAGATATGGTCTCCCTTGCCCGACAGACAAAGTGATAACATAAGCACGATGCAAAAGATGCTAATAATGCAGCTTCAGTTCTCCTAACAGACAAGAAAACTAACAGCCTCTTCCCCCCACATTTGGCAGGGGGTGGGGAGGAAAATTTATCAAACATAAGTTATGTCAGTAGAAAAATCCTCAACTACAAAACATCGCGCAGGGACAAAAAGGCAGGAATGGATAAAATTCTAGGACATGTAACAGAATTTTAGGACATTTCCAGGATTTCCAGGATGCATACAAACCATGTCTGATACATCAACAGCACTTTTTCAAAAGAAATTGTCAGAAGGACTGCAAATATAGATAAGTACATAAAATGATGTAAAAAGAGAGAGTTTATCTCACGAATGGCAACACTTACTACTATAGCTGTAGCCCTGAGGAAGCATAGGGGTGCTACCTGAAAATTTGACATATTAATTCTTTTTATACCTTAGAATAAAACAAAACCATAATTTGGAAATATTTATAATGAAATACTATAGGAAGAAGTTTCAGCAAATAAAACTTATTTATTCACAGGGCTTTTTTTTTTCAAAAAAAAAAAAAAAAGAAAAAAAAAGTTAGCCGGTATGCTATTGACCTTTTCTCACTCAAAGTAATGAAGTTAAAACATTTTTCTCTTCAAATGCTTTATAAGGTTACATAAAAGCTAATAGTTATTTTAGTAAACATATTGTAGTTTTGGGTAAACTTTTTTAATGAAATTATTTTAAATTTTTAAGCAGACTTAGTTATTAGAACAACAAAAATATGTTTAAAGTATTGGCTTTTAATATAAAAACTTATTAAAATTTTACATATTAAAAAGCATTCCAAATTTTAGACATGTTGCTAAACTCTTCTTTAAATTGATTTCTTTCTATACCTGATCTGCGGTGATTCTTTCTCCGCCGAAAACGGATTCTTTGCTGTTTTTTCTTTTTTTTTTCTTAGCAGTATGAACTCCAAGTACCCGTAAATTTTCACGTACCGGCTGCATTTTGATATTTCAGTTGTTTGCTGGTACGCTGCCTATGTTAGCCGGTACGCGTACTAGCTGAAAAAAAAGCACTGTTTATGCCTATACATTTTATTATTTGCATACTGCAGTCATACAGCTGATAATACAACTTGAAAATCAAAGCACTGAAAGAAATGTAATGTGAAAACAGAGAATCCTCATTCTATCATATTCTTTTATAAGGAGAATAAGACAAAATAACTTAAGACAGCACAGTTTAAAATGGGATTAAAAATGTTTCATATCTATCAGGAAAGAAATTTCAGTTTTCTAATTATGTAAGACAAGTTCATAGAAATAGCATATAATGCAAAACACTTTTAAAATGCAATGAAACTTCTACTTACCAATGCTGTCTGAGTGACCAAAGAAAGCCTGTCCATTAAAAATGCCAAAAGGTATAAGGAGAACAATACAGCAGGAACAGTAGATCAAAATGTCCCATGCAAACATCACTAACCAGTATGTGAATGCTGACACACCCGTCATCAGCTGTAGTAACTTGGATTTGGAGGCATTCTCATAAATGGGAACAAAAATAAAACTAGATGACATAAAAGCCAATGACAAAGGCAAAAAAGCAGCTGAAATTAATTTTGGAAGTATGAAGGACTCGTGGCCTCTACTACCTGAATTTACATAAAATGGAAGTGGTGCATTTGTCAATTTAATAAAAGCACTCTTAGAGCCCGAAAAATACCTCAGGAGAGCTGTGTCCATGGCATTTAAGGTCATCAGTGACGAGTGATACGGAACAATATTGTACCAGGCTGTCACATTAAGTGCGCCATTGTCAAAACCAGCAGAACCTCCAATAATAAGCCCACTCGTGTATTTCAGGAGATTAGCTTGACCAAAATTTATGGCATAACTCTGTGGATCATTAACTTCTACTGCTTTAACTCCGGAAGATGTTAATACAGGTTTTAAGAAATTTTGAGCAAAGTCCTTGGCTTCTGGTTTGCCATAATGGTAAAAACCTTGTGAATCCCCATAAACAGCCTTTAGATCCAGTACCAATGGTTTTTCCATAGCAGGGGTCAGAACAGTTTGGATGACCCACAACATAAGCAAGTTTAAGCTGAATGGAAAAACCAGTCTCACAATCAAAGAAGCCCAGTGTCGTTTTGAATGTTGCAAGCCTTTGAAAAACAGCCCTTTCACCTGTTGCTGTAGCAAATCAAAGCCACTTAGCTTTTGAAACTTGCAGAAAACATTATCTGAAAAAAAAAAAAAGGTTTAATCATATTCAAACTTTGCAAATTATTTTGCAAATAGTTTCATTCATATGAAGTATACAAAACTAAATTTAAGACACAAAAAAAAAAAAAAATCATTTTTATAGAAATAGGAAATATGCAATGCACACACAAAAAATAGAAGGTAGTTGCATAAATCGCTAGTTACATATTATTGTATTCTCACAATTGAATATTAAAGCCACTGCCACTCACCACCAATTCCCTAGTGGTTTGGTGGACAAACACAAAGTTTGAAGTCAAGAATTCCACTAATCTCCATTCTTCAGATGCCAATGAGCAATTAAAATTTGCTGGATGTATTCCATTTACTGACCAGTCTACCTACCAGTTGCGTCAAATTTTCAAATCCTATGGTTATTTGATTGGTATGAAATGTAATCCTCCGACTGCGAAAGTAATCCTCCTGGACAAGAATAAAAAGATTAATATTTTCAAGGTCAGTCACTTGTACTCACCTAATTCTTAACATATATGTAGTATGTTTTAACTTTGAGCTGACCATCCCCTCAGTAAATAAAATGATATTTATATATATTAAGACCAAATGACTAAAAACATAGTAACCCTTATGATTCTAATGTATGATTAAGAACATTAAGTTAAAATATTAATTAATTTAAAGGAGAGTATTCATATTAGGTATGTAACCAATGTTAAATACTAAGGGAGTGGTCAAAACTCAGAGATGGTATGTGCTTCAAATGCTTTCTGAAGCCCAAGCCTCTCATCAGGCAGACATCTGATCAAGTCAGCTTCCCATAAGAAGTGAGCTTTTTGTGAGAGCACGGCATGAACCAAAAGAGGGCATGGCTTCCATCCAATTGTGCATGTTCTGACTGGTAAGATCACACACAATTCATTGTGCTGCCATCTACAGGACTAAATTGTAGCACCAATGAAAAAAAGAAGGCAAATTCATTGTCTTTTAGACATTAAATGAATTATATGTATTATTTTAATTTCCTTTATTTTACATGTCCACTCCTAGGATATTTTTTTTTTTTGCATTTTTTTTCTCTGTATCTATTATGGTTTTTAAAAACTTATCAATGCCTGCAGGACCTTGAATGTTACAAATGTTTTCTTTGTGGTTTTCAATAAAGAAAACATTTGTAATATTCAAGATCCTGCAAGTATTGATAACTTATTGAAAACCATAATAGATATGGAGAAAAAAGCATGCAAAACAACAATAAAATCCTAGAAGTGGATATATAAAATAAAGGAAATAAAAATAATATATATAATTAATTTAATGTCTAAAAGACAACGAATTTGCCATCTTTTTTACAGTGGTGCTACATTTTAGTGCTGTAGATGGCAGCACCCTATCTAAAACTATCTGGTAGTTTGTATTTCTTTTTGGAGCTAACCTGTGAATCTCAGAGAACAGCTTAGTGATATGTATGTATGTAGATGGCAGCACAGTGAATTAATTATGTGTGATCTTACCAATCAGAACATGCACAATAGGATGGAGGCCATGCTGTCTTTTGGTTCATGCTGTGCCCTCACAAAAAGCTCACTTCTTGTGGGAAGCTGACTTGATCAGATGTCTGCCTGATGATAGAGGCTTGGGCCTCAGAAAGCACTTGCAGCACATACCAGGTCTGAATTTTGACCACTCCCTTAGTTTTTAACAGTAGTTTAGCTAGCTTAAATATGAATACTCTCCTTTAAATTCATTAATATTTTAACTTAATGTTCTTAAGAAGAATAAAAAGGCAGCTGTCTAAGCATGTAGAAAACCAACCCGAAACGTACAATTAGAATTTTACTACTAAAAGGCATATTAGGTAAAAACAAGATCTTTCGCAACAGGCGCCCTGTGCGTCATCAGCTTAAAAGAACTGGCGCTAGGAGAACACACACTTAATAAATAGGTAGTCCCGAAGACAACAGCGATCCTGGTGAGTGACATGATATCCGCGTCACAACTCGGTTACAGCGAGAAACAAAGCTAAGAAAGAAAACACCAAATAGATTACAAATACATATTCACCGAAGTGAAAAATAAGCACAAGGTCCATTATCAACCCCCGCACTAAGGTACTTCGCACAACATAAAAAATTAAATAAGCGAATCCACGGTGCATGTACATGTAAGTCATCGTTACAGCATACGTCCTTAAAAACGTCAATATTCAAACTTTTGGCAAAGAGAGTCATATACCTACCTCTGGTCTTAAGTAATAAATAAGTTTCAGACCAAGAGGGCAGATGAGTTCCAGACTTAACCAGGCGTGCGAGGGCAGTAGAGTTTTTACCTAATATGCCTTTTAGTAGTAAAATTCAAATTGTACGTTTTGGATTGGTTTTCTGCATGCTTAGACAGCTGCCTTTTTATTCTTCTTGATATTTTTAGCATGCAACTTTAATGTTCTTAATTATAGGTGAGACGAATAACGGTTACTATTATTATATTTGCACTTTTAAGGTATTAAACTCCTGCAAAGTGCGCATAGTTTACGTGCAATTCATAAATGAAAAACTATGAGAAAGTACCAATCACTCACCCTAAAGATCATGGTAATCTCCATCGACAACACACTTCCAACACGTCAATCATCGTAATGTTTCTGGGCTTCCAAGGTTTACAGACATCTTGCTTACGATTCTTACTTCCAGGTGTGAAACATCGTATTTTTTTTTTTTTAGCCTTATAAGATGTAACTATAAAGCTTGTCAATTCCATAAAAAAACCACATATACTACTCATTCATACAATTCAATTAAAAACTATGTACATATTTACATAACCTTACATTCCTAGGTGGTTAAACCTTTGTCAACTGCAAGCGCCAAACTGCTCCTTCCGCTTCAAAATCCCTGCCACTCCCACTACAAGTGTCACACTCATTCAGCCCTTCACACACAATCCTCTAGTACTTTCAACAGACCACTGTCGTCATCAGGAGGCAGGTGTGTCTCACCAGCCCACCACAGCTCAAGTGAGCAGAGCCATCGAGGCACGGGCCCCAGTCGCTATCTCTGAATCATTGTGTCTCTGGCGCCATCTATTGTCCTTGCTGCTCTTTTTTCCTTTTTTCTTTCTAAGCTGCAGTTCAATTTTTATTAGGGCTTTCCATTGTTCGTTTAAGTTACTAGGCTCATTAATGTTGCATAATCTTGATCTGTTTTTTTCAATTAACACTGATTCTGCAATTCTTAACTGCCTTTCGTTTTTACAGCCCTTAATAATTTTAATATCCTCAAACCTTGGACATTGTTGATTTTCCATAGAGTGTTGGGTTAATGCTGTCTTAGCTTCTTTTTTATTCCAATTAAGTTAAAGTATAAATTGAACCAGCATATAAATAATTGGAATAAAAAGAAGCTAAGACAGCATTAACCCAATACTGTATGGAAAATCAACAATGTCCAAGGTTTGGGGATATTAAAATTATTAAGAGCTGTAAAAACGAAAGGCAGTTAAGAATTGCAGAATCAGTGTTAATTGAAAAAAACAGATCAAGATTATGCAACATTAATGAGTCTAGTAACTTAAACGAACAATGGAAAGCCCTAATAAAAATAGAACAGCAGCTTAGAAAAAAAAAAAGGAAAAAAGAGCAGCAAGGACAATAGATGGCGCTAGAGACACAATGATTCAGAGATAGCGACTGGGGCCCGTGCCTCGATGGCTCTGCTCATTTGAGCTGTGGTGGGCGGGTGAGACACACCTGCCTCCTGATGACGACAGTGGTCTGTTGAAAGTACTAGAGGATTGTGTGTGAAGGGTTGAATGAGTGTGACACTTGCAGTGGGAGTGGCAGGGGTTTTGAAGCGGAAGGAGCAGTTTTGGTGCTTGCAGTTGACAAAGGTTTAACCACCTAGGAATGTAAGGTTATGTAAATATGTACATAGTTTTTAATTGAATTGTATGAATGAGTAGTATGTGTGGTTTTTTATGGAATTGACAAGCTTTATAGTTACATCTTATAAGGCTAAAAAAAAAAAATATGATGTTTCACACCCGGAAGTAAGAATCGTAAGCAAGATGTCTGTAAACCTTGGAAGCCCAGAAACATTACGATGATTGATGTGCTGGAAGTATGTTGTCAATGGAGATTACCATGATCTTTAGGGTGAGTGATTGGTACTTTCTAATAGTTTTTCAACGGTTACTATGTTTTTGGACACTTGGTCTTAGCATATAAATATTATTTTTACTGAGGGGTGGTTCGCTCAAAGTTAAAACACACTAAACATACGTTAAGAATTAGGCAAGTAGAAGAGGCTAACCTTGAAAATATTAATCTTACTGAATGTATGTTCTTACATAACAAGAATATCAGGTATTAAGCTCATTATATTTATTAAAGACTTTATTGTTTGCAGTGTGCAAAAAATTCCCATTTTCACTCCTGCTGGTAACACAGTTTACACCAACATCACATTTTGCAGCATTACTAAACATCTGGTTGAGCATAAAAAAGATGTTACCCATTGAAGACCTAATCGGACACATCCGCAGAATATCTCTGCAAGAATACTAAGCTGCTCGTTTTGTCAACATGCTTTGTGAAAGCATTGAAATATCTACTACCTCTTCAAATTACAATGCTGATAGTCTTTATTTTATTCCCATCATTTGGTAATCTTGCTGATCGTTCGACAACAACCATAATGACACACTTGAAAGTGGCAAAACCGTTTCTAGTGTGGTTGTAGACTACTCTAAACCTGGCAAACCATCTTACTCCAATCACTCACAGGTGACCTAAACCAAAGCCATGTCAATAGCCTGTGTTTTTTTTAATTTTTCTTAAGGGGACAAGTCCCTTTTTAGGCTTCGCATGTTAACCTTATGGGAGGTCTCGATGTACTTAGGTAGATGTTTCTCACGATAGACTTGGCTTATCAATTGCAAACTTACCATGCATTTTCTTAAGGATATTATACAACACCTGAACTAGAATTATCGCAATCGGTCAATTAATTAATTTTGTATTAATTAATCAAAATTGCTGTCGATTTTGCTGACGTTTTCATTAGCAATTGTATTTATTATTTTAATTGAGTACATTATTTAGTCATGATTCTAATTCAGGTGGTTGTTGATATATACAGTAAGGTATAAAAAAAATTAAAGCCATTATCTTCAGTTGTTTATGAGAAAAATTTTTCTAAATGTACAAAACCACAACTTTTCAGGGGAGGCAAAAAACGAAGAAGACCTGTGGCTAGAAGCTTCCCGCATCATACTCCTTTTCCTCTGCTTTACTCAAGTGTTGTATGCCATTCGATTCAGCAAACTCTGTAGAAAAAAATGTACATACAAAAAATTTGCATAAAAGTTTTGTAGGACAGGTCCCCTTAACATGACAAGCATGTTTACCTAAATACCTTAATTATTTTTGTAATTATTAGTTTCATGACGTGACGTGAATTCATATTTGAATATACTTTGTCACTAATTCGTCCATCTCTCTGTAGGAATGTTCTGTATATATGCACATACTGAAGTGCCAAAAAACAGGGTTACTCTCTAATACTGTGTTGGTCCTCAATGCAGTCGGAAAACAGCAGCAATGTGATTGGCCATGGACTCCATGTAGTACTGAAGATACAGTGCATGCTATGCTACCTGAAGAGCATCCCACAACAATTGCTGGAGTATTCCTGGCATTGATGGCACGTTGAACAGCATCCCAAACGTGTTTGATGCCATTTAAACCCAGTGAACATGGGGGCAAAGTCAGGATGTAAAGTTCGTGGAATGTTCCTCCAGCCATAACTGCACGAATGTGGACATGTGAGGTGGTGCATTAGCGTGTTGAAAGAAGTCGCACATGTCAGTGGTTACATGACATGAACCAGCGCAAATGATCCCAAAGGATGGGTACATAGCTCCCACTGGAAAGAGCAGTCTGCAAACATATGAGGGGTCCTAATGTGTACCAGCTGAAAACACCCCACACCATGACAGAGCCACTGCCAGCCTACACTGTTGTTTGTAAGCATGCAGGATTCATTGCCTTGTGGGGTTGTCACCACATCTGGAGTTGAGTAGCTGCCCAAAACAGTTGGTCCCTCGATTTGTTGGACCAGGCTACACATTTTCAGCCATTTTATATCCAATGGCAGTGTTCCCGAGCCCAGGCGAAGTGCACAGCCTTGTGTCACCAGATCAGCAATGGTACCCTGGTGGGCTGTTGGCTCCGGAACCCCACAGAACACAGGGAAAGTTGCACTGTCCGAATGCCGATGCTACTACTGGCCCCAGAATTGAATTGCTTTGTGATTAGCAGCAACGTTGCACGCAGGGTGGATGTTACGATGTGGCCAAATGCTGCTGTCCACAATCACCCAGGGCTTTTCTATGGCCACACTGTTCTCACACTCTGGATGTTTCCCCTGAGTTTGAGTAGTCCACGTACACCTTTAAAATTATTAACTGTAAATCCAAATTTTGTGGTAATTTCTGAGATGGAGTGACCCATCTTTTGTGCGCCAACTATCATACCATGGTCGAAATCACTTAAATTCTGAAAAGCTGCCATCTGAATGCCATTACTTCAGCTTGTGGAGATATCTGCCTTTACATATACATCGTTTGTGGACGATATCATTTACTACGTATGGTGGCATGTAATGGCAGCACTCTTCCCAGTTTTTTTTTTTTTTGGCACCTGTGTTTGTGTAGAGAGAACCAATTTGCATGTTATGTTAGTTAGAAAATTTGCTGTTCTGGCACGACATCTGCTTTTCAGGACAACACACTGAAGTTTTTCCATCTTTTTCTTTTTTTTTCAGATTAACATCAGCATGCCAAGATTTCTCATATCTTTTTCAGATTTTCTGGTTAATAATAAATACAGATATGCATGTGTGTTTGTCACAATGGTTTCTTCTAGAAGACAGATTTAAAAATTCCAAATTGATAGGCATAAGCCTGGTCACAGTTTTACTTTAAAATTTTGGCTTTTCACGAAGCTCGATTTTCTTTGTAGGTGTTATAAACTGCATTCTTTAAAACAAATGTAATGACAGCATTCTGGGATGAACCTCACACAGCTGATAATGCTGAGATTTTTCATAAGTTTTCCAGATTTTCTTAATGCAAAATACTTTATCAGAGGGCTAAAATGATATATAAACTATCACAGAATCGACCTGACATTTCTAAAAGGTGCATGAGAAAGACATCACGGCCGAATGAGTGTAACATTGGTGTATGGAATACTAGAGGTATAAATGGCAAGATGAATGAGGTGATTGAAGAAATGAATAAGTATAGATTGGATGTGCTGTGTGTTAGTGAAACCAAAAGAAGGAAATTGGGAAAGAAGAAGTGAATGGCACGGTGGGTGTGTGGTCTGGAGTATTGGATAATGTGAGGGAACAGGCTGGTGCAGGTGTGATTTTAAGTGAAATGATGAAGAACAACTTGATTCACTATAGCTGCATAAGTGAGCGAATTCTTTGGATTCATTTGAAAGTGAAACTTCAGAGAGTAGTAATTGTAGTGTATGCTCCTTGTGACTCGGAACCTTCTGATAGGAAGGAAAATTTCTAGAATGAGTTAAGAGCTGTTTTGAGACAGTTTGGTGCTAAAGAGAAAGTTATCATAGCAGGAGATTTCAATGCTAGAGTAGGTGTGCAGAATATTATTTCTGACAATGTTCTGGGTAAGTTTAATGATCCTTGTGTAAATAATAATGGTGAAAGATTAATTGAACTCTGCATTGAGAATGGTTTGCATGTATTTAACACATTTTTCAGCCACAAGTACATCCACACATATACTTGGGAAAATCGTAATCTTGGTCAAAAGAGCATGATAGATTTTGTTGTCTATGATCAGCATCTGAAACACTTAGTTGTTGACACTCGTGTGATGAGAGGTGTGGATGTTGGCTCTGATCATTACTTGGTAATGTCATGAGTGAAACTGAATGTTGGTTGGAGGAAAAGGAATAGGAAGAGGCCTAAGATAAAAAGAATAAAGGTAAGTGTATTCTGAAAAGCATCAGTGTTGTTCTAACTCACTCAGAAAACAACTGAAGAAGCTGAAGTCACATGAGAGTGATGTAGAAAAGAAGTGGGAATGTTTTAAGAACTATGTTGTCATTTCTACTGAAGAGGTCTGTGGCACCAGGATGGTGGGTAACAATAGAGGTGATGCTTGGTGGAATAGTGAGATTGAAGAGGCAGTAAAGAGAAAGAAGGAAGCCTATTTGGGGATGTTGCAAGGTAGAGTTTCTGTGGATGCATACCGCTGTAAGAAGTGTGAAGCAGCTAAACTGGTTTGCCAGAGTAAGGCAAAAGATAGCAAGGAGAAGGTGGAAAGGCATGAATTGGCTTTTTGGAAAGATAGGAAGACTTTCTGGAAATATCAAACAGAGGTCATCGCTCTTTCCACGTTTATATGTGAGTCAAGGAAAAATTCTCATTGGCCGCCACCGGGAATCAAACCCAGGGTCTTCCAAGTTACGCGCCGGAAATGCTTCCATTGCACCACAGCGGCCTCGAATTCCTCTAGACTCACACATTAACTGCAAAGTCAATTTGGCAGGTTGCTTCTTGGATCCCCGCACAATGCTGGGGATTCACCAAAGATGGTAAGCAGCAACTGAACAAGTAATTAGAAGGCGAATGAATAATTAATACAGACATTTGACGTGGACCAGGAACATCAAACAGAGGTCATCGTTCTTTCCACGTTTATAAGTGAGTCACGGAAATTCTCATTGGCCGCCACTGGGAATCGAACCCAAGGTACACCCTGGGTTCGATTCCCGGTGGCGGCCAATGAGAATTTCCGTGACTCACTTATAAACGTGGAAAGAACGATGACCTCTGTTTGATGTTCCTGGTCCACGCCTTTTTGGAAGTACATGAGACTCAGGAAAAATAGGGGAGACAAAGTTGTAAGTTGTGTGAAGAATAGGATCGGGGAAATGATGTGGGAGCACAATGAGTTAAGTGAAAGATGGGGTGAATACTTCTGTGAGTTATTAGATCAAGAAAGCAAAGGTGATTCTGAGGCAGAAGCAGATGATGTCACAGTGAAGGGTGGAAGCACAGGAGGGATCTCAAGAGAAGAGGTGTGCAAAGCTCTAAAATCTCTTTAGAATGGTAAGACTCTGGGAGTTGATGGCATAACTGCTGAGATGTTAAAATATTGTGGTGACTTTGTAATTGACTGGTTAACAGGAATTTGACATTTGTGCTGGGAGCTAGGAATGGTCCCTCAGGATTTGAAGAATGCTATTATTGTTCCCTTGTATAAAGGAAAAGGTGATCAGACTAAATGCAAGAACTATCGTGGTATTAGCCTACTGAGTGTGCCAGGGAAAGTGGTAAGGTCGCTATTGAGAAAGTATGAGGTCTTACTTCAGTGAAAGTGTGGAATGTTCAGAGTGGTTTCATGCTTGGTAAAGGCTGCACTAACCAAATTTTTGCATTACACATGATGATTGAAAAGTTTCTGGCTGTTGGCAAGAAAGTTTTTGTTGCCTTCATAGATTTAGAGAAAGCACACGACTGTGTAAATAGGACACCTCTGTGGAAGGTATTGAATGAATATGGTGTTACTGGGAATCTACTTAATAGTGTAAAAGCCATGTATGCTGGCAATACAGCTTGTGTACGGGTGGATGGTGTTTTATCAGAATGGTTTTCTATTGGTGCAGGAGTCAGGCAAGGTTGTGTAATGTCACTATGGCTGTTTAACATATTCATGGATGCATGCATGCGTGATGCCAAAATAGATAATAGTGGTTTATGTCTTGGTGATATCCATTTGTGCAGATTGTTGTATGCTGATGACACTGTCCTGTTGGCAGAGAGCAAAGGTGAGTTGCAGAGTATGTTGTCCCGGTTGTACGAAGTTTGCATGAATTTCAAACTGAGGGAAAAACCAAGTTATGGTTTTTGAGAGAGGAACTAGTAGTACTGAATGTAATATAAGTCTACATGGCACAGTGATTGACCAGGTGAATGCATTTGTGTATTTAGGAAGCATGTTTGACAGAGAGAACAAAGTGGATGGTGAAATTAGTAGGCGAGTGAATTCTACATTGAAAGTCATAGCTGCTCTGGGAGGTTTTCACAGGAATGATGGGTTCTCTAGAGAGTCCCACATGGCTGTGTATGAAACTGTGGCAGAGAAACCTGGGTACTGCAGAAGAAACATAGGAGGCGTTTGTGTGCTGGTGAAATCTGTTATTTATGGGATTTTTGTGGCACGACACGTCCTGATCATGTGAGGAATGAAGATGTGTTGCAGTTGTGTAATGTGAAGCAAAATGTTGTTAGCAAGGTGGAGACTAATACACTTCGGTGGTTTGGGCATGTTGAAAGAATAAGTGATGAGATGCTTACTAATAAAACTTTTTTAGCACAATCGTCATGAAAGAAAGGCAGAGGAAGGCCAAGGAAGTGATGAGAGGATCAGATTCAGGAGTGTCTGCACGAGAAAAAGATCATGAGTATGAAGTACAGAAGATCTTGTGTGCGTCTTGTGATGGATGTCAGTGAAGCTCGAGTTGCATGTTAAGATAGCTGTAAATGGAGAAGTTTGATTAACGGCAACAGTATAAATTAGTTAAAATTTTTTCTGGTAGTTTGTTTTTTCTTTGTGGAGCTAACCTTTGAATCCCAGAGAACAGCTTAGTGATATGTATGTATGTATTACATTACATATTATACTCAAATATGAGTTAACCTTCAAATTCAACAGCTAAAATTTGTGAAAAAACTGTGACCCCACATATAAACCAACCTTAAATTTCAAGAGAGCAGAAAATGTGACACTACTGAAACGAAACTATATGAATTGGAATTTCTAGAGATGTTATTGTTTCCTTAAAAGTTGCATTATCAATAGAAACATTATCATTGTAAAAACCAAAACAGCTATTTCTTCTTAACCTGAATCATAAATTAAATTATCTCATGTGACAACATAGCATCATTTATGCTTTCGAACCATAGGTTGAAGAAGCATATATGCTCCAACTATGTCTGTCTGTCTGTCTGCAAAATAACTCACATAAAAATGGTTCGATTTCGATGCAATTTTTGTATGTGGTAGTGTGGTAGGGAACAACCTGGGGACGATCCCTATTGAAAATGGGCAAAATGGGGTCAAAGGTCAGGACAAAGGAACAGGATCCATTCCATCACCCTTATGCGTCATAACCTGCATAAAATGCTTCAATTGCGACAAAACTTTATTATGTTGTTCTGGAGGTATACTGAACCAGTTCTGTTGAATATAATCAATCAGGGCACTGGAGCGAGATTTATTCCACAGCCATTATCCTCATAACTAGACTAAAAATGCTTCTATTGCGACAAAACTTTAGTATGTTGTTCCGGAGGTATTATACTGAACCAATTCTGTTTAATATAATTAAAATGGGGTCAGAGGTCAGGGCACAGGAGCAAGATTTATTCCACAGCCATTATTCTCATAACTTGAGTAATGATTTCTGGTATGTTGGAAAGCGTATCATAATCAATGTATTGCATTATTTTACTAACTTGTTTTGAAAATGTTATAACAATTTCTTGTGGAATTGCATCTCATTCTCCTTTCACTGAAGAAAAAAGTCTTAATGCCTACTTTTTTTAGAAGTTACCACCCAAAATTTATACAGCTTACATAAAAAAATGAAGGATTTTTTAAGCACCCATTTTTTTTTCTCCAGACTTAGCAGAACTTTGTCCAACATATGATTTTAGGCTTTGAAATTCACATAACAAACTGAAAACAGAATGTCAAGTGCCATTGGTCATATTACTCACAATCTAACATATCAAAATATCTTCAAAATTGCAAATGTAGGTAAGAGATCAAATTGCACAGATAGCAGAATTCCTGAAATGTTATTTGCAAAGTTTTCATAATATGAAACTTTCTGTTCAGTTCTTATTCAATCTTTATAATCTAATTGAAATCTATGAAGAAATTATTAATCTTCATGAATAAAAGTTGCATTATCAATAGAATATCACACATGGCATACAAACAAAGTACAATTTCAGATTTGTTGAAGAACATTTCCTTGGATTTATGAGTTTCAGCAATAGGATTAAAGATGACAGCAATTCATAACTTGTGTATCAAATCTCTCACATACTGGTGGATTGACATCCATTTCACATCTAATCTTGTATTCTCCTGTGATGCTGTATAATTCATTTTTTAGTGTTTTTTGCCCCCTTCTTTGAAGAAATATAGAATTACCTCCTCCCCCTTTCAGTTACTACCTTGAATGTTCATGTGGGCAAATGAGCCCAAGCCCAGAAAGGAGATGCTGTTTCAACGGCAGCTGCACACGGCTACTTTTATTCGAACACCTCTTTTGATTTGCAGAGCCACATGCAATGGAAGAAATGGCAATCATCTACATCCTTTGAATTAAGTGGTGTCATTGCAAGTAGCCATTCCAGTTCTACAATAATGGAAAGAAGTGACACGATATCTACCTCTCTGTTACTGATTAGAGAAGCTTTCACTGGCAGCAAATTACCTAGTTCAGCAGCAGAAGTGATTGTTTTTCACCTAAACAAAAATCCACGACCTTCAGAAAAAAAGAAAGAATATTCAAAAACTTTCTACACCTACAGTACTGGAAATAAAAATTCCAGAGCTTTTCTAGGATTCCATGGCCCTTGCAAATTCTGACTACATCTGATGATGAAATCTATAACATTTCTTTTACACTTTGTTTTGGAAAGGCATGTCCAGATTAACACTAAATACCCACAAAAACTGTTAAATTATCACGAATTAAGACCAATGTACTGGTGATTTCCTTTGCCCTCCCTCTTTTTAATGCCTTTAGTTTTATTGCTCTAAAGGCACTTTTCACAATGTAATTATTTTAAACAGAACTTGCAGCCTTTTTTATTACACTTTTTCTAGCGATTTAATTTCTACCTATCCATCCCTTTTGATGAGAGTGAGTAACGATTCCAGCTGGAAAATTTATGCACTTTGAAATGCCCTTAACATATTTAATAATAATAATAAAATGAAGCTTGGTGTCACTTGCCAAACATGAATACCTACTAAAACACATATGTGCATTTTTCATGGTTTGTTTTCTTACGGAGCATGTTTCTTTCTCTTGTTTTATTAATTTTTCATATATTATGTGGAACATCTGAAGTTATTGCTGTTTTATCCACATATCAAATCTGACACAGTTCAAAATTATAAATTTTCTGAAGTGCAACATTATGTTTTCGAAAGATTCAATATTCTATGTCACCTTTTTGGCAGTCCCTCAGTAATTGTCATATACTACATATGCAAAGATTGCCTCTCTTTAGAAATCTTGTACACTGACTAGATACTGCTGCCTTGAAGTTGTCATCTTCCACAAGTATAGAGCTAAAGAAAAATGAATACTCATTCAAGACCCTATGAGCTTATTTTGTTGGAATTCTAAAACCCATTCACTCAAGACTTTTCTAGCTACAGTAAGGAAGCTGATCCTTCTCTAGCAGTCATTTCGTCATTTTTGGCATATGGTGCAATGACCGATTTTCCCCATTTGCGAAGTTGATTCTCAATGATGTGGAAATCATCAGTAGCAAACATAACTACTTTTTTTTACGGTCTGCATACTCCAGAACTTTTTATTTAAAGGCTGCATCATAAGTCAACGCCACAATCGTTTTTAATTTTCACTACTCCTTTCACAATTTGAATTACATCATCAACATGGTTTTCTCACTCCCTTTGTTGATTAATTTGCGCGATCTCCGCATCCGTTCATCCTTCTGTTCGGAGTATACATAGTTGATTGATTCTGTTTTCCCTTCTGATGTAATACATTCCTGTAGTGCAGTGAAAAAAACGACATGAACTTATGCATCAACCCAATACAATTTCCCAAATCTTTCACTGTTTCCTAAACCCCTGTTAAATAGATTTTAACATGCACCACGTGTGATGACACACGTGGTGCATGTTAAGATCTTCTGTCAAAATGTACTAGCAGATGATCTCCGATAAGTTGGTTGCGTTAGAGGTTTCCTCAATGGTTAGGCGACGATCCAGATGAACACACTGCACGGCCATCGTAATGTTTTCCTCACTCCGTGCAGACACAGGTCGACCACTGCGCTCATTATCTGCGATGGATTCTCGGCTCTATTTGAAATGCCGATACCACTCGTACACCTTCGATCTCGCCATCGTAGAGTGACCGTACACACCTTCGAAAGCATTTCTAAGGTCTCTGCAGCTGTTTTACCCAAACGCTGACAAAATTTAACATTACAACGTTGCTCTTCAAAAGCCATGTTTCTCACATTGCAGAAGACAGACGACTAACCACAGCAGGAAATGTCTGCACGTGCATTCTAATCACTTTCCATGGGCCCAACCATTCTGACTATGGAGGGAAGGGATGGCAGGATGTATTTCAGATGCCGTAACAACTACATGCTTGCACTGTAATGGTTAGGTGCTGTCCCCAAACTTTTGGATCCTACTCTTATACACATCATCCATAGCTGAACACTTCCACAAAAACAATCACAGATTTCTGTTTGAAGCCACCAAACTAACAGAAGAGTCCAAATGAGGCATACAGTTGGATACCTTAGAAGCCTTTAACAATTTCCAAAATCACTTACAGCTTATGAATGACTGAACTCTACTCCATCCTCTCAAGTGAAAAAAATGCCAACTGTGGCCTACAGGCTTCACCTGTACAACCTTAAAAAACAACATGCATATTGCACCTCTTGCCCAAATGGAGATGACCAGTGCCAACCCCCACCATGTTTCAGGCCACTAAAGGGAAGTCAGCCTAAAGCAAAAAAAGGTAACCTTTTTGAATTGTCCTCCTTTGGCCACCAGTAGTCACACAGACTTTTTTTTTGACTCAGGAAAAATGACTTTCCTAGCCTTAAGCTAATAATGGTGGAAGGAAAAAGGGTTATCACATGAATGTAACTATTTTTGAATTATATGCAGCACTTTCATATCATTATTTGAAATTAGTATGGTGTCTGAGAATATCTTATTGGGTTGAGTAATGACATGGGAGAAAATGGGTGATGGTTGCGAAAAATGAAATTCATTGGGTCTTATAAAAGGGGGAGAGAGATAAAAATGGTTTGAAGTAAACCAAATAACTTCAGAGACAGGTGTAATGCATTACATGCTGAAAACCACAGTGTTCATTTTATTTTGGCCAAAGTGTATTTTCTGTATTCTGCATAATGTTTTGTGAAGTCATTAGTTAATCTCATTATTGATAGCCGGCTGTAGGCCATACTACTGAATTCGTAAAAAAAAAAAAAAAAAAGGAAATATCAAATGTATACATCATTTTTCTAAAAGGAATACTAATTGATCAGTACTGAAGTTTAATACACCGAGTGAAAATTTACAAATAATGTTTGAAATGAAATAGTAAAATTTCAGAAAGTTATGCAACAAATTGAAATTATACACCCTATAAATTGAAATGAACTCTAAAACTCATTTTTGGCATTTGTGGGTATTTTTGGAAAAAGCAAAATTGCATTGTAAAATTCTACAAATTTCAGCCAGGCCACAGGCCTGGTCAAAAATAAATATAACTGGTCAGTTTTTATACCTAAAATTCTGAGTCACCTTTATTTTGTTAAGTAAAAATTTGTGCAAGTTTTTTTTTTGTGTGTGTGTGTGTCAAACTCATAAATCACCTTTGCATTTGGCAGAGTGCAAGGATCAGAACTAGGTTAAATTGCGTAAGTGAAATTACAACAAAAATTTTATTGTTTCTGCATATTGATTCTATTGTGCTACCACTACTTTAATTTTTTTTTTTGACATCACGTGCCACCTTTTAATCACAAGTAAATTTTACTATACATCAAATGGTCCTTGTGACCATGAGGAATAGTTAATTATTTACTTTATGACAATAACAACCTTACCAAACACTTTCCCTGGCACACTTAGTAGGCTAATACCACAATAGTTCTTGCATTCAGTCTGATCACCCTTTCCCTTATTCAATGAAACACTAATAGCATCCTTCCAATCCTGAGGGACCATTCCTAACTCCCAGCACAACTGGCAAATTTCAGTTAACCAGTCAATTACAGAGTCCCCACCATATTTCAACATCTTGGCAGTTATGCCATCAACTTCCGGAGCCTTACCATTCTGAAGAGATTTTAGAGCTTTACACACTTCTTCTCTTGAGATCCCTCCTGTGCTTCCATCCCTCACTGTGACATCATCTGCATCTGTCTCAGAATCATCTTTGCTTTCCTGATCTAATAACTCACAGAAGTATTCACCCCATCTTTCACTTAGCTCATTTGGCTCCCATATCATTTCCCCAACCCTATTCTTCACACAACTTACAACTTTGTTTCCCCTATTTTTCTTGAGTCTCATGTACTTACAGAAAGACTTCCTATCTTTCTAAAAAGCCAATTCATGCCTTTCCACCTTCTCCTTCCCAACTTTTGCCTTACTCTGGCAAACCAGCTTAGCAGCTTCACGCATCTTACAGTGATATTTATCCGCAGAAACCCTACATTGCAGCATCCCCAAATAGGCTTCATTCTTTCTCTTTACTGCCTCTTCAATCTCACTATTCCACCAACCATCACCTCTATTGTTACCCACTATTATGGTGCCACAGACAGACCTCTTTAGCAGCAGTGAAAACACAGTTCTTAAAACATTCCCACTTCTTTTCTACATCCCTCTCACAAGACTTCAGCTCCTTCAGTCATTTTCTGAGTAAGTCAGAATAACGCTGATGATCTTCAGGGAGCCTTTTAACCTTTATTCTTTTTATCCTCGGCCTCTTCCTATTCCTTCTCCTCCAACTAACATTCAGTTTCCCTCGTGACACTACCAAGTAATGATCAGAACCAACATCCGCACCTCTCATCACACGGGTGTCAACAACTAAGTGTTTCAGATGCTCATCATAGCAAAAATCTATCACACTCTTTTGACCAAGAGTACGATTTTCCCAAGTATATGTGTGGATATACTTTTGGTTAGGAAATGCATTAGATACACACAAACAATTTTCAATGCAGAGTTCAGTTAATCTTTCACCATTATCATTCACACAAGAATCACTGAACTTACCCAGAATATTATCAGAAATTGCATTTTGCACACTTACTCTAGCATTGAAATCCCCTGCTATTATAACCTTTTCTTTAGCACCGAACTGGCTCAGAACAGCTTTTAGCTCTCATTCCAGAAATCTTCCTTCTTATGAGAAGGTTCTGAGTCACAAGGATCATACACTACAACAATTACACTTCTCCGAAGTTTCACTTTCAAACAAATCCAGAGAATTCTCTCACTTATGCAACTATAGTGAATCAAGTTGTTCTTCATCTTTTCACTTAAAATCACACCTGCAGCAGCCTGTCCCCTCACATTATCCAATACTCCAGACCACACACCCACCGTGCCATTCACTTCTTCTATCCCAATTTCCTTCTTTTTGGTTTCACTTACACACAACACATCCAACGATACTTATTCATCAATCACCTCATTCATCTTGTCATTTATACCTCTAATATTCAACACACCAATCTTACATTCACTCAGCTGACACCTCTTTCTCATATGCCGTTTAGAGCGTCCAGGTCGATTTTGTGGTGGACCGTCCTCAAGTGTGGTAGGTCCACCGTATCCCACATTTGAGTCCGAATCGTGGGCTAATCCCTTACACTGATGTATTTACTTGATTAAAAAGACAAAGAAACAATAACCATAATGAGATTATTGTCCTTTGGACATCTGCATCTTTCACTTCAAGCAAAGAAGTTGCTCTGGCATTTTCAGTTATCCTTCACACTTGAAATGAAAGAAAGTGTTTCAGGTGCTGAAATTTTTGTTTCTTTTAAATGAATGGAATGATTGTCTACATTTTAATGGATCACACAAGTCTGAACAGCAGTTCATCTAATTATCTCAAAATTCTAAAACATATTATAAAATCAGCAACAAAAACGTTTAACGAACTGAAATTGAAATGGAATTTCTTTTATCTTTTCTCTCATTTATTAATTTATTTTTTAGTACGAGGTGTAACAATTTCCGAAATGGTTGCATAGCATCTCCCTTGCGGCGATGCGGGCAGAATCACATGCCTATGACATGTTTTGTACGTTAACAACAGACCAGTAGAGCCATGACTGAGCACCTGCGAAAGCAATTCAAGTCTGTGTGCGAGTTTCGAGGTAAAAATGAGTGATAGAAATTTAGAGCAGTGCATTAACATCAAATTCAATGTGAAGATCAGTAAACGTGCTACTGAAACATTAGAGAAGAAAGAGGCACATGCTGATGCTATGAAAAAGTCAAATGTCTTTGAGTGGCATAAAATCCGAAAAAAAAAAAAAAAAGCATGCAAGGCGTGCTCGCAGTTCAAGACCATGCTTGGGTGTTTTGTTTTTTTATCACAAGGGGATGGTTTATCATGAATTCATTGAACAGGGAAAGGCGGTCAACCAACAATTCTATTTAGAGGTGTTCAAAAGGTTATGGAATTCTGCTGTTCAAAAGAAAAGAGCTGAACTGTGGCCTGGCAATGCTGCAAGCTATGATGCACTCAGTGTTCAGGACTTCCTGGTTACGAAAGGAACTACCAAATCTGATCATCCACCCTATTCACTTGACTTAGCTTCTTATTTCTGGCGCTCCTCCTAAATAAAAACTGCCATAAAAGAAAAAGATTTTCATACATTTCTGTAGTGCAGCGTAATGTGACAAAGGAACTCAAGAGTATTCCAGAAACAGAGTTCCAGGTATGTTTCCAGCAATGGTAGCAGCATATAACAAAATGCAGAAGGGGATTACTTCAAAGTTGACAGTAGCTACTAGTGCACAGGGACGCACACATGTTTTCTACATGTGCGCCTAGGGAATTAAATTGTCACACCTCGCACTTGTAACTTTTTAAGGTTAAAAACACTACTAACAGCTGGGACATACTTGCACATATAGCTATTGTCTCATGAATTACTTACCTAAACTATGTTCTCTTGAAAGGCCAGTTTCAACTAAAAGCACTTCATCTAAATTTTGATGCGATGTTTTATTTTTACTTTTCTCGATTTCCAGATCACCTGCACTGGTGGTTACTCTAAAACAAAATGCATTATGTTAAGTTTGACACACTGGCTTTCATATATGCATTGCAAAATGTACAATTATAACTTTTTTCTTCACTTAAATTTCAAATTAAATATTAGAGTTGGATATAAATTAGTGGCAACACTGTCCCCACGCTGCTGAAGTATACATGAGGATGTTGCTATTCCATGCACACAGTTTTACCGGTGCGAGGCTTAGTGAGAAAAGTGTATGGAACATTAAAGTATCATTGTCAAACAGGACTGCCCTAAAGAGATGTTTTCCGGGTTAGAACAATGTGCATGGATCGAAATTGAGGTGGTGCCTGGGAAAAACGTGACGGGATGCTACCAAGGTCTTTGGGAAGCATATGGTAACCAAGCGTTACCATATTGAATGGTGGGTTACACCATCCAGCTCAGGTCGTGATGGAATGGGAGATGTGGCACATTCAAGTCAACCTGGCATCCAAGATCATCATGTAGAGTTGATGCAATCATTGATCGCAGGGATCAACAGTGAGCAGCAGGAGAGTTACCTGCAGAGGTGGGAATATGCCACAAGACAATTTTGCACATGTAATTCAGTGTTAGAACAACTATAGCTTATGCCATAACTATTCATAATTTACATGCATACATTTCACTGCATGTTTGGTTCTTTTGTAGTCTATAGTTGGTTCCAGCCCTCGGCACAGTGATACCATTCCGTCTTCATCTCATTCAATGCTAGATGAGTGATTAAGCCTCTGAAGTGTTTTGCAGAAATGACACTTGACCCTAAGAACTATCTATTTCCCTTAAAACCACTTTTACTGACACGTAAACTCAAATCAAGGTGGCAAAATGACTTTTCAAAATCAAAATTCATTAATCCAACGCAAACATGGATTGGCCAACATACTGTCATGGCGAAAATTTTAACCTCTGGTGAATTTCAGAGAGACCTGATCAATCTTTCTGTTGGTTTATCGGAGATTAATTAATGCAAAATTTTCTTCCATGACATACGTTAGAAGAAAATTCCTGGTTGAAAGGCAGGGGAATTCATGCGCAAAATTCGCTTGTCTTAATCACTACCAGGAAAACAAAATTTCATGTTGGAAAAAAAAAGAATATTTGATTTAACTGACTTTGGGGTTTTGAAAATAATTATTTTATCTGTTCTTTTATCGCGATAGGAAAAGGCGAGTAGGTGTGCAGCTCAGAGAATCAAAATTAATTTTGGTTTAACATCACGGAACGAGAGAAAAAGAAAATTAAAACTAGTGATTTTCTGCAAAGCAAGAATCCGCCATTTTTGCGTTCCTGTTTCCAAAGTCGCACAAAAGTAACATCTTTTCGTCTTTTGGGGTAAGGAATTCAGCAACGAAATCTATTTTTAGACCCCAGGGTCAAAAAGGAGAGCTTGGTCTGCACGTGTGAAGGTCAGAGGTCACTCGAGGCGTGGGAGTGAAGGGTCCGTTGGGAAGCCGTGAGTTGCTAGGCTGAAGTTTCGACCAATGAGAGGGGTCAGCGGTTTCAAGCACCCCCAGAGTTTTTATCCGTTGAGAGTCACTTTTGTACTTGACTTTTGCTGACCGGCAGAGAAAGAGGACACAGCCGAGTCTCTCCTCGCCTTTTTGGCGGAGGAGGGGGCGGCAAGAAGGAAAATTTCGTATTGAAATCTAAACGGACAACAGTTAAAATTGAATTTCAAGGATCTCATTACTGGAGAGGAAATGCTTGCAGATTCAACCCTCTCCTCCTCTCCTAGTGGACGACGGAGGAGTGAACTGCAATAAAAAGAAAAGTAATAACTACCGTGAATTGATCTCCGCAGGAGAATTTTCTGCCAGCGCAACCCGAATGCTGTTACTACTCGGTTCAATATGGAAGGAACTCTTCAAGCCAGTTCAACCAGACACTGGAAGTTCCGAAAAAAAAAAAGGGGCATGCACGGCTTTGTAGAAGATACCGCCTTTAACTGCTGAATCGTCGAGTTGGGCCCTACTGATTACAACAAGGGGTCCACCAGCAGGGTTCCAAAATGCCCGTTTCCTGTATCGTTGGCCAAACACGCTGCCTCAGAAAAAGGAAAAGAGAAAAAAAAAAAAAAAAAAAGAGGGAAAAAAAGCACCTTGGAAGTGAAGTGAAAATCAACCGGGACAGTGGTGTTCTCTGAGGGAGAGTTTTTTTTTTTTTTTTTTATTATATTCATTTTATCTATTATTAGGCTGTGAAACCTTTTTTTTATTATTATCGACGGTTAGTGTGCTTGGCAGGAAGTGTTGCTGCCCCCAGTCCTAAAGGTAAATTCTCTCGGCATTTTCTTTTTTTGTATTATGTTGTGGTTTCTTTAAAATTATAAAACGAGTTGATTTTAAAATTGGGGGCTGTCGGAAAAATATATTGCAAGACAAAAAAAAGAGAGGGGAGTTGAAGATGCTTTCATTTATGTTTTTTTTTTGTGTTGTCATGTCTGGTAGTTTAGCAACTTCCCAGGCCAGTAAATTTTAATGTATCGGAAAATTTGGTTTATTGTTTGAGCACAGTAAATTTTGGTGCATCGATAATAGTTTAGTTGGGCATGTGATAATTGAAAAGCAGTGTTATTGTGATGTCGTGGTTGATAAAATAATTGTAAACATTTTTTCTCTAGCCTTTTTGCAGCGTTGAGTTATTTTTTTTTTTGAGTGAAGATAAATTATGGGATGATTTATATTGGAATTTTGGGAACATATTATAGTGTGATGAAATTGGAAACCTAAAGTGCTGTTTACATTCTTGGAGTGTTGAGTGTCGAAATTGAGATGGTAGGTGTGTTATTTGAGGACCAGTATTTTACATGCTCCAGATGAGTGTTAATCTCCCATTGGAAAGGGGTGATCTTAGGGCAAGCAGGGAACTTGTCCTAGGGCAGAGGGCTCTGAGTAGGGAATTTTCACCAGGATGCGATATGTGCAGAATAGAAGTTAAAGTATTTTTTTGTTCTCAAGTTTAGTATTTCACAAAAAGAATGAACATCATGGGTTGAGAAGACACACTTTTGCTCACCAGTTCCAGTATTAATTGTTCTTTTCTTTGGCCTAAATTTTCTTGTTTTTACTATAAGGTTAAAAGTCTAAATGTAATTTTAATTTTCAATAAGGTGAAAATATTTAGTGGGTTATGTAAATGGTCAGTGTTATTGTCTGAAGTGGACCTGCGCATTGCCATGGTGCAGAAGAGTTTCCTTGCTAGTGATTTTTCCTGGGATATATGTGGAGAGAGATAAGTGAATTTTCCTGGAATATAGGTGGATATAGTGATTTAGGATTTCTTGGGATATATATATAGAGAGATAAGTGAATTTTCCTGGGATATATGTGGATACTGTGATTTAGGATTTCTTGGGATATAGAGAGATAAAGTGAATTTTCCTGGGATATATGTGGATATTGTGATTTAGAATTTCTTGGGATATAGAGAGATAAGTGAATTTTTCCTGGGATATATGTGGATATAGTGATGTAGGATTTCTTGGGATATAGAGAGATAGGTGAATTGTTCCTGAGATATAGTTGTGTTAGTTCTGGGCCAGATGTGCCTGGAGTATTTAGGGTTGAAGTACGACAGGCTCTTGCAGGCGTGGTTGATCAAGGTGGGATCATGCATTGGTTCGAAAGGGGGAGATCCTTGAAGACGTGGTTTTTGGGGAAAACTTGTCTTCAAACCCCCAGTAGTTTCGCTGCTCACGGAGATATGTACTGCCAGCGAGGGTCGGTCGAGCGTTGCTTCAAGAAATGTGGTGAGATCATGTTAGAGGAAATTCTGTGCTTGATGATGATGTGTCACACTTGAGGATTTTTTCCTTTCCCTTTGCATAGGCTGAAAGTGGATTCACGACCCAATTTCACGCCTTCAGCCTGACTTGGTATTTTCTTCCTGTGTTGGTTCTCAAAACCCAGGGTAGTGTCTGAACTGAGAGTATTTGCCTCACCGCTACCTCAGTAATTCACTGCAGGTGTTAAATTTAAATTTGTTTGGTGATTTAAAGTATCTAAATTTATTTGTTTATGATTTGCTGTAGTGCTAGGGATGTAAATTCTAAATTCTGGTTGTTGGTATTAGTGAACTTGATATTTAGTTTGGAAATTTAGTTAATTGGTATTTTGAGCTTTTGTTTACAGTATAGAGTTATTAAGTATCCTGAGCTATTATGTGAAGTGCAGAGTGAGGTGATTTTTATGAGCAAGCTAGTGCAAGAAGATTGTTTGAATTTCTGAATTATGTTGATGTTATGAATAGTGATAATTTTTAAGATTAGTTAGTGAGGTTTCTTTATAAGTGAAGTAGGTTCATTCAGGGTAGTTCTATAGGTTATGTAATGTTAATTAATGCTTGTGCTCAGTGTAAATTCTGTTTTGAGGATAATTTACTTGGTTTGTTTGCTTGCTGATAGTAGATTTGTTAAAGTATAATTTGTGACTCTTAAAATAACTGTAAATTTAATTGAAGTCTTTGAATCTGGTCTGGGGGATTGCGGAGTTTGCTAAGATTGTTTAGGTGCCGTAAATTTAAATCAATAAGTGTAAAATTGTAAATTGGTCATTGAGCTAACTGGGTGAGAGAGAAGAGAGTACGTTTCAAAAGAACAGAATTTGTCCACCTTGTGGAATTAAAAATAATCCAGTATTTTTTTTTTTTTTGTAAGCTATGTGAATCATGGTATAATTTTGGATGCATGCCTAGTGTTCAAACCAACTGTGTTGACATATGTAAAGTTGTGTTGTTCATAAGGCCAGTGGCCAAAGAGAAATAGAAAGTAAATTGAGATTCTGTTTTATACTGCTGTGTTTAAGCAAACAGGAAAAAAGGAAATACCATCTGTTTGTCCTCTAAATTAACTCATTAAGTTTTTAAAGAAAAATAATAAATACAGGCAGTAGCCTTTCAAAAAAGTTCAAAATGAGTGCAGTGTGTAAAAGTTTTTGTGTGCTGTTGTCTTCCAGGACTTGGTCCCATGTACTCCCCTTAGCTTGACTAAGGCTATCGATCCGAATCCTGGTATTACAAGGTTTTTCATAACTGCAATTTTTGTCCTATCCATTTTAATTGACTTTCGCCGCCTCCACAAGTTGTTATTGAACGAGTACATTTTATCGTATGACTTATAGTGACACAATTTCATACACATGCAACAATATCCACTTATTTTTGCACTTTCAGGTGACTCAACTCTGCTTGAACACAAACAATGCAAACTTTCCAATAACTTCTTGTGGAATGTAAATTTTCAGATGCATTTTGTTTAGGATGTTCATGGCCTTTTCTAGTACTTGGAAAATATTTTTGTTTCGAAATGCATCCACCCATCTCCCAAATTTAATTTTTCTATTGAATTAAATTCACATTTTTTTTTTCCACCCAAAACAATACATTAAAAACCAACGACCTATTTACATACATACTACAAATGTTCCAACCAAAACACTAAAAACATATATACAACTATTTACACTTAACCTGTCCTATTGCATTCTATGCCATTCTTGTTCCCTACACTTCACCACGATATTTATAGCATGCGGCCACCACACCCCTGCCTTTCCAATGTAGACTGCCTCATGTACTTTCTATCCCCTGCCGGGGTCATCATCAGGAGGCGTTCCAGATGTTATTTCTTCTGCTACCACAGAGTGAGTGAGTGAAACGATCATCCTTCTCGCCCTTGCCCTGACGTCCCCTACGAACCCTGCACCTATTATCAACTTTAGTAAAATCTTCATTTCCCTCTTCGGTGCTTTTGGCTCTTTTGTTCAATTTTTAATTAATTCTTTCCATTAAGGATACTTCGGTCATTATTATTACAAATTCTATCTCTATTTTTCTCAATCAAAACTGATTCGGCAATCCGTAGATGTCTCTCATTTCCACATGATTTTATTATTTTAATCTCTTCAAAATTAGTGCATGTGTGGTTATCCAAACAGTATTTATTAGTGCCGTTCGTGCTTCTTTTTTTTGCCAATTTTTAATATGCTGTTGTAGACGATGTTTTAATTGGTTTTTGTTACTCCCAATATAAGATATTGGTGGAATTCTGGTCATAGGTATTTCGTATACACCTGCTTTTTCTAAGACACTTCAATTTTCAGTATTATTAATCATCATATCTCTAACTGCTAGTAATTTGCTTCCCATCTGAATTCCATATTTATCACATAATTTATTTATTTCTGTAGATATTCCTGGAATGTAAGGTAATGCTCCAACATATTGTAATTGCTTTTTCCTTTTTGAGGTAGAAGTATCTTGCATCTTAACTTGTACTTCATATATCCATTTATTTATTTTTTGTGGAGAATATCCATAATTATATGATATTTTTCTTTAATGTGATTTATTTCTTCAGTAAAGAATTCTTCTTTAGAGGAGTGTGTGATTGCTCAATTAATTAACTTTTTAATGCTATTGCATTTCTGTGTGTAAGGACGTGTTCAGCTATATGGTATCAGAACAGGAACATACATCTGTTTTCTATGTACTCTGTATTACAGTTGGTCACTTTGCTTGATAACTTTAACATCTAGGTAGGGTAATGTATTCTCCTCTTCATGTTCAATTGCCAACTTAATAAATAGTTGGACAGATATTACCAAGTTGTTGAGTTAATGATTCCAGCTCATCAGTATTCATTCGAGTCAAGATGAAGATATCATCCACGTATCTACAGTAAACCAAAGGAGCATCATCCATTGTACTGATTTGCACATGTTGAAGGACGTGCTTGGTTATAGCAAAATTGCAGCACAATGAGTGTTTCATCACCTTATGGAAGTTCAGAAATGGTGCTGCTACGTCCTTCCTGGTGAGCATTTGGAACGTTACACCAGGAAAGATGGCGTGTTCCTGGAGAGGATCATCACTCTGGATGAAATGTGGGTGAGGTCGTACGGACTACAACTGAAACGACAGTCCAACGAATGGCGGCACCCATGTCTCACTAGGCAAAAAAATTCATCACAAACCCGGGAATCTCAAAGTGATGTTGATAGTGGCGTATGATGTCAGGGTGTGATACCTCATCATGCAGTTCCGCAGCATCAGCCTGTTAACGCTCAGTACTACCAAAATTTTTGGGAGCATCATCTTTATCTCGTTCTGTGGTGAAAGCAGCCAAATTTCTGAACAAGTGTGCCCATTGTCTTGCAATGACAACGTGCGACGTCACACTGCTGTTCCTGTAAGGAATTGGTTAGCACGGTGGCAGTGGCTCTTGAACATCTGCCTTATTTCCCCAACATGAGCCAGTGAGACTTTGATCTCTTCACGAAACTGAAAAAAAAAAAAAAAAAAAAAAAAAGAACACTGCAAGGAAAGCATTTTCACATAGGAGCAGAAATCCTCCTAGTGATAGAGCTCTCGTGTTCTGACATCAACAGAAACAGCTCTGCTGGCAGTATCCAGCACTTACTAGATATGTGGCTGAAGGTTATCAATATGGGAGGAGATGATACTGAAAGGATGCAAACTTATTCTGTTCTGTAAATAAATAATTTGGGACATATAGGTATGTTGTCACTATCCAACCTTCATATTTAACAGATTAACCATTTTTGATATTATTATATGAAAAATGTTTAAAAATCAGAAAAGTTACTTCAATCTGTCATCATGGAAGATTATTCATGAAGGTGGAGTGAAGAAAGTGAAATTTTAAATTTAAGATGCCTATGGGCAAAAGTGGTCTACCGACAAGTTAAAAGGCTGTCTAAAATTTCAGTTCGATCAGACTATATTTAGAGGTGCCCCAACCACCATGGCCTTGATTTAAGAGCCTTCGATGAATTCTGATTGTCAGTGCAGCGAATATGACCTCCTCGACCATCAATACCCCCTCCCCCTGCTGTTTGCACCTGCACATCACTTTAAAATAACTTCTGTTGAGGAGTCATATGTGTGTCGTGCAATCAGTTCTACATTTCGTTTATAGTCAATGTTTGATAATCGTTTATTTAGTGCCTTATGAAAATAAGGTTTTATGCTGTGACTCAACACAACAGTTAATCAAACATCTAATACGTTTTTTTCTTCTTCTAGGAAATGTTTTAATTAAAAGGGCAAGTTTTCAGAGAAAACTCTTCTTCTTCAGGCAGTCTTTTGTTGTCACTCTTTCTCTGTCACTATCGCAGTTATGGTTAACTTCGACAGTTATGGTAGTTTTTCACCAAATCTTGCTAGATGTTAGACAGGGACAAACCTCTGCAGTCATTGATGATGGAATTTTGACTTTTCTCAATTTTTATTCTTTCTGATGATGGCATTTTGATTTTTCTCAATTTCTATTCTTTCCAATGATGGAATTTTGATTTTTCTCAATTTCGATCCAACCGTAACTGCAATAGTGACGGAAAAAGAGTGACAACAAAAGAACAAAAGACAGCCTGAAAAAAGTTTTCTTCGAAAATTTGCATTTTTAATTAAAATATTTCCTAGAAGGAAAAAAAAACATATTAGATGTTTGATTAAGTGTTTAATTTAAGAAACTAGGAAGCCAGTTTTCAACATGAGCTTTATTCCAAGACTGAACACAACAGTGTTGACTGTTGGAGTTCATGTTATCTGTTGTGCACTTACGAATTGTAAAGAAACTAGGCATAAAACTAGAAAGGAGGTTAAATGTCGTGTTTGGAGCACCCTCGAAATTTAAAGACAATGCATTACCACCTTATGCTGACGCAGTGGTGCCTATCAGTAATCACCATATGAAGCCTCATAACGAGAAATTAATACATGAAATGCATAATAGCCTTATAAGTTTACACTATCCTGACAAAAAATTATGAAATTAAATTAGCGATATTGCACTTACCTCATGTCACTGCTGACATAAACACTCCCTTGTTGCTTGTTTTGGAGCGGTATATTCTTTTTCAGAAAACTTTTTATAACATGGCTCACCTGAGGAAAATGCCTTACTTTTTGTACAAGAAGGGCACTTAATGTTTTGGTGCTCATTGTTGGGTGGAAGTCTGTGTGGTTTTTCCTCACTATACTAAATCTTCTCTTTGTAGTGAAATTGCTATGAGTTGGAGATGAGGGATGGTCAATATTGTCAACATTAGTTTAAGCAATGCAGAATACTTGGGAAGGCCAGATGAATCCTTCATCTTAGATATTTCATTCCATACCACATCTGCTCTAGGATATGCAGCTTCATCGATAGAGTCAAACTGATAAGCAGCAAACTCTGCATCTAGTTTACTTACTTCTTCAGAGTTCAGCACATATGGAAATGAGGAGACCATGTATTCTGTGGAAGAATAAGAAACCTTCTTTTGAAGATATCCGCTACTACAGCATGCTTCAGAAGTTCACTTTGCATGGGAAACTTCTTCAGTATATATGCACAGGCCACTTTGTAAAAGTTTCTGACACTAGAACAGAACTTTTTATATAAGCTCTGACTGCCCCAGGTAACAATCCTCTTTTTGATATTTCATTCTTGCAAAATTGACATCTATGATTTATGTTGATGCTTCACATAAAGCTGACGGTTTGACAAACCTTACCAATAGATCTGTGAAAAAGGCTTATTAGTTTTCTGTGTAAGAGATGTATGGCAGGTTCTTCACACTGGAAAAATACATTGAAAGAAGTGGACACTGGAAGTGCATTGTTAAGGAATAAACAATACAGTTTCAACAACAGATCTTTAATTTGGGCAGTAAGTCGCCCATTTTCCACAAAAAAATGTACAAAGCTACCCACTGCTCCAGGACCCTGTTCACACAATCAAGAAGTGACAGTCAACGTGTGCTAACATGCTTTAAAATTTTATGTCCCTTAACACCACAGACTGCCTGACACAAGCTAAAACTGTTTTTTTTTTTTTTTGAACTCTTATCAAGATAACAGCACAGCTGTATTAAAAACTGTTCCACATTTATTTCCTGAAGTGCAGTGGTGGCTTTTTTTCCCCCAGCCAAATGAATCAAATAGCAAGCACAACTCTGAATAACTATTGTGGGTTAACTTCTTTTAAAAACACAGCAACACCTTTAATATGGTCTAACATTGTGTTTGCATTATCACATGCAAAATGCAAACAGTTTTCCCATGGAATATTCCTCTTGCTGAATTCAGCATTAATATTTTTAAAAATGCCCTTGCTTGTGTTGTCATTGCACTCTAGTATTGTCAACAACAAAGTGCAGATTTGACTGATGGCTTCATTAAAATATGATACCACACGTGGATATAACTTGCGATCTCCTGAATCGGTACTCCCCATCTGTTGCTAATGAAAATGACTTTTTCTGCAAAGCAGAGACAATATCTTGCTGTGTAGAGTTCGCCATGTTTTAGATTAATGCACCAGTTTTCGTTCGAGCACAGCTATATTTTTTTGCGATATTGCAGTATGGAAACAACACAAAACAAGGGACCAGCATGATCACAGCTTGCTATAGGTAGGTTATGCTCAGCAACGAATGTAGTAAACAGTCGTTCAGCATTTATCACATTATTTTCATTCTTCTTTGCATAAATGCTACCCAAAAGCTTTGATTGAGTCTTTAATTTTACCTAATCCTTGTGTTTTTTTGACTGGATATGCCTTCAGCAATCATCTCGTCCTGCATGGGCTACTGAAAAATCACAGCCACACACGGTACAAAGAACGTGGTTTTCAGAAATATTTTATTTCGTTATGCATGGCCATGCTTTAGAGTATTCATCCCGGTAACGTTGCTGGACTTTGACTCTCTTACTCCCTTTCGTATTTCCACTCATCATAAAAAAAAAAAAACAATTAAGGAAAAACAAAAAACCTTAAGGACATTAGAAGTGACGATTTGTTGTCAGAAGAAATAAAAAACAAACGATGTTTGCCGGTCATGTCACTAAAGAATGTGTTGCCGCTTATCTCCAGCAAAGCGCCACAGAAAAATAAAATGACACTGCTCTTACAAGAACTGGTTACATCCAGTTTCATTTACCCCACTCGCTCTCACTGCACTGCAACAGCCGGCTTGTGCTTCAACACCCACTTCGTCACGTTACGGATGAAGAATTATGTGCAGAACCTGTGCGACGTCATTGTTTGAGATGTCTTGCGGTGGGAAGTCTATCCAATGAGGATGCAAGAATCAATCCACGACTCAGACACCTGCTAGCACACAGAATGTTGTAATTATGCAAAGCAATCATTCTGCAAGAGGCAGATAAAAACAAAAGTTGGCTTTTGAGATTTTTTAAGAAACCGTTAAATATTTTTCTTATTTAGTTTTACAAATTTTCTCTAAATTCATAGTATTTCAACATCAAAAAAAAAAAAAGGATACAAAATTGAGATTTTCCAAAACACACTGAATTCCGTAATTATTTCAACCTGTCAGTAATTCCGTAATCTGAAAGTTGAAACCACAACAATTATGGAAAATTCATAATGGTTGGCACCTCTGCTGATGTGATTTAAAATCATTTGTTGATACATCTAAATTTGCTGAAAGCCTCTCAGAAAGAAACACAGTCAACTATAGGACACATTTCTAACATTTTGATGGCAGAAGTCAAAATCCTATGGGCTAAGGCTTTTATTTCAGTTGTATCTGTTCAACAGTTTTTACATATGATTAAAGAATTTCACAAAAAGTACAGAAATATAAAAAAAAACCCAATGAGAGCTAGAAACAGCAAGAATATGGAAGAAAAAAAAAGAAAAAAAAAGAAAAAAGTTGAAGCTTTTAGGGTGTCTGCAGAAAATAGGATGTGTGATATATTAGCATGCAGCTGTTGTAACTACTCAGTGCAAGAATAAGATACCTATTAAAGAACCTGAGTTTCTGAACGATCAAAGAACAGAGGAAAATGCCTATTGGCTCGCTAGCTCTTGAAGATAGCCAAAAGCTCAAATATACAGAAAATCTAAAGAAATTAAAATTCCTTCAGTCATACCTTCAACTTCTCAATGAGTAAGTAAGCTAGCTTCAAATAACTTAAGTAGCAAAATATCAGGGGAAGAGGAGATTGAGGATTGTAGAATGAGATGCTAAATCTGGCATGAAAAGTGTTCAGAGTGAAAAAGCATCTTGTTTGGAAACAAATAATCCAAAGCGAATATATATAATGACTTATTCTTTCACATAAGTAAAACTTACATGGGTACAACATATTAAAAGTGTGTTATATTTATATAATTATAGCAAATGAAAGTAAGTTTGGCTTATATTTATGTTAAAGTTATTTATGGATGGCTGTTCGAATACATGTGGTGCATGCAATAACATATGCCCTTTTTCTTTCACAATGACAGGATGAAAAAACAAAAATAAAGATGTCAACAGAGGATTATATCCCTCCAAGGCACTCCTTGGGAGAGAAAAAAAAACAAAAAAAAAAACACTTCTGCAAGACAACTGGAATAGTACAAAGAATATACCACCATTTGTCTTTTGAACAGTATCATCATCATCATTGTCAACCATTATCAATCCACTGCTGGACGAAGGTCTCCCCAAGTTTCCTCCACAACGATCTGTCTTGTGCCAGTCTCCTCCATGTCACTCCTGCATCTTTCGAATTTCATCTACCCATCTCCCACGTGGTCTTCTTCTGGGTCTTTTCCTGTCCCTTGGAATCCAATCTAAAATTTCGGCTGTCCACCGATGGTCTGTCCTTCTGGCAGTATGTCCAGCCCATTGCCATTTCAGGGATTTAACTCTGATCATGATGTCTTCCACTCTGGTCATTTTTCGGATCCACGAGTTCCTCTTCTTATCTCTCCTGGTTACACCAAGCATGCACCTCTCCAGGCTGCTTTGAGTTGTCTGCAGCCTTTGTCTCTTTTAGTTAAGGTCCACGTCTCTGCACCATACATAAGCACTGGAAGGATGCACTGATCAAACACTTTTCTTTTAAGACATAATGGCATATTGCTCTTGAAAATTATGCTGTTTCTTCCAAAAGCTCTCCAGGCAAGTTTTGTACGCCGATTAATTTCTTCATCAATGTGACCCTCACTTGATATCTGCTGTCCAAGATAATTTTTTTTTTTTTTGGAGTTTTAACGACCACCGTGAGCAACTCAATGGGCTATAAGCAGTCGCCCGTCCCTAATTTAGGGTCACTGGTTCCAGGGAAGGGAGAGAGCCAGTGCCGTAAGACAAACACAACATCCATGCCCCCAACGGGATTCGAACCCGGACCCCTTTCGGACGGATGATCAGAGACCATCGCTTAGACCACTGCGCCACCGAGGCGGCTGCTGTCCAAGCTATACGTATGTGTTTGTTATCTCCAGCTTTTCTCAATCAATCGATAAATCTTCATTTCTTGAAAAAGCATTGAACATCACTTTTGTCTTCTGAAAGTTCATTTTTAATCCCACTTCTTTACTCTTGTCAGCAAGTTCCTGGATCATACTCTGCAGCTCTGATGGGGCAGTTGCAAAAATGATTACGTCATCAGCAAAGCGAAGGTTAGTTAGATAATCTCCATTAATCTTTATCCCTTTGTTTTCCCAGTTCAGTGATTGAAAGACATTTTCCAATGTGGCATTAAAGAGCTTTGGAGATATGGTGTCCCCTTGTCTCACTCCCTTTAAAACTTTTATGTGTGCTGTATTCTCAAACAGCCGAATCTTTGCACTTGCATTTTCATAGATGTTATTAATAATATTAATGTATGCATCTTCAATACCGCAGGATTTCAGAGCCATTGTAACTGCTGATGGTTTCACGGAATCAAAGGCTTTTTCATAATCGATAAAAGCTATGCACAAGGGAAGTTCACATTCCCTCGCTCTTTCAATTAGTTCTCTCAGTACGTGGATATGATCTATCTTGCTGTAGCCACTCCTGAATCCAGCTTGTTTTCTCGGTTGAGCCATGTCCAGTGTTACCTTCAAGTGGTGTGAAAGAACTTTAGTGAAGATTTTATAAACCACTGATAAGAGGCTGATGGGTCTGTAGTTCCTGAGATCCTCAATGTCACCTTTTTTATGTAGCAGGATCATTGTAGCGTTGTTCCAATCCTCAGGAATCTTCCCTTCATTAAGGCATCGAGTGAAAATTTGGGCGAGTACTGTTTCAATTTCTCCACTTGCTTCTTGTATGATGTCTACAGTAATTCCATCTTCTCCTGGAGCCGTTCCTCACTTCATGTTCTTGATAGCATGTGCAACTTCTGCTGGGAGGACTGGAAGAACTCTGGTACCTTTCATGATGTCTGGAGTACATGTATCATCCCTTTCATATAATTTGGAGTAGAAATCCTTCACTCTTGTTAAAATTTCTGCCTCTATTTCTTGTTACAGAACCATCTTCTTTTCTCAGTGCCATAATCTGTTTTCTTCCCTAACTGAGATGTCCCTTTGCTATCTTTAGGCTTTGGTTGTTTTCAATTGCTTTCCTCACTAGTTCACAGTTGAATTTCCTTACGTCTTCAGTGATACTTTTTCGTACTGTCTTGCATAGCTCTATATATTCCACTTTGGAAGTCACATCTTCTTTAGTTGTCCTTATCTCTCTTCTTTTTTGCATCAACATTTTGGTTTTTCCTGATAATTTGTTCACATGCAACTTGTTCTTAGACCCAGCTAATTTTTTTGCTCTTTCCATAAGAGCTTTGGTTACTTTTCTGTTAACTTCAGAAATATCCACTTCTTCCGATGTTAGGCCTTCTAAAGCAGAGAATCTGTTCTTCAATTAAAACTTGAAGGTATTATCATGTGTTTTTTAAGGTTGGTTATGTCAATACATTTTGTGTCTTATGAGCTTGCCAGGTTCAAGTTTAGTGTTGAGGTGCATCTTACATCTCACCAATCTATGGTCACTACCTGTGTTGAACTTGTTTAGCACACTGCAGTCTTCTATGACGAATTTTTTGTTTATGTGTAACAAAAAATTCAAAAATAAGAGATGTCCACTTTTCAGTTCAATGAGATCTTCTCCTTTTCTCCTTACCTCACTTAGCCCGACGATGTCCCACTTGATCCTTTGTAGTTCCTCTTCCAATTCAAGAAGCCTTGAATCAGAAGATAGGGAGTCCATTATACGTAGCCAAGGTCAGCATCAGATGGCAGCCTAGTCCGGTCCTCCGGGGATTCTTAGCACCCTCTGCCTTCATGTCGCACTGGCCGCTGCCTTGGCCAGGTACATTCCAGCTGCCGGAGACTGAGGGCCAAGATTTAAGTTGTGGAGTCATTTTGGAGGGGTTTGGCCATAACTCACCATGCTGGCCAAGCGGGTTGGTGAGTGTGGGATAGCATTTCCTCTAATCCCGATGGTATAGTTATACTGCTATTGGCGATTGTCAGAGCCCCTTTAGTGGGAACAGGATGCACCACGAGAAGGTGGGGTTGACATTTGTCAAGGAGAGGCTGTGATGTTACGCATCACCTGACCTTACATCCCTTGAACAGTGTATGTTCATATAATATATGACAGATATGCAATATGTGGTCTAAATGATTAAGAGTGGATTTTAAGTACCTTATACTCATATACACTGTTTCTCACGTTATAATTAACCATATATCAACGGGTCAATCCTCCATTGCATCCCATCAAAATTTCTAACCATTCATGATAAAAATTATTAGTTGTAATAAAACATCTATTGAAAACAGAATCTTAAAGCATAACTTACGTTATATATCGGATGCATATTGCTGACTGATAGTCTGGAAAACTCAAAATCCTGTTTAGGCTGTTATTTCATTATCTGTCATAATGCAAAGTCTTACTGAAAGCCTCTCAGAAAAAGCTACAAAATTCGAAAATACTTTGCATTATGACAGACAATGAAATAACAGTCTAAACAGGATCTTGAGTTCGCCAGACTATCAGTCAGCAATATGCATCCAATATAAAACGTAAGTTATGCTTTAAGATTCTGTTTTCAATAGATGTTTTATTACAACTTATAATTTTTATCATGAATGGTTAGAAATTTTGGCGCGATGCAATGGAGGATTGACCCCGTTGATATATGGTTAATTATAACGTGAGAAACAGTGTATACGAGTATAAGGCACTTAAAATCCACTCTTAACCACCATTTGTCACTTGGTTTTTGGTTTCACCTTACCAATTTATTCCTGCTAATCTAACTCTCCTCTATGAATTCTTGCAATTACATATTCCTGTTAGTAAGTTCATGGTTCTCAGTCAAATGCTTTCAATAATATTTTTTCAAGATAAATATTTATAGTGAGCACATAACATTTTTCATCAACTGAATAGTTGGACAACCGGACTTGTGTTTTTGTACTGAATAGTTGGACAACCGGACTTGTGTTTTTGTACTGAATAGTTACCTATTGCATTTGTGTTTGCTTTTAATGTAATGAATGATAGTTTTTGTGATGATGTAGCTACCTGAGGGAGTGTTAAAAGTCTAGAAAGTTTCAGTTACATTTGTGGGAGCTTCTTCTAAAAAAGCAAGATCTTTATGATGGTGACAGCGAGTGAACCCACATTATTGAACTATTCTACTTTCTATAAAATAATCTGTAAGTAAGATATTACAGCCACCTTGTAAATGTTTGTATGCAATCTATAGCAAAGATTTGGTGCAATTGGCTAACGATATGTTGTTTGAAACTCTACCAGTTCAGTATGCATAAAAAACTGCAAATCGCCAAGTGAGTGTCACAAAATATAAAGCAGTGTTTGACATGGAGAACATTTTATGTGCCACCATGGATGCCAACTCCAGTGTAAGTTTACAACATTCTGTACTTCTCACTTAACAGATATCCCACCTCCAATAAAGGCAGAAATCCACTAAATCAAGACCTACTGTGTTTCCCCGAAAATAAGACCGGGTCTTATAATTAATTTTTGCTCCAAAAGACGCATTAGGGCTTATTTTCAAGGGATGTCTTATTTTTTCATGTACTATCAACTTTTTCTTTTTCATCTACATTTATTCATGTACAAAAATCTACATTTATTCAAATACAGTCATGTCATCTTCTTCTGGAACATCATTATAACTCTCCAAACCCCGAATTCTGACCTGAATTTCTTGTGACTCCATTTCCTGTAGAAACATTGACCCTAATCTCTCATGTCCAGCAATACAGCTCTCCTTAAATGAGTGCTTCTTGTCCACGTAGCCTGCTCCTAGTGTATTGGCAACACAGCTGTCAAGTGATTTTATCCCATGAATTCTTCATCCAAGTCCCGACCTCTTGCAGGCTAGGCTTCACAAAGTTTCCACACTGATTTTTTTCCATTCTATTTTCAAAGTAGTCATTGATTTCCATGCGCAAATGATCCTTGAATGGCTTGTATGTTGCAATATCAAAAGTCTGGAGATAGGCAGTCATTAACGCGGGAATGATTATTTGATCTATTCTTCTCTCTGCAAGGAAGTTCTTAATGTCTTTAGCGCGGTGAGTGCTGGCTGAATCTCAGACTAGCAGACCTCTTTGGCCACCTCACAAAACAAGTGGCAGCATTAAATCTACCCATTTCCTTATAACTGCTTGTGTGCACCAGGCTTTTTCAGTTTAAAAAACATTAATGCCTGAAACACGTTCAATCTTATCTTTCTTGCCCTTAGTGATGATTAGAGGTGAGGCTTTCTTTCCATCCAGACAAATTGCCAAAACACAGGTAACATGTGCACTTTTGTAACCAACGGAGGGAATGTTGATTGACGAGGCACCCCATCTGATCAATTGTTGTTTGAGATCCTTGGCCCATAAACACTGCAGTTTCATCCATAGCAATCATGGACAGTTGGTATTTATAAATGTCGATGCCATCAACAAAGGACTTGAATGCAAGTGCACGTTTAATAACTTCAGTATCTTCCAGCTTGAAAAGTGTTGTCGATCTTCTTAGAGACAGTTCATATCGCTGAAGGAAGCCATCCAGCCATTGTTGTGATGCTTTGAATTTTTCTGGGGATATTTCTAACTGTGGTGCCATTGCAAGGGCAAATGCTTGAATATCAGCCCTGCGCACAACCAAAGCCTTTGCTCTCCTGTCAGCAATCCATTCACAGATGATGTTTTCCAGCTAAGGAAATAATGGTTGCCGACCTGATCCATACTTGCGCATTTCCCTCGTCCACCTGTTGACTGAGGTTATCGTACTGTGCTCGCCATTTTCGGACCATTCGGAGATCCAACATCTTCTCTTTGCAGAACGCCTTAAGATTCTTGACTCGGGAGTCCTCCACGATTCCTTTCTGGTGCTCGATGAAATAGCTCTTTCTTTTTGCACTCATCTTGTTTGGGGGTCAAAACATTATTCTCTTTAAATCTACCATTAAATCAAGTGTTAATTGAAGACTGTGTTAATTGATAATTGACACAGGAGTGGCAACAAAAATTATGACAGTTAAGAATGTATGATCGGCCCCAAAATATTAACTCTCTGATTTTTTAAAAATTCTTTCAGTCACCGTTTCCAACAGAATAACTTGGACAGGGACGAACCCCTTTCGTAATCCATTGAAGGCGGTTAGAACACTTCTTACTTTTTCTTTGAGTTTGCATGTGTCCCCCACCCCCATTTCTAAAAACACACACCACCTGTTGATGAATAACTTTTCTGCCAAAGATAGCGATCACCGGTCAAGTTTCCCACATCGGATTCCCTTTTCGGAACTGGATGTTACAGCTGCCGAACAAAAGACGGTTTCTTTTCATCTCCCTCTAGCTCTCAGAACCAAACTGAATGCATGCACCAAAATTACAAAAACCATATCCTCGGCTGAGCTCAAAGCCAATCGGCTTTCTTTCTTACTCAGGATATTCAAGACAAATTAAACCCATGAACAGGGTATCCTCCAGTGATTTTGGCACTCGCTTTAGTTTTTTTGAACAGTGACAGGCTGGCCAACTACAGTACTACATATCGTAACTGGGGCTTATAATACGAGCATCCGGAAAAATCATGCTAGAGCTTATTTTCCGGTTAGGTCTTACTTTCGGGGAAATGCGGTATGCAACTACACTGGCGGAAAGTGAGACAAGAACACCAAGAAGGAGACGTCTGATACCAACGAAAAATTTATACAGCATAATAACGGAATACAGAGGATAACGTGATCAAAACATTGTGGCAAAATATAGCTGTATTTGCTGGTAAACTGAAAAATAACATTTCCATGTAACATGGTTAGTACGAGGTTGAACCGCCATGAACTGCGTCACACTGTGCAATTCTGGCATGGAGTCTGTCGTACAGATGTTGGATGTAAGTTTGGGGTATTGAGTTCCAAGCATCCTCAACCTGGACGCGTAAATCGGGGATGGTTGTGGCTGGCCATGGAGACCGGATAAGTCGTTGTCCCATAAAATCCCATACGTGCTCAATGGGGGACAAATCCGGTGAACGTGCAGGCGTGGAAGTTGTCTCACACCCTGAAGTGCATGTTGCGTTGCACGTGCCGTTTGCGGGCATGCGTTATCTTGCTGGAAAACACCACGATGGACCGACCTTACAAATGGCACAACAACGGGCTGAATGATGTTGATGATGTAGGAGGTGCTGTTTAACGTACCCGGTACAAACACTAGTTGTGTACGGGAGTGATAGCTGATCGCTCCCCACACCAGGAGACCAGGTGTAGGCTCTGTGTGTTGCTGGCGAATGCAAGAAGGGTGGAGATGCTCCCCTGTGCGTCTGCGAACACGCATACGGCCATCGGAGGCTCCCAAGCAGAATCTGCTTTCATCGCTGAACACAACAGATTGCCATTGTGTTCTCCAGTGCAGATGTTGGCGACACCACTGCAGCCGTTCCCGACAGTGGGCTGGAGTCAGAGGTACACATGCCAGAGGCACACGTGCACATAGTCCTGCATCCAGTAGATGGTTGCAGATTGTTCGCACAGTCACCTCAGGTGCAACGGCAGCTCGGATTTGCGTCGCAGTGGATGTTCTGCTTGAAAACGCAGCTCTTCTTATGCGTCGATCGGTCTGCTCATCAGTCCGTCTGAGACTCCGAGTTCCACGTCTTCTCATGTGGGAATGTTCCTTGGACCATCTACGCCACCATCGTACCACCACCGATACTTCCCGTCCAATTCGCTTCGCAATACGATGATACGACCATCTGGCCTCGCAGAGTCTGACTAAACTACCTCGCTCAAAGTCCGATAACTGCTGAAATCGTACAAGTCTTCCATGTCCAGGTATTGCAGCTTCTTCAGGGTCTTCGCACGTGTCCGTACGCCGACGACTGATTACATTCACTTCGCCGTACTCTTTAAATACCACCAACGATAATTTGCATATTATGCTGTGCTGTACGTAAGCGCTCACCGGTATGTCCCGAAATTAACATCACACCTACGTAAACTCGACCCCATTAACATATGTAAATTTCATGATCGTCCGCCAATTCCTTCTTGTTCTTTTTTCACTTTCCGCCAGTGTAGATCTCAACAATTTAATAGTATTGCAGTGTATGTTTGCCTTTAAAAAAATTTCTGAACTCCCCACAAGGATTAAGTGTTGACCAGCCATTGGGTTCCATTCACGGCAAGATAATGGATCTCCTCTCCCTTATCAACTCAACAGATCAAGATCACCCTTCAGGCTATAGCTTACAAGAAGCCTGTCTCCCATTCATGTGTTTCTCCAGGAAAGGAGTGTATGGGGAATGGAAGTTCAGCTCACCTCATCATGTGCAGCTCACCTCATCGTTCACATGCTCAGTTCACTAAGAATCAACCACTCCCTCAATTCTTCCCACTCAAACATCCAGACTCACATCATGCAAAGTTTATCCAGTGCTGTGGTGTTACCAGCAGTAGCATTTGCCCTACCAGTACCTCCACCGCTCCTCAATTTCAGCAAGCTGTACCGATTAACATCAGCAAATGTAACCACAGCACCAAAACCAAAAATATCACTGGCTACCTTAATCAAGAGTGTATAAAGTTTTTTGACTGCTTTCACTTAAGTTATGAAATGGCATACGTCTCTTCATTTAGAATAATTGTACAGAAGGATTAGTATGACTTATTTTTTTTTTAATTCTAAGTTAATTTGAAGAACTTTCCAATTATTCTTCATATATTCTGATTTCTTTTGTATTTTCAGACATTTCCGAACTTCACATCTTTATCAAGGCCTGTTCTCAATTATTAGAAACTGTATCAAAAGAGTATAAATAAGGAAAAAAACCAAAGTTATGGTTTTTGAGCAGGGAAGTGTTAGTAATAAATGCAAGGTAAATTTAAATGGCACCAGAGATTGACCAGGTGAATGAGTTTGTATATTTAGGAAGCATGTTTAACAGGGAGAACAAAGTAGATGGCAAATAAATTCTTCTTGGAAAGTTATAGCTGTCTTAAGAGGATTTCACAGGAATGATGGGTTCTCAAGTAAGTCCCGAATAGCTATAGGTGAAAGTGTAATTGTTCCTACTCAGATGTATGGCAGTGAAACCTGGATAATGAAGAAGAGACATAGGAGTCGCCTGTGTGCTGAGAGAAACACATCTCTCTACTGTGGGGTTTATGGCAAGATGTACTGATCATGTGGCGAACAAACATGTGTTGCAAATGTGTAATGTGAGGCAAAATGTTGTTAGTAAGGTGAAGACAATTATTTTTAGGTGGTTTGGCCATTTTGAACAGAGTGAGTGATGAGATGCTTGCTAAGAGAATTTCTTCAGCTAAAGTGGCAGGAAGAAAGGTAGAAGAAAGCCAAATTTAATTCTTTCTGCACACACAAAACATTTGCACAGGATCAGATTCAGGAATGTCTGCATGATAAAAAGATTATGAACATGAAGTACAAAAGGTCTTGTGTGAGACATGTGATGGATGATAGTGAAGCTTGAGCTGTGTGTCAAGATTGCTCTAAATGGAGACATTTGATGCAACCACAGTAAGTAAAATTTAGTACCATCAGTTAGATGTTAATATGGCAGATGGACTTTCTTTGAGCAACTAACATCTGAATCTCAGAGAACAGCTTAATGATATGTATGTATGTAAAAAAACAACTGGCCGGCCATTACAGGAGGAACTTGGCAAAAAAATTAAAATTCTTTCTGTGCAAACAAAACTTTTGATACAGTTTTTAATAAATGAGAACAGCCTTGATAAAGATCCAGTGACCAGAAACATCTGAAAATACAAAAGGACTCAAACAATGGAGAATAATGGAAAGCTCTACAAGTTAAAATAGAATTTAAGTATTTTAATCTGAGTATAAAGCCTGTGAGTAAGGGTTTTTGGCTCTTATCATAAAATAGTTATTTGGGGACCGTTGTCATAATTGTGCATCCATTTTGGTTCGCCAGGAAAAATCTGAAAAATCATAATGATCAGTCTAAAGCCAAAACAAGCATTTTTCCTCTGGAAAGTAATACTTCCCACAGTTTAAATAATGAATCTTCTACCCTTCTTGCAATATATTGCAGTGATACAATAACTAGTAATATTCTGCCAAATTCTGGGCAAACATTTTTCTAGCACAGTAAAAACAGGTGTTCCGATCATAATGATCATGCTCCAACTTAAAGATTTATCATCAGAATGTAGGAGGTATGAAATCCAAAAGTCACGACTTTAAAATCTCAGTTCTTGCTGAGGATTATGACATTTGCCTAACTGAAACATGGCTCTAAAACAACATGTTTGATGCTGAACTCTTTGATTTTCATTATACTGTTTAAATAAAAAGACTTAAACACAACTAACAAGAATTGTGGAGGTGACATTTTATTTGCTGTTAGCAATAACTTTCGCGGTAGCAGGATGACCAAATTGGAAAACTCTCATGAAATGGTAACCCTATTTGGGCTACCATTACAGTTGGTAACCACACCAAATCTATTTCCACATTTTTGCACTATCTAATCCCTTCCCCCATTCAATTTACAAATTTGTCAGACTACTTTACACAAGTTAGCTGCAATCCATCTGTATATAATGAGGGTATTAAGCTTACTGGAGACTTCAACCTACCATTCTACGCACCAAGTAACAATATGGATTTCTGTACATATGGTGAAAAAGAGAAAAAAACTTTCTGAATTTGCTAGCACTCTTTACTTGCCTCAGTTGAATAACACTGCAAATTCTAACAATAAACGTTGGGATTTAATACTTTGTAACAACTGCAGAGTGTTATCAGTGTGTAGTATCTCCTGCAAAGCAGGACATCACCCTACTTTAGAATTATACCTGATTTGGGTCTACTATGCTAAACCCCAACATACAGTTCATCTAAGGTATTAACAACTTTTGCAAAAGTAAGAGAATTAGCAAGATATCTATAACCATACTAATAGTCAGGAACTGTTTTTATGACAAGTTCTATAGTATCTTAACTGTATGTATTCCCAAGTGTATAGCTTCAAGGAATAAGCTCCCTACTTTGTTTAACAAGCTAATTTTATTATCAAATCTCTTGCTTTGAAAAATCACTTCAGAAGGAAACTCATGAAACATCAAAACACTGATGACCTCAAACAGTATAAGAACCTTTGTGCCAAAGTTATCCAAGCAGTGAATGCAGGGTATAACTCCTTTGTGAAAGAAACTGAAGAACAAATCACTCTTAACCCATCCACATTCTTCAATTTTGCAATATATATATATATATATATATAAACTTGGAGAGACCTTCGTTCAGCAGTGGATTGATAATAGTTGATAATGATGATGATGAAAAAAAGAGGTGCCCTGTTATATACAGTTAATTGCAATAACATCTTTATTGGGCATGGGAAGAACATTGATAATGCTGAGTATTTTCGTTCTGTCTTTGCTACAGAAAGTGCATCTCCCCAACGGACATGACTACTGAGAGTAAGTACGGCCAGCTTGACATTTTTAATATTGACGATTTAACAACAAATAGCATCCTGTAGACTGGCAAGAAACTGAAAGGAAGTAGGGCTATTGGAAGAGATATGATTTCTTCTTACATTACCAAGAGGTATAGTGAGCTGCTACTTTATATTTTAAATTTAATTATCAATACAGGTATTTTCTCACCTCATCTGAAAATGGCAAAACTTATTCCTGTTTTCAAAAATAGCAGTCATTCTACTGAGAGTTAACAACCAATTTCTGTCATCTCTGTCTTTGCAAAAATCTTCGAGTCTCTTATTTATTCCAAACTATACAATCACTTCAAGCATGTTCTCAGTCTTGCACAACACAGATTTGTGATTAAATGCTCAATGGTCATCAACCTGATCTACATCATGGAGGACATTTCCTCATCCATCAACAAGGGATTACAGGTTGATGTGATTAACACTGTTCAGTTGCCTTGGTCTCAGTGAAAACCTGTTGTCCCTGTATAAATCCTATCTGATGAACAGACCCCAATCTGTTATTTATTACAATTATGTTTCTGATACCCCAATGTATCCTCATTTGGGATACTCCAAGGCTCTATTTAGGACAACTGTTGTTCTTCATTTGCATCAATAACCTAATTTTTTCCATTGATGACTCTTGTTCGCTGATGATTTTAAGCTATGTTGCAGTGTGAAGAGTCACAAAGATTGTGTTACCCTTCAAATGGACATTAATAGCCTGTTTCGGTGGTGTTTGTGCTCTTAACCATCTCCATCTCAACATTTCTGAATGTCACGTTCTTTCCATTCACAGAAAAGAAACTCATTTATGTTCATTTATGAAACTTGGAACTGTATTCCATACCAGATCATGGCCATGACTAGCGAGTTATATTTGATTCAAACTTGAACTTAAAAGGCCATATCAAAAAAATTTTACATTCTGCCAATAGAAATCTTGGATTTATAATGTATCTTTCTATGTGTTTTTTCAAATTGGACACTTTTTTCACATTTTTGAGACTGATCAGACATTTATTAGAGTATGTTGCTATCATTTGAAGTTTTAGTTTCAACACACAAAGAAATGATACTGAGAAAGTGTAAAAAAGATTCTTGCGACACTACACTTTTACACTTTTTTTCACAGATCTTCAAGAGTATATGTCAAGAATATTCCACCTGCCGAACTTCTGTCTTTTTTCAAGATGACCTTTCTACACTCGAGAAGGAAGGCTCGCCAACTCATGTTTCTGTTTGGCATCATAAAAGGCAAGATAGATAACACTATTCTGAACAGAATAAATTCTTACGTGAAATGTTCCCCAAGGCCAAAGTGAGAAATATTTGCCATGCCATTCTCCAGGAAAATATTCCACACTATGAAAAATGTAGAGACTTTATAACTCAGTAGAAGGTTGTCCTGATATTTTTAATGTAAGTTATGGCTTTTTCCGATTTTTCATAAAGCATGCTTTGAAGGGTAATAATAATTACTTTTATTATACAATAACATTATAGCAATCTCTGCAACTGGATATATTATCTGTAGGGATGTGCTTATAAATAAAAAACAATATTTACCTATAAGTGAAAATTAGTTTTAGAAATATCAATAATTTTTTCCACTGTCCTTGCAATAATATTTTTTGTATCCTCCCAAATATTAACACAAAGATTGTTCATTTATTAAGAAAAACATGTAACCAACTTTTATCCAGATAATTTCCCCACGCAGCACAGGCTAACAGCTAAAGGTGGTAAGTTTTCATTTCTGGGAAACCAACAACCAATGACATTTGAATTTTTTATATAACATGTTTGTTAAAAACATTCATAATATAGGGTGTTACAATATGGTATGAGAAATACTGATTGGGCAATTTCATTATGAAAGCAAAAAAGAAAAACGTGTAAAATAAATGCAAAGTTACAAATAAAATTAAAACCACTACAGTAGGAAGGAACCTTACTTGATAAACACATCCTCCATTGTAGTAACAGACACTCCAAATGAACCAATACCCATCTTGTGTTTGTGCTTTTCAAGCTCTTCAAACATCTTCCCATATTGTGAAGGATCACTATCTAAGAAAGAGTATGTTGCTTCCCTTTCTGTGGAACTTTCAAGACTGGCTTCAGGAACATAATTTTTCAGGAAAGTGGTAACTTGTCCTAAATCACACTCTGGTGCTTTTGCTAGGCGAAGATGATATCCAGTACCTTAGGGTGAAAAGGAAATGCACAAATACCATATTACATATGCAGTGAGAGGAGCCTCTATGAATCTAAGATGATATGAACTTAAACTTCAGTATAAATATTGTTGAAGATGAGGAATCAGCTCAGCATTATTTTTGAGCATGAGTATATATATACACTGAAGAGCAATTGAATTAGAGACAGCTGGCGTTATGCAAATGTGGTGCTGTGTGCGGCCCTGTAAACGGATACAACATGACGTATGCAGCGATCGGACAATATCAGGAGTGATGCAACAGGAATCGGTAAGAGTCGGAAGCAGTATGGGTAAGACGAAGGATCTAAGCACATTTGATCGTGGGAAAATTGTCGGGGCCCGACGAATGGGTCACTCCTCTATCTCGGAAGTCGTGCAGGCACTCGGATTTTCACGAGCCACTGTGTCACAGGTGCATCGTGAGTACATTAAATCCGGTAAAACCATCCCTGCAAGGGGCAACCGCCGTGGTCAACAGCATGTGGATGAGCGGGGTCACCGTCGGCTAGCTCGCATTGTAACAGCGGATAGACGGGCCACAGTGCAAAAAATCACTCGGCAATTTAACGCTGGTGCACAAAAACGTGCAAGCAGCCACACCATCCAGAACCATCTCGCTATGGGGTACAGAAGCCATCGTTCCACGAGAGTACCGCTGCTGACCGCACATCACAGGGTGCAAAGATTAGCATGGGTGCGGGAACATCTCCACTGGACCCTAGACATGTGGGAAAATGTTGCCTGGACTGATGAGTCGAGATTCACGTTAGTACATGCGGACGGCAGGATACGAGAACGGCGCAAATCACTTTAAGTGATGGATCCTTCTTGACAGCAGGGTACTTTTCAAGCTGATGTGGGTGGCATTCTTGTCTGGGTACCGTGTACGTGGACTGAAATGGGACCCCTGGTACGTGTGACATCGTCCCTCACAGGTCAACGTTACCAGGATATCCTGGACGACCATTTGCTCCTGTTTGTGCGTCTTCAACATCTCACTGGGGACGTCATCCTGCAACAAGACAATGCACCGTGCCATCACTCCCGAATTGTATCCAAATGATTGGATGAACACTCCACCGACGTGACTTTGCTTCCTTTGCCAGCTAGGTCACCTGACCTCAATCCCATCGAGCACATCTGGGATGCCATCGAGAGAGATGTTCGAGGCTCTGACCCCCTCCATCAAATCTTCATGAACTGTGGGAGCTTGTTCAGGGGTCATTGATCCGTATGGCTTCCCAGGGCTTCCGGTGTCTTGTCGAGTCCATGCCGAGACGAATCGCCGCCATCATCAGGGCGAAAGGTGCTGCTACACGTTACTAGACAGGTATCTCTAATTCAATTGCTCTTCAGTGTACATATATATGACATTTAAATTTTGTACATAACATGTACAAAATATATATACAGTATAATATAATACAATTTCATTTTTGTGCATGAGTATATACAGGGTGTATAGGAAAGTCCTTAAACAGGGAAATAACTTTTGAATGCAAAATTCTAGAGTTGTGAAAGTAGTGTGTACATATAGTAAACTGACTATGCAGTGATGGAAAGTTGCAAAATCATTTTTGGAGCAGCAAAATGCATTTTTGTAACAGGTAAAATACATTTTTGGAGCAGGTAAAATACATTTTTGGAGCAGCAAAATGTGTTTTTGGAGCAGGTGAAACACATTTTTGAAGCAACAAAATGCATTTTTGGAGCAGATAAAATACATTTTTGGTGTAAGAAAACATTTTTTAGAGCAGGTAAAATATTAGTAGATAGAACAAACTCTTAAGCAGAAAATGTTTTGGAAATAGATGCACCCTACTCAAATTTAAAACATCTTGCATTGAAATACACACACACATATGCAAACATTTTAGTTTTCAAATAGATCAAACAATTTGTAACCATAGCAGGATTCTATTATTAATCATCTATTTTACAAAAAATGTTTAATATTTCGCTGCTTTTTTCAATATTTAATTGCTCACTTCTATTCTTTTCCAATTTTTTAAGATAGTTAGCAATGTTTTGTTTTGCTTCTTTTAATAGTATCTGTCCACTTTCTATTGCACTCATGTCTTTTTTTATGCCACATTTAATATTCATCTCAGCATTGTTTAACATTTTATGAGGGAATCCAACTGCTGCAAATGTTCAGCTTCTTCCCATTTCAAATCACCTTGTGAACATTCAATTTCTTCTCTTTTTTGCTTGTTTTGCTGCATTTTTCCAGCACTAATCTGCCCTTGATATTTTTTCCATGATTCTTTATAATCTGTCAGAAGTTTTTTGGTTACATTAATTTTACTCATATCTCCATTTTTGACATGATCTTTGTGCTTCTTGCTCTCTGCATGATGCCTACAATCATCGCGGTTGCCTTGCGACAGGCTAAAATCGTAGCCACATGGCTTATAAAATGTGATTCAGCAAAACTTTAGATGCATCATAAAAAGGTCATTCTTTACTATACATACTGCGGTACACTTGATAGTTTTATCTGACTTCGTTCTTTTTGTTGTCATAGCTGTTTCACCGCTGTGTTTCATTTCGTTTTAATCTAAATTAACCCTTTCCACTCAAATAACTTTTCACCCATACTCACACAGAACTCGCATTATGTTTTTTATTTTTCTGCTGTAGAGGCCACAACTTAGCAGTGAAAGCTCAGCTTTAGCTCGCCAGGCCCGACATACGAGCTATAGAGGCATTATTAGCGTGGCAGCTGACACCTGACCTATTGGGCAAAAAAGAAATGTCTCGCGAGCTTCGACATGCGACCTATAGAGGCATCATCTGCATGGAGGGTGCCACCCGACATGTGCGATATTCGGCGAAAAAGAAATGTCTCGCAATCCCCGACCCACGAGCTATAGAGGTGTAATGAGCAAACAGGATGGCACCCAACGCGCAAGTTATTCGGAGAAAAAGAAATGTCTCGAGAGCGCCAACATGCGAGATATAGAGGCATTATTGGCATGGAGGGTGACACCCGACATGTTCGGCGAAAAAGAAATGCCTCGCAAGCTCCGACATACGAGCTATAGATGCATCATAGACGTGGCGGATGACACCCCACCTATTCGCCGAAAAAGAAATTCCTCGCGAGCGCCAACATCCGAGCTATAGAGGCGTCATGGATAACTCCCAACACGTGAGCTATTCGGTGAATAACGAAATTCCTTGCGAGCGCCGACATGCGAGCCATAGAGGCGTCATCATCATGACGGGTGACACCCAACACGCAGATGACGTTTCTTTTTCTTTATCCGGTAAAAAAGAAACGTCTCGTGAGCTATAGGGGCGTCATCGGCGTGGCGAGTGACACCCGACCTATTCGACGAAAAAGAAATGTCTCGCGACCACCGACATACGTGCTATAAAGGCGTCATCGGAGTGGCGGGTGAGCTATTCGGCGATTTCGTAATGTCGGGTGTCACCCGACAGTCGAGTGGAAAGGGTTAAAACGTTTGCGCTGGAATTTTCACAGGCACAAAGCCACATGCAATCAATGTAAAGAGTTGGCAAAAAACGTTGAGCTGAGTTCCCTCTCGACTTTTGCACATGGTACTCTCAAATGGCTGTATGGGGAATCACGTGACAAACTCCGCCTCCGTTGGCGGGGGAAGTCAGAACATGGAGGGCGCATAAGGGACTATCTGTAAAGTGCGTTTTTTCAAGCAAAAGATGGTAAAAAAATAGAAATTGCATGCCGGGATCTTGCAAGGGCTTTTCCGTAGTTTTTTCGGGTGACTTCCCTAAAACCGTAAGATGGAGTAAAAATCCGTAAAAGTTGGCATCTCTGAATACCTATGAATCCTTTAGAAACAAAACCATTGTATCCTGCCCTGGGAGAGCCATTTTCAGTCATTCTCCACGTCAAAAAAATAGCTAATGACTGACCTTACGCTGTATTTACGTAATTGCACAACACACCCGGAACGAAATAACTGCGTTATCCCAAAGAGCAGGGAACGACATATAAACAATCTCAATTGCACGCACTCCGAAAGACCACCAAACTATCAGTAAACAATCTTCATCAGGATTTCATAATGTACAGCATCGCTTCTCCTACATACCACATGATTACAACAAAACTCCGCCTCCATAAGCAAAAACAATTTAATTTCCTACATCGAGAAAATCGTTTTATCGTCACTTTTGCCGAAAAAACAATGATTTAGAAGATAGGTGAAAAACATTCCGAAATTTTGGGATTGGCGGTACGGTACGTGATGATTAAGCGTCGTTTTCACCAAATTACGCGTAGACCTTAAAAAAGCATCATTCCATTCGACGTTTAAAACGGCATTTTTTTCATTTTTTTCGCTTGGCAATTTTTGCTGTGGATTGCCGTTTTGCCTCAGTTGGGTGCAAATATAAAATTTTTTCATAATTTGTAGCAGTTTGGCGCAAGATAATGAAATTGGCGCAGTTTGGCGCAATTGGCACAAACTTTCCATCACTGGACTATGTTATATCAGATGAGACTGATTGCAGCACCCCTAGCGGCAAAGTTTGGTAGTTAGCGATCCTGTCGCGAGAACCAAAAGAGATAGTGAAAAAATGTCAATAGCAAACATGTAGAGGGTCACCAATTTAGTATGAAATGACGCCCTACATTCACCAAATACTCCAATAGAAGTCCGGAAATGCAGACCTCTCGGTATCCGATCACCGGCATAAATACACCACTCATCGCTTGCAGAAGTGTGATTATAAGGTGATGCAAATTTACTAATAAAACTAATACATGTACGTGCCAGCAAGGTACAATTTATTATGTACTGCACAGTAAAGTAGTAGGAAATTCATACAGCAGTAGGACATTATGAAGAAGAAAAACACAAAATAATGTCCTAGAAATACAAAATGTCAGTACTAATATTTAAGCATTCGCGATGTGTCCACCATCGGCAGCAATACACATCTGTATTCGAGCTAGAACTTCTTGTTGGACATTCTGCAGCATTTCAGGTGTTAACATGCTTGGATAATATGGGGTTGTAGAAATTTGCCATTCACAACCAAATGTAAGGCCACACGTCGCACTGATGGCTCTCGTACTGCAGTGTGGGTGGGCTAGCGCATAGGCCAGGAGGTCCACTGGCTGCACGTGCACACCTGCAGGTGTCGGCCTACCTGAATGGGAACGACTTGTAATGTTCCCGGTTTCTCTCAGCCGGCGAATGACATTGATGATAGTAGCTGCAGTAGGATGAGAACGATTAAGGAAATGTAATGCATATTGGTGTGCTGCCTCTCTTGCCCGACAACCGCATTTCCCGTACAACATAACCATCTCGCAGTACTCTTCGTTGGAATAACTAGCCATGTGTTGACTAGAAGATCCAGTCCACGCACTGCCTGACAAACCTTCCTCGATCGCCAATTTATGCTTTCCGATGATGTATGACGTAGCGTTTCCATTTGCATACTTTAATCTATCCTTTGCTGTTTTGCAGGCAAAATTCGTTTACAGATTTTACGTTTTGCGGTGTCATTCGTGACGTATTTATGCCGGTGATCGGATACCGAGAGATCTGCATTTCCGGACTTCCACTGGAGTTTTTAGTGAATGTAGGGCGTCATTTCATACTAAATCGGTGATGCTCTACATGTTTGCTACAGACTTTTTTTTTCGCTATCTCTCTTGGTCCTCACGATAGGATCGCTAACTTCCAAAATTCGCCACTAGGGGTGCTGCAATTGGTCTTATCTGATAGAACATATTCACTTTACTATATGTACACACTACTTCCATAATTCTAGCATTTCACTTTCAAAAGTTATTTCTCTGTTTAAGGACTTTCCTATACACCCTGTATGTATATATATATACACTGCTGGTCACCCAAAATGCAACACCAAGAAGGACACAAGACAGCAAAGCCGGATTTACTGGACAAATAACAACAAATACAAAGATGAAACGATTGAGCTTACAGGCCCGTGCGACTTGCGGAACACGCAGACATCAATAGTTCATGTGGCCCCCCATGGTTGGCAATAACGGCCGCTACATGCCGTAGCATCGAACGAAAGAGGCTTTGGATGTGGGCTTGGGGTATGTCGGTCCAGACTGCTTCCACACGTTGCCACAGTTCATCAGGCATAGCCGCGGGTGGTGCTTGCCGGGCCACTCGGTTGCCGATCAGCGACCAGACGTGTTCGATGGGCAACATATTGGGAGAACAGGAGGGCCAAGGCAGCAGTGACACCTGGTGGGCCTTGAAGAATTGCACGATGTGTGCCACGTGCAGGCACACATTGTCCTATTGAAACATGGCTGCTGGCAGGTCCTGCAGGTAAGGGAGGACTACAGGCTCCAAAACGTCGGAGATGTAGGGGTGGCTATTGAATGTACCGGCGATGTGTACCAGAGGGGTGCGGGTGTCATATCCAATTGCACCCCAAACCATAACGCCAGACGACGGACCGGTATGGCGATGCATAATGCAGGCGTCATACAGTCTCTTGCCATGGTGCCGCCAAACCCGTATCCGACCATCGTGGTGTTTCAGGCAGAAGTGGGATTTGTCGGAGAAGACAATGTCATGCCATTCTGTAGTCCAGGTGCGGCGTTCAATGGCCCACTGCCGCCGCACTCGCCGGTGGTGTAACATCAATGGTAATCAGAGCAATGGATGCCATGCAGCAAGTCCCCGCTCTTGCAGACGACGTCGAACGGTAAGTGCTGACACATGTTGTTTCGTAACACACCCTAATTCCTGCGCCAACGTTCGTGATGTGGTGGTGCGAGCCGTCAATGCCTGCCGCACAACATGCCAGCCCTCTCGTTCGGTTGTGTTCCGTGGTTGCGACAATCACTCACGTCAGTCTATCCCTCCCGCACCCACCGAATCCATACTCGCCTCACTGTGGCTGGATGTTGTCCGACACGGGCGCCCATGTCTCGGTACAATAAACCGCTGTCGCGATAAGCCACTATTCGTCCTCTGTCGAACACCGAAAAGTGCTGCGACGAGGCATCAGGAAGCTTTCCGTGCACATGTCCGGCAGCACAACACACTTCCACTACTTACACCCCGCCTTCTGTGCACTTTTCTTATAGTGCTTCTTGGTGGCGTTGCGTGTGCACACGATTTGCATATGCCCTGCAATGCTAATCGTTGGCATGTCCTCTCGCGGGCGACACATGCTGTGGATTTCAGGCCAATCGGATGCTTCCTTCTTGGTGTTGCATTTTGGGTGGCCGGCAGTGTATATATACTCGTGCTCAAAAATTAAGGATAATGCCAATTTTGACTTTTGACTCTTACACTCTTAGGACTGCAACCAATATGGTGCATATTGAACTAAATAAAAATTCAGAAAAAAAAAAAGACAGTTTCCTGGAGCTGATTTGTAATGCACATCTATCTCGTGCAAAACACAGATGTTTCATGGTGAAGAAAGAGTTCAATATCCTATATGCTGGCCTGCCACAGCGACACATGCAGTTCAGCATTTGGGTATACTCAGCACCAGGTTATCAAACTGTACTTGAGATACAGAGTCCCGCTCTTGCACCAATGCAGCCGGAATTTCTAGAAGAGTTCTAGGATGTGGATGAAGTCCTGTAATATATCTTCAGAGTGTGTTCAATGCATGCTCAATGGGGTTTAAATCAGGAGAGTCAGCTGCTCACTGTAAGTGGATGATATCCTCACTTTCTAGGTATTCCTCCACTATGGTAGCTTGACGAGGACATGAGCTGTCATCCATAAACAGGAACTCGGGTTTCATTGCACCCCTGAATAGCCAGGCATATTTGTTGCAGAATGACATCACGGAACAACTGGCCTGTCGTGGTTCTTTTTTCGAACACATGGAGGGGTGTACATGAACCCAACATTGAATAATTCTGTCCCACACTAGAATCCCACCACAACCAAAACGATGGTATTAAAAGATGTTGGAAGAGCTGTACCAAGTCCCAGGTGCTCTCCAGATGAAGACGTGGCACGAATCATTGTGCAGGCTAATCCTGGATTTATCAGACAGGCCGAATGTTCAGCTGTCCAAGCACAATGTTCTCTGCACCAAGCTACACAGGCTCTTTGATGGGCTGCAGTAACAGACTAAACCTGGATTTATCAGACAGGCTGAATGGTCAGCTGTCCAAGCACAATGTTCTCTGCACCAAGCTTGATACGACGTGGTTTAGTTGTTAAAAATATTATTATATTATGATGATGAACTTACTTCTGAAAAAATGCAAATATTACACAATTTTTTTTTTAAAAAGAAGAAAATTGGCCGGTGATCAATCTAGGGACCCCAATTAAGAATTTTTTTTCATCAACGACTAACACCCCAGGTACGATCCTTAAAAACTCCCAGTAAATGGAAGGTGATTCCACCACCACCGACAAGAGAAATTCACATATGACACAAAATAATTTGATTAAACATATGTTCCAGGTTAACTATAAATTTATTTTGTGCTCCCAGGCACATGTTGGCAAACAACTCAGTACAAGGAAATTTTAGGTGGCTAGGCCGAATATAAAAATAATTTAGCTTTGAATTTTAGAGTCCAGAGCCTGTTAACAGTCCTAAATAATCCTCTCAGAAACCCTGGTCTGCAAACCAAGTAGTTTTCACCTGTGTGGTTTAGAGGATGGAGGAGGTAAGTGGCACAATTTGGTTACCAGCCTGCCTTACAAAAATCATCAAAGAATGTGATCATTCACTCAAAGAGTGTTAAGAGCTTAATGCTCGATGTGCATATCTGATACCTGTTGAACCTTGAGCTAAATGCTCTTTACAATTTAGATTTAGATGGTTAAGAGTGACATTTTATTCTTTTTTTCACAACACACTGATTTTGATCAGTTACCTGGAAAAATCTTTTCCTTACTTTACAGTACAGAAAACCAAACAAACAAAAATGTCAAGTCACTTTCCTCTCATTTGGGCTAACGAAAAAAAACCTGTTCTAACAGAAAACCAAAATTAATATATTTCAATCCATTTCTTTGGTCACTGGCATTAACTAGACATTTTTACAAAAAAACAAAACAAAACACAATGACATTATATTACATTTGTTGGTTCTGGCCAGACCATTAATTCCAAACATACATTTTGCATTTCCCTATTTTCCTCCCATTTTAATTTCACCTTCCCCCATTTTTTTCTCACCCCTGAATTTTAACCTTTTACATCATTCCATTTCTGATCAAGACACATTTTTTTTTCTTTCAATTTTAGGTGGTCCTCATTTTTTTTTTTTTTTTTTTTATTCGTTTTTCCTCCTCTTTAAATTTTCCTTTTGATGCCGAATTGGAATTGGTGTTTGTGCTGTTGCTACGAGAGCCGGCACGCCGTGGAAACGGGGCCTGATGCGCTTATGATGACATGGTAGGATTTTCCCTATTCTCCTTCCTTTCTTTTATTCTTTTTCTTACTTACTCCCGATGCCGGCCTTTGAGGAGACTTTCTCTCTCTCACACGGCGACAGGCGGCAGCGATGTTACCGAGCGGGTTACGAGGCGTAATGCCCGCTATTACCTCGGGACGATGTCAAGCACTTTTTTCGCGCCATCTCGGCAGCAGAGTAAATTTTGAGCCATGAAAAGAATTTGAAAAGAAAAGGATCGTTCCTACCGTTCTTGGGCCACCGCGGCCGCACGTTCCTGGTGCTGGAAGGTTACGGCAGGTTCGGCATCCGGACGTCCGTCGTGCGGACTCCCTCCTTTACTCGATTTTTTTATTTTTTTTTATTGTGGGACTCTCCCTTACGAAGTCTGGTATCGAAGTGTGTAGCAGCACGCAAAAATTCTCCGCTCCTCGCCGAATCCCTTGCGCACGCGCCCGAAATGGCGGAAGGCAATTGGCGCGAAGTTAAGTCAGAAGGCGGAGAGAAAGACGCAATTCCCAGAAATCGCTCGCTCACATCTTCTCGGAGTCAGGCTTGAACTTTGACCCACGAAAACGGGCGCTGCGGTGAACCTCGCAGAATTCCGCCCAAACCCCGAAGTGTTCCTGTGCAAAGCGAAAAATGCCTTTTCGAAGTAAACAAGAGCATAAATAAATCGGACTTTCTGCACTGGTAAAGCTGGGAAAACGTCCTCACAGATGCCATTCTACGAATTTATCGCTTTTAGAAAAGCGACACCAGAAACTGTAGCCATTTTCATTCTTTCTTTCTGCACAAAGACTTTTAGAGAACCACCTTTACAAAAATTCATTAAACAAATTAACTAACATTAACGAACATCGTTACAATTAACTTCGTAACGCATAAAAATCGAATTCTCTCTAGCTACAGGTACGACGATCGGAATTACGAAAAAATCGCGTAAAGCAACGATTTCTTATTTTGTCCTGATGCATTAAGCCACAATTCTATTCTTTTACTAAATGACTATTAAATATCCTTGACGATAGCGCACGCGCAATTAACTTAGGAAAGTCACTTCGTTACGGAGCGATCGCCGACCTGCTTTTTTTCTAACAGTCGCTGCATTATACTATCACTAGTTAATACCAAGTAAGATTCATACTAAAACCAACTAAATATTAATACTAGGCAAGATTTTAATTACGAAAGGTTACTAAATTAAGCCCGATACACAAAACAACGATTTTAATACACGCTACTGACATATGGCATAAACACGCGTTTTTTCTCATTAGATACAACTACAATACGATAAAATACCTCGTACACTATATGTTTACAAATTACTTTTCAATTATTAAAGCTTACAGAATAATATAATAAAAGAAATCGCGATAACGACGGTAAATACGGAACTACAACCTTACGATTTTTCTTTTTATCGCTATGTTATCCCGACGATCAATAACGCCGAACGCCGCAGCGTTGCCGCTGATTTTAAACTGATACATCTAACACTATACATGTATAAACTGCACTATACACTTAAGAAACTAAGGCAAATCAATTCATATACACTACATCATATACTGCACTAAAATAAACTTCACTAATATCTCTTCCCTGAAAGTAAACAGTGCACTAAAAAAATGCAATGGAAGGAAGAAAAAAAACATTGCATGAAAGAACAACAAAAAAAACCAGCAATATAGCATGATGTCAAACTTCCTTAAATCTACTTCCCAGCTAGTTACACATCCCTTAACTAGAAACAGACATCAGAAGGCTAACTTACCTAGACCTATTCACATAAATTTAACTAAATACACACAGATCAACACTTCACAGAAAAATCAGAAAGGACAGAAAATAATTTACTTGATTTTTCTTGACTCTTAAATCTATTTTTTTTTCTAACTTCCTCCTTGCCAAAGGGATTTGAGATCATCTCATGACAAAAATTATCACTCTCATTGAGAGTGCGTGGATCTGGTGATGGGTTTTCCGATCCAAAAATATTGGCCCATTAATTTAGAGATCGGAAAAACGTCAACAGATCACAAGCTACACAGGCTCTTTGATGGGCTGCGGTAACAGACTAACCCTGGATTTATCAGACAGGCCGAATGGTCAGCTGTCCAAGCACAACGTTCTCTGCACCAAGCTACACAGGCTCTTTGATGGGCTGCAGTAACAGAATGCATCTGGCAGTCTGAGGACATACAGGCCATACTCACTAAATCATCTGTAGACAGTATGCCTTGAAACCATAGTTCCTGTGGCAGCTGAAAGGTCTCTGGCAAAGGTCAGCCACTGTACTCTGCTTGTGCCCTCTGGCAGTTAGTGACAAAAGATGGTCTTGTTGTGGCATTGTAATTCTGCAGACATCCTGTGCTGAAGTGTCGAGACACATTTTCATCCTGTTAGAACTGCTGCCAAAGTCTTGAAATGACACTGTGTGAGACATGCAGCTTCTGGGACACTGACACCCAAGTCTAGAAATGCCACTGTGTGAGACATGCTATAACGTACCAGGAGATGTGACGTACCTGTCAGAAGGACGCACACAACAAAAAGGCAGATAGGAATCAGAATAAAACGTCCGCGTAGCTCAATTGGTAGAGTGACTTATTCCGGAATGAGGGAATCCGGGTTCGAATCCTGGCGCGGATAGAAATGACGGAGAAATTTACTTCGTTATAATGCAGCTTCTGGGACACTGCCGCCAAAGTCTAGAAATGATACTGTGTGAGACATGAAGCTTCTGTGACACTGCTGCCAAAGTCTAGAAATGACACTGTGTGAGACATGAAGCTTCTGGGACTCTGCCATCTTGGTTTGGATAGCATCAAATTGATTGATGATTCTGCCAAGCACATCATCATCAATATGGGTTTCTGAGCCATATTCATTTGGTATACAGCACAGTAGCACCTCCGAAATGCACGCCACTTGTTCTATTCTGCTGCTCCGACTTCTCTTTTTATAACCCACTATATGATATGCAACGTATGTCATGCTCTTAGTGAAGTCATTGGTCTGTTGGAGCAACAGATGGACTTCCCTTATTCCAAAAGAGGTGTGGAGTAGTTTGCATGACGAATCACTTTGTGTAGTGCAATATTTTCCTGTGATTTACAATTATCCTTCCTTTTTGAGCATATATATATAATTTTTGAGCATGTGTGTATTTATACTCAGTTTAAATTTCATGCAAACTTCGTACATCTGGGACAACATACTCTGCAACTCACTTTTGCCCTCTACCAGCAGGACAGTGTCATCAGCATACAGCAATCTGCACACACGGATATCAACAAGACATAAACCCCTACTATCTATTTTGGCATCATGCATGCATACATCCATAAATATACTTAACAGCCATGGTGACATTACACAACCTTGTCTGACTCCTACACCAACAGAGAACCATTTTCATAATTCATAAAACACCTTTCACTCGTACACAAGTTCTACTGCCAGCATACATGGCTTTTACACTATTAAGAAGATTCCCAGTAACACCATATTCATTACTGACAAATCACTTTGTGTAGTTGTAACACCATATGCATTACTGGGAATCTACTTAATAGTGTAAAAGCCATGCATGCTGACAGAGCTTGAGTACAAGTGAATGGTGTTTTATCAAAATGGTTTTCTATTCGTCAATAAAACCAAACCGTCGATACACGATTAAACTCATAGTTACAGTAAAAACTCCTTACAAGTACATGACAAACTTTACTAAAAGCAGTATATACAAGTTAAATATGTTGTAAGATCTTTTGGGAACGCACAATGGTCCCATCCTCAGACTAAACTTGTATAATACGTTGTGCTAACCCCTTTAAATACCCAATGCGCATAATAGGAATGACGTAAGTAGACATTAAAGATTTGGTTTTAGTGCCTGCGCAACCCAATGGGAGGCAGGTCTACAGGAGGAAAAAATGACGATTGCAAATATAGTGAATACAGTTCCTCTTGAGAAGTGTCACTCTGGCTGTTGTGTTAAATCACTTGGAAATAAATATTTCCAAGGTTGTGGAATATCACAAGGTAAAGAGTCATTACAGCAGAGATGTATTTGAGAGTAAATGCATAAGCTCTCCTCCAGGAGTAGTGATGACTTGCTTGTTGGGGCTGTTAATACATGAGCTTCATCCCATACGGGATAATGAGTTCCACTGTGGGTTAAGGATGTATATTTTTCCCAGGATGAATAATGTGTCACGAACTTTCACTAAACTACGCCACAAACTTAGCACCGAGGGACATCACTTGGCATTTCTAAAGAATTGCCGTGAACTGAAAGTCATTCCTAAATACCTTAAATTATCATGCTGTCCATGTTCAAGGCAAGATTTACACATTTTAGAAATGGCGGAATTCAAAAGACTTTCTGCAGAAATCAGGAAAAAAACATGGCCTGATTTCATTCCTCCATCGAAAATCGTACAGTGAGTTCATGCTGCTGACGAAGAGACTACACCCAATTTTGATTGATCGTTTGTTTATTATCACAAATGCTATAATCCAGCGTGAGTCCCAAAAAATCCAGAACACTCATATCAAGAAACTCCGGACACAGGTGTCAGACACTCTTCATGAGAGATCTCATAGTAGAACCTTTAATTCTTATCAGGACTTGCAATCTTATCCAGCTCCTTATGTGAACCTTAGCCAGGTCCCCCTTAACCCTATTCAAAAGAATGCCTTGAACCGAGATCATAAGTTTGCATACCCGAACCATCATCTAAATAAATTTAAGTGTATATCTCAAGCAGGGACCATTATCAGTTCCCCGCCCCTTTACGAACAAGATCCTGGTCGATATGCCTTGCTTAAGACTATCAAAAAACCCTGTTCTGCTCCCAGGTCATGCCCTAATTTCCAGGAAGAGCAAGAACAACTTAAAAACCTTCGAGAAAATCCTGAATTAGCCATTGTGGCATCCGACAAAACAAGTCAAATTATTATTCTTGATCAATCTGCTTTTTGTGACAAAATGCTTCAGGCTATTGCTAAAATTCCACACTGTGTTTTATCCAGAGACCCGACCAAGGCCACCGTTAGTGCACTTGGTCGCCTACGGAATCATACCTCCTTACCTGAGATCCTGAATGATCGTTTCAATCCGCCTAGTGGCTGTAGAGTTCCTGATCTTTTCGGGAAAATTAAGACACATAAAGATGGTTTACCAGTACGTCCACTCGTATCGGGCTACACTTAATCTACACGCAACTTGGAAAAAGCTCTCGTAAGGTACCTTAAGCCTCTCACAGCTATCTCAGGGTTCTCAGTCTCTAGTTCAACTCAAGCATTGGAGAGGATTCGGACCTTTACATCACAACATATTTTGTTTACGTTGGTTTTACTGGACGTTGTCTCACTCTTTCCGAGTGTACCACTTGATGTACATTCGATTATTGAGACAAAACTACTAAACCAAGGAGTCACATCATCTGATACTCAGACCATACTGAGTGCACTAAAATTCATCCAAAGCCGAACTTACTTTAGGTTCAATGTCATTATTTACAGACAGACTGGTGGGGCACCCATGGGTTCCCCACTCTCCCCAGTGTTAGCGGAAATCCTTTAAAAAGAACTGGAGGAAACAGTACTTGATACTTATGTCAACAAACCCTTATTTTATATAAGCTATGTGGATGGTATCCTGATGTTCTGGCAGCATTCTATGGAACAATTATCTGCATTTGCTGAATTCCTGTCCAACCAGTATGCCTCCATTAACTTTATATTTGAAGTGGAAGTGGACAGCCGCCTCTCGCCTTTTCGGACTTTCTCTTGATCAGAGACCCAGTTACCCAGTCTATCCAACACTCAGTCTACAGGAAGCCTACAGTGAACTCCTCTATTATCCCCAAGCAACTCAGCTCATCCAATGAGTTATAAACTCTCGGCTATTAGGTTTTTGGTAAAAAGAGCTATTACACATTCATCTAGCCTGAGACTTCGCAGGGTGGAACTTACAAAAATCAAAGAGATCATCCCCAGCAACTCAGCTCATCCAATCAGTTAGAAACTCTCGGCTATTAGGTTTTTGGTAAAAAGAGCTATTACACATTCATCTAGCCTGAGAGTTCGCAGGGCGGAACTTACAAAAATCAGAGATCACCAGACTGCATGTCTATGATGACATTATTGTTGACCGTCTTTTGAGAAACCTACTTAACTCTTCTGCATCTACCCTCCAACGGGAGCATCATAGACCCATCTTTATTGGGTCCATCTGTTATTACACTGCACTAATGTCTATCTTGTCTAGTATATGAAAGCGCTATGAACTGGCATTCGGTTAAAACTTCGAACATCCTATCAATCACTAAAAACGATACAGATTCCATTAACCCAAGTGAATGACATGAAATTTACGGTATTTTCATGCGAGCCGTGGACAACAATGTTCCATTTAAACATTATATCGGCTCCACTTGCCGCTCCTTGCAGACTCGCTTGTTGAAACACGTTTACAGGGTGCGGATGGGGGCCATGAACACAGCCCTAGCACATTTAACCCACATTGGGACTCATTATCCCATATGGGATAAAGTTCGTATATTAACAACCCCAACAAGCAAGTCACCACTACTCCTGGTGGAGAGCTCATTGATTTACTCTCAAATACATCTCTGCTGTAATGACTCCTTACCTTGTGATAATCCACAACCTTAGAAATATTTATTTCCAAGTGATTTAACACAACAGCCAGAGTGACACTTCTCAAGAGGAACTGTATTCACTATATTTGCAATCGTCAATTTTCCTCCTGTAGACGTGCCTCCCGTTGGGTTGCGCAGGCACTAAAACAAAATCTTTAATGTCTGCTTACGTCATTCCCATTCTGTGCATTGAGTATTTAAAGGGGATTAGCACAACGCATTATACAAGTTTAGTCTGAGGATGGGACCATAGTGCATTCCCGAAAGATCTTACAACATTTTTAACTTGTATATACTGCTTTTAGTAAAGTTTGTCATGTACTCGTAGGGAGTTTTTACTGTAACTATGAGTTTAATCGTGTATCGACGGTTTGGTTTTATTGACGTATATTTTCTACACGTAATCATCATTTTGATGAGGGTTTCTATTGGTGCAAGAGTCAGACAAGGTTTTGTAATGTCACCATGGCTGTTTAATATATTTATGGATGCGTGCATGCGTGATGCCAAAATAGATAATACTAGTTTATGTCTTGGTGATATCTATGTGTGCAGATTGCTGTATGCTGATGATACTGTCCTGTTGTCAGAGGGCAAAAGTGAGTTGCAGAGTATGTTGTCCAGGATGTACGAAGTTTACATGAAATTCAAACTGAGTATAAATAAAGGAAAAACCAAAGTTATGGTTTTTGAGCGAGGAACTGTTAGCACTGAATGCAATATAAGTCTAAACGGCACAGTGATTGACCAGGTAAATGAGTTTGTGTATTTAGGAAGCATGTTTGACAGAGAGAACAAATTGGATGGTGAAATTAGTAGGTGGGTGAATTCTTAATTGAAAGTCATAGCTGCATTGGGAGGTTTTCACAGGAATACTGAGTTCTTAAGAGAGCCCCGCATGGCTCTGTATGAGAGTGTAATTGTTCCTACTCTGATGTATGGCAGTGAAACCTGGGTACTGCGGAATAAACATAGGGATCATTTGTGTACTGGAGAAATGCGTTACTTATGGGGGGTTTGTGACAAGACATATTCTGATTTTGTGATAAATGAAGAGATGTTGCAGTTGTGTAAGGTGAAGCAAAATGTTGTTAACAAGGTGGAGACTAATATGCTTCGGTGGTTTGGCCATGTTGGAATAATGAGTGATGAGATGCTTACTAAGAAAATCTTTTAAGCCCAAGTGGCAGGAAGGAAAGGCAGAGGAAGGCCAAGGAAGTCATAGGACGATCATATTCACAGGGTTCGCACACTTTTGGGGGAAAAAATTCAAGGATTTTCCAGGCCTTTTCCAGGACATATACAAAAAATTCCAGGATGATTATTACACTTTACAGTATCATGTTCAAATTATTTTTTAAAAGTAATTTTAGTTTTAAGTAATAAAAATGATGAAAGATGCAAATGAATTAATGTGCTTTATGCAAATGGATCAAGTTTATCAAGCACAAGATCGTAAAGAACGGATTCTGTTCTTATGCCCTGACCTTTGAATTCAAGTTGAACCATTTTCTACAAGGGTAGGTTTCTCCTCACTGATAACATACAAAACTTCGTTGCAATCAAACAAATTTTATGTGAGTTAACATTCCTAATCTTGGAGAACGAATACTGCTCTTATGTCTTGGCCTTTGAATTTAATTTCGACTATTTTCAACAGGGTAGGTTTCCAGGTTGTACCCAACAGCATACTAAAATTTCGCCGAAATTCAACCGCTTTCATGCGCATTATCGTACAGACAAACCCAAAGCATAAACGTTTCTGCAACCATAGTTCAAAAGGGTTAGTAATTTTAAAAATAAGAACATAACGAACAGCGCGAAAATTAGCTCATAAATAGAATATTTGAAACTGCAGTATACACTCTCAATTATTAGGGATGGTAGAGGGAAAGGGAATAGAACTGTCCAAAATTAGCATGTTTTCGTTGCGCTAGGCGCTTAAGCACGGCTGAATTCTACAGACCCCACCTACCCCCAATGTTCAAATGATTGAAATGTGCTAATGTTCATGGAATGAAATGGTTGATCAGCTATGATGACTGCATAAAAGTTCACGGCGTGGGGGGGGGGGGTTAGTTTATGAAACATTTTACATCACTCCAGTATTTATCTTGTCATCATCAACAATCGCAATGCAACTAACGCTTATGTTCGTGGATATCGGCAACCGAAAATCTGCCATATCACTAAGTGATACAACGCACAGGTATCCTGTTACAATGTATTGCAATTGAAAAAAAAAGGATGTGGAAAAAAGAAACGTTCAGAAATTAAGATCATCATCAAGTCATAGTGTTTCAAAAATCCGTTTTCCTTTATAATGTTTAAAAACATGTTTTTGCTTTTTTACCTGTAGTGTATAGTAAAAAACTATGTCGATTTTTTTTTATGGAATCAGACGTCCGTATGTCTGATTGTCTTCATCTGAGTTCACGTGTTAGCTACTGTGTACAAGTAGACCTATTTTTTGAGCTCAAAAATATGTAGTTTTGTATATATTCACAGTATAAGTCATTCCTTATTCCCACAGAACTGAATTCAGTAGATGCAAAATGAAGAACATCAAGACCCGCCCAGCACCATGTTTCTGAATGTCTGCTGTTTATATTCAAGAAATGCAAATATGGATCAATGGCGAATGCAGAAACTATGATTTTTATTTATTCCCAAGAAAAATAAAAAAAGAGCTGTGAAAGCTGTAAATCTGAAACAGATATTTCTCCCCTCCCACCCCCCCCCCCATGCACAAAAACATTCCGATTAAGCTCAAACAGCAGGAGCACGCGTCCACGCACAACCTTTGGAATGTCCTGATGGAACGGCTTCTTTTCATTTGGCACATCGCCATAAATCACCATCTGTAGCTCACTGAACTGTCAAGTGGCACCCTTCATCCTAACTAAAAGAAAAAATGTAGAAAAGAAAAAAAAAAAAAAAACAGTTCCCCAATTTTCGACAAAAAATTTACGTCATGATGTTGCAATTTACTAAAATACGTTTATCTGCTGAATTTCGCCTAAATCCATTGAAAATTGTTTTATTACAGATGATTTTTTTTTATTAAAACAGTAACTCAGACGTCCGAATAAAAATGTATGTTTGTAATTCAAATAGAGTCCATATCAGCACAGAAAAAAAAATCAAGGATCACTCTGTTTAAATAAAGCATGACATCTAAAAAAAATAATTCACTTGCTTTTCCCGTAATTTATATTACTGTTTCTTTTTTTTTCAATCTGACTATGCAACAGATTTTCTTTTTTTTTTTTTTTTTGCATCTGCTAAAGTTCCTAACGGAATTTGGGGAAATTTGCACTAGAACTTTATTGTGATGTATCTTAACCACTGTAAAAATTTTACTGTGTTATTTTCAAAATTCAGGAAAATGGATTTCTGAACATTTTCTCCTAATCCTTTTGACCCATGGAAGTGATAAACAGGTGTTTGCTTTCTTCCCAACCAAGGGCTTTGGATCAACTCTCCCAGCTGTCAATCAACCGTTGCTATGGTAACACCCTTTCTGCTCGAAGCTCACTCTGTCTAAAGAGGCACACATACTTGTCCATAATAAAAATTTCCAATGCTAACTTTTTAAGTTTTAAACCGATTCCATTGGAATTTTGGGAGTGAGCTTCTGTAATCCAATTATAGTGAATGTAAAAATTTCAGCCACTTTCGTGAAAAATTTGCAAAGATAGTTTTCTTATTTTTCATCATAAGTAGCCGAAGTCTCTTGAAGGGAGGACTGGGCATGCACATAAACAAGGAACAGATGAATGTATTGTTCAGGCATACTCCTCACTGGTGGCAGTTGTGGGATGGACATCAAGCTCCCATTCCTAACAGACCTACTAGTAATCATCCAATTTTTTATTGCACTGGAAGTGGTGCTTCCCCCCAGCCAAATTAGGATTTGGTGCGCGTCCGAAACACCACTGTTGCCGGCGGTTTCTTTGAGAACAGAGGAGAGGAACTTTAAAAAATGAAGGGTAACGGTAACACAATTTCCTAAAAGGGCATTTTTTAAAGCACTAATTTCAAATTTCAAGGCTTTTCAAGACAACATTAAAAAAACACTGTTTTTTCAGGATATTACAGGCCTTGAAAATGTAATCATGATTTTCCAGGACTTTCCAGGTTTTCAAGCACGCGTGCGCATCCTGTATTCAGGAGTGTCTGCATGAGAAAAAGATTATGAGTATGAAGTATAAAAAATCTTGTGTACAGCGTGTGATGGATGTCAGTGAAGCCCGAGTTGTATGTCAAAATCGCTGTAAATGGAGAAGTTTGGTACAGCAACAGTAAGTAAAAGTTATCTGGTAGTTTGTATTTCTTTGCGGTGGTAACCTCTGAATCTCAGAGAACAGATTAGTGATATGCATGCATGAGTATATATCATCATCATCATCATCATTGTCAACCATTATCAATCCACTGCTGGACGAAGGTCTCCCCAAGTTTCCTCCACAACGGTCTGTCTTGTGCCAGTCTCCTCCATGTCACCCCTGCATACTTTCGAATTTCATCCACCCATCTCCTATGTGGTCTTCTTCTGGGTCTTTTCCTGTCCCTTGGAATCCAATCTAAAATTTCGGCTGTCCATCGATGATCTGTCCTTCTGGCAGTATGTCCAGCCCATTGCCATTTCAGGGATTTAAATCTGATCATGATGTCTTCCACTCTTGTCATTTTTCGGATCCACGAGTTCCTCTTCTTATCTCTCCTGGTTACACCAAGCATGCACCTCTCCATGCTTCTTTGAGTTGTCTGCAGCCTTTGTATGTCTCTTTTAGTTAAGGTCCACGTCTCTGCACCATACGTAAGCACTGGAAGGATGCATTGATCAAACACTTTTCTTTTAAGACATAATGGCATATTGCTCTTGAAAATTATGCTGTTTCTTCCAAAAGCTCTCCAGGCAAGTTTTGTACGCCGATTAATTTCTTCATCAATGTGACCCTCACTTGATATCTGCTGTCCAAGATAAACGTACGTGTCTGTTATCTCCAGCTTTTCTCCATCAATCGATAAATCTTCATTTCTTGTAAAAGCATTGAACATCACTTTTGTCTTCTGAAAGTTCATTTTTAATCCCACTTCTTTACTCTTGTCAGCAAGTTCCTGGATCATACTCTGCAGCTCTGATGAGGTAGTTGCAAAAATGACTACGTCATTAGCAAAACGAAGGTGGGGTTAGATAATCTCCATTAATCTTTATCCCCTTGTTTTCCCAGCTCAGCGACTGAAAAACACCCTCCAATGTGGCATTAAAGAGCTTCGGAGATATGGTGTCACCTTGTCTCACTCCCTTTCCAATTTTTACGTGTGTTGTATTTTCAAACAGCCGAATCTTTGCACTTGCATTTTCATAGATGTTATTAATAATATTAATGTATGCATCTTCAATACCGCAGGTTTTCAGAGCCATTGTAACTGCTGATGGTTTCACCGAATCAAAGGCTTTTTCATAATCGATAAAAGCCATGCACAATGGAAGTTCATATTCCCTTGCTCTTTCAATTAGTTCTCTCAGCACGTGGATATGATCTATTGTGCTGTAGCCACTCCTGAATCCAGCTTGTTCTCTCGGTTGAGCCATGTCTAGTGCTACCTTCAAGCGGTGTGAAAGAACTTTAGTGAAGATTTTATAAACTACTGATAGGAGGCTGATAGGTCTGTAGTTTCCGAGATCCTCAATGTCACCTTTCTTATGTAGCAGGATCATTGTAGCGGTGTTCCAATCCTCAGGAATCTTTCCTTCATTAAGGCATCGAGTGAAAATTTGGGCGAGTACTGTTTCGATTTCTCCACTTGCTTCTTGTATGATGTCTACAGTAATTCCATCTTCTCCTGGAGCTTTTCCTCGCTTCATGTTCTTGATTGCATGTGCAACTTCTGCTGGAAGGACTGGAGGAACTCTGGTACTGGTATCTTTCATGATGTCTGGAGTGCATATATCATCCCTTTCATATAATTTGGAGTAGAAATCTTTCACTCTTGTCAAAATTTCGCCTCTATTTCTTGTTACAGAACCATCTTCTTTTCTCAGTGCCATAATCTGTTTTCTTCCCTTACTGAGATGTCCCTTTGCTATCTTTAGGCTTTGGTTGCTTTCAATTGCTTTCCTCACTAGTTCACAGTTGAATTTCCTTACGTCTTCAATGATACTTTTTCTTACTGTCTTGCATAGCTCTATATATTCCACTTTGGAAGTCACATCTTCTTTAGTTGTCCTCATCTCTCTTCTTTTTTTGCATCAACATTTTGGTTTTTCCTGATAATTTGTTCACATGCAACTTGTTCTTAGACCCAGCTAATTTTGTTGCTGTTTCCATAAGAGCTTTGGTTACTTTTCTGTTAACTTCAGAGATGTCCACTTCTTCCGATGTTAGGCCTTCTAAAGCAGAGAACCTGTTCTTCAGTTCTAACTTGAAGGTATTATGGTGTTTTTTAAGGTTGGTTATGTCAATAGACTTTGTTTGTCTTATGAGCTTGCCACGTTCAAGTTTAGTGTTGAGGTGCATCTTACATCTCACCAATCTATGGTCACTACCTGTGTTGAACTTGTTTAGCACACTGCAGTCTTCTATGACGAATTTTTTGTTACACATAATAAAATCAATTTCACTTGTTGTCCCATTTGGATGTCTCCATGTCCATTTCCTGTGTGGCTTTTTCTTGAAGAAGGAGTTCAAGATGAAAAACCCTTCTGCCTCTGCAAACTCAACGAGAGTATTTCCACGCTGGTTTCTGTTGCCATGACCGAATTTACCTACTGAAGTTTCATTCTGTTGCCGTTGCCCTATTTTTGCATTGAAATCTCCCATAATTATTTTCAAGTGCTGCTTACCTTTATTATTTAGATGACAAATTTCCTCATAAAATTCTTCAATTTCTTCTTCAGGATGACTTGTGGTGGGTGCATAAGTTTGAATAATCTGAGCCTGGTATCTTCTCGAGAGTTGGATAACGAGTCGTGCAGCTCTGTCAGAGGAACTTTCAACTTCTACAACTTTATCCTTCAGTTTCTTGTTTATTATAAATCCAACACCACTAGTTCTGCCAGTATCTGTCCCACGATAGTAGAAGAGATGTCCACTTTTCAGTTCGATGAGATCTTCTCCTTTTCTCCTTACCTCACTTAGCCTCACGATGTCCCACTTGATCCTTTGTAGTTCCTCTTCCAATTCAAGAAGCCTTGAATCAGAAGATAGGGAGCGTCCATTGTAAGTAGCCAAGGTCAGCATCAGATGGCAGCCTAGTCCGGTCCTCCGGGGATTCTTAGCACCCTCTGCCTTCATGTCGCACTGGCCGCTGCCTTGGCCAGGTACATTCCAGCTGCCGGAGACTGAGGGCCAAGATTTAAGTTGTGGAATCATTTTGGAGGGGTTTGGCCATAACTCACCACGCTGGCCAAGCGGGTTGGTGAGTGTGGGATAGAATTTCCTCTGATCCCGATGGTATAGTTATACCGCTATGGGCGGTCGTCAGAGCCCCTTTAGTGGGAACAGGATGCACCACGAGAAGGCGGGGTTGACATTTGTCAAGGAGAGGCTGTGATGTTACGCATCACCTGACCTTGCATCCCATGAGTATATATATATATAAAGTATGCAGGGGTGACATGGAGGAGACTGGCACAAGACAGACCGTTGTGGAGGAAACTTGGGGAGACCTTCGTCCAGCAGTGGATTGATAATGGTTGACAATGATGATGATGATGATATATATATATATATATATACACACACAACAAAACAACTTAAAGATACAGGAAAGTTGCAACAACTTAAGGCAAAAGAAGTATTTTTGCTCTTAAGGAATTCCCCCCCCTACAAGTTCTAACAGAACTGTTAACTAACTGAAATTTTTACTATTTTAAAACAGAAATATGCTGGTTCCTTGAGGAACAGTAAACTTTAAAAAGAAGAAACAGAGAAACTTATATATCAGGTTGTAAAGAAAGTATCCGGAACATCTAGAAGCATATATTTCAAGCTTAAAAAATCATACAAAGCCCTTAACATAATTGTCAAGGTAGTTCCCATTGGGACTGATGACCTATTTCCACCGATGAACAAGTTCAAATATCCCATTGCAATAGAAGTCTGGACAGCAGGAGTTGAAGAAGTCGTCCATGCAACATTTCACATCATTGTTATTAGTAAAGTTTTTCTCAGCAAGAAAATTTGACGAAGACTGGAAGAGATGAAAGTTGAACAGGGATAGGTTGGGGGAATAAGGGGGGTTGTGTCAATATATCCCATTTTAGCTCATGCAATTTTTGCTGGGTCCATAAAGTGACATGTGGACGAGCGTTTTCATGGTGAAAAACAACTCCATGGCAATTAATCAATGCTGGGTACTTTTCTTGTAGTGCAGCATGGAGATGGTCCAACTGTTGGATGTAAGCATCTCCTGTGATGGTATTGTTCTGCAGTAAGGGTTCATAATGAATCACATCGCAACAATCCCACCAGCAACTCAGCATCACCTTCTGTCCATGAAGGGGTGGCTTAGGGACATTCTGTGAAGGTTGTCCCTGCTTGGTCCATGCTCTTTGACACATAACATTCACATATGTAACCCATTTTTCATCACAAGTGACAAACTGAATCAAAAAGCCCTCCCGCGTTTCTCTTTAATGCAGAGCAACAGCATTGGAGAAGCATTACATCCGTTCTGGTAAGACAAAACATGGGGTACTCATTTGCACGGTTTACTCGAATATCCCAACTTCGGAAGTCGGGTGTTGATGGTCGTATGGGAGGTCTTCAGTACCTCTGCCAGTTCACATAGTGTTGCATCAGACTTGGTCGATAGCACATGTTGAAGTGTATCACCTTCAACATTACTAGATCATTTCTGGGTGCATCAGACAGATCCTGTACACCAATGTCGAACTTCCTGTACCAGTCATAGCACGTAATCTTTCTGATAATATCTAATCATAGAGAAATATTGCACGCACATCTTCCATCGATATCGCCATCATATCGTCACCATATGCAACTAATCTTCATTACAACAGTGTACATTCTGCCCTTAGAATCTATTCTTTCGCGCACAGCATTACGAGATGTTTATGTCACCACAGGCCCGCAGTATTTTGCATGACATATGTCACATACAATTTTTTCCAGAAACTTTCTTTACAACCTGATATGTGTATGCAAGGGCAAAGGTTCGGTTATTTGATGATACAGCACCAATAAATATTGGAAAGGGAGTGAGGCAAGGTGACACATCATATCTCCCAAACTCTTTGCCACATAGCAAAATGCCTTTCAATCATTGAACTGAGAAAACAAAGGGATAAAGATTAATGGAGATTATTTAACTCACCTTCATTTTGCTGATGATGTAATCATTTTTACAACTGCCCCTTCAGAGCTGCAGGGTATGATCCAGGAACTTACTGACAAGAGTAAAGAAGTGGGATTAAAATGAACTTTCAGAAGACAAAACTCATGTACAATGCTTTTACAAGAAATGATTTATTGATTGATGGGGAAAAACTCGAGATAACTGATACCTACATTTACCTTGGACAGCAGATATCAAGCAAAAGTCACATTGATGAAGAAATTATTTGACATATAAAACTTGGTTGGAGAGCTTTTGGAAGAAACAGTACAATTTTTAAAAACAGTATGCCATTATGTCACAAAAGAAAAGTGTTTAATCAGTGCATCTTTCCAGTGCTTATATACAGAGCAGAGACATGGACCTTAACTACAAAAGACATACAAAGTCTGAACACAACTGAAAGAAGCCTGGAGAGACGCATGCTTGGTGTAACCAGGAGAGATAAGAAGAGGAACTCGTGGATAAGGAAAATGACGAGTGGAAGGCATTACGATCAGAGTAAAATCCCTGAAATGGCAATAGGCTGGACATGTTGCCAGAAGAAAGGACCACTGATGGACAACCACAATTCTAGACTGGTTTCCAAGGGACAGAAAAAGACCCAGAAGAAGACCACATGGGCGATGGGTGGATGAAATTTGAAAGCATGTGGGCGTGACATGGATGTGACTGGCGCAAGACAGACCGTTGTGGAAGAAACTTTTGGGAGACCTTCATCCAGCAGTGGATTGATAATTGTTGATGATGTGTATATATATATATATGAACAAGTGAAGAAAAAGAAGTGAAATATAAAATGAAAAGCAGAAATCTTGGGAGCCATTCAGCTGAGCTATTTCAAGAGCAAGGTATGCCAAATGTTCTCTTTTTCTACCTCGAACTTCAAGGAGTTTGAGCAAATCACACGTACATCAATAATCACCAAAGAATTGAGAACAAACCGTTATGTATAGTAATCAAATTCATTAAGTGGAAGCTTTCTGCCGTTCTATGGTCCTGATCACCAGAAATCAACTGAATCAGAGGACTGGTTGCCTGAACAGGAACTGTTGTCAGAATTTAGAAGAGAGATTCAAAGAAATGAGAATTGGTGAGGGATTTCTGAATTGCAGTTCTTGCCAAACAAAATTTCAATGCTTTCTTCAAAACATAGAGTTGCTTTGTTTATAAAAGAGGTATTTTTTTTCCTTCCAAAGGGGAACTGGAGAAGTGCCTTCAAAAGTTAGTGCTGATAATGCTGTTTGTGGAAGACCATTTGGTACATCCTGTTCATGTACACAGTCTTGTGTTGATGCTTCGGTATGTACCTGCAATCAGTGGCATACTACAAAACCCAGAGAATGCACAAATAAAAGTTAATTAGATAAACACAAATAAAAGTAAATTATCATCAGCTTTAAGATATGTAGGTGCTTTTGTTGTGAACAAAACACAAGTGGATTTCCTTCTTTTGACTAAGAGAGTCTGGTGAGCAAAGACCAACGGGGCTCCTAGTGGAGGGATGGTGTCACCATAACGCAATGAACTCTACCAGTCTTTGTGGAGTGATTCGAAAACTTTCGATGTGATCACCAGCTAGTGTTTCCATGACAACACGAAAGGGTTGTTTAAGATCTGGGGTCAGACATTCCCTTCCTAAAATCCTCTACATATGATCTGATCTGATCTGAAAACACGAATGAGCGGGTGAAGGGTGAATGGGCCATTGCTTTGGCCAACGGTTCGCTCAGAAAAAAGACTTATGACTACATCAGTCACTCGCATGCTCCCACCCATAACAGCATGTACAGTATTTCACGAGATACATTTTAGTTGTGTGAAGTGTCAATGAATTAAAATCAGTGATATTATATCTTAAATTTGTGACTTTGTTGGATTCGAATAGTTTTGATAAATTTTGTGAAAGCTTTCCTGAACATCTACTGGCAGAACTTAAAGAAAGTATGCTTAAAATTTTGATACAATTCAAAAAAGTTAAAACGAACTGTAGGTGTTTTATTCCCTTGATGAATACAAAAAAAATAAGTAAGAGACATTACTTATTACATGAAATTGAATAAACTGGACATTGTGTTTAGTGAGGTGTACAAATTAGCAGACCTAATATTCAAATTTCCATTGACCGCAACTGCTGAAAGAAGTTTTTCTGCCTTAAAAAGAATCAAGACATATCTTAGAGCCACACAAGGACATGTGCACTTGAGAAACTTGGCTGTTTTATCAATAGAGAAAAACATTCTTTTTAAATGTGAAAAAGTACTCGGAAGAAACTTTTATGAAAACGTAACATCAAGTTCACACACAAAAAAAAAAGAAGAATGGAGTTCATGAGCAAAAAAGTATTCAAAAGATAAAGTGTTAAAATCCTAACCTCATAATTATTTGATATTATGTTAGGAATAGCATGTACCTAAAATTAGAAAAATTACTTCTATTAATAACTGAAAAATGAGCTTCGCAATTAAAAAAAAAAACAGTCTTGGAGGTGGAGGAGGGGTGAGATAGCCCAGGTCTCAGACCCAAGATATACCACTGCTTGTAAAATACATTGAGAGTTCAGAGGAGACTAAAATAGAAATAGCACAAACTTCAGGGGTGGGACAGGACCTCTGTCTTTTAGCAGGCACTTTATTGCAGGAAGATTAGGTTTGGCAGTGAGAATGCACCCCAAAATTCTAAACAATTTACAAATCTTATAAGAAAAAGATCCATGGAAAGGAACAGAAAGCCAATGAATGCAGGTTTCTTAGTTGGTGAGAGAGTTGACACATTTTTCAAATGGGAATCAAATAAAGGTAACTTGATCACGCTAGTTACGTTAACTGAAAACTTTACAAAAAGTTCGTAAGTTGGAAGCTGAGAATTTTGTTTATCGTAAGTTGTAGGAACTGATGGGCTTCAGCAATTTTCTTAATTGCAGCAACTTTTTGTTTGAAAGATGATTCACTGTTGCAGATAATCCTGGCATGATTAATATAAGTTTTTAAAGCAGAAAAATTTTACAGCAGTGGGAGTATAGGATGAGGATGGGACTATGTTTGTTACAGCAGATCATTTTCGTGGTGGACCAACCTTCTTGGACTACCATGGAAATTGATCAGTGACTGAAACATTTAGTTGTTGACACCTATCCCTTGAGTGCAGATGTTGGGTCTGATAATTTTTTGTTTTTGTTTTTATTGAAGGTTTAATGACCCATGAGCAACTCAATCGGCTATAAGCAAGTGCTTGTCCTAATTTAGGACCACAAGCTCCAGGAAAGGGAGAGAGCCAATGCTGTGAGACAAGCACAACATACATGACTCACCGGGATTCAAACCCGGACACTTCTTGGGTGAATGATCGCAAGCCAGCGTTTAGACTACTGTGCCATTGGAGCGATGGGTCTGATTGTTACCGTCTTGACTAGAGAAAGAGGAATGCAATAATGATGCCTTTAATGAAAATAATAAGGCTTCAAAGCTTTCTGAAGAATGTCGCTATTACTGTAAATTGCTCAGTTACAGACTGAATTAGTTTAATGCATGGGAGCACCCACCCTTCAGAAAACTTTAAAACTACATCACCATGGATTGGAAATCGAACCTGCTTTGATACAAATGTATCAACAATGATAAAATAAAAGACATACACACAGCAACAGCATGGATTGAAATAAAAACATGTACGTAATTTCACAAACAGGAAATTATGTGGCATAAATCCAATTGTTAAAATAAAGAACTCTTTAAAACTTACCAAACTTTTGTTTCAAAAATAAAGGTGAACCACAGCACTGCAGTGTTCCCTCAGCAATTATAGCAATACGATCTCCCAATATGTCTGCCTCTTCCATGTAATGAGTGGTGAGAACAATTGTCCTTTCCCTTCGAATACTAATCAACATATCCCAAACGCTTCGGCGAGCCTCTGGATCCATTCCAGAGGTTGGCTCATCAAGGAACACCACCTGTAAATCAAGCGAAACAGTGTTTTACTAGCAGCATAAAACAATATGAAGAATTAGCACTCCTTTATAAACAAGAATAAAAATAAAAATATAAAATACATGAGCAACACCTTTAAAATGGCCAGATATTGGTTGTTATACCAAAATCTTTTTAAAAATATGGAACAAATATAAAAAATTCAAGAAATCGTAAATTTGTCCAAAACATTTTGACCAAGAGAGTGAGATTCAACAGACCCAAGTATAATTGGCATATCTCGAAACAAAACAAGAAGGACTGATTTGTTGGAAAATAATCTTTCTTGTTGGGAGAAAATGGATCACTACTCTTATTACTAGTCCAGTACCCTAGCATCTTACATAAAAACACCATTGTACTACAAACTCCTAAGAACAAATAAAATGGACTTATATAATAATTCATGCGTACAAACCTAAATAATTCAATAAAAATAATTTTCATGTTTCATGAAATCTCTTTGCCATTGTCTCAGGAATTGCAGACAAGCCCCATTTTACTGGTCACACATAATTTAATCTAAAGTTTAATTCACAGAAGACCCTCCAAGGCCAAACAAAAAACACTGCAATAAATGTACTTAGTTTTGATTCATACAGTGACAAGAGTTCAATTCAAACAGTTGAGTGAGACACTTGAGCTTCAGTCATCAAGGAGAGAGGGTCCTGGTTTGGACACCGGTTTCTGACGGAAGGGCTGCGGTTATCGCAGAAGTACAGCGTGGTGAACGGGAAGGAGGATTCCTTCGTCCACCGGGTATCGCGGAAAGAATTGTGGAAAGGTAGCACGTGGTCAGCACGGGGAACCTGAGCGGAAAGTCATCGGAAACCCATGAAGCAAATGTTATCGGAATAATAAAGTCTTGCTGTTGTTTTTATTTCCGTGTACCGGACTGAGTTTTGTCGAGGTAATTATTCTTCTACACAAGGACGCCTTCAGCCGCATTGATAGCCAGATCGTATAGTAAAGGCGAGGCAGTAGCTCGCTATATGGCGGGAAACAAAAGGTTTTATCTACGAATTGATATGTCTGGCCCTTCAGCCAGATAAGTTGGAGCAGTCTATCGGCAGGATCAGCCTGAAAGCGAGCTCATGAATGACGTGAATGGCGACACGTGTGAAGGAACAACAGACTTTTTGTGAAAATTCCAGTGACCGAATGACAGAACTCCGACGACGTACCTACCGGAAGAAAGAGACACCAGCGTGCTAGCCGAGATAAGGCATCCATCGTGTCGACCGAGACGAAGACAGTGTGCACCTCAACGTACGGAAATCCCAAGCCGGAAGAGGACTTACAAACAAGACAAAAGAAGAAGCAGAAGGGGGGCCCAAGTGCTCAGGTAACGTACCACATTTTTTTTTTTCTGAGATTATTTCTGTGTCTTTGCCTGTGCATTTGGTATAGTTTAGGGTTAAGAGTAGAAGTTCTTATCATGGTACTAGAAAGGAAAGGGAAAGCTAATAATTAGATATTCTCAGAGTAAAGCATTGTAAAGTAAAATTTTGTAACAGTTAATTTTATGTCAGTTACTGGAGAATGCGAAGTGTCAAAATATTTTCATTAGGTAATAAGTGTGTTTACATAAGTCGAGTTTTCATGTTTACGATTTAAGAAAGTCGTAGTTAGAATAGCGTAATGAATTTTTTTTCATGTGTAGTGAAAGAGACAGAAGGAATAAGTATTCTGAGTAAAATAGGATAATAGATGTTCGGGTAATGCATAAAGGTAGAGATAGGATAGAAACAAAACAGGAAGGAGATTAACCTTCGATGATTTAATGCGGAAGTTTGCATGATTTCCTTTCTTATTTCTTTGCACGAGTGTATTTTTTGTACGTGTATTGTAGTGTATTATCATGACTGAGCTTTTGGAAGGGAAAGTTGAGGATAATTTAGATGCGAAGAACGAAGAGAATAGTATTCTTAGCGATCCAGAATTAGATTCTAGTAAAGAAGTAAGCATTAATATGGAAGACAAGAAAAATAATCCAGCTAGAATGGAATGGGAACTTCAATTTAAAATGCTTGAAGTAGAAGAGAGAAAGGCTGAGAGGGAACAAAGAAAACTAGAATTAGAACAAAGAATGCTAGAATTACAATTAGCAGATAGGAAAGAAGAAAGGCAATTTGAGTTAAGAAAATTAGAATTAATTAATGAGAAAGAGAAGGAGTCTATGAAAAGTAAAAATGAGGGTAAGTTGGCCAACTACATGAGAATCTTAGAAAGAACTTTACCCAGAAGTCCCAGTAAGCCGGAAGAAATTCTGGACTTCTTTATTTCGTTAGAAAGGGCATTTGTATTACACTCGGTACCAGAGGAAATGAAAGGTCGTTTGGTGATAGCCTTATTCAATTCAGAATGTGTGAACCACTTATTTTGTCGTTTGACTACAGAGCAGAACAATAAGTACGAAACAGTTAAGGAGGCAGTTTTGGTGGAATGCCATTTGACTCCAGATATTTATTTGAAACAATTTGAGAATATTAGCAAGAACAAAGGGGAAAGCTACTTGCAGTTAGCGGAACGTATTAAGAGGACCCTAGCATACTACATCAACAGTAGTGAGGTGAAAGAATTCGATCAGTTGGTAAATTTGTTGGTATGCGACAAATTCAAAACTTTGTTGTCCCCAGAACTGAAGACCTACATTCTTCAAAGAGGTTCCATAGGGAAGTTAGTTCCTTCGACAGAATTAGGAGAGCTTTGTGATTTATACGAAAGTCACGTGGGAGCTATGGGGATAGAAGAAGGAAGATGCAAACCCAGTCATCCCTCGGGAACATATTTCAAAGAAGGTCAATCAGAAGCCAGGAAGAAGGGAAGTTTTCCGACAGGCGAAAATCAATGGAAAGGAAAGTTTTCCGGGACAGACCAGAGTGTCGGAAATAAGCCAGGTTACTCAGCGGCGAGGCTTATCGTAAGGAATTCCAGTTTGGATAAGGGAATTATCTGTTTTAGATGTGGAGTAGTGGGGCACCGTAAAGCAAATTGTAACCAAAAGGCATCCCAGAGTACTCCCAGCTCTTACTCTCAGAATTAGAGGAAAGACCCCCCAAATAAGGTAAACAGAGTAGCGTTGGGACAAAAGGGAGCCGAAGATGTTTCAGAGAGAAGGATAGAGCCGGTAGAGGTCAGCGATGATAAAAGAATGACTGCTAAGGTAGATAGAGTTTCAGGAAAGGAAGGAAGTCAGAATGAGGTAATAGAAATTCCGGTAGGTGAAGTGAAGAGGGTTAAGTCGGAATGCGGAAAGAGCACCGAAATCTTTATTGACTCAGGCGCGGAGGTGAGTTGTGCAAGAGGAGGGTTACTTGGCGAAGAGCTGTTGGAACCAAAGGGTAGAATAATTTTAAGAGGCTTCGATGGTAGTAGGGGAGAGTTTGTCATTAAACAATTGAATCTCCGATTAGACGAAGAGGGATTAGAAACAGAAGCGCCACAAAGTTTTTGCGAAGTGATGTGTGCAATTGTTCCTAATCTGGTAAACAGGGTAATTATAGCAACGGAGGATTACCAGCGCATGAAAAGTTTAAGGGAAGCTACTCCGATGTGGGCAACCTCGTGTGGAAAGGCGTTAGAGTTAGGGAATAGGCCGGATGTGCATCCAGAAAATGAGACTGGCAAAGTGCTAGTTGAAGAGGAGGATATTCTAGGAATGGAAAGCCCTGTGATCACAGATATTTCAGCGGAGGAGGAGCAAGCGCGCTTGGTTGGTGGAGCGTGGCTTGAAGAGCAAAATAGCCCCAGGATATTAGCGCTTAGTGCTGGAGGAGGCGAGGAGAATCAGCGAGGGCAACAGCAGGTCGACCAATCAGGGGAGGCAAAGAGAGCTAGTGAGGGAACAGGAGATAGCGTTACTTATTTGGATAGAGTGAAGCTCAGGAGAGTTCAGACAGACGCTTGTTTACAGAACAACAAAAAAGGTGTGTGACGTTAGCAGCCGCTAGGAATGAGGCGGAAAATGGCAGAGGAGGTTATCTCTATACGGATGGAATGTTGTATCATCGGGAGCAAGTGTTGGGACAGGTTACATTACAGTTGGTAGTTCCTGAAGAGCAGAGGGCGCAAGTGTTAAAGCTGGCACACAATTCGGTTTTTGGCGCGCATTTAGGCCACAAGAAGACCCTAGAGCGGAAAAATTTCCAGTAGTGCGTCGCACGTACTCTGGGCATTCAATGAAGTCAGACATACGGCTTCCGGCCTGCCTTGAAGAAAGATGTGCGTAGATATTGTGATGTATGCAAAGCGTGTCAGTTGAGACGTCCCATCACGAGGGCAGACAGGGTTCCGATTCAGGCAGTTAGGAGACCCCCCAGACCATTTCAGGTCGTTAATGTGGACTTAATCGGACTGATTGAACCACCGTCGAGCAAGGGCCACCGGTGGATATTAGTGATGGTAGATCAGCATACTAGGTGGCCGGAAGCCGTATATCTGACTTCACTGAATGCCCGGAGTACGTGCGACGCACTACTGGAAATTTTTCAGCGCACAGGGATTCCAGAGGTAGTAGCGATGGACCGGGGCACACATTTTGTGTCGGGGTTGACACAAGAGATCCTAAGGTGTCTAGGTTCGACTCCAAGGTTCTCCGTCCCGGGAAATTCCGCCTCGAACGGTCTTGTCGAGCGATTCAAGAGTTTTAAAAGGAATGCTGCATCATGTGATAAGGGAGGAGCCTCGGCAGTGGCATAAGGCTTTACCATATTTATTATGGGCCTATAGAGAGGTTCCCAATGTCACAACGGGCGCGGTCCCGTTTCAGTTGCTGTACGGGTGAGAGCCCATAGGACCGCTGGCCATTCTGAAGAAAAATTGGGCGGAGCAATGTAGGCTGCCCGTTGGCATATCAGTATCGGCGGAGCAGTACCTGCAGCAAATGAAGGAGCGCATGGAGAAGGCAGCTCAGCAAGTGGAGGAGGTGGCGGTGGAACAGCAGCGATGTTATACGTCGTATTATAACCGTTGATTGCGACAGAGATCCTTTCAGGTGGGAGACTAAGTCATAGCCCTGATCCCGGACTCCAAGAACAAGGTGTATGCTAGGTGGACCGCCCCAGTACACATAACTGAGAAACGGGGGTCCAATAGCTATGTAGTTGAACTAGGAAACGGGCAGCTTCGGCATGTACACGTGGGGAAGCTAAGAGAGTTTAAGCCCCCGGATCAGTGTAGTCGGAGTGATTTTTGAGACCGATGAGGAGTTCGGCGAAATTAAGGAGGCTCCGGTGAGGAAAACGGAGGAAGCAAAAGAACCTGAAGAAATCAGGATAGATAGGGAGAGGATAACTCGGGAGCAGCTTAGGGAGTTACAGGAGCTGGTGAGCAGCTCGAAGAAGTTCTTTTCGGGAGAAGTGGGAGAGACGTCAGTGGGGAAGCACGCAATTACACTCAAGCCGGAAAGCGTACTTCGTACCCAGCACAGGTACAAGGTGCCACAATCGATGCAGAGAGCAGTGGAGAGCCAGATCCAAGAGTTGTGGGATCGCGGGATGATTGAAGAATCAAAAGAAGAGTATAGTCATCCGGTAGTATGCGTGGCTAAGAAAAATGGAGAGGTTCGGATGTGTGTAGATTACAGAATGTTAAATTCTCACACTGTTCCGGACGCATTTCCGATGTCTCATATCCCAGATTTGTTAGCGAAGGTAGGGGCAGCCCGGTATATTACTAAGCTTGATATGTTAAAGGGGTACTATCAAATCCCAATGGACCCCAACAGTAGAAAGTATACCACTTTTGCAACGCATAAGGGGCTCTATCAATGGAAAGTAATGACCTTTGGGTTATCAGGAGCGGCAGCTACTTTTCAGAGAGCCATGAATAAGGTTTTGACCCCGCACCAAGACTATGCGATAGCGTACCTGGACGACGTGGTTATTTTTTCTGGCTCATGGGAGGAGCATTTGAAACATTTGAAAGGAGTAATTGAAAGTCTGAAGGTGGCAGGCTTCACGGGAAATTTGAACAAATGCTGTTTCGCCCGTACGGAGGTGAATTACTTAGGGCACGTGGTCGGCTCGGGCCATCACCGGTTGGACCCCGAGAAGTTGCAGGCCATCAGAGACCTTTTGCCCCCTCAGACGAAAAAGGAAATATGTAGCTTTTTGGGATTATGTGGGTATTACCGTGATTACGTACCCAACTTCGCGAAGGTAGCTAAACCTTTAACAGATTGCACAGGGAAAAGGGCGGCAGATAGGGTAGTTTGGTCGGAAAAGTTGGAGGAATCATTGAGGACTCTGAAGGAAAATTTGAGTAAGGCACCGGTATTAAACACCCCGGATTTCAGTAAGCATTTTATCTTACACACGGATGCGAGTTCCTTTGCGGTGGCATGTTGTTTGAGTCAAAGGGATGAGGAAGGCAACATTAGGCCAGTGGCCTATGCTAGCAAAAAATTAAATGGGACGCAAGCCAGATGAGCGGTCAGCCATCAGGAGGCGTACACCATAGTATGGGGTTTGCAAAGGTTTGAAGGGTGGATATTCGGTAACCGGGTCGAAGTTATGTCCGATCACAACCCACTTACTTTTCTCACCCATTCTGCATCGCAAAGTTCAAAATTACAGCGTTGGAGTTTCGCTATTTCCCAATTTAATTTATCCATATCTCATGTCGCGGGCAAACCAGTGGCGGCTCGTGGTTGGAAAAATAGGTGAAGAGGTACAAGAGCAGTATGAAAATATATCTACTGTCTACAACGAAAATCCCTTAATGAGGACTTATTTTTTTTATATTAAATCAATTTTTCTTCCTTTTAAAGCTGCAGATTTGTCAATTATGTCGTCATAAGATGGTTAGATGGTTGTTTCTTCGTGAGCATCAATAAAATGTCTTCCTGAATAGAAATATTTGCCAGAGAAGCAAGTCTATCTTGGGAACTAGTGTTTCTTGAGCAAGTTTGTATTCTTTTAAGAAAACTTCTTTCCACTGGCACACTTGTAGATGGAATTGTTAAACTGAGGAAAACCAATTTATAATCTTCTGTAAAAATGTCTTTGTCTCCGTGAAACACTCGAAGGAGTTCTTGAGTCAATATATTCCTTAATTTTTCATCATTACCATAAGAATGTGGTCCAAAATTTAAAAATACAATTGCTTATAATTTTGAAAAATTGTTTCCTGTGTAAGAGTAGCATATTCCCGTGCTTATTTCTGTGATTTTGCTAGCTTTTCCAAACTGTGCTTCAAATAACTTATCGTTCCTTTTATGGCTCAAAATTTCACGAGTTTTTTTTTTTTTTTTTTTTTTAATTTGAGTTACACAGTAGTTTATGTTTAGTTATTTTTTCTTCAAAAGTTTGAATAATAGATCGGTGGAGCCAAAAATGTAAATTCGAAAGTGTTAATATCATTCAAAAACCCCTTGGCAAGGTGAATTGATTTTTTGTCTGATTATTCGCTATTCGTCAGAAATCCGAACACTTCCTTCCATTTATTCCAATCTTCAACAACTACACTACTAATTTCGAAGTGAAGGACCATCGAGTTTCTGTTATGGTTGGTCTGCATCTTACGGTTTTGCCGCCCCGGTGGTGCAGTGGTCTAAGCGATGGCCTCTGATCATTCGTCCGAACGGGGTCCGGGTTCAAATCCCGGTGAGGCATGGATGTTGTGTTTGTCTTACGGCACTGGCTCTCTCCCTTCCCTGGAACCAGTGACCCTAAATTAGGGACGTACAACTGCTCATAGCCCATTGAGTTGCTCACGGTGGTCGTTAAACCTCCAATCCATCAATCATCTTACGGTTGTTGATATAAGTGTATAAGACCGCTTCGCAGAATGGTGAACAAACGAAGCAATTCCACTGAGGGGCTTGCAAAAAGTATTCGACACTTAAAAATTTTAGAAAAACTCTAGTGTAATACAAGATTCAAATGATGAACTAAGCAATGAACAAAAACAGCTTGAGAAGCTTTATCCTTGACTTTTTTTCTGTAGTCCATGTAAGTGTCCAGACATTATACTTGCCCCATCGTAACATTGTCCTATTTATTTGTGTTGGTAATAAGACTGTTCCAAAATTTTGTCTAGCATTTTGTATAAAGCTCCTGACGTTCTATCTTCCTTCACATCATGGAAACCCAAAAATCCCTCAACCAATACACCTTCCGAATCAACAATCAAAAATTATTTAATTTTTGACGTGATCGTTTATATATTCAGAAATACATTCAATTAATTCATTTTGAATAATTTTTTATCCTTTCGTATTGATTTTTAATTTCTAAAGAACTTCTTTATATTAACAATGAAAGTAATTCAATGAAATTTCCACGATTTATCGAGCCCATGCTTTTGTCATGACCATGGAATGCTAGTTCTTGTTTGCTCAAGTACAGTACAGACTAATACTGCATCAATCACTGTCGGTAAGAAAAGTCTATTTAAGGGAACGTTTTCGTTAAAATGCGTTTTCAAAAGCCTAGCATTTTCCCTCAGGGCATTGGCAATGGTGTTTTGAATTTTTTCAAAATTCCTTAACATTAATCCGCATTTCAGGTGTTCGCAAGAATCACGATGTTTATGAAGTGACCGTGTTACGCTTACTAAATCTGAGAATCCATCTTTATTCCACGCCGAATGTTTATTACTAAAAAGTAAGCAGGGCCCAAAAAAAAAAAAAAAAAAAAAGAAAAAAAAAAGAAAGAAAAAATTAACACAGAAGTGTTGCAAATCCATTTATATTCAGCAAACCAACAATTTTTAAAATTAATATTGTTAGATTTACCGCTGTTCTTGATTTCGTTCTTGGCAACAATTGTCAGTGAATCCGTTGGTCGACCTTGAAGCAAAATGTCTCTTTTATCTTCATCTTTCCACAGAGTAAATGGAGTTAGCAATAAATTACAAACAATGTCGTCCACACGATCCATACGAAAAACTATCACTACTAGTTAAATTGTACACAAACCTAAAATATCAGTTAAAGCTTTCAAAAAATAATCACAAAGCACGAAAGAACAAATTCCTTTCGGAAAATAATGTACCACAGCATTACAAGGAAAAAAAGCCCTAGCAGATTGAATGGTAGTCCGCCCACTCCACCGTGATCTCTCACGACTTTATGCTCAAAAACCGAAAGATGCAGAGGTAAGATGAGTGAAGCTGAAACACTTCACTTGAGTGAGCAGATTGGGGAGGGTGACGTCACGGTTACCATGGCAACTCGGCGTAAAACTGCAGACTTCCAAGCATTCTCATTTCGGCTCTTCACTTGCACTGTTTTGCGTATAAGGATTTGTTTTCCGTATTGAGCGCGCCATGTGAATTAATATCTATTTAAAATTTTGAGTATTTTGGAAATGAATAAAGGCAAAAAAGAATATATTATAAAAAAATACTGAATAAAACTTTATTTTGAGTAAAATAGGTGAAGAGGCACTTCACCTATTTTGAGTAAAATAGGTAAAGAGGCACTTCACCTACTTCACCTGAGAAGCCGCCACTGGGGCAAACTAATCCCTCACGCCGATGCGTTGTCAAGACTCAGTTTTAAAGAGTAGTGCAGCGCCATGGTAAGAATGAATCATGGAACAGGTGGAGATCCACAGAAGGTCTCAGGGTGGTACAAGTGTATATGTTACATAACGTGAGACAGAACGAGCGAGAAGTGATAAAGTGTACAGTATTATGTCGTGTCACCCAAGATCTGCAGGCAAGTGAAGAGACTGACTCGAGAATACGGCAAAAGACCGTATCTCTCGTTCATTTGGTGGGGGCCTGTAAGGGTCGCCCGCAATCAAACTGTCAATTATGAATTTATTTAAGTTTAATATTGTGATGAACACGTGCGGACGGACGTTTCATTCCGCCATTTTGTTGTTTCAGATAAGAAATGATATTCTTCACCACCCATGTGGTACAATTTTAATCCTATGTGGGATTAAGAGAGGGGTGCATGAACACCTGGGGCACCTGACCTTGAAGAGTCAGCTGCTCGAGTGCTTCTGTTAAACAAGTTGTCATACCGCTTTTGTATATGTGCAAGGTTGTAATCGCCTGCGGGTATCCGACAGCATTCCTGAGTTCAGGTATTTCATGTGCTGACCGGGAAAACCAGTTTTTCTTGCGCATGCGTGGTAGAGGACAGAAAGGGCGAGGAGAATTGAGTGAGACAGTTGAGCTTCAGTCGTCAAGGAGAGAGGGTCCTGGTTTGGACACCGGTTTCTGACGGAAGGGCTGCGGTTATCGCAGAAGTGCAGCGTGGTGAACGGGAAAGAGGATTCCTTCGTCCACCAGGTATCGCGGAAAGAATTGTGGAAAGGTAGCACGTGGTCAGCACAAGGAACCTGAGCGGAAAGTCATTGAAAACCCGTGAAGCAAATGTTATCGGAATAATAAAGTCCTGCTGTTGTTTTTATTTCCGTGTACTGGGCTGAGTTTTGTCGAGGTAATTATTCTTCTACACAAGGACGCCTTCAGCCGCCTTGATAGCCAGATCGTATAGTAAAGGCGAGGCGGTAGCTCGCTATATGGTGGGAAACAAAAGGTTTTATTTAAGAATTGATATGTCTGGCCCTACAAAGTGTTTCATCAGTAAATAAGTCCGAGATGCCTGCTATGCTGCCATACGTTATGTAACACTTTGCACACAGTGTTGGTACAGGAACCTTTGGCAAAATATTTTGTCATCTTCTTCCCTAAGGGTTGAATCTACATTCAAAATTTCCCACAGAGTTTAGTCTTTCGAGTGTTAATATTTTGCTGGAGGACGGTGTAGTCTACAGCACTTTCAGATTCATCACTAAATTGGGATGAAACTGTTATCATCATTCTGAATCTAATTCCTAGAATTGAATGTTAACAATTCCTAATTCTAATCAGCATTTAATTCATTGTTTGCCAATTTATGCAAATAATTAATGCAAAGGTTTCTGACAGAAACAAGGCAGCAATGCCTCTGATAAGAGCTAAGCAGTTTTACTGAACCTTTCAGAATAATACCTTTTTAGTAAATGTAATATGAATCAAGGAAGAAATATTCCTCATAAAACATGGGATTTATATTTAATTATTCAGACAACACTCAAAATATCCCTTAAAACTGTTCTAGTTTACTATTCACTAGGTAAAATCATATAAAAAAACTTAAAAATTAAATCACCCTGGAGTGGGAATTGATCCTGCATCTCCCAACTTCCGTTCAAGCATGCTATCATCACACCACTCAGGACAATGAAGTTCCAAGTAACTGAAGCAAAGCAGTTACCCCTTATAGGCTTCAAATTTTCACTAGTAGAGACAAACCCTACATGATTGTAGCACACTAAATCACCAGTACCTCAGGTATAGAAATTTCATTCACTCTGACCCATTTAGACTGTTCTTTCATTCAGTAGTAACAGTTCCTCACTAAGTTTTAAGTTTTTTTTTAATTTTTAATCAAAGTTTACTCCCTTTCTACAAATTGTTAGGTGTTGCTGCTGTTTGGCATCTGGCCAAGCATTTGGCTTTGACTGTTTTCTCATGGGAATAGTAGTGGGGTTGAGCTGCACAAAGGCATGTAAAACAACACAATAAAGCAGTCACCCAGAGGACAACATTTTCCAGACTTAGGAAATGGTTGTGGATGACAGAAAACTGATAGAGAATATGGAAAATGCTGTAACATCTTCAAGCATCTGTGTTGGTGTGAGCACATAATTGTACAGGAAATTGAATGAAAAAGACTGCAGCAATTCCACAAACAGCTTCACAAAAAAAAAAAAAAAAAAAAAAGAGGGTGGGGGAATAAGTAATCACATGAAGCCTGCAACAGCATCAATATGTTCAATGGAGCTGTTACTGATTTTGAATACTGCCTGTTCACTTTTGTGAAAAATGTAGCATTTTGTACTATGGCTGAATGATGGTTATAGATGTTAGGGGAGGGACTGCAGTCTCCAATGAATCTCCATCCTGACTGTAATAATAAATGTTTGAGAGGAATGGGGGGGGGGGGTCTATTTTTTTTTCTTGAAAGACTTAGATTTCACAAGGGTCATTCATTCTCCCCACCAATGTTTTTTACACAACTGTTAGGATGTCAGCAGTAAGTTTTACAAACTCAAAATTTTGAGAACTATACCTGAACCTTAATTTTTGGAACTCCATAACATTCCACTTTAACTTAAATGGATTCTACATTGAAATACTTTTTTTCTTGTGAAATGCCCAGTTTCTCAAATTTTAGATAATAATTGTAGAGGTATATTAACCACAGGGATCGCATTCCTCCTAAAATTCCTAATATTTTGTGACCCTCCTTAAATTCCTAAAATTATACCTAAAATTTGCTATTCTTCCTAAGATTTTCGTAAGCTTATTTATTAAAAATACAACCGTTATTAACACCAATAAATTTACCATTACGGTAAGGTAAAAAGACCTGTTATTGTAGAAACACAGCCTATATGCTGTGGTGCTGAAGGGAGGGAAAATGACGCCATCGAGATGCACTTGCTTCGGGGCGGGCGCTCCACTTTTTTCCCTTCGCACAGTTTTCGAGAGTAACAAGAGACAGGGTTCGTACACTTTTGGGGGAAAAAAATTCAAGGACTTTCCAGGCCTTTTCCAGGACATATACAAAAAAATTCAAGGACTTTCCAGGCCATATACAAAAAAATTCCAGGATGATTATTATGCTTTAAAAAAATTATTTGAACATGATACTGTAAAGTAATTTCAGTTTTAAGTAATAAAAATGATGAAAGATGCAAATGGATGAATGTGCTTTATGCAAATTGATCAAGTTTATCAAGCACAAGACCATAAAGAATAAATTCTGTTCTTATGCCCTGACCTTTGAATTCAAGTTGGATCATTTTCTACAAGGGTAGGTTTCTCCTCCCTGATAACATACCAAAACTTTGTCGCAATCAAACAGATTTTATGTGAGTTAACATTCCTAAGCTTGGAGAACAAATACTGCTCTTATGTCTTGGCCTTTAAATTTAATTTTGACCTTTTTCAAAAGGGTAGGTTTCCAGGTTGTACCCAACAGCATACTAAAATTTCGCCTGAAATTCAACCGCTTTCATGCGAATTATCCTACAGACAAACCCAAAGCATAAACGTTTCTGCAACCATAGTTCAAAAGTGTTAGGAATTTCGAAAATAAAAGCATAACGAACAGCGCGAAAACTAGCTCATAAATAGAATATTTGAAAATACAGTATGCACTCTCAATTATTAGGGATGGTAGAGAGGAAGGGAATAGAACTGTCCAAAATTAGCATGTTTTCGTTGCGCTAGGGCTGCTTAAGCACGGCTGAATTCCTTCAGATACCCCCAATGTTCAAATGACTGAACTGTGCTGATGTTCATGGAATGAAATGGTTGATCAGCTATGATGACCAAATAAAAGTTCGGGGAAGGGGGGGGCTTTTTTTTTTTTTTTTAGTTTATGCAACATTTTACATCACTCCAGTATTTATCTTGTCATCATCAACAATCGCAATGCAACTACCGCTTACGATCGCGGATATCAGCAACCGAAAATCTGCCATATCACTAAGTGATATAACTCATAGTATCCTGGATTCCCAGGGACAGGAAAAGACCCAGAAGAAGACCACATGGGAGATGGGTGGATGAAATTCGGAAAGTATGCAGGGGTGACATGGAGGAGACTGGCACAAGACAGACCGTTGTGGAGGAAACTTGGGGAGACCTTCGTCCAGCAGTGGATTGATAATGGTTGACAATGATGATGATGATGATGACAGTATTGCAATTGAAAAAAAAAGGATGTGGAAAAAAGAAACTTTCAGAAATTAAGATCATCAAGTCCTGCGTTTCAAAAATCCGTTTTCCTTTATAACGTTTAAAAACATGTTTTTGCTTTTTTTACCTGTAGTGTAAATAAAAACTATGTTGATTTTTTTTTTTATGGAATCAGACGTCCGTATGTCTGATTGTCTTCATCTGAGTTCACACGTTAGCTACTGTGTACAAGTAGACCTATTTTTTCAGCTCAAAAATATGTAGTTTTGTATATATTCACAGTATAAGTCATTCCTTATTCCCACAGAACTGAACTCAGCATATGCAAAATGAAGAACATCAAGACCCGCCCAACACTGTTTCAGATTGTCTGCTGTTTATATTCAAGAAATGCAAACACGGATCAATGGTGAATGCAGCAACTATGATTTTTATTTATTACCAAGAAAAAAAAAAAAAAAAAAAAAAGAGCCGTGAAAGCTGTAAAGCTGAAACGGATATTTCTCTCACCCCCCCCCCCCCCCCTGCACAAAAACATTCCGATTAAGATCAAACAGCAGGAGGACGCGTCCACACACACAACCTTTGGAATGACCTGATGGAATGGCTTCTTTTCATTTGGCACATCGCCATAAATCACCACCTGCAGCTCACTGAACTGTCAAGTTGCACATTTCCTCCTTCACTTTAACTATAATAGAAATTGTAAAAAAAAAAAATGTTCCCCAATTTTCGACAAAATTAAATTACCAAATTTACGTCATGATGTTGCAATTTACTGAAATACGTTTGTTTATCTGCTGAATATTGCTTAAATCCATTGAAAACTTTTTAATTATAGACGATTTTTTTATTAAAACAGTAACTCAGACGTCTGAATAAAAACGTATGTTTGTAATTCAAATAGAGTCCATATCATCACAGAAAAAAAAATTTAAGGATCACTCTGTTTAAATAAACCATGGCATCTAAAAAAAATAATTCACTTGCTTTTCCCGTAATTTATAATTACTGTTTCTTTTTTTTCAATCCGATTATGCAACGGATTTTTTTTTTTTTTTGCATCTGCTAAAGTTCCTAACGGAATTTGGCGAAATTTGCACTAGAACTTTATTGTGATGTATCTTAACTACTGTAAAAATTTTACTGTGTTATTTTCAAAATTCGGAAAAATGGATTTCTGAAAATATTCTCCTAGTCCTTTTGAGCTGTGGAAGTGATAAACAGGTGTTTGCTTTCTTCCCAACCCAAGGCTTCAGATCGGCGCTCCCAGCTGTCAATCAACCGTTGCTATGGTAACACCCTTTTGCTGGAGGCTCACTCTGTCCAAAGAGGCACACATAATAAAAATTACCAATGCTAACTTTTAAAGTTTTAAACCGATTCAATTGGAATTTTGGAAGTGAGCTTCTGTAATCCAATTACAGTGAATGTAAAAATTTCAGCTACTTTCGTGAAAAATTCGCAAAGATAGTTTTCTTATTTTTTATCATAAGTAGTGGAAGTCTCTTGAGGGGAGGGAGGGTGGCATGCACATAAACAAGAAGATGAATGTGTTGTTCAGGCATACTCCTCACTGGTGGATGCCAGCTGACTTGGTACATACGCGACCCCCTGCAAATGCTAAATGCCTCTTCTTTCCCCTTCTGTTCTCAATTGTCGGACGGACATCAAGCTCCCCTTCGACCTACTAGTAATCATCCAATTTTATTGCACTGGAAGTAGTGCCTTTTTTTTTCCTTTTTTTCCCCCAGCCAAATTAGGCTTTGGTGCACGTCGGAAACCGCTGCCTGTGGTTTTTTTGAGAACAGAGAAAAGGAACTTTTAAAAAATGAAGGGGTAACAGTAACACGATTTCCTAAAAGGGCATTTTTTTAAGTACTAATTTCAAATTTCAAGGCTTTTCAAGACAGCATTAAAAACACCGTTTTTCCAGGATATTCCAGGCCTTGAAAACGTAATCATGATTTTCCAGGACTTTCCAGGTTTTCAAGCACGCGTGCGCACCCTGAAGAGATCTAAGGGAAAAGGGGAGGGGTCATTTTCACCCCTGGTTTGTGCTTTGCAGACGAACTCCGTGGCACGCAGAAGATCGTACTTTATTTTTGTACATGCCTTGTGGAACCTCCTCTTTCTGCTGATGTTTTGTTATTGTAAACCGCAGGTGGGTGGAAGCAAAGAGGAAACATGTGGTCTCCTTCCGTAACCTCCGGTAATGACGATGGGATGGTAGCTGAGTGTTATCGTGGCAGGCAGTAGAGCACGTGATCATTGACCTTCGATCATGTGTCGGCGACAGCGACCTTCGATGCGCAATATATCTCGGCTCCGACTCGCTTTGACTGAACTTGCGTGAGATGCGTATGATAGTTTCTGGTTTTGCGTTTTTTTATGGTGTTCTCTGTGCTGTGTGCAGGTTCAGTTCTCTAGTGGTGACCTGCTTTTTTTTTTTTTTTTTTTTTTTTCTATCTTCTGACATCCTCGCAGTCAAATTTTGGGAAGTTTTCTGGTTAGTAATACAAGTGTTTAAGATGCCTAAATCCAAAACGAAATTTCAAGATGCGTGGCTCGCCAAAGAATTGGACGGAGTGAAGTTGAAAGAATGGTGTTCTGCAACTGAAACAATATTTTCTGCTAAGTGTATATTTGTGTTCAGAAATTTTCAACATTTCTAATAGTGGCTTTTCACAAGTAAAAGCGCATCATAAAGGAAAAAAACATTTGCAGAAATTTCAAAGTAAATTTCAAAATAAGTCCATCCTGAAAGCCTTTGGAGGACGGGATCTTCAGCCCAAAACAAATATTAGTGAAGTATTGAGTCATGATTTACAGTTGGCTAAAGCCGAAGCATTATGGGCCATGAAAGTTGCTAAGGACAATATGTCTTTTGTTTCATGCACTGAAACAGTTGAACTTTTCAAAGAAATGTTTTCTGATTCTGCTATTGCAGCCAAAATGCAACTTAAAGAAAAAAAGTTGCTTATGTGATATCACATGGATTGTCAAAATATTTTGAAGAGGATTTGAAAAAAGACATTGCATCTAGTAGCCCAGGAAAGGTTACTATAGCATTTGATGAAACTACAAATACACAAGTGAAACGGCAGTTGGATGTGTATCTCAGGTACTGGTCTTCAGAAATAGATTCAGTTTCTTGCCGATACCTAACAAGCGTTTTTCTGGGTCATGCAACAGCAGATATTTTGCTAAAAGAAATTCTTGATGTGTTATCATCCTTCAATATTTCGTTGAACAGAATTATTTGTGTATCCATGGACAGCCCAAATGTAAATAAGTGCTTTTTACGCAAATTCAATGAAGTTGTAAAACAAGAAACAGGCCAGAAATCTTTGGAACTAGGTTTTTGCAACCTGCATGTTGTTAGTAATGCATTTAAAAATTTTTTGACAAGCTTAAATATAGATTTTGACGAATTTGCTACTGATTTGCATTACTTTTTAAAGAGTAGTGCTGCAAGACGAGAGGATTATAAATCTGTCGAGGATATAACATTGGTCACAGCCAAATTTCTTTTGCATCATGTCAGCAACAGATGGTTAACCATTGGTTCTGTAGCCCAGAGGCTCTTGGATCAATGGCTAAATATTACAGAATATTTTTTAAACTTCTTGCCATCTCAAAAAATATTTGAAAAACAACTACGCAATTTGGCAAGGTATAAAATAATTCACTGTTTCCTGAAAAATGAGCTAACTCCTTGCTATTTAGCATTAATTTCATTTTCACACCAAAATTTTGAAAAGTTTTCATTATGTTATCAGAGTGAAGAACCAAAAATACACCAGTTATATTCTGATTTAAATACTTTAATGAGGAATGTTATGGCTCAGTTTATCCAAGATGATGTTATTGCAGGGAAATTTGGAGAAGACCTAAAAAGAATGTAGATTTTGAAACAAAAATTCATGGAAAAAACTAGGGGAATTAGAAGTTGGTATGAAGACAAAAAATCTCCTCAGGAATGTTCAGGAGACCAGGCAGAAATTATTTCTCTTAGATGTAAGATCATCACTAATTGCAACCACAAAATATTTAAAGTCAAATTTGCCATTCTGCAATCAAAAGCTAAGAGACAGAAGTTTTAAAGGTAAAATAACCAAAGAAAGAGTCAACTCAACTTTCAGTCACTGAAGGACTTTCGGAAATAACCAGAATTTCAAGTGTTTTGCATCTTTCTGAGGAACAAATTGATAGAGTAAGAGAAGAGTGGAAACTTTTAAATTGCGATAAGCCAACTAGATGAACTAGTGAAATTTTTAGAGGAAGAGCATATTCCAGTGCGGATTGATCATTACTGGCGTAATATATTTAGTATTAAAGACTCCAGCGGAAAAGAAAAATACTCAAATCTTGCTAAACTCATCAAGTCAATTTTAGTTTTACCTCATGGTAATGCTGATGCAGAAAGGGGATTTTCGGTTAACACTGCTCTGTTAAGGAAGGACAAGGCTAACTTAAAAGACTCAACTATAACATCATTAAGAATAGTTAAAGGGGCCATTAAACACTATGAATGTGTAAGTAAAGTTCCCATAACAAGAAATTTGTTAAATAGTGTTCGTGATTCACATAAATTTTATAAAGAGTATGTTGATAAGCTGAAGGAAGAAGAATCAAAAAGGTAAAAGAAAGGAAGCAGAAAGAGAGGGAAAATAAGGAAAAGCAGCTACAGAAAAAAAGAAAAGCTGAGTTTGATGACAAAATAAAAGAAAATGATGCAGAAATAAATAGGCTTAAAAAAGATAAAGAAGCCTCCCTAGCAGTAATTCAAGAGGGAACAGAAAGAATGAGAAAAGCTGTAGAAAAACAAAATACTGTTGAAATAGCAGTTGCCTCTAACTTGATCATACAAGGTTCAGCTGAAATAAAGAAAACTGAAAGTAAATTAGTTGTGGTGGAAGCAGAAAAAGATAGGCTAATCAGGAAAAGGTTAAAACAATAATATGAAAAAAGTAATTCAGTGAACAATTGTACATAGTTCTTGGTTTTCAATTACCTTTTTAGGATATTATAATTTAATGTGAAACCTGAAAACTTTACTGCGAATATCGTGAGTTGCTTCTGGTTCAACAGCATATTAATGTTCAAAGTGAAACTTGAATGTGGTAAATATACTTGAATATGATAATAACACGTGAAAAGATAAGAACTGAACATTAGAAGTAAATCATACTTAAACTTTAGACATTAGACGTTATGCAAATCATTTGGGTGTGAACTTCGACCATATATACTAATGGACTGCGCATTGGCAATAGCTGCATCAAAGCCGCCATGGCTCAAACATTGGGCACGTCATCATCAGACTCCAAATTTCATGTAAAAATGCTGTTATGATTACTAATTTACACTGCAGAACTTCAGTGTTTTCGGTGTATTATGTGAATGCGCCTCATATATAATGAAAACTCTTCAGGTAAGTTTACTTATGAGCTATATACATGCATGATTGGGTTGTTTACATTTTGTGATTTATAATGTGATGAACATTTGCGAAGAATTTGGAACATGCATTCCATTTTTTTCTTAAGTTACTATATTTTTATATCAATATCTTCAAGTTTCTGGTTAAGTAATTGAACTTTATTGACTTAGGTATTTAATTCGTTTCTTACCCATGAAAAATCATAGAACTTTCTTTACTATATCGCTCAGAGCAACCATAAGCACAGCAGGTGTAACCCATCTTTTTGACTGTTGTCATGTGATTTTATGTTGGAGCCAGAAATGTTGATGTCATGCGCAGTCTATCAGTATATATGGTTGAAGGGTGTGAAGCAAACTCTTTACAATGTATACAAAGTTGTTTTACTAGATGTATACAAATATACATCTAGTTTTTATTGAAATACACTCCTAAAATTTTCCTAAAATTTTTCTAAAAAGTCCTAAAATTCCTACCTAAAATTTTCCAGAAGTATGCTATGATCCCTGATTAACCAGTTAGATTTGTCTATCTCAGGCACATATATTAAAACAAATTTATGTTACACAAGATCTTGAGACAAACACGAACGATTATAATTATGAACTTTCAGAATCTAATTTTTCGGGAGAAAACTTGGAATTTAGGTAAACAAAAGAAACAATTAAACACATTAAAACTGCAACAAGTTTTAGCCTGTGAAAACAGAAAGCAAATATATACCTTTGAATTTCCAATCATAGCAATACCAAGAGACAATTTTCGCTTCATGCCACCAGATAAAGTCTTAGATAGCTCTTTTGATTTATCTTCCAGTTTCAGCAAAGATAACATTTTGCAAACTTCACCATGTGTTTCACTCCATCTCACACCTTTCAACTGAAAGAAAAAAATCTGCTTAAAATACAACAAAGTACTGAACACAAGCATCAGCAACATTTTCAAAATAGCAGAAACAATGTTATTTAAAAATTGCATAAACTTCATAAACAATAAATAAAGCTTTTAATAAATACTCAGCAAAAAAAAAAAAGTATAACCATTTACCAAGGACCAATTCCACTTAGTAGTTCTAATTCTGACTATTATATAGCTCTAATTATTGTACTATTCTCTTTTACGTGCGATATTTCAAAGTAACTTGTACAAAAAACTAGCGGGTAATGCTTACCTTGGCATTCCTTTCTAGCGACAGGAACATTTCACGCACGTGTTTTCCGGTCCTTTGTTGATGTTATTGTCCTAAAGTCCGTTGTATGCGATGGCTGGCTTTACTTCTCACACTTTTCGCTGGGTATACTCATTGGATCTTTGCCTTAGGATTCAAACATCAATTTTTACCGTTCTTTATACTCGAAATTTTCGCCCATACTCTGGGCATCTTCAGGAGCGTGGCGACTTTACCACCGATGTTCGTGGTTAACTTCGCGCTAATGGAGTCCGATACTCCTTGTTGCCATTCGTCGGAAAAACTTTCCTGGATATATTTCGTTATCAAGCCCGGCTGGCGCCATCTACGTTTCGTTAAGAACACTCCCCCCCCCGTATTTATTTATTATTTTTTTTTTTAATTTTCTTCTCCTATCCTGGTTTTCTTGTCTTTTTTTGCCTGTTTTTCTTTTGTTGTTGTTTTTCTTGTCTTATTAGTTCTTTCCACAGGCCCGATAATGTGCTAGGGTCGTTCTGGTTACATACCCTTGCTTTATTTTTGTAGATTAATATTGCTTCTTCCCTCCTCATTTGCCTTTCCGATTTTTTATTCTTTTTTAGCATTTTAATTTCATTGAACTTTGGGAATGTCCGGTTTTCCAAGCAGAATTGCACTAAAGCAGTTTTGGCTTCTTTTTTTGCCAGTTAGATATGTGTTGTTTTAGTCTTTTTTTAATCTGTTTTTCGTACTTCCAATGTACGATATTGGGGGTATGTGTGCTATTGGAATTTCGTAGGTTCCTGATTCTTCTAGCTTTTTTTCCTCTGTTTTTTTGTTGACAGTCATACTTTTCACAGTGTGCACTGAGCTTCCTAGTTGTAAGTCATATTTAGCACAGTGCCTATTGATTTCTTTACTCACTCCTTCCAGGTATGGGAAAGCTCCAATGTATTTCAATTTTTTATTTCTTATCTTCCTTTGGTTGTGCACTTCTTGGCATTCTTTACTCTGAGTCATATGCTTTTTACTCTTATGTATCCATTTATTAATTAGCTTGCTCGGGTACCCATACTCTTGTGATATTTTCAAGATAAACTCTAGCTCTTGATTTTTTAGGCTGTTGTTAGATGTGTGTGTGTACGCTCGCCGTATCAAGTTTACTATGCTGTTTTTTTTATGTATCAGTGGATGGTGCGACGAGTATGGTATCAGTACAGGTATGTAAGTTGCTTTTCTGAACACAGAGTATTCAAAACTATTTTTGTTTTTCTTTAGTTGAATGTCCAGGAAGGATAGGCAATTATCCTCTTCAAACTCAATAGTTAGCTCTATGGTGTTACAGATTTTGCTAAACTGCTGTGCTAGATCTTGTAGCTCGGCTTTGTTAAGTTTAGACATTATAATAATGTCGTCTACATATCGAGCATAAAGTATTGGTTTTTCAGGTAAATTTTGAATAATTTCTTTTTCGAGGTATGCCATAATCACTTCTGCGTATAATGCCGATAATGGGGATCCCATAGGGCCACCTTGCGTTTGTTTAAATATATTTCCTTCAAAATGGAAGATGTTGTTTTCCTTGATGAAATATAAGGTATTCTTTAGCTCTTTCAGTTGTGACAAGTTTAGTTCTTTGTTGATGCTTAGTTGTTGCATAATCAATTCGATGGCTAGCTCGACAGGAGTGTTTGGGTATAACGCCTTAACATCCATGGAGGCCATAGTTATTTGCTCTAGGTCTTGATTAATTAATTTGATTTTTTCTATAAACTCATAGCTATTCTTTAATGTATATTGATTCCTCATGAATATTGGGGATAGATAGTTGTATATCTTTTTTTCTAGGTTGATGAGTGGCGAGTTTTTTTTCGATAGAATCAGTCTTAAAGGTGTGTTTTCTTTATGAGTTTTAATTTTCGAGAATATTTTTGGCATCCCTGCTCCCATTGGAGGGTTTGCATTTTTATTTCTGTTGGTAACGTGCTGTGGTTCCTTATATTAGCCAGGAAGGTAAGTTGTTTGTCGGTGGGATCTTTGTTGATGCTATCGCACTGTAGCTCTGAGATGGCCGTCCGCATTTTATCATTATATTCCAAAGTGTCCATAATAACAATTTGCCCTGTTTTGTCCGCTTCGCAGAATTTGATCGTGGGGTCTTTGCAAAGATTTACTAGTTGTTTTCTGTCATACTTTAATTTATTAATCTTACAGTTTTTTTTGTGCTTAGGGTTATACTCTTTAAGCATGATTCTGAATAGCTTAAACCTTAGATCGGTAGCATGTTCTGGATGCACTCGCTGCACAATATCTTCTAAGATAGGAATGTATTCTTCTGTTCTTGAGGTTTTAGGTGGAAATGCGTATTTTTTCCCACGTTGTAGCACTGCCTTTTCACTAAAAGTTAGCGCTCTCGATGATTGATTCACAAACACTTGGTATTCTGTACTTTCATCACCCCTCATTTTGATTCCATCTAAAAGGGTATTAAATTTCTTGGCAGTTGAGCTTTCTGCCGCCTTTTGTTGGCTTTCGACTATTTCATTAATTTCAGTGAGAACATCGTCTATAATAAGGGTTTTATATGTCCCGTTAAAATTCATATATTCAGTATTCAGTATCTGGTTCCACATATTATAGCACTGAATGTGGTTTTGGTATAGTTGTTTTCTTTTATAAATGATTTCTGCACTTAGTCTTTTCTCTTGACACGTAAGTAGCAGCCTTTTGTCTTTTCCATGCATAGGTTTGTTGGAAATTCGTAAGTATTTTGGTATAATATTAAAGTCTCTACAGTTCTTTAAGAACTTTATTTGGATATCTTCTTTTACCAGTTTAATTTTCTTCTTTTTAAACTTCCTTATGATGTTTAGTTCTTTAGCCATCGAATTGATTATGCAACAACTAAGCATCAACAAAGAACTAAACTTGTCACAACTGAAAGAGCTAAAGAATACCTTATATTTCATCAAGGAAAACAACATCTTCCATTTTGAAGGAAATATATTTAAACAAACGCAAGGTGGCCCTATGGGATCCCATTATCGGCATTATACACAGAAGTGATTATGGCATACCTCGAAAAAGAAATTATTCAAAATTTACCTGAAAAACCAATACTTTATGCTCGATATGTAGACGACATTATTATAATGTCTAAACTTAACAAAGCAGAGCTACAAGATCTAGCACAGCAGTTTAGCAAAATCTGTAACACCATAGAGCTAACTATTGAGTTTGAAGAGGATAATTGCCTATCCTTCCTGGACATTCAACTAAAGAAAAACAAAAATAGTTTTGAATACTCTGTGTTCAGAAAAGCAACTTACATACCTGTACTGATACCATACTCGTCGCACCATCCAGTGATACATTAAAAAAACAGCATAGTAAACTTGATACGGCGAGCGTACACACACACATCTAACAACAGCCTAAAAAATCAAGAGCTAGAGTTTATCTTGAAAATATCACAAGAGTATGGGTACCCGAGCAAGCTAATTAATAAATGGATACATGAGAGTAAAAAGCATATGACTCAGAGTAAAGAAGGCCAAGAAGTGCACAACCAAAGGAAGATAAGAAATAAAAAATTGAAATACATTGGAGCTTTCCCATACCTGGAAGGAGTGAGTAAAGAAATCAATAGGCACTGTGCTAAATATGACTTACAACTAGGAAGCTCAGTGCACACTGTGAAAAGTATGACTGTCAACAAAAAAACAGAGGGGAAAAAAGCTAGAAGAATCAGGAACCTACGAAATTCCAATAGCACACATACCCCCAATATCGTACATTGGAAGTACGAAAAACAGATTAAAAAAAAGACTAAAACAACACATATCTAACTGGCAAAAAAAGAAGCCAAAACTGCTTTAGTGCAATTCTGCTTGGAAAACCGGACATTCCCAAAGTTCGATGAAATTAAAATGCTAAAAAAAATAAAAAATCGGAAAGGCAAATGAGGAGGGAAGAAGCAATATTAATCTACAAAAATAAAGCAAGGGTATGTAACCAGAACGACCCTAGCACATTATCGGGCCTGTGGAAAGAACTAATAAGACAAGAAAAACAACAACAAAAGAAAAACAGGCAAAAAAAGACAAGAAAACCAGGATAGGAGAAGAAAATTAAAAAAAAAATAATAAATAAATACGGGGGGGGGGGAGTGTTCTTAACGAAACGTAGATGGCGCCAGCCGAGGTTTGATAACGAAATATATCCAGGAAAGTTTTTCCGACGAATGGCAACAAGGAGTATCGGACTCCATTAGCGCGAAGTTAACCACGAACATCGGTGGTAAAGTGGCCATGCTCCTGAAGATGCCCAGAGTATGGGCGAAAATTTCGAGTATAAAGAACGGTAAAAATTGATGTTTGAATCCTAAGGCAAAGATCCAATGAGTATACCCAGCGAAAAGTGTGAGAAGTAAAGCCAGTCATCGCATACAACGGACTTTAGGACAATAACATCAACAAAGGACCGGAAAACACGTGCGTGAAATGTTCCCGTCGCTAGAAAGGAATGCCAAGGTAAGCATTATCCGCTAGTTTTTGTACATTTACCAAGGTATGTGTGAAACCGTCTTTTCATGCAGAACTGCAGAAGGTCTTTGTGTAAGGTCCTTGATACATACATGTAAGATGTCACTAAGTTGCCATACATGTAAGATGTCACATGTAAGAACCATACATGCCACAAAAGATATTTTGTACTTCTCACTAATTATTATTATTATTATTTTTTTTTTAGGCATTTCCCTGAGTCTGGAACTCTTATGATTTCTACAGCTGTCCTCTGCCTTCTTTTTCTGCCACTAGGGCTGAAAAAAATTCTCTCAGTTAGCACCTTTTCCATCATTTTTTCAACATAGCCAGCCCACATAAGAACATCTGTCTCCACCCTGTTAACATTTGTTTCACACTACACATTTGCAACATATCTTTTTTATGCACCTCATCAGAATGGGTCATGTCCAAAACTACCTATACATAACACATCTTCACAGCACACAAATGACTCATATATGTGTTGAGCTGCAGTACTCACTTTCACTACTACACATCAAATTAGGAAAAAAATCACTTTCATACAAAACCAGGGCTCAGATTCGACTGATACCACGTAGCGAATTACTCGTAAAAAGTATAAATTTGCTAGAGGGGGGGGAGCACTAGCAAGCAATGCTAGTGGATTTTCTAAAATGAATCTACTAGACACATTGTTTTTGTTCAGAAAAAGAAGTCTGGGGGCACCAGCCTAATCATTCAAAAAAGGTGATTTAAAAGATTAGTAAATGTGATGGTGGAATGTAAAGTATGGTAAGACATTGTCTTGATGAATTCACCATCCACTCCTTTGTGGCATCTTTTGCACACAGCATGGGGTTGTCTCATGTTTACAGTAGAGCAAGAACTTCACACAGATAATAAGTAAGTTTTGTTTTAACATTCTGAACCTACCATACAGAGTTCAAACTTTCCATTACAGGCAAAACAAGCCACCATTATGAACTCATCCATGTCTAACATATTTGTTGCATTTGTGAGCCAAATGTAGGGAACTCTTCAAACAAGGATAGTTTTTTGACAAGTGCACCCATGCTTAATCGACAGTAATTGCAAATTTTCCAGTATTTCATGTATAATATCTCAACAAGTCTTGGATTCTGCAATGTGATGTGAAGTCAGCTTGTACCCTTGAATCTCGGATTTCTTTCCTATATCAAAATTTGCATGATAATGTGACTCATTATGGTTCAGAAGTACATAAAATTTTGTAACTTTGCAGGATAATGTAACTCACTGTGGTTCAGAAGTACCTAACATTTTGTAATTTTGCAGGATAATGTGACTCACTGTGGTTCAAAAGTACTTAACATTTTGCAGCATGATACCCAGTGATTCAGAAGTACCTTCAGAAGTATTGGGTTGTCGGAAAAGTCATGATGTATTTTAGCCATGTTTTGCAAAGGTAATTTATTGATAGAAAGAACAAAGATCAATCAATGATCAATCAATGATATAATGCCCGTTTTGTTCGATAACTTTTTGCCATCTTTCAGTGAGCTGCAGAATGCCTCATTCATAGAAGGACCTGTCTTTTGTGGCAAAAAACTGTAGAAGGTGCTGATTTACAGCCTCATCTGAATTGAACATTATACCATGCAAGGACTATTGAAGAGAGCGAAACAAGTGAAAGTCTAATGGTGCAAGGTCAGGCGAGTATGCTGGGTGTGGCAACACATCCCACTCAAGCTCCAATAATTTTTGGCAGGTGATCAAACTTGCGCGTGGTCTTGCATTGTCATGATGGAACACAACACCTTTACGATGAACGAGCTCTGGAAGTTTCTGGATGATGGATTCGTTCAAACTGTCCAGTTGCCGACAGTACACATTTGAATTGATTGTTTGGTTCCGTGGTAGGAGCTCGAAAAACATGACACCTTTAAAATCCCACCACACTGAGACCAGAACCTTCCGCTGATGAATGTCTGCTTTGGATGTCGTTTCAGGCGAAGCAGCACGTCGGGACCAAGATAGTTTGCACAGCACACTATTGTACACAATCCACTTTTCATCACCAGTTATCAGTTGCTTAAAAAAAGGATCATTTTCCTCACGTTTAATGAGCATATCGCAGATGTTTATATGTACCGTCAATTGAGCTTCTTTGAGTTCATGAGGAACCCACACATCAAGCTTGTTTACGTATCCCGGCTTCTTCAGGTGGTCGTGAACGCTTGAATGATGGATGTGCAATGTGTCTGCAATATCTCATGTTGTGTAACAGGGGTTTGACTCGATCAATGCCTTGATTTGGTCGTCATCAACCTCGGTGGGCCTTCCGGACTGAGGAGCATCGTTGAGGTCAAAATCACCAGCACGGAAGTTTGTGAACCACCGCTGGCACTGACGTTCTTGTAGAGCATTATCACTGTACACTTTATGCAACTTTTCACAAGCTTGACGCACGTTCTTCCCTTTACGGAAACAAAACAGTAAAATATGGCGAATATGCACAGTTTGGTCTTCCATCTTCAACTTAAAGTCTAATCTTCGCAAATCAACCAAATCGCTCAATATTCCTTTTAGACTGCAGCTAGAACTGTCACCTGCCGAATGCCATAGCGATAACAGAGCTGCACATGACTCTTGTACTTCCAAAACCGCCCAACCGCCATCGGGTGCCAAAATACGTCATGACTTTTACGACAACCCAATACATAACATTTTGTAATTTTGCAGGATAAAGTAACTTGCTGTTGTTCAGAAATGCATAACATTTTGTAATTTTGTAGGATATAGTGGCTTGCTGTTGTTCAGAAATACATACCATTTTGTAATTTTGTGGGATAATGTGACTCACTGTGGTTCAAAATTACCTAACATTTTGCAGGATGTGACTGGTTTAGAAGTACTTTACATTTTATAATATTACACGATTATGCAATTCATTGTGGTTCAGAAGTGCCTAACATTTTGTAATTTTGCAGAATAAAGCAACTTGCTGTTGTTCAGAAATACATAACATTTTGTGATTTTGCAGGATATTGCTGTTGTTCAGAAATACATAACATTTTGTAATTTTGCAGGATAATGTTACTCACTGTGGTTCAGAAGAACCTAACATACTAATCTGTTGTGTTACAGGTTCTAACTTTTTGCCAGTTCCAGCACTGATCTAATGATATCCATCATTTCACATAGTGCAGGTTGATGTTTTGTGAGTGCGATGATCCCCACCTGTCCCTGCAATGAATTATTTTCCTTTCCCAAGCAGTATTATACATTGTGTACACTATTTTTTTAATATGCTGCTAATCTCTAAACAAGAATGTAGCTACATTGCATTATTGCTGTGTAGATACATTGTTGTTTGGAAAGTGAAGTTACATAGTCTTTGACACATCACAGTCAATCTGCACAACTATGGCTCATTCTCTAGAGAAAGTGCTCTTAAGATCTCTGACTTTTGGCTGTGAAAGCATTCTGTGTTGCAGCTCACCTTCTCTTTCGCCATGACGATGGGGGATTATTTCATTCTTTTGATGTTTTACTGATGTGACGTTTAAGTGGTCACTGGTAACCATACCACCTACTAGACATCAGTATGCACCCCTTTCCTCAATTTCTTTGTTCATGCGTGACTTTACTAGCACATGTCATATGTTACCACAATATTAATGTAAATTTGGTCAAATGATGTGTTATCTGTTTTATCATGTTTCACGCTCCAGCTGTCTCACATTCATGTTTTCAGTACCAATCTATCATGTGTCTGTCTGAGCACAATCACTACCACAATATCCCCCTAATTTTTTTAGTGTACTAGACAAAACCCAACAGAATCAAAAAAATTTTTTTTAATAATAAACTCATATGAAACAACGAATGCAAAATTTATTTGATTTAAAAATTCATTCAACCACTTCAGTAAAGACAATAGTCCAGGTCAGTGAATTTTTTTCTTTTTTTGTGACTGAAGATTTAACGACCACCATGAGCAACTCAATGGGCTATAAGTAGTCACCCGTATCTAATTTAGGGTCATTGGTTCCAGGGAAGGGAGAGAGCCAATAGCATAAGACAAATACAACATCCATGCCTCACCGGGATTCGAACCCAGACCCATCACGAATGAATGGGCTATAAGCAGTCTCCCGTCCCTAATTTAGGGTCACTTGTTTCAGGGAAGGGAGCCAGTGCCTTAAGACAAACACAACATCCATGCCTCACCGGGATTCGAACCCGTAGACGAAGCCCATCGGAATCGACGAATAGTTTTGTTTTTTTCCCGGTAGACGAAACCACTCGGAATTGACAATTAGTATTTTTTTTTTTTTTGAAAAGTATAAGCTCATATGAAAAGTTAATTTACATCTTTACATAATGGGAAAGGTCTTACCTAAGTGAATAAACTGGATCAAATGAATGTTAAATTGCATGTATACATCACAGTCCAATGGCACAACACAATTAAGTCTTCGAGTGTTCGCTGTTCCGATTAGAACTTTCAAACAAATTCCTGCTAGCGTTGTTTTGCACAATGGTTCGCTGAGAAGAGAGACTTTGGACTATCTGAGTCCCTCCATACTTCCGCTTACAACAGCGCGTGAGTCAACCGCAGGCGATCGGATGTCAACCGCACGCTTCTCCCATAGACTTTACACGGGAACTTTGCTGTCCCACAATGCCCGAACCGTTGTACCAATTGCATTTTTCTCTTTTTTTTTTTTTTTTTTTTTTTGATTGGAGGTTTAACGACCACCGTGAGCAACTCAATGGGCTATAAGCAGTCGCCCGTCCCTAATTTAGGGTCACTGGTTCCAGGGAAGGGAGAGAGCCAGTGTCGTAAGACAAACACAACATCCATGCCTCACCGGGATTCGAACCCAGACCCCGTTCGGACGAATGATCAGAGGCCATCGCTTAGACCACTGCGCCACCGGGGCGGCATTTTTCTCTTTGACTGGCACATCTATATGGTAAGACCTTTATTTTGATACTTCAGTCCATGTTTACGTTCTGCCGTTCTCTCCCAACTGGTCTTACAGTAAAAAACCTTATAGAATTAACATATAGATAAGGATATTTCATTTGAAATTCCTGTAGGTTTTCTGCTCTTTCCTATCCGGTAAATTAGTAAATACACTCTGCCACAAAAAAAAAAAAAAAAAAAAAAAAAAACAACCTTGGGAGGTTGTCTGATTCTGACGAAACTCCGCATGTAACTAACTCAGGGCCGAATATTCAAATGATTAAAAAATAACAACCAATGACGAAATAGTGGCACAACACAGTGCATGGGAACCATGCATCGGAGAGGGTATATCAAGCACAAAGCTTGTATGCATGGACAATTCTGTCAGCAGACTGTGGTTGCATTAAGCTTTACAGACTGTAGGATGCTTAATGTGCACAATATGAGCAGTTGAATTAGTTTGGAAACGATGCTGGGAGAGGCTGGCACTGGTCAAGTCGCCGTATCGCCAGGCATTTGGGTCAGAGCAACATGGCAGTTGGACAGTGATGGCATCAATGGATCGAGGAGTGTACAACCCAGATGTATGCAGGCAGTGTACAGCTAAGAGCAACGACAGAATGCTAGGATAGAGTGATTGTGAGAGCTGCATGAAAAGAATCGAATTCATCACTTTCAACAATCCGTGGCCATGTTGCGTCGTCTACAAGTACAGAAGTGGCCACCATCCAGACAGTTGCTGTGGCACAGGGACTACATTCAAGGAGGCCACTCCACCACCTATCACTGACTAGCAAACATCGCCAGCACCGGTTGCAGTGGTGCAGGGCCTAATCAATCTGGGATAGGGCCCAGTGGAGTCGTGTTGTCTTCAATGATGAGTCACGGTTTGCACTTGGCAGCGATGACCAGCAGATACATTTCTGTAAATAAGAAGGCCAGCAAACAGATCCTGCCTTTACCATTGAACAGCACCTGGCTTGCACACCAGGAGTGACTGTCTGGGTAGCCATTTCCTATGATAGCCGGACACTCTTAGTAGTCCTCCATACCACCCTCATGGATCAATGGAACATCGCCGACATTCTACGGCCTATTGTGTTGCCATTCCTGTCGCAGCATCACCGAGCAATTTTTCAACAGGATAATGACTGGCCACATATATAGCATGGGTCTACCAGGTCTGCCTCTGTAATGTTGACAACCTTCTGTGGTCAGTTCGCTCACGATTTCTCATGGATCGAACATGTTTGGTACATGATGAGACACCACCTATGCCCATCCCAAAGTCTCGGCAAACCAGCTCATAATTTGGATTCCATCTGGTATGCTATACCTCAGGACAGTATCCATGAACTGTATGTGTCTATGCCATGCCAGTAACCCCTTGTATCTGAGCTAGAGGTGGCACTACGACATACTGATATATTCCACTAGTGTAGCTGTTTTATCTGAATAAATGGCCCAACTGCTCTGGAATTGCAATAATTTCCTTTCCTATTTTCATCTCAATTGGACGATTTCTCCTGGATGCGTTTCTTTCCATTCTTGTTTTTTTTTTTTTTTTTTTTTTCGCAAAGAGTGTATTTTGTGGTATCTCGTGCACTTCTAAATGAATGGAGGATTTTTCATTTGTTTTTTAAATAATGGAACAGATTGATATAATTGAATACACAGAAATAATGTATGTATGTATGCATTTTTATTTATTTTTTAAGTATAATGGCATACCGTATATACTTGCGTATAAGTCGACCCCCCACTTTCAGAGGAAAAAATCGTAAGAAATCGGAAACTCGCATATAAGTCGATCCCGGAATGAGAAAAAAAAATTCAATGAATTTATTCAAAAACATTTGAAAACAAAAAAAATTATATATATAATACTAAATTTAATTTGCATACCCAAAAACTTCATTGGAACCCTTCAAAATCCGATTCTGAGTCAGACTCGCCAAACAGTTAAAAAAAGTCTTTCTCCGTCATCGGCGCGTCATCATAAACATCAGTATTCCCATCTATGCCTGTGTCATCAGAATCACTATCATCATCACTCATAAAAATCTCATCATCCTCTGTGCCATTAAGTTTGTTACTAATGCAACATTTCTTGAATGATTTCACGACCATTTCCGCAGGTATCGCATCCCAAGCATCCTTGACCCATCGCGCAATCAAAACGATTTCCGGCTTTTTTAGATTTCCGCCCTTGGTTTCAGTCGGCAAATCGGAACTTATCCAATCTGCCCAATACCTCCGCACATTGTCCTTGAAGGGCTTATTAAGGCAGACATCTAGTGGTTGAAGAACAGATGTCAACCCACCTGGGATGACAGCAAGAGTTGTTTTTGAATTTTCTGCAGTTTTTTTCACTTCTGCACAACGGTGTGCAACAAACATATCCCACACCAAAGAAGAGGGTTTCCTCAAAAGTGCACCTGGCCTTATGTTCCACACATTCTGTAACCAGTCAACTGTTCCGGATTTGTTCATCCATCCTTTTTCATGGGCACGAACGAGCACACCAGACGGAAAGACAACGCTTTTCGGCAGAGTTTTGCGTTTGAAAATAACTACCGGAGGTAGCTTACTGCCGTCGGCCAAACAGGAAAGAACAACCGTGAAACTGGATTTTTCGTGGACAGTCGTTTTGATCAAGATATTTTTTTCGCCCTTTTGGTTCACCGTCTTATTTCCAGGAAGGTCGAAACACATGGCGGTTTCATCCATGTTCCCTATTTGGGAAAGTTCAAAAGCAGTCTCTTTTCTCTTTTGAATTACATACTTTTCAAATTCCATTATCTTTGCTTCGAGGTCACGAGGTAACTTTTGTGCAATTTTGGTGCGCTGGCGTAGACACAACTCATAGCGGTTTATGAACCTTGTGCACCAACCTGGTGAGGCACAAAAAGTGTTATTTGCGGCTGCAAACTTTTCATTTTTTGCGAGCTTCATTGCTCGCAAACGTATACCAGTTCACGTTACAATGTAAACATTTTGTCTGCAGCCCACAATCCAATCATTCAAGACACTTTCCAGCTCTGGGAAAGATGTCGTTCCACGGCGCAGCGCTTTTTGCGATTTTCACCAAGTCCGGGGTTTTTTTACACCAATCTCGAATCAGTTTTTCGTTAATGCCAAATTGACGTGAAGCAGCACAGTTGTTAGTATTTTCTGCAAAAGAAACCACTTTCAACTTGAATCCTGCGTTATAGGACATCCGTTTCTTTACACAATCCGTGTCACCCATAATAGGAGAAGCGAGACACGTGTGATTAAGAACAAGCAACACCTAACACTGGCTGTCGCATGGCTGCGTTACCAAAGAAAATCGCTTCGCGTGATATTCTTTGCCGTTACGTCGAAGATCAGTGTAATCAACTGGTAGTCGGAAGGGCGGAGCTTTCTATGCGTGGCTGTGACTGCGCTGTGGATGCGCAAAGCCAGAAGAGAGGAGACTTTTCAAAGCACGGAGAAATTCTTAGGTTTGCGATTTCGTAATTCTACCATATCGGCGTTTGTTTTTTCTTTCTTTCTTTCTTTCTTTTTTCTTTCGGAGAGCTGCGATTTCGTAATTAATACAGCATCGGCATTTTTCTTTTTTTGGGGATGGATTGTCTTTTGCCTCCCGGGAAGAACTTTTGGACTTATGATTTTTTTAGACCCCGCGTATGAGTCGACCCCATTACTTTGAAGTTCTCATTTTGTCCCAAATTTCTTGACTTATAAGCGAGTATATACGGTAGTTCAAATTATCTCTTTGGTTTGCTATTGGGAATAATGCTGCACAAAGTTTAAAGCAGCAGATAAACATATTACTACTGGAATTTTTATTTGAGGTCCATTCTGACCCCACCTTTTGCAGATACTTAAATACAGTCAGCTATTACTATAAAGAACTTCAGGAGACCATGATATCCTCTTTGTTGAGATGAAATTCTGATTACTGACAATGCAGCAGAGTGCATTGCATGATTTTCACTACAGGTAAATGACACAATGAAGGAAGGTGATAGGAAAACAATTTATTTATAATACACTTCGAATTGATTGTGCAACTCACATCTCATAACATTCAAGATAAGGGCATTGTAAATGCATGGAAACTACACTAAAGAGCAATTGAATTAGAGACAGCTGGCATTATGCAAATGTGGTGCTGTGGGCGGCCCTGTAAATGGAAACGACATGACATATGCAGCGATCCGACAATATAAGGAGTGATGTGACGGGAATCAGTAAGACTTGGACACAGTATGGGTAAGACAAAGGATCTAAGCGCATTTGATCGTGAGCAAATTGTAGGGGCCCGACGAATGGGTCACTCCATCTCGGAAGTTGTGCAGGCACTGGGATTTTCACGAGCCACTGTGCCACGGGTGCACCGTGAGTACACTGAATCCGGTAAAACCATCCCTGCAAGGGCCAACCGTCATGGACAACAGTGTGTGGATGAGCGGGGTCATCATCACCTAGCTCGCATTATAACAGCAGATAGACGGGCCACAGTGCAAGAAATCACTCGGCAATCTAACGCTGGTGCACAAAAACGTGTAAGCAGCCACACCATCCAGAACCATCTCCTCGCTATGGGGTACAGAAGCCATCGTCCCACAAGGGTACCGCTGCAGACCGTACATCACAGGGTGCAAAGATCAGCACGGGCGCGGGAACATCGCCACTGGACCCTAGACATGTGGGGAAATGTTGCCTGAACTGATGAGTCGAGATTCACGTCGGTACAAGCGGATGGCAGTATATGAGTATGGTGCAAACCACATGAAGCGATGGATCCTTCTTGCCAGCAGGGTACTCTTCAAGCTGGTGGGGGTGGCATTCTCGTCTGGGGACTGTTTACGTGGACTGAAATGGGACCCCTGGTATGTATGAGATCGTCCCTCACAGGTCAACGTTACCGAGATATCCTGGATGACCATTTGCTCCCATTTGTGCGTCTTCAACATTCCACTGGGACTTCATCCTGCAACAAGACAATGCACCGTGCCATCGCTCCCAAATTGTATCCGAATGGTTGGATGAACACTCCACTGACATGACCTCGCTTCCTTGGGCATCTAGGTCACCAGACCTCGATCCCATCGAGCACATCTGGGATGCCATCCAGAGAGATGTTCAAGGCTCTGATCCCCTCCATCAAATGTTTGTGAACTGTGGGAGCTTGTTTAGTGGTCGTGGATCTGTATGGCTTCCCAACGCTTCTGGTGTCTTGTCGAGTCCATGCCGAAACGAATCGCCGTCGTCATCAGGATGAAAGGTGGTGCTACACGTTACTAGACAGGTATCTCTAATTCAATTGTTCTTCAGTGTATATACTGCATGGCAATCATAAGTGTTTCACAGTGGGAGGTGAATGTTGTTTAACCTGTGGATGATACTTACAGTGGTTTTAGGTGTTTGGAAAGAGGGAGACATCTTTCCAATATAACATGTGAGGAACTGTGCGATATTAGAAGCAAGTACAGTTATGTGGTTTCCCTGTTGAGTGCTCACAGGTTGTACTACACACAAACCCAAAAAGAAATCCATGTTTGTTCCTTCCCAGCACATGATAGAAACAAAAACTGACTAAAAGAAAAAAAAAAGGAGCTGGCTGAAGCATATTCTATTAATCTAAAAAAAAAAAAGATTTTCGAACAGGAAATCACAAACCACTTGAGTGCAAAATGAAAGGTCAGACCGAATCCTTGTCCTTCTTCAAAATACCTGATCATATATAATCACGCAGTTTTCAAAGGCTTCATTTGTGCAACCATTTGGCTCCCATGCTAAAATATAAAGAGTTGGAACTCCAAATGCTCAATGGCTGCCATAAATGATTCACAAAGCTATTTTTTTAAATCGTAAATGAGAGTTGAAACTTAATTTTACTGAAAATGGTTATAAGCTGCACCAAGTTAAATGCCACATTTCAGAGCTGCCTGTTTATAAAAATGATTATAGTACTATGATGTTATAATGGAAAATATGGTATATTCAGATTCACTCTCACACGCATGCATGCAGCAAGATGTAACAACAAAACAGCAATAAAATTTATAACAAGCATTTTTGTAATTTTGTAAGAAAAAATGCACACTTCTAAGTACAAATTTTGATAATTACACAATGAATGCAAAATATTGAAAATATTCAGGAATCAAGTCTACTTGTCATTTTCACAGTTCCACTATTATACAATATTACATCAAACATTCTATAAGCACTTTTAGGAGCTTATCCTATTTATCTAAAATTCAGTTTACATTCTCCAAGATGCTGATTCTTTCAAATCTTGTTCACAATCAAATGCTTAAAATAAAAAATAAGACATTACCCCTGCATAAAACTTGAGGTGCTCTTCAACAGTAAGGGTATCATACAGAACATTATGTTGAGGACAAATTCCTAAACTGTGACGTGCTGAATTTATCTGGGTTAAAATGTCCCAACCATCAATTGATGCAGTGCCCTTTGTAGGTGGATAAAGACCTAAAATACAAAACATCTAAAATAAAAAAGAATGAAAAACAATTTCACTGGAAGAAACAAGTAAGTCTCTTCATCTCTTGTATTAACTCTAACTCTAGTGGTGAAGTCTAAGTAGTACACTAAGTTGGTTCAAAAAGTTACAAACGTACGAGTGCTGTCAGAAAAAGAAAGACTGCAGCTGTAGTGAAGCAATGACGTGACATACATTGAAATGGCAGTGGTACTTAAAAAGACCATTGTTTGCTGAGTTGACATGGAAAAAGGACACACTTGGTGTTTGGCTGTTCGGCAGACGAAGGGAAGTGGTCATATCCAATATTGACAGCGTGTGTAATGGCTGCGATAAGGGAAGAGCAGTGTGCTGCATTGAAGCTTTGTTATTGTCTTAACAAAACAGCCACCAAAGCATATGAAATGTCAAAGGAGTCAAATGTTCTGCCACATGCAACAGCTTTTAGGTACTTTAAAGAATTTCAAGAAGCTCAACAAGCAGGCCATCTGGCAACGGTTGTTACTAGTGAAGCGATCAACACTGCTGCTGTTATAACGCAGGAAGATTATCAAGTGACAATGAGGCAATTCGGAGAACTACTGGGAATGTCGCACAACAGTGCTTATGTGATATTGCGTGATCAATTGCATTGATAAGCATATATGCAAGGTGGGTTCCATGTTTGTTAACACCCGAACAGATGCAGGTGTGCATTGACATCTGCTAAACATGGAAAACAGTGTGAGGAGCTTGGCAATGTTTTCTTGGATACCATAATAACTGGAGATGAATCCTGGACTCATCATTATGATCCAGAGTCAAAGCAACAAAGTTCTGTGTGGAAGTCACCTTCTCCCACACCATACCTGCCAACCCCAAGAAAGAGAAATCCAGTAGATTTAAGGAAAATGCACAGTAGATTAATGCGATTAATATTCTTTGTCCACCAAATACATACATATACAACATTTATCATAAGTTTGGAAAAGCAGGTAGTTTCAAACAATGCCAGAATAAATTTCATATGCAATTATTTATTTACAATTATTTTTTATGTGAGTAGCAGATTTTGCTTTACGTAAGAAGCGTTCATCAAACTCTTGTTTGTAACATCTACCTTTCAAGTTGGATTTCATGATGATCCTGTTCTGCAGGCTTTTATCTGAAAGTGATGAGTGAAATTCAGTTCTGATTTTTTTTTTTTATCTGGCTGAACATCCTTTCGCACTCAGCATTGCTGTGAGGTATCGAAAGAATGAATAGCATCACATGTTCAATCCCATTAAATGGGTTCTCCCCTAACTGATTTTTATGCTTGCTTATCAATACCCATTGGACATAATCACGTTTCTTATTTTGTATGTTAGCACTTAATTTTGTGACTTGCAACTCACAAAACTGTGACTGCAAGTTATCAAGACTACAAGCACTTGCTCGCAAAAGAATGGGAAATTTTTCGCAAAAATATTTTACACTAGCAAATGAATCACCTTCGATAAATTTGTAGTCCCACACTTTTGCATACTTTAGAAAGTCTTGTTTCTCAGAGGAAACTTTTATGCATGCAATCACATACTTCAGCATAATAATTTCTAATGGTTACAAAAAAATAGCTTTTCATCTTCATCTTTCAAACTATTAATGAAAATATTTGTTTCATCTCCAATCAGTTCAGATCAGAATTGTCTTTTTGGTACTGAATGTTGTTTTAATTACATTCATGCAGTCTTCTTCCTGGTTCATTACACATGGCTTCCCAAACCTGGACAGCATCTGTTTAAGAAAGTCTGAAATATGCGTCTAAGTCTATGTATAATAGGGTTGTGGAATGCAAAAGAGAGTTCCCTTTGTCGAAATATGGGGTTATATAAGACAGAAAAGGACAATAAGCCTTATTGACATCAGTAGTGAGCAAATAAAACAGTCTCTCTTCGTGAGAAAGAGTATAGTGGATACTCACATTTTGGGATACTCACAATTTTTTAGATTGATCTTGAGAATTGCAGTTTAATCCTGCTAACTCAGCACTTTTCCTTGACTCAAGTGCTTTTTTGTCCCCTACAGTCTTGGGATCTGCCCTAGGTTTACACAATTTTTTCATTGATATTTCATCTTTAAAAAAGATTGTAAGAGAATTCCACAATGTTAACAATCCGACAATGCACTTTCCTAGAGAAAGCCATCTTGTACAAGTATGTTTTAGCACCTTTTTTGTTTCATTATTGTGCAGCTCTTGAAAATTTTTCTTTCCTCTTTGAACTTCTTTGCAAATAATAGAAAATATCTACTAACAGTTCATCCACACTTAAAGGCAGACATGAAGAACCCTTTTCTGCTGCTAAATCCAAAAGATGACAAGGGCATCCATCCTACGATGACAAGATGTTTTTGACAATCTTGCAAAACAGAAGCAACACCATTTTTCTTCCCAACCATCAAAAAAGCGTTATCAACCACTTATCCAATGCAATTATCCACGGGAATATAATTTTTTTTCAAATTCTCTAGGAGATTACCTATATTTTTTCCAGTACTGTCCCCATTTAAGACAGGAACAGCTAAAATATTATTCTCAACTACACGATTTTCATTGCTGTAATATGTCACAAGAATAGGGTAAAGCTTTGCATTAGAATCGTTACTACCATCCATCGCGATGCAGAAAGGTTTAGATTTTAGAGTGCCACTAATCTCTCAAAGTTCCTTCAGCAGCAAATTCTCCAACAATGGCAGATTTCTTCATCCGAGCACATCCGTAGCTCTTTGCTACTTCCTGATTTGGATTTTTTTCCCGCATAAGCGGACCTATGTGATCAGGGCAGCTCAGCGGAATATTGTGCTCAATCAAAAACAAAGTAAGGCATTCCGCACAAATTACTTTCAAGTTATTTTCACTTCCACTTGACTGAAAAAATCAATTTTAGTATTTTTAGCATGTATTGCAACGTTTTCTTGATGCTTCTTCTCACATGGTTCGCAGTGTCATTTTTCTCTCCATGAGCTACACTAAAATCTACTCCGCATTCTGTGCAGAAAACATGTTGTTTTTCGTTTTCACACGACTTTACTATGCAGGGATATTATGCACTTTATGAGCTTTTAAAGCTCTGAAGATATTTTTGTTTTCTAGAAGTCGACATAACACACACCAACATGAAAAAGCCAGCAAAGATCAAACGAATACACATGTGCGCAATTACAATATTAAACAAGGAACCATGCACGACCTAGGTGGCTCTCCTTTCATCTCTCTCGAAACAACGCGCTAAGAGCAGAACCAAAAACGAACTGGGACACCAAATCAGCTACAAATGGACGCCGTTAAAACCAGAAACAAAACTTTTGCTTTCCCACTTTTCTGTACAAGCAAGAAATGCATATTCGTACTTTCTATTTGGAATCAGTGAATGATATACGAAAGAACGAAAAAATCTGAACATGTGCTTTAAAATCAGTGAGAAAACAATAAAGAACTATATTATGCAGCGTAGCACTATAATATGTAACTCTTTCCTCATGAGAACGTACCTGGTTGCTGTTGTAGTCTTCCACCCGTGAATTGGTTGCCGCATCGAATCTTGCTATCAACAGAGCAAAGCTACCAAGCTTCACGTCGTTACTGCAGTGTTGTGTCACGCGTGCAGCAGCTTTTTGTCACAGCGTCATACTTGCAGGTAAATATTATGGCAAAAATCTTCAAAATGCATTTTAAATATAAAATTTTTTAACCATTTGCCATGAATTTTCATACTCAGACTAAAATCTCTATGTCGCACCTTTTCAAAATACTTCAAAATTGTCAGCAAAATAATTTAGGACACACTAATAAACTACATGTTTTCCCTGGAAAAATCATCAAATTTAGGGAATTCTAAGAAACTGCCGGAAAGCCAGGAGATTTTCATTTAAAATTGGGAGACCAGGAGAAAGCATCAAAAACCAGGAGTCTTCTGGAAAATCCAGTAGACTTGGCAGGTATGCATGCCCAAAAAGGCAAAGGTTGTGCCTTCTGCTGGCAAGACGGTGATTATCACATTTTTTGATAGTGTAGGGATGATTTATCAACATATACCTTACCACCTCATACGACCATCACAAGTGCTTATTATGTCACTGTTCTGTGACATTTGCGGGAGCATATCTGAAAAAAAAAAAAAAAAGAAAAAGTCTACTCTGCACACAGGAGGGTGGACACTTCACCATGATAATGCCAGATCCCATATGGCCAATGTTGTAATGGAATACTTAGACAAAAACAACATCTCCTGCCTGCCACTTCTTCCTACAGCCCAGACTTAGCACCTTGGGATTTTTATCAGTTTCCATCATTGAAAAATCATTACAAGGTCACCACTTTCCATCAAAAAACGCGATTACCAAAAAGGAGGTGATTTTAAAGGAACTGTCAAAAGATGGTTTCACTCGGGTGTTTCAAGAGTGGCAGAAAAGATGGGACAAGCGCATGACCTTGACTAGCTCCATTGGTACATTACAGCTGCAGTCTCCTTTTTCTGACAGCCTACGTACATATCATTAAGCTGTTCTCTGAGATTCAGATGTTAGCTCCTCCAAGAGAGCTCACCTACCAAAGTAAGTTACTGATGGTGCTAGAATTTACTTACTGATAAGTATCAAATGTCTGCATTTACAGCAACCTTGCCAAATGACACAAGCTTGTCTGACATCCATCACATCTCACACAAGACTTGTTACACATCACACTCTATCTTTATCTTTTTCTCTTGAAGACATTTTTCAATCTGGCCTTCCTCTACTTCTCTTTCCTGCCTCTTGGGTTGAATCAATTCCCTTGGTTAGCATCTCATCACTCATTCTTTCAACATGGCAAAAACACTTCAAAATATTTGTCTCCATCCAGCCAACATTTTGCTTCACACGACACATCTGTAACACATCATTCGTCATATGATCAGAAAGTTCTTGGTACCCACAGTACCATAAATAATGCATCTCCCTCTCTCAGGGGGTCGTGACGGCGGGCGGGGGGAGGTCCAGGAAACGAATTAAATTTACAGAAATGAAATTACAACATAGTGAGACGATGAATGCACACCATTTTAATAAAACTAAATTTTACAGATAAAAGAGCCAGTTATTGCCAGCAACAAAACCAAGGGAAATAATGAAAATTAATATAATTGAAACAAGCATCAGCACAATACTCTGCATAAAGTAAGATACATTCAAATTTAATTCAGTAAACTCTCAAGGAGAGGGCTCCCTTGTAACAACATATTCTGTATATCAATAAAGAATGTGTCTTTTGTACTAGAGAGATTTATTACCAGGATTTTCCAAAATAAATGGCATAGTGTGCAACTTGTTCTTATATCTATTGCTTTGCAATGAGTGTCAGATACAACAACAGGTCTGGGAAACTGCTTTGAAATTGGTGTCGATAGCATAGAATAAAAAGTTCTGCTCTACATTGTGACAGCTTGAATGTGAGCTCACAAGCTACATCCAAAATTTCATCATCAGTTAGACTTAATCAACAACATTAACACAGTTCCATTAATTAAAATTTTTATCATCCAAACTTTCTGTAGTGGAAAGGATACGAAATCTCTGCCAATACTGCTATGGAGAATATTCAAAACAATAATATGAGACTCATTTATTCTCTTGTATAGTACTGTTTATCACCTGATCTGGATAAAAACCTCACTGATGAAATCTTGCTCAATTCTTAAAATATCCCCCTTAATCTTTAAAATTTTCATTGGATTATTTTTTCAGGGTTAATATTCGTTATGAAGAGAAAAATTAAGCTATTTTAAAAAAGCGGTGAAATTTATTTAGGTTTCAAGTATTTAGATTTTAAATATGTGTACATAAACACAAATATAAACAAGGTTTATGTTTATAGTTTCCATACCAACATTCTGTTCAGACTTGCTAAGCCTAACAACATGGGACCCTCTTGAGAAGCACAGTGATGCCCACACCAACTCTGTTGACATCACGGTCACGAATGATCTCATGAATGCGTGTCGATATGGCACTGCACCCTGTCACGTTATGGGTAATTTGATAGGAGCGCAAGAGGAAATTTAAAGGCCTCGAGATTTTCCTTGTAGGGTTTCTTCTTTGGTCACTGTCCTTTCATGGGCATTTGCATACATCTAGAATGTGAGTACCTGGACTCTTTGTTCAGTAGGCATCTGCACAATTTGGAAATGTATGGCCTTGAGCTCTTTCTTCTCGAGTGAGATAAAGAAACAGGGAATTCAGATTCAAGGGCACTACTGAATGTTACTACGAGTTTTTTTTTTTTTTTTTTTTTGTTGTTGTCTATAACTTTTCTTGGGGAAACGGTTCAGGATGCCTGTTGATGGGATTGATGATCTGACGTGGGTCATGGAGCTGAGGAGGACAAAGTCGTTATGCTTCTGGTGGATTCCTTTACCTGCCGATGAGTGTCAGCACAGCGGTGGGGTGTCTACGCTGGGCTTCTATTGATGATGCGGACCTCCATGCTTATTCAACCTCATCCAGACTAAGTGGGATTTTGGCCTGGTGTTCTCAATTGATTCCTCTACCTGCCGATGAATGTCAGTACAGCGGCGGGGTGTCTACGCTAAATTCTGGAGGGACGATGATGTGGACTGCTTGATGTATGGGTCTGCCTTCGTCGACAGCACTTGCCAGCTTCTTTTTCTTTATGTTCCAGTTGTGTGGTATTGAGGGACGTTTTAATTCAAGGACTGGTATGTGCTAGTTGTGACCGCTTTGAAGTTGTGAATGTTCTTCTGTATAATAGAGCACCTCAAGGTGAAAGCATTCTTGACCTTTAACAGAAGTTTGTGCAAAGTTGTAACTAATGATTTGAGATTACACTAAACAGTTAAACTTGATTTGTGTTAAATAAATAGTGAAAGTGCACAAATTTTACAACTTAATTTAAGAATGTCAACAATTTTAAGACAGTTCTCCCTGCAGGGGTTTTGAGCTAACTTGGACCGGGCATAGAGATAGTTGAAGGTTGGACCGTCATAACCCTCTTGAGTAAGCACTGCAAGCCTCACATTACAGAAAACAATGGAACTTACCATACACTGAGGTACCAGACACAGAGAAAGTGATTATCTTGTACCAACAAAGGATGCATGAAAATGAACTACAGATTGCAAATAAGAATAAGACTTATTTTTTGCTGATGAGGCAACATCTGTTGTTCAGGTCAGCTACTGATCTTTTCAGTGATGCACACTTTCTCCCATCCCACTTTTTGTGTGCATGTTAATGCAGAACACTAAAATAATTGCTGAATATCACATGCACCAGACACAAAACCCAGCAGTAAAATGAAGTCAAATAAAAACCAACATGAAAAAAAGCTGACAAAAATTAAAGTACCGTAATTTTCGGACTAAGAGCCGCAGGTGAGAAATTTTGCAATCTTGCAAGCAAAAGTTGCCGTAAGGGCCGCAGCTATGAAATCGTGGTGCTGCTCAGAAAACTAAATTATCTTCCTTATTTTCATGAATTAACTCTCACCCAACGTAATTATATGTATACTTCAAAGGTTAATTCTGAAACTCAGTGTCGATCTGCTTTATGCACTTATTTTTTCATACTGGCAAAAGCTTTTATTTATGCATTTTTTTTAATAATGCTAATGATTGTGGAATAACTTTTTTACGGGTCTTATAGAGGTTATTCCACAATCACTATGAATAGAGGTGCCATAAATGCATTTACAACTAATGCTAATGATGTTATTTGTTTGCCCTTATTGAATGCTCAAAACCATTTATGTAATCAATATAAATCACAGTTAATCTTAAGACTCCTATTAGAATATTGCATTGCTCGTAAAACCGCACAATTGTCTAAATTCCATTCAATGTGGATGTCTGCTACAGGATGGTTCTCTGTTCACCGCAATAGAATCCTCCGTCTTAGAAGTAATTAACTTATAAATTATCACTTGTAATGCTTTCGATTAATGTTTTCTTTAATAATATGTTCCTTCTATCTTTGTTATGCTTTTTCTCATCTACAGATGTTTTGTTTTGCTTTTCTGTATGCATCTGCTAAATGGGGTAGTTAACACGTCCCACCCACTAGCTGCCTTGCACGTGTTCGCTGATCCCCCCGCCAATCACTTCGAAACAGCGGGCTCTGCTTTCTCACTTTTTTTTCTTTTAAGTGGTCTGACCTGCTTTCACTCAGACTTCGCGTTGAGCTCCGTCCACTTTTACATGAATAGGAAACTCTCCCTTCTTTTGCGTTTGTGAAAAGATTTTATCTTCAGCCAAGTATTAAATTAATTACCCATTGTTAACATCATTACTTGTCACAATCTTTTTCATGTTCTCCGCTTAAATCAGGAGAACGTTTTGCGGCTTCAGTGCAGCTTTCTAAATATTTATTAACATCGTTACTTGTCACAATCTTTTTCATGTTCTCCGCTTTAAATCAGAAGAACGTTTTGCGGATTCAATGCAGCTTTCTAAATATTTAACAAATTTATTGCCAGATGAACCAAGAAGAGTGAACAGAATTTGTCTTTCGTCCCACCAGTATTGTTTGGAATAGGTCAAGGTCACTGCTAATGGAATCGCTGGAATCATCCTGGGGCAGGCTTTTGCATTGTTCATGTTCTTCAGCTCGGAAGTCACGCTACTGGTTTGTGTGTCTTATGTCTCCATTCCATCCCCCCATCTATTAACATTCCATGCTACTGCCACGGGATGTGTTTCCACTCTCATGCAAAGGGCATTTGGATCAGACATTCCTTTCACAAACAAACCTCCTGACCTTAAGACCTACACCTACCAGAGTGTTTTCCCGTCTCCCCCCCACACACTTTCCCTCCTAAACCATCAGCGGAGCGGAGTTATCTTTTCAATAGACGTGTCTAACGTATAAGTAGAAAGAGGGAAAAAAACGATCACAGTCGAGTTTGTAAAAAAAAAACATTCTTTGAAAAAATTTACTAAGCATCTGCATGAAAAAAAAAAAAAAAGGAGCGCAGAAACAGTCTTTTCGAAAACAAATTCGGCATAAGAGCCGCACACCCGAAAAATTTCACTTTTAGAAACTTAAGAGCCGCGGCTCTTAGCCCAAAAATTACGGTAGTCGATTAGCGACTTCTGTGGAACAAGAGGTCAATAAAAAGGACCTCCAAGTAAAATTAAGGACTTTTTACGGATTTGGCTGCAAATTTAAGTATTTCGAGGAAGCCCACAACTAATATTACTATATTTTTTATTTAAACTAATGTGAACCAAAGTTTAATAAAGGTTAACTTTAGGGTTATTTTGCATGAAATCACCAATAGACTTAAATTTGGCAAATGTAATTTGCAAAAGCTCCATTTTTAGGTAGCTATAACTCAGGAAGGGCTGAAAACTACACACTGAAATTTTTTTCTGACCAAATGTGACAGCGCCCAAACTGAGCGCTGCACATTTAGGTCGAAAACCCATTCCCTAGTTTATTTATTTATTTATTTAATTATTATTTTATTTATTCATTTATTTATTCATTTATTTATTCATTTTTATTAATTCATGTATTTTTTGAAGGGGTACGTTTTATTTTGCCATATACTTTCGGGTGAATCTTGTTTTTTTCCTCTCCGTCCCCCTCTCCCAGCACAAGGTGTCACAGGATAGACCGACACTGTAAGGAGTAAACGCTGGCGACAGCCATCGGCGAGCTGGCTTTGTTGTATGTTTTATGGGGGCAATAGAAGTGTCCGCCGTCTATAGCATCAGCAATGCGTGTTGGGCCGACTGGAGACTTGTTGGAACCGGGCCTAACAGTTTAATTGGGGTAAGGATTTATGGCCGGTGGTTGTATCAAGCGGCAAACGTAACTTCAGGGGTTCTCAGAATTTCACTGGAGCGGGTAGGAATCTTGACCCCCTAGCGAATGGAAGATCAAAATGTTTATTCTCTGACCAGTAAGATCTACACTGGGGAATTTAATTCAGGGAGGCTTGCGTTTGCCATCTAGTGATTGGATGATGGGATATTTTGAGGTAGTGTGGGTTTTCTTGGGGGTCGTCGAAAATTTTAGCAAGGGAAGAGAAGAACTTCGTCACTTTCATCTTTTCACTTGTTCTTCTAAGTCGAGGTGCTTGACTTGCACTTTTTTATTACTGGTGACTTGTCACTTGGGTTTTTTTTTGGTGCTCCCAAAACGTGGACACAGCCATGATGTATCAGAGACTGGCAGCTTAATCGCTGCCAAATATTGCAGCAGGACATCCGTAACTACGTACCTTGTCCCGACATGGATGGAGGATCCAAACCGAGGTGCTACGGAAAGGAACCCGGCAAAGGATGACGAGGGCCCGCACCAAGTTTGACGGACCGGGGCAGACATCGCAGACCAGTACCCTATGTGGAGGAACAACGATAACAGTGTTTGGCTGACGAGAATTCTCCCGGCTCAGGAGTGGTCAGCAGCGCGATATCTAGGCCAGATTCAGAGGTTAAGGTAGGAAAGTCCATCCTATTCTTTTTTTTGGTATCCCCTCATAAAATCTTTATCGGAGCAGTCCACACATAGAGTTTATATTTTAATAAGCAAATACTCAATTTAGTACAGGTTCCTGTCAGAGAGTCTTAAATCATTTTTGCTAGTATCATGAGCGTATATTTATTATTATGCCAAATCATAACCAATAAATTGTTTTTGTTGTTAATTTTGTCTCAGTTCCATGATGAGTGTATCATTAACTACAATATGTGTGCTCAACCCTAGATTATTTGGAGAATATATATATATATATCTTTTGGAACCGGAACTTAGAAAATCACTTCACTTATGCTTTTTATTTTAAATCTAGACATTCACAAAAATATTGCGGCACACAGCAGACCCTTTGACTCCCAAAGGAAAATCTGCTGTGTGAAACACAACGCCCCGTCAGTGGATTCTGAAGCTGCGTCAGCCCTAAATCAGGGAATCGCAGAATCACAATCCACTCAACAACCCCTTGACTCCCAATATTACGCCGGGTGAACCCAATTAGGAACCCGAGCGATAATAATATTTTTTTCTGACCAAATATGGAAAGCCAGCTTTTAAATGTGCTCAATGGGATTGAGGTCAGGTGACCTAGATGCCCAAGAAAGCGAGGTCACATCGGTGGAGTGTTCATCCAACCATTCGGATACAATTTGGGAGCGATGGCACGGTGCATTGTCTTGTTGCAGGATGAGGTCCCCAGTGGGATGTTGAAGACGCACAAACGAGAGCAAATGGTCGTCAGGGATATCCCGGTAACGTTGACCTGTGAGGGACGATCTCATATGCACCAGGGGGTCCCATTTCAGTCCACGTAAACAGTCCCCAGACGAGAATGCCACCCCCACCAGCTTGAAGAGTACCCTGCTGACAAGAAACATCCATCGCTTCATGTGGTTTGCGCCATACTCGTATCCTGCCATCTGCATGTACCAACATGAATCTCGACTCATCAGTTCAGGCAACATTTTCCCACATGTCTAGGGTCCAGTGGCGATGTTCCCGCCCCCATGCTAATCTTTGCACTCTGTGAGGTACTCTCATGGGACGATGGCTTCTGTACCCCATAGCGAGGAGATGGTTCTGGATGGTGTGGCTGCTTACACGTTTTTGTGCACCAACATTAAATTGCAGAGTGATTTTTTGCACTGTGGCCCATCTATGCGCTGTTAAGATGCGAGCTAGCCGACGATGATCCCGCTCATCCACATGCTGTTGTCCATGGTAGTTGGCCCTTGCAGGGATGGTTTTTCAATGTACTTACGGTGCACCCGTGGCACAGTGGCTTGTGAAAATCCCAGTGCCTGCACGACTTCCAAGATGGAGTGACCCATTCATCGGGTCCCGAGAATTTGCCCACGATCAAATACGCTTAGATCCTTCGTCTTACCCATACTGCGTCCGACTCTTACTGATTCTCGTCACATCACTCCTTATATTGTCGGATCGCTGCATTACGTCATGTCGTTTCCGTTTACAGGGCCGCACACAGTGCCACATTTGCATAACGCCAGCTGTCTCTAATTCAATTGCTCTTAAGTGTATGTTCATTGTTTGGGCAAAAGCTTGTTGAACAATTATGTGAAAGTTTTGAAGAGAAAGACTGTGAAGTGACCCGCAACATATCATTGGTCCTTTCTTTCCAAGACAAAGAGAAGTGTGGGCGTACTGTTTGCGAGCACTTTAAATACTCTGATATTATTTTAGAAGAACATACACTTATGACTGAGGTCCAAAATCTAGAAGAGGTGTTGTGCAACAGCAACAAAGATTTTTTGGTTTTTGAAAATACTAGATTTGTGCTAAAGAATGATGAGATATATCCCATTTTAGCTAGTCTTGCGAAGATATTCCTCACGCTACCACAATCAACAGTGGACTGTGAAAGGGGCTTTTCATGCAAAAACTTGATAGACTCACTTAAGGAGCAGACTCAGACTGATAAATTTCTCTTTAAGTTTGTTATTCCTGAAATGTTTGAAGAAGTAATAACTATATCAGAGATGTATACAGAATTTTTCTTTGGAGGGGGGGGGGATAGGAAGTTTTTGAAATCCACCATCTGAAACAAAATCAAAGTTAATGACAAATTGAAGAAAAACTAAAGCATTTTTTTTATTGTAAGTCGATACATTTTTATTAAATTAAGGCATTTTTTCTAATGTAATTCGCATTTTAACCAAAAAACAAAAACGACACATTTTCTGGGGGCTCTCTAAATGTGCCCTTGTGCTAGATATATAGTCAAAAGAACTTTAAGAAAAATTATTCTGAATAATAGAGTAAGGTTGGCAGATCTGCTTTAATTTTCTACACAGTTAATAATATGATTCTGACCAATCAAAGCCATAAGGAAGTTGGCTAGAGGATGCCTATTAACTACCTAAAGGAACCTTAGTGCTATGGATATGACGGTCCTATTAAAACAAAAAAATTAAATAACATAAACAAAATCACAAAAAAAGCTTAAAAATCTGTTTATAAAAGAAAATAAAAACAAATAAAAAAGAAAACTAGTTATTCATCACTAGGATAGCTATACTAAAAATAGTAAAACCAACATTAAAATTAATAAGATTCTGATTAATCTATAGAAGCTCACTAAGGTGATTTAATACATGCAAAGATTATTAAATAAACTGCTCGTGTATTTTATAATATTTCTCATGTATTCTGGAGAGTTAATTCTGCTCATTCTGATCATACAGATCCACAGTCTTAAGTTTATATTTTTTCTCTGGTTAAAATCTCCGCGCGTTGGTTTCTTGCTGTATGAGGAGGCCATCAGCCCCACCCTCACTGCCCCCCAGCGTCTAGGGAGTGGCGGAAGAGGTCAGCCATGTTCTCCTCTTGTGAGGAGAAAAGTTTTTGTAACACAAGAGGTAAGCTCTCTTCCTTGTTTTTGGGCTCTAGGTTTTATAAGTTCAATGTTAGTACTTCATGTACCTTTTCTCTGTATTTTTTTAGCTTTTCAGCTTTTAAGCATTGGTTTGTCTGTTAACATTTATGCGGGTTTTAACTCTTACTTTTCTTTGTAACTTTGAGCGTCTTTTGTGGTACCTAGGAACAGAAGATGGCTAAGCTTGTTCCTTTTCTATGCGCTGTTTATGCGCTGTTTTTTCAAAGTAGTTAAGTTCTTAATAACTAATTAATTATGCACTTAAAGCACTGCTGAAATACTTTGTACATATTGCAACTAACTGTTTAAGGTATATAACTTTCACAAAGTTTTCTTTAGTTAATTATTATCTTTAACTTATTCTCGTTTTCGTGCTGTCATAAGTTGTAGAGTAGGGGGTTTTAGACTCAAGTTTTCTTTCAAAAATCTGTTCGTTATAAATTAACATTTCCTTTTTTAATTGCAATGTAAAATTTGTTTTTCAGGTTTAAATTCTCTCTCAAACGAACTTGGAATTTCGTTATAGCTGAAAATCATTTCTATTTATTATGTCACTCTCACAGCTTGAGTTCTCTTTAATCTTCTTCTCTCTGTTTAATAGTAACAGATGAAGAGCATGGGTCGGGCCATGAAGGTTAATGGATGCAAGCGAAATTGTTAACTAGTGCTAGGTCATGCTACTCTACGGAGGACATGACTTATATATATATATATTTTAAACTATTTTAGGTGGGAATGTTACTTGCATCTATGGCCTTGCAGAAACCCATTTCCAACTAGGTCTTTGTGGAAGTGAGAAAATGCAGAGTTTTTGCTGGTCCTTGATAAAGCCAAGGCTCAGTATTCTCGACACCTTCTACATTCAGTTGTTTTATTTTCTTTTTTTTTCTTTTCTCCTTTTACTCACACAGGTAGATACATAACCTTTTCTATGTTGTACTAGGTGTGAGTCAAAATTATATTTGTATATTTTTTTTGCTTAGGTATCTTTATAGAATTACTTCTATATATATATACATCTAGCAGTTAAAATTATATATCTATATATATAGCAAATGGAAAACTTGGCCCTTCTAGGGTTACATTTGCCCCCCCCCCCCAATAGTAATGAAAGAAACACTGGCTAAAAAGGCGTCATCGGAGGGGCGGGTGAGCTATTCTGCGATTTCATAATGCCGGGTGTCACCCGACAGTCGAGTGGAAAGGGTTAAAACGTTTGCACCGAAATTTTCACAAGCACAAAGCCACATGCAATCAATGTAAAGAGTTGGCAAAAGGTGCTTAGCTGCATTCCCTCACAACTTTTGCACACAGTACTCCCAAATGGCTGTATGGGGAATCACGTGACAAAATACGCCTCTGTTGGCAGGGGGAAGTCAGAACATCGAAGGCGCATTAGAGACTATCTGTAAAGTGCATTTTTTCGACCAAAAGACGGTAAAAAAATAGAAATTGTGTGCACGGATCTTGCGAGGGCTTTTCCGTGGTTTTTTTTCGGGTGACTTCTGTAAAACCATACGATGGAGTGAAAATCCGTAAAAGTTGGCATCTCTGAATACCTATGAATCCTTTAGATTAATATATATCAAATACGTGGTGATAATGTATTTTTTCAGTCACTATGCGTTGTTTAAAAAATAACGTGGAAAGAGTGAATCCTTTAGAAACAGAACCATTGTATCATGCCAAGGGAGAGACATTTTCAGTTGTCCTCCATGTCAACGAAATAGCTAATGACTGACCTTACGCTGTATTTATGTAATCGTGCACCTCACCTGGAATGAAATAACTGCGCTATCCCAAAGAGCAGGGAATGACATATAAACAATCTATATTGCATAGCACTACGAAAGACCACCAAACTATCAGCAAACAATCTTCATCAGCATTTCATAACGTACAGCATCATTTCTCCTACATACCATGTGATTACAACAAAACTCCTCCTCCATAAGCAAAAAACAATTAAATTTCCTACATAGCGGAAATAATTGTTCTTTCGTCATTTTTGTTGAAAAAACAACGAATGAGAGGGAAGGTGAAAAACATTCCGAAATTTTGGGATTGGCGGTACAGTACACATGTTGATTAAGCGTCGTTTTCACCAAATTACGCGTAGACCTTAAAAATGCGTCATTAATTGGACGTTTAAAACAGCATTTTTTGCCGTGAAAACATTTTTTTTGCTCGGCAACTTTTGCTATGGATTGCCGTTTCGGCGCAAATATAAAAAATTTTCATAATTTGTAGCAGTTTGGCGCAAGATAATGAAATTGGCATAGTTCAGCACAAACTTTCCATCACTGCATTTCTTAAAGGTTCATGACATACAAGTTGAAAGAATACACAACACTTTTACAACGTTAAATAAAATATAATCTAGGAAGAATCAATATCAATTAATTACAATATGTAATTTTGAAGACAAATATGATAAGGATAAAGAAGGGAATGCATGCAGCTGCTGCTGTTGTGGTGAGAAGTTTCCTTTGGCTGTTTGTGAAATACAAAGGGAGAGATTTTCTCTTGCTCTGGGCAAAGAACAGCTGCACACAAAGAACATCAACTCCTGTTGAGCAAACATGCTTGCTGTGTGATGGCTTTGTATGTTACCACAAAAATCACTACATTTGACTATGCTCGATTTTGTTTTTTTAATTAAATTTTCCAGAAATATCCGAGATTTTTGGAAAAATCTGTAGTTTATCACACCGCCTCCGTAAGTTCGTAGCTTGAACATGATATCAGTGGAAATCTATAGTACATAGATATTTCATAGTATATATTGGGTTGTCGGGAAAGTCATGACGTATTTTAGCCATGTTTTGCAAAGGTCATTTATTGATAGAAAGAACAAAGATCAATCAATGATATAATGCCCGTTTTGTTTGAAATCTTTTTGCCATCTTTCAGTGAGCTGGAGAATGCCTCATTCATAGAAGGACCAGTCTTTCGTGGCGAAAAACTGTGCAAGGTGCTGATTTACAGCCTCATCTGAATTGAATGTTATACCACGCAAGGACTGTTGAAGAGAGCGAAACAAGTGGAAGTCTGACGGCGCAAGGTCAGGCAAGTATGCTGGGTGGGGCAACACATCCCACCCAAGCTCCAATAATTTTTGGCGGGTGATCGAACTCGCGTGTGGTCTCGCGTCGTCGTGATGGGACACAACACCTTCACGATGAACAAGCTCTGGACGTTTCTGGATGATGGATTCGTTCAAACTGTCCAATTGCAGACAGTACACATTTGAATTGATTGTTTGGTTCTGTGGTAGGAGCTCGAAAAACACGACACCTTGTGACGTACCTGCCAGCAGGACGCACACGACATAAAGGCAGATAGGAATCAGAATAAACGTCTGCATAGCTCAGTTGGTAGAGCGACTTGTTCCGGAATAAGCGGCCTCGGGTTCGAATCCCGGCGTAGACCAAAAACGACGGAGAAATTTACTTCGTTATAATGGCGCCCAAACTATCCGGATGACCCGGCCGTTCAAAATCTCGCATTGGTGTGATGTTATTTCCACACCGCGAGACAGGAAAAATCAGAGAATTCCTTCTCCAGCGCTTCGAAAAATAAAAATGTGTGATGTTGCATTCCACACAGCAGATTGACTGGGAGTTCTCAAGTGCACGTTCTACAGTGGATGGCTGCCTGCAACGATTCATGGTCACGGCTGACCCGTGGGCCATGCCCCCGGTCCTCTTTCGGGGGGAGATGTGACGTACCTGCCAGCAGGACGCACACGACATAAAGGCAGGTAGGAATCAGAATAAACGTCTGCGTAGCTCAGTTGGTAGAGCGACTTGTTCCGGAATAAGCGGCCTCGGGTTCGAATCCCGGCGTAGATCAAAAATGACGGAGAAATTTACTTCGTTATAACCTTTAAAATCCCACCACACTGAGACCAGAACCTTCTGCTGATGAATGTCTGCTTTGGATGTCATTTGAGGCGAAGCAGCACGTCGGGACCAAGACCGTTTGCACAGCACATTGTTGTACACAATCCACTTTTCGTCACCAGTTATCATCAGTCGCTTAAAAAAAGGATAGTTTTCCTCACGTTTAATGAGCATATCGCAGATGTTTATACGCGCTGTCAACTGAGCTATTTTGAGTTCATGAGGAACCCACACATAGAGCTTGCTTACGTATCCCAGCTTCTTCAAGTGGTCGTGAACACTTGAATGATGGATGTGCAATGTGTCTGCAATCTCTCGTGTCGTGTAACAGGGGTTTGACTCGATCAATGCCTTGATTTCGTCGTCATCAACCTCGGTGGGCCTTCCGGACCGAGGAGCATCGTTTAGGTCAAAATCAAAAGCACGGAATTTTGCGAACCACCGCTGGCACTGACTTTCTTGTAGAGCATTATCACCGTACACTTTACGCAACTTCTCACAAGCTTGAAGCGCGTTCTTCCCTTTACGGAAGTAAAACAGTAAAATATGGCGAAAATGCACAGTTTGGTCTTCTATGTTCAACTTGATGTAAAATTTCCGCAGATCAAACAAATCGCTCAATAAATATTCCTTCTAAACTGCAGCTAGAACTGGCACCTGTCGAATGCTATAGCGATAACAGAGCTGCGCATGCCTCTAGTACTTCCAAAATCGCCCAACCGCCATCGGGTGCCAAAATACGTCATGACTTTTCCGACAACCCAATATATTAGATATTTCGGAGGATCCATAGTACATAGTACTTGGCATCTCTACTAATGGTGATACTATTTTGAAGAATCGGAAGGGCAGAAGACCTTCAAAGGGTCACGCAAAGACAGAAAAGCGTGGTTGCTGAGTGGCGGGATAAACCATCAGATAAGCGGTGCCCTATTGCTTGAGCAAACGCGGCGCAAAGACAACAACAAAGCAAAGTTTCAATACCGGGATAAGAATCATGTGACTTCCGTTTGATCCTCGGGAACCTTGTTGTGCCAAGACCAGTTCACGACAGATCATCAGGCAATCTCACAAAAGCAGAAATGCTTTCACATGGCAAGCCGCAGCTGACAGTTCTTGGAGATGATGCCAATCAAGAGCTCCCTCACTCGTTTTTTATTCATTTATTTATTTAAGGTTTAACGACCACAGTGAGCAACTCAATGCACTCTCGTTCTAGTTTTTTTTTTTTTTTTATTTAGGTGGTACTTGTAAACGCTGGATGATGAATCACTATACAAAGGTTTACAGTTTATTCTTAAAATTTCAGAATTACATCCAAATTTTCAGGATATAGAACAAAAATAGAGACATTTCAGACAAAAAAAAAAAAAATCAGGAACTTCAGGACAACTCCTACCTCGTCTAGGGAAAAAAGAGTCTGGTTATGGCACTACGAAGTAATACGCATACATAAAATGCCTATATGTAGTGAAAATCGCATAGAAAAAACAAAAGAAATCAACACACACACACACCTCACAAAGAAGTACCTGTAGTGGCTTTGTTTTATATTACAAAACACCAAGTATGAATCTTACAAAGTGCTTTCATAATGCTTACTTAGAAATAAGGAAAGGAAAGTATTTTTTTAACCACAGTCATGGCAGCACTTTTTACCCATAGTTTTCCATCAAGTATTAAAACTTTAAAAACATGCTTAAGTTCTGTAAAAAAAATTGAAATAAGAAAGCTTTCAACTGAAAACGTAAGTCCTTTTGACCTGGAAAGTGATGGATGACTGTAAGTAGTTGCCAGATTTGTAAACTCATATTCATTATTTCTCTTTTAAACTTTTACAGATCTGGCAACCACTTATTATCATCCACCCATTCCCAGGTTGAAAAAGACCGAAGTTATCAGTTGAAAGCTTTCTTACTTTAAATTTTCTACATAACTTATACATGTTTTTGAAGTTTTATTACTTGTTATTTATGTGCTTATGTTCAAATTCATCATGTCAAACAAGTTACTTAAGTAAGTCAGTTCCATAAGAAAAAAATTTACCTGTCAAGACATTAATAGTTGTGGTTTTACCAGCTCCATTATGGCCCAAAAGTGCAGTTATCTGCCCATCATATATTTTCATTGAGAGATTATCAACAGCAACTTTAGTAGTAATTCCACTTCTGAATGCCTGAAAAAATAATTCATATATACAAAGGTTAGCAGACTTCTCAAAGAAAGATTATTGAAGCTGATCTGATAATGCAGATTACATAATTATGTATAAACTTTACTCAAAACTTTAACCATATAAAGGCCCCTTAACAGTTGAGATATTTAAGGTGAGTGAGAATTAACTCTGAAATACAAATTTTGATATCATTGTAAAAAAATCAATAAAATATTTTTCACTTTAAAGATGATTTTCAGATTGAAAAAGAATTATGTTTTTAAGAATCCCTAAATATTTTTATTTAAAAAGGGGGAAAAAAAGAGTGTGTGACCTAAATTTCTTGCAATATCTTTTAAAAGGAGAGTTGCAAATTTGTGCTACATAATTAATTTTTATTCTATCCTTACTTTTCCTTCTATTCTTTCAAATATGATAAATAATGAACATAATCTTATTATTTTATTGGTCACCTCAGAATTACCTGACATTTTAGTTTGACCCCTTCTCGATATGGCTGCAGTAAATAAGTAACCATACTGTTTCTTAAATAACTGCTTTGAAATTTTCAATTTTCTTCAACTCTTGTTTTAATTACAGGAAAACACACACACACACATGCCAGTGCAAAAATTCATGTATATATTAAATTCAACATGTTGATTCATACTATCTACATCATTAAATAGCCACGAGACATTAAAAACACGTTTTTGTAGAATCCACCTGTACCAAATAAAGGTAAAAGCGGATCACACTAGTTACGTTAAAAGATTAGAACTTGTTCAAAGAAGTTCATAAGTTGGGAGCTTTCAACCTCGTTAGGTCTTCATTGCACCAATGGAGGATTAAGATTGTTTCCAGATTCTATCAGATCCATTGGAGAGATGAAGACCTCAGACGAGGTTGAAAGCTCCCAACTTACGAACTTCTTTGAAAAAGTTCTAACCTCTAAACATAATTAGTGTGATCTACTTACCTTTATTTGTTATTTCTCGTTACGTGCTTTGCCCATCATCATCAAAATCCACCTGTACTTATCTATATGTTATATGAAACATTAAAGCATATTTCAAAATTGTTTTTTTCACTTTAAGCTCTATGAAGCACATACACTGAAGAGCCAAAACATTTTGATCAGCATGGCTTCATGCAAACCAAAGCAACTGTAGATAAATGACAGCATATGTGAAAGTCATGAAAAGGTATAAATGACACCTGATACTGAGTTCTCTTAATCAGTGTTATTATTGATCTTTAGATGGGAAAGGCAGTGGACTTAAGCGAGTTTGACAAAGGACAAATTGTAATGGCTAGGTGACTGGATCAGCATTTCCAAGACGGCAAAGCTTGTGGGGTGCTCACGGTCAGCCGTGGTTAGTACCTTCAAAAAATTGTCCGAGGAGGGAAAAACATGAACTGCTGGAAAGGTGAGGGCCGACCATGGCTCATTAATGCTAGAGGTGACAGAAGGTTATCCATCCTGTATGGTACAAGCTAACAGAAAGGATATTGTGTGCAATTTGCTGGCAATTTGAATGCTGGTGATGGCAGTAATGTGTCACAACACAGAGTATATTCAACCCTGCTGAAAATGGGTCTGTGTGGCTGCAGGCTGCTCCAAGTGCCAGTGCTGACCCCAATTCACTGTCAACAGCACCTACAATGGGCACGCAAGCATCACAACTGAACTTTGAATGATTGGAAGTAGGTCCTCTGGTTCAATGAATCTCATTTCCTGTTGCACCATGTGGACGGCAGGTTACATGTGCATCATTTACCAGGAGAAATGTTGACACCAAGATGCACAGTGGCACAAAAACTTGCCACAGGAGAAAGTATAATGCTTTGGGCAGTGTTCTGCTGGGAAACAATGGGTCCAGCCATTCATGAACAGGAAACTACGATGTCTACCACATACCTAAGCATCATTGCAGATTAGGAACATCCTTTCATATGGCAATGAAATTTCCCTACAGTAGTACCTTTTTTCAGCATGATAATGCGATATGCCACACAGCCCGGACTGTTCAACACAGTGGAATACCTGAAAAGCTCATGGGCTTCTGCAAAAAGATATCTTCGAGGCCCTTTTGTGAAAACCTATTTGCTTTCAATTACAGAAAATTACAAATTCTGTATTATTAACCAGGTTGTACAGGTGTTTTAATACTTTAAATTCTGTGGAACCTATCAGTATTTTTCATAAAACCAAAACTGTTGCACTTTTTTGAGTGTAACACAAATGTAAATGTTTCAATTAAAATGTGATTGCCCTAGTTTTATGCCAATACTAAGTATTACAAAACCAAAACACTTACACCGAAGTTAACCATATCATGCAAATTTTATTCTTTTAGAGAACTAAGGCCAGACTCTTTGAAATGCCTCACAATCAGACAAACAAAACATGTAATTGCCGTGTGGCTGTCTAATAACCTTTTTCAATTTATACAAAAATACAGAACATAAGTAAGCAAATAAAAAAGTAACATTTCAGAATTGTGGCACAAAAAATAGTAAAATTACTTGGCAACAATGTGCAAAACAAGTAACGAGAAATAACAAATAAAGGAAAGTAGATCACGCTAGTTAAGTTAAGAGATAAGAACTTTTTCAAAGAAGTTCTTAAGTTGGGAGCTTTCAACCTCGTCTTAGGTCTTCATCACGCCAGTGGAGGACTAAGATTGTTTCCAGATTCTAAGTTTGAATTTGTGTTGTTATTTTTGTTGCCAGATTTTAGAACCGATCTCCAGATCATTGGGATGCAGAGTGGAGATTTCAAATTTCAAGCCTTTCGGGGGGGGGGAAATTCCAGGATTTCACAAAAACGGAGGGCAAACCGATTATCAAAAGAAGCAATACGTTTTGCTTCATTCCAGTGGGGAATTGCATTAGTGTCTTCTCAAAACAGACAAGGTAATATTTCGGGTGCCAAACATCTTTTCTATGTTCCAAAATTCTGTGGTTAAGGCTTCTGTACGTACTTCCAATGTAAAAACTATCACCTGTGGAAGAAAAGATAGAAATGCAGTAAACTCCTGGAAGATCAAGATTTTCAATTTTGTTCCCTTTCACTTTGTAATAGCTTCATGACGTTTGGGGGGGGGGGGGGGATTTAATGGCAAGATGGTAACCAAAACTTCTGAACAGATTTTGTAACTTATAAGCAGAGGAAGTATGGTATGGAATAAATATGGAGAATTTTAGGTTTTCCCTCTTTTGAAGATGGAGGCATTCAATTTTCAACTTGTTTTTGTATTTCTTTATGAAAGTGTTGACTATAAGAGCAGGGAAACCATGAGAAAATGTTAGTGTAGAAATTATAGAGAATTATTCTTGAAGAGAAAGTTGATTCTTGCATATGAGATTAACCCTGTGGATGCAAGACTTCAATGCTGCGAACTTGTAGAGATGCATACTAAATGATTTGGGGAAATGATGTTAATGGCAGCAGAAGGTTTATGATAAACAGAATGTGAGATGGAGAGACCAGAGTTTCTGCAGATGGAAACATCCAGGAAATCTATCTTGTTGTTTTCTTCACTAGATTTAGTGAGTTTAATAGATGGATACTTTTCTGTAATGGAGTTTATAAGGTTCTCTAGTTTGGACTTTGGATGGGGCCAGCTAATGGAAATGTCATCTTAACCACAGGGAAGGTTGAAAAAAGGTGGTGTTGGAATGGTGGAATCTTCAATTTGTTGCATAAAAATCTCTGTAAGAAGAGAGGAGAGGGGCGAGTCCATGGGAAGACCAGTTTGTTGTTTGTGAACAATTTTGTAATGAAAATAACAACTGTGTTCATGGATAGTGTGGAAGCAGTCATAAAGATCTTTGATTAGAATACCAGGTGGTTCAAACTGTAGAATCAAATTCCAACCATGTAGGATTCAAAAATATGGCACTGAGGGGAACAAAGATTCCACATCAAGAGTATACAAATGTTCATTAGAAGAAAAAGAATTAGGAAGTTTATGGATGTAGTCTGAAGTGGAAACAACAGTATGAGGATGGTTTGTAGCCCGAGATTTGCATCTGAAGACCAATTTCTTTTCAAGGTTTATTGCCGGAAAGAAAGAATATTCAACCAAAGGTCTGATGGGGTTGCTGACTTTACAGAGTTTAACTTGCAAGAAAAGCCTGGGAGTCCTTATAGTAGGGACGGTGTGAGATATCGCCAAGGAAGGATTGTAGTGCTTGTGTTTCATCCTTTGAGAGTCTGTCAGCAAAGTTTTTGAGTGAGCTGGTGGAATCTGAATGCAGAGGGATGCAGTTAGCAGAAGTAAGAAACGAATGCATTTTTTGGTTTAGTACTTCATTTTCAGTGATGACTGGGCAGCCAACTTTATCAGCTTTGAAAATGGCAAGGTCATTTTCCTTAATAAATTACCTGAATTCTTTCAGATGAGAAGATGAATACTTGATTGGTACAGAGAATTTGTTAGTGTACAGTGTCAGTTCTATGGATGGCAGATTCTATAAGAGAAACAGTTTGCGGAAGATTAATAGGAAGAGCTGGTGTATACTTTGGGTCTAATGATAAGAATTTATCCAAGCTATGAGGAAGAGTAACAGAAGATAAATTTACATACTTTGGCTTGGCAGTAGAAACTGTAGACAGAGTAGTCATAACTTGACTTTGTTGCTAGGAAAGTAGAAAATTGGATTTCTTTGACAGGCGAGCAGATTCATTAAGTTCTATTGTTGTAAGGGTTTGATTGATACAAATCAGAAATATATCGAGAAAAGCAGGATGAGTGGTAGCAGGAAGAGATTGGTAGCTTATGCAGCACCAAAGTTCAGGTTTAGCAATGGAAGAACGGAGGTCACGCATAGCGGCAGATAGGAGGTTATGGCTGGTGCATTTATAGTAGTGCACAGCAACATCCTCTGAAAAAGGATTTGCAGATCTAAAAAGCTGGAAGGAGAATGCCCGAAGACTTGCAAGAAACAAGAAAATTTAGACTGCAAAGAGAATTTGTAACTTTTTGTGCTCCAAAGTTTTCAGAAGGGTATCCAATCTTTCATTCAGTCCAAAATAAGATGCCTGGATGTTGTGTAGCTTTGAAACATGACAATGATGTGCAAAACACGTAACGAGAAATAATAAGAAAAGTTAAGTAGATCATGCTGTTAACGTTAACAGACTAGAACTTTTTCAATGAAGTTCGTAAGTTGGAAGGTTGCAACCTCGTCCTAAGTCTTCATCAGATGATCTAAGACGAGGTCGTCTTAGGTCTTCATCTGATGAAGACTTTTGACCTATAAGATGAGGTTGTCTTAGGTCTTTATCTGATGAAGACTTAAGACAAGGTTGAAAGCTCCCAACTTACGAACTTCATTGAAAAAGTTATAATCTTTAGCATGAGCTACTTACCTTTATTTATTATTTCTCGTTACGTGTTTTGCCCATAATCGTCATGTTTTAAAGCTACACAAATTCTGGGCATCTTATTTTGGACTGGATGAAAAATTGGATATCCTGCCGAAAATTTCGGAGGACACAAAGTTACAAATTCTCTTTGCAGTCTACATTTTCTTGTTTCTTGCAAGTCTTCAGGCATTCCCTTCCCACAAGCTTTCTAGATCTGCAAACCCATTTTCAGAAGTTGTTGCCATGCACTAGGCATAAAGTATGGGGGAGGGCACCCCTATTTTTCAGAAATGGGGGTGCCGCGCCCCCAGGTTTTCCAGTTTTTCACTAGTAATAAGATTTATTAATGCTTCAATATCACATGAAAAATGAAAATTATGCTATGGAAATTGGAACTCGTTCCCAAAATTCTTTGCATTTGTATTCTTAAGATGTTATTAAATTGAAGTAATTCAGTTTTTTTTTTGTTTTTTTTTAGAAATAAGGGTTCGTTTTTTTAAGGTAGAAGGAGAACAACGCATCTTAAATAAAGTCATGTGTGGCAGTTTCTGGGGGAAGCAGCAACTGCAGCCTTCTCCCGCATTTTGTTGTGCTCTTTGAAAGATTCCACTAGTATCACTGGGTGCTGCTGGTGCCCTAACATTCGCATGTCTTTTTTTTGGGGGGAGGGGGGTATATGATGTGGTTTGTTTTTACTTTCATGTTTCACCGCAGTGCAATAATGTTTTTCTTCTCGCCGAAGACTGAACCTACTGCTGTTGAATTGCCACCGGGGCCTACTACTCAAAGGGGTGGGTCGTCCCCCCCCATCGTCCACTCCTGCGAATCATTCTCAGTGATGACCCTGTTATTTCCATTTTTCGCCGGATAGTTGACGCCGACACAGGAGGACCGCAATTCTGCTCACTGGGTGCGAGCAGGCAGTTTTCTTATTTTTATAGCGAAGTAAGGAATCTTAAAGAGAAATCGTACTTTTTCAGGTGTATGTGCACTCTTTTAGCGAGCTTTTATATTATCCCTCCCCCTGAGGTGACATGATCGTGACAGGATCATCATCATCATTGTCAACCATTATCAATCCACTGCTGGACGAAGGTCTCCCCAAGTTTCCTCCACAACGGTCTGTCTTGTGCCAGTCTCCTCCATGTCACTCCCGCATACTTTCGAATTTCATCCACCCATCTTCCATGTGGTCTTCTTCTGGGTCTTTTCCTGTCCCTTGGAATCCAATCTAAAATTTTGGTTGTCCATCGATGGTCTGTTCTTCTGGCAGTATGTCCAGCCCATTGCCATTTCAGGGATTTAACTCTGATCATGATGTCTTCCACTCTTGTCATTTTTCTGATCCACAAGTTCCTCTTCTTATCTCTTCTGGTTACACCAAGCATGCACCTCTCCATGCTTCTTTGAGTTGTCTGCAGCCTTTGTATGTCTCTTTTAGTTAAGGTCCACGTCTCTGCACCATATGTAAGCACTGGAAGGATGCATTGATCACACACTTTTCTTTTAAGACATAATGGCATATTGCTCTTGAAAATTATGCTGTTTCTTCCAAAAGCTCTCCAGGCAAGTTTTGTACGCCGATTAATTTCTTCATCAATGTGACCCTCACTTGATATCTGCTGTCCAAGATAAACGTACGTGTCTGTTATTTTCAGCTTTTCTCCATCAATCGATAAATCTTCATTTCTTGTAAAAACATTGAACATCACTTTTGTCTTCTGAAAGTTCATTTTTAATCCCACTTCTTTACTCTTGTCAGCAAGTTCCTGGATCATACTCTGAAGCTCTGATGGGGTAGTTGCAAAAATGACCATGTCATCAGCAAAACGAAGGTGGGTTAGATAATCTCCATTAATCTTTATCCCTTTGTTTTCCCAGTTCAGTGATTGAAAGACATTTTCCAATGTGGCATTAAAGAGCTTCGGAGATATGGTGTCACCTTGTCTCACTCCTTTTCCAATTTTTATGTGTGTTGTATTTTCAAACAGCCGAAACTTTGCACTTGCATTTTCATACATGTTATTAATATCATTAATGTATGCATCTTCAAAACCGCAGGATTTCAGAGCCATTGTAACTGCTGATGGTTTCACCGAATCAAAGGCTTTTTCATAATCGATAAAAGCCATGCACAATGGAAGTTTCTATTCCCTTGCTCTTTCAATTAGTTCTCTCAGTATGTGGATATCATCTATTGTGCTGTAGCCACTCCTGAATCCAGCTTGTTCTCTCGGTTGAGCCATGTCCAGTGTCACCTTCAAGCAGTGTGAAAGAACTTTAGTGAAGATTTCATAAACAACTGATAGGAGGCTGATAGGTCTGTAGTTCCTAAGATCCTTAATGTCACCTTTTTTATGTAGCAAGATCATTGTAGCGTTGTTCCAATCCTCAGGAATCTTCACTTCATTAAGGCATCGAGTGAAAATTTGGGCGAGTACTGTTTCAATTTCTCCACTTGCTTCTTGTATGATGTCTACAGTGATTCCATCTTCTCCTGGAGCTTTTCCCCGCTTCATGTTCTTGATTGCATGTACAACTTCTGCTGGGAGGACTGGGAGACCTCTGGTACTGGTACCTTTCATGATGTCTGGAGTACATGTATAATCCCTTTCATATAATTTGGAGTAAAAATCTTTCACTCTTGTCAAAATTTCGCCTCTATTTCTTGTTACAGAACCATCTTCTTTTCTCAGTGCCATAATCTGTTTTCTTTCCTTACTGAGATGTCCCTTTGCTGTCTTTAGGCTTTGGTTGTTTTCAATTGCTTTCCTTACTAGTTCACAGTTGAATTTCCTTACGTCTTCAGTGATACTTTTTCGTACTGTCTTGCATAGCTCTACATATTCCACTTTGGAAGTCGCATCTTCTTTAGTTGTCCTCATCTCTATTCTTTTTTGCATCAACATTTTGGTTTTTCCTGATAATTTGTTCACATGCAACTTGTTCTTAGACCCAGCTAATTTTGCTGCTGTTTCCATAAGAGCTTTGGTTACTTTTCTGTTAACTTCAGAAATATCCACTTCTTCCAATGTTAGGCCTTCTAAAGCAGAGAATCTGTTCTTCAGTTCCAACTTGAAGGTATTATGGTGTTTTTTAAGGTTGGTTATGTCAATACATTTTGTTTGTCTTATGAGCTTGCTACGTTCGAGTTTAGTGTTGAGGTGCATCTTACATGTCACCAATCTATGGTCACTACCTGTGTTGAACTTGTTTAGCACACTGCAGTCTTCTATGACGATTTTTTTTGTTACACATAATAAAATCAATTTCACTTGTTGTCCCATTTGGATGTCTCCATGTCCATTTCCTGGTGGCTTTTTCTTGAAAAAGGAGTTCAAGATGAAAAACCCTTCTGCCTCTGCAAACTCTACGAGAGTATTTCCACGCTGGTTTCTGTTGCTGTGACCGAATTTACCTACTGAAGTTTCATTCTGTTGCCATTGCCCTATTTTTGCATTGAAATATCCCATAATTATCTTTAAGTGCTGCTTACCTTTATTATTTAGATGACGAATTTCCTCATAAAATTCTTCAATTTCTTCTTCAGGATGACTTGTGGTGGGTGCATAAAGTTTGAATAATCTGAGCCTGGTATCTTTTCGAGAGTTGGATAACAAGTCGTGCACCTCTGTCAGAGGAACTTTCAACTTCTACAACTTTATCCTTCAGTTTTTTATTTATTATAAAACCAACACCACTAGTTCTGCCAGTATCAGTCCCACGATAGTAGAAGAGATGTCAACTTTTCAGTTCAATGAGATCTTCTCCTTTTCTCCTTACCTCACTTAGCCCGACTTAATCCTTTGTAGTTCCTCTTCCAATTCAAGAAGCCTTGAATCAGAAGATAGGGAGCGTCCATTATACATAGCCAAGGTCATCATCAGATGGCAGCCTAGTCCGGTCCTCCGGGGATTCTTAGCACCCTCTGCCATCATGTCGCACTGGCCACTGCCTCGGCCAGGTACATATTCCAGCTGCCGGAGACTGAGGACCAAGATTTAAGTTGTGGAGTCATTTTGGAGGGGTTTGGCCATAACTCACAATGCTAGCCAAGCGGGTTGGTGAGTGTGGGATAGCATTTCCTCTAATCCTGATGGTATAGTTATACCGCTATTGGCTGTCGTCAGAGCCCCTTTAGTGGGAACAGGATGTACCACGAGAAGGCGGGGTTGACATTTGTCAAGGAGAGGCTGTGATGTTACGCATCACCTGACCTTACATTTCCGTGACAGGATATGTATTCTTAAATATGGCAGATAATTCCTAGCCCTGGAAGAAAAAAGGGATTGTAAACAGGTTCCTCTTACTATGTTTTTTGGAAAACAGCTGGGAAGTCAAAGGACGCTGCCTTCTGAAATGGACAAAGTGAATGATGGAGCAAGTTGCAATACGATGGAGCAAGTAGCAGAGGAATCTTCCACCCCTTCATCCTGAATGATTTCTGCTCTAACAGCAAAAAAGTAGATGAACGGTCTTTTCAGCCACACTGGAAGGTGGAATTTTCATGGTTGGAACATGACAGCACTCATGATATCGCTATTTGTTCAACATGTAAGTGGGCAGTGGATAACAATCGTATTAGCATGATATTTAAAGCAGTTCTGGAGGGTCATTCAAATTCATGATTAAAACGCTACAGTAACTGGCGCAAAGGGAGGTACGGTGTTCAAAAACACAATAATAGCAAATGTCATGCTGTATCTGTCAATGCAAAAACAGCATCTGACCCACAAATCGCAGGTGTCACACGTCTTATCTCTGAAAAGACAAAAGCAAAAATCAACGAAAATCGAAAAGCTTTGGATGACATATTTCAAAGCATTTTGTATTTGGCTCATCAGGGGCTGGCTTTAAGAAGACACAAAGATGACGAATCGAATATGAAGCAGTTGCTTCTTCTGCTTTCAAAACAATCCCCCGTGGTTGAATGGCGGCTAAAAAGAGACATGCAGTACAAGTGGATCAGCCCTACTATTCAAAATTAAATGCTCGAAATTTGCTCTCATGAACTGCTACGTAAAATAATTGAAGAAATAAAAACAGCAAAGTGGTTTAGCATATTAGATGAAACAACTGACAGTGCAAACCTAGAGTATATGTGTTCAATATGTTTCAACATCTTGGGAGATGAATGAGGCATTCGTTGGATTTTATGAAACAAGTAAAACAGATGCTGAAATGGTGTTTGGAATTCTGCAAAGTGCTCTCATGTCACTTGGGCTGGAATTAAAAAGCTGCCGTTGCCAGTGCTACGATGGGGCTACTAATATGCGTGGACACATATCTGGTTTGCAAACATGTGTACGCAGTATTTGCCCAAAAGTTATTTATGTATATTGCATAGGACATCCAACTAAATTTGGTAATTCAGGAAGTGTTTAAAGAATTGTTGGAAGGCAAACATGCATTAGCTTTAATGTCTAGTGTTGTTAAGTTCATCAAAGATTCGCCAAAGTGTCTTGTAACCTTTAAGGATCTGCAGTTAGAAATGGTGGAAGGTATTACTAGTTATTGTGAAGGCAGTTTTAAAAATTTGAGTCCCTTGTGTCCTACTAGACGGGTTCTCCGATTTGATGCAGTAGAAGTACTTCTAGATAACTATGAATTAATTTTAAATTGGTTAGAAAAGATGTACAATGATAAACTGCAAGATTCAGAGATGAGAGTGAATGCTCGTTCATACTTAAGCAGTCTAGAAAGATTTCCGGTATACTTCATGCTGAGACTGTTCCAAAGAATTCTTACCTCTGTCAACCCAGTTTATGGTGAAGTTCAGAAGCCCAACATTACTATTGGAGAGTGTAGAGCATTGTTGGAAAGGCTTACTGAAATTCTTTCAGCTGATGCATCTCCTGATGAAACTTTTGCAGCATTGTTTACTTTTGTTGAAGCATTTTCAACAGAATGTGGCCTGTAAGAAGCTGAAGGCTCTCTGCCACATGGCTTCGGTCATCGTACTATGAGACTTTCCCAAGGTGATATTGGTCACAGTGAAGTATCACAGCGCAAATTAATTCTTCAATATTTCCAGCAATTATTCATTTCAGCTCTATCTACTGTAAGTAGTGCTGTCCTTACTAAGTATTCAGCTGAAGATCTTAAAATTGCAGCATGCACTGAAAACATCATCCTCCAAGGTGTTAATGACATGTCACCTGATATGAAGGAAAGCTGGCAAACCTCTGTTACAAATGTTTGTAATTTTTATCATGGAGATTTTAATGAACAAAGGCTCACGGATGAATTTGAACACTTCCAGGCCTACAGAGTGAAAAACCAACTAAATGTATCAAGCTGAAAAGAACTTTTACAGATAACTCAATAGCTATACTACTATTTCAATAACTGTTTTCACACGTTATAACATTTCTCGTGCTGAGTGCCCACTCATCGCTTAATCTACGCCTCTGTATAATATTATCGAATTTAGTAATTTACCAGTCAATAAAATGAATTTTCAGATATTGTAATGGGTACTTATCCTCAAAGACAAACTTTTATAACTATACATGTAGGTCCAACTGCTTATTGTATTCCTTTAGGTTGTTTAGCTGAATGTTGCGCTGACAAGGTTCGTTGAGCTATTATTTAAAAAACACCTGAGGTATTCAAAACCAGTTCAAATGAATGTCACAAAGGAAGTCAGCAAGAGTCTGAATTAAAAACATCGAGAGATTAACCCTCATTAGCAAATTCATTAAAGTCCAAATCGTCAGAATTTAAACGAATGTCTAAGAAAACCTAAAATTCTAAAAAACTTAATGATACAGCAAGTCTGACTGAAAAAACAGAAGGTGAAGATAACAACCTTTATGTTAGCAAAGTTTTCAACCAAAGAGCAGAAATTTTACGACGACGAGCAACCACAACGTGAATATCCGGCCTAGTTTCAACCCGTCTTTGTCACGGTTTTCTTCAGCAGCAAAATGTATGTTGTTCAATGTTGAATAACGATGTCTCATATAGTCGATCTCTGTGTCTCATTTATAACTTTGGTGTTTCACGTCGACAAGTCCCAATGTGTTCACGCATACTCCCGTATACATGTCCATGCAGCAACACACCATCTATCGCTTCGGTGGTTCATTATTGTCGTTCCCGTAATTTTAAGTTTGCATTTTTTTCTGGATTGATTATATATTATTTCTTTTTACCAATATTATACTTATGATATGTGGACAACATCTTGATTTTCTGGCCATTCTCCAAAGACAAAATGGAACACTTCAAAAAATGAAATCAATAGTTTTTATACAACAATTCATGTCACGTGAACGAGAAAATAACAACACTCTCAATTATTTAGACATTTCTTTATTTAAAGGTCAGAACGGGATAAAATTCAGCGTTTATCGTAAACCAACCTATGTTTCTGCCATTATACCGAAAGAATCTTGTCATCCATGGAATTACAAAACAGCTGCATTTCAGTCTTTCGTGACACGAGCCATCGCACACTCTTCAACTAAAAAGCCCTTAATAAAGAATTATGATGGATCAAAGAAACAGCAACCTGCTTTGGATATAATAATAGTTTGATTAATTCAATATACCAGAATATCATAAAACAATGAAATTCTAATAAAGATCACAAAGATTGTAAAAAAGAATTACAGTTTTACGGCAGCATACCATATCTACCACCTATCAGCAGTATACTAAAAAAGGAAGCAGGAAAAAACCAACTTCAAATTCACCAGCAAAATTACGTACCACAAGGGACTTTTCGAGAAACTGAAAAGGATCGGAGCAAAATATAATATCAGGCTAGCTCCAGATCTTAATAACAAAATAAAGAAATTCCTGCCAGCTTTAAAGCAGAAAGAATTGGACATCCAATTGCAAGAAGGAGTAATTTACTGCATCGACTGTAACTGCGGACTCAGCTATATAGGAGAAACAGGGAGAAGTATTAAGGTCCGAATGAAAGAACACCAAGCAGCTATTAGGAACATTGGGAACAAAACAGGGCTAGACAGACATGTACAAGCAAGTGGACACTCCATAAATTGGGACTCAGTGAAAATAATCGCCCACCAGTCAAACTTAGTAAAGAGAAAACTAGAAGAAGGGATCGAAATAGCAAGAAGAAGAAGTACCACAATTAACGATAATTGCGGATGGTCTCTTCCAATTGAGTGGCAGCAACTACTCCAGTGACATAGTCCTGATGACGAACTAGGCTTTAGTTCGAAAATTTGACAACCAACTTTCATTAAAAATAACCTCTAAAAGACCCGTAAAAAAAGTTATTCCACAATAAAAAAGGAATGCAAAAATCACAATATTGATATTGCTGAAACTGGAATCGACAATTCAAGATTATTGACCACAGATAATTATGATAAAAACCCATTACACAAAGCTGGAGTATACAAAATTCCGACTATCAATCCTAATGATGGTTGTTGGGACAAATATTATATAGGCAGTAACAAAAGAAGATTTGCTACGCGATTGAATGAGCATATGAACTGGACAAGAAAAGAAGTTAAAACCTCTCTTGTTCAACACTGTTTGGATAAGCTTATACCTGATTGGGAAAACTGCAAAATTTTAATGACGCACAAGAAACATAATCAAATCTTGTGGTCAGAGGCCGTTGCAATTGAGAAATCCCAGGGTAAAAATCGTAATACTTCCACACCCAAAGAAATGCCATACCCCTGGAAATATCTTATAGACCAAGGAAAAAGAATGAAAAAAGAAATAATATATAATCAATCCACGAAGAAATGCAAACTTAAAATTACGGGGACGATAATGAACCACCGAAGTGATAGATAACGTGTTGCTGCATGGGCACATATACGGGAGTATGCGTGAACACAATGGGAATTGGCGACGTGGAACACCAAGGTTATAAATGAGACATGGAGATCGACTCTATGAGACATTGTTGTTCAACATTGAACAACATACATTTTGCTGCTGACAAGACCGTGACAAAGACGGGTCGAAACTAGTCCGGATATTCACGTTGTGGTTGCTCGTCGTCGTAAAATTTCTGCTCTTTGGTTGAAAACTTTGCTAACATAAAGGTTGTTATCTTCACCTTCTGTTTTTTTTTTAGTCAGACTTGCTGTATTATACTTTTGATGACTGCATATGATGGTAAGGTTTTAAAAATATTTTTAAGAAATTTTTTTAGAATTTTAGGTTTTCTTAGACATTTGTTTAAATTCTGACAATTTGGACTTTTATGATTTTGCTAATGAGGGTTCATCTCTCGATGTTTTTAATTCAGACTCTTGCTGACTTCCTTTTTCACATTCATTTAAACTGGTTTTGAATACCTCAGGTGTTTTTTAAATAATAGCTCAACGAACCTTGTCAGCACAACATTCAGCTGAACAACCTAAAGGAATATAATAAGCAGTTGGACCTACATGTATACTTATAAAAGTTTGTCTCTGAGGGTAAGTACACATTACAATATCTGAAAATTTATCTTATTGACTGGTAAATTACTAAATTCGATAATATTATACAGAGGTGTAGATTAAGCGACAAGTGGGCATTCAGCACGAGAAATGTTATAATGTGTGAAACAGTTATTGAAATAGTAGTATAGCTATTGAATTATTTAGATAGCCACGTAAAATAAAGGGCTGGTAGATACTAACCTTTTTATTTAATACTCTTACAGATTTTTGGTAGAGATTCAACACTGGATATTTTATTGCCTAACTTTGGAAATCTTCTAAAACTGTGTGCACTTGCCATGCACATCATGCGAAGCAGAAAGATCTTTTAGTTTACTAAGAAGAATAAAAACCTTCATACGAAGTACTATGACACAGAAGAGATTAAACCCACAGTGCAGTTCTTTCGATCCATCAAGATCGTGTAGACAATATGCATTTGGATAAATTATTAAGAGTGGATTGATCGAGCTCAAGTGCGTGTCACAACATTTGCTAAGCAGATATAGTGATTCTTTTTAACACTATTCTTAAAGTCTTTGTGGGATATCCGTATATTTCCATGTAAGTACTACACTTGACTTTTTTCATGTAAAAGGACCCTGTAACTACAAAATTACAGATAAAAACTAAAACACTTATGACTTTAGTTTGGCATTAAAAACAGACTATGCCAGAGCAACAGTTGGATTTTTTTAATAGCACCAAGACACAGAGAATACCCAATTAAAGTTTAAACACATGATCTTCTTAACTCAACTAGCACGAGTTATTACATTAATGTGGACCACCTGCTAGTTGAAATCATGTGTTTAAACTTTAATTGTCTGGGCTCTTGGAGCATCAGCAGCAGCACTGAGATGATACCAATGTGATAAGTTCTTGTTATCGATGATGCACTTTAAATTTATTTTCAGGTTAAATGAGTTTTTAATGCTAGATTAATCCTCTTTCCGAACTGTTGGCCACATTTGCATTGAATCACTGATTGTTGTAGGATCTGATAAATCTAATAAACTATTCATATTTAATACATATATAGATACTGCTGCAAATATTTTTAGGGTTTATGGCAGTTCCAAATCCCAATTATAAAACCACCAATAGTTTCTTAGGTTACGGGGTCACAGACACCTTCCAAAATGTGAGTGTGTGGGTGGACGGGTGTGTACAAGAGCGTGTGTCACCTCAGCTGCCCCCCCAGCTTTTTAGAAAAATTGAAGCCCATGGCCATGCAGTACTACAACGCACCAGCCATAACCTCCTATCTGCCACTATTTGTGACCTCCATTCTTCCATTTCTAAAACCAAACGTTTGTGCTACATAAGCCACCAATCTCTTGCTGCTACCACTCATCCTGCTTTGCTCGATATATTTATGATTCATATCAATCAAACCCTTACAACAATAGAACTTAATGAATCTTGAAGATACAAAATTGAAGATAATTACATATTTTTTTTTGTAATCCCGTATTACATTCATGATTAATAAATCTGCTCGCCTGTCAAAGAAATTCAACTTTCTACTTTCCAAGCAAAAAAGTCAAGCTATGTCTACTCTGTCTACAGTTTCTACTGCTAAGACAAATTATGTAAATTTATCTTCTGTTACTCTTCCTCCTAGCTTGGATAAATTCTTATCATTAGACCCAAAGTATTCACCAGCTCTTCCTATTAATCTTCCACAAACTGTTTCTCTTATAAAATCAGCCATTAATAGAACCGACGCTGTACACTAACAAATTCTCTGTACCAATCAAGTATTCATCTTCTCATCTGAAAGAATTCAGGTCATTTATTAAGGAAAATGACCTTGCCATTTTCAAAGCTGATAAGATTAGACTCCTAGAAGTAGAGATATTGACAAAAATAAGATATACATCTACGCCCCTGGCGTAGAAACCATGCACTGTTTTAAGAAGAAAATGTTTCTAAAAGGTTTGTCGACATGAGTAAATATCGGTAAACAAACGACGTTTTTTTTTCAATCGAGAATTTAGAACATCATATTTTGCTGCAAATACAACAGAAGCGGAAATTAAGATTTACGCCCCCTGGTGGCCAAACTATTTTTTTACAAAAATTATAAATTATGTGCAAATGATTTCCCATCAGGAGCTGTATCCGGTGCAGGAACAATTTTTCAAATCGGAGATTTAGAAGCAGAGATATAGGGGGAAACGCAATTTACTGCTACGCCCCCTAGCTGAAAGTCTATGAATTACTTGAAAATTTTGAAATTATATTAGATATTTCAGCTAGATAATGCTTACCTTTGCATTTCTATCTTGCTTGACTTTACATTTCCTGCACGTGGTCCGGTTGTCGTTGATGTTATCGTTCCAATCGTCCGTTTCAGGTATAGCTGTTCTTGGCGCTATTCTCGTTTAATGCAGGTTTGCTTCACTAAACTTCGATTAGGTTCCGTTAATACCAACTTTTACAGTTTTTCTTTGCTCGAAATTCGCAAACCCCAGTAAGCGAGAAGGCACCCACAAGCAAAGGTGCAAAATCGCCACGCTCCTGAAGATGCCCAAAGTTTTGGGGGAAAAATTTCGAGCAAAGAAAAACGGTAAAAGTTGGTAATAACGGAACCTAATCAAAGTTTAGTGAAGCAAACCTGCATTAAACGAGAATAGTGCCAAGAACAGCTATACCTGAAACGGACGATTGGAACGATAACATCAACGACAACCGGACCACGTGCAGGAAATGTAAAGTCAAGCAAGATAGAAATGCAAAGGTAAGCATTATCTAGCTGAAATATCTAATATTATGAGCATATGCACGTTTAAAGGACAGTAGTTTTCTGATGATATCAGAATTAGAACTACGAAGATTTTATTTTGAAATTATATGAAAAACGTGTCACACGGACAACACTATCCAACAAAGAAGGAATTTTTCAAATCGGACTCCTAGAAGTAGAGATATTGACAAAAATAGGATGTACATCTACACCCCTGGCGGAGAAACTGTGTAATATTTTAAGAAGAAAATATTCCGAAAAGTTTTATCGAGTGAGTGGCATCAGTCCACGAAAGGATTTTTCCAATCGATATTTTAGAAGCTCCGATTTTATGACAAGTACATCAGAAGCAAAAATTAACACTAACGCCCCTTGGTGGCCAAAGTATTCTTTACCAAAAATTTAAAATTATATGCAAAAGATTTTCCATCAGGATATGTATCCGCTGAAGAAAAAAAATTCCAAATCAGAGTTTTAGAAGAAGAGTTATCGAGGAAAAGATAATTTATTTTTACGCCCCTAGCGGAAAATCTATGCGTAATTTGAAAAAGTAACTATACCTAAAATACTCTTCGATATAAATGGAATGGAAAGATAATTTTTTTTTTCAATCGGATGTTTAGAAGCAATTATGTGGAATAAAACATATTTTTGAATTCGACATCATATGCATTTACGCCCTCTACCGGCAAAATTGTACATTGTAAAAAAAAACGAAATAAAGGATCATCATTTGCATATTTCAAGCTTCCCAATGCAAAAAGAATTTTTCAAATCGGACTAATAGTTGCAGAGATATCACATCTACAGACGGATGGACAAACCGATAACATAAGCACGATCTTTTTTTACAAAAAACATGCTAAAAACGAAATGAACGATCATCATTCGTATATTTCAAGCTTCCCAATGCAAAAAGAATTTTCCAAATCAGACTAATACAGTAGTTACAGAGATATCACGTCTACAGATGGACAGGCAAACCGATAACATAAGCACGATCTTTTTTTACAAAAAAAGTGCTAAAAAAATTAAGAAAACTATATTTCCAAATTCTTCACGTAGCTGGCTGAAATTTGTACATATACTATAATTGGTTAGGAGATTATGACCTTAAAAATTTCAAGTGAATTGGCAAAAACGTTTTTAAATTAGCCGTAAAATGCCGATTACAAATTCTGGTCATGCCAGCCACATGATAAAGAGCAAATAAAAAAAATTATGGCCCGTTAAAAAAGTTTTTAATTGATTTATGCGAAATTGGGAGGGCTCATTTCTATTAGTGATTTATGGCGTTGATCAAAATTTCAGAGATTTTCATGAAAAATCCACGGAGATAATTTTTTGTCATTTTTATCCCACTTTAAAAAATCTTTGAGAGAACATGCTGGCTCCTGTGGGCGGGGTTACGGTACAGTGCCTAGAAGAATTAGTGTGACGTGCTCCATAAGAGGTCCCTCACGGTTTTGTGACCAGTCGTCATGAAATGACAGAGGGCGCTGGCATCGGAAGTTACGTTAGGATGCTTCATCGGCTTCATGCTATTAAATGGTGGGAAGTTTGTTTGCCAAGGATTTGCTGCCTTACGAAACTTCAAATTTTCACAAAACAAAGGTTAGTGGAGGGAATTCTTTTTGACAGTATTTTTGCTAATTCGTTGTAGCTCGATCATAACAGTAATGCACTAGGTAATTCAACAGTTGATCACTAAAACGCAATAGGCTTATTCGATTGTTAGTGTGCTAGTTTTATTCATCTGTGGATTGTTTATAACGAAATTTATTTCCGAAATTAGTAACCTTTTATTTGTGAAGATGTAGAAGTTGATTAAGTATTGGCTGTCACGCGTTAAACCTACTGTGTGGTTAAACTTAAGTGCAGTACTGAAATCGACTGCAACAGTTATAAGATCATAGGGAAATAATGTCAGCTATGAAAGGACTGGGAAATTCTGCATTAGCAAATAATGAAAATCATAGAAAACGGAAAAAGCAAAGCAGCTGTTTTGTGCCACGATGTAACACTGGCTATAAGTCCTGCAAATATAAAATATCACTCTTTGCTGTCCCCAAAATTCCTGATATGTTGAGCAAATGGGATAAGGCAATTCCCAGAGCTGATAAGAAACTTGATGAAAGTTGTGTTGTATGTGCCTTGCACTTTGAATCTAAATTCATGGAGATGCATTATCGTTCCACTATTCAAGGTAAGGAAGTTCGAACATGCCGAGACAAACCATTACTCAAGCCTGACGCCATAGCTACTATTTTCCCAAATTTAAAAGACATTTAAAAGGCGAACGACTAATTAGTTTTTCCAATTTTTAAGGGGGGGGACATGCCCTACTGTTCCTTCCCCATGTTACGCCTGTGTGTATGCTTAATAATTTCCTTATTTTTTCCTGTGTGTATGCTTAATAATTTCCTTATTTTTAAGGGTAAAAATAGTTTACAGGAACTGCATAGAATTATCCCATTTAGACAGACTCCATGAACACCCACTTCTTAATTTTTACCTTATTGAACTTTTAACTTAAGGTGCAAAAGAATTTTCCTCTCTTCACTGCAAACCCATTTGAATAGCAAATTTAATCACATAATTGTTATAAGGTGAAGAAAAGTAAAGAAAAATGTTATAATTATTTTTCTTTAAAAATGTCATCATATACATTCAGTTTTTGTATATTTACTTCTGCCCAGTATGATTCATATTGTTTATCGTATCACAGGCAAAGTTTTTTAGGAATGATTTTTATAAATGGATTACAGTTAGTACATTATTAGAAAATAGACCAATTTTAAAAATAGTAATCGCTTTTTTGTATTCCATTTTCAACTCATTAAAAGGCTTCTTTTCAAAGCCAACTAAATGGAAAGTTTCAATATTTATTTTGATCCCATGTTCTTACCAAGAAATTTAGTCACTCATTGCTGAAAAATGAAGTACATTTTTAAATAATTTATAAAGTTTTTAGGTTACTGAATTTTAAGACATTATTGGAATGCAAATTATAAAGCCGATGTCTCATTGAGAAAATATTCTCCCCCTTTTTTTCCGGTAAGATTTTGAGGGGCAAAACATTTTTTTTTTTTTTTTTTTTTTTTTTTTTTACTTTATACTGTAAGTTGATGTTTCAGTAATTGTAAACTGCATATTTGTCTCCAGTGTTTTTGCATAATGTAACCCATGTATGCAGGGCCGGATGGAGTTTTTGCGGGGCCCGGGGCGAAACTTCATTGCAAGGCACCGGAGCAAAATTTCATTGCTTGCACTAGGAAATAAATCTCATATTTTAATAAAGTCGTTACGAGAAAGATGTCCGTAAAGAATACACAGGATGTGAAACCCACAAATCTGCCTGTGACGGCGACGAATTCGCATCCCGCTGCTCCGGAGCTGAATGCTTTACCAGTTAAGGTGCACCGACGGAATTTATCTCTTTAACTTTTCCTTTTTGACATGTGCTTCACCTCTGTAGTACTTCGAAACGAAAACTATCGTAAAGGCAAAATGATTATCTCAAAGAAGCATTTGCTTTTTAAGTTCAAGAAAAGACCAGAATATGCATTAAAAGTTCAGAGAGAGAGAGTAAAAACTGTTAAAATCTACGATTTTCTTTCCGAGGATATGGGGTTGAGGTTTTACTTTCACTTATTGTATAAAAACTGCTTCACAAAATGACAAAAGGCTACGTGCGTGGCGAAATATTTTGGATTGCAAATATTTTAGTGTAATAAATTCATATAAATAGTTTTTTTCTCTTGATACATGTTTTAGTGATTGATTTTTAATGCAAAATGGGGTAACTGACAAATTAGTGACTTTTTAAACTTTTCTACGCGTTCATATATGATTTTTTTTTAATTTCTAGTAATGTTTTTAAAGTCACTGAATAAATGACCTCCATGTGTTGCCCGAAACCAACTTTGATATTGTTCTTTTTATTTTATTTAAATTTAAGTATCTGGTTTGCGCACAAATTGTTAAATATATAAAAGCAAGGGCCACAAAATGATGAAATTAAATTTGCGATTTCATGAATTCGGAAAATATCGAGGTCGTTACAATAATCACTTGAAATCTACAGATCTTCGGATTTGTACGGCGAAGGGCGATAACCTATTCGGAAACGGGGCGATTGGAAACAAACAAACAAAAAAACTTAAAAAAAAAGAAACATCTTTTTAGCCTCGCACCCGAAAACTTACACACACAAAATAACAATTGTAAAAAATTCTAACTAATTTTTTCTTCTTAAAGAGCGGAGCCCCTTAAACGCGCGAGGCCCGGGGCGACCGCCCGTTTGCCCCTATGGTCCAGCCGGCCCTACATGTATGACTCTAAAACTTCCGAAATATCTAACATTAATGTTGACGTTAGCACAATGCAAAGCTTAACTTAAACTACGATACCCTTATTAATGAATCTTGAGCACCCCGTTCATTCTTTTTTTGGGGGGGGGGTGAAAGAGGTGTGTCGATTATTTCGTATATGCTTAAGTTATCTGCTTATAAAATATCGGTTTTGTCGTCCTTCCTCCCTGAAAAGTGACGTGACATCCGATGGCAGCGCCATCTACCGCTTTCATGATTGCGGGCAGCAAGTTTTTCTGCGAGCACGACACACTAATTCTTCTAGGCACTGTAGTTACGGGGAGAAAGGTGCAGTGTGTGCGTCACTGCCTCTTGCCGGAGCTCCGCTCTTGACGAAGCTCCTTGCTCTTGCTGCTGCGGTGAGTGTCGTGTTTACAACTTGTGACCCCACAGACGAGTGTGTTTGACAGGGATGGGCGTTTAACAAAACAATTTATTTTTGTTTCGGATTTCTTTTTTCATCTGACAAAAAATTGCATAGATATAAAAACCATCAACGCAAAACTGTAGCTAAATTGAAAAAAAATATGGGCACAAGAAAAAGGTGAGAATAGTGACAAAATTTTAAAAAAGGTAACAAAAAGTGACAATTTAAAAAAAGGTAACATATAGTGAGAAAAGTGACTTGTGCCGAGGTCTGCATTTTGTAATACCAGAGAGCACAATGTCTACAATTTTAAAGAATAAAGAAGCGATTTCTTCTTTTTTTTAAAGGAAGCCACAGCAAAAAGAAAAGAAAGGAATGTGCAAGGTATTGGAATATTCGAGGGACATTTAATGGAAATAAAGTATTCAGTGTAGAGATAAAAATGTGCAACTGAGAAACTGAGGGAATCTATCATGAGAGAGGAAGCTAAAGTCAAAAAGCAACTAGGTCAAATGATTTCTGGTTTCAGAAATTGTCACAATCTTAGACATCATAAGCTTTGAGGTGAAAATGTAACCATGGATGAAGAGATCTGCTGCAAATGGTTGAAGAAACTGTCTGCTATTTTAAAAGAGGATGACCAAAGATGTTTAAAGTGATGACAAAACGAGACTGTTTTTAAAGTGTCTTCCTGACTATATCTTTGAAAGGTGAAACTACTCATGGTGTCAGAAGCACATCAAAGATCATGTATTGAGTGAGTGGACCTAAGAAACTTAAGCCAATAATGACATGCAAATCTAAAAAAACCTAGATATTTTCTGCAGTAAAATCTTGACTCACTGACAATCAATCAAATAAAGACACCCGAATAACTAACAGAATTTTTCAAAACTGTCTGAAAATGGTCTATAAAAAATTGTGCTGCAGATGTGTAAATGATTCTCATCATTAATAACTGTACTGTGCATGAATGCATTTCTGAAATTCAATCCATATAAACATCAAATTTTTACTAGCTGATACATTATCGAAATTGCAAACATAAGACAATGGTGAAGAAACTTGAAGATCTGGTGGGACAAAAACTTGATGAAGAATGAAACCTAGTTTTGCAAAATTTAAAATTAGACAAAAAAGAAACATTTTAAGCATATGAAAATATCGACACTGAAATAGAGGTCTGAGTAGATTTAAGAGTGAGGGATGAAGACATAGCCCAATTAAATCCTCAACTTGTTGATGAAGATGAGTCGGAGGAGTGCTCAAACCTCTACTGTTGTGGGAAAGAAGCCCGAGCAGCAACAAACATTTTGCAAAACTTTTTTGAAGCCACAACTGAAACAAGTGATGAAATTTTTAATACAACTGCGCACTTGAAACTGCTGTTGAACGTGAAAAGCTAATAAAAACAAAAATCTCTAACAGATTTCTTCAAACTGTAGCCACGTAATTCAGTATATTAAGTTGTTTTTTTTTATCCTATTTTCATTGTGATGTCATTTACACCCAAACAATAGTTTGAATACATAAAAAATATTTACACTTTAAAAATATGCAGTTTTAATGTAAAATGTACATTTAAAGATGTAGCTAAATATGTAATTGAGTTTGCATAACTTTCAGTTGACGACTTGAGTTTCTTTTTCACTCCCCTTTGGATTTGTCTTTTGAAAAGTTGACTGTACTTTCAGAAAGTACGTAAGCTACAAAGATTCGTTGTTTTCTAGAAATTTAATTTTTTCGCCAATAACATTTGCACTGTCTTTTGCATCTTGAATTTTTGCTTTCTTGACCTGTAGCTGCTGTACCATCATTGAAACCTTCCTTTTTTCATTTTGTGCTTTCTTTTTCTTATCATCTTCAATTTGAGCAGCCTTCACAAGTTTAGCATTTTTAGATCAAGAATTTTGGGCTGTCAGTAATATAGGTTTTGTTACCTTTATGTTTTGGATACCATCAATTTGTGTTGTTGCATCATACGCAGTTCTGTATGCAACCAATGTTGCCTCCTTCATGTTATCAATAAGGCTCCCAGAATTAACAGAGAAACAGAAACCCCTTTCAACATGAGCATTGTCATGAGACAAGATAATTTTAATAACTGAATACAGTTCTTGATATTCAAGCTTTAAAAACATTTTTCTCCAAAAGTGATCAATGCATTCATGTGATCGAGAAAAATGCTGACATTCTTGAACTGAAAGAGTAGATGTGAGTTTCTTAAAACTAACTGATACTTTATCAGCTTGTGGACAATCTATCCAGTTGTGTTCAACCAAAGTAGTCAGCAAACTTGAAAACCATTTACAGCTAATATCTTGATTGTGTACAACATTAGGATTAAGAGAGGACAGAGCCTTAGTAAAATTTAGAAGCTAATGATGATCGATCTAATAATTTGGTAACAACGCTTTGGTACACAGATCTGCATTCACTTCTGAATTTTAAAATTTCAATGTCCACTATACTGGCTGACACCTTTTAATTGCTGCATTTGTAGCAAAACCAATCTTAATGTCTTTTGCTGACAATAAGTTCTTTTTTGCTAACATCAGTGTCTGAGTATGTCAATGACTTCCTAATAACCTCAGATTTCACAAAGCATTCCATGATACTTTCAATTATCTGAACCAAGGATGTGTACAAAAATGGTGAGTATGGAGCATTTGTTTGAAAATCTCTTAGAAAAGGGTCAAGTTTTGAAGACAGACACACATAAAATGCTAATTTCACTGGTAGCAAATTGTCCTTTAAATGCAATGAGAAAATGTACTAAAACTCCCACATTTTGGAGTCTTTTTTTCTGTTCAATAATTCCATTCACATATTCTGCAATGGATGGAATCAACTCTATGGTTCTTTCAGCAACCTTCCTATTTTCCAGCGACTGAACAGCACAGAACTACAATGGAAAAGTGCTTGAACCTGATAACCTTGGAAAATCAGTGCAACAAGCAGGAACATCTTTCAAAAAGTTATAAAGAGCTTGAATATAATACTCCATCCTGCTTCCTTTATTGCAGCTTTGAATGCATAGTGCATGGTATGTAAACCGCAAGATCCAAATTCTAATACTATAATATTCATGGCACACTCTTTCACATGAGCTTTCCAGTCCCTTAGAAACTTTATATATTGACATTTGGTCCATTTTTGGTCCTGCAGATATTGCTGTAAATGGAAACGTGAACTTATACATTAAGAACAACTTGAAATTATATGAGAAACATGTAGTAGCGGAAACATTCTCCAACAAAAGAAATTTTTCAAATCGGCCTCTTAGAAGCAGAGATATTGACGATAATAAAATATACATCTACGCCCCCTGGCGGAGAAACCATGCATTATTTTAAGAACTGGTAGCTGCGCCTCTAGGCTCGCTACGCTCGTTTCCAGAGTAGCACTCGGGCCCTGCAGCCCGATCTTCAAGTACATGACATGAAATAAAAACTGGACCCCCTACCCAGAATTAGCTATGACCCCCTACCCCATAATGTGGGGGTTGCAGGGTGCTATCAGCACACCCATGCTGTTCAAGATAGTTTGCCGAACACGAGGAAGACTTTCAGGCATTTGCCATGGCCTCCAAATTCCCAGACATCAATCCAACTAACTATGATACATATGTTGCCCCCGAACAAAAATAGTAATTGGTTCAAACTGAAATGCAAATTACATTACAAGTTGGTGCATTGTTACAATATAACAAGGTTCTTCAAGATGGTTTAGTTTTATACTTTAAAGAAAATGCATATTTATGAATTACTAAGTCCTGGTTAGCTCTTACTTCATTTGTAAAAATAGTTCTTGCACAAGAACAAAAATATGCAGGAACCATGAAGCACTTCCATAATAAGAACACTGAAAACAAATAGCAGAAAATACCTTCTTTTTAAGATACTGTAACCTAACTGCTTTGATTAAATGAAATTGAATTTATAGTTTTCTGAAAGATTACAAACTTGCCTGGAATCATGAATTTCATTTGCCCCTTGTGTGCTGGGTTACTGCAGCATAAAAGCAAAATATGCAAAATACTAATTTCTGTTATGATACTCACTTAATTGATCAGATAGTTCATACTCTGTAACATAGACCTTAAATTCTGAGACTGGCGATTTTCCATACTCTAAATTCTGTGCTACATAATATTTTCATACAGAATAAATATTTTTTGATTTCGGCAAATATGTCTTAAATATGATTTTAATTTTTCAGGAAATTCTAGATCTTTTTACCTATGTTTTCATTTATTCTTTGTTTCACTTTGAAAAGTTTAAAATATAAATTCCAATGATCTCAGTGAAAAATATTTGATGAAAATAATTTGTTGATTATTACAAAGACACCTCTTAACTTAGAAATGGCTGCTGAAAAAATATGGTTGAAGTTGAAGAATTCAATACATTTTTGTTTTGAGTTGGTTTCCATTTTCTGTGCGACACTAAAATAAATGGAAATTAAAACACCTAAAGAATGCATACAATTACAAAAAGATTTTTTACTGTGATAGATACCTTAGTTAGTCGATCTATTATAATGCCTGGGGATGTTCCAGATGGTTCGCCCTCAAAATATTCTCCAGTGCTGTCAGTATTTGGCCGCTCATCTACTTTGTTTTTTCGTCCAAACCAGTAAGATTTCTGTGAGAGAAAATGAAAAAAGAAATGAAAACTGATCTCCATTTTGACTTACAGATGGTGCTCTCTACATATTTGAGGCTTGGATTAAAAGTTTGGAAATTTCAGAATTAAAAAATGCCTCAAAAATTAATATAGAAATAATCTCTGAAGCACATGATATGCACATACACATCTTATCAGAATACAACAACAGAAACACAAGTGAATTTAATGATTTCCAAAGCAAATGGCATGCTTATCAGCACTTCATCAGAATCAGAATAAAACAGGTAAGCAAGTTCAATATTTACCTAGACTGACTTTTATTATACTATAGATAAAGTATTTAAAGACAAAAACTAACTTTTGAAAACTAGAAAAACATGAAAAATCCATGAGCTAAGTTTAGTCTACCTGAATATATTTTCCAAACCTCTAACCTAGTTAAATATTAAATCAAAATAATTCCATTTACAAATCAACACATGGCTGACACTAGAGAAATTTGATAAAATCATTGCGCACTTTTGATGCTTTTTAAAGTCAAAGTATTGATGTTTTTAAATCATCATGAAACCCTCATCACTACAACTCACTGTCAGTTTCAGTTTAAAAATAAAATACATGGAAATTTAAGAAATTAGCATTAAAAAGTATGCTTTGACATGGTTCTAAGAAACCTAATAGTTCAATCGAGTTTTCAGGAGCTCAGATTTTGTTGCAAATACATCAGACACAGAAATTAACGCTTACACCCCCTGCTGGCCAAACCAGTCTTTATCAAATATTAGAATTTATATGCAAAGCATTTCCTATCAGGAGCTGTATCCGGTGCAGAAAGAATTTTTCAGATCAGAGTTTTTTTTTATTGGAGGTTTAACGACCACCGTGAGCAACTCAATGGGCTATAAGCAGTCACCCGTTCCTAATTTATGGTCACTGGTTCCAGGGAAGGGAGAGAGCCAGTGCCGTAAGACAAACACAACATCCGTGCCTCAACAGGATTCGAACCCGGACCCCTTTCGGACGAATGATCAGAAGCCATTGCTTAGACCACTGCGCCACAGGGGCATGGCATCGGAGTTTAGAAGCAGAGATATCGAAGAAAACACAATTTACCTTTATGCCCCCTAGCGGAAAGTCTATGCATTACTTGAAAATTTTGAAATTATATGAAAAACATTTTACCTTGGAGATGCTATCTAACATAGAAGGAATTTTTCAAATCCTGCTTTTAGAGGCAGATATATTTGACAGAAATAAGATATACGTCTATGCCCCTTGGCAGGGAAACCAGGCATTATTTTAAGAAGAAAATATTCTCAAATGTTTATCGACATGAGCGCTATCAGTCCACGTAAGGATTTTCTCAATCGAGCTTTTAGAAGCTCAGATTTTGCTGCAAATACCTACAAAGCAGAAATTAACGCTTACGTAAACCTGGTGGCCAAACTATAGTTTGCAAAATATTTGAAATAACAATCAAAACATTTCTTACTAGGAGCTGTATCAGGAAAAAAAATTTCAAATCGGAGCTTTAGAACAGAGATAACGGGGAAAGAGCAATTTACCTATACTCCCCCTAGTGGAAAGTCAATGAACTACTTGAAAATTTTTAAATTATATGAACATGTTGCACTGGAAACTCTATCCAACAAAGAAGACATTTTTCAAATCGGACCATTAGAAGCAGAGATATTGACAACAATAAAATATACATCTACGCCCCCTGGCGGAGAAACCAGGCAATGTTTTAGGAAGAAAATATTCCAAAAAGGTTTGCCGACGTGAGTAGTATCGGTCGTCCACAGAAGAATTTTTCAATCGAGATTTTTGAAATTTAAATTTTGCTGCAAACACATCAAAAGCAGAAATCAACACTTATGCACCCTTGTGGCCAAACCGTTTTACAGCAAAAAAATTAGAATTTATATGCAAAATATTTCTTATCAGAAGCTGTATCCACTGCAGAAAAAAAAATTCTAATTGGAGCTTTAAAAGCAGAGATATCGAGGAAAACGCAATTTACCTTTACGCCCCTAGCAGAGAATCTATGTGTAACTTGAAAAAGTAACAATACCTAGTCTTCGACGAATGGAATCAAAAGGTAAAATAATTTTTTGAATTGGATGTTTAGAAGCAAATATATGGAATAAAATGTATTTTGAATTCGATATCATCTGCATTTACGCCCTCTAGCGGCGAAATTGCGCATCGTAAAAAAACACACCAAATAAAGGATCATCATTCCAACATTTCAAGCTTCTTAATACAAAAAGAATTTTTCAAATCGGACTATTAGTTACAGAGATATCATGTCTACGGACGGACGGACAAACCAATAACATAAGCACGATCTCTTTTACAAAAGTCGTGCTAAAAATGAAAAAATATCAATACACAGCAAATTTTAATATTTATTAAAGACACAGTCTGTAACTTTGAAATTTTGCAACACCCAGTAGGAATGATTGAAAATGCACCCAAAACAATTATTGGCTAAGCTGAGCTGAGATATGCATATGATAAAACTATGGGACATATACAGTTTATCAATATAAGCAGGAATGCCTCAGCTGTAGCATCACAACTAATGATGATGATGGGCAATAACACGTAACAAGAGATAACTGAAATAAGGAGAATGGATCACGCTTAGTTACGTAAGAAGATTAGAACTTTTTCAAAAAAATACACAGTTGGTAACTTTCAACCTTGTCTTAGATCTTCATCATGCCAATGGAGGACTAAGATTGTTTCCGTATTCTAAGTTCAAATTTTTGATGTTTTTGTTGCTGGAATCTAGAATGGATCTCCAAATCATTGAGATTTAGAGTGGAGATTCCGAATTGCAAGTCTTTGGTGTGAAAAGAATTTCCAGGCTTTCACAACAGTGGAGAGTTAACCGATTATCGAAAGGAGCAATACGTTTTGTTTCATTCCAGCAGGAAGCTCAGGGTCACCAACTTTTCAAGAACAGCTTGAGGAGCATCCATAGAAATTTTGAGGAGGGTCATTCCCCGCGAAATCGTCAGATTTTGAATTAATTTTCCACCAACACATCCCCGATTCTTACGATTTTTTTTTAATGGGTAGCTACTCCCAACTTATAAAAACCCTGAAAGTTTCAATTTTTTATTTCCGATAGGTTAGAAGATATAATTTTTTGAATTTTGGTGCATGGCGGACATATTTTGCGTAAAAACGCAAATATCTCCGTTATTTAGAATAAAAATAAATACATAAATCATCATTCTTCCTTAATTTTTACCAAGGAATCCATTGGTGCAATGCACGCGTTTCTATCTGCTTTAGTTTTTGAGTTATGAGCAATGGGAGAGCCTTTCTTCAATGCTTAAAAAGGCAATGTAGTACAGCACTTAGAAAGCTGCAGTTATTATTCTTTGCAAAGAAAGGTTTAATCTATTAAATGAAAAAAAACCCTTGGGCTTTTGTCTGAGCGCCGAGAAAAGAATTTTTAAACATGGTGCATGGCCAGTACATTGCAATGATGACAGCGCAATCGGCGAAGCACGCAGCCTCGTGGCCACGGCTGTGCGGAGACTTGGTACCGGAAAAAGAACGGCAATCCTCCCGCTCGCAAGAAGCGATCCCACCCATCACCCACATCGCGCGGACGCATATATTGTTGAACTCACGTTTTGAAGGAAAGGAATTCTTTATTTAAAAAAAGCATGATTAGTTCATGAACGATGTTTATATTTCGATGTCTCACAATGCTGTGATTAACTTCCATGCCAGTTTTTGATTAAATTTAATCAAATCAGATAAGAAGAAGTTGAGCTTCCGTGGAACACATTTTTTTTTTTTTTAAATCCGGTAACAAATTTGGCAATTATTATAAAAATTTAACATCTACAGGTTTTACAGTGTTTGCGAGATTTTCCTGCGTTTTGTGTCATCATCTGAATCATTTCATGAAATCGATGCAAAACCAAAACTATTTGGGGGGGGGGGGATGATTGCTGCCAATGCTTTCGCTCTAGATGAGAGATCGTGGTGAAATTTCTTTGGCTAATTTTGGGAATCGTCATGTATTTTTTTAATCAGCTTTTTTTTTATTCTGGCGAGTATGTATGTATGTATGTATGTATGTATGTATGTATGTATACATGGATAAAAAGTTCCGTCGTGCTTAGTTTTCAGATTTATCATGCCGACGATGAAATGAAGCCTCTCTCCTTTTTAGATGTTTGTAGAGGGTGCGCAAAGGTCTGGAGCGTCAAGTGACCCGATGCTCCAGACCTTTTGCGCACTTTGTCTGATCAACATCCCGCAAATTTATTGCTTCTCGTAAAGATATCTTTAAGTATACACTTGCCGCCCCGGTGGCGCAGAGGTCTAAGCGGTGGCTTATGAATATGATCATTCGTCCAAATTGGGTCCGGATTCGAATCCCGGTGAGGCATGGATGTTGTGTTTGTCTTACAATGCTGGCTCTCTCCCTTCCCTAGAACCAGTGGCCCCAAATTAGGGACGGGCGACTGCTTGTAGCCCACCGAGTTGCTCTCACTGTGGTCGTTAAACCTCCAATAAAAAAAAAAAAAAAAAAAGTATAAACTTGCCATTCGCCGCAGGATGAAAAATGATGTTGACAAAAAAAGTGTTAGGAAGATTTTATATGTGCACGCAAAATCTTCGATTATTTTCTGTGAAGGTAATATACTTTTTCTGTAGCGTGGAAACTATTGACCTGCGAGAAAATTTAATGTTCGTGTCACCGATGGAAACCAATCAGTTCCAAAATTTCGGCTTTTGGAAGTTTATGAATTGTAGCCTCTTAAATAAAAAAGCAAAATGGCATTCCACATGGCTGTTAGTTTTTGTACTTATGGTAGGGAAATGGGGGGAGGGGTCCTCTTAATGAATTTCTAAGAGAGCAGCAGAAACACGCGTTTTGGAATTATAGTTGAAAACGATCAGAGAGAGAGATTCCTTGTCAGGTTACAAACTGTACTTCATAAATAGCTTTATGAGAGAGAGAGAGAGAGAGAGAAAAGACCTAAGTAAGCTAAAATTGCGAATAGTAACTTGCCATAGAGATTCGTATCCATAGTTCCCATACTACATACGTTGAATAAATACTACATACAGTATTCACTTGAAAACTTTTTTTGACTAGGGATAACATTGATCAGTGTCGAGTAATATACTGATTTCATTGTCCCGTTCCGCCAATCTGTCTTGGCTCCACGGGGACTTATTGAGCACCTTGGATGTTATTTTGACATGTTGCGACAATTATCCTGCCTTGAGACGCCGGTTCGGACCCTGGCCACCCCAATGGCCCAGAGACCAGCCCGTGGTGACGTGCTGGCAGGCGACCTAGTATACCTTGTCTGGGTTCCCGCTCTGTCTGGCGGGATAGGTCGTTTCTTACTTTATCGTTGACTGGAAGATTCCTTGCCCTCGAACTTTTTTTTTTTTTTTTTTTTTTTTTTTTTTTTTTTGGGGGAATAATTTCCCTTTATTTTCTTTTTCAAAACATCTACACACATGTATACACTGTCCTCATGCTTAGGACTTACACAACATCAAGAGATAGCAAAAAATTTATTTACAGAATATTTACATTGGTGGTCTCTTCGTCTGCTTTCCCACAGACCTCTACCCTCATTCATCTTCCGAATCGCTTTCGGTGTGCACGTTCACCTCCTGCGTTTCGGTCCCCGTTTGATTAGGGAAGATGGTATGTTGCTGGAGGGTTAGCCTTTCAACCAAGGCTATTATCACCCTCCTGTTAACGGAAGATTGGATGAGCAGATCCAATCTTCGCGTTCTTTGCACACCTGGGATCAGTGTGTTTCTCCATTCGGCGAAGCCACTGCATTCGAGCACGCAGTGTTCTATGCTTGCCGCTCTATTTCCACAGGGACAAGTGCAGTTCCTGATGGCAAATCTGCCCAGGTATTCAGGGCTGATGCCATGGCCACTGAGTACCTGATTCAGGAACTTATTTGTCTGTGCTCGTTTGGTCGAGACCTTCGGAAACACTCTGTGTGTCTTCCGCCCTGTCTCTCCCGTGTCCCACCTGACCTGCTATTCGGTCATGGTCCGACGTGCCAATGCTGCGCGAATACACCTTCGCGGCGTTCTGCATTGCACGTCGACCGTCTCTTTCAGCGTGGCTGCCTTCGCCAGCTGATCTGCCCTTTCGTTTCCTAGGGTTCCGACATGGCTTCGTACCCAGTGGAAACTAACTGCCCCATCTCCCTCTGCCCTCAAGAGGGTTTTGATCCTCTGGACGATGGGGTTTCTTCCCCTGAATCTACTCAGAGCCTGCAGTGCTGCCTCACTGTCAGAGTAGAGTTTTATTCTTTCGTCACTACGCCTGGGGAGTGCCCAGGTGAGTGCCGTCTCTATCGCCAGAAGTTCTGCCTGGAAGACAGAAGCGTTCTGCGATAATTTCACGCTTCCTGCAGTGGCTTCGTTCCCGTCCGAGAACGCACAGAAGCCTGCCCCCACTTGTCCCTTCAACTTTGAGCCGTCCGTGAACAGCTCATGCCCAACTCCCGTGGGTTTCTCCTTGTCCCACGGTGGGCAAATTTCCTCGGCAGGGTGGATCTGCCAGTCCACGCTTTCCATCTCCATGTCGGAGGCTCGATGCGGCGCACCGAGAAGGTAGGCGTCCTCGCCTGACCTTAGGCAGTGCATTGCTGCCTCCCTTTCCACTACTAGGTCTGCCGGCTCGCACCCCGCTAGCACTTGGAGTGCTAGAGTCGACGTTGTGCGAAAACAACCGGTTATCCCTAGTAGGGCCAACCTTTGGATTTGGTTTATCCCCTTCTTCATTCTGACTGTGGGAGTCCACCATGCTCCACTTGCATACATCAGAATTCTTTCAATTCCTCTCTGATAGATGGCCTTCTTGGTTTTGCCCGTTAACCTCATGCCATTCAATCTATTGAGAATCACCGTGCACCTTGTTCTAAGGTGCCTCAGGTGTGGCAGCCCTGATAGACTCTGATCCAGGACCACACCCAAGTATTTCATTTCACGCACCGCCTTGATAGTGCACCCTTGGAATCTGCACTGGGGTGGTGTTTTCATTATTCCTCTCTTAGCTATTGCTAGCAGAGTGGTCTTCTCAGGAGCGAAGCACAGTTTGCTTTCTCTGCTCCAATTTTCTAGCACATCCAAGGCCCTATGTGCTTCTCTTTCGATCACGTGTCTCCCTGAGGCGGAGACCACGAGAACGAAATCGTCCGCATAGGCTTGAATCTCCACTGCGGGCCCCAGGTCTAGGTTCAGTGCTGAATCAGCAACTATATTCCACCAGAGCGGCCCGGAGTTGGATCCTTGCGGACACCCTCTATGGTACGAACGCGAGGATTGCCCATTCCCCGCTTCGAACTCGACTCTTCTATCAGACAGGTAGCTGCTGATCAGTTTGAACAGGTTCCTTGGACAGCCAAGTTCTTTAAGTCTGGTTAAAACCATTGGCCACCAGACACTGTTGAATGCCCCCCTCACGTCTAGTGAGATGAAGCAGGTATGGAGCCCCTCCGCTTTGTTCCTCTCTGCCCTCTCTCGGAGGCTGCGAATTGCCTGCGTTGCGCAACGCCCCGGAAGGAAACCAAATTGGTTCCTGTTTAGCTTTCCCTGCTCCATGAGAAAGCCAAGCGCTCTGTTCGTTATGAGCTTGTCCAGCACCTTGCTCCACGCCGAGAGGAGGCAGATGGGCCTATAGGCTGCGGGATCATTTTTGTTCTTTCCGGTCTTGTTGAAAAGAACTAGCACCGCTGTTTTCTACAAGTCTGGGAAGATTCCCCTCCCAAGGCATTCGTTTAGGAGCGCCACAAAATACCCGGGATTTGCATAGTAGATTTCTCTGACTATGCTGAGGTCGAACCCATACTTGCCTGGTGCTTTGCCCGTATTTAGACTGGAGAGGGCATTCTCCACTTCGTCTCTCGTGAAGGGGGGTCCTCACCAGTGTCCGGCGGGATCCGACATTCTTCCCTTATTTCTTTTTGTTGAGGGGAGTCCCCTTCTCCCTCGTCTCCTTGGAAGTGGTAATCCAAGAGACTTTCTACGGTACTATCAAGAGTCTTTGATAGGCTACCGTCTGCCCTTTCTACCGCTGCCAGTTTTAGCGGTTCGGTTATGGATCCCCTCGAGATCTTGTAGGGGATCCCGAAAGGGTCAGCCGGAGTTTGAAACTCACACAGTTTTCTCCAGTAGGAGATTTTCGAGAGATTCAGTTCTCTCCTGTATGCTGAACGAGCCTTTTTATGCACTTCTGTGCACTCCCTGTCTTGCGGAGTAGCTTTTGCTCTTTGCAGAGCTTTCCTACTCCGCCTAGCTCTAGCCCTTAGAGCTTTTAGTTTCTCCGACCACCAGGGGTGGGGGTCCTTGGCTCCCCTTTTATTTCCCCTACTACTCTCACATAGCGTTGTTATTTGACTGGTAAGTTCTTCAAAGAGGAAGTTGAGGTCCGACACTTCTGCGGCCTCTTCTTCCCTCCTACCCCCCAACAGGGTAGTTAACTTGGCTTTAAAATCCCACCAGTCTAGGTTCTTCATTAAGAACCTTTTGCGCTTGGGTCGGATGGGCTTTTCCGATCCCAAAATGAAAGATAGCGCTAGGTGGTCACTGCAGCTCTCGTCGTCCAGTACTTGCCAATCCTGGACAAGGCTGCGCTTAGAGACTCTGACGAGAGTAACGTCGATCCAAGAGCAGCCCCTCGCCCCTTGGAAGGTCGGGGTGCTCTCTGGATCGTTCAAGAAACTCAGGTCTGCCGCGTTGGCAAAGTCCACTAGTAGCTGGCCGCGTTCGTCCTCGTTCTGATTGCCCCAGAGAGGACTCTTCGCGTTGAAGTCGCCTGCTATTATTATCTCATGACTGGGGAATTCCCCTAATAGAGCCATTAGCTCATTCAGCGTTTCTCTCAAATTGCCTGCTGGAGAACTGTATACGTTCACCATTAAAAATTTCGCATCACCACATTCCACGCCCAGGGCGACCACGTTCTCGGAGCATTTTATCTCGAGAACCGCTAGGGACGGGTCTTTCACGACCGTGGCCACCCTGGGCTTTGCCACCCTAGGGTGGTAGATCCGGTAGGAGTTAGGGAAGCCCACCACTCTTCCCCCTGTTCGAATGGTTCCTGCAATAGCAGAATATGAGCTTTTTGCTCAGTGGCTGTCACCAGGGCCTGTGTTGTTGCTGCCCGTGCGTGGTGCAGATTGATCTGAAGCACCTTAACGCCTCTCTTTGGTTTATTATCCATAATGAGTGCGTTCTTTTAGCAGAGCCAGTTCTCTGACAAGGCTTGGGCATTCCTTGTCTAGACTCGAGTGGCCTACATCCACTCGACGCCTGAATCTCTTGTTGTTTGCCAAGCAGTTAGTGCAGACCGGGCTATTGCTGCACTCTTGGCGCTTGTGCCCGGTTTCCCCACACCGGGCACACCTATCCTGCTCTTCGGTGCACCTTGACCTAAAGTGCCCGAACCCGTTACACCTGTAGCAACGGACCTCCCTCAGATATTCCCTTACTGAGTGGACGGTCCATCCCACTCCGAGCTTGCCTCGCTTCATCACTTTTTTGAAGGTCAGTGGGTCCGCCTCCGCTACCCAGTGGCGTTTCCCACCCTTCACCTTCAACGAGAACTTGAGCTGGAGGCTGCTCTCCTCCAACTCTGGGTTCTGTTCCGCGAGACATTGCTCGACCTGTTCCCTTGACAGGTTTCCGTCTATCCCGTAGACGATAAACTTCGGATTCCTTTTAGCTGGCAATCTGGACCGAAGGTTTTCCTTCGTCACTGCATTGCTTTTTAGCTCGGAATCCAGTTTCTCTATTTCTTTTGCAGAGGAGCATTCGACCATTACTCCTCCCCCATTGACCTTTCTAACTCCCTTAACCCCAATCTGGAGTTTGGCGGGGCAAATCTGAGTTTGCAGAACCGCCTTAACGTCTTCTGACGAGGGAGAACCCTTGTCTGTTACGGGGTAAACGAGAAGCACGTGCCTCTTCTCGACCCTCTTGGCTACCACCTTCTTGGCTACCTCCTTCTTAGCCGTTTTCTGCTTAGGGGCCGCGTTCCCCTTGCCGGGCTTCGCTCGAGCCGCTTCGGCATATGTTTTTGGAGCCGCGCTAGCGTGCTCACTTCTTTCCTGTAGTCTCCCTTGGATGAGACTCATTTCTATCACTTGCTTGGTGCAAGCTACCTGTAGCGAGTTCGCTACCTTTCTTATCTTGGTTCTGGTGTTAACCAGAACCTTATTTGATGGATTCTCTAGAATCCTCTCCAACTCTTGAAAGAAGGAGTTGACTGCGCTTGCGAATTCCGACGGAATTTCTAAGCCGCAGTCTGCCTCAACGGGCTCACTTGGACCGGGGGTTGAAGCCCCCGCGTCCTCTGCCATCTCTCTACTCGGGTTGCTAACCGAGTGTAAGCCCTGGGACCTGTGTCCCTGGTCGGTCAGACTTAGGTCGTTCGAAAGTCAGGTGCTCAGCGGTACCCTGAGGTTCTTCCGCTGTAACCTGCACCTGACCCTGGTTGAGTGCGGGATTTGGACTGATCCGTAGATCAGTGGGACCAGCACGGCGACGACGTACCCGCTCGTTTGTCAGAGTTGCGCACCTTGCTTTGACCGAGGTTTGGACTTTGGCCTTACAAGGGCAGTTTTAACTAAGTCCAAACCCACTGCCTTGAAACCCTATTGTATATTCAGGGATCGAATTAATAAAAAAATTTTGAGGGGAGCAATTCACTCCCCTCGCTCTGCTAGCAGAGTCTATTGGAACAGCAGTCGATTTGATTCGCAATCAATCACACGGTACTCACTCAACCAGCCTCTGACAACGGCGAGTAAAGTGTACATGAACGGATTTTTTTGCCAAAATTTCTGCCAAGCACTTCAAAGTGTGTGCTTCCTCTCCCATCACGTTTGGCCCCCACCCCCTTTTTTTATGGCCCACCCAGTTCTGAGCAGCTGGTGTCGCCACTGCCCTGCGTTTGTTAACTTATTTGCCATTATGGTATGACATTTTCTGTTCGCCACAAATGTAGAACTGTTTATTTTTCTTAGAGACGGTTTATTCTTTTTATCCGTGCTATGGCCGACACTCTTGCTTCTAGTTTTTTTTTTTTTTTTTTCTGTCTTTTAAAGACAAGATAGCCTGAGACCTCGAATCTCTCAGATCCTAATTTACGACCTCTGGCAAACAGAGAATTAATTTCTAAGAGTGAGCATCGTAAGTGGAAAAGCTCCGTAGTGTATTTCCTCAGATCTCTTTTATTCTTTTGTGATTTGAAAGTTGCTGCCTAGTTTTTCAGCGTCTTTGTGCATTGTCATTGTCGCGTAATGCGTCAAAAAAAAAAAAAAAAAACTAATTCTTAATTTAAGAGACAGTTAAAGTAACTTGTCAATATGAGGATGATAACTGCGTTGCTACTGATAAAGAGAAACAGAAGCTCATAAAACAGAGTGGACAAATTACAATTGCTAAATAGTAACATGAGTTCCATACTTGTTTTTCATAAATTCGTAATCAATAATTGCGATACACTGGATATTACATTAATGAAAACGTATTCATACGTTCGAGGTCTATTAATGTTTCTCATTATATCTAAATTTATTAGCATGATTAATAAATAATAATAATAATAATAATAATAATGGAAATAAATCCAATTGCTACCACTCTGACACCGGGATGTAATTATAGGAGGCATAACATTTTTTGTTGAGTGTAACCGTCAAACTGTATTTTCCTATTTTTGGGCTACACCACGAACAGTTAAAGTGTTTTTCTTATTTTAGGGTGCTGTTGTACGTTTTGTTTCATATGAGCTTTTGAGAGTTTTATGAGCTCCCACTTGACGCGTAATCTTTAAATAAGCAAATGAAATAAAAAATTAATAAATAAAAAACAGGCAAGATGACAACTGCGAAATATACTCGTTCATTTAAATACCAGATCTACAAGAAAATAATCGATAACATTTTTTCTAACCCGACGCTGAGCCTTGCTAACGTCATCATCTGTGATCGTCAAGTATCTGATGTGAACTAAAACACAGTACATATATCTCCTCTACCTCGCAAGAATAGGCACCGAGATATATATCCCCGATTACTTTATTTCTCAAGCTGTCATTCCTTGATCATTTTCTCTTACGGCAGGCGTGGACAACTAGACAATTTATTAATTCCTGAAATAGAACTATTTCATGTCTAAAAATTCTGTCGGATAATGCGTGAGCTGTAGAAATCATTAATAAATATTCCAAAAACTGTTTTCAATGTCAATTGCATAATTTATAAGCGTCAGTACTGTATATCGTTAAGCTATACGGGGAGAAAAAAGTTTATATTAGTTCTTCTCGTCTTTGATTGGTAAGAATACCAATATATTTCCGACGTCTGTCGCATAATTTTTATGCATTATTTGTGTGTAACCTTTTTCACGGTATGCTCATATTGGTAAGCTGTACGGAGAATATGGTTTATATTAGTTTTCCTCGTCGTCGAATGGCTAAGAATGTGGTTGATAGCATCTGACGATTTGGCGTGAAATGACCGCTTAGTAATATTTTACAGTTATATTATTTGAAATGTCTTTAAACATAACATGAATTCACTATCCTTCCTCCTTCAAGCATCACATCAAATTATCGTGCGATCTGACCAAAGCGTGCAATAGTATCTTGATCTCGAGCCCGTCCGAAGGCAAACATCCACTCCCGCTGCCGTTGGCTGGCTGTCAACGCTATGCGCCACGCGCCTTTTCACATTGGCAAAATACGTGCCGTGCACCATATTAAAAAATTCTTTTCTCAGCACGCACGCGAAAGCCCAAGGTTATTTTTCTTCATTTGTTAGACTAAACTTTTCTTTAAAAACGAAAAACAATTGCGATCTTCTAAGTGCCGTACTACATTGCTTTTTTATGTTTTGAAGAAATGCTCTCCCATTGGGCGTAACTCAAAAATTAAAGAAGATAGAAATTCGTGCAATGCACCAATCAATTCCTTGGGGGAAATCACGAAGAAGTGGTGATTTTGGTACTTTTTTTATCCAAACAATGGAGATATTTGCGTTTTTACGCGATTAAGGCCCGCCATGCACCAGAATTCGAAAATAAATATCTTCTAATCTACAGGAAATAAAAAATGAAACTTTCAGGATTTTCATACCTTGGGGTGATCTATTCATGAAAAAAAAATCGTAAGAATCGGAGATGGTGTGGTGGATAGCGTCAATCGTCGTGGAATGACCCAGGAGCATTTTTCCTTACTTGAGGAACAGTTATAAAAATATGTGCAAGAAATATTTGAAATGTTTGAAATTAACAATCATTTCTATTAAGTCAGTGTAATTTATTTTTCACCTACCTGTACATCATTTCAGAGATAAATTTGTGGCTTTTTTGCCTCCTGAAGTACTTCATTGGTTAACACAGTCTGATAGCAGACACTTCCTTAGGCTTTAGCAGAACATTTTTCAATTAGCAATGCCTCCAATTTCATGCCTAAATTGCTTCTGTAATCAGTTAGATTTTGATTTATGATACTAAAAACTCTTCCACATGAAGCATCGCTGTGTGGTATTAAGAGCATAGACATAATTACATCTGGTAAGTATTTGTACTTAGGGGATCCATTATGGTCTTTTACCTGTTTAATTAACAGCCATGCTACATCTGGTATGTTACAAGAAGTAATCTCATCACTAAGAGAATCAATCTGATAGTTTATAAATTCTGATTCAACAACATCCTTCACCTCATCTGAATACACAAATAAATCAAGAAAAAATACAGGGAAGAAATTTTGTGCTTCTCTTTCAGTTTTACATCTGCAATTGATGAATGTTCATATAGCTTGTCTTGCAGTGGAAATATTTTCAAAATATATGTACATCCTTTATGGAAATATTTTCATACACAGCTATAGAATTTTTTTTTTTACAGAATTTAAAATATTGGGACTATTCAAAAATTGATGGGTTTTAGCTCCTATTACGCGTTCATTATCTGACTTTTGATTCTTTTTGTCACCAAAATCTACATTATGCACAGAGTTTGCTGATGCAAATACTGCTAGCTTAATGTATCTAGCTAATAATTCAGTTAAAAGTGATGTAATTTCTCGATGAAACACATGTGTCAGGTGCATCACTCTGCATCAATAAATTGGCTTTATTAAATATGGGGACAGTTACTTGAAGAAACAATAAATACAGCTTTGTTGCAGGAGTTTCAAAACGTTTTTTCACTTTAAAGAATGTGGGAGATTTCCGTTTTTCTTCTTCACAAAAAAATTTGTGGAGAGCACCCCACTGTTCCAAAAATCTATCAATGACACATCCCAATGAAAGCCATCTAGTAGAGCCATATTTTAGAATTTTGTGCTGTTTCAGTCCACAAACACTGACAAATTGCAGAAGTTGAAGACGTTTACGACTTTTTTGAGATAATAATAAACGTCCACAACAAACTCTTCAATATTATAGTAATCCAATTGTTTGACTCCATGCTGTGCTGCCAAATGAATCAAGTGGCAGGCACAGCCATGAATAATTACATTTGGGCTAGCTTTCTTTACATATGAGCTAACCCCTTTGAACCCCATCATCACATATGCATTATCTGCACAAAAGGAGACACAGTTACCCCATGGTATCATTTTCTTTTCCAATTCACTGTTCAACAGATTGAAAATTTTTTCCCCAGTGGAATCGCCTACTAAACAAGGCATCAATAATATTGATGTCACTATTTTTCCAATATCATCATCATAGTACATGACAACAATTGGAAATAACAAGTGAAACTTTTGCTGCAGCAATAATCAGAAAATTGGGAGCAATGGTTTAGTTCTCGCAAACTGCAGAGGACAGTCATATGCAGTGATGGAAAGTTGCAAAACCATTTTTGGAGCAGGTAAAATACATTTTTGGAGCAACAAAATGCATTTTTGGAGCAGATAAAATACATTTTTGGTGTAAGAAAACATTTTTTAGAGCAAGTAAAATATTAGTAGATAGAACAAAATCTTAAGCAAAAAATGTTTTGGAAATAGATGCACCCTACTCAAATTTAAATCATCTTGCATTGAAATACACACACACATATGCAAACATTTTAGTTTTCAAATAGATCAAAAAATTGTAACCATAGCAGGATTCTATTATTAATCATTTATTTTACAATTTTTTTTTAATTTTTTGCTGCTTTTCTGAATATTTAATTGTTCACTTCTATTCATTTCTAATTTTTTTAGTTAGCAGTTAGTTTTGTTTCTTTTATTTTCATTTCTTTTCTGTCCACTTTCTATTGCACTCATGTCTTTTTTATGCCACATTCAATGTTCATCTGCAAATGTTCAGCTTCTTCCCATTTCAAATCACCTTGTGAACATTCAATTTCTTCTCTTTTTTGCTTGTTTTGCTGCGTTTTTCCAGCACTATTCTGCTCTTGATATTTTTTTCCAGGATTCTTTATAAGCAGTCAGAAGTTTTTTTGGTTAGATTAATTTTACTCACATCTCCATTTAATCTTTTGATATGATCTTTGTGCTTCTTGCTCTGTGCATGACGCCTACAATCATCGCGGCCGCCTTGCGACAGGCTGAAATCGCAGCCACATGGTTTATAAAATGTGATTCAGCAAAACTTTAGATGCTTCATAAAAAGGCCATTCTTTACTATACATACCACGATACACTTGACGATAAGTTTTATCTGACTTCGTTCTTTTTGTTGTCGTAGCTGTTTCACTGCTACATTTTGTTTCGTTTTAATCTAATTAACCCTTTCCACTCAAATAACTTTTCACCCATACTCACACAGAACTCGCTTTTTTTTTCTGTAGTAGAGGTCACAGCTTAGCAGTGAAAGCTCAGCTTTAGCTCACCAGCCTTGACATACGAGCTATAGAGACATCATCAGCATGGCGGCTGACATCCGACCTATTCGGCAAAAAAAGAAATGTCTCGCAAGCGTCAATATGCGAGCTATACAGGCGTCATCGGCATGTAGGGTGCCATACGACACGTGCGATATTCGGCGAAAAAGAAATGTCACGCGAGCGCCACAACATGTGAGCTATGGAGGAATTATTGGCATGGAGGGTGACACCGAGACATTCGGCGAAAAAGAAATGTCTTGCAAGCCCCGACATACGAGCTATAGAGGCATCATAGACGTGATGGATGACACTCGACCTATTCGGCGAAAAAGAAATTCCTTGCGAGCGCCGACATGCGAGCCATAGGGGCGTCATCGGCATGACGGGTGACACCAGAGCTATTCGGTGAAAACAAAATTTCTCACGAGCGCTGACATGCGAGCCATAGAGGCGTCAGCGGGTGACACCCGACACGCAGATGACATTTCTTTTTCTTTATCCGGTGAAAAAGAAAGGTCTCGTGAGCCCCGACATGCGAGCTATATAGGCGTCATCGGCGTGGCGAGTGACACCCGACCTATTCAAAGAAAAAGAAATGTCTCGCAAGCCCCGACCCACGAGCTATAGAGGCGTAATGAGCACGGCGGATGACACCCCACACGCAAGCTATTCGGCGAAAAAGAAATGTCTCGCGAGCGCCAACATGAGAGTTATTGAGGCATCATTGGCATGGAGGGTGACACCCGACACGCGAGATATTCAGCGAAAAAGAAATGTCTCGCGAGCGCCGACGTCCAAGATATAGAGGCGTCGTAGGCGACACGCGAGCTATTCAGTGAAAACAAAATTCCTTGCAAATGCCGACATGCGAGCCATAGAGGCGTCATCGGCATGGCGGGTGACACCCAACACACAGATGATGTTTCTTTTTCTTTATCCGGTGAAAAAGAAACGTCTCGCGAGCCCCGCCATGCGAGCTATAGGGATGTCATCTGCGTGGCAAGTGACACCCGACCTATTTGACGAAAAAGAAATGTCTCGCGACCACCGACATGCGAGCTATAGAGGTGTCATCAGAGTGGCGGGTGAGCTATTCAGTGATTTCGTAATATCGGGTGTCAGCCGACAGTCGAGTGGAAAGGGTTAAAATGTTTGCGCTGGAATTTTAACAAGCAGGGAGCCACATGCAATCAATGAACAGAGTTGGCAAAAGGCGCTGAGCTGAGTTTCCTCTCGACTTTTGCACATGGTACTCTCAAATGGCTGTATGGGGAATCACGTGACAAACTCCGCCTCCGTTGGAGGGGGAAGTCAGAACATCGAAGGCGCATAAGGGACTATCTGAAAGTGCGTTTTTTCAAGCAAAAGACGGTAAAAAAATAGAAATTGCATGCCGGGATCTTGCAAGGGCTTTTCCGTAGTTTTTTCGGGTGACTTCCCTAAGACCTTAAGATGGAGTGAAAATCCGTAAAAGTTGGCATCTCTGAATACCTATGAATCCTTTAGAAACAAAACCATTGTATCCTGCCCTCGGAGAGCCATTTTCAGTCATTCTCCACGTCAACAAAATAGCTAATGACTGACCTTACGCTGTATTTATGTAATTGCACACCACGCCCGGAACGAAATAACTGCGTTATCCCAAAGAGCAGGGAACGACATATAAACAATCTCAATTGCACGCACTTCGAAAGACCACCAAACTATCAGTAAACAATCTTCATCAGGATTTCATAACGTACAGCATCGCTTCTCCTACATACCACATGATTACAACAAAACTCCTCCTCCATAAGCAAAAACAATTTAATTTCCTACATCGCAAAAATCATTGTTTTTCTTCGTCACTTTATCTGGGAAAACAACGAATTAGAAGGTAGGTGAAAAACATTCCTAAATTTGGGATTGGCGGTGTTGATTAAGCATCGTTTTCACCTAATTACACGCAGACCTTAAAAAAGCGTCATTTGATTCGACGTTCAAAACAGCATTTTTTGCCGTGAATAACATTTTTTTCGCTCGGCAATTTTTGCAGTGGATTTCCATTTTGCCGCAGTTGGGCGCAAATACCAATTGTTTTCGTAATTTGTAGCAGTTTGGTGCAAGATAATGAAATTGGCGCACTTTGGCGCCAACTTTCCATCACTGCATATGACAGCGAAGCTTACATGGCAGAAAGGGGCAAGGGGGTTCAAGAACGTATCCTTAAAAATATAATCTTGCAGTTTTCTTGCCATGTGCAGCTCACTCTCTTAATCAAGTGGGAGTTCAAGCTGCTAGTGTAAATCCAGACGCAGATACTTACTTTCGAGTTCTCCACTGTTTCTACTTATTTTTTGTGACTTCAACAGCTAGGTGGGAAATATTACAGAAACATGTTAAAATGTCCCTTGAATCCCGATCTAAGACAAGGTGATCCACAAAGATAGAAGCTGTTAGAAGTGAAAGAAAGACAGACTGTTCCAACAAAAGAAGTTTTAGTAAGCTGAAGCATATCGAAACATATCTGCAAAGCACAGCTGGCCAACGGAGATTGTCGGAAGAGGAACAGCTCCCGAAGAGAAAAAATAAATAAAATCCGAGCAGCTGTCAAAACTGTTTCTGATAGAGGGCACTTTTGCCCCGTGGGAAAAGAGAACTCGAGTGTTTTGAACACGATGGAACTCACGATGAAAAAAACGCCGGTGTTTTATGTTATGTATCTTTAGTATGTGTGCGGTCGGCCGTCTGTGTCATGTATTAAATGTAGGTTTGATGTTTATTACTGCCTCTTGAGTGATTCGTGACAACTTTGGAGGAATGTGGATTAATTTGCTATTGTTAATTGATTTAACGACCTCAACACACGGCACCCAAGAACCGTCGTTCAAAAATTGAATGTAAGGTAAGAAGTACTTTATCTTCAATACTGTGCATTCCTGATTGATTTGAACGGCGACACGTTACAGAGATTAACAAATTTAAGTTTGATCTCCATAGAACATGAGTTTGCATCAAAACTTTCTTATGATGATATCATAAAGGCTTTTGCTGCCAGAAAATCCAGAAAAGTCAAGCTGTAGACATGCCTGTTCCTGGATTTAGAAAACTGGGCTTCATCTTAAATTGTAATGCTCAGCTGTATTCAAATGTTTATGTTATACAAATGTTTAAAATGTAAAACTCGAAGGTTTGTGTACTGAATAAAAAATAGTTTGTATATTGAATTAAGTGTTATTTTAGTGAACAGTGTATTAATGCTACAATTATTTATTCAAAAACAAAGTGATAGAACAATGTGGTGAAAGACCAGTTGACCAGTTTTTGAACACGGGAAACTTATTAATTGGCAAGACTAAAATATTAAAGTAATTATTGTTTTTACTGTAAAAGAACTCTTGATTTTATTAACTGTTAAGATTGATTCAAAGAAATTAGTGGTTTAAGGATAAACTGGCCACCCCGGTGGTGCAGTGGTCTAAGCGCTGGCTTATGATCATTCGTTGTTGTTGGTCAGGGTTTGAGTGCTGTTAAGGCATTGATGTTGCACTTGTCTTATGGCACTAACTCCCTCCCTTCCTAGAACCAGTTGTCCTAAATAAAGGACGGGCGACTGCTTATAGCACATTGAGTTGCTTACGGTGTTCGTTAAACCTCCAAGCAAAAAAAAAAAAAAAAACAGAATAAACTGATAATTTCTTTAATACGTCGTTTGTGCTCAATATCACAAAAACCCACGATTGTTAAGATATTAATAAAGGAGTTTTATTCATTTTAAACCTCAAAAAAAGAAAACCACTGCAAATCAGGTGCAATTGTAAAATTTAATGAAATGCTAGCAGATGTAATCTCAAAAATTTAAAAATAAAATTTAGTTAATATGTTGTTAATTAAGGAAGGTTGAGGGAAGTGGGGGGGAGGGCACCAAATGCTGCTTTGCCCCAGGTGAAAGAATTCCTAGCTCCGCCTCTGTTGCATGCATATGCTTCCGTATTGGTAAATCAGCTGCATTTAGTAGATGGTATTTGTTTAATGTAAATTCTTTTTAGAAATTGCTGTGCTGAAATCAGAGCATTGGTTTCTTCTCATTTCTTACACTGGTTAGTTGTCTTCTTGTACAGCATTAGTAACTTCTAGGAAAGCAGTGTGTTATCATCACTGTTGTTATGATACATGAGATTTACACTGACTTCGTTTGTCTCATAAAAGATTCATAATCATTTCTTCAATGAAAGCAAGTGTTGCACAGCTAGGAGTGAATTTATGATGCATACAAAGGGCAGTCCAACCAGCAAGTGTTTGGTAAACAAGTGAGTTAATAATTCTTTCATTTAGCAATGGAAACAATCTAAAGTAAAACAATAACAAAATCAAACTTGTAATCTAATATTTGATCACACTGATCAAAGACACATACATGGTTTTTTGAAAGCACACTCATTAAAACGTGTGAAGCATTCAAAATCTTCATAATTTTCATAATTTAAAACACTTCATTGCCACTAATTTATCACAACAGATTCTTAAAAGTCCTACAAGACTCAAGTTTCTTATTATCACATAACAAAATTCTGAAAGCTACAAGTGCTTTGTGCACTGCACTATATAAAAATCAAGAAAAAGTGTTGACATGAAAATTCAATTAAACATTATGAAATTAAAAATTGATGAATCAGAAACACTTATCAGTACAGAAATGTCTTGAAAGACCAAGTACATAAAACATACTTAACTGTAAAGGGAAAATAAAAAGGCCTGGGGACACCATACTGCCAAGGACATACAGCATCAATATACCATATCAGAACACAATACATTGCGCAGGAAACTAATAGAACAGCCATCACCATAGACATGTTTTGGTCAGAAGCCACAGAAAATTGACTTAAGTTATTCCACTGGACACCTTCACCTATTGAGAACAAGGAAATAAAGAAAAACTTTAAGACCAAAAATGTAAAAAAATTGTACAACTCTTTAACTTTTTTTGGATTATGCAAAGTCATTGTACATGCCTATTTTCAAATGAAAATGTGACATTTTAAGCAATTTCATGATTTACAGACTAAACTCATACACACACGTATGTGAGATTAAAGAGAAAAAGTTTAAGCTAACACTCATAATTTAAATCTCAGTTATTCTTGCAAGGATCTTGGTAACACATAAAATTTTATTAAAAATTAACATATTAACTTTGGCTTGAATCCTGAGTGTGGCATGGTTTGTGTGCTAGTTCCATGGTGTGGTTCTGTTCTTCATTCAGACCTCTCACCCTTAAATTATGGACAAGAGATTCCTTATAGCATTAACTCATACACACACGTATGTGAGATTAAAGAGAAAAAGTTTAAGCTAACACTCATAATTTAAATCTCAGTTATTCTTACAAGAATCTTGGTAACACATAAAATTTTATTGAAAATTAACATATTAACTTTGGCTTGAATCCTGAGTGTGGCATGGTTGGTGTGCTAGTTCCATGGTGTGGTTCTGTTCTTCATTCAAACCTCTCACCCTTTAAATTATGGACAAGAGATTCCTTATAGCATTAACTCATACACACACGTATGTGAGATTAAAGAGAAAAAGTTTAAGCTAACACTCATAATTTAAATCTCAGTTATTCTTACAAGAATCTTGGTAACACATAAAATTTTATTGAAAATTAACATATTAACTTTGGCTTGAATCCTGAGTGTGGCATGGTTGGTGTGCTAGTTCCATGGTGTGGTTCTGTTCTTCATTCAGACCTCTCACCCTTTAAATTATGGACAAGAGATTCCTTATAGCATTAAGTGTTTGTTCACAGGGGTCCACTGAACTCCAAAATAGGCAAAACAAACAAAGATTTCCATATTTAATATATTTCAAATATTTTTAATTTCAGGATGAGCATGTCACGAAGTGTTTGAATCTGTTGAATAAACAACACAGAAAGTCTTTCCTGGGGAAAATCATTATGAGTGATGAAAAGTGGATATGTTACGACAATCCCAAACGCAAAAAACACTGGGTAGACCCCAGTGAAGCAACGACTTCGACAATGAAACACAATATTCACTCCAAGAAAGTTGTGATGTGCATCTGGTGGGACATGTGCATCTATTATGAACTATTGGAACAGGGTCAAATTGTTACTGCTGATTGCTACAAGCAGCAATTGCTGCGATGGAACCCAGAAATCTGTTGGAAACATCCACTCACAGGCAAAGGATTGTGTCCCATGAAATTATTCCATGACAACACTAGTCCGCACGTCACAAAATCAGTCAAGAAAATGTTATTGACGCTTGGCTAGGAAATTTTGGAGACCCGGCGTATAGTCCCAACATAGTCTTTAAGACTATCGTTTGTTCCGATTGATGCAACATAGTTTGTTTGCTGTATGGTTCCGGCCATGTGATGAAGTGCAAAAATGGGTTGACGACTTCATTGCATCACATGACAAAGTATTCTTCACGACTGGAATCCGTCAGCTGCCCGACCGATGGCGGAAGGTGATAGATAATGACGGCGCATATTTTGACTCATATAGGTATTGTTGTTTTCTCTCAAACTACATGTTGCATTGTCTTAAAACGCTTAAAAACTTATTTGTACACCTAATATTTCGTTTCTTCAGTGTGTGCTTGATCTAATTAACCTATATTTTAATTTCCTTTTTAACTTTGAGACTTTTAATTGCTGCTGGAACCTGGGTCTTATGTAATTTTTCGAAGATATTGACTCAACCTTTTTCAACCTTAACAAATGAAGGTGCACAGTTCAAAGTTTTTATCTACAGTACAAAGATTTTAATTCCAAATCTGTGCATTTTTTCGCAGTGTGTCTTGATGTAAATATTCTTCTTCTTAACCTCCTTACATTTTTCATTGAATTCATAATGTACATTCCATGAGGTCACCTAGGAGGACTTGAGAGACACCTACCACCTGTAAATATTTGGCACATATTGAAGATGCAACAGAGTAAGAATTTTGAACAGCAAGATTCAAGGTAAATAAACTTCTTTATTAACCGAATTACAACATAAGAGCAATAATAACAAACAATTTGCATAATGCTCCTCTAACAAAGGCTTAAAAAAGTGAACAAAATTGTGACAGTTTTTGTCACAACATTACAATAGATATACCATGTAATTGAAACACCTGATGAGAATAACTTAGATGTATTTCTCACAGAAGTATATATAACAAAGTTTTAATTCATGTTTTCACTTGATTTAAAAAAAAAAATTTAGTTTGGACAAATTTTCAAAGCTGATTTTACTTCTTCATTAGGTATTTGTTGCTTACTTTATTGTGGAAGTTAAGGTTAACAGCCTGTGATGGTCACTGTGAACAACAGTTCTCACTAACTGCTTCTGTGTGCTTAAGGTAAAGAAAGGATCTGTTTCCACTGATATGAGAATGCCCAACCTAGTGGTAATTTTTGAGGATTCTATTCTTTTCTTTTGTTTTCAATTTTCAGCTCTTCCTTTAATTTTTATTTTGTAATTTGTAGTTCAGAGATTTTCATTTCATTACATGTCCAGTATTTTTTTTCTTTTTTGTCTGTCAAATTCTGTTTCACTGGACTTTATTTTATTGCTGATTTGTATTCTGTCAGTCTAGTTTTCAGTTTTCTGCCAGTCACTCTTATGTAAGTCCACAGTTACAATCTATGCTATGTAGTCTATACTTTATCAACACAATTTTTAAAAATTCAGTACAGAATTCCCCAAAAACATGAGAACATACAACTACATAAAAAATCATCTCATCTGACCAATTCTAATAAATATGAAATGATCTAAACTTTTCTGAACTATTTTTAGAAATTCCATCTTCAGAAATTAAAATGTTCCACTCCAATAAAAAATTGAAGAAAACTAAGGACAGATTGGATTAACTTCCAAAGATTGATTCGCCTATTACAGGTAGTCATAGAAATCACTTCAGTGTATTAAAGCATTAATGTAGACCTACTCATCAACTTTTTAGCACATGACTTACTTGATGTGGTTGTATTATGGAATATGGAGAAAATACAATAGCGCAAATCTACATAAGTCTTTGTTCTCTAAAAGCTTTTTTTTTTTTTTAGTTTGAAGAAAAGCCTTTTTATGCAAAAACCTGGACTAGCCAGGGTATTCCACTTTCACCCCTACTGGTAAATTATGTGGTAAGCCCTGAAGAGAAAATTTGAGTAAACTCACACAATTTTTGCTTATATGCAAGATACAGTAGATTCTGGTTAATTGGGGCAGTCATTTATTTGGGACAATTCTTGAAAAAAATCCCAAATCAGTAAAAGAAAGCCAATGTGTTTTAGCCCCGATGTGTATCAAATAACCGGAATTTATTGTAAATAGATAAATGTTTTCTTCATTGTTGATAGTAAGAGATAAAATTTACAAGAACAAGTTTTGGAAAGTTTCAATGAGTACATGCATTTGAATTTTACATTAAACAATCAGCCTGAAGCATTTTTCTTCTTAAGATTCAACAATTTATATAGAAAACTCAAAAACTTCCATGCTTTTATATATAAAAAGGCCATGAATTCCAAAAAATAGCGGGCTTTAAACCATACCATACTTCATAAAAGCAAAATTTAAATCCGTTCATTAAATGAAATATATTTCAACAAGGAAGAGAAAATCTGCAGACTGACCAGGAATGAATAAAAATGACAGTACAAAAATGAATTTTGAAGAGAACTTAGCTTAGAACAGATGAAGTTTTCCACAACAGGCCAGTTTTTAGGATGCTGTTTTTCCCTCCACATAATAATTTAGCACTCAAAGAATAGCAAAAACTGAGCTGAATATAAACTATACTATCTGCTTTGAGGCAAAAAAAAAAAAAAAAAAGATGGCTACAGTACATGCATGTGCAAACAAACTTCTGGATAATGACTGTAACAAACCTAGAGGTGCAGGAGTGATGGAATGTATGTTACTTTAGAGAATAGAGTTTTTGTTTTCTGATGCAAAACATCATAGCTAACAGTGAATTTCTTCCATTAGGTGCTATTTAGCCAAAATTAATAAAACACAGAAAAAAAATAATGAGATTATTATTAAAAAATCTAATTGTTTCCAAATAATAATTCACAGCTACTTCAGGATTCACAGCTACTATCCAGGTTATATATATATGCATATATGTACAAATATTATCACAAATGTTCATTTTTTATATTTAAAATTTTCACCACAAAGTGACTTTAGAAAACATTTTTGTCAGTTCTAAATACCTTACTAGCAGGAGGATCTTCTGCATAATCTTCATTTCCTGTGAAGACACTTAATTGTCCACATTTAGCTATAAGGAAATCTTTAAAGAATGTCATGCAGAAAAACAAATGATAAATACACTATATTGACAAAAGTCACCGGACACCCCTTCAAAAACAAATGAACGGGTCTGCTGCATTGTTAAGATGCACGGCACAGCTGCAGACGGTATAAAAACAAGCCTGCAGCCGACCGTGATGATATCACAATGTGAGGTAGAGTGAAAATATTGCAGCGGGAGAGAACTGACTTTGAGAAAAGAAAGATTGTTGGGTGTTATATTAGTGGGTTGTCCACAAGAGAAACCGAGAGGCGTTTAAACATACCCAAGTCAACTGTTTTGGATGTACTGAATAAGTGGAAGACACATAGCGTACCTGAAGCAGCAAAATGTACTGGCAGCTCAAAGAAAATATATGATAGAGGACGTTGAAGCCTCAGGAGAGTTGTTACAGCTAATTGACGAAGTACTGCACAAGACCTCAGTGTACAGGTTAGTAAAAATGCTGGAACCGCGGTATGTACACGTACCATTCGCAGAGAACTTCATTCCATGGGTTACCGTGGTCGTGCGGCTGCTCATAAGCCTTTCATCTTAACTCGGAATGCTACTTGTCGTTTAGCATGGTGTAAAGAACATTTATCGTGGACCGCAGATCAATGGAAACGGGTCCTATGGACTGCTGAATCCAAATACACGATCCATCAGTCTGATGGCAGTGTGTAGGCATGGTGGCAGCTGCCGGGGGAACGTTATTTACCACAGTGTACTGTTCCAACGGTCAAGTTTGGAGTTGGCAGTGTACTCGTGTGGGGATGTTTTTCGTGATATGGTTATCGGGGACAAACCTGTTTCCCAGCATGTCTACCTTGATATTTTGGACAATTATGCCCTACCAACCTGTGGCAACACTATGGAATCGAGCCTTGTTGATACCAGCAAGATAATGCACCAAGCCATAAGGAAAGGACTGTTATGGCGTGGTTTGACGAAAATTCAATATCTTGTGTGGACTGGCAAGCACAGAGCGCTGATCTTAATCCCATAAATCAAGTATGGGATGAATTAGAGCACCGCATAAGAAGTTTGGAACCAAGGCCTACTACTAAGCATAAGTTAGTGGCAGGATTATGTACTGAATGGAAGTGCATACCTCTTGCTTGTTCCAAAACCTTGTCGAAAGCATGTCTTGAAGGGTCAGTGCATGCATAGGTGGACAGCTTGGTGCTCTGAAGATTGGCCCCAACAGAGAGAGAGATAGATAGATAGATAGATAGATAGATAGATAGATAGATAGATAGATAGATAGATAGAGAGAGCGAGAGCGAGAGAGAGAGAGAGAGAGAGGATTATTTGTGTTACAAAAATGTCGCTTTTCATGGGCGACAATTGAATAAATGGGTAAATTTAAAAAAAGTCTGAATTCAGTTAGGTAAAAAGTAGTCTGGCACTGCCAGGCCTTGACAGCACCCTCTAAATCATCTAAATATGGGGCATCAGTTGAATAAATAAATCCGTCGCTCTTTCCATATTAAGCAACGCACAGCAACTAAAAAATTGTTTTTCAGCCACCGTCAGGGAATCGAACCCTGAGTTTGATTCCTCGACGGCGGCTGAAATTTTGTTTTTCGGTTGCTGTGCATTGCTTAACGTGGAAAGAGCAACAGATTTATTTATTCAACTGACGTCACATATTTAGATGATTTTCACCTTGGATCTCACCCTTTGGATTATTGCTATAATTATATATAGCCAGTGCTCGAATGCCCACCAGATGGAGACATCTCAGTAGCTGAACCCATCTTACGGATTTATGATGTCAGATGCTGACTGAAAAAGAAATAAACGCATTGCGCCATTAATTGTTAGCCGCTGTGGTGCAACACGCTCGGCTGGATATTGAGAGATTCGGGGTTCGATTCCCCGACGGCGGCTAAAAAACAATTTTTCGGTTGCTGTACGTTGCTCAACGTGGAAAGAGCGACAGATTTATTTATCAAAATCTGTTGTGCTAAGTTATTTCTGACAGTTCCAAATGAGAATGTATTGGAAAATAAAATAAGATTTGGGTAACAATATATTTTTTACAGGATTGTGCCATCAAAATATCTGCAAATCCAATGGTTGACCACCAGGTCTATGTAATGTCGTTCCACCAGGTGGAGACAATTGCTGGGATTTATACTTTAGCCTAAATGTCATGCACATTGTTATGCTTCTTAATAATTCAGTAACATTTAGTTATTACGGATATTTCTTCAAAAATAATGCAAGTAAGTTACTCAAAGTTCACTTCTAGTAAAATATCCTTCTGAACCCTGATGTTATTGGGTATGATGAAAAAAATCCTACACTGGAACCAAATTAATGTTTGAGCCATATTCCGCAGAGAAACAGAAATTTTCTTGAGTAAGTGCTTATCAATGTTTAAGTTACTTTACAAAATTACACAGAATTATCTGTGATCCCATTTCCCAAGGGGTTCAAATTTTTAGCTTCGACACCTAGGAGCCCGTCACCTTTGCCATGCAACTAAGGCTGGGTTAATGTTAGCTATTTGGTTGAATCAAAAAACTTATTTGCTATTCTAAGTTACTACATATAACACTGAAGAACAATGAAATAAAATGAATGTATGAAAAAAACAATCTTACTTCAACAAAAGTTGGAACACAAAGTCTGAGCACTGCCTTCCCTAGCAGGGTATCTTTTAGTGATTTTGATTCCAATTTTAGAAGTTCTATGGGAAGATTTTTTTTTTTTGAGACTTATTAAAATCATTACTTCCTGGTTCAATCTAGTAACTTATAATAAAAAAAAATCTACCTAAACAATGAGCAGTAACCCTGCCTTCAACCCTCATGCAAGTGTGGCATCAATGACCAACCCCATAAGTAACAGGTTGAATCTAAAAACTTATACAACACCCTAAGTCTAATGCAAAAGAGCAACACTTTCAATGCAGACCATGAGCAACTAAGTTCCAGCAGTTAGGGACAACACCTTCACGTCATGAGCAATTTTTATGTGAAAACACCATTTATAACTAACTCTCTGAATAATTTATTACCACAGACATTCTTTTCAATAACTTAGCAGAGCAACAAAATAAGGTCTGCTAAAACTTAGGATTACCTAGAGTACCACCTATTCCATGGTTACCGGTTGAAACCTTTTTTTTTATGAAAACTACTCTGCATGGATCTCGCATGCTTTTCTGACGATTTTTTAGCCTTTGTTTTATTTCTTTACACCTAAATCTAAATATTATGTCAAAAATACCCCACTGAAGATCATAAGGCACGATGCATGCCAAGGAGAAATGTGTGTAACTTAATATAAAGAGGATAAAGTTGCTAAAGCATAAAGGGTCCAAATAAAGGTGCCACAATTAAGTCATTGTCTGATGAATAGAGTTGTTTTACCCACCATCTATGATTTGGGGGAACCAAAATATATATTGTTGAAGTTTTAGAATGATAATGATGGATCAAAGTTAATGGCAGCTAAGAAAACACTACATGAAGCAAACAATATTTCTGTACACAAAGTTTTATTTTTTTATTGGAGATTTAATGACCACTGTGAGCAACTCAGTGGGCTATAAGCAGTCGCCCATTCCTAATTTAGAGCCACTGGTTCCAGGGAAAGGGAGAGAGCTAGTGCCATAAAACAAATACAACATCAATGCCTCACTAGGATTCAAATCTGGACCTATCTTGGACAAATGGCCAGAAGTCAGCATTTAGACCACTGCACCACCAGGGCAGCAGACACAATGTTAATGGAATGGATTCAACAACAGCACAGTAAAAAGTTTCCATCACCATGGCCCAAGCTAAAAAAAACATTCATGAGCAGTTAAGCATCTCAACACTTTGTGAGTATTCATCAGGTTGGTTTAGCCAGTTTAAGAAATGGAACGGACTTTGTACATCTGCATTGTACTGAGAAAATGCATCTGTGAGTTATGATACTGTTAAAGTCTACATGGTAAAGTTATAGAAAATTAGTTACCTGCCAACAGAACAGATGTATAATGCTGATGAAACTTCCAAGACACACAGTTGTAACACCACAGGAATCTGCACCAAGTGGATTTAAAGACTCAAAAGACAGATGTACTGTTTTTGAATGTTGTAAGGACAAACAAAGCAAGATTGGTGAAAGCAGAAAGAGTTCTTATCCAGTCATATAAAAAGCCATAACAAAAGATTGTGGATTGCCAGACCAGTCTTCCTGGACTGGTTTGAAAAACATTTTGTTTGAGAGGCTATAGTATACTGCAATCAGCAGGGCTTGCTAGTGGTGCCAAATTTATGTCAATTTTAGATACTTGTTTGGCATACCCTACTGCAGAACTTCTTGTCAAACACAACATGTTTGCTGTCTACTTGCCACTTAACTCTACCTCCTTTATTGAGCCTCTTTGATTAAGTATCCTGCAGCAGTCATGTTTTAAGAGTGATTTCTTACACAAAATGCTGACAGAGTGCAATAAGAGTACAGGAGTTTCAAAGAAACTTTAACATCAAGGATGCCATTAATTGGGGTCTGCAAAAGCATGGGAAGAAGTTGATAAATAGCATTTTAATTCATGGATGGAATAACTTGTGGTCATTCATATTATTTTCAAACAGTGACATTCAACAAGAACCTGATTTTATTCACTTCAGGTTACCAAAGGAAAAAGAACTGTGACAGAGCAGAAGTATGCCGAAGATCTGTCATGTCAAGAAGCCGTCACTGGAAGAGTGCCTCATTTGACAATGATACTCCACTAACCCTCCAGATGATAGACATTCAAGTATGACATACAATTGTGATAAACATTCAGATGGTGACAGTAATGTCAGTATGGAAGAAAAATTTCTACTGAGAGAATGATATGCCTTATTGAAGAACTGATTCATTGTACAGAATAGAGAAGTTATAAAACTAAAAAAGAAAATAATTTCAATCAATATGACTGAAGAACAGCTGCTATAGCAAAGACTAAACTACATAAAACAACTTGCATTGCAAGAATGTTTCAAAATGTTCCTAAGAAAGCCTCTAATCCCGAGCCTCAACCTTCTATTTCTGGCACTCGTGTTTCTGCAGCTATCCCATTTTCACCAGATGTTCCTCAGGTATCTTGTAATTGTTCTTAAGAACTCAACATATCTTTGTTTTGAAGGAATAATAGTTTTTTTTTTCTTTTTGTAATTTTTTAATATATTTTAGCAGATTTTAGGCATGGTGCTTCAAATTATGGAAGAAAGAAAAAAACTATCCAGAAATCCCCAAGTCCCTAGGGTTCTAGATAAAAGAACTCATACTGTATCATTAACATTAAGAATATTCATGTGTAGAAGAATAGCATAACAGGTTGTAGGCATGGTGCTTCAGATTACAGTAAAACCCTTTATCCAGAAAACCCAAAGTCACAAGTACTTTATTGGATAAAAAATCTCATACACTAAGCTCATAAGCAAATAAATTTCTCAGAGTTTTTTCACAGTAAAATCTCCTACTCCATATACTATAATAGCTAATATAAGAAGTCCAGCATGAATACAGAACACAAACTATTTAGCAAATAATACTTCGACCAACTGTGGTGGTCATTGCACCCAAGCATAATCAAAAATAAAGTTTCTGCAAATCTTTTTCTGTATGCATGTGTAAACACTAGGCATGTCTAAAACCCAAAGCATGGTGAAACATGTAAAACTAACCTGCACCACATGAAGGTCCAAAAATAAGCAATATTCCCACAAGAAGAAGAAAAAAAGCCAAATGAAGTACAAGACTTGTACAGAATTTAATCCTGAGTCCTGAGCTAACCAGCACCTCTGTATACTAAATTGCCAAGTCAATGTTATAAAACTTCCGAATGATATATTCCATTACATCTCAATACAGTGATTTAGTTTTATGTAATTTCAATGGTACACAATGCTGACATTACTGCTTTCAGATCATTTACTACCCTGCTGTTCATAGAAAAACTGTAAGTGCCACAAGCAACTTTATGTTAGCTCCACCGTGTCACACAATATGATACCAGGCCTTCTTGCTATAAGCTCACATGCAACAGCAAGTTCATGACAACATATCTTGAATTTCTAAGGAATGAACACCTTGGTTGGAACTTAGGTGTTAATTTTTAAGGTATGAACACCTAAGTTCCAACCCAACACATAGGCTTTCAATCCAAAATGACAGGAAGTGACTGAAAAATAAGCTTTCCTGTTGGACTGAAAAAAAAACGTTTAGGTATTGCACTCATACAGTACATAATACTGTGAAACCAAATCAACAGAATGGCCAACTCTGGGACAACTTAATTTGGTTTCACAGTACAGATTCTGGATTCAAGAACCTGGATTCAGTTTCACCTTTTAACTAAAAACTCATACCTCTGGGCACTAAGCAACTCAAGCAGCAAAAAGAAAATAAAAATTTATTGCAGCTTTGTCATAATAAGGCAATTTTGACACTTACCACGAAGTTCCATCACATTAATGAACTTGAAAATCACCAATGTAGCTCCAGTAGGCAATAAGCACAGTGCCAGGCGAGAACTTAAGCTATTATAGAAGTACTGGCCCAATACAAAGAGATAAACAGCGAAGAGGGATGTAGATATTACCCACAGGATGATCGTGACCACAGTTCCCAAAACAGCTGTGAGACAAAAGCATAACGTAAAGATTTTCAAATCATGAAATATGTAAATACTGCATATTTGCACAGCAGTAAATAAATCTGTGCATGATGTAATTTCATATAAAAAAATCAAACACTGCTTTTATTAAAATAAATTTAATGAAAGGATCGTTAATAATATTCTATTACAACATAACATTTTTGAACATGAAATAATTACAAAAACTATAATAAAAGAACTATCGCACAGCTCTGGCAACAAGATTACTTTAACTTGCACAAAGTATGATGACCACATATCAGAATTACTGGAGGTGACATAATATAAAGAATGTAAAATTGCTTTGATGAACACTTAACAGGAAAGCATTTTTTTTAAACAGTGTATGATAATAAAAGAGGAGGGACAATTAAATGGAGCATTATCTATGGGAATAACAAGGAAATACATCTTAAGTGTCTTTAAAAGCTTTAGATAGAAACTAGCACTGTTCATGACTTCCAGAGTATTGAAATCAAGATTTTCAGCATTCAAGTATTTCAGGAAATTTTCAGTATCCAAGTAGTTCTGACATTCTGAATTTCACTACCGGAGTATCCAGATTTCAAAACCAAATATCCAAATGTCAAAATACAAATACCTGGATACATGAAATTTGACTATCCAGATATCTAAAATCTGAATACTCAGACATATGAAATATGAATATCCAGATAAAAAAAATTCGAGTGCAAAATCAATAATCAAAAATTTGCATTTCTATACAGAATTGTCAAAAGCAGAAGATACCTGTTCATACATTTCACAGTCAGTGTGGTCTCATTTGCTTGCTAGATGTTACAGATATAGAACATGAAAATAAGTATTTTCCATGCCCATCAAGCCTGTTGGTCTATGCTCTATGGCAGAAACAAAACAGAGCAGGTATCTACATTCTACAATTGATGAAACCATATTTATCACTACCTCCATAAAGGAATTTGCACTTTGCTGGAGACAAAAAATAAAAATAAAATGGCTAAAGTTGACCATTTTTTAAACCAGACTTTGAAAGGCATGGTTCAAAAAGGGTCAAGGGATCTCTTTTGCATCTGTTTCTGCATGATGCATACTCTATAGCTGAAGTGGTGCTTTGTGCCATTTTTACTGTAGCCAGTGAAGGTGCAAACAGGGTTAAAGGTTTTATTTGGTGGCAAATGTTCATGAATTGAACCAATTCCATGGGATAAATAACCCAAAATTGACATAATTTAGAAAAACAGCTGGGGAAAGTCAAAGAGGGGGAAATATCGTTCATTTCATGTCAAATCAACCAAGATTTTCTAATTTTGACCTTGAAAATTAGAACATTTTGACCTCCGGACAGTCTTTGAGTTGTTGCATCTCTTTACCTAACTGGGCTAAGAGGTTGAAATTTGTGTCATTTTATAGCATTTAATATGAGCTTTTAAATCATGTGGGAAAAAAATATAACTGGGTTGACCTTTTCAAGGTCACAGAAAACCTTTGACCTTAAATATTTTAAAAAACTGTATTTTAAAATTTTGAAAAAATTATTATATATGGCATTTTTAGACTTTTGTTTACTTGTATGCCAAGTTTCAAGTTGGGATTGTAATGGGATCATTATTTATAAAATATTTAACTGAAGTGAATCTCAACCAAAAATTGTCCAAAAGTGACAAAATGACATTTTGCAAGTATTTGACAATTAATTAACAAGTTTAACCTGATACATTAATAAAATGCAAAGTTTGGCTCCCATATGATGCAACAAATGCATTTTTAATTACATCCAATAAATGCATTTTTCTATTGCAAGTTATTGTATGTGTATGAAAAGGGGGTAGGGGGGGAGACTACTGGGAGTAAAAATGAAAGAGCCATGCTAAGAATAGATCATTAAAATGTGTTTTTGTGGCAAATTTTCCTTTGTTTTGTTTTGTTCTTTAACAGCACAGGATTACAAGTTCTCCAATTTTTTCAAGTTTTTAACAAAAATATTCATTTCTCCCCTTTTTTGGCACCAAGCTTTTCCCTATGTATTACACTGCTTTCATGGGGTGGCATACTAACCCTGCTATCCCTCCTAAACCAGAAACACCTTGGGATATGACCAACAGCAAGTTTAGTTTTCAGTTTGCTTTTGACTTTCATTACCTAATCACAGCTTTGTTTACTTTCATTAGTCATATACAGCAGTCAGCTACAGCCATACACGCTTCTGGTTTCATTCTGTTACTTGTTACAGGAAGTCTTTTAATATGTTATGCTCTAAGCTGTTATGCTTTTTTTTTTTTTTTTTTTTTTTTTTGTTTACTCTTCTGGTCTCAAAAGGTATTACACCAAAGATATACTGCATGTAAAGAAGTAGTAGTTTCTTTTAAAAAAATAGTGCTGGTATTTTTCTGGGGAAACTGTTGCTGAATTTTTCCTCCCTCTTTTAAGTGTTAAAATGTCACAGATTTAAGAGACCTTTGTTTTAACTGTTTTTAAGAAGAGGGACACTATAATGTGAAAAAGAATATATGTCCTGTTCCTCAAAGTGGATGGTTAAACTTTCTATTCATAAAAAAAACCTGTGACAAGTTACAAAAAATCTTTTAAAGACTAAATACGCCAGTGAACTTTGAACTGATGACAGCCTCATTAGTTCAAAGTTCACAGGTTATGAAGCTGATACTTACCCTATCATATGCCAGAGTAGTAGTGAAGATAAAATAAGTAAGGAAACATCTAAAAGTGCAATACAAATTTTGAATGTATCTTTATAGTTAATTGGCTAAACTCATGTAAAAAAGAAAAGACTGCATGAAAAAAGAACATCCTTGTGCAAATTTGAAAAAAACTTCCTTTTTGTCAGAAGAAAGTTATGCTAATCTTTTCCTGATACTGAACTCCCAACATCTGCCCTAAAAACAGATATTATTGTTCAGCTTAAAGAAATGTTAAATGATACAAAGTAAAGAGCTTAGAAGTTGCAAGTTCTTACTGTACAACCAACAAGTTGGAGTTTTCAAAACTTGCAGGATGAATTTAGTATTTCAAATTAAATGGCAAGAAAGGTAAAACCATTTCCAAACAGCGTGAGTTGAGAGTTTTAACAACTCCAAACCTTAGCTAGGAAAAATATTAAAACAGGAGACAGCTGATCTGGTGCAAGATTTTTTATTGCCATGATTACATTTGCAGGCCGATGCCTGGGAAAAAGGATTGTTGCAGTAACAATACTAGCTGAAAAAACATATTTACAAAAGAAGGGGGGGGGGGGTTCTTGTTAAACAATCTGAAAAATATTCACAAACAGTTTAAGATTTCATTCCTAGGGATAAAAGTTGGCTTCTTAAAGTTTGCAGGAAAGCTTAAACATAGAAAACGAGCAAAAACACACACAGTCACATATGGTAAAAGGTTCGTTTAGTGGTAGCTTTCAGTCATCCTACAACCTTTATTACCTTCGATCCACTGGATGGGCTGGTTACCAGATTTTAGAAGAGAGATCCAAATAAATGTTATTTGGTGAGGGGTCTCTGAATTGTACTTTTAGGTGAACAAAATTTCAATGTTTTCTTAGAAATGCAGAGATGCTTTGCTGATGAATGGGGCAACTTTTTTAGTTTCTTTCCAAATGGGAACTGCAGAGGTGTCTTCAAGGGTTAGTGCAGATAAAGCTGTCCTTGGAAGACCATTGGAAACATCTTTTTTGTGTTCACCAAGTCTTGTATTGATGCTTCGCTGTGTGCTTCCAATATATACTGAGAGACCAGAGGAAGTTGAAATGGGCTCCAGGGGTGAGACAGGATCCCTGTCTTTAAGCAGGCACTTTACTGCAGGAGGGGGGGGTTGGTTTTACTGTAAGATTGTAGCCCATTTGAAGAGTTTACACATCTTATAAGAGAAGGATCCGGGGAAAGGGATGGAACCAATGAATGGTGGTTTTTCCATTAGTATTGGTGAGAGAGCAGACAGATTTTTCAAATGGAAAGTTTGGAGCAATTTCTCAATTGTAAAAGGTGGGAACTGATGGGCTTCAGCAATTTTCTTTATTGCTGAAGCTCATCAGTTCCCACCTTTTACAATTGAGAAATTGCTCCAAACTTTCCATTTGAAAAATCTGTCTGCTCTCTCACCAATACTAATGGAAAAACCACCATTCATTGGTTCCATCCCTTTCCCCGGATCCTTCTCTTATAAGATGTGTAAACTCTTCAAAACTATGGGCTACACTCTCACAGTGAAACCAAACCCTTCTGCAATAATGTGCCTGCTTAAAGACAGGGATCCTGCCTCACCCCTGGAGTTTACACTATTCCCATTTCAACTTCCTCTGGTTTCTCAGTGTATATTGGAAGCACATACCGAAGCATCAATACAAGACTTGGTGAACACAAAAAAGATGTTACCAATGGTCTTCCAAAGACAGCATTATCTGCACTAACCCTTGAAGACACTGCTGCAATTCCCATTTGGAAAGAAACAAAAAAAGTTGTCCCATTCATCAACAAAGCATCTCTGCATTTCCAAGAAAGCATTGAAATTTTGCTCACCCAAAACTGCAATTCAGAGACCCCTCACCAAATCCCCATTTATTTGGATTTCTCTACTAAAATCTGGTAACAGTTCCAACACTCCAACTTCAAATTGTAGTTCTGGCAACCAGCCCATCAGTCGATCAAGGTCATAGGATGACCAAAACCTAATGCCAAACAAACTTTTTACCATACGTGACTGTGTGTGTTTTCGCTCGATTTCTATGTTTATGTGTTATTGTCGCGTGAAGCCTGAGTTTTAAAAGGGAGTTGGATAATGAGTTGCGCAGCTCTGTCTGAGAAACTCCCAACTTCTAGAACATTGTCTTTCAGTTTATTGTTTATAATAAATCCAACACCACTAGTTCTGCTAGTATGTGCCCCATGATAGTAGAAGAGATGTCCACTTTTCAGTTCAATGAGATCTTCTTTCTTCTTACCTCACTTAGCCTGATGATGTCCCACTTGATCCTTTGGTGTTCCTCCTCCAATTCACAGAGCTTTGGATCAGAAGATACAGATCATCCACCACACGTAGCCAAGGTAAGTATTGGCTGGCAGCCTAGTCCGGTCTTCTGGTGATTCATAGCACCCTCTGCCTTAATGTCGCACTGGCTTCTGCCTTGGCCAGGTACATTCCAGCTGCTGGAGACTGAGGTCCAAAATTTACGTTGTGAAGTCATCTTTTAGGGAAATTTGGCCATAACTCCCCACACTCTGGCCAAGCAGGTTGGTGAGTGTGGGATAGCATTTCCTCTAATCCCAGTGGTGTAGTTATACAGTTATTTGTTGGTCGTCAGAGCCCCTTTAGAGGGAACAGGATGCACTGCGAGGAGGAGGGGTTGGCATTTCTCAAAGAGAGACTATATGTTTGTGTAATACCTGAATTTGCATCCTTATATATATATATACTGTATATACATATATATATATATATATATCATCATCATCATTGTCAACCATTATCAATCCACTGCTGGACGAAGGTCTCTCTAAGCCTCTTCTACAATGGTCTGTCTTGTGCCAGTCTCCTCCATGTTACTCGCGCATACTTTCGAATTTCATCCACTCATCTTCAATGTGGTCGTCTTCTGGGTCTTTTCCTGTCCCTTGGAATCCAATCTAAAATTTTGACTGTCCATTGATGGTCTGTCCTTCTGGCCGTATGCCCAGCCCATTGCCATTTAAGAGATTTTACTCTGATCATGATGTCTTCCACTCTTGTCATTTTTCTGATCCACAAGTTCCTCTTCTTATCTCTCCTGGTTACACCAAGCATGCACCTCTCCATGCTTCTTTGAGTTCACCAGTTCCCTATCCTCGTTCACCAGTTCCCTATATATATATATATAAACACATAAATATTGCTTAAAACCTTGCCTCGTGAAATTTCTCGGTATTTTTAATTTAAAGAATTTTGTCAAAAATATCCTTTTTCCTTTCATGACATGAGGTTGCAATTTCCCTGTGCCAGAGGAAATATGTTAATCAGTAGGTAGGCTACCACCTACTGATTGAATAACATTACTGCATTTAAAAATAAGTAATTTTAAAAGCAATTTTAAATTTGATTTTAAAGTTATGTAAAATATTTCTAACAAAAATTAGTGATACTGTTTTGTTAGACGATATTTTTGAAAATAACCATTTTTGGGCGAGGTATTTAAGAAACAGGTAAATACCCATTTATATTTGCCCTACCTACTGGGTATTTACCCGATTCACATCACTGCTACTGACTGATGAATTCTCCCAATTTAAATCGGCTATTTAACCCTGACACACTTTCACTTTTCATTATGTCATTTTGAGGCCATTTTTGGCGAGGGTGTATTTTATTTTATTTTAGTATTTTATAATTAATGATCCCATTGCGGTCCCAAGTTGAAAGTTGGCATACTAGTAAACAAAAGTCTAACGATGCAACATTAATTTTTTTCAAGATTTTAAAATAAATTTAAAAAAAGTTCAAGCTCAAATTTTATTTCTGTGACCTGAAAGTGTCAACTTAGTTGGGGTTTTTTTCAGCACATGATTTAAAAGCTTATATAAATGCTAAAAAAAGACCTTAATTTCAACCTTCTAGACCAATTAGGTAATGAGATACAACTACTCAAAGATTATCCTAGGGTCACGATTTTCAAATTTTCAAGGTCACGTAGGATGGACAGAGCTAAAATTTGGGATTCATGTGTAAGTCTACATGCCTAACAATCACACCAAATTTCAAGGAAATCAAAAGGGGTCAGGTTGTGAGCCTTGTTGATTTGACTTATACATTTTTTTCTATTATGGGAGAAATTATGAACACCTCAGGAGAAACAAAGCCTGGTCTACTGAACTGAGCTATCTCAGTAGTAAACAGAATGTAATGCAGAGAGACATGCTATTTCTCTCTTAGGAATCTGTCCCACGGTCACCAGTTGTGGTGAGGTTTTCAAATATTTGCCTTTTTTTCAGAAGTGTTTTTAAGATATCATTGTTCTTCCTTTCATAAACCGTGTTAAGTTTGTTGCTTAGTCTTCACCACTTGTGAGAGAGCGAGAGCACAAACCATGCATCAATTCTTTGTTATCTAATTAATAACAACTTCTTGACAAATTCTATTAACTAAAATTTATTTAATTTTCTGACATCCTAGACCCAGCTCAAAGACACTCTGGGATTTACCTATATCCCGGGTCATCCAAAGAATTAATGAGGTACTGAATTATGAAAGTTAGGAGTGGTTATATGAGGTCCTATCAAAAAGTTAAAGACTAGGCCGATATACAACAAAGTACTTACGTTACTTGAGTTTGGCTATGATCTCCCTCAAAGTAGTCTCCTTGGGCAGCGATACACAGCTGCCAGCGTTTTTGCCACTGTTGGAACGCTCCCTGGAAGTCCTGTTCGCAAATCGTGTCAAGCACCGTCTGCAACTCGCACTGATCTTGTCCACGGTTTCAAAATGACAACCCTTGAGCTTCATCTTTGGGAACAGAAAGAAGTCACAGGGGGCCAAATCCGGCGAGTAAGGTGGGTGAGGAAGGGTAGTCATGCTGCTGTGGCTGCAAAACTGGCATGTTGCTAATGCTCTGTGAGTTGCTGCATTGTCGTGATGGAGCAGGAAATTGCCCCTGTACCATATTTCAGGTCTTTTGCGGCGAATGTCCTCTCTAAGACGCCACAGAACATCACAGTAAAAAAGAAGGGTGATGGTTTTACCCTGGGGGACAAATTCATGGTGCACAACCCCACAAATGTCGAACACAATGAGCATGCTTTTGGTTGCTCTCCAGACCTGTCGGGCCTTCTTCGGTCATGGAGATGTTGGGCTCTTCCACTGCGACGAATGTTGTTTGGTCTCCGGGTCACGGTCATAACTGTAGACCCAAGTCTCGTCCCCAATGAAGATTAGTGACAGGAACGTTGGCTCATTCAACACCTGCTGACGAAGATCTTGACAGAGTTCGACACGGAGCACCTTCTGTTCGGAGTTCAGAATCTTTGGCACAAACTTTGCAGCAATGCGGTGCATGTTCAAAACCGACGTGAGAATTTCTTGCACTGTTCCATATGACACACTGACGACAGTAGCAATGTCGTGAATGGTTCTCCGACAATCCTCATTCACCAGTTCCCTAATTTTGTCCACATTTTTGGGGGTTTTGCTCATGGATGGTCGCCCTGACCTCTCATCGTCTTCCAGTGCCACTCAAAACACCTTGCATGACTTATTGCTTCATTGCAATAAGCCTGCCCAACATTTCATGCGCCTCCGTTCCTAATTTTCCGCAGAATTTGTTGTTCGCTCGCTTCTCTAGTTTGCAGTCCATACCGAAATTGCAGCTGTGTTCTGTACGTGGTAACCAAATATTGTGTAGCACAGCTCCCAATGTTCACAGAACGACGTCACTTAGCACAATGACTCCTAAAGGTCACTGCCCTCGACTGCTGCTCACGCTACGTACCTAGTCTCAAAACTTTTTGGTCACACTACGTATAATATTTGAACAGTGTACAAGCTCGTGCTTTTCTTTTTTTCTTTTCTTTCTGGACCACCTTGTTTACAAATGTGGCCATGATAAAGACTACATATAAGATCTTCCCTTCAAATGTTATAGAAAGATTCCCTGCTTCATTTTCTTAAAAGTTTTAACTTTTTACTGCCAAAATTTCATTACTTTTTTAATAAAAAATTCAAAAACAAATAAGCTCTTAAAAGTATTAAATTTGATTTCATATAATTTTAAATTAGCATAGAAGATGGAATACTTACGACGATTAAAGATAGTACTTAAGGTGAGGCAGAAAAGTATCGTGTTTGCAGAAATCATCAAAAGCAGCAGGAAAAGGAGGAAGAATTCCGTTTTACTAATATATGGGTCATGTCCATAAAATGGAACCTTATACAATATTGTCATGATGAAACAAAAAATAAAGGATATAATGAAGAAAGAAGTGAATGTACTAGTCCAGTAAACACAATCTGTCATTCCCATCATTTTCATAAGTTCCTGAAAAAGGAAAGAAAAGGGAAAGCAATTATATAACACTTAGGTATTTTGTTACATTTCTTTTACACAACAAACACATATATGTACATTAAAATGATAAAACCAATAAAACATAATGTGCTGAGTCTCCCCCTCCTACAAATGTTTTTGTTATCTGCCATTGTGCCCTGTTTAAGGTTATTTTTCTCCTCGCTGCCCTAGTATAAACTATATGCGTTTACTTTTTCTCTGCAATACACTCATGAACCATATCATAACTATCCACCTAATAGCATATTGGGTGCCTTTTGCCACAATACCCACTCAGCATGGCATCAGCTCCACAAGATAGATGAATAGGGTCCTCAGGTATTCTGTACCAGATGGATAGAATGACATCCAACAGTTCAGTGATAGAGTGAGTGAGCAGTTGGCATGAACTGGCACGAATGCAGTATTCCACTACGTCCCACAAATGTTCAATGGACTCAAGTCAGGGTAATTTGGCAATTAGGAGAGCATTATGGGGTGTCATCTTGGTGAACAAGTACTGTGCCATCTGGATATGTAGTACATGTACAGACATGTAGAGCAACACTTCATCCCACAAATGTTCAATGGGACTCAACTCAGGGGAATTTGGCAATTAGGAGAGCATCTTGGTGAACAAGTACTGTGCCTTCTGGATATGTAGTACATGTACAGACATGTAGAGCAACACTTCATCCCACAAATGTTCAATGGGACTCAACTCAGGGGAATTTGGCAATTAGGAGAGCATCTTGGTGAACAAGTACTGTGCCTTCTGGATATGTAGTACATGTACAGACACGTAGCATATGTAGTACGTGTACAGACACTTAGAGCAACACTTCATCTGAAACAATGTGTAGGTAAGATTTGGCAGTGAGAGTATGTTCAACAAGGATGAGGGGACCCAATGATACACATGAGAACAATCCTTACACCATAATATTACAGCTGACAGTCTGTTTCCATTTAACCATGCCAACTGGTTGCATCTTTTCACCTGTGTAGCGTTGCATACATATTCATACATCCATATGTTGGTGCCGAAATCTGGACACATCACACCACGAGACTTGGTTTCAGTCATTCAAGGTCCAGTCATGGTGATCCCATGTTTCAGGCAGAGCTGCCAATGACAATCAGGCACCATGGACACATATGAACAGGCTGCTGACCCCTTAGGTCCATTGACAACGGTGTACACTGAACTTTGTGCTCAGAAATGCTGTGTACCCTGGTCACAGCCTACTATTAATTGGAGGATCATGGGCTATCTGTTGTCCTGAACAGTATGTGACAGGTGGAGCTAACCTTCACTGTCAACTAGTGGTGGTCTCTCCTTTTCAGTACGTTGGATGTATGAGAGTCCCTTTTTGGTTGGACCATTTTTGCCAGACTTCAATTATAGCAGCTCTACTGAAGCTAACAATGCTAAGGTTTCTGAGATGCTAGCCCCTGCCTTCTTTACAATGACAACTGCTGTCCATTCAAACTTCATGTACTTCTTTAGCCCGGCACATGGGCTTAGTACTTGCAGATTGACACATCCTCCTAATGCCATCTACGTATATTCCAAGCAGTTTGTTGATGTCAATGGAACATGTCCACTTGCGGAGATGGATGCTCATATTAATTCTGGCCCATGATTGCATATATCTTTTCATTAAATGTATATTTAATTATTTATGTTCATTTGCCAATATTTTCACCTCTTATTGTTCTGTTACATAGCCTATATAATACTATGTTCCTGAAAATCACAGGGAACAATGAAGTTTGACCCAATATAAGCATAAAAAAACCATATTAGAAGTTTAAGTGTTTAATAAACATCCATTTGTCTAGGAGCATTTATTTCCCCAGGGTTCGTACACTTTTGGGGGAAAAAAATTCAAGGACTTACCAGGCCTTTTCCAGGACATATACAAAAAATTCCAGGATGATTATTACGCTTTACAGTATCATGTTCAAATTATTTTTTAAAAGTAATTTCAGTTTTAAGTAATAAAAATTATGAAAGATGCAAATGGATGAACGTGCTTTATGCAAATGGATCAAGTTTATCAAGCACAAGATCGTAAAGAACAAATTCTGTTCTTATGCCCTGACCTTTGAATTCAAGTTGGACCATTTTCTACAAGGGTAGGTTTCTCCTCCCTGATAACATACCAAAACTTTCTTGCAATCAAACAGATTTTATGTGAGTTGACATTCCTAAGCTTGGAGAACGAATACTGCTCTTATGTCTTGGCCTTTAAATTTAATTTCGACATTTTTCAACATGGTAAGTTTCCAGGTTGTACCCAACAGCATACTAAAATTTCGCCGAAATCCAACCGCTTTCATGCGAATCATCGTACAGACAAACCCAAAGCATAAACGTTTCTGCAACCATAGTTCGAAAGCGTTAGTAATTTTGAAAATAAAATCTTAACGAACAGCGCAAAAACTAGCTCATAAATAGAATATATCATTGTTCAATTTTTGCCAATTTGCGATGAACATACTTTTTACGTGGCTACAATAGTTTAATTTGATTGACATTAAATGTCCATTATTACTGTTTCACACGTTATGCAAGTTCAGCAATCGGGAGATTGTTAAATTATGTTAACTGTAACGTATACTCTAGATTCAGTTTCTTTTTGATTTTACTATCTCTTGTTATTTTATTTTTCTATGCAAATTATCTTCTCACTTAACGAGATATTATTTCTCCCGCTGAATTATATGTGGCAACGAGTGTAAGTCATGACGTGGTGGTATGCAGTATATATAGGCGCGCTCAAGTATGCCAGAGAGGTTCGTTGTGTATAGGATAGGTTCTTCCTAATTATTGTGATGCGATTTTACGAAAGTTCGGTCTAACAGTAATTGTGTTATATAGGAATGTGTATTGAGTAATACCAGGAGTTTACCAATAAAAGGTTAAAAGTGAGTATGTTTTCTTAGTTCATTTTATTGTCAGACCTCTGTCTGGCCGTTAAGTCTATTTCATTGAGTGTCTTACCTAAACAAACTTTGATGATTAAGCACACTTTAGCTACGTCAAGTAACCTTTCAATAACCCTAACGTAACTTAACGTAAGCTTTCCTGCACGACACGTCCAGAGGAGAAATCTATTCATTATATAACATAGTATTGGCAATTGAAATCAAGAAATAATAAATATCTGTACTTACAATATTCGTAGTGGCTGTCGGGGCTTCATATGTACGTCTTCAAAGAATGTGAACTTTTTTCAATTGTGAAGTTTAGATTAAAATTCATGATATTGTAAAATCTGCACCAGATAAAATTGAACAAGATGAATTTCTACAATGCAGGTAAAAAAAAATTTTCTTTACAACAACAAAATATGAAACTGATTTAAAACCTTGTTGAATTTTTTAAAAAACCAACAATAATCCCAAAGAGGAAATCATCTTGACTGCGAAGCACCTCAATAACAACGAAATATGAAGACAAATTATAATTTTGCTGAAATTTTAAAAACGAAGTCTTGAAAAAGAAATAATCATCTTGATTGTAAAGCATCCAAAAATAAATCTCCCGACTGCAAAGCACCAAACTAGTTTCTGCTAACATTCATAGCCATCATCAGTGGTAGATGCATGGACATTGGAATTACCGAGTGCGGTAATTACTCTATTCCTTCTGTGAAACTAGAATTATGGGTTTTATTCAGGAACAAATACAAATTTATGTCAAATTTTTGGATAGGAACCCTATCCTTTTTCAGGACAATAACAGCATACAGTGTTGCTATTCACTCGCAAGTATCCATCGCCTAAAATCATTCATAGTTGTATTTCTTCTTCTTGTTATTTCCCAACTTTCTGAGAGTTTTCTCTTAAGAGAGTATTATTCATAGGTGAGAATTTCAATAGAGTCCCACAGAATTTTATGGCACTTAAGAGAGAGTTGTTCATAGGCGAAAATTTCAATCAAGTCCCATAGAATTTTACGGCACATGCCAGTCCAAGCCACTCTTGTTAGACACATTCCTAATTACAGCTTTATATTCTGCTACTTGCAGCTTAAGTTGCCTTTCCGTCTCTCCCACATAGCACAGGCCACTCCCTCTTTTCCCAAGATATTATATTCTTTATGCTAAAAGCTAGGGAGGTAGTGGCCGATCTTATTTTCTAAGCCAGGGATTACTCTGATGTGAATTTTTTTGCTGATATTTTGCAGCTTAGTTTCTGAGTAAAGCCGGATTCTCCAGTCTTACCCAGAAACTCGGTGGACTTGCTCTCCAAGTTAAAAGATCTACCTGACTTAGAAAACCCAATCATAGCAAGCCTAGATATACAATCCATGTATACCAACATTAACACAGATCGTTTACTAGAATCCCTTGTTGAAGATCTTGCTGATAAGATCGTGTTTCATAACATGGATAAGGCTATTCTTACAGACTCTATGAAATTTTTATTTTCATCCTGAAACACAACTGGTTCCAGTTTGGAAATTCTTTTTTAAAACAAACTGCTGGCCTTGCTATGGGATATCCTTTGACCCCATTCCTGGCAAACTATTTCATGGGAAAACTTGAAGAAGAAATATGTTGCACCTTCCATTTTCACCCTATATGCAGGGGTAGGAGCGAAAAAAAAAAAAATTCAGGGCACAGTTTTTCTTAAAATTTCAGGACATATTTTGTCGGAGCTGGGAGGTAAATTAAATAAAATATTGGTAATAATGCAGAAATTGTTCTTCTTTCACCAAAAAACTACCTAAATTATGGCCAGATTGTTAGCAGGAAATTGTTTTCATGACAGCTTTCTTTTTTCAGCATGGGAAACGGCTCCCGCTCTCATTGAAACTCCGTCCTAACAATCAGCCTTATTTCTATAAAATCATAGTAAGAGTGCTTCACTAAAATAAAATTGTTTGATACTTACAACTTAGAAAACTTTATTAACATTTGGAAATTTTGCCTTCAAGTTCTACTACTGATTTATGTATTTCTTTCAATTTGTTGGGGTTTTTTTTCTAGTTCTATATTTCCTGTTGATAACATCATTTGGGCAACTTTTATGTTGCTCATGCTGTTTTCTTTTATTGCACTATCCAATTTTTTTTAAGCTTCAGCCAAGAGCTTATGAGCAGTTTTCTGGTCGTTCATTAAGGAATTTTCTTCTGTCTTAAGTTTGGACAGCTGATCAAGCCTCACACGCTTATTTTGCTTTTACAAAGTCTGCATAATTTGTTCTTCAGCCTTTCTTTTACCATTTGTTTGCATCCTTTCCTCTTCTTTCTGCTGTTCCAAGTAGGTGGCATATTGTGCGTAAGCCTGCTTTACACTATTTACGAGGCCTTTAGTTATGGGTATTGAAAGTATGGAGTTATTGTCAATCAAATCGCTTCTCTGCAGATACGTAATGATCTGATAGATAACTCTGAAAGTGACACTCTTTCTTTTGTGACAATGTTATTGTTCTGGGAAAAGCCCCTTTCAGGAGGTGCATTTCCATGTGACAATGTCAAACATGTCTTCACCAAGGCTGATAATGAACTGTATTTTAGTAAACCTACAGAATCTTTAATGCTAGCCACTGCTGCTCAATACTTACAAATATCATTACCTTCCTCATAACTTTTACGATTAGCTGCCATGTCTTCATACATGTACAGTGACTACTCTGTATTTATCTTATCACACACACACTGTCAGTTTTGGTGATTTTAAACATATGATGACTCAGGCGTTTTACAGCATTTTTTGCGCTTTCCTTCTTCTGAAACAAAGGATGAATAGATTGGATGTCTCGTAGAAGAAAGTTATTCTGTGGTAGTTTTTTAACAAATATTCTGTTGCAGCAATGAAACAGCTTTTTATCCCCAGTAACACTTTCTTCTCATTCATGTTTTTGTTCTGTGCTAGAATATGGCTGGCACTATTACCAACATCAATTTTATCCAAAGGCAACCAATAGTCACTTTTTTGAAAGTTAACTTTTAAAAATTTAGATCCTTCTTTTGTGCCAACTGCATCCGCTTTTTAAATTTTTAACGTTATACTGCGCACCAGTTCATTTAGTTTGCTGTATAACACGTGAATCATGGTTCTTCATTCTATAAAACCTTGAGGTACGGCATGAATATTTCTGTAAAAAAAGCACAAAATGCAAGTAAATAATAGTATGGGGATGTTTCAATTGGGGAAGTATCTGATCGTACCTAGAACCAAGTTTCACATTTTTCTGCTTTGGAAGGTATGTACAAAAATACTTAATGCAGAAGACTGTTCAATAATGCTCTAACAAACAAGACATAGGGTTAACCACCTGCTCTCAACATGATGAAAGAAAACATTTTTAGCTGCACAACCCGTTTTCCAATTGTATATTGTGATAATCTTCCCTTCGACAAGCAGACATTTTGAACCACTGATAAATATTAGTAGCAAGAGTATCAATATCAATGTGAAGTTTATCTAGTCCTCTCTTCAGAGCACCATGCATCACATGCGAACAGCAGGTCCCAAAATCAACCAAGTCAGGAACTGACTGCAAGTTCATTTCAGCATTCAGTTTCTTGAGAACAGACAGGTTTACATTCAGACCATCCATAGAGCATTGCAACATCTTTTCTAAACTTAGCCCATGTGAAGATATGAAATCTAGAATTAATTTTACAATTTTATCTGCTTCTGCATGTTCCAAGAATTTAGAGTTACAGTATGAAGTTACAATTTTTGTACGACCTTCTGACCAATATGATATATGAATGTCAAATTGCTTCTTTACTTCTACTGTAGTTGTTTCATCGAAATAAATGGTATAAAAGGAAGTCCCAATATCATGAAAAAGATTGGCTTTGAATGAAGTATGGAGCTAAGCCAAAGTTCACCACATAACGAATTTTTTTATCGGACAACTTCAGACATTTTGCAATGGCGGAATCATCAAAAATAAAAGAATATATTTGCTAAGTCACTAAACGACTGAAATAAATAATTGCTCTTAACAGCTAGTAGTATTAGTAAAGCTTTTGTTTTCAAAACTTTATGACTTATTGTAGTTGGTTGCCAGTGTTGGACACTTTTACTGATTACCTGTAAAACATTATTTGATGATTGGACACTTTTACTGGTTGACTGCAAAACATTATTTGATGTTTTAAAAATGAGCTGTCTAGATATACTTCTGGCAGCTGCTTTATGTTTCTTCCCATCTGCATGTGAAAGCACATGCAAAAATCCCATATTGGCAATGCTAAAGTCCTTGTTGCAGAGAACGCACATGGCCGAAAATATATCATCATTAGCACAGCACCAATTTTTCACTGACCCCATTTTGGTCTTTCTTGTTATTTTCAACCCAAGCTGATGAAAACTTCGTTTTCCGCGGCATTTCAATAAAAACTTAAACAAGATGGTTAATGGAATATGCTGTTTGTTACCAAATTTGACACGGTACCGCAAAAACACCAGAAAAAATTTGGCACAAAAAAGACGACACTCTTATACATCAACCAAGAAAAACATCCTTGTGGTGTGGCACATCGTATGTTTAGAACTCGGTCATTTCAGTTATGGTTTTGGTTTCAGGGCACAGGAACAAGCAAAAGCCACAGCTACACATAAATCAAAGTGATCAGCACTTTAAACCCCGCCTCTTCCTATGGAGGGCGCTGGTCAACAAGTGTCTCGGAGCAACAAATTAGGGCGAAAATCCAAGCAAATTTACGGAATTTTTTTAGGGCAAAGTGCTGAGAACAATCAAATTTTGCTAGTGCAGAGATGCTAACATCTGAAGAAAGTTATCAGTAGTCCAGATGCGGCAGCACATAGTTTTTCCATAGTGAAGTCAAGTCAAGTTTCCACATTAAAATTTGCAGGGTAGCATGCAAATTTCCCAGAGTGCACTGCCACATTTTAATCTGGATGGAGGACAATACTTGAATAAATTTTGCAACATACTTAAGTATTGTTAAAAATGGAAAAAAACTTAGTAAATACACAAAAAATACATACCATTTCAACTCTGCCTTTTAATATGTTATATTAATAAATATGTTATGCCATAAGTGCGTGATGCATCACACTTATGGTTATTCCTCCCGTTTTTTAGAGTGAAAATGCTGACCGCAATAGTCTTTTTGTCCGTGTGCGATTGAAAAATCAAATGCACACAGGGAACAAAACCTATGGTTTTCGGATACCTGAGATGATTTTAGACACAGAAATTTTTGCGAATAACTCTCCTTGAATTTTTTGACAACTTTTTTGCTTTTTAGATCCGAGAATATTAATAGAGGCAAGTGTCCATTTACACGACGCTATCGCAAGTAAATTCGCACACGACAAACACGATAGGAGCAAAGACCAACGACGCACAGAACAATTGACTTTGAAATGTTTCATAGCTTTATTATGCGGATAAATAGAAAATTAGCATTACATGATTATGATATGAAAAAACTAATCAAAAAGGTATTTTAAATTGCATAAATAAATCAATTCTGAAAAAAAGGATAAAATAAAAAAGCAATGCAAATAGAATAAAATACAATAAAAAACCATGCAACGTTTGATTAACACAATAGAAGTTTTCTGCTAAGATGTGGGGAAATAAAATGTCACAACTTAATATGCAAGTGAGTAATGAAAATAAAATAATCAAATAAAAAACAAAAGGATTAAAGCTGAAATTAAAAGATTCCCAACAAAGAATGATCTGGGGAAAGCAATCTTTAAAACAAGCAATTAAGGAAGAAAGTTCTTGTGAATCTGACAAGATAAAATAAAACACCCCTCTGTTTAGCAGAACATTTTTACGAGAGAAAAAAAAAGTGCTCGTCGCAAATCTGTCGTAGTAACATAAACAAAAGCTTGCTGCTGACAGCATAGGAGGAGCGTGAGAAGGAAGAAGAAAGGGAAACACAAGCAGGTGTTTCGTAACGAGCATCGCTTCGCTTTGAAGCGTCAGAAAAAAGCATTACATTAAACATTTGACAAATAGAAATATATACATCGAAAGCAAGATAAGGCTGCTTAGAACAATTGCATTATTAAGACGTAAACATAAAACACATTTTTTAAAGGTTCATGACATAAAAGTTGAAGGAATACACAACACTTTTACAATGTTAAATAAAATATAATCTAGAAAGAATCAATATTAATTCATTACAATATGTAATTTTGAAGACGAATATGATAAGGATAAAGAAGGGAATGCATGCAGCTGCTGCTGTTGTGATGAGAAGTTTTTTTTTTGGCTGTTTGCGAAAGACAGAGGGAAAGATTTTCTCTTGCTCTGGGCAAAGAACAGTTGCGCGCGAAGAACATCAACTCCCATTGAGCAAACATGCTTGCTGTGTGACGGCTTTGTCAGTGGCGGCTCGTCGTAAGCTGAGATGGGGAGGCTGCATCTCAATTTTGTAGATATCACGATACCACTTCGAAAGCTAAGTTACTGAGCCTGTGCTGATGCTGTTAGTTTAATAATAATAATAATAATAACAATAACAATAATATATATATATACTGATTGAAAGTGCATTTTTTTACAAGAAATTAATATTTATATTTTATATTTAGCGATTGATGGGGAAAATGTAAAGGTACCAATACCTAAATTAGGCAACAGATATTAAGCGATGGCCACATTGTCACATTTATGAAGAAAATAATCGACCTATAAAACTTCGTCGGATACATTATTTCTTAAAAAGAAACATATTAATCAGTGCATCCTTCCAGTTCTTACGCATGGAGCACAGACATGGACCTCAACTAAAATAGACAGACAGACGTTGCAGACAACTGAAAGAAGCTCGTAGAGATGCATGTTTGTTGTTACCTGGAATGATACAAATAGGAACTCGTGGATCGGGAAAATGACAAGAGTGGAAGACATGGTCAAAATTCCCGAAATTGCAATGGGATGGACATATTGCTAGAAGAAAGAACCACTGACGGAGAGTTGAAATATTGAACTGGATAGCAAGGGAAAAAACAATAAGATGACAAGAGGGAGATGGGTACATGAAATTCGAAAGCATGAACAAAACTGTCTCAAGGCAGACTGTTGTGGAAGAAGAAACTTGGAGACTTTCATCCAGCAGTGGATTGATAGTGGTTGCAAATTCTATATACATGCATATACTGTACGTATGTATATATATATATATATATATATATACATATAAGGACAAAAAATTAAAAAAATTAATGCGTGTGCCGGTGGTAGCAGAGAAACACTCAAGGTCATGTATGCGCTCTCAAGTGTCTCATTGTGACCCCTAGAAATATGACAATAAATATTTTTCTTCTGATACACTCCCTTTGAAACTTCGACTTGATACCAACCACTGCAACTTGGACGGCGATGAAAAACATTTTGTGGAATTTTGCAGGGTCTGCCAGAATTCCGCGATGAGTTGTTATTGCGATACTCACACACCGGCATTCTCTTTAATAAAAACGGATCGCAAACATATTCAGCCCAGTTTTAATTCTGAAGCCATCATGATAACAATTTAGTGTGGAAAAATTTGTTTTCCAAAATTTACCAACTTCGTAAATTTTCTAAACAATGATATCTGATTAAATGTTCTTTCCAAAGTAATTAAGTACACTACCTCAATTGAAATGCGCAGCTGATTTTTGGGAGGGAGGGGGGGGATGAAGCAGAAAAATAAAATGTATCCAGTGGAGTGACTTCAATGATTTTTGGTGAATAAAAATTAACGTGATTTTAAAAGCGAAAATTTCGCTGTGCTTGGTAAGTGAAGAAATCAATTTTGTGCAATTATTTCGCTGCAGAAATTAGTCTCTCTCTCTTTTTTTTTTTTTTTCAATTTATCCGATACTGAACTCTGTTTTTAATCGCAACTTGTTCACATGTCCATTTTGACCAGAAGAGAAAATATAAGTAAAACTTTTTTTGCAAAAGTCCTGGCAACTGAGTTGTATTTGTTATTAGATGGGAGCAACAATGTTGTTAGAATTATTACGTTGAATAAAAGCAGGAACAAACCAAAAATTGGAAGAAAAAAAAAACCAGGTTGAGTAATACATTCAAACGTACTTTATTTAATACTTTATTTCAACATTCGTCATTATTTTTAATTCATTCCCCTATTTTATGTCTTATTCGGAATCACAAGAACCGTATTAATCAACAAAGCCCACAGGCCCGGCGATGCATTCCCACCCCCAACGAGAGACTGCATTCGCGAGCAACCCTGCTAGCGAGAGCTGCCATGAATGCAGTCCCCAGGGAAGTTTTATTCAAAGGAAACGAACTGATGTGGAAATAGGCAGAGTTTCCCACATGAGTTGGTTTCAATAGCCGTCAGGGCTGCGAGAAGCGCAGTCCGTAACGTTCTTCCCGCTCCCCCTGGTGTTATGCAGGAAAAACTTCCAGTTGAGTTCAGAAAACTGCAGTTGTGGCATTATGCTGGGAAAACTTACAGCGGTGTTTACAAAACTTTTCTCTCTTGGTACGGCATGAAAAAAAACTGCTTTGGGTAGGGGGCTGCAGCCCCACAGCCCCATAGCAGGAGCCGCCCCTGGGCTTTGTGATGTTACCACAAAAATCCCTACATTTGACTATGATAGACTTTTTTTTTTTTTTAAATTAAATTTTACGTAAATATTCGAGATTTTAGGAAAAATCTGTAGTTTTTCACACCTTCTCCATAAGTTCATAGTTTGAACATGATATTCGTAGAAATCCATAGTACATAGATACTTCATAGTACATATATTAGATATTTCGGAGAATTCAAAGTACATAGTACTTGGCATCTTTACTAATGGTGTTACTATTTCAAAGAATCGGAAAGGCAGAGGACCTCCAAAGGGTCACGCAAAGACAGCAAAGCGAGGTTGCTGAGTGGCGGGATAAGCCATCAGATAAGCGGTGTCGTATGCTTGAGCTATCGCAGCGTAAGGACAACAACAAAGTGAGGTTTCAATGCCGGGATAAGAATCATGTGACTTTCATTTGATCCTTGGGAACCTTGTTGTGCCGAGCAGATCCTTGAGCAATCTCACAAAAGCAGAAATGCTTTCACATGGCGCGCCGCAGCTGACAGTTCTTGGAGATAACATCACTCAAGAGCTCCCTCATTCTTGTTTTTTATTTATTTATTTATTTAAGGTTTAACTACCACTGTGAGCAACTCAACACCAGTGGCGGCTCGTGAGTACATCTACAGGGGGTTCACAATTAATAATTTGCAGTTTTTGAGATACACTGTGTCACACACTTGTGTGTTGCTTGCAATATTCATATAATTTAGGCGCTGCTATACCTTGATGTAATGTATTAATTTTGAAACGAAATGTTATTATAGATATTACTGTACTTTAACTGTTTCACAACTTAATAATAAATGATTACTTTATTGATCATACTTGTTATAATATGCTAATTGTTCTTTTTTACTGAAACAGTTATTTTCATTTAATTTTATAGTAGTAAAATAAACGCAAAACAGAAAGCTTGTTTTAAGTGTTAAATATTTAGATAGTTAGTCATAAGGCCTCATGCTCTCAATTATTAGATTAGATTATTAAACATGCAGAAAAAGGAAAATAATCAAAGCTGCTGCATATGATGGTAAGGTCTAGTATTTACTTACACAAATTTACTTGGATGGTAGCTTACACAAATATTTTCTTTAAGTGCAGTTTTTATAAACAAAGTTCATCCTTCTATCTTTTCTTGACACAAAAACATCAATAACTCTTTCATTGAAATTATGGATGTTAGAAATCATTTCCTTCTCAATTGCAAGCATGGCTAAAGCTGTAAGCCTCTCTTGACACATCGTAGACCGCAAAAATGTCTTTATCCGTTTTAGGGTTGAAAAACACCTTTCAGCTTCAGTAGTCGTCATTGGTATTGTTGCAATAATTAATAACAGTTTATAACTTTCAGAAAATGATGACAATAAGTTGTTTTCAATAAAAAACTGTAAAAGACTAACAGCACCACGCATGTTTCTGAAATTAGTTCTTTTGTAAATGATTTCAAGCTCTGTCTTGAGGCGATTTTTTTCAAGAAATGAATACACATTTACTGTATCTTCAAGCAATTTCTCAGGGAATTTCTGTTCAAACTCTTCAAACTTTTGTGATTCAAAAAGAGATACAGCTGAGCAAGATGTTGTGAATGAAAATCTTGTTTTTATTTGGCGTTGTAATAATGTCACAGGTTTCCTTGGCAGCCATTGCTCTACTCAAGCAAAAATCTTCTTCACGCATCGATCGTTTAGGTGCATTTTCTGGGTACTGATTAACCAGCTCTGTCACTTTGTCCATGTTACCTCTTTCCTTATCAATGGCTTTGACGAAGTGGTCAACATTGGCTTTAGTTCTCACAGCATCAGTGTAAGTTGGCTGTAATTGGTTGTACAAAATATCCACATGTGGCATTAATCTGTGAAAAACAGAAAGCCAAAATATGAACTTATTATCTCTAAGGAGACTAGCTAGAGCACCAGCTTTAATTATGGTGGTTGGTTGCTTAGAGGTTGATTGGATTTCCTCCATACATTCAATTAATTCCTTTCTGTACTCAAAAACAGTATTAACAGTTCTGCTCTTAACATTCCAATTTGTAGCTGACGCCCGAGGTATTCGTTTGCCAACTATCTTGTCCAAAACAGACACTCTCCGAGGGGTATTCGAAAAAAAATTTGTTATATCACTTAAGTCCGAAAAAAAAATTCTGACATCTTGGTTTTGGCTTGTTGCGTGAACTACAATCAAGTTTAACTGATGAGCGTAACAGTGAATGAAAAAAGCATGTTTATATGTTTGTTGCACTATGGTCTGCACGCCAGCATGGTGCCCACTCATTACATTCGCATCGTCATAGCTTTGAGATACGAGTTTTTCTGGATTTTGCACAACATAATCTAAACTGGTACAAATACATTTGGCTATAGATTCTGCATCGTGCTCTTCAGAGTTATCAAATTTCAAAAATCTTTCAACTGGTTGGCCATTAGCTAAACCATAGCGGTAAACTATAACTAACTGAAATACAGACGAGACCTCTGATGTTTCGTCTGCAATCAAAGAAACATAATGTGCAGTTTTTATTTTTTCTATTATGTTTTCTTGACATACAAAAAGCATACCATCTAACAATTCATTTTGAATTTCTTTCGAGGTACCTTTAAAGACAGTAGCGGTACTCAAGTGTTCTTTCAAAGATGAGTCAAGTTCTGCAGAAAAGTTTACAAGCCCTTTAAATATGCCAGGATTTAAGGAATCGTCATCCTCCAGATGACCTCGAAGGGCCAACTCAAATGCACCGCAAAATTTAATACAGTCTATAAGCTTAGAAAGGACATACCTATTTTTAGTCACTTGTTCATTGTGCTTTTTAATATTTTGTAGATAAGCACTGTCAAGCTGCTGACGAACGTCAACCTTTCCCAGCAAATTGAAATCCAATGTAGCACTTATGTGTCCATGAGAACTTGCATGTTTTTAAATTTTTTGTGTCAAATGAGCTAAGTCACACACGCCGTTTTTCACCCAAGTAGGATCGCCCTTTTCACAGGAAAATAACAAACAAGGAAAACAAAATATTTTGTTTGTTTGTTCACAACCACAAAGCCAAGGAATTTTTTCGTATAGCTCTTCTTTAAATTCTCTTTTAAAAGTTCTAGATTTTGATGTCGATGTTTGACTTATATTAAGTCGGGGCGTTGGCCTGCCATATCTTTTATTGCTATTTTAACTTCTATGGGTAAATTTCCAAACGCTACTTCCTTTAAATTACTAACTGAGTACTTACAGGTGCTTTCCATTATTGTACAGTAAATAAAAACAACAGTTCACTAGCTACACAATAGATAAACTGCAATAAGTGTTATTTCAACTAAAACTTTATCACCAAAAAAATAATCGAAACTGGAAACTCCAAATTACAATTGTAACATGTGCGCAAAGGTTAGGAGCATCCCCCATCAACTACAGCCGTGCAACAATTGAGCTGAGCTGTGTCACAGGCAGTTTTTTTTTTTTTAATAAGATGATGAGGCTTATAGACAAAGCTTTGTGCCTCACAGCAACTAGTTGGCCATGCGGAAATAGCTAAAATATCTCCTGATCAGTAAGACACGAAGATGCACGACCAGCCACAGAGGAGAACCTCCTTGCGACCAGCACGTGAAGTCACAGTAGCAGCACAAAAGTCCATCAAAGGGGCACGCTCATGAGAAGGAATGTTAGAACAGGAGCGTCCTCACAGAGAAACGTCTTGAGAGAGTAATAAATTTCTCCAAGGCCCGAACTTTACGTTTTGCCACGGAAGCGTCCCGAAAGTCCAACAAAGAATACATTTGAGCAGAGACGGAGGTTGAGGAATGAGGGGTTGTCACTCCAAAACAAATCCTCCGATATGCACTGTACGCAGGGCAGGAGAGGAGGAAGTGAGGAACAGTCTCTGGCCCGGAGCCACAGAAGCACATTGGGGAAGAACGTTTTCGAATCAGAAAGAGGTAGCTGTTTAAAGGTGCCGTGTCCGTGCGTAATTTTTGAATTATGATTGCTGAGGAGCTTCGATAACAGTGTTCGCTAGGCCATCTGTGACGGAAGCTGATGAACGGATACAGCTCTGCCCACCCGGACGAAAGCCAGGCTGAATCAGAAGCGGTGATGAGCATGTTACCACTGTGCCGAGCAGCGTCGGAGGCTGTAACTGGGGGAAACAAGGCCAGGCCCTCAGCATGGCCCCGTCGGGCGGCAGCGTCAGCGGCCTCATTCGCTGGAAGACCAACATGAGCCGGGCACAGGCAGTTCATCGGTATTCTCCGTTAAGCCGCTTGTAGACATGTTTCCTCCCCTACCGCGAGCAAATGGACTCGCCCGTCTGTCGCATATCCCGTGTGTCCAGTATCGAAAGCGGCACATTCAGTCCGCTCCTAGCCACTGGCGCGTCATCTTAACCTCACTTTACGCGCTCTACGCTGTTTTTCATTGTCCGCTCTTTTAGACATTTAGTACTGCGTCAAGAAAGATGTATATCGTATAATTAGTTTTCTATTTTTTATAGGGGGTTCACGTGCTCTTGTGCTCTTATGGACGAGCCGCTACTGCTCAACACACTCTCGTTCCAGTTTTTTTTTTATTTATATGGTACTTGTAAATGCTGAATGATGAATCACTATACAAAGGTTAACAGTTTATTCTTAAAATTTCAGGATTACATTCAAATTTTCAGGATATAGAACAAAAATAAGGACGTTTCAGGACAAAAAAATAAAAATCAGGAACTTTAGGAATTTCAGGACAACTCCGACCCCTGCTATATGGAAGATATATGGATATCATTTTCATCCTTGAAAATAAAAATCTAACACTTCCCTATGAAATCCTTCAGTGGTTTTACTCTGTAGACCAAGTTCACTTTGGAATACCATAAAAATAAACATCTTGACTTCCTGGATTTATATATAAAATGGGTTGAATGAAAATTCACTACATCGCTATACAAAAAACCTACTTCTGGACTTTCACTCAAACCACCCCAACTACATTTTAAAAAATGTGGTCAAACAAATTGCATTAAAAATTGAGACACATAACTCACTTCATAAAGATAAAGTACACCAAAGTGAAGAACTAAAGAGACTACTAATAACAAACAACTACCTCCCTCAAATGGTGGAAAATACTTTAAAAAAAAAAACATAACCAAAGTAGTCAAACAAATTCAATGATCATGACAAGAAAAATTGTCTATTTTAAGTGCCTCTTTGAGAAGCTGCAAAATATCAGCAAAAAATTTCACATCAGATTAGGCCCTGGCTTAGAAAATAATATCAGCTACTACTTCCCTAGCCTTAAGCAGAAAGAAATAATATCTTAGAAAAAGAGGAAGTGGTCTATAATATTAAATGTGAGTGTAGCCTATGTGGACGAGATGGGAAGGCAACTTAAGCTGCGAATAGCAGAACGTAAAGTGGCGATTAGGAATGTGCCTAACAAGACTGGCTTGGACAGGCATGTGCAAAACATGTGCCATAAAATTCTATGGGATTCGATTGAAATTCTCGCCTATGAACAATACTTTCTTAACAGAAAACTCTCAGAGATTTGGGAAATAACAAGAAGAAGTACGACTATGAATGATTTTAGGGGATGGATACTTGCAAGTGAATGGCAACACTGTATGTTGTCATCATCCTGAAGAAGGATAGGGCTCATATCCGAAAATTTGACTTAATTTTGTATTTATTCCTGAATAAAACCTATAATAACTTCTTAAGAAAAAGTTTTGTTTCCTCATGAATGAGAAAGTGTCTATCTGGCAGAATAAATAAATTGATTACGCAAATTTAAAATGGAATGATTACATGCCAGGGAAGAATTGTCTGATGATGTGAATCAACACCTGAAAGCAGTGTTCTGAGGAAAGACGACAGTTCTATCAGAATAAATATTCTAGAATATGGTATGCCAAATGATTTTTTGATTTCCCTCTATTAGTTTGTGTTTGAAGGGACATATATTAGTTCTCTGTAATACTGATACCAGTTGCTAACCGTCTCAGAGGACGTGGTAACATCACCCTGTGACGTTTCAATGATTGCCTCACTGTAGGTCAATCCTTTGGTGAAACAAAACACTAGAATCACCACAATATCAAAAGGAATATGAGCATCATGAAACCACATTCCAAGTATATGGGAACACAGCTCATTTTCTCCTGAAAAGTGCTTCTTCCAACACTTGAATTGTCCAAAACGATGAGACATATTCACTCTGAAAGTCATTGAGTGATGTGATAAACATCTTGAAGTTGAAAGCAATCTTTGGCATTCACACCACGAAATAAACATAGCCTCTTCCCTATAAATTTCCTCAAAAAATCTCTTCCAGTTCCACATCTTGGAGCACAGTAAAAGGCACTTGAAACCAAAAAGACTTACTGGCTACCGCTAGAAAACACACATTCAAGAAACACACTGGAACTAACAGCTACTAAGCATGCCAACATGCTGAGCTTAAACCAACTTAAGAGCTAGCATACTGCCATCTATTGGCCAATCTGTAATCATGATAAATTACAATAATTCGCAGAGAGCAGGCAACGGTTGGAAGTATAGCCAAATTTTATTCTACGAAGAAAATTAGGTATTCATTATCACTGATCCCAAACCCATTAATTTTGCATGAGCACCTGATAATTATTTTTAATGTGCAAAACTTAACTAAAGAATTTTAAAAATATATTCAGGTGTTTTGAATTTTTGTGCAGTGTTATATGGGTCATGTGGTCTGGGAATCTACTTAACAGTGTAAAAGCTATGTATGCTGGCAGTAGAGCTTGTGTAAGAGTAAATGGTGTTTTATCATAATGGTTTTCTATGGGTGCAGGAGTCAAGACAAGGTTGTGTAATGTCACTATGGCTGTTTAATATATTTATGGATGTGTGCATGCATGATGCTAAAATAGATAATACTGATTTATGTCTTGGTGATATCTGTGTGTGTATATTGCTGTATGCTGATGACATTGTCTTGTTGCAGAGAGCAAAAGTGAGTTGCAGAGTATGTTGTCCCAGATGTACAAAGTTTGCGTGAAATTCAAACTGAGTATAAATAAGGGAAAAACCAAAGTTATGGTTTTTGAGAGAGGAACTGGTAGGATTGAATGTAATGTAAGTACAAATGGCACTGTGATTGACCAGGTGAGTGAGTTTGTGTATTTAGGAAGCATGTTTGACAGAGAGAACAAATTGGATGGTGAAATTAGTAGGAGAGTGAATTCTTCACTGAAAGTCGTAGCTGCTCTGGAGGTTTTCACAGGAATGATGGGTTCTCAAGAGAGTCCCGCATGGCTGTGTATGAAAGTGTAATTGTTCCTACTCTGATGTATGGCAGTGGAACCTGGGTACTACAAAAGAAACATAAAAGTTGTTTCTGTGTTGGAGAAATGCGTTACTTACGGGGGGGGGGGGCAAGACACGTTCTGATTGTGTGAGAAATGAAGATGTGTTGCAGTTGTGTAATGTGAAGCAAAATGTTGTTAGCAAGGCGGAGACTAATATGCTTCGGTGTTTGGCCACATTTAAAGAATGAGTGATGATATGTTTACCAAGAAAATCTTTTTAGCCCAAGTGGCAGGAAGGAAAGGCAGAAAAAGGCCAAGGAAGTCATGGGAGGATCAGATTCAGGAGTGTCTGCATGAGAAAAAGATTATGAGTATGAAGTAGAGAAGATCTTGTGTACAGCGTGTGATGGATGTCTGTGAAGCCAGAGTTGTATGCCAAGATCACTGTAAATGGAGAAGTCTGATGGATGTCTGTGAAGCCAGAGTTGTATGTCAAGATCACTGTAAATGGAGAAGTCTGATACGGCAACAACAAGTAAAAATTATCTGGTAGTTTGTATTTTTTTGTGGAGCTAACCTCTGAATATCAGAGAACAGCTTATTGATGTGTATGTATGTTATATGGGTCATGCCACCAAGAATCACCCAATTAAAAAGAATAAAAATTGCTGCATCACAGTTTTTGAAAACCTGGAATAAATATATGTTATACCCTCATACTTTAGAGCCGGGGTCACTAAACTACGGCCCGTGGGAAGCCGTGATCCAGCACGTGGTAAATATGCAGACAAGTCTGATAAGTTTGTTTCTGATGTTGAGCACAGTGCCACAAATATTAATTTGTTGAAAGCGGAGATTGAAAGACATTTTGGCAACTTTTATAAGCATGAAAAACAATTCCAGCCATTGCAGGACTTATTTAATTTTACAGTTGATAATGCCAGTAATTTACAGTTGGAACTGTCAGATTTGCAATCTAATAATAATTTTAAATCATTGTTTTAAGAGTGAAAGTTTGATAACCTTTTATTCTCTTTTGCCTAGATACAGTTTTACAAATCCGAAAATTTTTGCCAGAAAATGCTTTCAGTTTTTGGTAGCACATATATTAGCAAACAAGGTTTCTCCAAAATTAAATACACGAAATCAAAGCTTTGTTCACCATTGACCGACAACCAATTATCAGACTTTTAAAAAAATTGGGTTATCCAACCTGAAACCAAATATTGAAAATGTAGCTAAATCATTCCAGAAACAGTAGCATTCTTCTCATTGATTTTTTTCCAGTTTCAGATGTCATGAAGTCAATTTGTTAATCTCATGACTGGGGTCACACTGCTGATCGCATTCTTTGCAATTTGCGAAAAAAAAAAAAGTTTCGGCTATGGAGAAAAAGCTTTGGCGATTGAATACCTTTTCATACTGTTATATCACTTTGGCAAAAACAAATTTAATTTGGCGGATAAATTGGCGAAAACATTAGAAAAACCAGTGCAACCCCTGCATGAGGCCAACTTATTAAAGACTAAACTTCAGTCTTTAGTAAGCTTAGTTTTGTATATGTTTTAGATTGGTATAAATATTTTTAAATATTTATTTGAAAACTTTCACATTAAATTACAGACCACATAAATTTTGTTTAAACATTGAGAAATATTAGTTTATTGAAAATTTACAATATCTGCACTGATTGATAATCGGTTTAAAAATTTCTTTTTAATCAGGCTAAACGAGCTTTAGCCAATTTCCCATTTGGCCCTTCTCTCCAAATATTTGTTCACTGTAAATTTACAATGTCTACATTGATTGAACTTTGGTTTACCAATTTCTTTTTAATCAGGCTAACCAAGCTTTAGCCAATTTCCCATTTGGCTCTTCTCTCCAAAAGTTTGGTGGCCCCTGCTTTAGAGGAACAAAACATTTTTTTTTATCTCTGGTATTTTTTTGGTGAGAAGCCTCTAAGTAATCACAAATTGCAGTTTTTTGGTAAAAACAGTACTTCTCAAGTTTTGGATGTTCTTAAAAACTATTCACCCAATACAGATGGAGCAATTTCTTTCCTCAGCAAGAAATGCTCTTTCTAACCATCTACTTAAGTACTGATTTGTGTTAGGAGAGTACTAGAAGTTCAATTGGAAATTATCATTTTTTTTCTCATTTTTTAGGTAGTTGTCTCCAACTGAAAAGTAGGTTATTTCTTTACTTTTTATATTTATTTATGTAAAGTTTGCTGGTAGGAGAGTTTGAAAACACTGAAATTTTAATGGAGAAATAAAATTAAAAAAATTTGAAATTTACAAAATTAAAAAAAAAATTAAAATTATCAGACATAAAAAATGAATATTTATCAGAAATAAAAAAAATAGAAATCAAAAATGGAAAAAAAATCTTACAATTTCTGAAGCCCATTTTCTCAAAAGTATGTGAATTTAAAAATATGAAATTTCCAGATTTGGAAGTCCTATCAGAGTATGACCCAATAGACTTCATTGTGGAAGTTTTGTGTTCAAATTTTTAATATATATTTTTTTTAAAACTGGGAAAAGGGGACAGTTTTACTGTTTATATGGAAGCATTAAACATGTTGGCTAAATTCCCGCTTCAGACCCGAGCTAGTTTTCCAAAGCGATGATAGATGGCGCCACGCTAATGCTCACTCATCAACTCTGATTTTAAGGTCTCTCCTCCTCTCTCCTCGCACTTTCACGTGCAATACGTTACAGCGCCAGTTTTTCGTGTAACAATTTGTGCTCCTGTGATCTCGTAAGTTATTTGCGCCTGTTTTTTGAGCTTTTTGTGGGTGTTTCTTACAACCTCTCTTAATATGTGGAATTGGATGACAGGGTTTGTTTCCCACCTCAAGAATGGCAGAGTTTGTTTCCCACCTCAAGAAGATGTTCTGGGGGACATCTCATGACTCTACGTGTCACTGCGTCTCATCATTTATGACAATTCAGGTGTCGGAAGCAGCATGCTTCAGGGAATGCCGAGTACTCTGCCTGTACACTTAGGATGTGGTTTTATTCTGCTCAGATTCTTATTGATTGAGTCATGATCTTGATGTATTGTTTTGCCAAAGGATTGTCCTACATTGAGGTAATTGAAGAAACTTTACATGGCCATGTTACCACATCCACTAAGACGGTTTGCGACTGGTATCAGTATTGCAGACAACTAGTCTCAGAGTTTATGGTAGCCTCACAATGTGAGGAAGGAAGGCTTGGCAGTGATGAATCATCGTGGAAGGTGGCGAAGCGAAGGTCGGCAACCGGAAGTACAACTGCGGTTGTCTTGCTGAGGGCACCTCAATTTTTGGTATGTTTGAACAAGATACTAAGTGATTCAGGGTGGATATCTGCCCTAATAACAAATGCTCCGCAGAGACATTACTGCCCCTCATTCCAAAGCACATGGAGCCAGGAACTACCATCATGACTGATCAGTAGGCCGCATAGCTGTAATCTGCCAAGCTGTAGTATAACGAAGTAAATTTCTCCGTCATTTTTGGTCTACGCCGGGATTCGAACCCGAGGCCGCTTATTCCGGAACAAGTCGCTCTACCAACTGAGCTACGCAGACGCTTATTCTGATCCCTATCTGCCTTTATGTCGTGTGCATTCTGCTGGCAGGTACGTCACATCCCCACCCCCACCCCCCACCCCGAAAGAGGGCCGGGGGCATGGCCCACGGGTCAGCCGTGACCATGAATCGTTGCAGGCAGCCATCCACTGTAGAACGTGCACTTGAGAACTCCCAGTCAATCTGCTGTGTGGAATGCAACATCACACATTTTTATTTTTCGAAGCGCTGGAGAAGGGATTCTCTGATTTTTCCTGTCTCGCGGTATGGAAATAACATCACACCAATGCGAGATTTTGAACGGCCGGGTCATCCGGATAGTTCGGGCGCCATTATAACGAAGTAAATTTCTCCCTCATTTTTGGTCTACGCCGGGATTCGAACCCGAGGCCGCTTATTCCGGAACAAGTCGCTCTACCAACTGAGCTATGCAGACGTTTATTCTGATCCCTATCTGCCTTTATGTCGTGTGCGTCCTGCTGGCAGGTACGTCACAGTAGCTACGAGCATTTAACAGCCAACCACTACCTCAACTTTGCTGATACAATGACGGGCGCACATTCAAGGAGTGGAGAGCAATTGGCATCCCCTAAAACATAAATTAACACAGGGCAACCACAAAATGTACTTGGCAGACCATATTCTGGAATATTTATTCCGACGGAATTTCCATCTTTCCTCTGAACACTGCTTTGAAGTCTTGATTCATGCGATCAGACAGTTCTTCCTTGGCAGATAAGTTTCTTCACATTTTTTCTGCTAGACAGAGAGCCTTATACTCATGAGGAAACACAACTGTTCTGTCAAAATAAATATTTTCCAGATACGATACAATGACCACCCGAAAAGGCTCTTTTAAGGGCCACAAAAAATTCATATTATTCATTTCCTTTCGCACTTTCACAACATAACGAAACGCTAAACGATGCAGCAATGTGTTGCCATCTATTGTCGCTTGGAAAAACTAGCTGGGGACCGAATGCGGACGGTTTACCTAAATTTTTGTGTTCTCATTGCAGTCATTCAAGAAATTGTTTTCACTCTTTTTTAAAAAGAAATAAGTTGAGATACACTGTTAATTTTTTTATTATGGGCAGTGGACTGTGGGGGGATAGGAGTAAGAACATGTAGAACTCGATTTTAATTAATTTTATAATAAGAATTAGGTGTATAGTATTAAACATTTTATCTGAAATCTTCAGTGATCATGAGGCAGTTGATGATTAAAAAGCAAACAAAAACTAGCATGTAAGCCTCAAACAACAATTTAGTGTGAAATAACAAGAACCAAAACAGACACAATAAACATTCACTTTAAACATTATGAAAAGGATGAGATGAATTTTGTTTACTGTAATCAGTTGGAAAGCTTTTGTGAGCTACAGGACCAACTGAAATTAAGAGTTTCAAAATTATGTAAATTTTTGTTCCTTTCTCTAAAAATAACTATGTAATTGTTTCTGCGAAACATTTTGTCATGGTTAATGAGGGAGGTATTATAGTTTATTAATGAGCTTTTACATCTGTGTAGTTGCTCTCACGGGTATTTTAAAAGTAAGGCACAATTTTTCCTTTCCTCCTTCCGTAAAAGTGTTAGTTTTTTTCTTTTCTTTTTTTGATTGAAGGTTAATGACCACCGTAAGCAACTCAGTGGGCTATAAGCAGTCGTCCGTCCCAAATTTAGGGTCACTGGTTCCAGGGCAGGGAGAAAGCCAGTGCCGTGAGACACTCACAACATCCATGCCTCACCTGGATTCGAACCCGGACCCCTTTCGGACGAATGATCAGAATCCATCGCTTAGACCACTGCGCCACAGGGGCAGCATTAGTTCTTTATTTAGTTTCTCACTAATATTGTAACCTCTTCCAGTAGGCAGTTTGCTTCAGAGGCGTCAAAGACTTGAAGGATTTGTATATTAGGAATCTACACTTTGTCATTCTTGTTGAGTTTGAATTCCACATCCTTTTGGATGAAAAAATATTCACCTCCTGTTCTAAGTTAATTTCCAACACAACAGCAATCCAACAATTCTGGTCATAGGTGTGATGATGTGAAAATTACGTTTGTAAAAAGTGTTAAGCATGGGAAAAGTGGAAAAAAATCCTAAATGGGAGATGAGACGCCATTTTTGTCCTGTGGGAGGAAAAATGACAACAAGTCAGCCATATTGTGTGTCAGAGTCACAAAGAGAGAAGGGGGAGGGGAGGGAATTATTTCCTTAGCGAATTCTTGAGGCAGAAGTTCACATACATGGCGATCTCCTCGTAGCTCAGAAAGTTACAGGCAGCTAGAGACAGGTGGAGTGTAAGATGTTTACCACATGGCTCTCTGCTCCAAAAGTGTGCACTTACGTAATTGGTTGTGCATGGTCTGGGCTGCACAATTTTGAGCGCGGAAAAGTTATAACGAACTTGTGTGGGGCACTTGCGTTTTCATGAGGAAATATGAGAGTCGATCGGTAGACGGTACTCAAGAGATGAGAGCACTCGATAATTATGCAAGCTAGTAGGCTGTGGCTGACTAGATAGTTAGGGGCCTACCTGCGGGTTAGGTGAACCAGTAGATGATAAATTGCCAGCGGGTAATTATTAAATAGAATTTTAATGAGAGACTACGGTCTGCCACATCTCCCACCTGAGGAATCTTCCATTCTTGAAAGCCACAAATTCCTGTGCAATGAAAGCAACAGAGTCCTGCACATTGAGTGCAGGACTCTGCTGAACTCTTAACTTGCTTTGATTTTTGGACACCTGTCAAGTTCAAGAAATATCATCACAATTGTACCCACATCATATATGCCTCAAGGCTGAAACCAATCCCTGCCAAAGGGAACTGTTGTAAAAAGTCTGTATATATAGTGTATTCAATGCTCAGCTCTGATTCATTGCAGTCAGTTGTCCTTTACCATGCCTCTGAGGAGCAAAAAAGATAAGTTTGACCAGTCCTGACAAATCAAAAACTGGTCTGGTGGCAGCGAAATTACCAAATCTGAAAGAAGGAGTAAGAATCGCAAATACCATAAAATAAATTATACCACCCCACCTCACCAAAGAGATATATATAAATATCCATGAAACAGATATATGAAAATAGGTATAGGCAACATACTGATTTGCTTTTACTGTAATTGCAGTTTCCTTTCTCATAGGCCTAACTGAGGAACCTTTTACTTTCTTGTCTTCATATTCTTGAGATCTGGAGACAAAGAAATCTGGCGTGATCTCTTCATCCAGGATAAGGAACTGGTATATCTGTAATGTACCAGTAATTCTTGTGATCACCTCATACCATGAAGATTGTAAACTCTTTCAATTGTTGCACTTTCAATGTGAAGGAATGGCATTTCTTTGATGCTGGGTTTGCAGAATTTGTGCATATCACTAGTATCATGGATGACTTTTTCTGGCCCTAACTAAATACAGGCCTTGTGCACTAAATGCTTTACAGATCCCCAATGCTATCACAAGGACTCTTCTCATGTGAAGTTGCAAAAAAGTGCCACTTTGCCTCCAGCCCAAAGTCCATTTTGTGATGGCAAAGGTAGATGAAGTGATTCTTTACTGTGTACTATCCATTCGCTCCATCAGAAAAATACAAAACTTCAGTTACAGCAGGGAAATGGGCCTTAAAAAGTTGAAGGAATTCTCTCTGGAAGGCATACACAGCAGATGTGTTATAACTGAAGTAGTCGCTCAACACACAGAATGGTTTGGTGTTCAAAACCCCATCTTCTTGATGATAAACAGCAAATGGGTGAAGAGTAACTTCTTTGTTTGCCCAATGATAAGGTTCATCTTGAACCATGAAAGTATAGTTCTCTGGAAAATCTCCAGTCATGACACATTCTGCATTTTTCATGCTATTTTTCTTTTCATATTGTTTAGGGTGGATATTTATTCTATCTGTTTAGGTTCTTGTTATTTTACACCAAATTGTCCTTTTAGGCTTACAGGCTCATTTTTTGTTTGTCTTTTAATCATCAACTGCCTTGTGATCACTAAAGATTTCAGATAAAATGTTTACAACTAGACTTAATCTTCAATATAGAATTAATAAAAAATGAATTCTGTATGCTTTTTGTTTGCTTTACTACTATCTCCACAACCCATGCCCTTACTAAAAAAAAATTAACAATGTATCTCAACTTATTTCTTTTTAGAAAAGGGTGAAGCTAATTTCTGGGGTGACTATGCTGAGTCCAAAAATTTTTTTAATGCTTCTGTGTAAGCTGTAAAATTGTTCATTTTTTGCAGTTTCCAAAAATGTATTAAAAATTAGTACACAAAACCTCCACAATGCAATTTATAGCGACTTAATGTACTCCTACAGGAATTTCAAATCTGAGAATTTCAGATTTTTAAGTTAATATAATTTTGAGAAAATTATCAGAAACCAAAAATGCACAAAAAAAAAAAAAGTTTTTTTTTTGCATTTTTGATTTCTGATAATTTCAAAATTTGTATTTCTCTATCAAAATTTCAGGATTTCAAAACTCTTCTACCAACACACTTTACATAAATAAAAAAAAATCAGAAGTGAAGAAATAACCTACTTTTCAGTTATGGACAACATAAACAAAAAGAAAAAAATTATAAATTCCAATTGAATTTGTAGTACCTTCACAACATAGATCAGTAAACTTAAGTAGATAGAAATAGCATTTCTTACTGAATAGAATGGTATTTGTGTCATTTCAACTGGTTGAATAAGTTTGGAGAACATTCAAAACCCAAGAAACATTTTTACCAAAAAAATAAAATAATAATAAATAAATAAATAAATAAATAAATAAATAAAAAACACAATTTGTGATTACTTAGGGCTATCTCCTGCAAAAAATATGAGATTTAAATAAATTAAAAAAAAATGTTTTGTACTTTAAAGAATAAGGATATAGATAGCACACCGAGTGATCACTGAATGAATTATGACCAATAGCCATCAAAAGTAGATGAGGCGACCACATGATTTTTGAGAGGGCACGATGAGTGGAGCGATGTAGCATATATAAGGTGTGATTGGAGCAGTAGGTAGTAAAATGTGGAGGGTGATGGGTAAATGGAAGGATTTATTGGATTTTGAGAAAGGGCAAATTGTGGGAACTGGAAGAGTGAATGCCTTGATTTCCCAAACGGCTAAACTGGTGGGTTCGTGAACCGTCGTACTTCAAGTGTATCAGGACTGGCGTGAAAATGGTCAAACAATGGCCTGGAGGCAAAACTGCACAGGACAGCAAAAGTTGATGTAAGAGATGAGCACTGGGTCTGACAACTCATACAGGCCAACAGATGCAGCACTACTACAAAACCAAAGACAGAGAGACAATATTGTGGAAAATTTCCATATATACCCCCAATTACGAATATTTTGAAAAAAGAATGCATGAGAGGAAACTTAAACTGGCTGAAACTGTCCTTGATAATGAGACTATATTAACAGCAGGTAACAATAAAAAATCAATTTTGGAAAAAACTGGAGTATACAGCATTCCAACACAGGATGTACCAGATATACAGAGAACAGGTGGAAGGAATAAGATCTACATGAGAAATACAAAAAGGAGATTCAAGACTAGACTGGGCGAGCACATTTCCAACTGGAACAAGGGAGAAAAGAAAACTTTGTTAATAATACAATATTGTATGACCAATAAAGCAATCCCAGATTAGATAGGGGCAAAGGTACTATCTAATCGGCCATGCGATGTATGTACTTACATCACATACATCGCATGGCCAGATTTTAACATCGGAGGCAGTTATATAATAGAAAAAACAAGAAAATATAACTGTAACAACAATGACCCCATAGATCTGCCATTTGCATCGATAGGTACTTGATGGAACAGGAACAGAAAAAAGAACAAAGACACAAAAAAGAAAAAAAAAAAAACCACAAAAATAAATGTTTGGAAGATTGCGATAATCGGAGAATTAGCGACGGCATGATAGATGGCAACACCAGCAACACATGATCTATGACAAGTATGGACACAAGTCCAATAGAGATCTGACAAGTATATGACGTAAAGATGGGCAGCCAAACCTAAATCGAGATGCGCAAGGGGTTCTGCCGACGTGGGACGGTGAGGTGAAGCAACGGATTACAAAGTATTAGACTACAAGACAGCAAGCACACAAACTAGTAAAATGAAGAGGCACACTGAAGAAGCCTACGACGATATACACTGGCGGAAAGTGAAAAAAGAACACAAAGAAGGAAACGTCTGATACCAACGAAATTTATACAGCATAATAACAGAATACAGAGGATAACGTGATCAAAACATTAGGGCAAAATACAGCTGTATTTGCTGGTAAACTGAAAAATAACATTTCCATGTAACATGGTTAGTACAAGGTTGAACCGCCATGAACTGCGTCACACTGTGCAATTCTGGCATGGAGTCTGTCGTACTGATGTTGGATGTAAGTTTGGGGTATTGAGTTCCACACGTCCTCAACTTGGACGCGTAAATCGGGGATGGCCGTGGAGACTGGATAAGTCGTTGTCCCATAAAATCCCACACGTGCTCAATGGAGGACAAATCCGATGAACGTGCAGGCCATGGAAGTTGTCTCACACCCTGAAGTGCATGTTGCGTTGCATGTGCCGTGTGTGCGTTATCTTGCTGGAAAACACCACGATGGACCGACCTTACAAATGGCACAACAACGGGCTGAATGATGTTGTTGATGTAGGAGGTGCTGTTTAACATACCCAGTACAAACACTAGTTGTGTACGGGAGTGATAGCTGATCGCTCCTCATACCAGGAGACCAGGTGTAGGGTCTGTGTGTCACTGGTGGATGCAAGAAGGGTGGAGACACTCCCCTGTGCGTCTGTGAACACGCATATGGCCATCGGAGGCTCCCAAGCAGAATCTGCTTTCATCGCTGAACACTACAGATCGCCATTGCGTTCTCCAGTGCAGACGTTGGCGACACCACTGCAGCCATTCCTGATGGTGGGCTGGAGTCAGAGGTACACATTCCAGGGGCACACGTGCACGTAGTCCTGCATCCAGTAGACGGTTGCGGATGGATTGCACTGTCACCTCAGGTGCAACGGCAGCTCGGATTTGCGTCGCAGTGGATGTTCTGTTTGACAACGCCGCTCTTCTTATGCGTTAATCGGTCCGCTCATCAGTCCGTCTGTGACTCCCGGTTCCACGTCTTCTCGTGTGGGAATGTTCCTCGGGCCATCTACGCCACCATTGTACCACCACCGATACTTCCCGTCCAATTCGCTCTGCAATACCGACGATATGACCACCCGGCCTCGCGGAGTCCGACTAGACGACCTCGCTCAAAGTCCGATAACTGCTGAAATCGTACACGTCTTCCATGTCCAGGCATTGCAGCTTCTTCAAGGTCTTCACACATGTCCGTAAGCTGACAACTGATTACATTCACTTCGCCGTACTCCTTAAATACCACCGACGATAAGTTGCATATTATGCCGTGGTGTGGCGTAAGCGCTCATCGGTTGGTCCTGAAATTAACATCACACCTACGTCAACTCGACCCCATTAACATATGTAAATTTCTTCTTGGTGTTATTTTTTCACTTTCCGCCAGTGTATATAGTCGAAACTAGTATGGGTAGTGCAGCAGAGTGGAATGGGAGACGATGCCCATTCGATTTTCGTGATGACGATGTCAGTTCGATTTTCGTGATAAGTCATTTACACAGACTTGCCAACCTTAAGAAGAGAAAAATCCTGAAATTTTTTATGAAAATCCTGCAAGCATACTTTCGTATGTTTGAAATATCAATGGACATAATTTGAAGCACTAATGTTATTATTAACTATATGTCAACAAAATAGTTTCCATATTATTTACTGTTTCGCACGTTACTAGAAATTTGAGCACGAGAAAAAACGTCAATATAATAAAAAATTCTTTATTCCTTATGATCGTTTAGAATGTCATTATATGAAGATTTACAAATTTTATATGAAAAAATGTTTTTATATGTACAGTCAGTCACATGCATCATAAGTTGTCAAAGTCCTCTAATATGTAGAGACAATAGGTATTAAATGATTAACATTATTCCAGTTTTTAACTCATGATTTACGAAAATTATACAATAGAAAAAACCTTCGAACCTCTTGACCATGATGCACAGAATCAGCAATAAGTCATCATGTTATCGAATATGGCACGATTTTGTTTCTTGTGGTATAAGCTTCCAAGTTGAGATTCGATCTTATAATTTCTTATTATAGATAATGGTTGCATGTTCCTTTTCCCGTGGCTCGATATCCCAAACTAGTTTCAATTCCTTCTTTTTGGAATCATCTTCAGTGGGTATTATGAGCTACATCTCATACATGTTGTATCTCGGCCACTTACATCGATTTTATCGGCGGCGTCCGACATTCCACGGCAGTTGCACTCTTGCTCGTGCTATTTTTGGTATTAATGCTCATTATTAGTAGTGTTTTAATATAATTGGATAATATGAATTTCTGATTCTAACTTATTTGGTGTTGCCATTCGTTGGTTGAAAATAATTAATAAGGTTTCTTAATATATTTTTTACTGTTACTTTCTTTTTCGATAAAATATTTCCAAGCGTACGGTAGACTCATTGGATCATTATTATTACAATTTATTTCTTTAGTTATTTCAAACATTACTGCTTCTGAGGTTAATATTTGATTTTTGGTTTTATGTGAGGTTATTAATTTTGCTTCATACCAATCTGGATAAGCTTCATTTTCAATACAATGATTTATTAATGATGTTTTGTTTTCTTTTTTGTTAAAATTGGATATATGTTCTTTTATTCTGGTCTTAAATCTTCTTTTTGTGGCGCTCCGTGGTAACAATGGCACACACAACAGCAACTAGGGCCTCTGTGAATTTTGGAGAGGTGCAAGCTACTTCTGTGTGACATTGGCAAAAAGACCCCAACTCACTGGGTTTTGTTCCAGAATCCTTAGGTTGAATGACCGACTGGAACCCTCAGCTGTGGGCTAATCCCCCACACTGATGCACTTACCTGATTAAAAAGACAAAAAGAAATATTAAGAATGACTCAAGGGTGGGATATGGTGAACCTACCACACTTGAGAAGGACGGTCCACCACTGAATCGACCTGGACTTTCTAAACGGCGTATAAGAGATCTCGGCTGAGTGAATATAAGATTGGTGTATGGAATACTAGAGGTATAAATGGCAAGATCAGTGAGGTGATTGAGGAGATGAATAAGTATAGACTGGATGTGATGTGTGTAAGTGAAACCAAAAAGGAAATTGGGGTAGAAGTGAATGGCACGGTGAGTGTGTGGTCTGAAGTATTGGATAATATGAGAGGACAGGCTGGTGTAGGTGTGATTTTAAGTGAAAAGATGAAGAACAACTTGATTCACTATAGTTGCATTAGTGAGAGAATTCTCTGGATTCGTTTGAAAGTGAAACTTCAGAGAATTGTAATTGTTGTAGGGTATGCTCCTTGTGACTCGGAACCTTCTGGTAAGAAGGAAGATTTCTGGAATGCGCTAAAAGCTGTTTTGAGCCAGTTTGGTGCTAAAGAAAAAGTTATAATAGCAGGGGATTTCAATGCTAGAGTAGGTGTGCAGAATGCTATTTCTGACAATGTTCTGGGTAAGTTTAATGATCCTTGTGTGAATGATAAAGGTGAAAGATTAATTGAACTCTGCATTGAGAATGGTTTGTGTGTATCTAATACATTTTTCAACCACAAGTATATACACACATATACTTGGGAAAATCGTACTCTTGGTCAAAAGAGTGTGATAGATTTTGTTGTCTACGATCAGCGTTTGAAACACTTACTTGTTGACACCCATGTGATGAGAGGTGCGGATGTTGGTTCTGATCATTACTTGGTAGTGTCACGAGTGAAACTTAATGTTGGTTGGAGGAAAAGGAATAGGAAGAGACCCGGGATAGAAAGAATAAAGGTTGATAGGCTCCTTGAAGATCATCAGCGGTATTCTGACTTACTCAGAGAATGACTGAAGGATTTGAAGTCTGGTGAGAGGGATGTAGAAAAGAAGTGGGAATGTTTTAAGAACTGTGTTGTCACTGCTGCTAAAGAGGTCTGTGGCACCACAATAGTGGGTAACAATAGAGGTGATGCTTGGTGGAATAGTGAGATTGAAGAGGCAGTAAAGAGAAAGAAGGAAGCCTATTTGGGATGTTGCAAGGTAGAGTCTCTGTGGATGAATATCGCTGTAAGAAGCGTGAAGCTGCTAAGCTAGTTCCCCACAGCAAGGCAAAAGATAGGAAGGAGAAAGTGGAAAGGCATGAACTGGCTTTTTGGAAAGATAGGAAGTCCTTCTAGAAGTACATGAGACTCAGGAAAAATAGGGGAAACAAAGTTGTAAGTTGTGTGAAGAATGAGATTGGGGAAATGATATGGGAGCCCAATGAGTTAAGTGACAGATGGGGTGAATATTTCTGTGAGTTATTAGAGCAGGAAAGCAAAGATGATTCTGTGACAGATGCAGATGATGTCACAATGAGGGATGAAAGCACAGGAGAGATCTCAAGAGAAGAAGTGTGTAAAGCTCTAAAATCTCTTCAGAATGGTAAGGCTCCAGGAGTTGATGGCATAACTGCAGAGATGTTGAAATATGGTGGTGACTCTATAATTGATTGATTAACTGAAATTTGCCAGTTGTGCTGGGAGTTAGGAATAGCCCCCTCGGGATTGGAAGGATGCTATCATTGTTCCCTTGTATAAGAGAAAAGGTGATCAGACTGAATGCAAGAACTATCGTGGTATTAGCCTACTGAGTGTGCCAGGGAAAGTGTTTGGTAAGGTTGTTATTGAAAAAGTACGGGGTCTTACATCATTGAAAGTGTGGGATCTTCAGAGTGGTTTTATGCCTGGTAAAGGCTGCACTAACCAGATTTTTGCATTACGCATGATGATTGAAAAATATCTGGCTGTTGGGAAAAAGTTTTTACTGCCTTCATAGATTTAGAGAAAGCTTATGACCGAGTGAATAGGACACTTTTGTGGAAGGTATTGAATGAATATGGTGTTACTGGGAATCTACTTAATAGTGTAAAAGCCATGTATGCTGGTAGTAGAGCTTGTGTAAGAGTAAATGGTGTTTTATCAAAATGGTTCTCCATTGGTGCAGGAGTTAGACAAGGTTGTGTAATGTCACCAATGCTGTTTAACATATTTATGGATGCATGCATGCATGATGCCAAAATAGATAATAGTGGTTTATGTCTTGGTGATATCCGTGTGTGCAGATTGCTGTATGCTGATGACACTGTCCTGTTGACAGAGAGCAAAAGTGAGTTGCAGAGAATGTTGACTCGGATGCACAAAGTTTGCATGAAATTGAAACCGAGTACAAATAAGGGAAAAACCAAAGTTATGGTGTTTGAGAGAGGAACGGGTAGCACTGAATGTTATGAAAGCATAAATGGCACTGTGATTGACCAGGTGAGTGAGTTTGTGTATTTAGGAAGCATGTTTGACAGAGAGAACAAGTTGGATGGTGAAATCAGTAGGCGAGTGAATTCTTCATTGAAAGTCATAGCTGCTCTGGGAGGTTTTCACAGGAATGAAGGGTTCTCTAGAGAGTCCTGCATGGCTGTGTATGAAGCTGTAATTGTCCCTACTCTGATGTATGGCAGCGAAACCTGGGTACTGCAGAAGAAACATAGGAGTCGTTTGTGTGCTGGAGAAATGCGTTGCTTACGTGGGGTTTGTGGCAAGACTATATGATTCTGTGAGAAATGAAGATGTATTGCAGTTGTGTGATGTGAAGCAAAATGTTGTTAGCAAAGTGGAGACCAATATGCCTTGGTGGTTTGGCTATGTTGAAAGAATGAGTGATGAGATGCTTACTAAGAAAATATTTTCAGCCCAAGTGGCAGGAAGGAAAGGCAGAGGAAGGCCAAGGAAGACATGGGTGGATCAGATTCAGGAGTGTCTGCATGAGAAAAAGATTATGAGTATGAAGTATAAAATATCTTGTGTACGGCGTGTGATGGATATTAGTGAAGCACGAGGTGTATGTCAAGATCGCTGTAAATGGAGAAGTTTGATATTATGGAGAAGTTTGATACGACAACAATAAGTAAAAATATCTGGAAGTTTGTATTTCTTTTAGGAGCTAACCTCTGAATCTCGGAGAACAGCTTAGTGATATGTATGATGTGTATGTATACTTTATTTCTTGTTTTTATTTCTGTATAATATTTTGTTGGTATAGAATATACTCTGGTTTTTTCAAGCATTGATCTTCTTTCATTTCCTGTAGTTAATATAGTTTCGTTATCTATAACAGTTTCTGCTAATATCATTTTTTCTTTAACGCATTCCTTCTTTAGGATATTTGTTATTGGAGGAATGTAGGGAATTTTACCTGCAAATTTTATTTCATTTTTTTGTTTATTTATATTTTCATTTAAAGATTTCTTTGTATTTTCAAGTATATCCTCTATGATCTTTTTCTTGTATCCAAATTTCATAGCAGTTCTTTCTATCTAGTTAATCTCTATCATTTCTTTGTTTTTATTACATGAATGCCTCTTCTTATGTAGAATTGAAGTGCTGCTCTTTTGTATTTCCATGGATGATTTGAATCAATCGGAATTATTGTTGGAGTAAAAGTTGGTTTTCGATATACTTCGTATTCAATCATACTATTTTTCCTGAATAAAGAAATGTCTAAATAGTGTAGTTGTCTGTTAACTTCTTTTTCCATAGTAACTTTTATTGTTGGATAAAAACTATTGTATTTTTCTACAAATGTATCTAGTTCTTTTTCAGACTGGTTCCAGAAGATAAGTATATCGTCAACGTATCTTACATACAGTATTAGATGTTTTTGATTGAATGATTTAAAGAGTTTATTTTCTATGTCTTGTAATATTATTTCAGCAAGAAGTCCTGAAATTGGTGATCCCATTGGTGCACCTTGTTTTTGTCGGTATATTTTTTTATTATATGTGAAGTAGTTATTATCAGCTATTAGTTTCAATGCTTGGATAATAATAATTCTCTGTGCTTCAGGTATTTTTTCATTTTTTAACTTCTGATCTATTAATTGAATTGCTTCATAAACAGGAGTATTTGGATATAGGGAAACAATATCTAGACTGATCATAAGAAAATCGGTTGTTTTTAGTTCTTTAACTTTTTTAATCACTTCATTGGAGTTGTTAACTGTATAACTATGTTGAAAGTAATACTGTTTTAAATGTTTAAATAGTTCTTTTTCAAGGAGAATAGTTGGAGCCGTTGTTTTATTTACTATTGGTCTTAATGGTTCTCCTTTTTTATGCATTTTGATTTTGCTGAATATGCTTGGAATAGATGCTCCTACGGGCGGAATGCCTTTGTTTTTAATATTATCAGGCAAATGTCCATGGTTTTTTATATAAGCCATTTTTCTTAGAATTGTATCCGTTGGGTCAAGTGTAGTTTCTTTGATGTCCAATTCTTCTATTGCCTTTTTCATTTTTATATCATAATCATCTTTGTCTAATATAATAATTTGCTTGGCTTTATCAGCGCTTATGCATTTAATTGCTGGGTTGTTCTTGAGGTTCAGCAGCTCTTGTCTCTCACATTTTATAGCTGGTATTTGTTCTTCTTTTTCTTTTTCTTTGTTATTGATTGCTCTTACTATTTTAAATCTTGTTGGGTTTTGTCTTTTATTTGGTAGTTTCTTGATGACGTCTTCTATATATGGGATTATGATCTCAGCTTTCGGAATTTTTTGTTCATATGCATATCTCATTCCTCTATTGAATGCTTTAACTTGTAGATATGTCAGTTCATTATTAGATTTATTAATGAACATTGGTTTGTCTTCTAATGTTGGTATTTTTTCTTTTTCTTCTTTGTTATTATATTTTTCTCTTATGAGGCTTTCAATTTTATGAAAGTGTCTCCTTCTATCTATAAATTGCTGTCTTTCTATAATAGCAAATATCTTAATTAATGCTATTTTTGTTTCTTCCTTATCGTTCTTCTGCGCATCATGGTCAAGAGGTTCGAAGGTTTTTTTCTATTGTATAATTTTTGTAAATCATGAGTTAAAAACTGGAATAATGTTTATCATTTAATACCTATTGTCTCTACATATTGAAGGACTTAGACAACTTATGATGCATATGACTGTACATATAAAAACATTTTTTCATATAAAATTTGTAATCTTCATATAATGAAATTCTAAACGATCATAAGGAACAACAAAAATGAATATAAGTGGCAAGTTGAAATAAAGAATTTTTTATTATATTGACGTTTTTTCCCATACTCAAATTTCTAGTAACGTCAGAAACAGTAAATAATATGGAAACTATTTTGTTGACATATAGTTAATAATTTTATAAACCACATAAAGATTTCGACAAATGTTGAATTAATATAACACTAGTTTAATGTTATGTTAAGGCATATAAAAAATGTAAAAAAAAATTATGTTCAGTTATGCATTGATCTCGAGGATAACCCAAATTATGACGGAAACGGAGAAATTCCTCAAAGCCTTCACACTCTCATGCCTAAAGATTACAGCAAAATTTTTTTCCCATCGAATTTCTAATTTCAGAAATTTTTCCACCGTTTTTAAACTGAAATACAAATATTTATGAAATAAAATTATATATAACAACAATACTGGACAGAGGCAACATCACAAGAAAAAGAAATTACAATTACGGAAAAAATCTTTATTTCGTTTACTTCTGTTTCTGAAAGACGAAGTACCGTCCCGATGCGCATTTTTACAAATTGGTAAACTTATTCCATGCTTAGCGTTTAGCGCTGCTAAAAATTCCAGACGCATATTTTTACGCATCGAGAAAAATTCCCAATGCGTATTTTTACGTGTTGGTAAAATTTCGATGCGTACTAAATGCGTAATTACGCATTTTGGAGAACTCTGGTTGGCACATCACTTGAGCACTCCCATGGAGAGAGAGCAACTGTATGATGTCACGAAGCCAGCAAGTCATATGACATCATCGTGTGACACAGTGCTTGTAAGGTCCGGTAGAAAATCTAAGTGGATGGTTGCAGGGGTTGAAATATTTCGATTAAGCAATCGAAATATTAAAAAATCTCTAAAAAAGACTTCTATCTGTAAATCAGTAAAATTAAGCAGAAATCCGTAAATTTTACTGATAATCCATAAAAGTTGGCAAGTATGCAAGTCCATTTTTGAAGATTTCTCCATTTCGGCAACGACGCATGGTGTTTTTGTCCTGTCACATGCATATTTTTTTGCAATGTTACTATCTGGGAACATTTTCTTAAAAAGCACACTTGCATTGTAACGTATACTCTATATTCACTTTCCTTTTGATTTTACTATCTCTGGTTATTTTATTTTACTATGTAAATTATCTTCTTACTGAACGAAATATTATTTCACCCGATGAATGAGATCTGGCAATGAGTGTAAGTCATGATGTGGTGGTAGCTAGTATATAGGCGCGTTCATCGAGACTTAGAGAGAGCTTTTGTTGTTGTTATGAGAGAGTGTTGTTGTTTACGGAGAGCGTTTATAATACGAGGAGAGATTCTTCATTATTGTAAAACAAGTTGTGTGTGCTTTAGTTGACCAAGAGTCTTAGAATAAAGAAGTTACCGTAAGTTAGTCTTTCTCAATTCATAGTTTTTGTCAGACCTCTGTCTGGCTGTTAGGTTTATAACACTTATTTATTACCATAAATAACCAGCGTTAAGACTTTGTTTACGTTCGTAATTAACTAGTAACAACACCCTTTTGAATTCACTATTTTGAAGCTTAGTACAAGTATATCATTAGCTAGCTGGTAGGAAGAGCATCATTCATATTAATTAGCTTAGCGGAAAGCAAAATAAAGCTAATTAATTATAATTGGCGCCCGAACTTTTCTCGAACACGAGATCTTGACGATTATTACCCATGTCTTCCTTACCTGAGACAACTTCAAATTTCCACCCTCCGGCAAGTCTCGAGGGTGATGGTGTGTTTTTGGACAATTTGCAAGAAGCCTGTGGGTCTGACTTTGATATGCATGATCTACACGTACCCAGGCATTCTTCACAATTTCGTAATATACCAGCTTCCTATTACTCTGAGTCGCGGGTCGTACCTGAGGGAGTTCAATCCTCTCAGCGAAGCAGAATGCTTGCCCATTTCGTGCCGCATGCAGGAACAATGATCTTCGAGGAACTTTAAGGACCCCTTGGAGGGGTCCTTAAAGTTCCTCGAAGATCTGGAAGATCATTTTGATCTATATAATATTCCTGAAGACTGCAAAGTCCAAATCGCCGGCACTTGCTTGGGGGATACCGCTAAGACCTGGTATCGGCAGTGGAGAGTGTCGAACCCGGATTCTCATTATGAGAATTTCCGTGCAGAATTTTTGGAGGTCTTTCCTTTCGGCCTCAGTCGAGCTAGCCTTGCTCAACAGCTTTTTTCGCTTCAGCAAGGTCCCAATGATAGCCCTGTTGCATTTGCGTTGGAGACTACACGCTTATATAACCTATGGGATCCACATGCCAGTCATGTTGACATGTTGGATACCCTCGTGCAGCAGCTCGACCCATTCTTACAAGATTTTCTTGAGGTTCGACACCCTGCCACAATTCATGAATGCCTTCGCCTCATACGCACGTATGAAGAGCGACATGGCAAACATGGTTCAACTCACCATGCTCGGGCACCCCGCGAGGCTTATTACGAAAACCCTCAGCAGCATAATAAGCATAATAACTTTCAGCGCGAGCATACACAAGTGCACACCCAAGCTTCATACATTCCACCACACAGAAGAGTGGCAAACCAACAGCGAGTTTCTGCACAAGCTTCGGAATATCGTAATAATGCACAGTATGCCCGACCCCGTTTCACTCAGCAGCATTCGGAACGTTATCATGCTCCGGGCAATGATAATTTTTCTGCCCGTGCTGAGGGCAGACATAAAGGATATGAAAATGTCAACAGACGCGCGGAGTTCCCGACGCAGGTTTCACGCAGTTTTCCTCATCGTGAAAATTTTCCCGATACCCGGCAGGGTCGAGGTTTCAGACCGCATGATAATCAAACCAGGATTCCTTTAAACTTCCAAAGGAAGTAGACCAAGGAGTCGGTCCTGCTTCCTGATACCAAGCATTCTGACCCTAAAACAGTATTAGTGACTGTTCAAACTCCTCAGTTGCCTGATGTATTCTTAACAATTGAAGATATTATTGTCGAGACAAAGTTCGACACTGGGTCTGAAATATCAGCCCTAAATACAAAGTTTTGCACTGACACTTTTCCTGCAATACACGTTCAGCCTGCAACGCAGTATTTGCGAGGTGCAAATAATGAAATCTTCAGTATCGCAGGAACTGTCACATTATCATTAGGGCTGGGAAAAGCTCGTTTTACACATTCTTTCCTGCTTATAGACGAGCTACCTGTGAAATGTCTAATGGGAATGGACTTTATACATCAGTTACAAATAACTTTGAATTTTGTACAACATGTGATTTCCTTTCCGGAACCTGTCGAAATGATTCCTACGGTTCCTGTAGATATAACAAGTTTGTTATTGAGTAACCAATTGAATGAGAGGCAACGAAACCAGCTTTCTCTCCTTTTACAGGAAAGCCCTGGTTTGTTTTCGGATCAACCTGGTTTCACACAGGTGGTTTATCATGTCATTGACACTGATGGTTCGAAACCCATTGCGACGAAACCTTACCCTTGTGCTCCACATAAAAAACAGGAAATGCAACGTCAAATTGCTGAAATGATTAAGCAGGACATAATAAGGGAATCAACAAGTGCCTGGGCTGCTCCTGCCTTTTGGTTCCAAAGAAACAACCCAATGAATTTCGTTTCGTGACAGATTTCCGCAAGCTCAACCAAGTCACAAAAACGATCAATTATCCACTACCTGTCATGTCACATATTTTAAATGACCTGTCGTCAACCAAATGGATGTCAACCTTGGATTTGGCGAGTGGATATTGGCAGGTAGCAGTACATCCGGACTCTGTCGATAAAACAGGCTTTGTGACTCCTTTTGGGGCCTATGAATATTTACGTATGCCTTTTGGACTAGCTTCTGCACCTGCTACTTTCCAAAAGCTTATGGATATGGTTCTCAGACCTGTCCTGGGTCCCCATGTGCATGTCTATTTGGATGACATTATTATCACATCAGAGACTTTTGACGAGCACCTTTCTCTGCTCAAACAGGTGTTCCAACTCATATACAATGCTGGCTTGACGTTAAAACCTAGTAAATGCCAGATAGCGCGGGACGAGATTGTATATCTGGGGTTGAAAATCACTCCCCACGGCTTATTTACTGATAATGAAAAAATTAGGCCTATTGTTGACTTTCCTCGGCCTAAAACAGCAAAAGAACTATCCCACTTTCTGGGAATGACCGGATGGTATCAGCAGTTCGTCCCCGCTTATGCAACAATCTGTGAGCCATTGTATGCTTTAAAACGTAAATACAAGAAGTTTATTTGGACACCTGAGGCTAACGCTGCATTCGAAACACTGAAGTCTGCATTGACTCAGCCTCCGGTGTTGGCTTTCCCGGATCATACTAAGGAATTTGATATTTATACTGATGCATCCGGAGTTGGTCTTGGTTGCGTTTTGTCACAAGCTGGGCATCCAATAGCTTTTGCGTCTCATACTTTAGCCAAAGCTGAACGCAATTATTCAGCTACGGAACGTGAATGTCTTGCTGTTGTGTATGCGCTGAATAAATTTCAATGTTATCTTAACGAATTGACAGTTAACATAATTACGGATCATTCTGCCCTTCAGTATTTGAATTCTGCTAAGCACCTATCTCAAAGACTTATGAAGTGGGCTCTGAAGTTACAAGAGAGCAATATCAAAATTTCGTATCAGCCAGGTCATAAGAATCAATTACCGGACGCATTATCTCGCGTTCCGATTAGTGGGGTCCCCACTGAAGCTACTCCTGGATGTCAGCCTTTACTTCTAATAGCTGATATAACATCCAGGGAGCAGATAATGGCAGAATTAATAAATGATCCAGATTTTGGGGATATCTATAATTTTTTGCTTGCGGGTTCGCCCCTACAAAGTGATCCTTCTCTGGCTGGAAGGTCACAACATTTTGAAGTAATAGAGGGTCTTCTTTATTATACAAAGTCTAGGACTACTAGGGCAGAGTTTCGCCCATGTATTCCGCGAACCCTTAGAATGGCCCTTTTAAACGAATTTCATGACAAACCTCTTGCAGGCCATTTAGGTATTCGCAAGACCCGTTGTAAATTGCGGGATGTTGCCTATTGGCCTGGCATGTACCAAAGTGTGCTCGCATACGTTCAATCATGTCACTTGTGTCAGATTAATAATTACCGTAATGTAAGACCGGCCGGTCACTTGAAATCTAGTTCAAGTTCTCATGTGTTTGATATTATTTCAATAGATTTATTGGGACCTTATCCTTTATCTGTTAAAAATAAAGCTCGTTACGTTTTAGTACTAACTGATAATTTTTCTAAATGGGTTGAAGTTTTTCCCATTAAAGCCGCTACGGCAGAAGTTATTTGTAATGTATTAGTTACTGAAGTATTCTCTAGATATGGTGCACCTAATAAAGTAGTTTCGGATAATGGTCCTCAATTTATTTCTGACATTTTTGAAAGAATGTGTGCGAGACTACACATTAAACATAAATTCATTTCCCCATATCATCCCCAGAGTAATCCTGCGGAACGCGTTAACCGCACGCTAGTGAAAATGATTGCGACATTTGTAATGAATCATCATGAAAGATGGGATGACCATTTGGAGCTTTTTGCGTTCGCCCTCCGCTCGTCTGTCCACGAGTCTACTAAAATTACTCCTGCAGAACTTTTTCTGGGTCGCAAAATTAAAACCCCTTTTGAAAATTTAACGGGGATTATCGACGAACTAAACCAGCGACCAACTCCGCAATCAGTACGAATCATGGCAGAAAAAGCTCGTGTTGCAATGCTAGGAGCACAAGCGGCTCAAGCAAGATATTATAATTCTTGGCGTAGGGAACCAGATCTTGTCGTTGGAGATCTCACTCTCGTGGAAACGCACTTCCAGTCTTCTGTTTCGCATACTTTAGTGAAGAAATTTGCACCCAGCTACGAAGGTCCATATCGGGTGGCAAATATCTTTGAAAATAATATTGTTCTGGAGAAACCTGACAACCAATTTCAATATGTACATGTTGATCAGTGTCGCAAGTATCATGAACGGAATATCGATTTCATAATCAACCCTACTCAACCTTCTGTTCCACAGACTCAAGAGTCTATATCTCATGTTCAACCGCCAGAAATTTTGGACGAACCAACAAACATTTTTGAAGAATCTCCAGTGATTTTTCCTTCACCCTCCCCTCCTCCAGACGGGTTTCTACACACGCAACCGGATTCTCCCATGAGACCAAGGCTCGAATCGAGTTCTTCGAATACTAGTATCGTTCCTTTCCCTCCAACCATTGCCAAGACTATTGCTGCGCCGTTTCCGGATAACTCTGCACCAACGCGGGCTACTACTTCTTTGAATAAGTCTTCAGAAAGTATTCCTATAGGCAAATCTAAACATCGCCCTGCACGACCACTGAATTACAGCAGCGACTCAGAGGCTTCGGACATTTCTGACTTATCAGTTATGAACACTAAATTTCATGTTCCAAACCGTCCAGCACCACCAAAGGCTGGGCGCCAACGTGACTTGTCTCCCCAATCTGCTTCTCCGCAACAGCGACGAAGGCAGAAATCTTTGCATCCGCCCGGGTTTCGCCCCTGGAACCTACGTTCAGGGCAAACAGGGCCGATGCCTGCTGCTACTCTCATGCCACGTGGGCGTAAGCGAAAGCAAACGATGTGGCAGGAGCCACGTCCGTCCAAGAGAATACTGGAAGGACACAACGGGCCCCAGCACAAAGGGACTTCATATCAAAAGCCTGGGGGAGCCCGTTCCTATCAGCCGCAAGGATTTCCGGACCGCCAGACTTCAGACGTTCCTAACCGTTCTTCTCAGCCGCAGGGATTTCCGGACCGCCAGACTTCTGACGTTCCTGACCGTCCCTATCAGCCGCAAGGATTTCCGGACCGCCAGACTTCAGATGTTCCTGACCGTTCTTCTCAGCCGCAGGGATTTCTGGACCGCCAGACTTCAGCCGTTTCGGACCGAAGGATTTCCGCCATTCCTGACCGTTCCCGTCAGCCGCCGGGATTTCCTGACCGACAGCAGACCGATGTTCCAGATCCATTACAGTCCCTGAAGAGATCCAAGCCACCTGATTTTACCAGTCCGATTAGGCCTGGAAAACGTTATCGCACTAGAGTTTTTTATGCGTCCTCGAGATAAGTAAGTTCTCGTGGACAGGTTCTTTTCTCAGTTTGTTGTTTTTCCTGCACGACCAGTTGGCGTGTCAGAATTTCTTTTTTTCGTGTGGGCCTATGCATTCTTTTTTGTGTATATATATGTGTGTGTTTTTTTTTTTTTATATTTCTATGTCCATCTACTAATCCACTTTTTTTCTATATCTATGTGCTTAGGGGTAAAATAATAAAATTGTTACTGTTAGGCAGCTCCAGGTAAATTTCGCTGCTGATACAGTTGGTATGTATTCAACGAATAATGCGAACGTGATTTGAAATTAAAATAATAAAATTGTTACTGTTAGGCAGCTCCAGGCAATCTTCGCTGCTGATACAGTTGGTATGTATTCACCGAATAATGAGAACGTCATTTGAAATTAAAAAAAGTGATTCCTGCTAGGCAGAATAACAGGAAGGTATGCCGATGCAGGTTTGTTTTGTTCAACAATACAAGTTTCACAGACGAATACAGATTTCTTAATTTGTCATGCCAAGTTTGAGATTGTAAATACTGCTACCACCAAACAACAAATCAAAAAAGAGGTCGAGAAACGTCATTCAACGAAGTGTAAGACTTACACTCCTAAATTGATAGGTTTTTCGGAAACAAAAAAAGAAAAAAAAAAAAAAGGAAAAAAAAAAGAAAAATTAAGGGGGAGATGATGTAACGTATACTCTATATTCACTTTCCTTTTGATTTTACTATCTCTGGTTATTTTATTTTACTATGTAAATTATCTTCTTACTGAACGAAATATTATTTCACCCGCTGAATGAGATCTGGCAATGAGTGTAAGTCATGACGTGGTGGTAGCTAGTATATAGGCGCGTTCATCGAGACTTAGAGAGAGCTTTTGTTGTTGTTATGAGAGAGTGTTGTTGTTTACGGAGAGCGTTTATAATAAGAGGAGAGATTCTTCATTATTGTAAAACAAGTTGTGTGTGCTTTAGTTGACCAAGAGTCTTAGAATAAAGAAGTTACCGTAAGTTAGTCTTTCTCAATTCATAGTTTTTGTCAGACCTCTGTCTGGCTGTTAGGTTTATAACACTTATTTATTACCATAAATAACCAGCGTTAAGACTTTGTTTACGTTCGTAATTAACTAGTAACAACACCCTTTTGAATTCACTATTTTGAAGCTTAGTACAAGTATATCATTAGCTAGCTGGTAGGAAGAGCATCATTCATATTAATTAGCTTAGCGGAAAGCAAAATAAAGCTAATTCATTATAGCATGGTCAGCACAGCTTAAAGGTAAGTTATGTTATACGAGGAATGAAGTTAACAAGCACTCAGCACGAATAATGGCATCGGAAGAGGAACTATCTAGAGCAAAATTTAATGTTTTGTTATTTTCTACGCACTTAGAATTGTCCACGTGTTTTTGCATACGAATGTGATTAACGATATCTCCTTTTCCCTTGTGGACAACGGAAAAATCACATCTACAAATAGAGCAAAAGGCAAGTTGTTGGCCCTTCCTTGATTCGATTATACACGGATAATTAATCTGTCGTATAACACTTCTTAAAAACAGACTGATATTTTCTACCGGCCATTGCGTGATTAAACACGTGCACGAAAAGTTCTCAGAAATTCCTGTTAAGAGAGATGAAGTACATCAAACAAACCTAAACGCGCTTCTGATACCGTCGACAAATCTGTGTCAGTACATAGGGCCACCGTCGACAAATCTATGTCAGTACAAGCCTGTTCCTGCTCCATGCCTGCCGCGCCAGAGATCATTAGCGGACAGAAGAGTAAACATCGCTGCCAACTGCTGACTCAGAGGGGAAAGGTCGCTTCTCCACTAATGAACCGATGCCTCGGAGAACTTCGAAGTTTTCCCCTCATTACTTTTTAATTAACGCTACGGAAATCATGATGGAATCCAGCAAAATTAATTTATAATCCAGAATTCCGGTAAATGTAATGAAATCCGGCATTGCCAGCCTAAACCCGGAGGGTTGGCAGGCCTGCATTTATATTATTTTGATTTGGAAGTTCGGTCGTTGCAATTCAATTTTAATTCAAATTCATTTTCATAGGAGATCGTTTTTTCATTATTTTTAACCCTAAAGCTCATTTTTTAAGTGTTCACATTTATGCATCTTCAGAAAGGATTTATTTGGTATATGGCAGCAAACATCAATAATCAGTCTGAGTTTTAGCCCATCGTTCATATAGAAGAATAAGAGAAAATGTGAGCAATATACAAGGATATACCACAGAAGACAAAACAATAAGTGGAAATATCATCCAAACTTAATTAGCTACACCTCACTGTATTTAATATTTTTATGCTTTCAAGACATATATGCATTATTTTCCCCCACGAATGCTTTACACGTTATACAATGTGTGAAGCAGTAAAATAGTCACAACCTTTTGGTTAAAATATACATGTGATATGATTATTTAGCCACATAAATTGAGAGTGTAATCAAACAGTGTGATTCGAACTTATGTATTAGATGCAGCACTGTTTGACAGTTGACTATCTAATACAACAGAGGTTGACTCGGAATAGTATTGACCATGCATTGCATGCTCACACATACGGGCCATAACAGCAGATGACCTCTACGACATCCTCTCCTAACCAGAGTTCATTGGTGCAAAGATCATGCAAGTTGGACACAGGATGACTGGAAAAAAGTGTGCTGGTCTGATGAGTCACCTTTTTGCTTTACTCCATGGATGTATTTAATGCAAACAACATGAGGCACTAGATTCATCCTGCATGGTCTCCACAGAGCAAGCCAGTGAAGGCAGTTGTATGGTGTGAGACATGTTTACCTGGCAGGAACTTGGACCCCTGGTGAATGTGGAGAGCAACATATGATTAGTGCCCTCTATCATAGGTTGCTTACTGACTCTGTACATCCAGCAATGTTGCACTTTTTCCTGAACAGCGACGGTGTCTTCCAAGATGACAATACGCCGAGCCACAGGTCTAATGTTGTGTAGGAATGGTTTGAGGAACACAGTTCAGATACTTCCACAGCATATCAATTGGCCTCTGAAATCCCTTGATATCAATTCCACAGAGCACTACTGAACGAGATATCAGGTGTCTGGATACACCAACCATGTCCATACCTGCACTGAAGGCTGCATTTCACACAGCTCGGTTGGCCATACCTCCTAACTGCTTCTGGCATTTTATTGAATCAATGCCATGTCAGATAGCTACTGTACTGACGGCAAAAGGAGGACCTACGAATTATTAAGGTGGGTGGTCATAATTCAGTGATTCCTCAGCGTATATTTATTTCATATTTTTTTTTTAATTGTAGTGCAAGAGACACTGGGTGAACCATGATGGAATGACCCACATGGAAATAAATAATGCATACAAATGATTTTCTAATGAATGAGATGTTAACCATACCTTAGATCTGTTTGACTTTTCATCTATTACACGTTTCACAATGATCATAGTGAACACTAAGAAACTAAAGCACAAGCACATTCCAGCAGCTTCTTTCATTGAATAGTTAGAATTTTGGTCATCATATGGTGGGTATGGCATGTTTTGCATCATCACCTGTAAACATAGAAGCAAAATTACTCTTCATAATTTTGGTGAATGCAAAAAAAACAACATACATTGCACAACATAACTCATATTTCAACTATTAAATACTATGCATGTCAGTACATGGACTATTTCTACAGGTGCAACAGACTAATGAAAAAGTTCAGTCACTTAGTAATGAACAGCTTGGTAGGCTTAAGTCTCATTGCTTGATGCACCATCCAACGGCAAGCAGTTTTTTAGATGACAACATGTAACACTGGAATAGTAGTATTACAAAATTTTCTCTATACATAGCCATCACCTTCCTTCCTCCTTCCACACCATTAAGAATTTGAGACTTCTGCATTGGAAACAAATCTGAATGTATAAAAATCAAACTGCACAATCCAAGTTCTTTTTCTTCGGTATAGAAAGAAAAGTGCAAAAGTACTAGAACACTACACTCACATAATACAACATACATTTACAGAATGTGATCAACTAAATTGTCTGCATCATTTCTACTGAAAAGCAGATGGGCAAGTTTGATGATCAAGTTTATTATGCAATCTGTGATTTTGGCCATGCAATATGTGCTCTGTTCTTTCTCACTTAGAAGAGCACTATAATGAGGAGTCAAGAATACGAACAATCAAACGACATTTTTTCTATTAATATTATTGAATGGTAAATTTCAATACAAATTTTACTATCTAATATATTTCCCTGTTGCCTATACTTCCTAGATACACAAACTAATTTACTGGTCTCTGCATCATTCAATCTGCTCTTGCATTCAGTATCAGCAGTCCTTTGCTCAAAAACAATGACCAGTTTTTCTCGCATTAACACTTAATTTCCTAACTGAAAAATTGATGGAATGATGGAATAGAAACAAAAGTAGCAGCACCTGGAAGGATAGGACCAGTGGATTCCTGAGCATGAGGTTTCTCAAGGCTCTCACACAGTTTATAAACCACAGCAATTAGAACGATTTTGTCATAATAGCAATAGCTGTTCTTAGAGTTACATGACAAGAAAATCATTTTTGATTGCTGATAAATCAACTGATTCAGATCTTTTCAAACAACAATGTTTTTGTTATGTTTCAGTGATAAACACAGGTAGCTTAGCTAGCTTTATATTCGTTGCAGTGCATGATAATAAAACAAACAGTCTTAAACTGGTATTGAGAAATTTGCACCTGGCCTGTCATCGTGTGTGAGTGAATTGCTGCCTTCACGTCTATCAGCCAATGAGATCGAAGACAATTTTAGTGGCTAAAAGGTAAACTCAGTTAAAATTACTCCATCAGTAAATTTCTTTGCCTTTTAAGAATACATATATACAGTAGACTCTCGGCTATCAGACCTAATGTGGCGGTCGGCTGGGTCGGATAGCAAAAAAGTCGAATACACCGGAGCCATTGGCATATCCGCCCCTGCAAGGTTAATGACTGCCACCCTATTGCGTTGAATGTAATGTACAGTATGTACGTGTCTACTTGTTGCTATTTGGAGACTTACGTCACATTAATTTGTCCTTATTAACAACATACAGTAATTACTGCAAATTAGAAGGAAATGAAATAAAAATGTGTACGTACCTTTCACGAAACATTTATTTGAAGAACGAAACGAAATGTATAATGAACAATAAGTTGAATAAATTTCACTATGAGTTTTCATTTAAAAGAAAGTTTTCAGTCAAATCAGCTGTTAATATAAACCAAAGTATTATAACCTAAAACTACATTGCCTAAGGCTTGAAAACGTCTGTAATCCAGATCTGCTTCTTTCCTCGCATTAATTTCCTTGCCGTGTTCTTCCACTTACGTAAACATACGATATCTGCTGGTGTTGCCTCTTGTTGTTAGCCAATATATTCTAGCGCTGCCTCGATCGCCTTCAGAGTGGGTTATATGATCCGAGGGTTCATCATCTTCTTGTTTCCTCTTCAATCTGCTGTTCATTTAACACCATCGCTACAATATCTTCGTCTGCAGTTTCTTCAATTTTGTCATTTGCCATCCATTCTGTGATCTCTTCCAACGAAGCTTCCTCATATCCAGGAACTTTTTCTAACAGTGAAACAATCTCAGTGTTATCAGTTGCATTTTCCACATTGCATTGCTCTTTTACCTCTTCCCACTGGCTCTGTGATCCGGCAAAATTTTCCATCATCACACAAGTGTTACAGATGGAATTTCATCGCATGCCTAGGACACCCATCTGATAACATCAAGCATGTCAACTGACTTTAATGCGACTGCAACTTCTGTATTGTTATCAATGGCCACTATGATATTGCTTAGTAGCCTATGTCGATATTTCTTTTTCAAAGCTTCCAGCACTCCCTGATCCATTGTCTGACATACAGATGTAACATTTGCAGGCAAAAACAAAGCTTTTATCTCTAAATCTTTTAATTGGTCATTTGCTGGATGCGAAGGAGCGTTATCCAAAACTAGGATTGCTTTGCTTCGTAAATTGTTTTCAGCTAAATGTTTCTCAACTTTTGGCAGAAATTCCTGCTCAAACCATTTTTTGAAAATTTCTCTATTCATCCACGCCTTTTTTTGGTGGGTATATTACAGGGGCAAAGAATTTAAATCTTTACGATTTTTAAAAGCTCTAGGCTTGTGAGATTTTCCTGTCAAGGTCAGTCTCAAATTATGGTTTCCGGTTGCGTTACTACAAGCTAAAACTGTAACGTGGTCCTTACTCTTCTTGAACCCTGGTGTAGCCTTTTCCTGTTCAGACGCTAGTGTTTTAGACGGCAACATCCGGTAATTCAACCCAGCCTCTTCGCAGTTGTACGATTGTTCTCCGGAAATACATTCCTTATCAAGCAAGTCAAAAAGGTGTTTTTTAAGTCAGGGACAGTGTCACTGTTTGCAGACAAAGCTTCACTGCTAATCGTCATCTGTCGAACACCAAAACGTTTCTTCCAGCGATCAAGCCATCTGTCACTGGCAGTAAATTCACCATCGTCTCCTTCGATCTGCTTTTAAACTGAATTGCTTTTTCTTGGAGCAAGGGGCCTGAAACCGGCATTCCTTTCCCATCACATTTTCATACAACAGATGTAAAGCCGCTTCAACTTCCACGTGTTTGCCTTTTTGCATAGTTTTTCTAACTTTCACGCCGCTGCCACTTGCTTGCTTAGAACACCATTTTTCAATCTCTGCGCGATTTCTTCATCAATCACCCACGGTAGGTTTTCCAACTCCTAACTCCAATGCAATTTTCTTTGCCGATTCACCAGAATCCATTCGTTTTATTGCTTGCAGTTTTTCTTCCAAAGTTACTACCACTTTCTTTTGTTTGTCACCCATATTTTACTTAAAAATAAAAGCCACCAACAATACACTAGACTGTATACACGCTTTATAACATAAATTAACAATCCATGGGCGACTGAACCACACAGACTGACTTCTGGATACAGACTGATGGTGCACTTGCTACACGTTCATTGTTTATGTCGCCACATGAATCAATTGGCATATTGGTTGCTAATGATCCACGTGCGCGTAAGTGCCTTAAAATACTTTAAGCAATAGTACATGGCCGCGTGGTGGGAAATTGCTCAGCATGCCTTTTTTTTTTTTTTTTTTTTCTGGCGGGTCGAGTAGTCGGGAGTCGGATAGCTGAGAGTCTACTGTACCTGGTTAAATGTTAAATAGGTTTTTGAGCTGTAAATTAGTTCTGAATAATTCTGTATACCACATAAATGGTTTGCAAGGACTTTGTCTTCAAGTTCTGTAAATTGTGGCACATCTGGTTGAAAGATGGGGCTATAGAAGAGCGAGAAAAAAATATATCTTCTTTTTTTCAGTGATAACTAATTCTTCATATTGGTGTAGATGCCCTTACTTGGGAACTCATTATTCAAGCAGGTTTCTGTAGGCATACATAAAATAAATTTTCGGTTAAAAGTTTTAAAAGTTTAAAGGTGTGATAGCACGAGGTCAGGCAGTAAAGAAACAGAACAAAAATTAAGCCTTGAAAAGTTAAAAAGTGCAGTTGAAATGATACAAAATCACAGTTTTACACTATCCTTTAGCAGTTCAAGATGCATTTTGGTCCATATATTCACAGCCATCTTCAGTGGGGAGCTTGGATGTCGACTAGTTGCAGTAATGTTCTTGTGTACCATGATTTCTTCACCATGCCACGCCGCATTGTTCACATCATCTGTCACCCTCCACATTGCGGACAGGATCTTTAGTTCTATTACCTGTCTATGTAAAGATCATTATTGCTTCTATAATATTTTCATTCCTTTTTTCTTTGTGAATGAGATGTTCAGTTCATATATATCAATATGAAGAAATAGTTATCACTGAGTTAATGCGCAAAAATAAAAAAAGGTGATTTTCTAACTGATCTGTATCCCCAACTAGTTGAAAATCAATTGTGTCATAATTTACAAAACTCTGAAAGTGCTATCCTTAAAAAGAAATTGCAAGTACAAAAGAATTACTCAGAACAAATTTACAGTTCAAAAACCTATCTAACAGAGAGTTAGTCTGGATTTAAAGTACAGTATGTATGACAGAAATCTTCCTTTCATTAAGGCATCGAGTGAAAACAGTACTCGCCCAAGTTTTCACTCGATGCCTTAATGAAAGGAAGATTCCTGAGGATTGGAACAATGCTACAATGATCCTTCTACATAAAAAAGGTGACATTGAGGATCTCAGCAACTACAGTTCTATCAGCCTCCTATCAGTGGTTTATAATCTTCACTAAAGTTCTTTCACGCCGATTGAAGGTAACACTGGACATGGCTCAACCAAGAGAACAAGCTGGATTCAGCAGTGGCTACAGCACTATAGATCATATCCACGTACTGAGAGAACTAATTGAAAGAGCGAGGGAATATGAACTTCCATTATGCATGGCTTTTATCGATTATGAAAAGGCCTTTGATTTGGTGAAACCGTCAGCAGTTACAATGGCTTTGAAATCCTGCGGTATTGAAGATGCATATATTAATATTATTAATAACATCTGTAGAAATGCAAGTGCAAAGATTCGGCTGTTTGAAAATACAACACACATAAAAATTGGAAAGAGAGTGAGACAAGGTGACACCATATCTCCGAAGCTCTTTAATGCCACATTGGAAAATGTCTTTCAATCACTGAACTGGGAAAACCAAGGGATAAAGATTAATGGAGATTATCTAACTCACCTTCGTTTTGCTGATGACGTAGTCATTTTTGCAACTACCCCATCAGAGCTGCAGAGTATGATCCAGGCACTTGCTGACACAAGTAAAGAAGTGGGATTAAAAATGAACTTTCAGAAGACAAAAGTGATGCACAATGCTTTTAAAAGAAATGATGATTTATCGATTGATGACGAAAAGCTGGAGATAACAGATACAAAAGTTTATCTTGGACAGCAGATATCAAAAAAGGGTCATATTGATGAAGAAATTAATTGGCGTATAAAACTTGCCTGGAGAGCTTTTGGAAGAAACAGCATCATTTTCAAGAGCAATATGCCATTATGTCTTAAAAGAACAGTGTTTGATCAATGCATCCTTCGAGTGCTTACGTATGGTGCAGAGATGTGGACCTTAACTAAAAGAGACATACAAAGGCTGAAGACAACTCAAAGCAGCCTGGAGAGGTGCATGCTTGGTGTAACCAGTAGAGATAAGAACAGGAACTTGTGGATCCGAAAAATGACAAGAGTGGAAGACATCATGATCAGAGTTAAATCCCTGAAATGGCAATGGGCTGGACATAATGCCAGAAGGACAGAGCATCGATGGACAGCTGAAATTTTAGATTGGATTCCAAGGGACAGGAAAAGACCCAGAAGAAGACCACATGGGAGATGGGTGGATGAAATTCGAAAGTATGTGGGAGTAACATGGAGGAGACTGGTACAAGACAGACTGTTGTGGAAGAGGCTTAGAGAGACCTTCGTCCAGCAGTGGATTGATAATGGTTGACAATGATGATGATGATGTATGACAAATACAGTTCGCTGTGTAAATGCTGTGGAAAGTTCTATCCCACTCAGCTTACTCAGATTTAAAAACACCACCCATGTGGCGCAGTGGTCCAAGTGCTGGCTAAGACTATTGATCCTAGAAGGGTTCGGGTTTGAATCCTGGTGAGGCATGGACGTTGTGCTTGTATTGTGGCACTGGTTCTCTCCCTTCACTGGAATCAGTGGCTATAAATTAGGGATGGATGACTGCTTATAGCCCATTGAGTTGCTCATGGTTGTTGTTAAACCTTCAACACACAAAAAAAAATAATAACATTAACCAATGGGTGATTATGAAAGTTCATTCATCTTAGGCATGGATGTCACTATGGGAAAAGATGCCAGGAAAAGACTGAGATGAAGACCATGTGGGAGATGGATGGATAAAATTCAAAGGCATGCTGCAGTGACATGGAAGAGAATTGCTCAAGAGGAGTTTTGGAAGAGAATTGAGGAGACCTTCATTTAGCAGTGGATTGAGTGCAGTTGATGATAACTAACAAACCACTCCAGTGTGCATTAGCTGATCACCTATTTCAATCTTCGACACAAAAATTTCCTGTAGTGTATCATATGCACAAACATTTAAACTAAGTCACACAAATAAATCTTATCAGAATATATTTATTGTTACAACAATTAATGAAATTTCTGCATGTTTTTCAATTAAGTCACACAAATAAATATCATTAGAACCTATTTATTGTTACATCAATTAATGAAATTTCTGCATGTTTTGGTGATTATTATAGTGATACATTTATTAACTAATTCATTTAAACTTCAAATTAAGAAATTACCTAATTCAGTGTCAAAGGTCTAACAGTACTAACCTCTGTTACTACTTTCTTGCCCTTACTATGCCTGCTAATAAATGCATGATCAACTGATGCTTGTATTCCAAGGAATGCAGTAGACTTATAATCTTTAGAAGAAAGAATAAAAGAAAAAAAAAAGGGCAAAGTTAAGACTTTTGTTATACAAATATCTACTTTAGTACACAGTAATTGCAAATGCAATATCTGTGGCACACCAATACCTTAAAATCAATATAAAAATTTCTAGAAAATTAAAAATATATACTAGTCTGTAACCTGTGCCATGAACGGTTGAAAAAGCTGTGACTGAAATTTTTTCTTCTCATATAACATGAATCATAATAAAATGCATAACTATAATAAACGGTTGAATTATTAATGGGCAGTGTATAAGACGGGTCACCAACAACAAAATTTTCGTAATATTCCCATTCATTTTTTCAATTACTCGTATACAAATTTAACAATGATGTTCCTCATTATTGCACAAACATGTGCTTATCTGTAGTTAATGGGTTTACATTTGAGTATTGTGGTATTTTTTCACTGACCCAAAATGATATGTCTAGATACACAATGGGGTTAAAAACGTGATTTTTTTTTTTTTTTTTTGTCAGTTTGGTTTTAACAATTCCCTTTTTTTTTTTTTTTTTCCCCAGTATCATTATATACTTCTAATATATAGGGTAAACATCTCAAAAGAGGTTCCCTACTTCAATATCTTGAAAATATATTCACATATGCACCTCCTTAAATACTACATTCATAGTCCTACGATGTTTTTGCACTATTTGAACTTTCAAATCATCGAATGATCACACTCGAGACCACTACATTTCCATGACAAACCAAAATAACTCTTTACTACGAGTAATCTTAAATGCATTCACATAGAAGCAAAGTCCAAGGCGCCGCTGTCCAAGTATGACCACCGCAGAAAGGCAGATGGCACTGCAAGTACTGAAGCAAGAACAAACGCCAGAATAACGACCGGCAGATTGTACAAAGAAAATGCCATGGTAACATAAAAAAAAATACTTATGACAATAAAAATTAGCGATGGCAAATCTGTGGGTCAGTAGCTTTCATTAAAAAAAAAAATCATGAAAATCGCTCCAGTGGGTGATGCTGGTAGATTGTAAAAAGAAACGGCCTAGTGTTTTAAATATATATAGATTGTGCTGATGACAAGACTGAACTGACATTTTCTATTTCTATCAGATCATGATAAAGTAACTGAAAGTCTTGTATCTCAACTTAGTGGGAAATGGGTTGTACTAGAATGTGTGAAGGTCAGCATATTTGAACAAAAAGCAGTAATTTGCTTCCCACTTGGATGAGAGCCCTTTTCTGGTTTCATGTGAGCTTCAATATGAATCATTGCTGCTCAAAGCAGTGGTATTCATATAAAAAGCATTACATACAGCAGACCTTGAATACATCAATCACTATAGATTACACATTAGTTATAACATCAGACAATCCAGTATTTTTTATCCCAAGAAATTTGCTATTAGAGATAACACTGACAGCTACCGTGCTTAAAAATAAAATTTACTACCAAAATAAGATCAACTCCAGTTTAAATATCATTCCTCTCACTTACCTTTTTTTTTTTTTTTTTTTTAAGATCTTGTCATATACAAGCTCTTTCATCCACCTGTTGTGTCCTTAAAATCTCATGGAGAAAAGAGGCAAAATTTCAAAATTTAGTATGGTGTGTCAAACGATCTTTTTTTTTTCTTCCAAACTACAGAAAAAATTAGAGATGCTGGAATATATAATTATCCTAAAATCAAGATGCACAAATGTCCCAACCCCAAACTAGTTTTGGTAGAAATTAACAAACACTCCAAAAGAGAAAAAGACACACAAAAAAGGAGGATTTGCTGAAATACAGTAACACCTACCTCATCTGATTTCCAAGAATTGTAAAAATCCATTGGTTGTGTACAGATAAATGTTTTTCTCTATGACTCATGATTCATACGCTTTTTCAATCACAAAATTCCCGGACTTTTCCCGGACTTAGGGATTATTTTCCAGGACATGTGATCCAAACGCTCTTACTTAAAATATAATGAAACACCATAGGTCTGTTCAACCTGTTACCTACAACAAACAATTTCTTACATGCTTGGGCAAACTTAATACAGAATGCAGAATGTTAAAAATGTTGTCCACTGTAGCTAATCAGAAACTTAGAATCATGGATAAATAGTGAAATACCAAAACTGTCACTGAAAATGTGACCAGGTTTAATATCTACAAAACTTGTGTATACTATACTACACTGATTTTGAGAAACTTTTATTTTTCTACTTTGGCTTTAGTTCAATTATTGAAGCAAATTACAGAATAAAAAAGCAACATAAAACTCAAAAACACATAAGTATGTTGGCATTACTCTTAAAATGCTTTCATATACCACAGAATCAATACATAAAATACTATTTATATTTAATTATTTTGAAATAATGCTTACATTGGAAATTTAAGGGTAAGGAAAGATGAAATATTTGGAACTTTTTCAAAGGACCAAAGGGATTGTTATTTCTTAAACACATAATCATGGGAGCAAGTATTTGTGTTACATTTGATTTAGGGAAGGAATTTTCAACATAATATTGATGCTGTAGCTATGTTTTAAATTTGTACTTGCCAGCAAACCAAGTATGCACAAAAATTTCCAACATGAAATGAAAGAGAATGGGAAAGCCTTAAATACCAAGGCTGTGTACAACAGTATTTATTAGTGATCAAAGCAATTTAACTGAGCACGATTATAAAACTAATTATAGAAGATGCAAAATGATTAGTTTGCTCAGAAAATACTAAGAAACAATTAGATTTAAGTTTCTGATGTTCTGAAAGCAATCTAATTTTATGGCAAATTTTTATATAAGCATTCATTAGCAAATTTCAGTAAAGGTCAAAATAACCCACAAAAAAAAAAAAATAAATAAATAAATCAGCTACTTACTTCTACCAGTGGCTAAAAAGTATGGTTACGAAAATTAACAAATGGCACAAAAAAACGTTTTGCATAGCAGAAATAAGGTATTAGAGACAAAAAGATTTTCAAATCAAACAATTAAAAGAACAGATAGAGAAGGAAACATGATATAACTGTATGCCTTTTAGCGGAAGAATTTTGCACAATGGAAAATTTGAAAATCTTTATTATACAGAATGGCATACAGTAAAAAAGGAAATTTCTCAATAGTTTTTTAGAGGCAGATATAGGCTGCAAACGGAAGTGCATAAACACGACCCAGCGGCAGAATTGTGAACCACAAACCTCCTCAAATACAAACCTAAAGTGTTCCATAAGGTAAATGGTATCTGTTGTTAAAATATTTTTTTTTACAAATGGACATTTAGAAGTACAGATATGGAGAAAAATAGATTAAATATTTGCGCCGCCTAGCGGCGAAATTGTGCATTATTTTGGGAAGAAAACACACACAAGGAGTTTTCATAGTTAGTAGTATCTGGTTGAAAGAGAATATTTTTCAGTCGGGTTATTAGTCACGTAGATACTGCTGCAAACAGAAATGTGAGCTTACGAAGAAATATTTTAAATTATATGAGAAACATTTTGCACCGAAAATGTTTTCCAACAAAGAAAGAATTTTTCAAACCGTACTCCTAGAAACAGAGATATAGGAAAAAATAAGATATATGTGTACCGCCTGGTGGAAAAATTATGCACTATTTAAGCAGGAGGTATTCTCAAAAAGTTTTTGGAGGTGAGCGGTATCGGTCCACACAGGAATTTTTTCCATAGAGTTTTGAGCTCATATTTTATTGAAAATACATCAGAAGCAAAAATAAACACTTATGCTCCCTGATGGCCAAAACCAGTCTGAACCAAAAATGAAAAATTATATGCAAAGCATTTCCCCTTAAGAGCTGTATCCAATGCAGAAAGAATTTTTCAAATCGGACTTTTAGAAGCGGAGATATTGGGAAAATCGTGATTTACCATTACGCCCCCTAGCGCAAAATTATTAGTCCCGTAGATATTGCTGTAAACAAAAACATGAGCTTACGCCCTCTAGTGGTGCACTTGTGCATTAAGAAATATCTGAAATTATATGAGAAACATTTCGCACTGAAAATGTTCTCCAACAAAGAAAGAATTTTTGAAATCGTACTCCTAGGAGAGATATGAACAAAAATAAAATATACGTGTACGCCCCCTGGTAGAAAAATTATGCACTATTTAAGCAGGAGGTATTCTCAAAATGTTTTTGGAGGAGAACGGTATCGCTCCACGGAGAAATTTTTTCAATCGAGTTTCTAGCTCAGATTTTATTGCAAATACATCAGAAGCAAAATAAACACTTATGCCCTGGTGGCCAAAACATTCTTTACCAAAAATGAGAAATTATATACAAAACATTTCCCCTCAAGAGCTTATCCAATGCAGGAAGAATTTTTCAAATCGGACTTTTAGAAGCGGAGGTACTGGGGAATCGCGATTTAGCGTTACGACCCCTAACGGAAAATTTATGCATTATTTGAAAAAGAGACTGTAACTAAAATAGTCTTCGATATAAATGTTGTCACAAGGAAGAAGAATTTTTTCAATTGGATATTTAGAAGAAAATGTATGAAATAAAATGCATTTTAAATTCAATATGATCATTTGTGCCCTCTAGTGGCAAAGTTGTGCATCGGAAAAGAAACGGAACAAATGGATCATCATTCTCACATTTTAAGCTTCCCAACACAAAAATGAATTTTACAAATCGAACAAATAATTGCAGAGATATGGTCTTCCCGGTCGGACAGACAAAGTGATAACATAAGCAAAAAGGCAAGTCAGACATGTTGAAGTAATAGGTTGTGCCACCCTTGCTTGTCATGAAATAGCATATAGTAAATGATAAAATACATCATACTTTCGCTGTCATTATGTTAAGGATTATAATTTCCTTTTAGAATGGTTGGTAGTGCTATATAACATCGATATAGATAAGTGTGTGGTCTTCTTGCGACAGAATTGGACTTACGAAACTTGGTGAGTTATTTATTAGCATATGTTGACATACGCAATTGATTATAATTGAATTCCGTGATTTGGAATTTCTGAAGACCAAACCATAAGGAATATAATTAACTCTGCCATCTATCATATTGTGTTTGTTCATTATGACAACCTTAGGGCATTAAAATTGAACTTACAGATTTCCACATACATCTTGGTGGAGTGCTGCCATCTAGCTTCGATTTGAGAAGGTTGAAGTATTAATTGGGTTTTGAGGTCATATTATAATTTACTTGTTGTATCAAGTTTGATATTGGTTTATATAGAATGGGGACTCGGAAAACTGACGCTCATTCAAATGTATCTAGGACGGGTACACCACCCGCAGGAGGTGTATCTGATCTTAATATGGATGTACTATTGAAAGCATTGAGTGACATTAATTTAAAAGTCCAGGAATCAAATGTTGAGATTAGACAGGAATTGAAGAAATCACTGGATGAAATAAATGTTAAGCTTGAGTCAATTTCTGAGCTTAAGAAGGACTTGGAAGAGTATAAAAAAACTATTGAACTAGTATCTACTAAAGATAATGAGACTGCTAGACAATGTGAATCACTCCTTAATGAAAACAAAAATTTAAGAACAACCCAGAATGATCTTACTCAACAGGTTCATATAAAACATCTCCAAATACAAAAATTAAAAAGTGATATTAACGAAATCAACCAATATCATCGCAATAAAAATTTAGAACTTCATGGTCTGGATTTGACATTGACTCACAATGAGAATGAACTTAGAAACCATATTGATAAAATTGAAGATGCATTTGGTGTTCTTAATTATCATCAAGATGATATGGATATTATTCATCCACTTAAAGTAAACTCATATCTGAAACTAAATGTAGCAGTAATTGTACAATTTAAGACCAGAACAGCTAGAGATAGTTGGTTACTCAGGAAAAAAATAACTGTTTTGAATTCAGATCTTGATGGAACTTTAGCATCATCTAAAATACACATTAATGAAAATTTGATACCTGATTATAAACACTTATTCTGGCAGGCTAGAAGACTATTACAGCAGGAGAAAATTAAGTACGCATGGGTAAGTAATGGAAAAGTTTTTGTGAAAGGTGGTGAATCTGACCCAAAAAGGAAGATACTCATACTTGAAGACCTATAAAGACTATGGTCTGATTCTGTGATTTTGACTGTCTTCCTGGACTGACACAAGATTATTAGTTGTTTCTACATCAGATTAATTTCTTCTGATTTGTCTATCTTTTGAGGTTTTTCACTCTTATTGGTGAGAGAGAAGGGGTATATTATTATTATTATTATTATTTTTTTAATCATATAAGATTGTGAATTAAATACTTAGTATGTTTACTGACTTAATACTATGGGATAAGATTGGAATTTGGGGGTGTTTACACTGTTGTGACTTGACTCTTCATGTTTTAATAGTGATAATATATGTATACAAATGTAATGGTTGATAGTGATTACTAAAGCCCGGAAGTTGAGGCAGTAAAAATGCTAAAAATAGGCAGGCAAATAAGCGAAATAAAGCGTCAAAATAGGCATCAAAAATAGGCATTTATAGAAAATAGGCATTTATAGAAGTGGTCGAAAAATTCTGAATCATACACAGGTGTTAAGCTGAATTGGCAAAATCATTTATCAGATTATCACTTACTTATTTTTGCGGTTACACATAAGTACTAGGTGGTTTTTTAAATGTTCAAACGTGAAACTCTGCCTTCTGTCACTTAGGATATGTTTTAGAAGCGAAAATGATCTTTCAACTTCTACGGAGGTAATGGGAGCGTATCTGAAACATGAGGCAGTTGTAGGATCCATTTCAATAGAAGTTGAACTTTCACCTTGGAGTATTTCAGCGATGACTTTGATTTTCTCCAAGTCATTATTTGCTGAAAGAACTCGTTGACATTTTTCACTCACGATTTGACCCTTTCTCCCGGGAACACATTTAATTGTACTAACTACATCATTTAATATTTCAAGGCATTCACTAATGTTTCGTTCCTTTTTTCCAGCAAAGTAATCATATCGGGCAACTGTGAAAAGTGTGCTTGAATAAAAGTTAAATCGTTACGAATGGAATCTTTAGCTAGTATCTGTTGAGCATTGCGTATTGCGCAGGATTCATCCTCTTGAAAACTGTTAACAATTTCAGCAATCTCGTTCAAATTATTTGCGTAATATACAGCGGCTGATATCCATGTTCCCCATCTTGTCAAAATCGGTTTAGGTGGTAAAGCAAGATTTGGTTCCATCTCTTTGAATAAGTGAACTCGATGAGGAGCTTTAAGGAAAACTTTCTTCACATTACTCACTAACACATGAATATCCGGAAATAACCCACGTACTTCCTCCGCTACTTTGTGGAGAGCATGAACCAAACAAGTTAAATGAGGCATTTTTGGAAAGAGAAATTTCAGGCTGTGGGCAGCCTTTTTCATATAAGGAGCTGCGTCTGTTAAAAACAATAGTACATTTTCATACTTTATTCCGCCAAGCCAAAGAAGAGCTAATGAAAAGGCAAAAAGCTAAGAAATCATGCTACTATTTGTTTTTGGAAGTTGTTCTGATGTAAGTAAGTAGATAGTTGAGGGCTGAGCAGGTTCCATTGTACCTATAACAACATTTGCCACATACCTTCCCGTGGCGTCTGTTGTCTCATCGATACTGATCCAGATATTTTTATCCCCAACATCTTCTCGTATTTCTTTCATTAAACCGACGTAGCAGGAATCTAAGTATGTTTTCCGTAAAGTTGCTTCGCACGGAATATTTTCCTTTGTATATTTCTCCAAAAAATTATTCAGTGAATTATTTTCCAGCTTCCACAAAGGTATTCCAGCATCTATAAAAGCATGGCACAAACCACTTGCAAACTGTGACTGCTTGCTCGAAGTAGAAGCGAATGACAAAATCAAACATGTTTTTTTTTCACCAATCTTCCAAATAACAGCAGCTTTATGTTTAGCTGTTGCCAAATGTTGTGAAATGAAGAATTCCTTTTCGTAATTCAGTTTCGTATTGCATATTTTACAAAACAACACCATTCCATCAGTGTACAAGATATCCCTTCCATACTCTTGAACATACCGACTTAATTTAGCACTGGTTGAAGAAGCAGTTTTCGGCATTATTGTTTCACTTGGATGCAAGGCGAGATCTATTAGGGGCAGCGAACTAACAAAATCTTCCTCCCTCGTTTTGCACTTATGTTCAAGGTTTTATGTGTGTACGTGCATTCTTGGCTTTCACTCTAGCCTGATTGGTTACAATGTTATCTGACTGGATTCGGCTACTTCCGCCATGCGCAGACATCTAGGATTCTACGATGGTCGGCATCTCAATTTAACATCTAGGATTCTAGGGAGAGCAAAACATAAATTGAGATGCCGACCATCGTAGACTCTGCGCATGTGTCTGCCACCGTTGCTTAAATTGGAGCATCTCGTCTTGAATGTACCGATTGTACTAGTGTTTACTTTCAGATGTCTGCCGACTGTGATTTCGTTTTAGAGAAAATGCCACTTACCTTAAGGTTTGTATACCTATACCCTAAAAAAGAGTTTTTAAAAGAAATTAATAACTTAAAAATAATTACATGTTTACCCGGAAACACTACGTACTGCATACTACATTGTTATCAAAACTTTGATTTTATAGCATTCTTAAGAAGCAATCATTTTTTAATAGTGCATTTGTTGAGTATAGGCAAAAAAAGGCATTTAAAACATAAAAAGGCATTTTCTTCAAATATGAGCCGAAAACGCAAAAAAAGAATCAACTTCCGGGCTTTAGTGATTACTTTGTGAATTGTTTATTACCTTGAGATTTTTCACTTACCTATGGTTTGATTGGTTAAATAATATGTTATGTTAATTTAGTTCTTTGGATTATGATGGAGGGTGTCGAGATTAATTTATGTGTCAACTATACTTTGAATTTTTTTTTTTTTTTTTTTTTTATGGGTGTTTTGGTAGTTGGTTTTATTTTTTACAGTTTTTTTTATCATGCGTAATTCTATGCTTACCACTGTGATGTAATAGAAATAGAAATTTTACCTCTTTATTTTTGATCTGATTGTTTAACTTTATATTCTTTTCATTTTCTTTTCTGAGTATGGGTTGGTGGCGGTGTTGTTATCTATTTTAGTTTCGCCGCCCTGGTGGCGCAGAGGTCTAAGGCGCTGGCTTATGATCATTCGTCCGTAAGGGGTCCGGGTTCGAATCCCGGTCAGGCATGGATGTTGTGTTTGTCTTACGGCACTGGCTCTCTCTCTTCCCTGGAACCAGTGACCCTAAATTAGGGACGGGCGACTGCTTATAGCCCATTGAGTTGCTCACGGTGGTCGTTAAACCTCCAATCAAAAAAAAAAAAAAAAATCTATTTTAGTTTTGGAGTGGTTAATGTAAAGTGAATTTGGATTTCGTCATAATCGCTATAGTGGGGTGTTATGCTTATTCTTATTTTTAATATATTTGCTTATGGTAATTTGCTGCCACCAGACCAGGATATTTCAGTCCCGGTCAAACTTACATTGTTTTTCTCCTCAGAGGCATGGTGAAGGAACAGATGACTTGTAGAGTACAGACTTAGAGCTGAAAAATATGTACAGGTTTATTTACAACTTTGGTGACAAGTAGGTTGAAGATAAATGTCAAACGATAAAAACGGTTCTTGAACTTGAGCAAGTCGACATTCCAGCACGATCATAGTTCATTCACAGTCCAGTCTTTGCATTATGAGTATGCACATAGCATCAGGAAGTTATTTATACATAACAGTTATATGCTCTTCACAGGTGGCTAGAGTTCTCGGGTGGAGGATTTCCCTGTTAGCCCGCAGTCTGGCATTTAGTAGTATTACACAGTTATAATCAATTACCCACTGGTAATGAAATATATATATACTCTAGTGGCCTTAAGTCGCAGGTAGGCACCTAATTAACTCTCTAGTCAGTCGCAGTCGACTAGCGTACGTACATCTCGAGCGACGACTACTAAACGAACGTCCTCTTCCTATTCGAGCAAAAAGAGAAAAGTGTTCTCAAAGTTCGTTACAACTTTTTCCCGCTTAAACTTTCTGTGCAGCCCGGAGAGCGCACAGCCAATCCCGAACATGCAATCTTCGGAGCAAGAGGCCATGTGGTAAATCTCTCTTCTCTCCTCAGCTGTCTCTCTAGCTGCTTCATTCAAACTTTCTGCGCCAGTAAGACATCCCAATGTTCTGTAAACTCCTGCCTCAGCATGGAATTCACCAAGGAAAGAATTTCCTTCCCCCTTCTCCTCTCCGTGGGACCCTGGGCACGCAATATGGCCAACCTGAAGTCATTTTTCTTCCTACAAGGATAAAATGGCGTTCCACCTCCCATTTTGGATTTTTCCCATTTTGGATTTTTCCCATTTTCCCTGTCTTCAATATTTTTGTCCTCATCACATACCTCTTTATTTTTGATCTGATTGTTTAACTTTATATTCTTTTCATTTTCTTTTCTGAGTATGTGTTGGTGGCGGTGTTGTTATCTATTTTAGTTTTGGAGTGGTTAATGTAACCTGAATTTGGATTTCGGTCTGTTTTATTAATTTTGATTCTATTTTATTGTTTTATAAAAAAAAAGGAAGGTAAGAATAGAAATGGGGAAAGAGGGTATAGAACAAAGGTGGAAAAATGATGTGAAGGGAAAGATAGGGGAGGGTAACTGGAATGAGGGAGAAAAGTGGAAAGCTCTTATGATTAGGTATTCCATAGGGTATTTTATTATTTATAATACATGATTCGTAAGATGACTGTATTTTGGCAAATATGATGTTTATCTCTTGCCTAATAGGTATTTATTAGTCATCAGTTTTCGTTTTCTGTATTTTTGGGCTTATCATGTTCAATCTCATGTACTACCAATTGTGATTCGATTGTAAATTTTCTTTCTTCTACAAGGCTAGACAGTGATTGATTTGTTTATCTTCTGTTTAATATATTTCTATGTTTGGTGATTTATCATTTTGTAATTACATGTTAAATTTTTGTCTGACACAGTGAATTGGACACCTGTTTACTAAAAAGTGGTTTGCATTTTAAGAGATGATACCTTGTTTCCTTAAATTTCATAATCTTACTCCCTATATTTTTAATAATGGTGAGATGGTGAGTAGTAGGATGTGGCTAGATACTGGGATGTATAATTTTAGTAACATGTGGCAAGGGGTGGCATTTGGTATTTTGTCTTTTGTTTTTGGATTAGGTTAATTCAAATAAGTTTTTTAATTTTTTATATAGTATATTATAAATTGTACTTGGAGGTTCTGTTTATTGATGTTTGGTCTTCATATGTGGCATGTGATTGTTAATAAAAATGAGTGACATATATACACTACAGCAAGTTTCTAATCTGTTGTCTGGCGGCTTTAATGATGCCTTGAAATTAATTCATATAAATGCCAGATCTCTTATGTCTAAGGTTACTCTTGTTGAGGCATTGATTCAGGCGACCGGATCAGGGATTGACATACTCTGTTTAACTGAGACATGGTTTCTTACTCAAAATTATAGTATTGATATACCTGGTTCTAAAATATTTTTCAATAATAGAATTAAAACAAAGGGAGGTGGAGTGGCAATTTATGTAAATATTATTCACCAAAATTATTCTTTGATAACAGATTTAACCTTTATTGACCCTTATATAGAAATTTTGACAATTGAAAATGAATATTATATAAAAATGGTTTGTTATCGCCCTCCGAGTTCTAACTTATCCTTATTTATTAATAAACTATTTGAAATTCTTAATTATATCAACTTGACAGGTAAAAGGGGTTTCTTGTTGGGAGACCTCAATATTGATATTTCCCAAAATAACTTACAAGCTCAATAATTTATTCAATTTCTAAATACCGTCGGGTTTAGCAATAGAATTACATCTCCAATGAGATTAACACCAGTAACTGAATCTATCATTGACCTATCTCTTACGAATGTTCCTTTAGAGTTGACTCTTTCAGGAGTTATAATTTATGATATTAGTGACCATCTACCAATTTTTACATTTTACAAACATACACATGCTGTAAATAAAAAAATAATTAATATAGCAACTCGATTAATAAACAATAATACGTTAAATATATTCTATAATCTATTACAACATATAAAATGGAAAAATGTTTTACAGTTGACTGATCCAAATCTTTTATATGGCAGCTTTACAACAGTGCTAAATGAATTATACATCCAAGCCTTTCCAATTTTACTTAACAAGAAGAAAGCTAAAAAGCAAATTAAACCGAATTAATAAAAAAAATCGATTATACTCGAAATTTATAAAAAGTAAACTATATACTGATTTTCAAATATTTAAAACATATAGAAATAAATTAAATTCTGATATTAGGAAATTTAAAAGAGAATATTATACTAATATCTTTTCTCAAAACGATTCTAAATTAACTTGGAAACATTTAAATAGATTACTGGGTAAATCTTCAAGTTCAAGTACAGCACAATATCTAACTACTTTAACCCAAATAGTTAAATCCAAACAAGATATAGTCAATGAAATCAATAATCACTTTATATTAGCTCTGCAAATTCTTAAACAACAAGTTTTACTCACAAATTCTCAATATCATCAGTACTTTCAGAGTTCACACCAATCAAACACGTTTCACTTGCTTAAAATTACACGATCTGAACTTTTACACTTGTTGTAGCAAATTAATGTCAACAGTGGACCTGGATATGATGAAATTTCACCATTGGTTATCAAACATGTGGCTCATATTATTGTGGAGCTACTTTTGTTGATTTATAATTCTATATTTACTACAGGCATATTTCCAGATGCTTTAAAAATAACTAAAATTACTCCCAAATACAAGAAAGGTTCGGTAAACGAAGCAAATAATTATCGGCCAATTGCAAATTTGACTACTTTTGCTAAATTGCTAGAAAAATCAATTTACATTAGATTACTTTCCTTTTTACAAAAATACAACATATTTAATAAAAATCAATTTGGCTTTTTGCCAAATAAATCAACAGAGCTTGCAATTTCATTTACACATAATTTAATCCAACAAAACGCTATAAAAAATGAATCAACAATTGCAATTTTTTTAGATTTATCTAAGGCTTTTGATACGCTAAACCATGGTATTCTACTAACCAAATTATTTTCTATTGGAATTAGGGGTTCTACACATAATTTATTCAAAAGTTATTTATCAGTTAGGAAGCAATATACTGTGATTGATATGACACGGTCCACAATGGGAGGTGTGATTTCTGGAGTGCCGCAAGGTTCAGTCCTTGGTCCTATATTATTTAATTTGTATATTAATGATCTCTTTACAGTGGTAAAAGATAATGATTTAATTTTATTTGCTGATGATGCAACAATCTTATTCCAGGGTAATAATACTTTAGATCTTACATCCAGAATAAATGCACAACTTGTGTTGGTGACAAATCGGTTAAATAGCAATGAATTGATTATTAATGTAAACAAGACCAAGGCTATGATCTTTTCAAAACTAAAAATACTACAATCTATGAGTGACGTGGTGGTCTTGAATGGAGTTAAAATTAATTTTGTGAATAGTCATTCTTACTTGGGAGTATTGATTCGAAATGATTTGAAATGGAATATGCATATTGACAACCTGACTAATATAATATCTAGAAACATTAGGGTAGTTAGTAACATTATGATAAATTTGTCCCCTAAAATAATGATACTTTTATACTACACACTAATACAAACACATATAAACTACTGCATACTGACATGGGGGCAAACAACACAATATAACTTTAAAAAAATACAGGTATTACAGAATAGATATATAAGATTAATTGACCTAAAAACTCTTAATTATTCTATACCTAATTTTACCTTCAGGTCAGAAGTAAATCCCAATAAATATAATATACTTACAATAAAACAATTATTTGACTATAATCTTGGTAAAATAATGTTCAGAAGAATTAAAAATGATTTATACCATGACTTAATATCATTAAATATTCGTACTCATACTTATGAAACCAGGAATCGATCAACAGTCATACCTAATTTCCCTCGGACAGAAACAATTAAAATGAATGTTAATTATTCGGGTCCAAAACTTTCGGAACTCCTTGCCTTATGACATAAAATCTATTAACAATTTTGACCGATTTAAAAAAAAATTCAAGCATCACCTTATTAACAAGTCTCTGAATTAGTGCTGAGTTGACCCGATCTGGTAGCCGGATTGATTTCATGGCTTATGAATAGACCTGCATCTATATACACTTATATTCCTGGTTGCTACATTTTTTGTAATTGATTATATTGTTTGTATTTTGAATTGTAATATGTGGTAACTGAAAAATGAATAAATGAAAAATGAAATGAAGCACGAGGCCAAAAAATGCTAATAATGCAGCTTCAGCTCTCCTAATGGACAAAAAAACCAACAGAACCCCCCCCCCCCCCACACACACACACATTTTGCAGCGGTGGGGGAGGAAAATTTATCAGACATAAGCTATGTCAGTAGAAAAATCCTCAACTACAAAACATTGCACAGCGACAAAAAGACTGGAATGGATTAAATTCCAGGACATGTAGCAGAATTTTAGGACATTTCCAGGATTTTCCAGGACAAAATGGAATTCCAGGACTTTTCCAAGATTTTCAGGATGCGTACAAACCATGATTGACTGCATATTGTTGGGAGGGTATTGGGAATGCCCATGAAACACTTTTGAGTTAAGAAGAAAATAATCAGACTTACATTATAAAATACACTACTTTGCATAAATTGATGTTTACAGGTATTAGCTCCACTAAAACAATGAAAAAAAAAACATCAAACTTAACTTAATCCTCCAAAGTCGAGAATGACATTTTCATTTTGTCGAAGATGGATAAATCAGAATTAGAAAATTTAAAAAATAGAATTAAAAAATTTAAAAAATAGATATTCAAAAGTATACGATGAAGTAAAATTTACTTTGAAGTTTTGAGAACAAAGCCAACTCCTATTTTCAGATACGCTCTTAATCAAAGAAAAGATCAAAATTATTAAATATAAAGTTCACAGAAAGCCATTATATGGTACCATAATATCAAGTTGAAAACACATGGAATACTTAATAGGCAAATAAATCAAGCTGTTCTTCCATGTAATGTAACCACAGAAATTTGAAAATTTCATCGTCCTGGAACGAGAATAAAAACCGCATCTCCCGATTTGTGCTAGAGTATGCAACCATTACATCATCCAGGACAATAAAATCCAAACAACTGAAGTTTATCTGAGATGTCAAACTTTCATTGCGCTAGTCGAAACAAACGTGCCCCATCGTAGCCCTAAGTAAATCACCAGCAAATGAGTACATATCAAGTTGAAAACACATAGAATAATTAATAATTAATACACAAATAAATGAAGCTGTTCTTCCATGTAACATAACCGCAGAAAATTGAAAATTTCATTGTCCTGGAATGGGTATCGAACTCACATCTCCCGATTTGCACTCAAGTATGCTAACCATTACACCACCCAAGGCATCTCCTGATTTGCGCTCGAGTATGCTAACCATTACACCACCCAAGGCATCTCCTGATTTGCGCTCAAGTATGCTAACCATTACACCACCCAAGACATCTCCTGATTTGCACTTGAGTAGGCTAACCATTACACCACCCACTACAATAGGACACATTTGTTTCGACTAGTGCAATGAAAGTCTGACATCTCAGGTAAGCCTTCAGTTCTTTGGATTTCTTTGTCCTGGGTGGGATCATGGTTAGCATACCCGAGCGCAAATCAGAAGATGCAAGTTCAATTCCCGTTCCAGGACGATGAAACTTTCAAATTTCTGCAGTTATGTTACATGGAAGAACAGCTTGATTTATTTGTGTATTAATTATTCCATGCGTTTTCAACTTGATATTTACTCATTTGCTGGTGATTTACTTAGCGCTACGATGGAGCACATTTGTTTCAACTAGTGCAATGAAAGTCTGACGTCTCAGATAAGCCTCAGTTGTTAGGATTCCATTTCCTGGGTGGTGTAATGGTTAGCATACTCGAGCACAAATTGGGAGATTGGAGGGTTCAATTCCCGTTGATGACGAAATTTTCAAATTTCTGCAGTTACGTTACGTGGAAGAACAGCTTGATTTATTTGTGTTCCCATAATGATTCCATACCATTCAAGAAACTCTATGACTTATAAAATTAATGGCTCGAAAGCTTAGGTAACAAGAGCATTCATGCATACCTCAAACAGAAAATTGAAGGAAAAAGAATTGCACTGGATAAAGCGCACAGCAAAACAATATGGTTATAACAATAAAATAATAATGAAATTTATTGTAGAAACCAAAAGTAAATTAAATAAAAAAAAATAATCATAAGAAAAAAATAATTATGAAATATGTAATTCATGAAACAACTTAAAGGTTGTCTTATGTTATAAACGTGCTTTTGATTAAATATACATAGTATCTAAGGTATTATTTACCTGATATTGGCAAAGTATTTCACACGTTGTTGCTCCTTGATGCACGTGCTTCCAAGTCCGAGAGAAGTCAATTCGTTACGGGGTTTTTTTTGGTAAGTTAATTTTTTTTTTATAAATGAAACAATTAGGTTATCTTATTATCAGTTCACATTCGTTCATTCGCACAATCAAACGTTTTAAATTTACTATTAATTAAAAGATTGCATTAGAAAAAGTTAAACTCATCGGGTCGGGAGACGTCTTTCAAGAGCCATTGACATTATCATTAAAGAGTTAAAAAATAAATCTCAATTTAATAATGTACAATTACAAGAGTTGTTTAATATTTTAACCTATATTTCCAATAACAATTACTTTGAGTTTGACAAAAAATCTATAGACAAGAAGAAGTAGGAGCCCCAATAGGATACCCATTATCTTCTTTATTTTCAGAAATAATCATGTGTGACATCGAAAACAAAATTATTAAAAAACTTCCAGACCCACCTGTCATTTATTGTAGGTACGTTGATGACATTTTTATTTTGTCTAAATTAAAACAAGAAGAACTAGAAATATTGAAGAATAAATATAATACTTGTTACCCTGAGGTTGAATTAACTTTGGAATTTGAACAAGATGAAAAATTTTCCTTTTTAGATATTGAACTAATAAAAAAAAGACTTAAATTTTGAATACAGAGTTTTTAGAAAACCAACATATGTACGTATAATGATCCCACATCAATCTGAGCACCCAAAAACGCATAAAATCAATAGTATTAGGAATTGGGTAAAACGAGCCTTCACACATTCCTCAAATAGAAAGTACCGAGAAGAAATCCAACGGATTATTAACACAACCAAACATTATGGGTATGACACAAAAACTGTTAAAAGGTTGATTTTTGAATACAAAAAGAATTTAAAGGAGTCTAGTCAAAACATTCCAAAAAGAAATACAAATTTTCAGGTTCTTTTCATTTTATTAGAGGACTAAGTGGAAAATTCTTAAGATTAATTAAGAAACACAACATTATTTTTGGTCATTCTGTTCAGAATATTGGTGACTTAGTTATAAAGAAAAAAATATAACAATAATATACTACAATCAGCAGGCGTGTATGAAATTCCTATTGCTTCACAGAGTTCTGGAGACCACATCTCTTACATTGGTAGCACAAAAAATAGATTAATAAAAAGATTACATCAACATATAAAAAACTGGAACAAAAAAGAAGAAAAAATGCACTCGTTCAACACTGCATTAATCATAAATAATATCCTGATTTTGAAAATATTAAATTACTAACCATCCGCACAAACAAAAAAGAATTAAGATTGTTGAAAGTGTTATAACTGAACAAAAAAAAGATAAAATATGCAACTTACAAGACCCTACCACCCTGGATACAGCCTGGAAGTCACTTATAAAAAGTGAAAAAATCCATAAAAAAAAAGACAAAGAAAAGAACATTACAAAAAGTCACACCATTTAATAAAGGACTAAAAATAATACACCTGTTTCTACAAATAAATAACAATAGCTCAAAAATATCTACACAAAAAGAGAAAAAATTGTACTTACAACTGATGTACTTACCAACTCATCCAATAGATGGTGACACATGAGAAGCAATCACCTAACACATACACAGGCCGCAAAACTTTCCCTTCGCTACCCGACATGCAACTCCAGCGGCTACACACACGCGAGAAAACCCTATGTAGGTGTAGAAGGCCTGACGATGGCACTCCGGATGTGCCGAAAGCGCTCGCCATAACAACGTGATGAAGAGCCTCTTGATAGACGTCTCCCCACCCGATGAGTATAACTTTTTCTAATACACTCTTTTAATTAACAGTAAATTTAAAACATTTGTGCAAATGAATGAATGTGAACTGATAATAAGATAACCTAATTGTTTCATTTATAAAAAAAAAAATTAACTAACCAAAAAAAAACTATAACAAATTGACTTCTCTTGGGCTGGGAGCACGTGCCTGATGGAGCAACAATGTGTGAAATACTTTGCCAATATCAGGTAAATAATACCTTAGATATTATGTATATTTTATGTGTAATCACTATTTTTGATAGACTGTTAAGGTGACTGGGAGTTGGAACCCCAAGTTGGGAATTTTTGTGTAATAAACTATGGCTAGTATAGTTTTCAGCTATGGAGAACTTAAGTCTGGGAGAACACACACCCACACACGCGTTTCAGATCATCAGCAAATAAAATAATTTATTTTGGATCTTCAGATTTTTTCTTAAGTACATAGTACATAAACTCAACAAGGAGAAATATTCTACTTTCATATTAAATGTGCAATCAAATAAAAGTAATTAATCTGTTGAATGTAAAGTTCTAATAAGGTACAGGAATTCTTTTTAGTTAGGTTTTCATCGAGCGTGCCTATAAATACTTTTAAGAAAAAAAAAAAAGTCCAACCTAATTTTTTTTTATCAATGATAAAATGCTTGCCATGGTTACTAATGAATGTTGATTCCCCCCTCCCCTCACACACACAAAATCAGTCCTCCTTACAGGACTTCAAAATAAAGTTCTACCCTCACATGCTATTTCTATTTTTGCCTACTTACTAAAATTTTTGGTCAATGTGGATGTTTCTACTTCCTTCAATTTAGAAAAAAAGTCCTGCATTACCACAGACTGTGAGAAATATTGAGTAATTCACTGATGGATGTTCTGCACAATATAAAAACTAAGAATTTTCTGAACTTGTGCTGCCATGAGTACTTTTTTGGATTGGTAGGGAAGTGGTCATTTTTTGCAACAAGCGATAGCAAGTCACCATGTGATGGTATTGGTGCAGTTGTAAAAAGGCTAACAAAAGCCAGTTTGCAGCAACCTTTAGCAAATAACATCTGCTGCAACAATGTATAACTTCTGCAAACATAATATAAAAGAAATTACATTTTTCATTATGTGTACAGAAGAGATGAACAAAATGCATAATTAGCTTAGTCCTCATTTTGAGAAGGCAAAAACTCTTCCTAGGACACGTACAATGCATCACTTTACACCACTTCCCAATTTCAGAACTGGTGCTAAGGGATTAAGTTCTAATAAATATTGCAGCATTATTTCCAAAATCAGTGTAACTAATTTTCAAGATGAGTTACAGATACATGCAAACTGCTATGTAGCATATGTATATGATTCCTGTTGGTATGTGGGATATGTTGAAAAGATTAACTATGATGAGATGCGACGGTTTAAATCATGTACCCACATGAGCCTTCTCCATCTTTTTATTGGCCTAATATTGATTGTTGTTAAGTACCTTTGACACACATACTATGTTTGGTTGTGGTAAACACTGCAACAGGAAGAACATACAGCCTATCCAAACAGGCTGAAGACCTGGTTCAGTCAAAGTTTTTTTCATATGAAAATCAGTAATTGAGTTTAGTTTTAATTCAGACTGACAGAGAAAAGAATTCATTTATCTCTTACGTAACCAAGGAAAAGTTCATTTATATGTAAATCATACATAAACATATCATTCAATGTCAAAATAATTCATAAAATGGTTTGTTCCATTAGTTTATATTTTTATTAAAATTAGCAAGAAATTTGGTCACCTAATCTTTGTAGTTGCTTATATTTAATAAAAAAAAATAGAAAAGAAAAGAAATAGCTTGGGATAGCATGGGTGGCGATTTAGCTCGCGATTGTAAGCACAGCTTCGCAGGCTAGTGTTTTGATTAGTTACAAATTGAAAGTGGTCAAATATTAAATTCACCGTAACAAAATATGGTGAGCTGCAAGCGTATTCACAGAAATAAAGCTATGCATCTAGACAAGCGTTTGTGAATCGCAAACTGTACAATATGCTCTGGCAAAGGTTTTTTTTCGTTTGTTTTTTTATTTACCTTATGTATAAATTGTACACAAAGTATCTGGTTGTTAAAAGCATTTAAATATAATTCAATAAGACTTAAAAATATTTTGAAACAGAAATAAACATAAATAAATCTATCGCTCTTTCCACGTTAAGCAACGCACAGCATCCGAAAAATTGTTATTCGGCCGCCGTCGGGAATTGAACCCTGAATCTCTCGATATCTAGTCGAGTGCATTATAAATATAAACATGAATATTCATCAGTTTCTGTGCATTTCTGAGTGCTTAAATGCTACCATTTTTCACAAATATTTCAGAGCTTGTAACTTTTAAATCAGTTTGAACTACAAAATGAAACTCTTAGGTTTCGTTGAGTACCAGTAGGAGTATCCTTGGTGGGGAAAAAAATTAAATTTTTATCTGGTCCCTCTTTTGAGATATGTAACCTTAAAATCTGCAAAAGTTGAAAATTTTGCAACTAAAGGGGGGAGGAAAGAGGACCAAACCCAGACTTAAGTTCTATGTACTTGAAAACTCTACTAATCATAGTTATTACACAAAAATTCCCAACTTGGGGTTCCAACTCCCAGTCACCTTAACAGTCTATCAAAAATGGTGATTATGCTTGTAACTACTGCAGATTTCAACGTCAATTTAAGCAAGATTAAAAAAATATTTTCTATCATTTCTATACATTTTCTGTAAGCCAAAAATGTCCTCCTTAAGGTAGTGAAAACCAAAACTTTTGATCTACAATAAAAGGAAAGCAATTGCCTTTTTTTCAAAACCATTGTGAGGCCCTATTTTGGCCTGCGGCAGAAAGGAAAATTGAACCTATATCCAAAATGGTGGCAGATAAAATAAAGTAAAAATTGTTTTGGGATACTCACCAATAGGGTTAGAGGGGGGGTGTATATAAAATGGTCAAGCAACTACTTAATTAAAAAATTGGGAAATATCTTATATAAAACACGCCATTTTATTTATTTATTTTCTCTTGCTAAAATTGCAAATTGCCCAAAGTATTTTTTCCTGCTGAAAGCTTATGTTATAATACACACATGAAAATAATTTTAGCAAATTTGAAATGGGGGCTCATTTTGAAAAAAAAAAAAAAAAATCATTCTGTTTAATAAAAATGTGGCCTCATTTTTCCATATCTTTTGTCACTAAATTAAAAAAAAAATGTTCTTTCAACACTAAAAATGTGCAGAAGCAAGTTGTTCCAAGATGTATGAATCATGCAGATCATTTAAGGAAGGAAAATATGTGACTGCAACAGTTAGTTATGAAGTTATGGATTTTTTTTTGTCCTACAGTGTAATTGTGAAAACTCTTTGCAAAACTTAAAGGCAGAGCTACCCAATTTTTAAAGTGTCATTACTCAAGATTCACTGGGCTGACTGACCTAAAGTTTTAACAGGTTTTATATCTCACCAGTACAATATTTTTGCACCATTTTTCACAAAAATCTGAGATGGGTGGGTGACATGCCCTGGGTGATCTGACATGGAATGACCCAGCTGTGTCTCCACTTATAATAACCCTATTATTATTTTTTTTTACTGTATGCAATTATTTACAATAAAGATGGGTGACATTATTCTCTTTTAATAATGCACAGCTTTTCTGCTAAGGGGTGTAAATGCCAAAACTTTTTGTTCACTATCTCTGCTTACAGGAGATGTATTTGAAAAATTATTATTCCTTAATATAGATTTTGCTATGAATACTTTCCTCATATTTTCAACTTTTCCATTATGCAAAATTCTTTCACTAAAGATCATAGTCATGTAATGTTTCCCTGTATGTTTCATCTTCTCTGTTTGATTTGAAAATCCCTTTTTGTCTCTATCTTCTTCTGCTATGAGAAACTTTTCATGCACAATGTAATTTTCCTAAGATACTTTTAAAAGCCACTAATGGGAGTAAGTAGTTGTTTCCATTTCTGGATGTTTACCAATTGTAAAAATCTGGAGTAATTTTTTTTTCTAACTGGCTCCACTGATTATTAATAACTTTGAAACATTTTATTAGCATCAGAAAGTATTCAAAAGACATGCTCATTACAAACAAAATTTCAGTGCCACCTTTCTTGTTTTCTGTGATCAACACTACTGATGATTACTGATGAGCAGCAGTCTTAAATAGTTGCCTAGAGCACAAGGTGAAACATGTGACCACATATTTTGCGTATACGCTGCACAAGTGATATTTACATACATCTTCATAATTTAGGTTTCTAATTCAACGGCTGGTGTGTGTAAAGCAGATGTTTAAAAAGAAATGGGATTTTTTTTCTTTAAACATTTTTACCTGTGAGCAAACTTTGCTTAGCAACACTGGAATATCTTCAAATATGTTGCTCCCTTCGTAAACTGATGTCACTGTTCATCAGTAAGAAAGCACTGCAGTTTTACTAAGCTTAAAGTTTATATTCAAGCCTCTAGAAACTCCCTAATACATGGAAATCTCTTAGTGAATATCACACACACACAGCTACTTGAAGGTACATTTTTATTACCTCTGAAACTATTAGTTCAATTTCAGTGTAATCAAGGCTAATACCTAGCAAAGAAAACTTTCCTATCCGTTTTAATAGAAAAAAGTACTTCTCATGCAATTTTGTGTGATGTAATGTTTTGAAATCAAAAGTTTGGGGTCAGTCTTGTCAATAACATTATACATAAAAATTTATCTTCAATTAGGAAACAAAATTATACACATCAAACTCAGTTAAAAAGTTTTCAAGACATTTCCATTGTTGCAAGGATGGCTTACTATTATACTTACTATCACCAAAATAAGGCCCAATTCTAAAAGGAGGATATTTATCATTAGTATAGAATGATAGATCGCTTGACGTTGTTCCATAACGTATTTTGTAATTCAGTGATTCTGGCAGGCTACCACCTTCTCCTGGAAGATTACTGTACACAATGCCAATAACTACTAAGCCCCAAGACTTGTCATTGATCTGGATTTTAAGTGCCTCATCTTCTAAGTCAAATTCAGAGTTGACACCTACCATACCTGAAATTAAACAATATGATTATTACATTTTTGATATTTTAAAAATCTCAGTGTCTATACATGAATGAAAAAGAAACTGAAAATGTTTCAGTTATTCATGATATAACTAGAAATGGAGGCAAAATCTAATGAATAACATATAGTAAATCTTGTCTAAGACAGAATCCAAGAGATTGAAACTAGTGGATGTCCAACCCTGTCTAATAGGTGGGAGCGTAAATTTTTTTTTTTTTTTTTTTTGTTTCCATATGCCCTAGTGTGGAAAAGTTGTGTATTGCTACGTAAACCATGTGCAAAAAATTTAGCGAAATTCAAATAATATTTACGGTTCCACTTTATCTCCAAAATTTTTATATTTGGATAAAATCGTCACATTTTCATGTCCGTAGTGAGAAAAGAATAGTGTTCTTTACAGACTTTCCCTAGTGTGCAAAAACTAGCTGTTGGTACCTAAAAGATGTTCACAATTTTTCAGGCAAAGCAACTAATATCTTATGGTTCCAATTTAATGCAACAATACTCCATGTTTAAGGAAAATCGCAATACTTTGACACCTAGTGCTGCACATTGCACATGGTGCAGCTCTTCACATTTTTCATGTTTCAGAAAAATCCCAGAACTCATCCTGAGGAGGTAGCTGCACAGCAAGTTCCACCCGTGCCCAACCTAACCACCCATCCATTAGGGCAAATCAATTTTATGTTCTTCTTTTTTAATCTTCAATTTCCTGTTCTTTAATAATTTTTACCCAGAAATCTGATTTACTTTCAAAGGCTGGCATTATTTGCCGTGCTTCCAACTGTACTCTAATAAATCAATCCCTTCGTTGTTCTTTGCAAACAGCAGCAGATGCTTCTGTTGTCAACTTGGCGCATCGCTCCACTCCAATTGTGACAAAGTAAGTTTTGCGTGCCCAATCGCTAAACAATATCCTTACAGTCACTGTTGCATAGGTTCATTATTTCATCATCAGTTAAATGAGCAGTCAATGGCAGCTGGCTTAAGACGCATGATTGCCAGTCAATTAGGTCAAAATAATCCCCCCCTCCTGGAAGTTGAACTGAGGAATTTCAAATACACGTATTGCATCGCAGTTTTGTGCCCTTGCCCTAAGGATAATGAGGAAGCCAAGTTCTCTGATATTTCCTCTCATCTGTGATCGTAGCCAGAAGTATTGATTCTGGATGGGCTAGCCATTCCTTTGGATATGCAACCTTGCAAACTTTCCTCTCTAAGTTCAATTCTGCCCACCGGGACCTAAAATTCACAGTGAAATATGAGTCAAGCAGGTCTCTGCCATATTTGGGCGTGCCCATGCAGAGATCCCCTTGACTCATATTTCACTGTGAATTTTAGGTCCCGGTGGGCAGAATTGAACTTAGAGAGGAAAGTTTGCAAGGTTGCATATCCATGACCCCAGATGAAAAAGATATCATCTACATATCTCAGCTTCTAATGGTTTAATGACCGCCTAAGGTGTATCAACAAACAAAAGGAGCGCCTGAGGAATCTGCTCTCTCAGGTCTGCTCGTGTAGACGGTCATTAGACCATTAGAAGATACCATGCTCGGCTCTGGTGGGCCCTCCCCGAAACTATGGCTGAGATATGCAGAGGATATCATTTTCATCTGAGGTCATGGATATGCAACCTTACAGTGCTTATTATTCGTGTTTAATTAATACAGAGCGATGACTTCTGTTTGATGTTCTTAGTCCATGTCAAATATCTGTATTAAAAGGATTCTGTGGCTGTTTTTATGAAAACATTTTTTGACTGCTATTGCTAAACCCTGAATGCATCATATTCTATATGATGCATTCAGGGTTGGTTTACCGGAAGCTGCCCGCTGAGTCATTTGAAGAACTCAGGTGGATCGCTGGTTGGCATCGTTTATGGTTAGAACTAGGGCGGTATCTGATCGACACAACACTAAGTAGAATTCTGCCCACCGGGACCAAATATTCACAGTGGAATGCGAGTCAGAGGGTCTCTGTCATTTTTGGACGCGCTAGCGTCAAGAGATTCCTCGGGTGGTCTTACTACAAAGGCATTCTATAAACCTGCTTTTGTACACAATCCAATACTACTGACTTCGACAGGACCTGAGTCACACAAGTATGCACTGTTCAGATACCAAGCAAATCGGGCATTTGATATTGTGTCTAACCACAAGAATGTTCGAAAGAAATTGCGCAATCTTCGAAGCCTGGCAAACGTAGCTGGCTTTGACATGATGCATGTTGAACGTTGAAGAAATCATTGGCAAGGCATTTAGGAGGGCTACAAGCAAGACGCGAACCATTCCTGAGAGGCAAGTGAAATTTGTAGGTGCCATCTCTTATGTACCAGGACAGGCTAATGCTCTCAAGAACGCTCTAAAGAAGTTAAAGCTCAACATCAGGTTTTAATCCCCGAAGCCATTAGCAGCACTGCTATCTCCAGCGCAGGACAGAAGAGATCTTCCGGGTCAAGCAGGCGTGTATGCAATCCCTTTGGAATAAATACCCAGACTGCTAAAAAAAAACTGGTATCGGAATGATCAAAAGATCTTTAAAATTGCATGGCGGAGCACCAACAAGATATTAAAAATAAAAAGTTAATCACAGCACTGGCTTGAGACATTGAATCATACGGTGCTAAGCCCGTTTGGTCCGGCTTAATGAGACTAGCTCCCTATGACAGCCCAGTCTACAGCCGTAAGGGAATCCATCGAGATCTTGTCCTGCAGGGACACTTGTAACACTGACATCACATCAGACTTCTCTCAAATTTGGAACAAAGTCCTGAACATGCTGCGTAAGAATGTGCGTTGAGTACCATAACCCCGCCCACAGCAGTGGTGCTCGTGCTTTACATCTTATGATTGTTTACATATTTTATTTCTTGTTCTGTTCTGATTCTATTTTAGTCTGTTCTGCAGCATGATGAAGCTGCCCGTTGGCAGTGAAAGCTCACATTTACCGTATTTACTAGAATCTAATGCGCACTTTTTGTCCAGAAAACTTTGCAAAAACGTTTAAGGTTGACGCGTCTTTTCATTCCTCCAAGTATGCAGCGCAAATGTGTCGCAGCAGGTGCGCGGGGGGGGCAGGAGCAGATGACCTTGAGTCTCAAGGTCTATGTGCACATCAATTACTCATTGCTCCTCCCTCTTCTTTCAACCCCATTTTACCTCAGGGCTTAAGATATGCGCGCCTTTCTCCTTTGAATCCAAGGGAATCTTGCTTCTTGATCTCTTTAGCAGTCATTCTTTCTGAGTCAATGTGCACAGAAAGACGTCTTCAAAAAGGCAGCATTACACCCTTAAAGGCAGCATTGCACACTTAAAGTCAGCAGTTCCGCGGAAGAAAATAGCAATCAGGCATGTAAATCAAAATTTGGAGTTCCTGAAGTGAATGTGCGTTTGTGGCGCAAACAAAAAGAACGATTAAAGATGTGCTCGACAACCACAACAGCTTTTACTGGCCCTAAAATGGGGAAATTTTGCAAACAGTTACACAAGTTCGTAAAAGAACAACGGGAAGGTGGATTACCAGCAACAGAAATCCTTAAACTGAAAGCTAAAGAAATTCATTATCAGCTACAGCTACTGGAAAAATTGGAAGCATCTCGTGATTGGATAATGCAATTCATGAAGAAAAGAGGATTTTCTCTTAGATGGCGGACATCCATCTGCCAAAGACTGCCGGCTGACTTTGCAGAATATTTGAATTTCCAAAAATATTTGATTGCTATTTGAAAGCAAGGGCAACACGACTTGGAGCAGATCGGCAATACTGATCAGACACCAATCTATTTCGATATGCCTTCAAACTGCACAGTGGACAATGTTGGAGCAAAACGAGTGAAATTACTGACAGCGAGTGGCGATGAAATCAGAATGACAGTAATGCTCTGTGTTATTGCAGATGGAAATAAACTTTCACCCCATATCGTTTTCAAGAAGAAAACTTTTCCCAAAAAAGCAACTTTTCCAAGAGGAAAATGGCTGGATATCTGCAAATTTGGTTTTAGACTGGCAAAATAAAGTTTAGCTACGACGGCCTCGAGGTCTACTGAAGTTGCAATCCCTGCTAGTGCTAGGCGCATTTAAAGGACATGTAGCATATGCAGTAAAGAAAAAAATGAAAGAAACCCACACCGATGTCATTATTTATAGAAGGAAGATATCACAAATCTAGCCTCTTGATGTTTGTATCAACCGCCCATTTAAGGCTGCCGTTCGTCGACTTTACAATGCCTGGCTTTCATCGGGAGAAACGGAACTAACAAAGACAGGCCGCGTTGAAAGAGCACCCCTATCGACTGTGTGTGAATGGTTTATTGCTGATTGGGAATCCATTCCAAATGAACTTCTGTGGAAATCCTTTCTTAAGTGTGGAATTACGAATTCTTTGAACGGAACAGAAGATGACGCATTGTTTGAAAAGATTTTGGACAATGAACAATCAGAAGTAGATAGCCCTGTTAGTTTTTGTTTTTATTTTCAGTCATGTGTATTGGATATAAGTCAAGTGTATCGGAAATAAGGTAAATATACTTATTTGTTAGTATTTTTTTGCAGGTGTTCTGTTTTACTTGAAAACGCAGCCTGTGGTTAGGGGTGCATGTTACATTCGGGGGCGCGTTAAATTCGACTAAATATGGTAGTTAAGAGTTTCTTTTTACACCTAGGAATGGAGATAATACATGATTGTATTCTTGTGTGTTAAATAAACAGGGTGTACTTGAAGCCCACTTCTACCTCAATTGAACTGTTCAAGTTTCTTAAATTTTGGCTGACCGACTTTCATTTCTGATCTGGGCAACTTTGACCCACTGCACATCAATGTGATCTTCTTTTGTTATGTTTTCAGCAACTTCATAGCAACATCTACTCTTTCACTGTCATTCAGAAATGGGAAAACAGGGAACTTATCAGCAAAGAATTTTAAGCTGGAAAAAGAAAAGTTTTCAATTTTTGAAATCTGTGCAACCTTAGCATGCAGTAGCACCTCAGAATTATAAGGAACTTTATTACGCATGTAATCACAAGCTGTAATATAATATTTCCTCACATGTGAATAAAATGCACTCTTATCATCTGGCTTCAAGTCAGAAACAAACTGGGAAGTTGTATGTCCAATTAGCAAATCCGAATCATCCTTCTGATTTTTAAGTTTATGATAGTTAACTTTATGATACGTTTCAGATGATTTCATAATAGAAGGCTTAATGAACTTGTTGAAGTCGCGAGATCTTTCTTTGTTCATTTCGAAACATTTCATTCAACAATGTTCCGGATTGTGATAAAAAATGAATAATTAATCAATCGTACAAGAATATGAAGAATAATCAAAGGTTTTACCTTAATTAAATCCAATTTAATTATGTACAATTCCTAAAAGAAATATCCAGTTGTAATATTAAAGCACATGAAGAATATGAAGGTAAATTTAGAAACACTAAAGTCGATTCTTTGAATCAACGAAGTTCAGTTTACATCTCTACAAAAATCCACTTTTTATTTTCACAGACACACTTTATCACCTTCTCGTGAGAGAGAGAACAGTTAAGAGACTAAGTCCAAGCAATCGTTCTCGAAAGCAGGAAGTTCATTACGCAATACATACAAGGAGGTTATGGTTCTGCTTCGAACTGTGACTTGAGTCGAGTTGACCAAAGTTGTTTAGGGCAGAGATTCATGACATCATGTCCAACAGAACTTTACATGTACTTCTTTAAATAAATGAAGAAGTGATCTTAACACGTAAATATGTGGTGACACAGACTGGAGAATCAAATTTGTTTTTTCAAAAAGTGGCACTATGTATGAAAGAAACACAAAAAGCCTTGTTAATGTTTATTGTTAAGAAATAGAAGAATCTTTCTTCCGAAGAAATTGGGTTGTTGAACCAACTCTGTTTCTTAGCATTTTCATGCTGAATAATGTCCAATTTTCATTTAAGATACGGCAAAGTCTTTTTACATTTAGGTTTTTCCTTACAAATTTCCTGAGAAGTTACAGGTCCCTCAGTATTTCCACTAGGCCCATCTGGCATATTTTGTTGCCTTTTTATGGTAGCGACAGAATAAAATGACAATGAAGAAAGTTAATTAATTTTTCACTGCTTCTTCTTTTAAAAAAACTTACTTAAAAGCTTCCACTAGTCAATACCTCTTTCAACACACTTTCCAACAGAAAGCCAGCATTTACTAACATGCTTAAGCACCTGCTTAATGTCAGTCTCATGAAACTGCCGTAAAACAAGCCTGTCCTTCCTTTTTGAACTCCTTTGCAAATAATAATAAATATCTACCAAAACTTTATCAATTTTAAAAGGCAAACATGCTGAACTCTTTTCAGCTGCTAAATCTATTAGATGACAACTACATCCAATCACTTGAATACTTTCATGCACTTTTTTCAAGACAGCACCTGCACCTGACTTACAACCTATCATAACAGGTGCATTGCCATTATTAAGTGCAATACAATTTGATATATGAATATCTTTTGACTGATGGGTACTCAGCAGAAGATTTTTGATGTTTAATCCCATTGAATCACCTTTTAAAGGAAGCACAGATAGCAGACAATTCTTAATAAAGACACATTACAGGACGTAAAAAGTTACGACTATGGAATTCAGCTTCGAATCTGCATCATTGCTCCCATCAATTGCTATTGCAAAAGGATGGATTTTTAAGGATGCAAGAACTTCATTTTGTTCTTTTATTGACATTTCCTGAAGAATTGTGGTTCCACAATCCAAGTTTTAATTTGTGCACAGCCATAATTCTTCGAAATAGTACTGTCAGGAAGCATTTTCTGAAATAACAAGCTAGTGTGGACACTGCAAGCTACAGGCAAATTATGTTCGATGAAAAACGAAGTATATATAAACATCAGCATTTATTACAGACAAATCCTTATTTTTGAAAAATGCAGATTTTATGGAAGTATTAGTTTTCACACCTTTAAAATTATCCTTGTGCTTTGCCTTTTTTGCATGCAAAACAATGTCATTTTTTCCATGTGCAATAACCGATATTGCTTCTACAACACGTGCAAAATGCATACTTTTAACTAAGCCTTGATTTCTGGATGAAGATGAAAATACTTGAATAATTTTCTTTATAGCTTTGATAAAACCACTTTTTTTGATGAACTTGACATTTCAAGAGTACATTAAAAAAATCCACATACATTAAAAAGAAATCAACTAACAGCAACAACAGTCAATAACTCTGCCTACAAATGAAACAAAAAAGAGAACGGTGATCGTAATCCGTCATTACGCAGAGCAAGGCCAGCTGCATAGCCTGATGGGAATTGAAGTTACCGACATTGCGCAGGGGAAGGTGCGGCTGGGGAACATGACTTTTCACCCATAGTGATCCGTCCAAAGTCCACAGCGCAGCAGAAACTGTGCTGCTCGCACTTTTTCGTCAGAGTGGAAGTAAGGAGAATTTTTTTAATCATTATCTCGTGTTAAGGATTTTTTGAAGTGGAATAAAGATGATTTTACTCTTCAAATGGGGAGGGAAAATGGGGGGAAATACGGACTTCTGGTATACGAATGAAAAAACGAAAGAAATCACTTTCCGATTGGAATATTGGAAAGACCCCAAAATCAGAAGCTTTCTGTATAAATCGGAAAGATTGGCAGCTATGGACATCCATATCTGGCAGACATCATGTAGTTTCAACTAATGTATTTCTACTCCATGGATAACAAAAACATTAACAGAAGAAATTTGAAGACGGCAGTTAATACTAGCGGAAAACAGCTGAGGATGACAGTTTCACACCAGTCGTGCATGGTAGTTGGTCACACTTGACTGCATAGTCCAGAACAACCTGAGCATATATTCCACTCCACAGATGACATTAACACCAGAAGAAGCAGCTGAGTAGGACAGTTTCTCACTGACCAAACATCAATCACCCCATCATCTCACCAGGTAGTCGATCCCACTTGGTAGCAATCCAAGTCCAGAAAAACCAGGGCATAGATTATCACACTGGGTGAAAGCGTCGCACTCACACATATCCACCCAGGAGCTCAATTGTTCCATGTCCAGACGATCGCTGGCATCAAAATGTGACAATCCAACTGACCCCCAGCAAGATGAGACAGTCCATCGGACCTCCGGCTTTAGGCTACTAGCGGCAAAGAGTTGCCACAGAGAGAACCTTGTGCACTTGTGCCTCAGGGAGCTCTTGAGAACCTTGATTTCAGCAAGTCTTTTTTATTTCAGCTTCTGATGTAGCAAAGGAGCATCCATCTGGTATCATGCAAATATTTTCACATGGATATGCAAATGCGACACCAAGACGATAAGTGAAGAGGATTCAAGAAGTATATATAATTTATGACTACTACTCTTGCGGTGTTAATATAAAATAAAAATACGAACATTTCTCATAATAAAATGTTTATTATACACTGCTGGACAATTGCTAAGGACGGATCATAAACGGCTATATAGCGCATAAAAAAGTTAGTGTGATTGGATGCCAAGTGAAATAAAATAATGTCAGAATGCCAGGACATTACAAGAAAGACAATTTATTGTGCTCTGTAATCCAGAAGGCTTTGGAACGTGTTCAAGGGACAAACAGGCCATTTTGTGCAGAATAAGTAAACGTGAAAAAAATGCAATTACCGTCCGCAGGCGTTCAGGCGTAAGATGTCAATAAGGGATATGGCCACCATGGAGGGCGATGCAAGATTCCACACGTCGTGTCATGCTTTGCACAACATTATCAAGCAGCTGTAGGGGTAATTTATCCCATTCCTCTGTCAGTGCACGGATGAGGGTGCCCTTGTGGAGGGCATTGGCGACCAGCAAGACTCCTCCCCAAAGCATCCCACACATTTTCAAAGGGATTCAGATCTGGAGAACGTGCTGGCCATACGAGGCTTTGAATATCCTCGCTCTCAAGACACTCCTGGACAGCGACTGTTCGATGACATGTTGCGTTGTCGTCCATGAAAATGAATCTATCACCGACAGCACCACGGAACATGAGGTAGCAGAACATCATTAATGTATCGTTGGCCAGTCATAGTCCCAGTTGGAAGCACATAGAGGGACGTACGGCCATTGATCATGATGCCAGCCCATACTATGACACTACATGTCGGATATCGGTCCCTTTCCTGTATGTTTGCTGGACAATATGCAGTACCACTATCACGCCAGATCAGTTGTCGACAATCAGACGATAGACTGTATCTACTCTCATCTGAGAAGAGGACAGCAGACCAGTCGTTATCAGTCCAATTGCGATGTTGATGGCACCATTGCAAACGGGCGGTACGGTGACGTCTGGACAATGGGATACACACAACCAGACGGCGGGCGTATAGTCCTCCTTCTTGCAAACGTCTGGCGACAGTTTTTCGGGAGATCCGCTTGCCAGTAGCAGCCATAAACCGATTTGCTACCTCACTAGCTGTGCTGCGCCGGTGTCTTTTTGTTGATAGCACTATGTACCGATCTTCTGCAGGTGTCGTACTGCGAGCACGACCTCCCCCGTGACGTTTGCTACACTCTCCATTTGTTTGAAATGATTTCCAAAGCCTTGAAACAACACTGTGGCTGACGTCGAACTCCCTGGCAACATCTGTTATTTTTCACCCTTCTTCAATCTTGCCAATAATATGGCCATGCGTAAAATCATCTAGGTGATGTCGGGAAGACATACTGAAAATTGCAAGTTCGTCAATTGATTCTTTCCCCTTCAACTTTGCGTTTGAACAACAACGGTCAATATGCGTCAAATCCTTTATATCTCTTATCAGCGCTATGATGTCACGAACAAGTTCGGCAATCCAAAATTTGTATACGCACAACACGTCTTACTGTATCCCGCACTTATGCTAATTTCCACATTTTCCTGCCTTCCATTTTATGGTTGCTATTGTTGCTATTGTCATCCGTCCTTAGCAATTGTCCGGCAGTGTACATCAACTATAGTTTTGCAGAGCATTTGGAACGGCTTCGTCAGGACGAATGGAGCGTAAACATTTAAATCATTGTGACATCATCAGTTTTGACAGTCACGAATTTCGGTGAGTTATTTCCACACACAGGAAAAAATGGAGTCAACGTCATGCCATTGACAAGTCTGAAGAGTCTCGGTATATGTGGAAAGCTTCCAATGTATTTGACATAGACTCCATTTCTTTCAAGCGCGTGGAAGCAACACACCAAAATTCGTGACAGTCAGAACTCTGATGATGTCACAATGATTTAAATGTTTACGCTCCATTCGTCTTGACGAAGCCAAGCCAAACACTCTGCGAAACTATACTCGATGTATAATAAACATTTTATTGTGAGAAACGTTGGTATTTTTATTCTAGATTCAAGAAGTATGAATGAACAACCCTGTCATCAACTCAGGTACTGAGAATGCAATCCTCTGATAGTAACTATTATTTTATATCATATCCCCAAAACATGACATAACCCCTCCCATAAAAGTGAGTTTACCTAACTAAAAAAAAAAAATCCAGATGTCACGTTGCTTAAAAAAAATCTTAACACTTATTTAATTTATTCAATTATCATTAATACAAATAAGTAATCTATAACTATCATTAATTCATACAATATAGAAAATTTACATTTATTTTAATTCAGTATAAAAAATTCAAGTTACAATTAACTATTTAACTCACAAAATCCCAGCTGTAATATAACCAACCACTCAGCACTTCCCCACACCCTTCCACAGCAGCCAATTCAACAACACAATCAAAACGAATATTAATCCCACCCCTTTTAACAGTTAGCCCCTGAGAAACACTATAAAAAGAAAAATGAGAAGAATGAACCAAATAGCAATAACGAATGGTACAACAACCAAAATTTAATGAAGTGGTGCACCACACATTGCATACAAAAAAAAAAAAAAATAATAACCTTTGCTGCCCCAGTTTAAAAACGAGTGGTCACAAACCTGCCAATTTTCTATAGTCCACCCTCTGACATCAAGTTCACGAGAAGTGCGCCACCGACCACCTCAAGATGCAGACTCAGAGCAAAAAGAATTCCTCTCAATGTTCCGCAAACTACTGTCAGAATGCCCACCTCTCAGAGAAGATGAAACAGGAACAAGATCTCAAACAGAATTCAATTGTAAGTCAGGGATTGTGCTGGCTTTTCTAAAGTTTACGCAAACATCCTGACAGTGCTGATTGTATCTACCTTTCCATTTGAGTTACCATTGGCAAACCCTTCCAAGGATTTTCTCATAAATATCCTCCTTCACCTGACCTACAGCTTCCTGATTTTCTCAAAACTGAGCTGATCTGGGTATATATAAACTGGCTTGTCAGTAGTAAGTAACTGGAATGCAATGCTCTACCACAGAGGTAATTTCTGACCACTCCACTTCCCCTTTATCAATTACAGGACATGCCTCTCCCCTCTGGGAACCTATATCAATATGCAGGGAAATCTGGGACATTATGTCCAATCTGACAATTACATCAACTGCCAATTTTCCAATGCAGATACAACTAAAAAGTTACGACTGAAACAATGCCCAGAGATCTCTACTGCACACCTGACAAGATCATCTGGTTTACAAGTGTTACCATTTGCGGTGACCAAGGTGAGCAAAGCCTGAGAACTTCCCTGATTACTTAAGGATGAATACAGTTCTTCATAAGTCCGTAAACTGATCACTGAACCTGACTCCAAATATCCCCTAAACTTTTGCCATCTAAGGTGATCTTCAGAGTAAGATGCACAGCATTCTGCGGATTTAGGTACACCACTGGCAAAGCCTCGCACTTGCACGCATCTGCCCAGGAGCTCAATGTCCAGACAATCTCTGGCAGCAGAATGCGACGATTCAACTGACCCCCAACAAGATGACACAGTCTAACTGACCTCCAGCTTCAGGCTAGTAGTGGCAAAGAGCAGCCATAGACAGCACCTTGTGCACTTGTGCCTCAGAGAGCTCTTGAGCACCTTTATCTCAGCAACAGTCCTTTTTATCTCAGCTTCTGACATAGCAAATATTTCCACATGGATATGCAAATGTGACACCACGACAATAAGTGAAGAGGATTCAAAAAGTACTTGAGGCCTTTAGTTATCACTCAATGAATGAACAACCCTATCATCAATCATCTCAGGTATCAAAAATGCAATCCTCCGATATTAACTATTATTTTATATCATATCCCCAAAACGTCGCAAAGTGTTTTAGATTTTTGACAGGTTTCCATTTTTTACAGGTGCATCTATGGAGGCCATAAAAATATTAACATTTGAATTTTTGTCATGCTAATAACAGATCATACCAGGCGGTTATAAAATAAGTACCCCTATTCTTGGGTCTCTAGAAAAGCAAGAAAATTGAGATAACGCAATGAAACTTCATAGGCAGCTTATTAAGGGTATGGGTGGATGATACAGCAGAAGAAAAATTTAGTTCAAAATTACACCACCAGGTGAGAAATGGCAGTGCAAAGACAAGAAAAAGAATCAACATATGCGTGAATTTACTGATTATTGAAAGCACAAATGTTTAAGGACAAAATCTTCCCAATGAGCTGGCAATCAGAAGAGATAACCTGCAATGCACAGCAGAAACATCACGGCTGAAATCCAAGAAATTGCAGGTTGTTCACATGGAAAGTTTCATATGCAAATGTTGCATGCTGTATCTGGCAGGATAAAATCAACAATGATCACACTACCAATAGTTATTATAGTTCTTGCAAAGAAGGAATGTGTACTACTAGTAAAATGTTATTAAAATCAGAGTAATGCCAATATAGCCCAGTAAATAAAGGCCAAAATTGGTTCAAACCTGGAACAAATTAGCTAAAAGCTGAATTTTTGCAGGCTTGTAGAACTCTTTAGGCTTAGCATTTTCACAAAAGTCCCCAACCCTCCCCTGCTTGTTTCCCCCTACACCCCCACAAAGGGGGAAATTAGGTCTAATACTAATCCACTTGTAACTCCCAAAACAATTGGCGTACAGCGATAATTTTTAAAAATTTATTCCTCTTGATATATTTTTTTTATTGGAGGTTTAACGACCACCGTGAGCAACTCAATGAGCTATAAGCAGTCGCCCGTCCCTAATTTAGGGTCACTGGTTCCAGGGAAGGGAAAGAGCCAGTGCCGTAAGACAAACACAACATCCATGCCTGACGGGATTCGAACCCGGACCCCTTACGGACGAATGATCAGAGGCCAGCGCCTTAGACCACTGCACCACCGGGGCGGCCCTCTTGATATGATCTATAAATTTTGTTCTATTCATTTTTACTATATCCCCTTTAGTTTTGCTGCAATTTTCGAAAACCCGCAAAATAGCACCTTTCTTTCTCGACATTTTACCGATTACGGTAATTGCAATTACTGCTTCACAGAGCCAAAATTTCCGAAAAAGGCTCTGAATAAAAGTTGTAGCAAATTTTATAACCTTTACAACGATATATTATTTGTCTTACAGCAACATATAGTTTCGCTTACACTGTATCTAAACCATGTCTGCCTTAAGCACTCCTGTTGCGAAGAATTTGCGTCGCTGGAAGACCATGGTACTGATAAAGAGAGAGAGAGAGATAAGAGGCGCTGACTCACGCAATTGGTTTATTTATTTGACACATAGGGAGAATAAAATGCATTCCTAAAACACCCCCACAGTCCATATATATGTCACAAAGCATATGGAATTAAGTTATCGATTAGGTAAGGAGTTAACACGAGAGATTCGCTGAGTCAAAGAACGAAATGTAAGTTGATCGTTTTTTTAGCCTCTTAAAAAGTAAAGCAAATTCTGAATGCATTCCCGTACTGGTTTATCTAACTGAATAAAAATGGACAAATGCATGAGTTGCCATAACCATCTCTGTGAGGAAGAATCAGTAGTCGTCCCCAAAAGTTAAAAAAAAGGAAAAGTGATTCTAGCCTGAAAAGAAAAGACAGTTTGCATGAAAAATTAAAGAATGTTACTTCTATTATGGTTCACCAGATTTGTCGGCAGAAATACACGCGAGAAAGTAGTGTTAAGGCTTCACATGTTACAAGTATTTGTTCAGCATCAACGTTGAAGCATGATATCATTCTGAGTGCTACAGAAAATTCAGAAAAATAAAGCTGTTTAGAGCACCTGGTTGGCCACAAGATCAGAGCACTGAAACTGCTTTCTCATTATTGTGTGACTACATTGAAAAAATAGATGAATGGCGCTACGCCCTAAATGATTTATAAAATATGAAATATCATGGCGTTTCTACACCCATTACTGATAAATATTTGAAGCAGCGACTGTTGCAGCTTTTAGGAGACAGAATAGTGATAACAATTTTTTTTTTTTTGATTGAAGGATTAAAAGACCATCGTGAGCAACTCAATGGGCTATAAACAGTCGCCCGTATTAGGGTCACTGGTTCCAGTGAAGGGAGAAAACCAGTGCCGTAAGACAGATACAACATCCGTTCCTAACCGGGATTCGAACCCGGACCCTTCTCGGACGAATGGTCACAAGCCAGCGCTTAGACCACTGCGCCACCTAGGTGGCAACCTTCCCGAATATAGGGCGCCAGGCGCCAAATGGCGATCCAAAAAATTGTACTGGTGGGTAAATATTGAAGCACAATCGCCACCGTTGGCGAGTAGTTTTTAAATTTTTATTTTTTTCTGTTTTCAGAATCGGAATTCCGATTCTGAAAAAAGGTCGAACTTCTTTTAGCAGTATCTGCTAAAAAACGTTCGGCTGGTCACTGATAAGAACGAATACCTACCCTAGCGTTCCCTCTTCCTCCGCACGCACTTCGGGAACGGCGGCTAAGAGCGGAGCTTAACAGGGCTAGAGAATAGGAGCCTAAGAGCCCCTACAAACCGGGTTTCTGACGCCGCATGGTCGTTAGATGACACTTTGCGTCTGTGCTCTTGCAAAGGCTGCATTATTGTTGAACGCAACGTGCTTTTGGTTTGGTGTTTGGTTATAGCTTATAGTTGATCTCGTTTAGGTCAGAAATAGTTTGGTTGTTTTTTGATATCGCAAAAAAAACTTTTTCGTTTTGGGTTGGGAACTCGGATAGTAGAAATTCTATTCGAGAAAACGATTCTCCTGAACGTGAGAATGGACAGCATGGTGCAGTCGAAAGTTGTAATGTGCAAATTAATGCTATTTCAGCTGAAACTGCTGACGCTAACGTACAGATTTGTGAACCGAAAATTTGCGATTCCTCAGACTTGACACAGGCCAAAAAAGCTCGCATATTTAACCGTGCTCCTTTTGAAAAGTGGCAAAAAAACTTACAGCTGGCTGCAGACGGAAAGCTGATATCTGTTTTGTTCTGTATGCCGACGGAATGCTCGAGCTAATCACACCAGTTTTGGAAAAGGATGCTCAACGTTCAAGTTGGAAGCGGTAAGTTACATTACTTATTTTTTAGTTTATTATAGTAAAATTGTTCACAATTTTTCTTAATCTTTTTATAATGTATTTATTTGTTTTCCTGTAATTAATTATGCTTTGTTTCCTTCTTTGTTGTTTTTTAAAACGGGAACATCGTAGCGCATACCGACGCTGGAGGCCAGCCATTTTTAGAAAAAGTTAACTGATAATAATCATTTTAGATCGAAAAAATATTATCATAAATTGACATTTCGAATGATTCTAAAATAAAAAGTTTATTTTTTCTATTAATAGTTGGAAAAGTTCAACTTTGAGTTAATAAAACTGTCAGGAAAAAATAAAGATAATAATATTATAGTTTACAGATATCGAAAACTAGTTGACATATAATTAGTATAGTTAAATGCTTATTTTTCGGAGGATTATCAGAAAAATTTATTGATAACTACTGCAACAACGGCATATCTCCCCCTTAGTGTCCGTTTTGTAGATAAGTTTTTGCGACATACAGCGGAGGCGCATTCCGGTGAAAAGATCGACACTTACTAAAGTTCAGGATTACCAACATTCGGTAATAAATGCGGTTTTTTAACTGCAGACTTAGGAAAGAGTGTTTTACTCACCACATGTTAAAATATGCATGCTACTGCCCTATTTTATGCTTTCCAACCGTAGGTTGAAGAAGCGTATAGGCTCAAGCTTTGTCCGTCTGTCTGCGCGATAACTCGAGGAAAAAATTGTTCGATTTCGATGAAATTTTAGTATGTCGTAGGGCACAACCTGGGAACGAACCCTCTCGAAAATGGGCGAAATGGGGTCAAAGGTCTGGACATAGGAGCGGAATCCATTCTATCGCCCTTATGCTTCATAACTTACGTAAAAATGCGTTGATTGCGACAAAACCTTGTGTTGTTTCGGAGGTATACTGAACCTGTTCTGTTGAATATCATCAAAATGGGGTCAAAGGTCAGGGCACAGAAGCGAGATTCATTCTGCAGCCATTATCCTCATAACTTGACTAAAAATGCTTCTATTGAAACAAAACTTTAGTATGTTGTTCCAGAGGTATATTGAACCAATTCTGTTTGATACCATCGAAATAGGGTCAAAGGTCAAAGCACAGGAGTGAGATTTACTCCACAGCCATTATCCTCATAACTTGAGTGATAACTTCTGATATGTTGGAAACTGTATCATAATCAATGCATTGCATGATTTTACTAGTTTAATTATATTTTTAGAAATCTAAACAAATTATGTAAGTGATATTCCAAATGCAAATTCTCATAGTCTTTTATGTTTACTTTTCAGGTTAAAAGTCATAATGCTGCATCAACAAGCATGTTCTGTGTACAAAGCACAGACCAAACCATCTGAGGCTCCTCTTGCTATAGCTGTATCTAAGATGACCCAAGAATTAGTAAAATCCATGAAGGTGTTATTTCTTATTTCATACACAATTGCAAAAGGCAACTTTTCATTTAATGATTTCAAAAGTTCATGTGCACTTCAGAAAAAATTAGGAACTCAGTTGAGTGATACATACATTAATGATCAGGCAGCAAAAATATTTGTAAGCTACATAGCAAAAGAAATTCAAAGCAACCTTGTAAAGGATATTAACGAATCTAATTTTCTTGCAATAATGTTAGATTCCTCAACCGACAAAAGTATGTCAGAAAGTGAAATTGTGTACATCCAGTATATGGATGGGCCAAATCAAAAAGTTTCTTTTCTTGGGCTGAAGACCAAGAAAAGAAACTTCAGCCTCTTTGGAAAGCTGATGCATCTGGCACAATGGAGGCCATAGAGACAATGATGAATGAGAAAGGCATTGCTAATTGGAAAGAAAGATTAGTTGCTTTGATGGAGCATCAGTGAACATGGGATCAATTAAAGGTGTTGCCAAACAACTGAAAGATAAAGTTGATGGTTTAGTTGTGGTTCACTGTTTGAATTACAGATTAGAACTTGCCTTGAATGATGCCTGCAATGATGTGAGCTACTTGACAACTTTTGAGGATGTAATAAAGGGACTGTATAAGAAAAGTCTGAAGTTATTACGAAATGTAAAGGAAGTGGCTAACTTTCTTAATGAGTGCCGCCCATTAAACAGCATCCGATGGGTCATGTCAAAATATAGAGCAGTTTCTGCACTGCGTAACAACATACACATAATTTGTAGCCATTTGCAGCACATATGTGCAGACAAAAATGAAGCAAGTAAACTGAAGGCTAAAGCTAAAGGGTTCTTGAAACATCTGACAAGTGTGCACTTTGTGAAATTCTTATTTTTTATGTGTGATTTTTGGTAAATTGCTAAGCGATACATCCCTGTTTCTACAAAGAGAAAAATTGGTATTACATCATGGAGTTAATGAAATGAACACATGCATATCAAGATTACAAAATTTCCTATGTTTGAAAGGTGTCCGTGAAACTGAACTTCATGGTTTGATCTCCGATGGTACATTCCGTGATGTTAAATTGGTTTCTGAGCAAAGCTGAAATGAACTTGGTTCTTTTGAAGAGGATAGGAGAAAACTGCTTGTTGCAGTTAAAAGCTATATCAAAGAAATATTATTTTCAATAACTGACAGTCTTATCAAGAAGAATAAAGTGGCAGCTGTCTAAGCATGTAGAAAAACTACCCAAAACGTACAATTAGAACTTTACTACTAAAAGGCATATTAGGTAAAAACAAGATCTTTCGCAACAGGCGCCCTGTGCGTCATCAGGTTAAAAGAACTGGCGCTAAGAGAAAACACACACTTAATATATAGATAGTCCCGAAGACAACAGCGATCCCGGTGAGTGACATGATATCCGCGTCACAACTCGGTTACAGCGAGAAACAAAGCAAAGAAAGAAAACGCCAAATAGATTACAAATACGTATTCACCGAAGTGAAAAATAAGCACAGGGTCCGTTATCAACCCCCGCAGTAGGGTACTTCGCACGACATAAAAAATTAAATAAGCGAATCCACGGTGCATGTACATGTGCAGGTAAGTCATCGTTACAGCATACGTCCTTAAAAACGTCAATATACAAACTTTCGGCGAAGAGAGTCATATACCTACCTCTGGTCCTAAGTAATAAATAAGTCTCAGACCATGAGGGCAGATGAGTTCCAGACTTAACCAGGCGTGCAAGGGCAGTAGTAGTAGATCCAGTCTTTACAGTGTACTGATGTTCAGTCACTCTAACTCCTAAATTACGAAGAGTGGATCCTATGTACCATGAATTAGGAGCAGCAGCAACGTCGGTCTTCAAGGGCACACAGTACACGCCCCACTGTTCTTGGATGGGTTTGGGCTCACGATCCTTCCTAAGCATGCTCCGAAGGTTAGAGGCCACATCACCAAAATCTTTTTTGTGTTTTTTACACACTCTCCGTAATGCATTTGTAACCGGTGGAAAGAAAGACACTGATCCCACATAAGTAATCTGCTCGCGCTCAACACACAACGAAGACGAATTACTTCTCCTATGCCGAGCACACAACTTTTTCACAATACCAACACCATACCCATGTTCCATCACAATGGTTTTAATAAAAAGAAGTTCTTTATTCCGAGCAGCAATGCACGAGGAATGGGTATACGCTCTATTCACCAAAGCCCGAATAGCTGCAAGTTTATATCTAGGCGTGTGGAATGATATCAAAAGAACCAACGGCCTTCCGATACACTTCAAAAGTCAAAAAATCCTTATTAACATGTCTGGTGATTAGAAGGTCCAAGAAAGGGATCTTAAAATTTTCCTCCCATTCTATCGTCAGGTTAATAGTAGGATATTTAGACGACAAAAGGCTTCTAAAAGAAAGCAAAGCATCACCAGAATGTGGCCAAACGACAAAAATATCATCAATGTAACGCAAGTACAGTGCTGGAACCTTGTCTGCCCTGGCTAAAATATCGTCCTCCAAATCTTGCATGATCACCTCTGCCAAAACAGCAGAGAGAGGCGAGCCCATAGGAGTGCCACCTCCCTGACGATAAATGGTCCCATTGAAGCGAAAAAAGGATCTTTTTGCAATAATATTTAAAGCATCGGAAATTGCCTGAACTTGCATTAGGGGAATAGTTCCCAAGTCGGACAACTTAGAAATAATCAAATCGTGAGCTACGTTCAATGGAACACTCGGATATAACGATTCCACATCCAATGATGCCAAAATGAAAGAGGAGCCCAAGCCTCTGAATTCTCGAATACGGGCAATGGCCTGGAGGGAACTGGTGATGGAATAAGGTGAGGATTGGACAAAAGGCCGAAGGTAACGTGCCAACGCCCTCTCTAATGGTCTTAAAGGACTGTTACAACTAGAAACGAGCGGGCGAAGAGGCAAACCAGGCTTGTGAGTCTTAACGGTGCCAAATATATTGGGAATGGCAGGGCCAACAACACTCCTTAACATGGAATGAATCTCACTAGGCAACAAACCCTCTCTTTTAAGGGCTGAAATTTGTCTTATAGTGGCCGAAGTTGGGTCAGAAAGGACAATAGAGTGAGGAATAGTATTAATCACATTGTTCATCTTCTGAATATAATCCTCCCGATTTAAAATAACGATGTCGTGAGCCTTGTCTGCAACTGTGATAACAATGTTAGGGTTATTTCTCAATTCACACAACTGTTTCTTCTCTTCACTGTAATACACTGTCATCGCCGATCCAAGAACCCATCCAAGAACAGTGGGGCGTGTACTGTGTGCCCTTGAAGACCGACGTTGCTGCTGCTCCTAATTCATGGTACATAGGATCCACTCTTCGTAATTTAGGAGTTAGAGTGACTGAACATCAGTACACTGTAAAGACTGGATCTACTACTACTGCCCTTGCACGCCTGGTTAAGTCTGGAACTCATCTGCCCTCATGGTCTGAGACTTATTTATTACTTAGGACCAGAGGTAGGTATATGACTCTCTTCGCCGAAAGTTTGTATATTGACGTTTTTAAGGACGTATGCTGTAACGATGACTTACCTGCACATGTACATGCACCGTGGATTCACTTATTTAATTTTTTATGTCGTGCGAAGTACCCTACTGCGGGGGTTGATAACGGACCCTGTGCTTATTTTTCACTTCGGTGAATACGTATTTGTAATCTATTTGGCGTTTTCTTTCTTTGCTTTGTTTCTCGCTGTAACCGAGTTGTGACGCGGATATCATGTCACTCACCGGGATCGCTGTTGTCTTCGGGACTATCTATATATTAAGTGTGTGTTTTCTCTTAGCGCCAGTTCTTTTAACCTGATGACGCACAGGGCGCCTGTTGCGAAAGATCTTGTTTTTACCTAATATGCCTTTTAGTAGTAAAGTTCTAATTGTACGTTTTGGGTAGTTTTTCTACATGCTTAGACAGCTGCCACTTTATTCTTCTTGATATTTTTAGCATGTAACTTTTATGATTGATGACAGTCTTATTTTTCCCTTGGCAACAATTTTAAACCCCTCTCACTTTCCAGACAACACTGAAATCAATGAATATGGGAATGGGGAACTCTTGCAGGTGTGTTGTTTACTGCCCAAGTCTATTTTTCATAATGGGAATGAAGATTCAGTGATGATCGAATATTGTAGGGTAAAAAGCAATACAATGAGTATAATGACATCGACTAGAAAAAGAGTAACATTTGAGGCTTTGTTTAGTCGACTGTATGCTGAAGAAGATGCAACACATTTTTACAGCAACATTTTAAAGTTAATGGAGTTGATGCAGTTAGTGCCATGCAGTACCGCTGCTTGTGAACAAGGATTTTCTGCTATGAACAGAATAAAAATCATGTTTCAGGGCAAACATGAACCACCATACCTTGAATGATTTGATGATAATTAGGTGGAATGGACCACCCATTGAACAATATGAACCATGTGGTGCTATTAAAACTATGGTGGACAGATACGTCTGATGGGAAAGTCCGGCATAGTGCCTGCAAATGTTAAATGAAAATCCTAAGTTCCTACCCTACCTAAATAATATTTTATGTTTTCAGTTTTATATATATAAAGACCTATGCAAGTTTTTTTAAAAATCATACTGTGTAAAAAAAAATGTATATCCTAAACTAGCATTCATACTGTGTAAAAAAATAAAAAATAAAACTCAAACTAGCATTGTGTTAATACAATATCGATCAATTTTAATAAAGTTAATATTAATTCCAGTTTATGTTATTTGAATTGTTTAATGCATCCAACCCGTAAATTAGACAGGAATATCACCAAAAAATACAAAATTAGCAAAAATATTTACGAAAAAAAAATTGTCCAAGCTCGTGCTTCAAATGTACAGATCTTGCAGATTAGCCCAGGCCTGTATATAACATGCATCTTTGTTTTTAAAATGTCATAAATAGGCTTGCATCAATCAAAAAATTTGTGAGTATGCATTAAATATCTTTTCATTAATATTAGTTCATTTAGAACTTAATTAGTTTATATTTTGGCAGGTAAGATTCTTCAAGTGGCTGGTAAAAAGTAGACCTTACCAGCCAAGGTGGCTGGTAAAAATTTGGGAACATTTCGGAAGGATGCTAGGCGGTACAAACATTTCTGGGAAGAAGAATATTGTATGTTGCATGACAGATGTTAATCATAAATTGCTGACTGATCAATGGTACAATGAGAGAAAGAAAGATAAAGTTTGTGAACAAAGAGTTGTTGAAGCAGCAGCAGAATTTATTAGAGGACATACAGAAAATGATTTACAACAGTAGCAAATATCTGAATACAAAAGATATCAAGGAGAATTGATTAAATGCTGTTCCCAAAATGCTGCAAATATTTACAGACATGGTTACAAAAAAAACGCAGCACATCCTGGATTATTCGCAAAAGAACTGTAAGAACTGTAATAAACCATGCTATAATATCTGCTGTAAGATCTAGGTCATTTCTGTCAGCTGTTCACGTCAGCATTGCATTGTATTTAAGTCATAGATATGGTTCCAAACATTTAGTTCAATTGTTATCATCGATGGGTATGTGTTCTTCATACTACAAAGCAGAGCAATATCAAAATTCTCTAATTAGTGCAGGATTATCTTCTGTGAGTAATGAAGCCTTTATTCAGAACGTGTTTGGTAATGCAGAAGTGAACGTACATACTTTAGATGGATTAAAAACTTTTCATGCAATGGAAGGAATTCAATGCATTACACCAGCCATCTGTGTTAACAAGAAGGTTGATGTTTCACGACACCAATCTGGAAACATTTCTAAACCTCAAATAAGCATACGGCATCGTACTTATCCTGAGAAAAGGCTATTCAACTTACAGGACACAACAGTTCAAGACCTCAGTAACATGAAGATGACAGATAGCATGCATGCATCTTTAAAGATATTGTTTCCGTTAAATTGTGTGTGCTTAAGTAGTTTGCAGCTGTTTCATAGGCTGGACCAGGCTGGAGTCAATAAGGACACAACAATTGTTCAACAGAGTTATTTGTGTTTGTGATAGTCCTTTGAAACTGAAATCATACTTCAGCTATGAACTACACTGGTGTGCAAAAACTAAGGATGAAGAGGAGAAATTAACATAACAGCGGAACAAGCAGGCAGAATGGAATGTAAGACCACTCAGGAGATAGACTAGGGTCCAGTACGGTAGAGCATGTGCATATATGCAGCATGATGGGGGGGGGGTCAGAAGGATATAAAGCACACGGGCGGTGTGCACTCAGCAATTCGGTAAAAGCTATTGCACGGTGTACATTGGTTTGAATGACGTTGAGTTGCTGCCACCGTGTGATATGGCAGTAGACGACATGTGGATGACTTTACCCGAGGTTGCATCATTGGGAAATGGGAAGAAGGTCGAAGTGTGACTAGTGTAGCCGAGGAGTTCGGAATCGCTCACAGCATCGTTTCACAAGCTTGGAGAGCATTTCAAACGGCAGGAACAGCTGTCTGAGAGTTTAGCAGTGGTCATCCACGAGCAACCACGGCGGCGGATGACCGGTATATTGTCTTACAGGCCAGAAGAGACAGACGGCAGACAGCGGGAAAAATCACAAGGCACATGAAACAGACAACTGGATATCCGTTATCGCGTTTTGCCGTGGCCAGGAGGCTGCACAAAGGTGGTTATTTGCACAACGACCAGTACGGTGTGTGCCATTAACGCCTGCTCATCGGAGACAGCGGTTTCTGTGGTGCCAGGAACACAAGAACTGGACACATCAGCAATGGGGTTGAGTTCTCTTTACGGATGAGAGCCGATTTAGTCTGATGAGCGATTCTGGACGTATACACATCTGGAGAGAGCAGGAAACATGCAATCACACTTCCAACATCATCGAAAGGGACCGGTTTGGAGGTGGCGGAGTTCTCGTTTGGGGCGGTATCATGCTTGGTAGCCGTACTGACCTCCAGATCTTCCAAGGATGTTCAGTCACTGGTGTCCGCTATTGTACCAAGGTTCTCCTGCCTGATGTGCATCTGTTTAGAGGTGCTGTGGGTCCTGAGTTTCTCTTCATGGACGACAACGCTACACCTCATCATACAGTGGTTGTCGCAGAGCTGTTGGAGAGTGAAGATATTCAACGTATGGATTAGCACGCAAGGTCCCCGGACCTAAATCCAATCGAACACCTGTGGGACCTTCTCGGGAGATGCTTGGCAGCACATCACCAGCCGCCAGCAACGATTCCACAGCTGCGATTGGCGCTACAAGAGGAATTGGCCGCGATGCCTCAACATCTTCTTGACAACCTCGTCATCAGCATGGACAGACATTGTAAATCCTGCAACGCAGTCAGGGGTGATCATATCCCCTACTAAAGACTGGAATTTTCTTGGCAGCCGCCTGTCACATGGGCGTTTCTGTCTTCTGTCCAGTTGTGCTCGAAGCTACCTTTTCAATAAAGTGCCATTGATTCCTTAGGATTCCTTGTTTGGATGGTTTTGCTCACTTGTCCCATATTCTTACATCTTGGGGATCTTATGGTATGATTTGAGTTGATGTGGAGCACTTCTGCATGATGTCACATTCGAAAAACCGTCTCAGCCTTAATTTTTGCACGCCAGTGTAGTATCTCGTCCACCAGCTTTATTTGACGAAGCGTCACTGCAAAAAGGTACAAAATCCTCCATAACTAAATCTTTCGTTGGTGGTATTGCTGAACAGGAGAATATACCCCCTGGGGCAGTTATTAAAATAGTTATAATAGATGGTGGTTATTTCCTTCATTCAGTAATTTGGCCTAAATGCACAACATTTGATTAAATTGTACAAAATTATGTATATATCATGTACTTTCCCATTATGGTACAAATTGCTACGTTGTTTTTGGTGGATACCCTGAAACGCCAACAACAAATCGGGAAGAACTAACAAGACCTGCTAAAAGGACGTCAGCGAACATTATATTTACCAATAACATGGAGTGCACTCTAGCGCAGACTGATTTTCTATCTAATCCCCACAATAAGAAAAGAATTATTGCACACTAAAAGAGAAATTCCTCTATGCCATTAATATCACGGTTCTCATGGCTAATAACGATGCTGATGTAGATATAGTTCGAACCTCTGTAGAAATGTCGAAACTAAACCCTACTGTAGTCACCGTAGGTACGGATACAGACCTTATTGTCTTATTAATTGCGCTGGCGCTAGAAGAAACAAAATCTTTGTTCTTTCTTAAACCGGGTGCTGCTGCAATCGTCCAATATTTTACAGCATTGAAAAAAATGATATCTATTTACAGCCATGTACGCAAATGCCTGTTATTCATGCATACCGTTAGAGGATGTGATACAACATCTGCACTTTACGGACTTGGGAAACAAAAGGAAGTTAACCTAATAAAAATTCTCAGGAGGCTCAGTCACAAGCAACGGTTGTCAACCGCATTATTGCTTCAAAAGAAGAAATCTTCCAAATAGAGAAAGCTTCCATTTGGATTTATATGGTTTGAGAAAACACGATAATTTAGATGATGCCAGATACTTTTATTACAAAAAATCAATTGCAAAACTATCACTGAGATCAAACTTTGACTTGAGAAAATTTCCACCAACAGTAGCAGCAGCTCGACAGCATTTTTTTCGGGTATACCTTCAAGTTCAAATGTGGTCAGGGAACAAACTTGACAACACCAACTGGGGTTGAAGTTAGAGGGTGGACGACTAAAGCCAATAACGACTACTTTACCAGGCACACCAAATGAACTTTTATGTTTAATTTCGTGCAACTGTAAGAAAGAATGTGGGATTTCTTGCAGTTTCTGAAAAGACAAATTCTCATGTTTCAGAACCACAGAAGCCAATGTAAGACAAAATGTATATAAATCATTTTAAAAGTTATAAAGTTAATCATCACCGCTTTTGTTTGCAGCCTTTTCTTTTTTAATTATAGTTTTGTGCAATTTTAATCTCAGTTCATTTAGAAAATTTGAAAATGAAAATGTGTGTTTTTGTTTAAAGTATTTTGAAATTGTAGAAACAGCAGCAGTCCATAGAACTAAATTCATACTTCATAACAAATGTACAAAGGAAAAAAATGATGTTGTCATATTTCAATTCAGCAATGCGTTTGCACATAATACTCATTAGTCTCAACCCCTCCGGAGGGTTGGGGGTTTTGGTGTGAAGCATACAGGCAAAAGTTGTTGCCTTTTTTGCAGGTGCAAAGCTGAGTTTTCCATTCTTTTTTTTTTAAATTATTGTTGAAAATCATACTCCCCGCAAAATTATTGCATGTTTTACCCGATTTTTGGCATTTTAGGGCTACAATGCATTCGCAGTTTTGGTACAATAGAAGGCAAACTATAAAGTATATTATGACAAATAATACATCGTTGTAAAGGTTATAAAATTTGCTAAAACTTTTATTCAGAGCCTTTTTTGAAAATTTTGGCTCTGTGAAACAGTAATTGCAATAAAAGGTAAAATGTCGAGAAAAAAGGTGCTACTTTGCCGGTTTTCGAAAATTACAGCAAAACTATAGGAGATATAGTAAAAATGAATAGAACAAAATTTATAGATCATATCAAGAGGAATAAATTTTAAAAAAAATATCGCTGTACGCCAATTATTTTGGGAGTTACAAGTGGATTAATATTAGACCTAATTTTTCCCCTTTATGGGGGTGGAGGGGAGGAAGCAAGCAGGGGAGGGATGGGACTTTTGTGAAAATGCTAAACCTAAAGAGTTCTACAAGCCTGCAAAAATTCAGCTTTTAGCTAATTTGCTCTGGGTCAAGTCCTTTATTTACTGGGCTAATAGTACACTATGGCAGTATCAACAAATCAACATATCATGGAGAAGACCTCTTACACCCGAAGTGTTGAGAACCATTATGGAATTTCAAAACCACTAGAGAATTAATTAGGTATAGCATTGGGAAGAAGATGCCAGTTTCTGAAAATGTCATGGATAAAGTTCCTGTTGTGCAAACCAACAGAGCAAATTGGAACACACCCTCACAGAGCAGTGCCAGAACAGTCAGCCAACAATTCCACCTTCTGTGGTCAACAGTTCGCAAAGTGGTGCAGTCTATCATGGGATGGTATGCACACAGGATAGGTGTGAGGTACGAACTGCTACCAGGCAACAAGAAAAAATGCTTGGACTTTGTTTTCTGATTCCTGACCTAGATTGAGGCTAATAGCCTCTGGCCTTGGGCTGCCATGTAGTCACATGAGGCACATTTCAATATTACTGGGACTGTGAACTCACAGAACTGTTGAATATGGAAATTCTTTTCAACTTATTTAAAGTTAATATTACAGCTGCATATAATTAAACCTAACATGTGTAATCATCATCCCTGCACTTTTTCCCTTAATGCCATGTCAAATATTCTATTTAGATTGAACAGATCTAAAAAAAAACCTAGCCATTCTTTCTTTAAAATCTCGGTTTACTGTAAGCAAAATAATGGTTGTAAGTTTTCAGATTCAATGCGTATTTGAATTAAAAGTTGTTGACATTTCTCTCATGAGAGCTTCAGTGGTACACTACACTGGTCTACCCATTGGGGATGGTGATGCCACTGCGTAAGAGACATTAGACATTACTTCCACTGCTAGGGGAGTGGGATGCGCAAACCTTACTGTCTTATTAACCTTAATCTAGGAGAAGTAAACAATTTTAATATTCTGAATATCAGAAAACATTTCAGTCATAAAAAAAAAAGTGATATCTCTCCTCACATCAAATGCATGCAAACAATTTGTTCTTGTTTGGGTGAAGAACAAGTTATCTGGTGATTATGGAAATACTCTACAAGTATATTTCATAATCACCTTTGAACTTTTTTTAGGCTTAGCAAACACGATAATACGTCTTGACCCTTAAGCAAACTTTATTCCTTTTAAGCACATTGTCAAGACATCAGTCCAGCAAAACAATGGTGGTAGGCTTACAAATGAAATGATGGCAGTGGGATGGGCTGGTCTTCTGAAATAATGCACTTATCCATTCTGTATGTGTTAACTGATCATGTTCAGCTCATACAAACTACATTTTGGGGTGAATGCCATATGGAACTATTCTGCAATACTTCATTCCACCAAACTGGCAATGAAGAATAGTCCAAAATGACCAAAGTAGAGTTCATTGGTCAGTCCTGTATTTAAAAAGCAACAGATTAAATTCCAAATATAAAAATCACACAAATTATATAACACTGTTTCTATTAAGCTTTGTTCTTGGAGATAACATTGGACTAAGTGTTTATGTGTTTCTTTGCCCATTCATACCAGAGATGTGTAACTCATCACAGCACAGGACTGGTTCTCAGTCTTGTCAGGCTGGAAACCAGTCCTCAGATCCAGTTGATCGTGCGTGATCAAGGCTGCAGAACGGCTGTAAGCTACCGCTTAATGAACTCCATTACTATGTATAACATAGTACAAATATACTAGTTATCCAAATTTATTGGCGTAGATAAAATCAAAGTTTCCAAGCTTTCGCACATCAACCAGATGGCTTTCTCAAGGAAGGTAGACAGCAAACTGCAAAATGGATAATAGAACATTTCAACAATTTGAACGAGATGACTTCAATTGACAATAAACGAAGAGATGCGAAAGTAATTATTCAATAAAAACACGAGGCATCATGTTTGTTTTGCATGCAGAATCCACGGAGGAAAGCCAATGGCATTCATTATTTGAAGAATTGGTTCCAAATCGTGGTAATTCTAGCGATATGCTATCATTCCGGGCCTCATCTTTGGTAATGATCTCCAATGTTTCCCGAATGGCAGTGGATTTAGGAGTAGAGTAGGCAGCTAATTTCTTTATGTCATCCCACATAGGATCGGCAGACTTGAGCTGGACTTCTCTGGATAGGGCCATGGTTAATTTGTCATTCTTTATGTGCCTCTTATGCTAGTTGACTCTAATTCTAAATGAACGTTTGGTCATCCCAATGTAGTATCATTTGGAGCCATCCCGATATTGTAGAGGGATGGCATAAACACCTGTTTCGTTGGAAAGTGGGAGCTCGTCAGTATTTCGCTTAAGCATAGCATATAAAGATGTCGGAGATCTTATGCCGACACCGAGGTTCATTGTTCTGAGCACGTTCTTGAGTTTATAGGAAACATTTCATATGTAAAGAATGGAGCCCAGGTAGCGTAGCCGCGGCATAGAAATATCGGCATGCCTCTTTTTGCTTCTTCCGATGTATCTATGTACCATGTTCAGATCGTATCCTGCCTCCGTGGCCAAATCGATAACGCTTTTTAATTCGCTTAGTCTAGAAGGAACATCAGAGGAGATGTCGAATGCTCTTCTAATTCGAGAACGGAAGAAAGTTGTCTTGTAATCAGCGGGGCAGAATGAGCTACGGAGCATCAGGTTGGGAACAGAAGTGGGTTTGTAATAAACTTCTGTACGGAAGCGATTTTCAGGCGATTTACTCAGTAAAACATCCAGATAAGGCAATGCATTATTGTGTTTTAACTCCATAGTGAAATTGATCGTAGGGTGTATATCATTGATTTTATCCAGAAAAAGCGGGAGTCTCTCCTCTTCAACGAGGCCATATGAAAAATACGTCGTCAGCATATCGGAGCCAAGTGGTAGGTCTTGGGGTAATGCTGGTGAATATGTGCTGCTCGATTGGGCGAAGGATGGCTTCCGCAAGAATTGTTGAAAGTGAAGATCCAATCGGAGTGCCATTTGTTCGTTTATAGATATTTCCTCTGAAACTATAGTAGCTAGAATTTGATACTAAGTCCATTAATTTGAAGATATTGCGGCAAGATTCTTGCAAATAAAGTGCTGAATTATATATAGCCTCTTTTAACGTTCTGATGGTTTCCAGCACGGGGACCGAAGGATAAAAAGAAACCACGTCGAAACTACCAATAATGTCATTCTGTTGGACAGAGATTTGCTTGATTTTCGTGATAAAATCTTGAGTGGAAGTTATTATAAAGTCCGATTCAGGGAGGTGATTGGCCAGAAATTTGCAGAGTGCCTTCTCTAAATAGTATGTCGGTGTGGATCTCCTTGACACGATGGGTCTCAATGGATTATCAGGCTTCTGAGTCTTCCAAAGAGCTGCGTGATCTGCGGGCCTGGTGGTAATTTAACGGCTTTCTTGAGATCCTCCGGGATAGTGGTCAACCTGGCAGCTCTTTGTACCTGTGAAATCCAACAATTTAAAGGGTTCCTTCGTAATACTATAGATCCAGAAGCAGATATGAAGTCCTCAAGTTTCTGATTGTACTCCGCAGCATCCATAATCGCTATCTGACCGATTTGTCTGTTAGGCTTAATATTATATAACGGTCATTTCTAAGGTTCGAAATCAGTCTCAGAATTTTAAATCTATTGTACGATTGTTTTGGATTGTACAGCGATCAAAGCCTACAGCAAGAGAGTTGGCGTAGTTCGTCTTTGGTGTTTTCCGGAACTCGCTATATAATGCTCTCCAACTCCAAAATGGCAATTTTTGGATTCGGTCTCGTTCGGAAGCAGAACTTTGGTCCAAGTTCCAAAATGTTCTTTTCTTCCAGTGTGAGCATCCGGTTTGAAACACTGACAAAGGGAATAGTGATATCTTTAGGTTTGGGATTCTGCATTCCTTGAGAAAGCCATCTGATTGATGTGCGAAAGCTAGGAAACCTTGATTTTACCTATGCCAATAAATTCCGATAATTAGTATAGTTATACTATCTTATATATAGTTGGTGTACAGTTCCTTGCGTTATTACTTAGGTTTTGCAATCTCCGTGCAATGTAGAATGCCTTTAAACAATTCCGACAGCTTCGACTCAAATTGAAAAAGGAACAGTCCCATCTGGATTTTTTAACCGCTTGTAAGACGTCAGGATTAATCCCAAAGTTCCTTAATTTTAAAACATCGGTAAAAGGATCATGGTTCGAGAAGAAAAAGGACAAATTTCTTTGCCAGACCCTATCAAGAATAGTGAACCTGAAAAGAAAGGAGGTCATGTCAATGGAATCCAAGTGCTATGCCCTACATATGAAGTTATAGACTTTTTGACCCCATCACTTTCAACAACCTAACACTCCGAGTGGACATGTTAGTCGAAAGACTCCAAACTTCCTTGTCCTCCAGACATAAAAAGATGCTGGAATACCTGAAATCATCCCAGAATCCCAAACCTAAAGATATCATTATTCCCTTTGTCAATATTTCAAACCAGATGCACACACAAGAAGAACAGAAAGTTTTGGAACTTAGACCAAAGTTCTGCTTCCAAATGAGACTGAATCCAAAAATCGTCATTTCGGAGTTGGAGAGCATTATATAGCGAGTTCCGGAAAACACCAAAGACGACCTACGCCAACTCTGTTGCTGTAGGCTTTGATCGCTGTACAATCTAAAACAATTGTACAATAGATTTAAACTTCTGAGACCGATTTTGAACCTTAGAAATGACCGTTATATAATATTAAGCCTAACTGACAAATCCGTTCAGATAGCAATCATGGATGCTGCGGACTACAATCAGAAACTTGAAGACTTCATATCCGCTTGTGGATCTATAATATTACGAAAGAACCCTTTAAATTGTTGGATTTCACAGGTACAAAGAGCAGCCAGGTTGACCGCTATCCCGGAGGATCTCATGAAAGCCGCCAAATTACCACCAGGTCCCATATCCTGAAGCTCTTCGAAAGACTTAAGCACCAGAAGCCCGATAATCCATTGAGACCACATCGTGTTCAGGAGATCCACACCGACATACCATTTAGAGAAGGCACTCTGCAAATTTCTGGCCAATCACCTCCTGAATCGGACTTTATAATAACTTCCACTCAAGATTTTATCACAAAAATCAAGCAAATCTCTGTCCAACAGCATGACATTATTGGTAGTTTCGACGTGGTTTCTTTTTATCCTTCAGTCCCCGTGCTGGAAACCATCAGAACGTTAAAAGAGGCTGTATATAATTCAGCACTTTATTTGCAAGAATCTTGCCGCAATATCTTCAAATTAATGGACTTAGTCTCAAATTCTAGCTACTATAGTTTCCGAGGAAATATCTATAAACAAACAAATGGCACTCCGATTGGATCTTCACTTTCAACAATTCTTGCGGAAGCCATCCTTCGCCCAATCGAGCAGCACATATTCACCAGCATTACCCCAAGACCTACCACTTGGCTCCGGTATGCTGACGACACATTTTTCATATGGCCTCATGGAAAGGAGACTCTCCCACTTCTTCTGGATAAAATCAATGATATACACCCTACGATCAATTTCACTATGGAGTTAGAAAACAATAATGCATTGCCTTATCTGGATGTTTTACTGAGTAAATCACCTGAAAACCCACTTCCGTTCCCAACCTGATGCTCCATAGCTCATTCTGCCCCGATGATTACAAGACAGCTTTCTTCTGTTTTCGAATTAGAAGAGCATTCGACATCTCCTCCGATGTTCCTTTTAGACTAAGAGAATTAAAAAGCGTTATTGATTTGCCACAGAGGCAGGATACGATCCGAACATGGTACATAGATACATCGGAAGAAACAAAAAGAGACATGCCGATCTTTCTATGCTGCAGCTACACTATCTGGGCTCCATTCCTTACGTACCAAATGTTTCCTATAAACTCAAGAACGTGCTCAGAACAATGAACCTCGGTGTCGGCATAAGATCTCCGACATCTTTATATGCTATGCTTAAGCGAAATACTGACGAGCTCCCACTTTCCAACGAAACAGGTGTTTATGCCATCCCTCTACAATATCGGGATGGCTCCAAATGATACTACATTGGGATGACCAAACGTTCATTTAGAATTAGAGTCAACTAGCATAAGAGGCACATAAAGAATGACAAATTAACCATGGCCCTATCCAGAGAAGTCCAGCTCAAGTCTGCCGATCCTATGTGGGATGACATAAAGAAATTAGCTGCCTACTCTACTCCTAAATCCACTGCCATTCGGGAAACATTGGAGATCATTATCAAAGATGAGGCCCGGAATGATAGCATATCGCTAGAATTACCACGAATTTGGAACCAATTCTTCAAATAATGAATGCCATTTGCTTTCCTCCGTGGATTCCGCATGCAAAACAAACATGATGCCTCGTGTTTTTATTGAATAATTACTTTCGCATCTCTTCGTGTCAAGTGAAGTCATCTCGTTCAAATTGTTGAAATGTTCTATTATCTAGTTTGCTGTCTACCTTCCTTGAGAAAGCCGTCTGGTTGATGTGTGAAAGCTTGAAAACCTTGATTTTATCTACGCCAATAAATTCGGATAACTAGTATAGTTGTACTATCTTATATATAGTTGGTGTACAGTTTCTTGTGTTATTATTCATTACTATACTTGACTCTGTGTGTTTTTCGTTCAGTTTCTATGTTTATGAGATATTAACTTAAATTGTACTACACAACAGTTGAAATAAGTGACTTTTAAGGTATTTAATTGCTTTTATTTCACCCTTTAATTCGACCTTCAAATAAATGGGTATATATACTCTGCTTTTTCACACAAAAATAAGGCATAAAATCTGTGTTTGTTACGCTGAAAAATCGCAAGAACTAACTCCTAAATATTAGTTAAGGTGGTTATATTATCAAAAGTTTAATGGGAAAAAATCTTTCAGGTGCTAAAACTTTTCAGAGAAACTTCAAATTAAGGAACAGTGGAAGATCTATTCCTAAGCCACCAGATATGCAGATAAGATATAAAGATCACACATTTCCTTAAAGTCTAACAGAGGCATAGCAACCATCTTGAAATGTTCTGAAATGAATTGCAGAACTTAACAATGCCCAAAATCCAGGGCACATTCTCATTTTGATATATTAGCACACAGGGGTGTATTTAGAGCAACCCTCCCCACACCCAGTGTTTCATTTCTTTGTTAAAATGTGACTTACATTAGGAAATAAGGATATAATTTTTTTCTTCTATTAGTCATTAACTTTTATTTTGTCTTAAAGGATTTCAAAAACTTCCATTTTCTGTCCCCCCTGCCCCCCCCCAATTCTACAAATGCCTCTGGTGGTGCTGGTGTACATATTGCAAAATAGAAATATGACTGGCCTGAATGATAGTCATACTGAAAATCAATAATGATATGGCGACTGAACATTTTGAAATAAATTCCTTTAAGGAAGAAATCAAGAAATGGCACATGATAAAACACACAACTTTTCTCAAAAAAATTAAAAAAATAAAAAGTTGGATAGTGCCCAAATTAAATATAATTACCTTTTTATTTCACTAATAAATGGTAGGTCATCATTCTCTTATGTATATATAAGCAGAATTCAAGATAAACTTCAAACGAAAAGCAATTTATTACTTGCATTGACTCAATTAATCTAAGAGAAAACATTTGTTATGGCAGTCACTCTGAACATTTTGTAAGGAAATTAAGCTAATTAATCCCTCATTCCACATGACAAAAGGAAGGAATAACATAATTTAGCCCTACAAGACTGCAATAATACTTACTCTTATATGTTGCACCTGAACCTTCTGTCCAATAGTCCATAGCCTCCTTGGTAAGAGATGAGCTCAAGCTGGTATTTGGTGAGAAAACAACATATATTGTAGAAGACATGGAAAATGATTCACGTGGATCAAACTTGTTGAAATAAGTAGCATTGTGATAACGAGACTCCTGTCCATAAGTCGTTGGGTTGGACTTATAACCATATTTATTCATATTTCTCATCATCTCGGCATATACAATGATTGGAATACTGGCAATGAGAATAGGGAAAAGGGTTTCAAAGAAGGTTACAATATAATGTCTTTTTCTGAGAAGAAATCCCTTCCAGATCAGCAGCAAATACTGGTACAAATTGATACATGGTGAGGTCATAGGCTGTGCCATAGATGGGCCTTTATCTATTTAGTGAACAAAGAAAAAAAACAGTAAATGAATCTCATGTGCTACTGTTTCAAATTTCATACTACACTGCTGGCCACCCAAAATGCAACACCAAGAAGGACACGAGATAGCAAAGCCAGATTTACTAGACTCATAACAACAGATACAAAGATGAAACGATTGAGCTTTCGGGACCGTGCGACTTGCGGAACACGCAGACATCAATAATACGTGTGGACCCCATTGCTGGCAATAACGGACACTACACGCCGCGGCATTGAACGAACAAGGCTTTGGATGTGAGCTTGGGGTATGTCGGTCCAGGCTGCTTCCACACGTTGCCACAGTTCATCAGGCGTAGCCGGGGGTGGTGCTTGCCGGACCACTCGGTTGCCGATCAGCGACCAGATGTGTTCGATGGGTGACATATCAAGAGAACAGGCGGGCCACGGCAGCATTGACACCTGGTGGGCCGTTAAGAATAGTTGCACGATGCGTGCCACGAATGGGCGTGCATTGTCCTGTTGAAACGTGGCCGCTGGCAGGTCCTGCAGGTTAGGGTGGGCTACAGGCTCCAAACCGTTGGACATGTAGCGGTGGCTGTTGAGTGTACCGGCGATGCTTACCAGACGGGTGCGGGTGTCATATCCAAATGCACCCCAAACCATAACACCAGGCGACGGACCGGTATGGCGATGCATAATGCAGGCGTCATACAGTCTTTCGCTGCGGTGCCGCTACACACGGATCCGACCATCGTGGTGTTTCAGGTAGAAGCGGGTTTTGTCGGAGAAGACAATGTCATGCCATTCCGTAGTCCTGGTCGGGCGTTCAACGGTCCACTGCCGCAAAACTCTCCAGTGGTGTAACACCAATGGTAATTAGAGCAATGGGCACTGTCTGACAAGTACCCGCTCCTGCAGACGATGTCGAACAGTACGTGCTGACACAGGTTGTTGCGCAACACACCCTTATTCCTGCGCTAACGTTAGTGATGTGGTGGTGCGAGCTGTCAATGCCTGCCGCACAACATGCCAGTCCTCTTAGTTCGGTGGTGCGCCGCAGCTGCGGCAATCGCTCACGTCGGTCCGTCCATCCCTCCTGCACCCACCGAATCCATACTCGCCTCACTGTGGCTGGATGTCGTCCCACACAGGTGCCAATGTCTCGGTACGATAAACCGCTGTCGCGATAAGCCACTATTCGTCCTCTGTCGAACTCCGAAACATGCTGGAATGACTGCTGTTTTCTGCGACGAGGCATCAGGAAGCTTCCCACACACAGGTCCGGCAGCACAACACACTTCCACTACTTACACCTCGCCTTCTGTGCACCCTTCTTATAGTGCTTCTCAGTGGCGTGCCGGGCCCACATCATTTGCATATGCTCTGCAATGCTAATCGTTTGCATGTCCTCTCGCGGGCGACGCTTGCTTCGAATTTCAGGCCAATCAGATGCTTCCTTCTTGGTGTTGCATTTTGGGTGACCAGCAGTGTATAATAAAAAATGTTTATTTGTTACATTTTGGAATATATATGTAAAAAGTACACATTGACCACTCTAAAAAAATATTCACTTGAAGAAATACAACAGAGAGTATATTAATAAATTCAACAACACATATCCTCCTATTAATATCACACAAGAAATTGAAGAAAATCATCAATCACATTAACTGGATATTTTATTCGTCAAAAATAATAGTTCTAAAACGATTATGAAGTATTCTGGAAACCTATGTACATCTCAATAATAATGAATAATTCTCATCTGAACAAATATAAAATATGCCATTTTTTGATCTTATATCTGAAACATTCATCTAGCACACCAGCTTTCAACAAAGAATTGAGCTGGATTAAGAGTCTTGCTGTAGAATTTGGCTACAGTACCAACGCTATAGATTATTTTGCCAGAATAAGGATTCTGATAACCAACTGAAAATGTGTGAACATCATAGATACTGTAGTAATATTCTTTCTTGCAAGCCTATCATCAGAATTTTGAGAAAAGAATTCCTAAGATCTAATTTAGAAATGGCAGAAATGGTTCAAGATATATCTAGATTGCCAGCTCAAGGACAAGAACAGAAACTAATGTTGAAAAAAGCAAATTTCAATTAAAAATCAACTGAAGAAAATATACCCATAAGTACCAAAATAAATCTTAGAATCTGATACAATCTTATAATGACAATATAAAAAAAGTAAAAGTGGGACAGAATAAATGTTAGAAAATTGAATTCTAAAACAAACATGAGAGGGCGCCACAATGGCCAAAAGAACAAAGCTTCGAAAATCGATATTGCGCCAGGAGAGTCACTCACATGCGCCAAAGATACTGAGAGTGCAGGTCAGAGTTTCTGTCCCCCATGATGATGGTAGCGGGTTGCTACAGGAAGTACTACGGTTGGAGTGTTGCAGAAAGTAGAGTGCGGCATGGGAGAGCTCCTTTTACGAAGCCAATTTACAATGGACATGGCATATATGCAAGGGGAAAGCATGGTTAAAAAACATCAATGTTGTTGGCCAAGGAGGAAATGTCTCATATATATACACTGGCATGTAAAAATTAAGGACGAGACGGTTTTTCGAATGTAACGTCGTGCAGAAGTGCTCCACATCGACTCAAATCGTACCATAAGATCCCCAAGATGTAAGAATATGGGACAAGTGAGCAAAACCGTCCAAACAAGGAATCCAAAGGATACAAAGACACTTTATTGAAAAGGTAGCTTTGAGCACAATTGGACAGAAGACAGAAACGTCCATGTGACAGGCAGCTGCCAAGAAAAATCCAGTCTTTAGTAGGGGATACGATCACCCTTGACTGCGTTGCAGGATTTACAACGTCTGTCCATGGTGAGGACGAGGTTGTCAAGAAGCTGTTGAGGAATCGTGGCCAATTCTTCTTGTAGCGCCAATCGCAGCTGCGGAATCGTTGCTGGCGGCTGGTGATGTGCTGCCAAGCGTCTCCCGAGAAGGTCTTACACTTGTTCGATTGGATTAAGTTCCGGGAACCTTGCGGGCCAATCCATGCGTTGAATATCTTCACTCTCCAACAGCTCTGTGACAGCCACTGTACGATAAGGTGTAGCGTTGTCGTCCATGAAGAGGAACTCAGGACCCACAGCACCTCTAAACAGACGCACGTGAGGCAGAAGAACCTTAGTACAATAGCGGACACCAATGACTGAACCTCCTTGGAAGATGTGGAGGTCAGTACGGCTACCAAGCATGATACCGCCCCAAACGAGAGCTCTGCCACCTTCAAACCGGTCCTTTTTGATGATGTTGGAGGTGTGATTGCGTGTTCCCTGCTCTCTCCAGATGTGTATACGTCCAGAATCGCTCATCAGACTAAATCGGCTCTCATCTGTAAAGAGAACTCGACGCCATTGCTGATGTGTCCAGTTCTTGTGTTCTTGGCACCACAGAAACCGTCGTCTCTGATGAGCAGGCGTTAATGGCACACGGTAAAACGCGATAACGGACTTCCAGTTGTCTGTTGCATGTGCTTTGCGATTTCTCCCACTGTCTGCTGTCTGTATCTTCTTGCCTGTAGGACACCGTGGTTGCTCGTGGACGAACACTGCTAAATTCTCGGACAGCTGTTCCTGTCGTTTGAAATGCTCTCCAAGCTCGTGAAACGATGCTGTGAGAGATCCCGAATTCCTCGGCCACACTAGTCACACTTCGACCTTCTTCCAACTTCCCAATGACATGACCTCGGGTAAAGTCATCCAGATGTCGTCTACTGGATTGCCTGTTGGTCATATCACATGGTGGCAGCAATTCGACGTCGTTCAAACTGATGTACACTGTGCAATAGCTTTCACCGAATTGCAGAGCGTACACCACCTGTGTGCTTTATACCCTTCCGACACATCCATCCTCCCCACGCCTTGCTGCATATATGCGCATGCCCTACCGTACTGGACCCTAGTCTATCTCCTGAGTGGTCTTTCGGTCCATTCTGCCTGCTCATTCTGCAGTTATGCTAATTTCTCCTCTTCGTCCTTAATTTTTGCACACCAGTGTATATATGTATATAGTGAGTTCATAGAGCATTTGTGAATTACATATGCTGTATAATGAATGTCTGCATGAATTTTTGGTGTGTGTGGATGATGAAAAAAAAATGCTGTTTTTTTAAGTATCGATATACACTGCTGGCCACCCAAAATGCAACACCAAGAAGGAAGCATCTGATTGGCCTGAAATTCACAGCATGCGTCAACTGCAAGAGGAAATGCAAACGATTAGCATTGCAGGGCACATGCAAATGATGCGTGCGTGGCACGTCACCGAGAAGCGCTATAAGAAGGGTGCACATAAGGCAGGGTGTACGTAGTGGAAGTGTGTTGTGCTGCCGGACCTGTGCGTAGGAAGCTTCCTGATGCCTCGTCGCAGAGTACGGCAGTCATTCCAGCCTGTTTCGGAGTTTGACAGAGGACGAATAGTGGCTCATCGCGACAGCGGTTTATCGTACCGAGACATTGGCACCCGTGTGAGACGACATCCAGCCACAGTGAGGCGAGTATGGATTCGGTGGGTGCAGGAGGGATGGACGGACCGACATGAGCGATTGCTGCAGCCGCGGCACACAACCTACTGAGAGGACCGGCATGTTGTGCGGCGGGCATTGACGGCTCGCACCACCACATCACGAACGTTCGCGCAGGAATTAGGGTGTGCTGTGCAACAAACTGTTTCAGCACATAACCGTTCGATGTCGGCTGCAGGAGCGGAGACTTGTTGTACGGCACCCATTGCTCTGATTACCATTGACATTACATCACCGGCGAGTGTGGCGGCAGTGGGCCGTTGAACGCCACACCTGGACTACGGAATGGCACGACATTGTGTTCTCCAACGAATCCCGCTTCTGCCTGAAACACCACGATGGTCAGATCCGCGTGTGGCGGATCTGACCATGTGTTTCAGGCGAGAGACTGTATGACGCCTGCATTATGCATCGCCATACTGGTCTGTGGCATTATGATTTGGGGCGCAATTGGATATGACACCCACACCCCTCTGGTACACATCGCCGGTACACTCTATAGCCACCACTGCGTCTCTGACGTTTTGGAGCCGGTAGTCCTCCCTTACCTGCAGAACCTGCCAGCGGCCACGTCTCAAGAGGAAAAGGCACGCGCGCTCGTGCACGCATCTTGCAACAATTCTTTACAGTCCACCAGGTGTCACTGCTGCTGTGGCCCGCCTTTTCTCCCGATATGTCGCCCATCGAACACATCTGGTCACTGATCGGCAACAGAGTGGACAGGCAAGCACCACCAGTGGCTACGCCTGATGAACTGTGGCAACGTGTGGAAGCAGTCTGGACCGACATACCCCAAGCCCACATCCAAAGCCTCTTTCGTTCGATGCAGCGGTGTATAGCGTCCGTTATTGCCAACCATGGGGGCCACACGAACTATTGACATCTGCATGTTCCGCAAGTAGCACGGGCCTGTAAGCTCAATTGTTTCATTTTTGTATCTCTTGTTATGTGTCCAGTAAATCTGGCTTTGCTATCTCGTGTCCTTCTTGGTGTTGCATTTTGGGTGGCCAGCAGTGCATAAAAGGACAGCAGATATTTCTTGTGAGCATATACGGCGTGACTGCGTTTTGTGTGAAAATGAAGGAGTAATAGAGGATTACTGCATGACGCCTCCAAAAAACCCTGCACGACCAGGAACAGAATATAATAAAGTGAATGACTTCATATTTGAAAAGTGAATAGCTTCCATGCTACCTCTAAAAACATGAGGAATTTTGATCAAAACTAACGTGCTGGAAATGTTGAACTGGGAGCAAGGCCATGAAATGGTAAGTTTCCCTGAATGTATTGATTACATAGCTGAACATTAAACTTAAACCTTTAGATATTGGACTTGTTCCAATGTATAAGGTATTTACAAAAATAAATCTTAGAATTTGTTTGAATGAAAGTTGACAAGGTTGGAACCAGAAAAGAACTCGTTCATCTATTCTATGACCCAATAGTGCGTAGATAATAGCATAGTACCAGTTTAGGAAAATATTGAATTCTTCCCATCCAAAACAAAAAGAATTACAGTAAGGTACCAGAAGAAAAGAAAAACAGAAACTACATCAACAATCACTTCCAAGCAACCCTCTAGTTAGCAGTTCAGTCAACAACTGCAATGCAAAGGAATGTGACATTATCAAAACTAATTGATGCAAGAGCTCTGTTGGTAGGTAGAGACTGTTCAAACACAAGTACTTAAAACAAATATATATACAACAATGAGCCATTACATTATGAACACCTATCTAATAAGCTGTAGGATCCCCTTTAGCATGCAACACTGGCCACTCAGCGAGGCATCGATTCAATGAGGTAGCGATAGATATCCTGGGGTATCTGGTACCATAATGTCAACAGCAGGTCCTCCAATTCTCGCACATTTCGGGGTGGTGGCGATTTAGCGCAAACCCGCTTTTCCAAGTCGAACCACAAATGTTCAATTGGGCTCACGTCAGGTGAATTTGAAGGTCAGGACATTAACAGAAATTCACCAGCATGTTCCTCGAGCCATTCCTTGGCGATTCTGGCAGTGTGGCATGGTGCATTATCCAGCTGGTAATGGCCATCACCAGCAGGGAACACCATTGCCATGAAAAGGTGGACTTGGTCCGCAGCGATGTTCAGATACCTGACAGCTGTTAGGGATTGTGCTATTGGGATAATAGGGCCTAAAGTGTTCCAAGAAAGCATCTCCCACAGCATAACACTGCTGCCGCCGGGCTGTTTCCGCCCAATAGTGCATCCAGGTGCAATAGCCTCCTATGGTAATTGGCGTATCTACGCTCAGCCATCTACGTGATGTACCAGGAATCTTGATTTGTCAGACCAGGCCACTTTCTTCCAATCATCCACAGTCCAATCTCAATGATCTTGGGCCTATTTCATGCGTTGTTGGCAATGACGTGCAGTGAGCATAAGAGACCCGGCTGGGTCTTCAGCTATGAAGGCCCATGTGCAGAAGGCTGCAATGAACTGTGTGCTGTGACACATTGCCCAGATCATCACTGTTGTAGCTGCAGGTGATTTGTTGCACTGTGGCCCTGCAGTTGTTGTGAAGAATGCACGACAGTTTCCTCTCCCCTGTGGCATCAATGAGTTGTGGACAACACATGGCTGGACGACGGCTTGGCACTTAGTCATCTAAGCACCACTTTTGATACGCACTAACTACACCAGCACATGAACAACCCACAAGCCCCGCCGTTTCCGAGATTGTAGTTCCGAGGTGCCATGCCATCACAATTTGTCCTTTATCAAACTCCGATAAATCAGCTGCTTTCCCCATTCTGACTCTGAACATAATACTAACAGAAAGCCAGTCCTCAGGTTGTACATATACTGCTCTGTAAACTTCACCTGCACCACTGTTCGGTCTTCAGGCACGCTCATTTCTCTAGGCTGGGGGTCGTCATAATGGAATGGGTCGTTGGTGTATAAGAACATGAAACTGTTCATCAACTTCTTTTACACACATCTATGATAGATTTGCTTCCAACAGAGGTACAATAACAATGTTATGTTACAAATAAAAGTTCAAGCTATTGAAGATATCATTAAATGCAACTCACCTGGGGTAAGTAAACTTAGACTTGGAATGTGAATAAAACTCAAACTTCGTGCATGCAGATTTCACTGATGAAATTGGTGTGCAGATGTGTATAAAACAGCATAAGAAACAACCAAGGTAAAAGTTTAATAAAAATGAAATTAATGACAAAAGTGAAAAGAAGTTCAAATCCTAAGGCTCATAAAAATACTTGACAAATGTAAAAAAATCTCTAAAGAATATCATACTACTACCCCGTAGTTGCCAAATGCATTTCAGCACTCAAACATGTGCCATCCTTGGTGGTCTTTGAAAAAACCACCAAGGGTGACACGGGTTTTTTCAAGATTATGTGGATGGCACAGGTTTGAATGCCAAAATGCATTTGGCAACTACGGCAGAGCAGTACAATATTTTTTCCAGATTTTTTAATATTTCTCAAGTTTTTTTATGAACCTTACGATTTTAACTTTGTTTCACTTTTGGCATTACTTCATTTTTATTCAACTTTTATCTTAGTCGTTTCTAACGCTGTTTATAGTTACACACATCTATGCATCAGTTTCATATCAGTGAAATTTGGATAGATGAAGTTTGATTTTATTCAACATCCAAGTCAATCATGAAATCTACATAGATGAAGTCTGATTTTTATTCACATTCAAAGTCTAGTTTACCTCTCACCAGGTGAACTGCAATCAATCACGCCTTCAATAGCTTGAACTTTCATTTGTAACATTGCTGCTGTACCTCCACTGGAAGCAAATCTATTAGAGATGCGTGTAACAGAAGTTGACACTTTCATGTTAACACATATATTTATTACAATAATGTGTCCTGATCACTAGTTGACATTTACAGCAGCTTTGTTGCAGATTGAAATATGATATTCATATTACTTCTAACAACATTGAGGATGGCCAGCAGAGCTATGCCAAAATGCATCTGGAAACTTCAGCAGAATGCTTTTAATTTCAGATAGTTTATCAAATCATCATTCATTTCCATTGCTTTTCTTTAACCTAACATTATATCATTCAATCTTTTGTCATCAAATCTGAGTTAACATCCATTACATTGTCATACAATTTTTCTTTCTGCACTTGCGTCACTCATTATGAAGGCTGTGCAGTAACCGGCCATTGTGTACAAATGCTAGTATCCTAGAATTCCATTCACTTTTTTTGTTTACTATCTTTTTAGCACACAATTTGTTGTCCACCTTGTTTGGGTTCTTTTAAACAATGATATGTAGAATAGAATTTGATGAATAAATGAAGATGTTCTCCATGAAAATGAAAGCATGGGTTGTAGCAATAATTAAGTTTCAGATCATTTACATGAAAAACTAGTTTTAGTTTGTCTTGTCTGTTTGCTTGCTTATTTGATATTTAGCATACTTCTATTAGTAGAAAGTCTTCAGACATGGAAATTACAACTTGTCAGTCTGCCAGTCCAGTAGGTATCAAAGAAATCACTTGACACATTAAGTTATATAGGGAATGGAGGTTTATTTGCCAATTTCATGAAAATGTGGGCCCATAATTTTGTTCCACGCTGCAATATTTCCAGTTGCACTAAGACTTGGAAGCAAGCTCCATGCACATTGAACTACTTTTGCAAAACTGTTTATTCACCAATGTGACAGACATGGCATGTATGGGTTTCATTTTCATACAATGCTACAAATATGCCTAATAAAGTTCAGTTTCTGTGACTTTTAACCCCAAAATTCTGCTCAAACCACAAAAATTCACATTGTATACATACTGCATGAAATGTTATGTTGGAGACTACAGTTAAGCCATTTTTGTGGCATTGCTAAAATGTCTGCAGTGCAAAACTGTCCAGAATGCCTTACACAGTTAGTATGAGGAAGTGTTTTAAGCAAAACCAATTAATTGCCTTAGGGTCATTCCACGTCAAATCAACACAGCACTCAACCTTGACATCTCCGATTTTAACAAAAAGTGGTGAGAAGGTAATAAATCCTTACCTAGTAAAGTAAAAATTATTTTTTTGAAATTTTCCTTTGGATTGTTTGGAAAATAAAGAAAGGTCAACATTTTGAATTTCTGTGCATTTTTGGAAAATTTGTAACCATTCAACTAACTTTTAATATCTTGAGATAAAAAATATGTTACTCAGTTGATTCTGGTGTCAATAGAAAGCTTATTAAACAAGCTTTAATGATAGAAATTTCATCATAAAATTTCCCTTTCAATTTAAAAAATATATAAATTTTAAAATTTAAATTTTCGAAAAAGTGAAGTTTCAATTTTTTTCAAAAAATTATATGTTGAACTTTATGATAACCTTGACATATCAAAAATTTTGGGAGTGGCAATCCAACAACTTCTAGAGTTACAAAGAAACTTTGTTTTCAGTAAGTTAAGTTCCATAATGTATCACATCTCTTCCTACCTGTATTTTTTTTTAATTGCAATGCACGGATTAAAGAGTTTATTGTGTAACGTTTGGATGGGGGGGGGGTGTTTACAAATATCAGATACCTTTTTAATGCTTAATTTCTTCATTATGGTTTATTAAGATTCTTCATTATTGCTTTATTTACAATAAATAAAGAACTGCTTTTGCCAATGTGACAGTGGTCTTTCCTTCTAAGAGCTAACCAGATTTGTCCTTCGTGTAATGTTGTAGTTCAGATTTAAAAATCAGGAACTTAGCGCTGTTCAATGGCATATTTAGAGGGCATCCCCCAACCCCAAAGTTTTTTTGTTTTTTTTTTGTTTTTTTTTTTTTGTTAAAATGGCACTTGTGAGTTGAATTTTTCAATATAAACATTAGAAAAAAATTGTTTTAATTTAATAAAAATGCATCAACTTACATTGAAAAAAAGCTTTAATTTCTTCTATTTTTTATCAACTTTTATTTTGTTCTGGTGGATTTTGAAAACTTTCATTTTCTAAATTGCTTCACTTTGCAGGAAGCATACATATTAATGAACGAAATACGGGATTACACTATTGTACAACACAAAGTTGGAAGATGTGAATCCATTTATTGGTGTAAATACAACATGGATGTTAAGTCAGACAATATCCAAGAGAAAATTATTTTACACGGCAAAATATCCCACTCGGAAAATTGGATTTTCCATGTTTTGTGAATGAATACCAAAAAATTGTGCTCTTGCTGGGCTGGCACAACTGGCACTCACATTATCTGTGTAGTGTGTACTACTATTCAACAAAATGTCAAATTAATGCTAATTAGATAACAAAATGGAAGAGTTATCTGCCAAGAGTGATGCAGGTCAAAATTTAAGCATGTAAAGACTACACAGTGTGAATCACCTTCACGGATTGCTGTGTTAATTAACACCTTCACCAGCTTGCTATTTAGGTGAATACAACAAAATGCCCAGGAATAGAAAAATTTGAAACTAATTTTAATGATCTGTTTGATTCTAATGTAATTGATAATATAACTTACAAGCAATGAATATCCACAAATTGTTAAACACTTACACTAACAAAAACCATTAATGATTCTATAGTTTTTTGTGTTTTTCTTTGTTTTTTTTTATTGAAAAATTTATTGTTCATCTAAGACTTACATTTATAGCTAAATAGACAGCTTTTTATAATGAGCTAAAAGCAAATTTGCAAGCTGGTGAATTTTTGGTAATAAGTGATTTTTCTCTTTCTTTAAGCATTATTGATTTATGTTGCAAGATTCTACTCAAGGATTTCATTGGAATAATTTTCAAACCACAATTCATCCATTTGTTGCATATTACAAAAAATCAGGGAAAACTGAATGCACAAATTATGGCATAATTTTGGAGAGATTGCAACACAATGCAGTAGCAGTTCATCCTTTTCAGCATTGCTTGCATATCACATTAAAAGTTTAAAAAAAGACTGAAACATCTTTCATTATTCAGATGGATCAGCACAATATAAGAACAGAAAAAAAAATGATCAATTTCTGCTAAAATTAATAGATTTTGGAACAGTTTCTTAGTGGAACTTAAATGCAACATCCCATGGTAATAGTCCTTGTGATGGTGTTGGTGGAAATTTTAAGTCTTACAGCTAAAGAAAGTTTACAAAGGCCATATAATAATGCACATTATGACACCCTATGAATTATGTAACTGGGCACCTAAACCCATGCCCGCCTGTGATTTTGAATACCTCAGTGAAAGTCAGTATGAAGCTGAAAAAAGCTATTTCAGCCACCGTTATTTTCATCTTCAATGAGAGTAATTTCTCATATGAACGCATTTAATATGTCGCAAAATTAATTCATGATATAAGAGCAGACTTACAACTGCCCATAACTTCTGTTCAACACTTTAGAATTACCCCCGCCCAGCGTGCACTTGCCTACACACTAAGTTCTTTTCGCTAGTACCCGGCTGTCTCTATATATGTTGACTCAAATAATATATAAAAATAATATTCAGATTCTTACCTTTTTTACTTCTATGCATAACGTCCCTGGTTCAGCACTGTTTTATTGACAAATTGTCCTTTTTTTGCTGCATCAGGCACAATTTTTAGCAATGCTTGTATCTTTATTTACATATATTTTTTTTCAGCTATTCTATATCAGTATCATTGATATCACACGTGTGTAGATCTTATGGTCGATACTTATAAACCGAAAAATGCGAGGCGTTATAATTCTATATAATACCTAAAATTGTGTGACCACTATTTTTTTGTTCCATGACGTTTCTTCACATGAACAAAATTCAAGACAGATTGAACAAATTTTAAAAATGGAATATAAAAGAACTTAAAACCTTGACAAGACATGACAGAAATCACAGGATTCAAGAGACTCATCTACACCAAGGCATTCAAGCACCATGCAAATTCTTTCGCACACAGACACATTCCTCGACATAGGCCTAAAACGCTTTTTTCACCGAAAGCGTTTTGCACATGAGAACTCCACAGCATCTTCAACAGTGTGACAGATTGCCCTTCGCTTGTTCACTGCTATTACAAATCGTATTCACTGCGCATGTTGGGAGCAGGATTTATGCACGTCATCGTGTCACCATCTGGTGGGCGAGACAGTGATTGTATTTGAGTTATTTTTATACAGGGTGTCTGAGAATTATTGGACACATGACAAAATTATATAAAACAAAACATTAAACAGATAGAAAGAAACTGACTGTACTAACTTACAATGTAACTACACAAGTTAATAAATTTCGATGTGAGATCCCTTGGTTGCTCGCAGTACTTCCAAGTGATACTCGATTTCATGCCATGTATTGGCAAGCATCTGAGGAGTTATGGAATTAACAGTATTATCAGTACAAGGTGTCTGATAGACACGATCCTTCACATAACCCCACATGAAATAATCCAATGGAGTTAGATCTGGAGAGTGCCACAGAATAGGACAACCACGCCCAATCCATCTGTTCGGGAAATGCTCATTTAGGCACTTACGTACACACGTTGACCAATGCGGAGGTGCGCTGTCTTGTTGGAAAATGACGTTGTCATGTCTTTTGATTTGGGGTATAGCAAAATTTTCTAGTATATCCAAGTAAATGTCACCATTTATGTTGTTTTTTTTTTTTGCAGAAGAAGAAAGGGCCAATCACTTCTCTTTTTGATAGGGAGCACCACACATTAACTTTTGGAGAATCACGTTCCAGTTCAATAGCAGCATGAGGTGGTTCACTGCCCCATATCCTACAGTTGTGACGATGCCCCATACCTGATACATGAAATGTGGATTCATCACTAAAAATTACAGTACTGAAAAAGTTTTTGTCGTTTTCCACTCGATTCAGCATATCCACAGCGAAATCGTATCACAGTGTGTGATCATTTACATGCATCTTTTGCACTATTTGAATTTTATAAGCATAAACTTTAATTCTTTGTGCAAGATATCGTGAACTGTCGATTTTGGATTGCACAGTTCACTGCTTGCTTTACGAACGGATTTCCTGGGGCTTCATCAGAAACTTTCATTACCTTGGTCAACCGTCTCACCACTGATGCTAGGCCTACCAGCTCCTCCACGATGTTCCACATTGCCAGTTTCTTTAAACTGTTTCATGCACCGCTTAATTGAATTTGTCGACGGAGGATTACAACCATACTCTAAACGGTACCGTCTTTTAACTTTAATGACAGACTTTAATTCTGCAAGCCATAACACACACATCGCCTTTTGCTGTACAGATGACATGACTACTGATTGCACATTTCTCCTACATTCCCCATCAGCCCATACTTAGCGCTATCTATCGGATTCTGAGAATAACAATTCTGCAAAACAAAAATATAGAAACCACGTTAGTAATACGTGACATAGAAAAACAGACAATGCTCCATAGTTTTTTTTGTACATAATTTTTTAACGTGTCCAATACTTTTCATACACCCTGTATTTCTGTCTCAGTTTTTCATATAACATTAAGAGATTTTCCATACAACTGAAATAAAAATAGTTTTTTTTTCTACATAATTTTGTAATGTGTCCAATACTTCTCATACACCCTGTATTTCTGTCTCAGTTTTTCATATAACATTAAGAGGTTTTTCCATACGGCTGAACTAAAAATGCATGTGTTATTATTACAGTTATGTTAAAATGTTTGATGTATAACCAATGCTTCAGGCAACAAAATAGCTTTCCAAGTTCGCTGTTGTACTATTAAATGAGTGCCTTCCCAATTGGGAATAGCACTGTTATTTGAACAAAATACTCTTAATGTAGTCTTTGCTTCTTTTTTAACCAATTACTTACATGCTCTGAGAGGCGCGACTTAATATTTCACTTAGTACTACTGATATATTGCGAAACAGTTCGAGCTTCTTGATTGATTATACGGTAAATATAGAATGTACCCCTGCTTTATTTAACAGAGGAGTGTATTGTTGAGAGGATATCAAGAAGGAATTAATATCCTTGACTTGTATACCAAAATCAAATATTTTTTTTTACACATACTTTCTTAAGTGCACTATTTATTTCTGGGTAATAGGGTAAGGAACAGTAATATTTTACTTTCTTTTTCTGTTGGTCTGGCCCAGAGCATTTGATTTTTACACTTCAGTTGTTGAATTAAGTTATCTATTAATGACTATTTATAACCAAACTTAACTGCAGTTTCTTTAATTCAATTTAGTTCTTGTACTTTTGCAGAGTTTGAGGAATGAATGATATTTGTTGTACAGTTGTGTTTTCGATAAACCTGATATGATACTGTTTTATTATTATTATTTGTCATTAAAATATCTAAAAATGGTTTTTATTATGATGCTCAATTTTCGTCATTACTTTTATTGTTTCATAGAAACTATTATATCTGTCTATAAATTGTTGTAATTTCTCAAGTTCTTCTGACCATATAATAAAGATGTCGTCTACTACATATCTTCTGAAAACAGCTGGTTTTGCTTGGTTGGTATTCATATTTAAAAAATGTAAATAAAGATATACAGTCATCGCTAAAAACTGTAACTGATAGAACAAAAAAAGGACAATTTGTTAATAGTACAGCACTGAGCCAAGGATGTGGTGCATAGAAATAAAAAAGATAAGAATTTGAATCTGATCGATATATTATTTCAGTCAACATATGTAGAGACAGCCAGGTACAAGGGGGAAGAACTTTGCTGGTAGGCAAGTGCACACTGGATGAGGGTGAATTCTAACATGTTGAACAGAAGTTATGGGCAGTCAGTCGTAAGTCTTGCTATTATATCATGATATTACAGCCACATTTTGAAACATCAAGAATAGTACACAACACTCACAAACTTTACTGTTTTATCCCAGTGGACAAAAACAGAATATGAGTTAGCAGGGGTCGTGCTGCCAATTGCCATTTTCGCAATTTGCGAAAAAAAAATCGTTTTGGCAACTCATAGAATGCTTTGGCAAAAATGTTGAAAATATTAAATGACGTCCAAGCAAACACAATCTTTAATTTTTACTCGATTTGGTACTTGAAAAATGAAATTCGAATGTTACTTACTTTTTTCTTTGTTTACATTACGTGTGAGACATGCCTGTCCAATGTCCATATCTCGTGTATATGGACATGCCCGTCCAATGTCCAATCTTGCGTTGACCCAATTCTATGGTCGACCCTCGTGTCTCATCTTCACTTCTCTTGAGAACTACGAGATATTTTAGTCTCGTGACGCCATCGAGGATGTCATGTGATTTGTCTCGCAGTCCTTCTGGTAAAGTGGTCATCCCGATATTCACATTCCGCCTGGATCGCTATTGAAGTTCTCTACACGCTTGATTGTATATCTCCATGGATAAGGGAAAAAAAGGCTACTAGAAGCCGGTGCACGTTCCATTAAAAGTTTTTTTCTGCCACAGATCTCCGATTCTTCTCCAATATTACAAGATTCTACATATCATAGACATCTACTTTAAGAACCGAAACGAATGATTTAATTAACCAATCGACCGGCATTACAAGCGTTTTGCAAAATACTGCGTGCTTCTACTTTCTTCAGAAATTGACAATGTCGATAAATTACAAAATTCTTCGGAATTATTGGATGTTACATGGGACACAAGAATTAAGAACAAAATTACTTAAAAGGGACGAAGAGATTTCAGACTAGAATGGTACGATTTGAAGCAAAGGGCAATTGTTTTGTGAAATTTGCATAAATACTCAAGGATGTACAATTCTGAAGAAAGAAAATGTAGTTAAACATTAGAAGTCTTTTAATCTCAACAGCCATGGAGCTGAAGGCTTTGAAGGAAAAGCATAATATGAAAAAAGCTGTTATGAAAAGCCTTTCAAAAAGCCAGGAAGCAATAATTTCTGCAGTGCGAAACGTATATTTTATGGCCAAAAATAATCTACCAAATAGTCTCTTGGGAGACTTGAATAACTTGTGCATCATTCAAGGCACAACACAATTAAAACCCCTGAATATTGATAAGCACACAAGTTATACACATCATTCGAGTGTTGCCAATTTTCAAAGGGCTATTTCTAGCATTATTATGGACGAAATTCTAAGGGAAGTTTTGGAAACAAAATTGTTCAGCTTAATGATAGATGAATCTACTGATTCATTAGTTCATCAGAACATGATTGTACATATTTGCTACACGAAAGATGTTGAACCAGTGGTGAAATTCCTATCTATAAGGCAGTTATTGAATACTACTGCAGAACACGTTACAGAAAAACATCTTCCTTTGTAATGTTTATGTGTAGTTGCCACTGATGGTGCAGCAGCAATGACTGGTAGAAAATCTTGTGTCACCATGAGACTTAAAAATTGGTTCCTCATCTGCTGGGCTTCACTGTATTGTTCATAGGCTAGCATTGTCTGCATTTGTTGCTGCTGACTCCATTCCCCTATCTTATAAAATTCCAAAAAAATTGTGAACAGTATTTTCATTTGTCCCTGAAGAATATGTCTAAGTTGGAAAAAGTACAAGCAGTGTGTTGAATGAGGCAGAATGTTCAACCAGATCCAAACAAATATTCTAAACCCGATGGTTATCATTTGAGGGTGTTGTGCAGGCAATATTATGCAATTATAATGTGTTAGTTGATGTTATTCTGGAAGAAAGGTCAGCAATCAGCCAGCTTGATAAAAAGTATCAGCATATATGTGTTTCTTAATGCCACATATTTCCTCAGTAATGTCCTCAACCATGTAGTCATTTTATGTAAAAGCTTTCAAAGTTCAAAAATAGATTTTTCAACTGTAAATTTACTGTTGTATTCCACTATATATATCATCATCATCATCATCATTGTCAACCATTATCAATCCACTGCTGGACGAAGGTCTCCCCAAGTTTCCTCCACAACGGTCTGTCTTGTGCCAGTCTCCTCCATGTCACCCCTGCATACTTTCGAATTTCATCCACCCATCTCCCATGTGGTCTTCTTCTGGGTCTTTTCCTGTCCCTTGGAATCCAATCTAAAATTTCGGCTGTCCATCGATGATCTGTCCTTCTGGCAGTATGTCCAGCCCATTGCCATTTCAGGGATTTAACTCTGATCATGATGTCTTCCACTCTTGTCATTTTTCGGATCCACGAGTTCTTCTTCTTATCTCTCCTAGTTACACCAAGTATGCACCTCTCCATGCTTCTTTGAGTTGTCTGCAGCCTTTGTATGTCTCTTTTAGTTAAGGTCCACGTCTCTGCACCATACGTAAGCACTGGAAGGATGCATTGATCAAACACTTTTCTTTTAAGACATAATGGCATATTGCTCTTGAAAATTATGCTGTTTCTTCCAAAAGCTCTCCAGGCAAGTTTTGTACGCCGATTAATTTCTTCATCAGTGTGACCCTCACTTGATATCTGCTGTCCAAGATAAACGTACGTGTCTGTTATCTCCAGCTTTTCTCCATCAATCGATAAATCTTCATTTCTTGTAAAAGCATTGAACATCACTTTTGTCTTCTGAAAGTTCATTTTTAATCCCACTTCTTTACTCTTGTCAGCAAGTTCCTGGATCATATTCTGCAGCTCTGATGGGGTAGTTGCAAAAATGACTATGTCATCAGCAAAACGAAGGTGGGTTAGATAATCTCCATTAATCTTTATCCTCTTGTTTTCCCAGCTCAGCGACTGAAAAACACCCTCCAATGTGGCATTAAAGAGCTTCGGAGATATGGTGTCACCTTGTCTCACTCCCTTTCCAATTTTTACGTGTGTTGTATTTTCAAACAGCCTAATCTTTGCACTTGCATTTTCATAGATATTATTAATAATATTAATGTATGCATCTTCAATACCGCAGGTTTTCAGAGCCATTGTAACTGCTGATGGTTTCACCGAATCAAAGGCTTTTTCATAATCGATAAAAGCCATGCACAATGGAAGTTCATATTCCCTCGCTCTTTCAATTAGTTCTCTCAGCACGTGGATATGATCTATTGTGCTGTATCCACTCCTGAATCCAGCTTGTTCTCTCGGTTGAGCCATGTCCAGTGTTACCTTCAAGCGGTGTGAAAGAACTTTAGTGAAGATTTTATAAACTACTGATAGGAGGCTGATAGGTCTGTAGTTTCCGAGATCCTCAATGTCACCTTTCTTATGTAGCAGGATCATTATAGCGTTGTTCCAATCCTCAGGAATCTTTCCTTCATTAAGGCATCGAGTGAAAATTTGGGCGAGTACTGTTTCGATTTCTCCACTTGCTTCTTGTATGATGTCTACAGTAATTCCATCTTCTCCTGGAGCTTTTCCCCGCTTCATGTTCTTGATTGCATGTGCAACTTCTGCTGGAAGGACTGGAGGAACTCTGGTACTGGTATCTTTCATGATGTCTGGAGTGCATGTATCATCCCTTTCATATAATTTGGAGTAGAAATCTTTCACTCTTGTCAAAATTTCGCCTCTATTTCTTGTTACAGAACCATCTTCTTTTCTCAGTGCCATAATCTGTTTTCTTCCCTTACTGAGATGTCCCTTTGCTATCTTTAGGCTTTGGTTGTTTTCAATTGCTTTCCTCACTAGTTCACAGTTGAATTTTCTTACGTCTTCAGTGATACTTTTTCGTACTGTCTTGCATAGCTCTATATATTCCACTTTGGAAGTCACATCTTCTTTAGTTGTCCTCATCTCTCTTCTTTTTTGCATCAACATTTTCGTTTTTCCTGATAATTTATTTACATGCAACTTGTTCTTAGACCCAGCTAATTTTGTTGCTGTTTCCACAAGAGCTTTGGTTACTTTTCTGTTAACTTCAGAGATGTCCACTTCTTCCGATGTTAGGCCTTCTAAAGCAGAGAACCTGTTCTTCAGTTCCAACTTGAAGGTATTATGGTGTTTTTTAAGGTTGGTTATGTCAATAGATTTTGTTTGTCTTATGAGCTTGCCACGTTCAAGTTTAGTGTTGAGGTGCATCTTACATCTCACCAATCTATGGTCACTACCTGTGTTGAACTTGTTTAGCACACTGCAGTCTTCTATGACGAATTTTTTGTTACACATAATAAAATCAATTTCACTTGTCGTCCCATTTGGATGTCTCCATGTCCATTCCCTGTGTGGCTTTTTCTTGAAGAAGGAGTTCAAGATGAAAAACCCTTCTGCCTCTGCAAACTCAACGAGAGTATTTCCACGCTGGTTTCTGTTGCCGTGACCGAATTTACCTACTGAAGTTTCATTCTGTTGCTGTTGCCCTATTTTTGCATTGAAATCTCCCATAATTATTTTCAAGTGCTGCTTACCTTTATTATTTAGATGACAAATTTCCTCATAAAATTCTTCAATTTCTTCTTCCGGATGACTTGTGGTGGGTGCATATGTTTGAATAATCTGAGCCTGGTATCTTCTCGATAGTTGGATAACGAGTCGTGCAGCTCTGTCAGAGGAACTTTCAACTTCTACCACTTTATCCTTCAGTTTCTTGTTTATTATAAATCCAACACCACTAGTTCTGCCAGTATCTGTCCCACGATAGTAGAAGAGATGTCCACTTTTCAGTTCGATGAGATCTTCTCCTTTTCTCCTTACCTCACTTAGCCCGACGATGTCCCACTTGATCCTTTGTAGTTCCTCTTCCAATTCAAGAAGCCTTGAATCAGAAGATAGGGAGCGTCCATTGTACGTTGCCAAGGTCAGCATCAGATGGCAGCCTAGTCCGGTCCTCCGGGGATTCTTAGCACCCTCTGCCTTCATGTCGCACTGGCCGCTGCCTTGGCCAGGTACATTCCAGCTGCCGGAGACTGAGGGCCAAGATTTAAGTTGTGGAGTCATTTTGGAGGGGTTTGGCCATAACTCACCACGCTGGCCAAGCGGGTTGGTGAGTGTGGGATAGCATTTCCTCTAATCCCGATGGTATAGTTATACCGCTATTGGCGGTCGTCAGAGCCCCTTTAGTGGGAACAGGATGCACCACGAGAAGGCGGGGTTGACATTTGTCAAGGAGAGGCTGTGATGTTACGCATCACCTGACCTTACATCCCGATGGTTATCATTTGAGGGTGTTGTGCAGGCAATATTATGCAATTATAATGTGTTAGTTGATGTTATTCTGGAAGAAAGGTCAGCAATCAGCCAGCTTGATAAAAAGTATCAGCATATATGTGTTTCTTAATGCCACATATTTCCTCAGTAATGTCCTCAACCATGTAGCCATTTTATGTAAAAGCTTTCAAAGTTCAAAAATAGATTTTTCAACTGTAAATTTACTGTTGTATTCCACTATATATCATCATCATCATCATCATTGTCAACCATTATCAATCCACTGCTGGACGAAGGTCTCCCCAAGTTTCCTCCACAACGGTCTGTCTTGTGCCAGTCTCCTCCATGTCACTCCCGCATATTTACGAATTTCATCCACCCATCTCCCATGTGGTCTTTTTCTGGGTCTTTTCCTGTCCCTTGGAATCCAATCTAAAATTTCGGCTGTCCATCTATGGTCTGTCCTTCTGGCAGTATGTCCAGCCCATTGCCATTTCAGGGACTTAACTCTGATCATGATGTCTTCCACTCTCGTCATTTTTCGGATCCACGAGTTCCTCTTCTTATCTCTCCTGGTTATACCAAGCATGCACCTCTCCATGCTTCTTTGAGTTGTCTGCAGCCTTTGTATGTCTCTTTTAGTTAAGGTCCACGTCTCTGCACCATACGTAAGCACTGGAAGGATGCATTGATCAAACACTTTTCTTTTAAGACATAATGGCATATTGCTCTTGAAAATTATGCTGTTTCTTCCAAAAGCTCTCCAGGCAAGTTTTGTACGCCGATTAATTTCTTCATCAATGTGACCCTCACTTGATATCTGCTGTCCAAGATAAACATACGTATCTGTTATTTCCAGTTTTTCTCCATCAATCGATAAATCTTCATTTCTTGTAAAAGCATTGAACATCACTTTTGTCTTCTGAAAGTTCATTTTTAATCCCACTTCTTTACTCTTGTCAGCAAGTTCCTGGATCATACTCTGCAGCTCTGATGGGGTAGTTGCAAAAATGACTACGTCATCAGCAAAACGAAGGTGGGTTAGATAATCTCCATTAATCTTTATCCCTTTGTTTTCCCAGTTCAGTGATTGAAAGACATTTTCCAATGTGGCATTAAAGAGCTTCGGAGATATGGTGTCACCTTGTCTCACTCCCTTTCCAATTTTTATGTGTGTTGTATTTTCAAACAGCCGAATCTTTGCACTTGCATTTTCATAGATGTTATTAATAATATTAATGTATGCATCTTCAATACCGCAGGATTTCAGAGCCGTGGTAACTGCTGATGGTTTCACCGAATCAAAGGCTTTTTCATAATCGATAAAAGCCATGCACAATGGAAGTTCATATTCCCTCGCTCTTTCAATTAGTTCTCTCAGTACATGGATATGATCTATTGTGCTGTAGCCACTCCTGAATCCAGCTTGTTCTCTCGGTTGAGCCATGTCCAGTGTTACCTTCAAGCGGTGTGAAAGAACTTTAGTGAAGATTTTATAAACCACTGATAGGAGGCTGATAGGTCTGTAGTTCCTGAGATCCTCAATGTCACCTTTTTTATGTAGCAGGATCATTGTAGCGTTGTTCCAATCCTCAGGAATTTTCCCTTCATTAAGGCATCGAGTGAAAATTTGGGCGAGTACTGTTTCAATTTCTCCACTTGCTTCTTGTATGATGTCTATAGTAATTCCATCTTCTCCTGGAGCTTTCCCCCGCTTCATGTTCTTGATTGCATGAGCAACTTCTGCTGGGAGGACTGGAAGAACTCTGGTACCTTTCATGATGTCTGGAGTACATGTATCATCCCTTTCATATAATTTGGAGTAGAAATCTTTCACTCTTGTCAAAATTTCGCCTCTATTTCTTGTTATAGAACCATCTTCTTTTCTCAGAGCCATAATCTGTTTTCTTCCCTTACTGAGATGTCCCTTTGCTATCTTTAGGCTTTGGTTGTTTTCAATTGCTTTCCTCACTAGCTCACAGTTGAATTTCCTTACGTCTTCAGTGATACTTTTTCGTGCTGTCTTGCATAGCTCTATATATTCCACTTTGGAAGTCACATCTTCTTTAGTTGTCCTCATCTGTCTTCTTTTTTGCATCAACATTTTGGTTTTTCCTGATAATTTGTTTACATGCAACTTGTTCTTAGACCCAGCTAATTTTGTTGCTGTTTCCATAAGAGCTTTGGTTACTTTTCTGTTAACTTCCGAAATATCCACTTCTTCCGATGTTAGGCCTTCTAAAGCAGAGAATCTGTTCTTCAGTTCCAACTTGAAAGTATTATGGTGTTTTTTAAGGTTGGTTATGTCAATACATTTTGTTTGTCTTATGAGCTTGCCACGTTCCAGTTTAGTGTTGAGGTGCATCTTACATCTCACCAATCTATGGTCACTACCTGTGTTGAACTTGTTTAGCACACTGCAGTCTTCGATGACGAATTTTTTGTTACACATAATAAAATCAATTTCACTTGTCGTCCCAATTGGATGTCTCCATGTCCATTTCCTGTGTAGCTTTTTCTTGAAAAAGGAATTCAAGATGAAAAATCCTTCTGCCTCTGCAAACTCAACGAGAGTATTTCCACGCTGGTTTCTGTTGCCGTGACCGAATTTACCTACTGAAGTTTCATTCTGTTGCCGGTGCCCTATTTTTGCATTGAAATCTCCCATAATTATCTTCAAGTGCTGCTTACCTTTATTATTTAGATGACGAATTTCCTCATAAAATTCTTCAATTTCTTCTTCAGGATGACTTGTGGTGGGTGCATAAGTTTGAATAATCTGAGCCTGGTATCTTCTCGATAGTTGGATAACGAGTCGTGCAGCTCTGTCAGAGGAACTTTCAACTTCTACCACTTTATCCTTCAGTTTCTTGTTTATTATAAATCCAACACCACTAGTTCTGCCAGTATCTGTCCCACGATAATAGAAGAGATGTCCACTTTTCAGTTCAATGAGATCTTCTCCTTTTCTCCTTACCTCACTCAGCCCGACGATGTCCCACTTGATCCTTTGTAGTTCCTCTTCCAATTCAAGAAGCCTTGAATCAGAAGATAGGGAGCGTCCGTTGTAGGTAGCCAAGGTCAGCATCAAATGGCAGCCTAGTCCGGTCCTCCGGGGATTCTTAGCACCCTCTGCCTTCATGTCGCACTGGCCGCTGCCTTGGCCAGGTACATTCCAGCTGCCGGAGACTGAGGGCCAAGATTTAAGTTGTAGAGTCATTTTGGAGGTGTTTGGCCATAACTCACCACGCTGGCCAAGCGGGTTGGTGAGTGTGGGATAGCATTTCCTCTAATCCCGATGGTATAGTTATACCGCTATTTGCGGTCGTCAGAGCCCCTTTAGTGGGAACAGGATGCACCACGAGAAGGCGGGGTTGACATTTGTCAAGGAGAGGCTGTGATGTTACGCATCACCTGACCTTACATCCCTCCACTATATATATATATATATATATATATATATATATATATATATATATATATATATATATATATATACTATATATATCATCATCATCATCATCATTGTCAACCATTATCAATCCACTGCTGGACGAAGGTCTCCCCAAGTTTCCTCCACAACGGTCTGTCTTGTGCCAGTCTCCTCCATGTCACTCCCGCATATTTACGAATTTCATCCACCCATCTCCCATGTGGTCTTTTTCTGGGTCTTTTCCTGTCCCTTGGAATCCAATCTAAAATTTCGGCTGTCCATCTATGGTCTGTCCTTCTGGCAGTATGTCCAGCCCATTGCCATTTCAGGGATTTAACTCTGATCATGATGTCTTCCACTCTCGTCATTTTTCGGATCCACGAGTTCCTCTTCTTATCTCTCCTGGTTATACCAAGCATGCACCTCTCCATGCTTCTTTGAGTTGTCTGCAGCCTTTGTATGTCTCTTTTAGTTAAGGTCCACGTCTCTGCACCATACGTAAGCACTGGAAGGATGCATTGATCAAACACTTTTCTTTTAAGACATAATGGCATATTGCTCTTGAAAATTATGCTGTTTCTTCCAAAAGCTCTCCAGGCAAGTTTTGTACGCCGATTAATTTCTTCATCAATGTGACCCTCACTTGATATCTGCTGTCCAAGATAAACATACGTATCTGTTATCTCCAGTTTTTCTCCATCAATCGATAAATCTTCATTTCTTGTAAAAGCATTGAACATCACTTTTGTCTTCTGAAAGTTCATTTTTAATCCCACTTCTTTACTCTTGTCAGCAAGTTCCTGGATCATACTCTGCAGCTCTGATGGGGTAGTTGCAAAAATGACTACGTCATCAGCAAAACGAAGGTGGGTTAGATAATCTCCATTAATCTTTATCCCTTTGTTTTCCCAGTTCAGTGATTGAAAGACATTTTCCAATGTGGCATTAAAGAGCTTCGGAGATATGGTGTCACCTTGTCTCACTCCCTTTCCAATTTTTATGTGTGTTGTATTTTCAAACAGCCGAATCTTTGCACTTGCATTTTCATAGATGTTATTAATAATATTAATGTATGCATCTTCAATACCGCAGGATTTCAGAGCCGTGGTAACTGCTGATGGTTTCACCGAATCAAAGGCTTTTTCATAATCGATAAAAGCCATGCACAATGGAAGTTCATATTCCCTCGCTCTTTCAATTAGTTCTCTCAGTACATGGATATGATCTATTGTGCTGTAGCCACTCCTGAATCCAGCTTGTTCTCTCGGTTGAGCCATGTCCAGTGTTACCTTCAAGCGGTGTGAAAGAACTTTAGTGAAGATTTTATAAACCACTGATAGGAGGCTGATAGGTCTGTAGTTCCTGAGATCCTCAATGTCACCTTTTTTATGTAGCAGGATCATTGTAGCGTTGTTCCAATCCTCAGGAATTTTCCCTTCATTAAGGCATCGAGTGAAAATTTGGGCGAGTACTGTTTCAATTTCTCCACTTGCTTCTTGTATGATGTCTATAGTAATTCCATCTTCTCCTGGAGCTTTCCCCCGCTTCATGTTCTTGATTGCATGAGCAACTTCTGCTGGGAGGACTGGAAGAACTCTGGTACCTTTCATGATGTCTGGAGTACATGTATCATCCCTTTCATATAATTTGGAGTAGAAATCTTTCACTCTTGTCAAAATTTCGCCTCTATTTCTTGTTATAGAACCATCTTCTTTTCTCAGAGCCATAATCTGTTTTCTTCCCTTACTGAGATGTCCCTTTGCTATCTTTAGGCTTTGGTTGTTTTCAATTGCTTTCCTCACTAGCTCACAGTTGAATTTCCTTACGTCTTCAGTGATACTTTTTCGTGCTGTCTTGCATAGCTCTATATATTCCACTTTGGAAGTCACATCTTCTTTAGTTGTCCTCATCTGTCTTCTTTTTTGCATCAACATTTTGGTTTTTCCTGATAATTTGTTTACATGCAACTTGTTCTTAGACCCAGCTAATTTTGTTGCTGTTTCCATAAGAGCTTTGGTTACTTTTCTGTTAACTTCCGAAATATCCACTTCTTCCGATGTTAGGCCTTCTAAAGCAGAGAATCTGTTCTTCAGTTCCAACTTGAAAGTATTATGGTGTTTTTTAAGGTTGGTTATGTCAATACATTTTGTTTGTCTTATGAGCTTGCCACGTTCCAGTTTAGTGTTGAGGTGCATCTTACATCTCACCAATCTATGGTCACTACCTGTGTTGAACTTGTTTAGCACACTGCAGTCTTCGATGACGAATTTTTTGTTACACATAATAAAATCAATTTCACTTGTCGTCCCAATTGGATGTCTCCATGTCCATTTCCTGTGTAGCTTTTTCTTGAAAAAGGAATTCAAGATGAAAAATCCTTCTGCCTCTGCAAACTCAACGAGAGTATTTCCACGCTGGTTTCTGTTGCCGTGACCGAATTTACCTACTGAAGTTTCATTCTGTTGCCGGTGCCCTATTTTTGCATTGAAATCTCCCATAATTATCTTCAAGTGCTGCTTACCTTTATTATTTAGATGACGAATTTCCTCATAAAATTCTTCAATTTCTTCTTCAGGATGACTTGTGGTGGGTGCATAAGTTTGAATAATCTGAGCCTGGTATCTTCTCGATAGTTGGATAACGAGTCGTGCAGCTCTGTCAGAGGAACTTTCAACTTCTACCACTTTATCCTTCAGTTTCTTGTTTATTATAAATCCAACACCACTAGTTCTGCCAGTATCTGTCCCACGATAATAGAAGAGATGTCCACTTTTCAGTTCAATGAGATCTTCTCCTTTTCTCCTTACCTCACTCAGCCCGACGATGTCCCACTTGATCCTTTGTAGTTCCTCTTCCAATTCAAGAAGCCTTGAATCAGAAGATAGGGAGCGTCCGTTGTAGGTAGCCAAGGTCAGCATCAAATGGCAGCCTAGTCCGGTCCTCCGGGGATTCTTAGCACCCTCTGCCTTCATGTCGCACTGGCCGCTGCCTTGGCCAGGTACATTCCAGCTGCCGGAGACTGAGGGCCAAGATTTAAGTTGTAGAGTCATTTTGGAGGTGTTTGGCCATAACTCACCACGCTGGCCAAGCGGGTTGGTGAGTGTGGGATAGCATTTCCTCTAATCCCGATGGTATAGTTATACCGCTATTTGCGGTCGTCAGAGCCCCTTTAGTGGGAACAGGATGCACCACGAGAAGGCGGGGTTGACATTTGTCAAGGAGAGGCTGTGATGTTACGCATCACCTGACCTTACATCCCTCCACTATATATATATATATATATATATATATATATATATACTATATATATCATCATCATCATCATCATTGTCAACCATTATCAATCCACTGCTGGACGAAGGTCTCCCCAAGTTTCCTCCACAACGGTCTGTCTTGTGCCAGTCTCCTCCATGTCACTCCCGCATATTTACGAATTTCATCCACCCATCTCCCATGTGGTCTTTTTCTGGGTCTTTTCCTGTCCCTTGGAATCCAATCTAAAATTTCGGCTGTCCATCTATGGTCTGTCCTTCTGGCAGTATGTCCAGCCCATTGCCATTTCAGGGATTTAACTCTGATCATGATGTCTTCCACTCTCGTCATTTTTCGGATCCACGAGTTCCTCTTCTTATCTCTCCTGGTTATACCAAGCATGCACCTCTCCATGCTTCTTTGAGTTGTCTGCAGCCTTTGTATGTCTCTTTTAGTTAAGGTCCACGTCTCTGCACCATACGTAAGCACTGGAAGGATGCATTGATCAAACACTTTTCTTTTAAGACATAATGGCATATTGCTCTTGAAAATTATGCTGTTTCTTCCAAAAGCTCTCCAGGCAAGTTTTGTACGCCGATTAATTTCTTCATCAATGTGACCCTCACTTGATATCTGCTGTCCAAGATAAACATACGTATCTGTTATCTCCAGTTTTTCTCCATCAATCGATAAATCTTCATTTCTTGTAAAAGCATTGAACATCACTTTTGTCTTCTGAAAGTTCATTTTTAATCCCACTTCTTTACTCTTGTCAGCAAGTTCCTGGATCATACTCTGCAGCTCTGATGGGGTAGTTGCAAAAATGACTACGTCATCAGCAAAACGAAGGTGGGTTAGATAATCTCCATTAATCTTTATCCCTTTGTTTTCCCAGTTCAGTGATTGAAAGACATTTTCCAATGTGGCATTAAAGAGCTTCGGAGATATGGTGTCACCTTGTCTCACTCCCTTTCCAATTTTTATGTGTGTTGTATTTTCAAACAGCCGAATCTTTGCACTTGCATTTTCATAGATGTTATTAATAATATTAATGTATGCATCTTCAATACCGCAGGATTTCAGAGCCGTGGTAACTGCTGATGGTTTCACCGAATCAAAGGCTTTTTCATAATCGATAAAAGCCATGCACAATGGAAGTTCATATTCCCTCGCTCTTTCAATTAGTTCTCTCAGTACGTGGATATGATCTATTGTGCTGTAGCCACTCCTGAATCCAGCTTGTTCTCTCGGTTGAGCCATGTCCAGTGTTACCTTCAAGCGGTGTGAAAGAACTTTAGTGAAGATTTTATAAACCACTGATAGGAGGCTGATAGGTCTGTAGTTCCTGAGATCCTCAATGTCACCTTTTTTATGTAGCAGGATCATTGTAGCATTGTTCCAATCCTCAGGAATCTTCCCTTCATTAAGGCATCGAGTGAAAATTTGGGCGAGTACTGTTTCAATTTCTCCACTTGCTTCTTGTATGATGTCTATAGTAATTCCATCTTCTCCTGGAGCTTTCCCCCGCTTCATGTTCTTGATTGCATGTGCAACTTCTGCTGGGAGGACTGGAAGAACTCTGGTACCTTTCATGATGTCTGGAGTACATGTATCATCCCTTTCATATAATTTGGAGTAGAAATCTTTCACTCTTGTCAAAATTTCACCTCTATTTCTTGTTATAGAACCATCTTCTTTTCTCAGAGCCATAATCTGTTTTCTTCCCTTACTGAGATGTCCCTTTGCTATCTTTAGGCTTTGGTTGTTTTCAATTGCTTTCCTCACTAGCTCACAGTTGAATTTCCTTACGTCTTCAGTGATACTTTTTCGTGCTGTCTTGCATAGCTCTATATATTCCACTTTGGAAGTCACATCTTCTTTAGTTGTCCTCATCTCTCTTCTTTTTTGCATCAACATTTTGGTTTTTCCTGATAATTTGTTTACATGCAACTTGTTCTTAGACCCAGCTAATTTTGTTGCTGTTTCCATAAGAGCTTTGGTTACTTTTCTGTTAACTTCCGAAATATCCACTTCTTCCGATGTTAGGCCTAAAGCAGAGAATCTGTTCTTCAGTTCCAACTTGAAAGTATTATGGTGTTTTTTAAGGTTGGTTATGTCAATACATTTTGTTTGTCTTATGAGCTTGCCACGTTCCAGTTTAGTGTTGAGGTGCATCTTACATCTCACCAATCTATGGTCACTACCTGTGTTGAACTTGTTTAGCACACTGCAGTCTTCGATGACGAATTTTTTGTTACACATAATAAAATCAATTTCACTTGTCGTCCCAATTGGATGTCTCCATGTCCATTTCCTGTGTGGCTTTTTCTTGAAAAAGGAATTCAAGATGAAAAATCCTTCTGCCTCTGCAAACTCAACGAGAGTATTTCCACGCTGGTTTCTGTTGCCGTGACCGAATTTACCTACTGAAGTTTCATTCTGTTGCCGGTGCCCTATTTTTGCATTGAAATCTCCCATAATTATCTTCAAGTGCTGCTTACCTTTATTATTTAGATGACGAATTTCCTCATAAAATTCTTCAATTTCTTCTTCAGGATGACTTGTGGTGGGGGCATAAGTTTGAATAATCTGAGCCTGGTATCTTCTCGATAGTTGGATAACGAGTCGTGCAGCTCTGTCCGAGGAACTTTCAACTTCTACCACTTTATCCTTCAGTTTCTTGTTTATTATAAATCCAACACCACTAGTTCTGCCAGTATCTGTCCCACGATAATAGAAGAGATGTCCACTTTTCAGTTCAATGAGATCTTCTCCTTTTCTCCTTACCTCACTCAGCCCGACGATGTCCCACTTGATCCTTTGTAGTTCCTCTTCCAATTCAAGAAGCCTTGAATCAGAAGATAGGGAGCGTGCGTTGTAGGTAGCCAAGGTCAGCATCAAATGGCAGCCTAGTCCGGTCCTCCGGGGATTCTTAGCACCCTCTGCCTTCATGTCGCACTGGCCGCTGCCTTGGCCAGGTACATTCCAGCTGCCGGAGACTGAGGGCCAAGATTTAAGTTGTAGAGTCATTTTGGAGGTGTTTGGCCATAACTCACCACGCTGGCCAAGCGGGTTGGTGAGTGTGGGATAGCATTTCCTCTGATCCCGATGGTATAGTTATACCGCTATTTGCGGTCGTCAGAGCCCCTTTAGTGGGAACAGGATGCACCACGAGAAGGCGGGGTTGACATTTGTCAAGGAGAGGCTGTGATGTTACGCATCACCTGACCTTACATCCCACTATATATATATATATATATATTCTATTATATATATATATATATATATATATATATATATATACTATATATATATATATATATATATATATATATATATATATATATATTCTATTAAGAAGAGACCTAAGCAAAAATATTTTTGACTCATACCAAGTGCAACATAGACATATCAACCAAAGTAATTGAGAATGTACTAATTTCTCAGGTCCTAAGAATTTCAAGAATTTGCAGCAACAATTTGGACTTCAATTACCACATTAATATACTATTAGAAAGTTTTCTAGAGAACGAAATTCCTTCTTCTTTCATCAAAAAAACTTTAAGAAAAATTATTCTGAATAATAGAGTAAGGTTGGCAGATCTGCTTTAATTTTCTACACAGTTAATAATATGATTCTGACCAATGAAAGCCGTTTGGAAGTTGGCTAGATGATGCCTATTAACTACTAAAAGGAACCTTAGTGCTATGGATATGAAAGTCCTATTAAAATAAAAAATTAAATAATATAGACAAAATCACAAAAAAACCCTTAAAAATCTGTTTATAAAATAAAATAAAAATAAATATAAAAGAAAACTAGTTATTCACTCACTAGAATAGCTATACTAAAAATAGTAAAACTAACATTAAAATTAATAGGATTCTGAATAATATATAGAAGCTCACTAAGGTGATTAAATACATGCAAAGATTATTAAATACACTACCGGTGTATTTTATAATATTTCTCATGTATTCTGGAGAGTTAATTCTGCTCTTTCTGATCATACAGGTCCACAGTCTTAAGTATATATATATATTTTTCTCTGGTTAAAATCTCCGCGAGTTGGATCCTTTCAGTGTGTGGTGGCCCTCAGCCCCACCCACACTGCCCCCCAGTGACTAGGGAGTGGCAGAGGTTTGTTGGAATTTTGGGGTAAAGGACGGCCATTTTCCTTTTGTGTGGAGAAAGTTCAGCTGCATAAGAGGTAAGCTCTCTTCATTGTCTTTGGGTTTTAGGTTTTCCAAGTTCAATGTTTGTACTTCTAGTATTTTTTTTCTTTGTTATATTTTGCTTTTTAGCATTTAGGCACTGGCAAGTCTGTTAACTTTTTTGCGGATTTTAACTCTCTCTTTTCTTGGTAACTTTGCGCGTTTTTTAGGAAACTTAGGCCAAGCAGCTGGCCTTTCATAGTTCTTGTACTTTGCGCTGTGTTTTCAAAGTAGTTAAGTTCTTAATAACTACTTAATTATGCACTTAAAGCACTTCTGAAATACTTTGTACATATTGCAACTAATTGTTTATGTCATATAACCTTCACAAAGCATTTCTTTAGTTAATTATTGTCTTTAATTTATTCTCGTTTTTGTGTTGTCAGAAGTTGTGGAGTAGGGGGTTTTAGAATCAATTTTTCTTTCAAGAATCTGACTGAGTTTTAAATAATTAATATTTCCTTTTTTAATTGCAATGTAAGAATTTGGAAAACTTTTGCATTGCTATTCAGGTTTAAATTCTCTCTCAGGCGAACTTGGCATTTCGTTATTGCTGAACATTATTTCTAATTATTATGTCACTCTCACAACTTGAGTTTTCTTTAATCTTCTTCTTTCTGTTTAATCGTAACAGATGAAGAGCATGGGTCGGGCCAGAAAAGTTATGGATGCAAGCTAAATTGTAAACTAGAGCTAGGTCATACAACTCTGTGGAGGGCATGACTTATATATATATTTTTAAAATTTTTTGGTGGGCTAATTACTTGCATCTATGGCTTTGCAGAAACCCATTTCCAACTAGGTCTTTGTGGAAGTGAGAAAATGCTGAGTTTTTGCTGGTCCTTGATAAAGCCAAGGCTCAGTATTCTCGATACTTTCCACATTCAGTTGTTTTATTTTATTTTTATTTTTTTCTCTTTTTACTCACACCGGTAGATACATAACTTTTTCTATGTTGCACTTGGTATGAGTCAAAAATATTTTTGCTTAGGTCTCTTCTTAATAGAATGTGAATTCTGAATTTTCATAACTGCTGCGTTGCGCGTTTTGATCTTCAGGTTATTTTGCAACTTTAGTTTTAAATTCAAACTTTTTCCTTTGTTTTCAGCTTTGCTCTGCAGTATATATATATATATATATATATACATACATATATATAAATACTCTCGTTGAGTTTGCAGAGGCAGAAGGGTTTTTCATCTTGAACTCCTTCTTCAAGAAAAAGCCACACAGGAAATGGACATGGAGACATCCAAATGGGACGACAAATGAAATTGATTTTATTATGTGTAACAAAAAATTCGTCATAGAAGACTGCAGTGTGCTAAACAAGTTCAACACAGGTAGTGACCATAGATTGGTGAGATGTAAGATGCACCTCAACACTAAACTTGAACGTGGCAAGCTCATAAGACAAACAAAATCTATTGACATAACCAACCTTAAAAAACACCATAATACCTTCAAGTTGGAACTGAAGAACAGGTTCTCTGCTTTAGAAGGCCTAACATCGGAAGAAGTGGACATCTCTGAAGTTAACAGAAAAGTAACCAAAGCTCTTATGGAAACAGCAACAAAATTAGCTGGGTCTAAGAACAAGTTGCATGTAAATAAATTATCAGGAAAAACGAAAATGTTGATGCAAAAAAGAAGAGAGATGAGGACAACTAAAGAAGATGTGACTTCCAAAGTGGAATATATAGAGCTATGCAAGACAGTACGAAAAAGTATCACTGAAGACGTAAGAAAGTTCAACTGTGAACTAGTGAGGAAAGCAATTGAAAACAACCAAAGCCTAAAGATAGCAAAGGGACATCTCAGTAAGGGAAGAAAACAGATTATGGCACTGAGAAAAGAAGATGGTTCTGTAACAAGAAATAGAGGCGAAATTTTGACAAGAGTGAAAGATTTCTACTACAAATTATATGAAAGGGATGATACATGCACTCCAGACATCATGAAAGATACCAACCAGTACCAGAGTTCCTCCAGTCCTTCCAGCAGAAGTTGCACATGCAATCAAGAACATGAAGCGGGGAAAAGCTCCAGGAGAAGATGGAATTACTGTAGACATCATACAAGAAGCAAGTGGAGAAATCGAAACAGTACTCGCCCAAATTTTCACTCGATGCCTTAATGAAGGAAAGATTCCTGAGGATTGGAACACCGCTACAATGATCCTGCTACATAAGAAAGGTGACATTGAGGATCTCGGAAACTACAGACCTATCAGCCTCCTATCAGTGGTTTATAAAATCTTCACTAAAGTTCTTTCACACCGCTTGAAGGTAACACTGGACATGGCTCAACCGAGAGAACAAGCTGGATTCAGGAGTGGCTACAGCACAATAGATCATATCCATGTGCTGAGAGAACTAATTGAAAGAGCGAGGGAATATGAACTTCCATTGTGCATGGCTTTTATCGATTATGAAAAAGCCTTTGATTCGGTGAAACCATCAGCAGTTACAATGGCTCTGAAAACCTGCGGTATTGAAGATGCATACATTAATATTATTAATAACATCTATGAAAATGCAAGTGCAAAGATTAGGCTGTTTGAAAATACAACACACATAAAAATTGGAAAGGGAGTGAGACAAGGTGACACCGTATCTCCGAAGCTCTTTAATGCCACATTGGAGGGTGTTTTTCAGTCACTGAGCTGGGAAAACAAGGGGATAAAGATTAATGGAGATTATCTAACCCACCTTCGTTTTGCTGATGACGTAGTCATTTTTGCAACTAGCCCATCAGAGCTGCAGAGTATGATCCAGGAACTTGCTGACAAGAGTAAAGAAGTGGGATTAAAAATGAACTTTCAGAAGACAAAAGTGATGTTCAATGCTTTTACAAGAAATGAAGATTTATCGATTGATGGAGAAAAGCTGGAGATAACAGACACGTACGTTTATCTTGGACAGCAGATATCAAGTGAGGGTCACATTGATGAAGAAATTAATCGGCGTACAAAACTTGCCTGGAGAGCTTTTGGAAGAAACAGCATAATTTTCAAGAGCAATATGCCATTATGTCTTAAAAGAAAAGTGTTTGATCAATGCATCCTTCCAGTGCTTACGTATGGTGCAGAGACGTGGACCTTAACTAAAAGAGGCATACAAAGGCTGCAGACAACTCAAAGCAGCATGGAGAGGTGCATGCTTGGTGTAACCAGGAGAGATAAGAAGAGGAACTCGTGGATCCGAAAAATGACAAGAGTGGAAGACATCATGATCAGAGTTAAATCCCTGAAATGGCAATGGGCTGGACATACTGCCAGAAGGACAGACCATCGATGGACAGCCGAAATTTTAGATTGGATTCCAAGGGACAGGAAAAGACCCAGAAGAAGACCACATGGGAGATGGGTGGATGAAATTCGAAAGTATGCAGGGGTGACATGGAGGAGACTGGCACAAGACAGACCGTTGTGGAGGAAACTTGGGGAGACCTTCGTCCAGCAGTGGATTGATAATGGTTGACAATGATGATGATGATGATATTATCACAGAATTAACAGCATCAAAACAGGGTTTTAAACTGAAAACCTTTCTGGAAGAAATTGTGCTTGATGATGAAGGAAATGCATCATTCCATGGGCATACAGTTAAATACAGTAAAGATCTTAATTTAAAATCTGAGAGTATGTGTTCATTGTTTCGGCAAAAGCCTGTTAAACAATTACATGCACATTTTGAAGAGAAAGACTGTTAAGTGGCCTGCAACATATCCAGAGTTGCATAAAAATAAAATGTATCTGCGTACACAACCATTGAAACATAAAACTTGCTGCAAACCCACGAATCATGATAAAAATAGAACGAGATAATTTAAAGAAAAATTAATATAACAGTAAATAATTATTTGAACATTACAGATTCCAGAGAGGACAAAAGTACATTACAACTGAATCCGCAAAAATGTGTGTAAAATGGACCTTAAGCCAAAACTTTAAAATATTGGACTATGAACCTCATAAAAACAAGAGACTAATTAAAGAAAGTTTTTATATCTAGAAAAGCAGTTCTGTTAATGAACCTTCAAAAATTATATATAGCATTTTCAACAACTTAATTCAAAAATAGTACTTATAAAATACATAAGGAAAATATTTTATTTTAATAATTGCAACTGCAAGAGTAACCTGGCAATAAAATTTAGAAAATCTTTCTGTGTAAATGAAGCTTTTGTTACAGTTCCTATATATTGAGAACAGGCTTTGATAAAATCAAAAGGCCAGAAACATCTGCAAAAACAAAATAACTTTGTCGGAAGATGTGGAAAATAGTTGAACATTCTCATGTTAAGATAGAATTAAATATATAAATCTTAGTAAAGCCTTGAGTAAGTGTTTTAATTGCTGTAATAACATTTTTATTTTTTAATCTACAAGCAAAAACTATCTGCAAAATCTGCTAATAATTTGCAAACTATCCACTATGCATGTATGTCTATATTCTGCGACTCTGAACATATCATTGGTTCTTTCTTTCAAAGACAAACAGAAGTGTGTGCATACTGTTTGTGAACTCTTCAAACACTCGGATATTTTTTAAGGAGAAGAACATACACTTATGACTGAGGTCCAAAGCCTAGATAAGGTGTTGTGCAACAGCAACAAAGAATTTTTGGTTTTAGAAAATACTAGATTTGTACTAAAGAATGCCGAAGATATTCCTCATGTTGCCACAATCAACAGTGGACTGTGAAATGGGCTTTTCACACCAAAACTTAATAAAGACTCATTTAAGGAGCAGACTCAAAGTGATAAATTTGGAACATTTAATGGCTATAAACATTAATGGTTCCAAAATGGAATAATTCCATTTTGAGGAAGTGCACAGGTAATGGGCAAAACTTTCCCACAGAATTCAGTATTTGATTAGTCTATTCTTCATTTATGTATTTTGAATAATTCTGTGGTTTGGTACTAAACAGGCCAACGCCAAATTTTGCTTTGGCAATGCCAATGATATTTAAAAGTTAATGTAGAATCTTTTTATGTGATCGTATTTGTGGATTTCTTATGTTTTGATGTGAACCATCAATCAATATTGCACGACTTATATGAAAATAGTTATTAGATGAAACTTCTATAAGTAATAAAGTGCAATATTTCAACATCTGCAATTTTTGTTTACACAGGTCCTTTGAGAACCAAGCCACAGAATAAAAACCCAATTTTTTCAATCAATTTGAAAATTATCCTGTCAACAATTCTTTATTTAAAAATTTTATAGGTAGTAAATGAATTCAAAATTGAAAATAAGTGTTTATATTTCTTTGTATTAGGAATCAGGATCTATGACATAATATTTTGCTGCTTAATTGTAAACAATCTGTAACTAATTGTTTTTGTACTACTGTAACACTTTATGGTTTCTATATTTCCAATGGAGAGTGGAAAAAAATAATTATCGATTTCAGATTACATTTGGCAAAAAAAAAAAAAATGTAATTTGGCGAATAGGTTGGTAAAAACTTTTAAAAAGCCACCGCAACCCCTAAGTTAGTTTATTCAAATTCTACAGTCAGCAAAATAGAATATATTACTTCTGATAAATGTGAAACAATGCTAGCAGGTGTATCTGTCTTAGTGACGTGTCTTTGCGCCATTTGTGGATTGGCTGCGTCTTGAATGTATTTGAAGATACAGATGAAGGAAAAAAAATTTGTTTCATTATCAAGGCCCTTTCTGTTCATACATATACAGTATATATATCCCATCAAAGAAGATATTTTAAACTTGCCAAAATCTGACATTGCAAAATGGATAAAAAGACATCAAGTGGATTCCCTACTGCCTACAAAAAGATACTGAAAAAATTGGGAACACTTCCATCCAGGGCAAGAAATTTTAATTTTGCCAACACGGTTAAAATAAGAGAGAAAACATATGCTGATTATGGCATTTACAGTAGAGTGTGATTGTTTCCCAGTTTGAAGTGAGCAGTCTAAATACAAAATAACAAAGCATCACACAGAAAACATTTTCCTGTAATGCACTTGATGCAAACTTTGCTCTTTATTTTACATAAAAATAGTTTTCTTTAGTGGTTAGTTACAATATAAAATTGTCATCACTGAACAAGAAGATACATTTTTTTAAATTTTAAAATTAGATATCAATGCCAAGTTCAAATGCATTAAGTAAACTCTTTTCAGAAAATAATATGTACCCTTGTTTAAAGCTGAACTGCTAAGATATTAGTATGAAAGTTTTCATATTTTTTACAAATATTACATAAAATGATTTATAAACAAGAGTAACCCATCACCAAATGTAGTGCACATGCATTCCTTTTTGTTCTGCTGGTTGGCTAGATTATAAAGCTTCACTATTGAGCAGTGGAACATGCATATTTTAGTCATATAGTAAATTTACAGAGCATGTAAATTTAACAATTCCTTGTAACTATTGATGCCCTTCAATTGCCACCATCAAACAACACATTATCATGATGTCATGTAATTTCACATATATTTTTTTTAAATCAAAATGTCACTTCCGAGAAATTTAAGGTCGAATTTTTAATTGTGTGACCTTGAAATTAATTTCTTTTAATTATGCATTAAGTAATACAAGTAAAAAACCTCATCACTCTGTATTAAAAAGAACTTGAGTTATAAGTACTTTTATGATAAAAAAATATCAAAATTTGGCAAATTTCTTGAATTTTATTACCTCATATCTCAGGAAACTTAAAAGCTATTGTGCTAAAAATTGGCACACATTCATTTCTTGTGTATATCAACAAATCTACAAATTTTCATAAAAATCCAAAGGGGTCAGGTTGAAATTGCTATTTTTCTGTGTTGATTTGAAATGGAATGACCCCTTAGAGTTCTCCCTCCCACTCCTAAAAAAAAATCTACGAGTATATGTTACTGCCCCCCACAAAGTTGACCTATGATTTTTTACCTTAAATATGTCCGATAAAGTTTCCTATGAGATAATACTCAAATGAAAACTGGCACACTCTATTCCTCCTGAACTTTGTAATCAGATATAGTAAATTGATTCATCACTCCACACACAAATCAGGTGAAGTTGCCTATTCCTACTACAGTAAAACCTCTCAATAGTAAACACCCTGGGATTTCAACATCTGTCTGCTATTAGGAGGAGTCCACTATTTGGGAGGGTGACTTCTGGACTAGTTTGACTTACAATACAAAAAACTTTGAATATTAAATATCAACGCACATGTAATATAACTATGATTTTTGATTAAATGTTTTATTTTTCAGCTATTGTTTTATAGTGACAAACAATGCCATACATGGAAACATATATACTGTACATGAACAGTATTTTAATTTCAAAATACAGTACATACAACATATGTATTTTGATACATTTAAACATAAGTACTTAACAAAAGAATATATCAAGCCATAAATTTTAAAATGTACATTCTTACCACTTATTATTTAATTAAATCATCAGCAATTTTTGGTTGCAAAAGATCTAATGAAAGCTATTTTTGTTTTCAAGTTTTTGGCAATATGAAGAATGACACCCATATCCCCTGTGTGCACAAAAAAACTCTTGCGACTTTTCACTACACTTTACAGCATCTTTTTACAAAATCGCAAACTTCATCTAAATATACATAATATCTAAGGTATTGTTTACCTGATATTGACAAAGTATATCGCACGTTGTTGCTCTGTGAGGCACGTGCTCCTAGCACGAGAGAGGTCGATTATGTTACAGGTTTTTGGTTAGTTAAAATTTTTTTTTAGAAATAAAACAATTAGGTTATATATTTTCAGTTCAACATTCCTTCATTCGCACAATCAAACGTTTTAAATTTACTACTAATTAAAAGTTTGTAGTAGAAAAAGTTACATTCATTGGGTCGGGAGACATCTCACAAGGGGTTGATCGTCACGTTGTTACAGCGAGCGCTTTCGGTCACATTGTTACGCTGTTATGGCAAGCGCTTTCAATGTGACGATGAACCCCTTGTGAGAAGTCTCCTGACTCGATGAGTATAACTTTTTCTACTACAATCTTTTAGTTAATACATACATACATATCACTAAGCTGTTCTCTGAGATTCAGAGGTTAGCTCCAAAAAGAAATACAGACTTCCAGATATTTTTTCTTATTGTTGTCGTATCAAACTTCGCCATTTGCAGCGATCTTGACATACAACTCGTGCTTCACTAATATCCATTACACGCCGTACACAAGATCTTTTATACTTCATACTCATAATCTTTTTCTCATGCAGACACTCCTGAATCTGATCCACCCATGTCTTCCTTGGCCTTCCTCTGCCTTTCCTTCCCGCCACTTGGGCGGAAAAGATTTTCTTAGTAAGCATTTCATCACTCATTCTTTTAATATGGCCAAACCACCGAAGCATATTGGTCTCCACCTTGCTAACAACATTTTGCTTTACATCACACAACTGCAATACATCTTCATTTCTCACACAATCAGATCGTGTCTTGCCACAAACCCCACGTAAGTAACGCATTTCTCCAGCACACAAACGACTCCTATGTTTCTTCTGCAGTACCCAGGTTTCACTGCCATACATCAAAGTAGGAACAATTACAGTTTCATACACAGCCATGCGAGACTCTCTAGAGAACCCATCATTCCTGTGAAAACCTCCCAGAGCAGCTATGATATTCAAAGAAGAATTCACTCGCCTACTGATTTCACCATCAAACTTGTTCTCTCTGTCAAACATGCTTCCTAAATACACAAACTCACTCGCCTGGTCAATCACAGTGCCATTTATGCTTACATTACATTTCGTGCTACCCGTTCCTCTCTCAAACACTATAACTTTGGTTTTTCCCTTATTTATACTCAGTTTGAATTTCATGCAAACTTCGTGCATCCGAGTCAACATACTCTGCAACTCACTTTTGCTATCTGCCAACAGAACAGTGTCATCAGCATACAGCAATCTGCACACACGGATATCACCAAGACATAAACCACTATTATCTATTCTGGCATCACACATACATGCATCCATAAATATATTAAACAGCCATGGTGACATTACACAACCTAGCCTAACTCCTGCACCAATAGAAAACCATTTTGATACAACACCATTCACTCGTATACAAGCTCTACTACCAGCATACATGGCTTTTACACTATTAAGTAGATTCCCAGTAACACCATATTCATTCAATACCTTCCACAAAAGTGTCCTATTCACTCGGTCGTAAGCTTTCTCTAAATCTATGAAGGCAGCAAAAACTTTCTTCCCAACAGCCAGATACTTTTCAATCATCGTACGTAATGCAAAAATCTGGTTAGTGCAGCCTTTACCAGGCATAAAACCACTCTGAACATCCCACACTTTCAATGAAAGACCCCGTACTTTTTCAATAACAACCTTACCAAACACTTTCCCTGGCACACTCAGTAGGCTAATACCACGATAGTTCTTGCATTTAGTCTGATCACCTTTTCCCTTATACAAGGGAACAATGATAGCATCCTTCCAATCCTGAGGGACCATTCCTAACTCCCAGCACAACTGGCAAATTTCAGTTAACCAGTCAATTACAGAGTCACCACCATATTTCAACATCTATGCAGTTATGCCATCAACTCCCGGAGCCTTACCATTCTGAAGAGATTTTAGAGCTTAACACACTTCTTCTCTTGAGATCCCACCTGTGCTTTCATCCCTCATTGTGACATCATCTGCATCTGTCTTAGAATCATCTTTGCTTTCCTGATCTAATAACTCACAGAAGTATTCATCCGATCTGTCACTTAACTCATTGGAGTCCCATATCATTTCCCCAATCTCATTCTTCACACAACTTACAACTTTGTTTCCCCTATTTTTCCGGAGTCTCGTGTACTTCCAGAAGGACTTCCTATCTTTCCAAAAAGCCAGTTCATGCCTTTCCACTTTCTCCTTCCCATCTTTTGCCTTACTGTGGCGAACTAGCTTAGCAGCTTCACGCTTCTTACGGTGATATTCATCCACAGAGACTCTACCCTGCAACATCCCCAAATAGGCTTCCTTCTTTCTCTTTACTCCCTCTTCAATCTCACTATTCCACCAAGCATCACCTCTATTGTTACCCACTATTGTGGTGCCACAGACCTCTTTAGCAGCAGTGACAACACAGTTCTTAAAACATTCCCACTTCTTTTCTACATCCCTCTCACCAGACTTCAGATCCTTCAGTCGTTCTCTGAGTAGGTCAAAATACTGCTGATGATCTTCAAGGAGCCTATCAACCTTTATTCTTTCTATTCTAGGTCTCTTCCTATTCCTTTTCCTCCAACCAACATTAAGTTTCACTCGTGACACTACCAAGTAATGATCAGAACCAACATCTGCACCTCTCATCACACGGGTGTCAACAACTAAGTGTTTCAAACACTGATCGTAGACAACAAAATCTATCACACTCTTTTGACCAAGAGTACGATTTTCCCAAGTATATGTGTGTATATACTCGTGGTTGAAAAATGTATTAGATACACACAAACCATTCTCAATGCAGAGTTCATTTAATGTTTCACCATTATCATTCACACAAGGATCATTAAGCTTACCCAGAACATTGTCAGAAATTGCATTCTGCACACCTACTCTAGCATTGAAATCCCCTGCTATTATAACTTTTTCTTTAGCACCAAACTGGTAAAACAGCTTTTAGCTCATTCCAGAAATCTTCCTTCTTATCAGAAGGTTCTGAGTCACAAGGAGCATACACTACAACAATTACAATTCTCTGAAGTTTCACTTTCAAACGAATCCAGAGAATTCTCTCACTTATGCAACTATAGTGAATCAAGTTGTTCTTCATCTTTTCACTTAAAATCACACCCACACCAGCCTGTCCTCTCATATTATCCAATACTCCAGACCACACAATCACTGTGCCATTCACTTCTTCTACCCCAATTTCCTTCTTTTTGGTTTCACTTACACACAGCACATCCAGTCTATACTTATTCATCTCCTCAATCACCTCACTCATCTTGCCATTTATACCTCTAGTATTCTATACACCAATCTTATATTCACTCAGCCGAGATCTCTTTCTCATACGCCGTTTAGAAAGTCCAGGTCGATTCCGTGGTGGGCCGTCCTTCTCAAGTGTGGTAGGTCCAACATATCCCACACTTGAGCCATTCTTAATATTTCTTTTTGTCTTTTTAATCAGGTAAGTACATCAGTGTGGGGGATTAGCCCACAGCTCAGGGTTCCAGTTGGTCATTCAACCTAAGGATTCTGGAACAAAACCCAGTGAGTTGGGGTCTTTTCGCCAATGTCACACAGAACTAGCTTGCACCTCTCTAAAATTCACAGAGGCCCTAGTTGCTGTTGTGTGTGCCATTGTTACCACGGAGCGCCCCGAGGAGGCAAACCCACCCCGTAACATAATCAACTCTCTCGGGCTGGAAGAACGTGCCTCACAGAGCAACAGTGTGCAAAATACTTTGTCAATATCAGGTAAACAATACCTTAGATATTATGTACTTTTAATCTAAAGCACGTTTATAACATATAAGACAACCCTTAAGGTTGCCTCATGAATTACATATTTTGTAATTAACTTCATCTACAACTGCATCAGATGCTTTCTCAATCAAATCATTTTCTTCCAGTGTTTTCAAAGCAAAGAACTTGGGCATAGTGTTTGTTGCCTCTTTGATATACATATCTTCAACTGTAATGAAATTGTTCAGATTTCTTTCACTCTTCAGTTCGAAAATGGTATCTAAATCCTGTTCTTCTAGATAGACAATGAATATCCCATTTTGTTTGAAGGAAGATTTTTGCCCACTTCTATGAAAAGATCAGCCATATTGAAAACACAGACCAGTAGTTTTTGTAATGACAATCTGGAGAACAAAAGAAAAAAAATATTCTATTTCCATCCAAAGAAGCTCAACGGAATCTTTGCGGCAAAAATTCATCATTTTTTTCCCTTGAACATTCACGTTTTTAACTGTCCAAGAACACATTCCACCATTTAAAGGTAACATACAGAACCATATATACTTTAGGAAACAAAAAAAAAAAAAAAAAATCACAAAACTGTCCACTAAATGGAGGTGTTTGCTATTGAAGACTATTAAGGAGGTTTTACTGTACTCACATACCAGGAAAGGAAAAGAATCACAATATGACAACACACACCAAACTAATGTCTCATCAGGAATTTCAGAAGCTAATACTAACTATACTGCAGTCCAAAACTTAAGGACAAGGTACATTTTGATCAATCAAAATCTGGAAAAGTGGTTTTACCATTGTAAGTGGTACTAATGGCACTAGCAATACTAAAAGGAAATGTAAAACATAAAAAATCATGAGCACATGTAAGAGAGATAGAAACAGAACAAAGTGTTACAGAGATACAGGCTCCTCTGTCATCCAGTGACAGTCTTCCATCAGCACTGTATAAATAGACTACAGGGATATTCCTCAGTAGGGAATATGACCACTCTGCATTGCAATGAATGTTTAGTGCTAGTGTGTTGTGCTTTAGCATGAAGTGGTTTAGAAGCTTTTGGAGTAAATTGTCCCACTCCTACTGGAAATTCTCCTATGTAAGTGTTGGATTGGCTTTCCATGGTGGATTACTTTGTGCAACATGTCTCCCCAAAGCATCATATGCCAGTTTAACTGGATTGACATCAAGGGAGTGTGTTGATGACTTGATTCCATGGATATCCTCACTAGCCAATTGTTCACCCACAGCTGCTCTGCTGTGTTATCATCCATAAAAAATAAATCTGTGCCCACAGTACTATGGAGCAGATGACCATGGTGAAGAATCACATCATTGCAGTACTTCTAACCCTTGATGTGTCAACTGTAGTTCAGTATATCCATTAACCATGATACCTGCCCACATCATAATGTGCGATCACCACAGCTATACCATTCAACGATGATGCTGGAAACTTTCCTTTAGACCAACTGTCACTTGAAATCTGACAAAAGCAGCTTTCATCTGTGAACATTACCTTGGCCCCATTGCTCTGAAGACTAGTCAACATGAGACATACAACACTGATGGTGGACGATATGGTGTGTGCAGAATAACACATTCAAGTGTTTTGACATGGTTTATCACAACACTCGCACACCTGCACTTGCTTGAAAATGATTAGCTAAGTAGCCAACAATACTTTTCAACTCTGTTCTGACATTACAGCTAGGTAATGGTCATCCTGCTGTCTTGTACAGTGGGGAGGACATCCAGCACAACATCTGGCAACAGTTCTCTATCTCCTGAATGCTGGCTATAGCCACGAGACTATGCTGTGTGCTACTCCAAACTATCTGGCAACATTGTTTGGTCACAGTCTAGTTATCTTCAAGTTGGCCAAAAATTAGGTCTCAGATAAAATCCTTCTTATGATGTCTGCGAGACATTTTGTTATCTCAGATGCACAGTTCCTTGCTCCATCCCAGAAACACATTTAAAACAAAATGAACTCATATGAGACACAGCTCAGCCTCCTGTCTATACACTGCTCAGAAGTTGTCCCATGCTCACAGCAAATTTGCATGTAGGCTCTAAATCGTGGAATGTTTTCATATGTCACACCACACTTGTGTGCTTGACGCTCTGTAATCAGAATCCGTGATTTTCCTTAACTGTATTTAATCAGCAGACAACAAAAATACAAAAACACAGCACTAACTATCCATCAATTCCAGCCAGCTTTGCACTAGTCTACATGGTATGGCAATCTCTTAGTGTGGTTTGTGGTTTAAAATGTGTTGTAGTTCAGCAAAGAAACAAATTGCTGAAATTTTGGGATTAAGTGCTGGCCTTGTGTAAGAGCAGCATATGCAAATGATCGCTGTACTGGAACTAAATGCATTGTGATGATACATCACTATAAATTTTAGAATTTACTAGAAGTACACTCACTGACATGTATTAGCACAAAATATACATCTGGATGATCATTTGAACTTTCTGTTAAATCATTTGTTATTTCAGCATAACTGTTAAATTACTTTTACCAATTTAATTAGACAACATAAAATTTATATTAATATCTTCGAAAACCTCATAACTGTTTTGAGGAAAATAACTATTCTTCAACTACACTAGCCTGTCTTAAATTCTAAAGCCAATTTTCATATTATAAAATGAAAGATGCTACTTTTGAGAGAAAAATTTCCTGAGGGTCATTCCACAGGAAATCACCAGATTAAAAAAAAAATTGCAGTTGTGGGTTTCCTCCTTTCTTGGTAAACCTTCCACGTTCGGCACAAAAATAGTTTTATGAAGCGACGATAGATGGCCACACGTTATCGCTACATCGTGAAGCGTTTCGTTACGTTGTGAAAGTGGCAAAGGAAGTGAATAATATGGATGAAAGGTGGCGCTTAAAAGGACCTTTTTGAATGTTGATTGTGGCATGTGTGAAATATTTATTTTAACGGAAGAATATGAAACTGTGTAGCTAGCAGAATAAAAGCAAGGAAAGTTTTATCACAGGAATCAGGACTTCAAAGCAATGTTCAGAGGAAAGACTGCAATTCCGTCGGAATAAATATTCCAGAATATGGTCTGCCAAGTACATTTACATTGTGAGGCTACCATAAACTGTGAGACTAGTTGTCTGCAATACGAATACCAGTCGCTGACTGTCTCAGTGGATGTGGCCATGTGAGGTTTCTTCAATCGCCTCATCGTAAGACAATCCTTTGGTGAAAAAATGTGAGAATCATCACTCCATCAATAAGAATCTCAGCATAAAAAAAAAACACGTACCAAGTGTGTGGGAAGAGTACTCATCATTCCCTGAAGAGTACTTCTTCTGACACATGAATTGTCCTAAACGATGAGACGCATCGACACATAGAGTCATGAGATGGCTGAATGCATTTCACAAGCAAGAAGAGAGGAGAATAGATGAAGTGCTACTGTGGCGCCATGTATTATTGCTTTCGAAACTAGTGGGACCAGACGTGGAAGTTTAGGCCATTTCTTTATATCCCTGCCCTTCCAAATGAGCTAAAATAAGGGTTATCGTTAATTAACACAAATTGAGTAATTGTGGAGATAATGACAAGTAATTGGTGCTTAAATAAAGGTAATAACCTGTACATTTATATGTAATAACCTCATTTCCATAGCATAATAATTCATCAGGTTGTACGGGGGTTAAGGTCACAGTGCCGATTTCGCCACTTTTTGGCAGCATTTTTATACCAGAAGGGTACTTATACACAAAGTGAATATTTTTTAAGCAATCCTCATATGTTGCTAAGAATGTTAAACATATTTCAATTTGTGTTATGTTTTCCTTTTTTAATCAGAAAATATTTTATAACTGCAACATTGCTAAAATTTCCATTCTTGGGATACAATAAATCAAAAAGGGTAGCAGATAAACACCTTATTTTATCTGAGGACTATCTTCTATTGCATATCTAAATATTCTCAAAATTTTGTTGTGTGTTTCAAAATAGTTTCTGAAATAATGATAATGCAAATTTGCCCTTCGTGGTATGCAATATAGGCATACTTGTAGCACTTAATCTAACATGAAATAGTTAGTAATACATGCATTTAATAAATATGTTAACTTTAATACATAAAAAATGTATGTAATTGTTTTGTAAAGTAATAAGGCCGGTCATTGTTACTATGCAACTGCAATACTCCCCTCCACCCCCACCCCCACCCCCCATTTGTTTCCAAAAAAAATTCCTAATTCTTATTTACATTCATGTTGTAGGTCTTTTTGCTAAAATATTGGGTTGTCAGAGAAGTCATGACGTATTTTGGCACCCGATGGTGGTTGGGCGGTTTTGGAAGTACTAGAGGCATGCGCAGCTCTCTTATCGCTATGGCATTCAACAGGTGCCAGTTCTAGCTGCAGTTTAAAAGGAATAGTGAGCAATTTGGTTGATTTGCAGAGATTTGACATCAAGTTGAAGATAGAAGACCAAACTGTGCATTTTCACCATATCTTACTGTTTTATTTCCGTAAAGGGAAGAACGCGCGTCAAGCTTGTAAAAAGTTGCGCAAAGTGTACGGTGATAATGCTCTACAAGAACGACAGTTCCAGCGGTAGTTTGCAAAATTCCGTGCTGGTGATTTTGACCTCAACGATGCTCCTCGATCCGGGAGGCCAACTGAGGTTGATGACGACCAAATCAAGGCATTGATCCAGTCAAACCCACGTTACACGACATAAGAGATAGCAGACACATTACACATCCATCATTCAAGCATTCATGACCACCTGAAGAAGTTGGGATACGTAAGCAAGCTCGATGTGTGGGTTCCTCATGAACTCAAAGAAGCTCAATTGACGGCGCGTATAAACATCTGCGATATGCCCATTAAACGTGAGGAAAACTATCCTTTTTTGAAGCGACTGATAACTGGTGACGAAAAGTGGATTGTGTACAACAATATGCTGTGCAAACGGTCTTGGTCCCGACGTGCTGCTTCGCCTCAAACAACATCCACAGCAGAATGCATCAGCGGAAGATTTTAAAGGTGTCACGTTTTTCGAGCTCCTACCACGGAACCAAACAATCAATTTGAATGTGTACTGTCAGCAATTGGACAGTTTGAAGGAATCCATTATCCAGAGCTCGTTCATCGTAAAGGTGTTGTGTTCCATCAGGACAACGCGAGATCACACACAAGTTTGATCACCTGCCAAAAATTATTGGAGCTTGGGTGGGATGTGTTGCTACACCCAGCATACTCGCCTGACCTTGTGCCGTCAGACTTGCACTTGTTTTGCTCTCTTCAACAGTTCTTGTATGGTATAATGTTCAATTCAGATGAGGCTGTAAATCAGCACCTTGTACAGTTTTTCACCACGAAAGACAGGTCCTTCTACGAACGAGGCATTCTGCAGCTCACTGAAAGATGGCAAAAGGTTATTGAACAAAATGGGCATTATATCATTGATTGATCTTTGTTCTTTCTATCAATAAATTACCTTTGCAAAACATGGCTAAAATACGTCATAACTTTTCCAACAACCCAATATAATGTCCTTGGCCAGTTTTAAGGGTTTTAGAAAAGTGATGCAATCGTAAACTAACATGTCATCATTCATGACAGTCTGATATGTTCATTTGAAGGACATAAGCTAAATTCCGAGGTTACCCACTTTCTTTTCCCAAATATCATTCAGGAGGTTTTTTTCTCATGTATACATTTCCAAAACATACTTTTATTTCCTACTGCATGGTTTTGAGGCTCAAGTACATTTCCTTTAAAACTCACGCAAACTCCGATTTTTGTTTCCAGAATAACTATATGCATATTCAAATGTATCAATCACAATTACATGACCACTTACTCTTTTAAAAACTCATATCTAATTTTAAAAAGTCCAATTTAAAAAACCTGTATTACACACTTCCTAAAACTTCAAAGTTAAAAGACTTTAATCCATAATTATTTACAAACGAAAACCCTTAGCTATCGAACAAACCTGACCATAACATATACTACGACCCTCAATCATATGGGACCCCTCCCCACACAGCAAGAACAGTTCTTTCCAAGCACTTTTAGCCTCCGCCAAGGCCATTATCAAGGTGTGGTCTCAACTTGGATCTGCTGTCACTGCCCTCCAACGCAGCAAACATTCTCGTTCACGCAAGGAGGTATAATCTCTTCCCATTCCTCACAGATCAGCCGCAGTGGCGCCATCTATCGGATGATCCAACATAATATTATTTTTTTGTATCTGCAATATCTGTTTGACAGTTTATTGTAGTTATTTTATAAAATTAATCTTGTAATATATCATAATAATTAAATTACATTATTTTTTTTTCCCTCTCTTCCTTTTTGTTCCCATCTAATCAATTCCTTCCAGTATATGTTTAAATTATTAGGATCATTCAAGTTGCACAGCCTGTGTCTGTTTTTCTCAATCAATACTGTTCCCGGTAGTCTTAAATGCGTTTCCATATGACAGTTCTTGATAAGTTTTATTTCATCAAACTTTGGGTATTATTTTTGTTTGATACAGTACTGGACCAATGCAGTTTTTGCTTCTTCTATCTGCCAATTTCTTAGATGCTGTTGTACACGGTGTTTTAGTTTTCTTGATAAGTTTTATTTCATCAAACTTTGGGTATTGTTTTTGTTTGATACAGTACTGGACTAATGCAGTTTTTGCTTCTTTTATCTGCCAATCTTTTAGATGCTGTTGTACATGGTGTTTTAGTTTATTTTTAGTGCTTTCTATATATGACACTGCGGGGCTTATACAAATTTTGATTAGAATGGAGAACCAAAATAAATTAAGCTAACTACAGTTCAGCATTAGTCGTTGGACCAAAGAGACACTGGTTGGCTCTACCCTCCTTTTGTAATCTTGAAGGAAGCACTGATAACAATTTTGATGGTCTATCTTCTCCACACCCTTATCCACGTATAAACATGGAGCACAAAGCAATCCTATGGCAGAGATGTTCCAAAATCCCTGTCCCCACTCATGTTTATCTTAAAACAAACGATTTACCGGTACTGGTTCATGGATCGAAATGGTAGTTCAAGAGTCAAAATAATTGGTAAGACTTAAAAATGGTGTTTATTCAAGGTGGTGGTATTAATACCTTTGTGCAGTGGACGATCTGTGGCCAAATAAATATAATTATCTGGTATAACACCCCTTTTTGAGTATGGTTTGATAGGTTACATTCAACCATGAGAGAATTTTTAGGATTATTTCACCCTTAAATTGCTGTTAAAATTTGTTTATGACTGACTCAGTTTTACAATGCATATTTTAAGTTCTCTTTCAGCCAAGAGTTAACAGAACTTTCTTCATGAGGAAATTTATAGGTACATGCGTTTCTTAAGTGGACCACAAGATTAAAATTCCGTTCTAGTTGCTAGTTGCGGTAATCAAATCTGCTACTGCCCCTAAAATAACAAAATGAACTTCACACGTTTTGCACCAGAGTCAAAAGGAATGCAGTTGTTAATTTTTTTGCTCGTTAGGTTTGTTCTCCTCTGGATCATTAAATGTTACATAATAAAACATTGAATTAAAAAATCACTTTTATGTTCTCATTCTTTAAAAACATGAAATCCTCAACAAAACAGGAAACTTTTCATGGCTAAAGAAGCTGGTACACCTACGGAAGGTGCGCATTAATGTTTATACAACTGAAAAGAAAAATGTGTTACTTGATATTACATGATAGGTACGGGGTTTTTGATACTTCACATTAAAAAAGAAAAAAAATCGGAACTGATCTGAAATCAAGTTAACTACACGGATGAAAAATCTGAAGAACGCCCACCCACTCTCTACACTCGAAAACAAAGTATCGACGGCACCCCAAGGAACTCGCTAACGAGATCTAAGAACACTTTAGCAGAGATTAGTAACATTTTGTCACAACTCGGGTTGCGTCCCTGATAACTAACGGAAAAGCACAATGTGAACTCAGATTGCAGACAGCTTCGCAAATGTGATAACAGGATGGCAATGAAAGGAGAGTTATTGTTACAAGAGCAGGGCCGGATGGAGCTCTTGCGGGGCTCACAGCAAAATTTCATTGTGGGCACTAAAAAATAAATCTCATATTTTAATAAAGTCATTTCTGAAAATTATTGTTCGTGAGGAAGACACACGAACACTACTGTAAAGACAAAACGATTATCTCAAAGAAGTATTTGCTTTAAGCTTAAGAAAAAGACCATAATACGGCCTGATAGTTCAGAGAGAGAGAAAAGAGAGAGAGAGGGGGGGGAAGAGAAATAGAGAGAGGAGGGAAGATAGAGAGAGAGAAAGATAAAAAGATAGAGAGAGAGAGAGAGAGAGAGAGAGAGAGAGAGAGGAAGAGAAATAGAGAGAGGAGGGAAGATAGAGAGAAAGATAAAAAGAGATAGAGAGAGGAAGAGAGATAGAGAAAAAGAAAATGAGAGGGGGAGAGAAAGAGAGGGAGAGAAAGAGAGAGAGAGAGAGAGAGAGAGAACGAGAGAGAGAGAGAGAGAGAGAGAGAGAGAGAGAGTAAAAAGTGTTAAAATCTACTATTTTCTTTCCCGGGAGAAGAGGATTAGGTTGCATTGTGACAGCTTATTCACAAAATGATAAAAATATACCTGCTTAGCGAATATTTTCTCATTGCGAATATTTTTGTATAGGAGATATAATAAGGTTCCTCTAAAATAAATTGGTATAAACAGTTTTTACCCCTGATACATGTTTAGTGCAGTGGCGTTTCCTGACACAGAACTAAAGGCGTTAGCACAGACGGAATAATATGATAAGCGTTAATTCTCACGACTCCCACCCTATGTCTTTTCTTCCAACAAATATTTCAATGTTGCTCCGAGCAATTTACGGGTAACTTTAGAAAAAGTCTGAATAAAATTGAATCAAGAAATACAGTGTTCATTACATAAGCAATAGGAAGGCACCTAATCAAGTACATTAACCTACTTAAATATGTATTTACGAAAATAAAGTAGAAATAATTACATAATAAAAATTCAGAAAAACAAAGTGATTACTTACGGTCATTTGAATTCCAGTTTTCGCCGCCCCGGTGGTGCAGTGGTCTAAGGTGCTGGCCTCTGATCATTCGTCCATAAGGGGTCTGGGTTCAAATCCCGGTCAGGCATGGATGTTGTGTTTTGTCTTACGGCACTGGCTCTCTCCCTGCCCTGGAATCAGTTACCCTAAATTAGGGACGGGCAACTGCTTATATTAGCCCATTGAGTTGCTCACGATGGTCATTAAACCTCCAATCAAAAAAAAAAAATTCCAGTTCCATTCTTCGTTCAGCATTAATCAACTTCTTCAATATTTCCCTGTTCTTTTTAACTTTTTCATTGTGCAGCTCGATTTCAACCCTTCTTTGGGAATCAAAATGAATGTCAATTCTAGTAGGGGACGCAATAAATCTGGTGAATTTAAAAAAACTATAAAGATGAATTTCAAACTCACTGTGTTTCTTCACTGCAGTATTCAAATGATTCAAGTCCTCATACCCTTCATGATTCCAAACAGTCTTCTTATTTGAGAACAACAAGCATGTCCAACAGTAAAATTTGTTATCAACATCACATCCGCAAAGCCAGTCTGAAATTTCGTAGAGCTCTTTACGAAAATGTCTCTCAAAACCTCTTCCAGCGCCATTTTTTAGTTTTACATGTGTTGATATTGTGAGATTAGGACATGGTCGGCCACTGTAAATTACTTTTTCCTTTTCTGCGTATGAGAGCAATGAAAAACTACTGTTTAATAGTTTTTTTATTACACTTTCACTATCCATCTTAAATCTTAAAACAACCGAATCCCCAACTTCACTGCCCAAGCAACAATACAATCGCGCTGAACACAGAGACAAATTGAACTTAAGCAAAGCATGTAAGCGTTGAAACCATTTAGATATATCTCATGGTATAAGGTTGGGCTCGCTACGATGTCAGCCTCCTATTGGCTGCTGAAATGACGTTGGCGTGGACGCTCGGGGCTCGGCAGCCAACATGGCAGCTTTGAGCGTCTTGTGGCGTTGGGTTATGGCATACGAAAAGATCGTAATAATCACACTTATTATGATAATAACGAAATAAAAGTGCAAAAAACTGCTCATACATAAATCAAAATCATAAAATCAAACCATCTACCTTCCGTGAAGCGCAACATTTCCAAATTTATTTGCATGTATGTGAACTCACATTTTAATACTTACCGCCAAGCCACTACAAAATAAACATCTACAAGAATTAAGGTTAAACACTGATACTTAATTATTTCTGAAATCTACTTCATCAAAAAATGCCAACAAAGGCGGCGATACGTATCGCTGCCAAATCAATCAGTTCCGTATTGTTACTGTGAACAACACGAAAACTATTCTGTCTCTCTATATATTCACTCTTGAAACATTTTTCAACATTCCTTCATGGTGTGAATGTATATAGCACATAAGCAAGATAAAAGAAACAAAACAAAACAATAAAACAAATATATGCACAAGAAAACCAAGAGTTAAGTGTTATACGTCCTTTTTTTTTTTTTTTTTTTTTTTCAAAATTACTTTTTTCTGTAAAGTTTAATAAGCTTATTATTTTGCTCTAAGTTTAAGAATGTGGTTTTCACTTTAAATCTTTTTACTTTTTTACCAGCATTTGTGCTAGCTGGTTGTTTAGTAGTTTACAGGTTTAGTAGAATTTAATGTTCAAAGATTTTATTAACTTACAAAATTTATATTTGGTGCACTTAAGCAGATGTAATATAGCAGAAACCCACTTTCAAGTCTTTGTAGAAATGAGAGAGGGATCATTTCTGTTTGATCCTGAAGAAGGAATAAGTGATTATTCTCAACATGTTCTACATTACATGTCTCCTTTCATAATCTCACTTTTAGAGTTTACAGTTTTTTAGTTTTAGCCCTCATCAAGGGGAGAATATAGCTCGGTGATTGGGTTTTGATATTCTTCTTTTTTTAGGTTTTTATTTTTAAAATTGTTTGTACACACCCACACACATCATTTCAGAAGGTTGACATTTTTTCTGGAAGTGAAGATATAGAAGCTATATCGAATATCTACTTAAAAAATGATATCTTGAAAAATACACACACACACACACACACACACACACACACACACACACACACCATATATATATATACATACATACACACACACACCATATATACATACATATACACACATGCAATGAAGGAATGGCGAAATTTTTTCATCTTTAAAAACTCTGTCTCTCCTATATATGTGTGTGGTACTTTTTTTTATGTTAATGACTAGCAAATAAGTTAGTATACTCATTACCACTAATCCTGTGCTAATTCAATTCTACAACTTTTCCTTTACCAGATTTGATCCTTAACACAATGTGCCCATGACAGATGTATTGAAATAAAACTTTTCTTTCTCAGATGAGTATATATAATAGCTATCAGAAAAATTGCAAATACTTGCATACATGCATACAAACAATGAAAAATTGAAATAAAAAAAAAACCCTAGCTTCTGATGGCAGAATTCCTTGGCATTATTCCTGCAGGTTGCTTACATTTTCTCCATGGCATGAAAAATCTGGTTTGGCCATGTGCATCCAAGAAACTTTCACTTTGATGAAGTCTGCCAATTACCTGCTTTTCTGTGTTGAGCTTCTTCTGCCTTCCTAACTTTTGCTTTTGCATTTAAATTTCTTAGCCGTATAAAGGTTCGGGTTCTAACATATAACTTTATCACTTCTGTAGGAACATCTGGAAACCTCTGACAAATTTTCACACATAGTTTGTGTACAATCTTGTGTTCCTGGGATAATGAGTCATGTCCATGCACTTCTGCAAACATTAACTCAAACTGGCTAACTTTCCCCAACCATGGATCTGATGGAACAAGCAGGCCACCTCGTGAAAGGGTATCAATCCAGCCAACAGGTACTGATTCTGTAGTTGATGGTGGATTAAGTAGCTGGCCAGTTGGCGTACCCAGCGAACGGTCATATTTTCTTCCTCGGTAAGCTATGTAACCTGCAAGGTAACGAAAGCCTTCTACAGAGCAATCAGAGCCAAAGGGAGTAGCAGGTGGTACTTGAATACCTGTAGAGTCTTGTAGTGTAATATCCCAAATCTCAGTTTCACCTTTAATCATTATCAGGGGTTCTGACATATCAGGTAAAACGGCACTAAACAATTGAGATGTCAAAAAGTAATCATCATCACCACCACCTTGCGCAACAGGAGCAGCACTTGAAAATGGAATGTCACTTACATTGGCACCTAGAAGCAAAAGACGCAAACGGGATTTCACTTCTGTAGGCGACAGATGATCATAGAAGTGGCCAAGCCCATGTATTTGTGAAAAAAAAAATGTCAAGGCTGTCTTGATTGAGTTGAGCAGTTAGGATGTATTTTATGTTCAGAGGCTTCAGGTAAGTGAAGAGTCCCAGTAATGAGCGAATGGTTGTAATGAATCCTTTCTGAAAGGGTAACAGATGTGTTACATTACCTACCTTCATTCCTCGGATGCATGCATGCAGCTGTCGTAGAATCCTCTCTTGCGTTTCACGATGAGTTCCAAATCCACATGCCAGAGACTTCTCATCTGTAGGCCTTTTTGAATTTAGCACATCAAACGATTCGTTCAGAAGTTGAACAAATTTTGCGACGTGTTCTTCATGTGGCATAAGAAAGCGTATTCCTTGTGCAATGTGGTTCGAAAAGAGCTGAGTTGCCAAATATACACGTTGGCAGTCACGGCCCTTCACACTAATGTGATAAAGTGACAACTTGGGGCATATCTTCATCTCACTGCAATCCAGGTAAGGAGCTGTTCAATAGTAGCTTTTGTAATTTTATTACCTGGAAGTGTTAGTCCATCATCGAGAAAATGATTTCTTAGCAGCTGGTAAAGGTGTGGAACATCTGCAAACTCCCAAACTCGTTTATTTGGTATTTGAGGATTGGGGAAGCATGTGTTTGTGTGTGTTACTTGTAATTCCTTCCATACAGCACGACCTTATTAATACCAGTATTATTGCTTGTGGTAAGGTGTAGTGTAGGTACTGCATCAGGCTTCAACACTTTCCTGCTAGTTAACCCAAGTAACTCTGCCTTTAAATCACCCTGGTAGTTATGCTGTGTGAAATGTTGAGAACACACTCTTGCATTGGAAACTTTGAAGGAATCCTTACGCTTACATTTCTGAATCCACAATTTTCGTAGTAATAAATCCTTGATAAATACATGGTACATAATGTCAGTGTTCTTGGTTTTCCTAATTTTCGTAGTACAACAGGCCACTGCACAACCCGGTATTATTGCGTTTCTTACGAAACACAGAAGCAATGAATTTCAGTGATAAATATGTGTAAATATCAAAATAAACAAAACATAAACATAAAACTATACGATATAAACTTCAAGCGGTTGAAAATCAACTGCGTTATTAGAGAAAACTCCAGCACACCAATTGTAAACAAACAGGGATGCAAGAAGTCGAAAGACTGAGCGTCCAGCGTCCACACTACGTCATGCGTGGTTTCAAAATAACCGCGTCTCATACTGCGCAGCCCAAGCGGGACCCTCCTGGTTGAAACTGCATACAACGCCTTCGCTGGTTTGCGCACTTGCGTTACAGTGCCTAGGCACTGTACTTACGTGAGCCAGGTAGAAGACATGGGGGACATGCGCGAACTGAGTCTCGTAAAGCAGCGGAGATAGTGTAGGGAGAGCGTTGCAACGGCTTGGCCTTATCTGGCTGTTTCTTCGGTCCGGACTCCGGACCCCACAGCCTACACGTCATTCGAAACGGAGAGCGCGTTAACGCGACGAACATTTCATAAAAAAAAAAAAAAAAAAAAACCATTCTACTGTGATAGATGAATTATAAAGAAATCCTTCTTTTTGTAATTTTCTTTGGACGTTGACACACAACTTGCACACCCAGAGAAAACGCCACTGGTTTAGTGATTGATTTTTACTGCACAGTGCATGGAGTAACTGACAAATTAGTGACATTCTAAACTTTTATACGTGTTCATTTATGAAAGTTGCCCTTTTTTTTTTTTTTTAATTTCTTGTAATGTTGGAAAAGTGGCCTCCATATGTAGTCCGAAAGTAACTTGGATATTGTTCTTTTTATTTCCTTAAATTTAAGTATCATGTTTCCACACAAATTCTTGGATATATAAAAGTAGGGTACCACAAAATGATGAAATTTATTTTGCTATTTCAGGAATGCGGAAAGGATTAAGGTGGTTGCAAAAATCATTTCGAATCTGCAAATATCGGTGTCCGTACGACGAACAGGGGGTATAATGTATTCAAAAATGGGGAGATTGGAAACAAACAAAAAAAAAATATTTCTTTAAGGGCCTTGCGCCCCAAAAGCTACAAAAAAAAATGTAGTTAATTTTTTTTTTACCGAAAATTATTTTGTTTTCTTAACTGCGAGGCCCCCTAAAGGCGCGGGGCGACCGGGTCCAGCCGGCCCTTCATAAGAGCAAGGCGTGACTTCATTATGCTACTACAAGCACAGCCCCCTACGAACGTACATTTCCTTCGAAAGAGTAAGCGATTGTACATTTCTGTTGCTGCAAAATTGAATGTTCATTGTGGCTAACTGTTATTATACGTATTATATCAACTTTCACCTGAGGTGATGTTACCAAACCTGGGAAGCATGGCACAAATACAGCACTGATCCCAATATCTTCACCTTTTTTAACATGAAGAATATCTATTCTACGATGTGCAGACTACTTCTGACCACTTGTTTCAGATGACATAAAAGCAATACAAAAATCAGGAAATTCTAAACTCACCAACAGGACAGCAACTGCCCTGCTGTGAAAACAAATGGAAAGCAAAGTGAAACTTGAATGCAACACTGACTACAATATATAATAATATTCACCTCTTGATCACTATTGGAGACGCCGTAAAAGAAAGACAAAAATCAGGTAATGCTGAACTCATCGAAAGTACACCCTGTCTTTCTCTGAAAAAAACCGAAAGTAAAGTTGCGAGCGAACTCCGCAACTCCTATAGTGCGGGGAATCCAAGGAAGTTAGAAGTAAGAGGAGTTGGCCACAGCTACTCTCCCTGTGCTTCTGGTGTGACGCCAACTTTTATCAGCTGAGTACGCCAATGCGCCCAACGGAAATTGGCAATCTCAGCGGTCCGCTCTCCCTCTAACGGCAAAAGGAAGAATTACTGTAGTACGGGTAACGTTTTCGGCTCAATGCTTGGCTGTTGGCAAATCGCTCATTACGTTCAGTTGTCGTAGTTTGGTATGTTTTTGCATTCATTCTAGAATTAGAGAGTTGTATAATGGAGAATTCTGTGAAGAAGAACAAATCATATTGTTGTGTCCCGCAATGTCGTTCCCAAGGTTTCGGTTATGTTTTTTACAAGTTAGTATAAACGTTTGTGCCTTGCGTTTGAAATCCTTCCAGTGAAATGCTACTAACCTAGTAACGTCTTTGAATGAATAATAAACAAGGAGCATGTTTTTATTGTATAGTAGTAATTAAAAAATCCGCATTTCTACATAATCTTGAAAACAAATAATTGTTGTTATCCGTATAAATTTAAACTTCATTATGGAACAAGATTTGTAATGTTCTGTCAACAGTCATCTGTTCAAAAACGCAGAACCCAATGATGATCAACAATTACCAATTCACAAACACTTTTAGGAACAGAATGCTCAAAAATTACAAATGTTATTGTTAACAGTATTGAAAATGGGTCCTGGGAAACGTCAAGTGAAACGAAATTCAGCTTTTAATAGTAATCCGGATTAGAACACCCCTGTCGGTATTACTATATCACTTGCCTGAAAATGTAAAAATAAAAATTACCTGTTACAGTAAAGCATTACTGCTACACAGTGCTTACACGTTCCACTTCTGCCCGCTTTACAAGAGCACTCAAATGACTTTATAGAAATTTCACTGTTACTGGTATCTTAAACACCGTTGATGGAGTGAGGCGACGACGTTATTGCCGTGGACTGAATGCAGTGCGAAACTATGAGAATTTCTCTTCCATCTTAATTCCACAAGAAATATGGCCTACATTAACGATCACTTCCCCTTCTTTAATGCATCTTGAATTTTTGGAAGCGTCCACAAATTTCATTATTATTATTTTTTTTGATTGGAGGTTTAACGACCACCGTGAGCAACACAATGGGCTATAAGCAGTCGCCCGTCCCTAATTTAGGGTCGTTGGTATTTCTTTAAAAATTGAATAAAATAATTATTTTTTGAGCGGAAGTGCATAGTGCGCATGGTTACTTACTGCCCGTGTGCAAGTAAGCCACAGGAAGTGATGTCACGTTCCCGAACTTCCGCAGCGCAGCCTCCCACCACCCAGGGCCGGCTAGAGTCTACGGGCCTGAACCTGCCACGCCCACACTGCCGAAAGGAGTCCTTGCCGCCCCGGTGGCGTAGTTGTCTAAGCGATGGCCTCTGATCATTCGTCCGAACGGGGTCCGGGTTCGAATCCCGTGAGGCATGGATGTTGTGTTTGTCTTACGGCACTGGCTCTCTCCCTTCCCTGGAACCAGTGACCCTAAATTAGGGACGGGCGACTGCTTATAGCCCATTTGAGTTGCTCACGGTGGTCGTTAAACCTCCAATTAAAAAAAAAAAAAAAAGGAGTCCGATCGCCAAAGATCACAGCGGTATTTTCGCCGCTATAAGTTTATTTTGTGTAGTCGCTTAGTTAAAATTTTCTCCGATTCTTAAGATTTCTTTTCCAAATAACAGGATAAAGTCGACTTATTTCTTTACCTATTACAATTTGAATATGTCAACGTAAACAACGGGAGTTATTTTTACATCGTTTATATAGGTACGAATGTTAACCTAATTTGTGTACCCTCACACAAAGAAAAGAAATCTGGAAAATATAACTAAACAGATGAAATGATGTACATAATCATGCATTGCTTTACTATTTTTTAATCAAAAACATAACAGCTGCCTGAGCAATTGATTTTCAGTACGCAATTTTAATAACAGGAATGAAGATAACAAAGTTATCGCAATCGACTTTTGATTCCGTTATTTCCGACTATTTTCAATTCCTAAATAAAAGATGGGGTAATGAACACAAATTTCAGAAACAGAAAAAAACAAAAAACAAAAAAAAAACCGGAATTACACTGATCTTTAGGAATACTTCATTTAGCATACCAGGACAATAAGAATGCAGGAAAATTTTCTATATAACTTTGTGACCACACACACAATTCCTTGCCATGACAAAAACTGATTTACTATTTTACTTTACCTGCAAAGGTCTATATATTTTTAAGCACTTAATAAATGTTTGGACTTCAGAGTTTCTTTCTAGTAGTCTCAAAACAAAGCCACACAAAAGATATTTGAATGACTGTGTTTTTGACGAGGGAAATCCAGGTGATACTGTGTATAAAAATTCAGGTATGACTGTGTATTGACGAGGAAAAATCTCTTGGATTTTCCTCGTCACCTTTACACAGAGCATGTGGGTAAAACTGCCCCATTCTTATATTCACCCACTTAATAAAATTCATGTGCAGTGGATACGACAAATATATATATATATGGAATTAAGTTTGAAACTGGGTGTTATGTTACATGTATACATATCCTTTTAAGAACAACTTCACAGGCTTCACACAAGATTTAGGTTTCCCGCCAACTTTTCAGATGACATCTCGGAAAATTATTTCATTCTTATGATCCACCACTTAACAAAAACCATGTGGAGTGCCACTGATACATAAAACATACACATGTCCATATGAAGGTCTGTTAAGCGAATACAACAATACATACACACACATCCATATAAAATTCTGTCACATGGATATGATAAATACATATGGAATTAAGTTTGAAACTGGATGTTATGTTATATGTATACATATCCCTTTAAGCACAACTTCACAGGCTTCACACAAGATTTGGGTTTCCCGCCACCTTTTGAGATGACATCTGGGAAAATTATTTCATTCTTATGATCCCCCACTTAACAAAAACCATGTGGAGTGCCACTGATACATAAAACATACACACGTCTATATGAAGATCTGTTAAGCGGATACAACAATACATACACACACATCTATACAAAAGTCTGTCACATGGATATGACAAATACATATGGAATTAAGTTTGAAACTGGGTGTTCTGTTATATGTATACATATCCCTCTAAGTACAATTTCACAGCCTTCACACAAGATTTGGGTTTTCACTCAAAAATTATTTCATTCTTATGATCCCCCACTTAACAAAAATCATGTGGAGCATCACTGATACATAAAACATACACATGTCCATATGGCCGCTCCGGTGGCGCAGTGGTCTAAGCGATGGCCTCTGATCATTCGTCCGAAAGGGGTCCGGGTTCGAATCCCGGTGAGGCATGGACGTTGTGTTTGTCTTACGGCACTGGCTCTCTCCCTTCCCTGGAACCAGTGACCCTAAATTAGGGACGGGCGACTGCTTATAGCCCATTGAGTTGCTCACGGTGGTCGTTAAACCTCCAATCAAAAAAATGTCCATATGAAGGTCTGTTAAGCGGCTACAGTATATACACCAACGAGATAGAAGTACGTAGAGCGCTTACGTCGGGGAACGGGTGAAGCCACCGGAAACAAGTGGCAGCCATGTTTGATGAGGTACAGAACGATTTCCGTTCCGTGTTAAGAAAGGGAGTTTTCGTAATATATGGTTTGATGTTAAATAAGGATATAACTCAGGAATGTTGTTATAAACACCTAGGGGGTGAGACTAAAACTTTAACGTATCAAATAACGCTTTTCATCGTTAGTTGGCGGCAATAGTGTTTTAAAAAGAAAATGATATTTTAATGGATGCAGCTTGCTCTCGTTGAATAAAATCTCATGCCCTAATTTTTTGACATTTCACAAATTTTTTGGAACCAATTTTCAGTGAAATATAAGTCAGCGGTAATAGAGTAAATGAAAAAAATAAATAAATAAAAAAATAAAAAATACAGTTGCAGTCAATCCGCAATTTCGGTAAAAATCTTAGATATTCGTGGGTCATCACCATGAGAATGCTGAATCATCCCACAGCTTATCACTCCAAATACATAGACGCCAAATATTTTATGAGAGTTTTAAATGAAAAAAAAAAAGTTCGAAGAAAAACGGAAAACAAACAATGAGTTTACACAGCCAAGAGGTACCAATATTAAAATACTTTTACCAACTGCCCCTATCTTATATAATCAGAAAAAAACTACTACTTACCTGGTTTTTATTTAATAAAAATTAAAAGTCCTTAGCACTGGGCATGTTTCTAATCTGTTTGTTAGCCTTAACATTCGACAACACAGATCTGTAAGCCTTATTCGTGGGTAGGCAAGGCAATTGTGCTAACTTGACCATAATAAAGGTATCTTCCAGCACATACACTAAATACTTCACACAATATAATTCTCTCTCTCTCTATGTATATATAAGACCCACAAGATGACTCCATGGGAGATGAATGGATGAAATTCGAAATCATGCAGGAGTGACACGGAGGAGACAGGCTCAAGACAGACAACTGTGGAAGAAACTTGGGGAGGCCTTCATCCAGCAGTGGATTGATAATGGTTGATGTTATACATATATCAGTAAAAAGAAGTAAAGCACACTCATGTAGTAACTAGACCACATCAACACTGCACCTTGCTGCAGGAATTAGACGTAGTAGAAATAAACATAGAATTAACCAGAAGTAACCCACTTTAATGATTCTAGACAAAAATGACATAGAATAAAACAACTCAGGAACCCCAAACCACTCTTTAGGGAAAGACATCTGGAGCCCCAAAGTTAAATCATAGCTTAAGTGTTACCGAAAAACCCAGAAGACTCCATGGGAGATGGGTGGCTGAAATTCGAAAGCATGTCGGAGTAACATGGAGGAGATAGACTCAAGACATACAGTTGAGGAAGAAACTTGTTGAGACCCTCATCCAGTAGTGGATTGATAATGGTTGACAATGATGATAATGATATATATATATATATTGATTATATACAGTATACATATATTGTAAGGATAATAGTTGTCAATGATGATGATATATATACCATTATCAATCCACGGCTGAATGAAGGTCTCCCCAAGTTTCTTCCACAATTGTGTGTCTTGAGCCTGTCTCCTCCATATTACTCCGGCATGGTTTCGAATTCCATCCACCCATCTCCCATGAGTCTTCTGTCCCTCGAAATCCAGTTCAAAATTTCAGTCGTCCATCGGTGGTCTGTTCTTCTGGCAACATGTCCAGCCCATTGCCATTTCAGTGGTTTCACTCTCTCTCTCTCTCTCTCTGTATATATATATATTCTTTGAGTTGTCTGCATTCTTTGCATGTCTTTTTTGGTATCAAAAGAAAAATCTTTCTGCACATCCTGCTTTTCTTTTTTAGTTAAGGCCATACATACAGTATATATATATATATACACCTGGTTATGATGTCGCCCACCCTCTCTTTCTCTCTCTCTCTCTCTATATATATATAAAACATTACGTATAAACATTACTTACCTTTTTCCTGTATTTTTTATTCTGTCAGTTTACTTTTTGATGTATTTTAACAGCAGAAATAGGCTAACCCTTTTTTTGATGAAAATTATTTTATTTATGTATCTACATATGTTTATTTGCTATGTATTATTTAACTATCTTCCAAGGTTTATCCGTAAGAAAAAGAATTGAAAATAATTATTCTTAAGTTCAGTTTAAATAAACTTGGTGACCTAATATATGTTGTAGTTACAGATATATATATATATCACTTCTGTAACTCCCCTGTGACTTAGGTATAGACAGACATTGGGGCAATATGATGCTCCAAATGCTATTTACAGTTAGCAACACCAGTACCGAGTAGCTAAAAATAGTTTTATGTACTTTTTCAACCTAAAAAGACTTATAATTTTTGGTATCAAAAGAAAAATCTTTCTACACATCCTGCTTTTAATATCTGGGCAGGTAAATTTTCTATGGGCATGTATTATTTTAGATATTTTTTAAGCTCTGGGCTGAGTGACCAAAAAATTCAGATTATGGACTTTAATTTTTTTATGGGACAAAAAATTGTATTTTTTTTGTTTCAGTATTAAGTATTTAATATTTTTTATTTGCACTTTCATATTTTACTTTTTTTTAAGAAGCCTAGTTTTTTGTTGTCCCAAAGCTGAAATTTTGTAGTTTTCACCTGATATTTGTACACATTTTGGCAATTGTTAAGATGTACTGCACATAGTTTTTTTTTTTTTTTTGTTTCAATTTTAAGGGCACAGCCTCTTATTAATATGAAGTGAGAAATTAACAACCACTGATTTGCATTCATGATGTGCAAAAAGTTTGGCGAGCAAATGTTTATGTTTTGTGTTGTTATTTTGTGGGTTCCTTCAACAGTCTTGCTGGAAAAATACAAGTGCGTCTGATTTGTATTTTAGAGAAATACAGGCACAACTTGTTCAATTCAAAGAAAGATTGATTTACGTGAGTGATATTTGTTCAATACTAACCTCTCATATATATATGGTTGATGCAATAGGAATAACTGGCAATTTATACATGGACATACTGACTGTACATTCATCATGAATCAGAGGTCACATTCTTCAAAAAAAAAAAAAAAAAAAAAAACACCACCTATCACGCAAAAATCAAATGCAAGTAGTTATTACAAAATGTTGCTAGTCCCTTTCTTTTGTATTATTCCATAATTTCTTTTCAATTGTCATTTCATAATCGTTTGTGCCAGTTTTCATAAATATTTTATGTTATTTGCATTTTTGAGGTACCATTGTACTCCCTGTTTCCTATTTTCAGTTTTAAATCAATATTGCCTGTATTTTTGCTACCCAAAAACCACACACATTGTACTAACACATTCACAAATAAAGAGTATTCTGTCAAGAAATTTTCAAGCTCCCCACTCTCACTTTGTTGCAGTAATACTACAGATTAATCACTAATCAGAGACAAATAAATGCCTAGAACACAAGCTGGGTGACCCTGTGCTTTCAGATAAAATACTAGATTGTTTCCTGACAGGTGTCAGCAAGCAATAAATTTATATTACCAATCACAATTATTACTTCTGCAATTTAAGTAACCATAAATTGATTGCTTTACCAGTATTTGCTATCTAATGGGCATTAGCCATGGGTACATGATCTTTATCACATAAAAAGAAATTGCTGCTTCCTAAGATTTTGAAATATTTGTTGTCTTGTCAGACAAGTTGCAAGTACACTGTACAGATTCTAGAATATATATACAAATGCCATTTGCAAAACATCCTCAAGTATATGTAAAAAAAAAAAAACAAAAAAACACTAGCATAAGTAAAAATTGTTCCCAAAAAGCCTCAAAGTTGGTAACTCACAATTAACCTCATCTTCCCATAAACATGATTCAGTGTTCACATTGAGTACGACTGTTTACAAAATATAAGGAATAAAAGTCTTAAGATAACACAGATATTGAAATGGTTCATCTGCTGGTTTAATCACCAGCTATACGGATTAGATGTCCTATTTTCTGCGTTTGATTAACTGAGCATTTACAGCTCAACCTTATTTAAAAATGCTTACTTGTGAAATGTAGAGCTAACCTTCCAAAAGTGGAGTAAATGGCATTTTATTGTTGAAATAATTATCCAAAAGTGCTGATAATTGTGAATATTCACAAATCATAACACGATCGCCGAGCAGCTGAAAGAACCGAGGTGACTCCTTGACACACACAGACTTTGTACCTCATCAAAGATGGCGGGCTCTCCCCTCGTTGGCTTCAGCTGCCACAGCAGAGAACTAATCACAGAAGCACTCTATGTATTTCTATCTCGTTGATATACACACACATCCATATAAGAGTCTGTCACATGGATATGAAAAAACAGATGGAATTAAGTTAGTAACTAGATGTCATGATTGTAAAATTTTGCCAGCACTTTATGTAAAATATATAAGAAAAAAAAGCTGGGTTCCATTTGGCCTTTTTGAAAACCACTTATTACAATTATTTTAATGTTTTAGTGGGGCCGTTTCTGTGGTGGTGGGGGGGGGGGGCGAGGGGGTTGCTTTGATAGGATATTTCGGAAATCTCACCATGCACGCTTTACCATGATCACTCTCTAAAAAATTATTTACAACAGCATCAATTAGTAAAGTGCAGTGAATTATGTAGTATTCAGCTACACAACTGTAAGAGCAGCCATTTGAATTTTTAATTTGTTCCCAGCAAAAACACAAGTGTTGGGAAACTGCTGGCCACCAGCTGGCAGTGATGGGTCACTGCTGGCTGAAATCTGTCGCTCACGGCCCGGTAGTGGTCCGTTGGTGGCAGCGCTATCAGTTGGCCAGCCATTGATGGCCCTGCAGCATCGCCGTGAATTGTGGGCCTCCAAGCAAGTGCCACTAGTGGCCCGTTGCTGTCAACCAATGCAACCCCCAACATCAGGTGGAAGCATCGGGACTGCGCATGCGCAGAAGCAACACTTGCTGTGTCTCTCATGGTACCAGTTAGTTGAAGACGACGCTATCGCCATCGTGTTATTTTAGTGGATGTTAAGAAAAAAATCCATATGTGGAGAAGAGAATTAATTTCCTAATGAAATTTTACGTCGACGAAGATATCAGATTAAGCCGTGAAATACTAGATTACAGCCATGAAATACACCCACTCCATTCCCATGAATAACAATTCATGGAATGGAGTGGATGAATAACAAGAAAAAATTTGAAACCGCTTGAAACACATATCCTGGAAAACCATTCAAATAGCGTTTGTTGAAAAAAAAAGAATTATACGCTTACAAAATTTATTAATTATTTGAAAGAAAAAAAAAAGCAACGCTATGTGGTGTATTCATCCATGGGTTGAATACAAAAGACTAGGAGGAATTCGCTTCTAAAAATAACAAGTAAAATAAAATATCTTTTACTCTTTAAAACAAATGTAGCTTCGGACAACGGAAAGGAAAGACATAACGTTGAAAATGTAACAGAATGTGACATGAACCCGGGTAAATATATATTTATTCAACAATCTCTTTTCAAGACGGCAAGGGCCGCCCCGGTGGCGCAGTGGTCTAAGGCGCTGGCCTCTGATCATTCGTCCGTACGGGGTCTGGGTTCGAATCCCGGTGAGGCATGGATGTTGTGTTTGTCTTACGGCACTGGATCTCTCCCTTCCCTGGAACCAGTGACCCTAAATTAGGGACGGGCGACTGCTTATAGCCCATTGAGTTGCTCACGGTGGTCGTTAAACCTCCAATCCAAAAAAAGACGGCAAGGACAGTACAAAACTTTGGAAAGCGACTCTAAGTATGTACACGCCTTGAAAATGAGTGAAGTTTCCCTTAAGGTAAAAAAACAAAAAACTATCGTTACGTTGAAAAAATTAATTTATCAATTATATGAAACTGACTTTTATGAAAAATACCTCGCAATATTATAAAATGAAAGAGGGAAGCATTCGATTACAAATTGCATACCAAACAAATAGCTTCCAGCACGTACCCGAGCGTAGTGAATTAGTCTGGTCGGTAGCGAGCGCGGCTTCCATGTAAACGGCCCAGGATCGTATCTGGTCAGACGTAAACGGCGTTTTTCCGGCCTGTCGAGAAAATTTCACCAGCGCAGTGCGTTAATTCACAAACTTCGTAAGGGTAGAAAAAAAATTGTAGATTTAGGGAACTGCGGTTATCCTTGCTTTTTTTTTATTGCTACTACTGGGAAATTGGCGGACAAGATTCGGCAAGCCACCAGTTACGTCACGTGGTTGCTGGCGGCCACTAACGGCACACTAGCGGACCACATTAGGCTAGCCATAATTTTTGGCAAGTACTTGCAGGGCCACTGAAGGGCCACTTGTGGCAGATACTGCCTGTGATGGACCACTGATGGCCCTGTTGTGGCATATGACAACTGATCGGGTGCCAACTGTTGGCCAGCTGTTGGCCTGAACTGACATTTTATTGACGGTTCGGCAGCGGCAACACAGTGCTGGCCCATTGCTGGCAGTGCTGGCTGCCAGTAATGGCCCACTGCTGGCAGAGCAATACTGTTTTTTATTGGGTTAAATAAGATGTTACAGGAAGATGGGTGCCAATTTATTCAAAACGCATCCACAGTTGCTTGGGAGCTCCTTGTTCAGGGTGGGTAATAGTAACATATCATCATCATCATCATTGTCAACCATTATCAATCCACTGCTGGACGAAGGTCTCCCCAAGTTTCCTCCACAACGGTCTGTCTTGTGCCAGTCTCCTCCATGTCACCCCTGCATACTTTCGAATTTCATCCACCCATCTCCCATGTGGTCTTCTTCTGGGTCTTTTCCTGTCCCTTGGAATCCAATCTAAAATTTCGGCTGTCCATCGATGATCTGTACTTCTGGCAGTATGTCCAGCCCATTGCCATTTCAGGGATTTGACTCTGATCATGATGTCTTCCACTCTTGTCATTTTTCGGATCCACGAGTTCCTCTTCTTATCTCTCCTGGTTACACCAAGTATGCACCTCTCCATGCTGCTTTGAGTTGTCTGCAGCCTTTGTATGTCTCTTTTAGTTAAGGTCCACGTCTCTGCACCATACGTAAGCACTGGAAGGATGCATTGATCAAACACTTTTCTTTTAAGACATAATGGCATATTGCTCTTGAAAATTATGCTGTTTCTTCCAAAAGCTCTCCAGGCAAGTTTTGTACGCCGATTAATTTCTTCATCAATGTGACCCTCACTTGATATCTGCTGTCCAAGATAAACGTACGTGTCTGTTATCTCCAGCTTTTCTCCATCAACCGATAAATCTTCATTTCTTGTAAAAGCATTGAACATCACTTTTGTCTTCTGAAAGTTCATTTTTAATCCCACTTCTTTACTCTTGTCAGCAAGTTCCTGGATCATACTCTGCAGCTCTGATGGGCTAGTTGCAAAAATGACTACGTCATCAGCAAAACGAAGGTGGGTTAGATAATCTCCATTAATCTTTATCCCCTTGTTTTCCCAGCTCAGTGACTGAAAAACACCCTCCAATGTGGCATTAAAGAGCTTCGGAGATATGGTGTCACCTTGTCTCACTCCCTTTCCAATTTTTATGTGTGTTGTATTTTCAAACAGCCTAATCTTTGCACTTGCATTTTCATAGATGTTATTAATAATATTAATGTATGCATCTTCAATACCGCAGGTTTTCAGAGCCATTGTAACTGCTGATGGTTTCACCGAATCAAAGGCTTTTTCATAATCGATAAAAGCCATGAACAATGGAAGTTCATATTCCCTCGCTCTTTCAATTAGTTCTCTCAGTACGTGGATATGATCTATTGTGCTGTAGCCACTCCTGAATCCAGCTTGTTCTCTCGGTTGAGCCATGTCCAGTGTTACCTTCAAGCGGTGTGAAAGAACTTTAGTGAAGATTTTATAAACTACTGATAGGAGGCTGATAGGTCTGTAGTTTCCGAGATCCTCAATGTCACCTTTCTTATGTAGCAGGATCATTGTAGCGGTGTTCCAATCCTCAGGAATCTTTCCTTCATTAAGGCATCGAGTGAAAATTTGGGCGAGTACTGTTTCTATTTCTCCACTTGCTTCTTGTATGATGTCTACAGTAATTCCATCTTCTCCTGGAGCTTTTCCCCGCTTCATGTTCTTGTTGCATGTGCAACTTCTGCTGGGAGGACTGGAGGAACTCTGGTACTGGTATCTTTCATGATGTCTGGAGTGCATGTATCATCCCTTTCATATAATTTGGAGTAGAAATCTTTCACTCTTGTCAAAATTTCGCCTCTATTTCTTGTTACAGAACCATCTTCTTTTCTCAGTGCCATAATCTGTTTTCTTCCCTTACTGAGATGTCCCTTTGCTATCTTTAGGCTTTGGTTGTTTTCAATTGCTTTCCTCACTAGTTCACAGTTGAATTTTCTTACGTCTTCAGTGATACTTTTTCGTACTGTCTTGCATAGCTCTATATATTCCACTTTGGAAGTCACATCTTCTTTAGTTGTCCTCATCTCTCTTCTTTTTTGCATCAACATTTTCGTTTTTCCTGATAATTTATTTACATGCAACTTGTTCTTAGACCCAGCTAATTTTGTTGCAGTTTCCATAAGAGCTTTGGTTACTTTTCTGTTAACTTCAGAGATGTCCACTTCTTCCGATGTTAGGACTTCTAAAGCAGAGAACCTGTTCTTCAGTTCCAACTTGAAGGTATTATGGTGTTTTTTAAGGTTGGTTATGTCAATAGATTTTGTTTGTCTTAATAGTTTGCCTCGTTCAAGTTTAGTGTTGAGGTGCATCTTACATCTCACCAATCTATGGTCACTACCTGTGTTGAACTTGTTTAGCACACTGCAGTCTTCTATGACGAATTTTTTGTTACACATAATAAAATCAATTTCACTTGTCGTCCCATTTGGATGTCTCCATGTCCATTTCCTGTGTGGCTTTTTCTTGAAGAAGGAGTTCAAGATGAAAAACCCTTCTGCCTCTGCAAACTCTACGAGAGTATTTCCACGCTGGTTTCTGTTGCCGTGACCGAATTTACCTACTGAAGTTTCATTCTGTTGCCGTTGCCCTATTTTTGCATTGAAATCTCCCATAATTATCTTCAAGTGCTGCTTACCTTTATTATTTAGATGACAAATTTCCTCATAAAATTCTTCAATTTCTTCTTCAGGATGACTTGTGGTGGGTGCATAAGTTTGAATAATCTGAGCCTGGTATCTTCTCGATAGTTGGATAACGAGTCGTGCAGCTCTGTCAGAGGAACTTTCAACTTCTACCACTTTATCCTTCAGTTTCTTGTTTATTATAAATCCAACACCACTAGTTCTGCCAGTATCTGTCCCACGATAGTAGAAGAGATGTCCACTTTTCAGTTCGATGAGATCTTCTCCTTTTCTCCTTACCTCACTTAGCCCCACGATGTCCCACTTGATCCTTTGTAGTTCCTCTTCCAATTCAAAGAAGCCTTGAATCAGAAGATAGGGAGCGTCCATTATACGTAGCCAAGGTCAGCATCAGATGGCAGCCTAGTCCGGTCCTCCGGGGATTCTTAGCACCCTCTGCCTTCATGTCGCACTGGCCGCTGCCTTGGCCAGGTACATTCCAGCTGCCGGAGACTGAGGGCCAAGATTTAAGTTGTGGAGTCATTTTGGAGGGGTTTGGCCATAACTCACCACGCTGGCCAAGCGGGTTGGTGAGTGTGGGATAGCATTTCCTCTAATCCCGATGGTATAGTTATACCGCTATTGGCGGTCGTCAGAGCCCCTTTAGTGGGAACAGGATGCACCACGAGAAGGCGGGGTTCACATTTGTCAAGGAGAGGCTGTGATGTTACGCATCACCTGACCTTACATCCCAATAGTAAATAGTAACATATACTCATACATAAATCTGGAGATGCGGGTTAACTTCCTAATCCAGGACAACATAATTTTCAAGTTTTTGGAGGCATATCTACTTGCATTCTTAATCTGTTGTTTTATTTCTCTTTTTTGAATTTCTTTTGTTATTTTCTGTGATTAGCCACATTCTTATCATAGGCTGCTTTACGTGTTACTTGTTTTTTTGCTCTTTGTTTACAGTTATATTCCTCCTCTTAGGGACTTTCTCTTGCACTTGACCACTTGTGTTATGTGCGGTGGGAGGTTTTTTTTTTTTTTTTTTGATTAGAGGTTTAACGACCACCGTGAGCAACTCAATGAGCTATAAGCAGTCGCCCGTCCCTAATTTAGGGCCACTGGTTCCAGGGAAGGGAGAGAGCCAGTGCCGTAAGACAAATACAACATCCATGCCTCACGGGATTCGAACCCGGACCCCGTTCGGATGAATGATCAGAGGCCATCGCTTAGACCACAGCGCCCCGCGGCGGCCGGTGGGAGGTTTAAGAGTAGACAATTATCTCTTCGATTTTGACTTGTTTAGTTGATCGTTTCGTGCTTTGCAATAATTATTTAGCAAAATATTGACCATATGGTTTATGCACATTTTTATCCAACTTTAGTGAACTATTGCTACAACTGCAGTTATATTTTGATATGGTATCAGAAGTTTCAAGTTTTCTACAGTAAGTTGACAAACAAGTTGTTTCTGCTTACCACATTCAATGAAGGCCTGCTCGTGCTCTTCCTGAAGAATATCTTGAAACTCCTAAAACTTTTTTAATACAACCTTCACTGTGAACTCCTCTGGCCATGTGAGACCCCCCCTATCTATAAGCTGTAAATATTTGGCAACTTCGTCAGAGCATTCATAATCCAATTGCCTATCACAGGCCAAAGTTTTTTTACAATCTGGGCACTGTATTTTTTTTAACTTTATTTGCTATGTAACCAGCTATGTATACTAAAACAGACCTAACTGATTCAGATATATCTACACTATCACACAAGTGCAAAATATTGTCAAATGTGTGAGAGAAACAATGCTGTCCATCATTTACTTCTTCTTGGGGAAAAGAGAGCTGTTTCAGTTTAATTTCACCACATTTGTATGATTGCATTTGAACCAAACTCATGACTTTTAATTTTCTTTTCTGACTCAAGAATTTGTATCACAGATATATTATAATTCCCCCCACTCAACTGCCTGTACTGTCCAAAACGAGCTTCTAAGCAATCTGTTTGAAATTTCCCAAACAAAATGTATGATGGTTTTAAAGTTTCTAACATATAATTTGTTAAATGAACAAGACAATCTGTAGTATGTTGAAGTGCAAACTGTGTTTCTTTGGATAAACAACCACTTTTTTCAGACACAGCCAAACCTGATAAAGTGGATGTATCTTTACATCTATATATATTGATCCAAGCTTGTAGCCATGAACTGAACTTGTTTAGAAATGTAATATTGTTGTCAAGTATGTTGTGTACTGGATCACAGCTACTGTCACGTAGATGTTTTCCCTTAGTTGGACATTTTACATTTACAATTTTTCACCATGTGCTCATTATTGGAATACATTCTTTGGTCTGTAATAAATCACTACCAAACTCTTTTGCAGTGCATTCTAAAGCAGCTATATTTGTTTCATGAAAAATGTCAACAGCATGTTTAACATTTTGCCGTTCAACAGATGTTGGGTACTAAACTTTCCGGGAGAGTTTTGGTGCTTGTTTATTGTTAAGATTTTGTTCTTTATTGTATATTTTTTGAAGATGTGTGAGACTAGCAACACAAACTTTGTTAAAGTCATCCATAGATGGATGAAAGAAAGTCTGATTTGTATTTGACTGATTGAGCCAATTATTACGAACTGCTTTCAACAAATGAACAGTGTCGAACAACAAAAACAAGCGCAAATTCTCATTAATGGGATTAATGATGCTGGATACAAGGTTATCACCACATAGAAGTGTGAACATATTGCAATTAATCCTATTGTTATAAGATATTAATGCAAATCTTTAGTGGTAACAAAAGACTTGCATTAATATCTATAAGCAGTCGCCCGTCCCTAAAGACTTGTATTAATATCTGTAAGCAGTCGCCCGTCCCTAACGCAAACATTACTCCAATGCTCTGGCCCGTCAGAATCTAGTTAGGCCCTGATCGGAGTAATATTTGCGTTATGACGTCAGCAGAGAAGTCCGTTTAAGAGAGAGCTAACGCCTGCCTGACGAGAGTAGAGTGGTCGCTTTGATTGCACATTTGAGTAGTGATTGTGACTGTGTTTTGCGATTTCTCACACCAGTGTTTTATTGGATACACAAAAACTTCGACATTAAAGGTAAGTTAATTGAGGTTAATTGAGTCGTATTATTGTGTTGCTAACGATAAACAGACAAATCTGATTGCTTATCGTTTATTTATGTTGAAGCACATGGTTAGGCTTACCGTGGGGCAAAGCATGTACTCGCTTTGACCGTGGGGGAACGCTACTCGCTAGTGAATGTCTCATATGTCTCTGTGTTAATAGAAAATCAGGAATGAATATTTCTTTCTCTTGGCTCAAAGCTCTCGAACGTTTTTATAACACTATCATGAATAACCTGAAATTGGATTATTGTGAGACTGAAACATACGAATGACCATTGTAAAATAGCTTTCTTAGCAACATAAACAGCAAAATGTTTCATCAAAACCCAATCGATTTTAAAGTAACGCCTTGATAAACTGCTGTCTTAAAATGGTTTTCCATGTCTGTTTTCATGAGCATTAATAGGGTTTTCCTCCCTAATATAGCACTCAAGAATGGAAATTTTGCTAGGAAGCTATGGTATTACTCTTCTCTAAATATGCTTAGTAACATTAAAGACAAAATTGAATGTAACTGTTTACCAGATGAATTTTCTAATACAAAGGGAAGACTTCAAGTTAATTTATATGAAATACATTCTGTAGCTGACCCAGCGATGCAGTGGTCTAAGCACTGCTTTCTGATCCATTCATCCAAGATGGGTTTGGGATATTTTATTACGTTATGATGCACGCATTAATTCATGCATCATAACATATTGTATTCAAATCCTAATGAAGCAGTTGATGTGTTATGGCATTGGCCTGTCCCTTTCCCTGGAACCAGTGGCCCTAAATTTGAGATGAGTGACTGCTTATTTATTGCCCATCCAGTTGCTCATGGTGGTTGTTAAGGCCTCAAACAAACAGGATAGAGCAGAGACATGTGAAAAATATTTCTGCCTCAATTTTAAAAATATTTTAAAGATGTAACTTGATATCGTATGATAGACTTGATATCATATAATTTAAAATGAAAACCCATGCAATTGCAATAATTTTATGTTTAGTGTTCTCCCTAGAGCCATTTTACTGGGCGGCCCTGTCACTTAATTTTGTCTGCCGCCCAGCTATATTTCATTTAACGAATGTTTCCACATAGCACATAATAGTAATAATGAAAAACTTATTCCCACAAACACCATCAGTGTTGATGAAAACTGGCTAAAATATGTGTTACCGCCCTGGTGGCACAGTGGTCTAAGCGCTGGCTTATGACAATTCTTCCGAGAAGGGTCCAAGTTCGAATCCCGGTGAGGCATGGATGTTGTGTTTGTCTTACGGCACTTGTTCTCTCCCTTCCCTGGAACCATTGGCCCTAAATTAGGGACAAGTGGCTGCTTATAGCCTATCGAGTTGCTTACTGTGGTAATTAAACCTTTAATATATATATAAAGCCGCCCCGGTGGTGCAGTGGTCTGTGATGTCCTCTGATCATTCGTCCGAAATGGGTCCGGGTTCGAATCCTGTGCGGTATGGATGTTGTGTTTGTCAAATGGCACTGGCTCTCTCCCTTTCCGGGAACCAGTGTCTTGAATTAAGGACGGGCGACTGGTTATAGAAATTAATGCAAGTCTTTTGTCATCACTAAAGACTTGCATTAATATCTGATAACAATAGGATTGCCGCCCCGGTGGCTCAGTGGTCTAAGGCGCTGGCCTCTGATCATTCGTCCGTAAGGGGTCCGCGTTCGAATCCCGGTCAGGCATGGATGTGGTGTTTGTCTTACGGCACTGGCTCTCTCCCTTCCCTGGAACCAGTGACCCTAAATTAGGGACGGGCGACTGCTTATAGCCCATTTAGTTGCTCACGGTGGTCGTTAAACCTCCAACCAAAAAAAAATAGGATTAATTGCAATATGTTCGCACTTCTATGTGGTGATAACCTTGTTTCGCCGCCCCGGTGGCGCAGTGGTCTAAGCGATGGCCTCTGATCATTCGTCCGAAAGGGGTCCGGGTTCGAATCCCGGTGAGGCATGGATGTTGTGTTTGTCTTACGGCACTGGCTCTCTCCCTTCCCTGGAACCAGTGACCCTAAATTAGGGACGGGCGACTGCTTATAGCCCATTTAGTTGCTCACGGTGGTCGTTAAACCTAAAAAAAAAGTAACCTTGTATCCAGTATCATTAATCCCATTAATGAGAATTTGCGCTTGTTTTTGTTGTTCGACACTTTTCATTTGTTGAAAGCAGTTCGTAATAATTGGCTCAATCAGTCAAATACAAATCAGACTGTTTTTTATCCATCTATGAATGATTTCAACAAAGTTTGTGTTGCTAGTCTCACACATCTTCAAAAAATATACAATAAAGAACAAAATCTTAACAATAAACAAGCACCAAAACTCTCCCGGGAAGTTTTGTATCCAACATCTGTTGAACGGCAAAATGTTAAACATGCTGTTGACATTTTCCATGAAACAAATATAGCTGCTTTAGAATGCACTGCAAAAGAGTTTGGTAGTGATTTATACAGACCAAAGAATGTATTACAATAACGAGCACATGGTGAAAAATTGTAAATGTAAAATGTCCAACTAAGGGAAAACATCTACGTGACAGTAGCTGTGATCCAGTACACAACATACTTGACAACAATATTACATTTCTAAACAAGTTCAGTTCATGGCTACAAGCTTGGATCAATATATATAGATGTAAAGATACATCCACTTTATCAGGTTTGGTTGTGTCTGAAAAAGGTGGTTGTTTATCCAAAGAAACACAGTTTGCACTTCAACATACTACAGATTGTTTTGTTCATTTAACAAATTATATGTTAGAAACTTTATAACCATCATACATTTTGTTTGGGACATTTCAAACAGATTGCTTAGAAGCTCGTTTTGGACAGTACAGGCAGTTGAGTGGGGGAATTATAATATATCTGTGATACAAGTTCTTGAGTCAGAAAGAAAATTAAAAGTCATGAGTTTGATTCAAATGCAATCATACAAATGTGGTGAAATTAAACTGTAACAGTTCTCTTTTCCCCAAGAAGAAGTAAATGATGAGCAGCATTGTTTCTCTCACACATTTGACAATATTTTGCACTTGTGTGATAGTGTAGATATATCTGAATCTGTTAGGCCTGTTTTAGTATACATAGCTGGTTACATAGCAAATAAAGTTAAAAAAATACAGTGCCCAGATTGTAAAAAAACTTTGGCCTGTGATAGGCAATTGGATTATGAATGTTCTGACGAAGAAGTTGCCAAATATTTACAGCTTATAGATAGGGGGGGGTCTCACATGGCCAGAGGAGTTCACAGTGAAGGTTGTATTAAAAAAGTTTTAGGAGTTTCAAGCTATTCTTCAGGAAGAGCACGAGCAGGCCTTCATTGAATGTGGTAAGCAGAAACAACTTGTTTGTCAACTTACTGTAGAAAAGCTTGAAACTTCTGATACCATATCAAAATATAACTGCAGTTATAGCAATAGTTCACTAAAGTTGGATAAAAATGTGCATAAACCATATGGTCAATATTTTGCTAAATAATTATTGCAAAGCACGAAACGATCAACTGAACAAGTCAAAATCGAAGAGAAAATTGTCTACTCTTAAACCTGCCACCGCACATAACACAAGTGGTCAAGTGCAAGAGAAAGTCCCTAAGAGAAGGAATATAACTGCAAACAAAGAGCAAAAAAACAAGTAACACGTAAAGCAGCCTATGATAAGAATGTGGCTAATCACAGAAAATAACAAAAGAAATTCAAAAAAGAGAAATAAAACAACAGATTAAGAATGCAAGTAGATATGCCTCCAAAAACTTGAAAATTATGTTGTCCTGGATTAGGAAGTTAACCCGCATCTCCAGATTTATGTATGAGTATCATCATCATCATCATCATCATTGTCAACCATTATCAATCCACTGCTGGACGAAGGTCTCCCCAAGTTTCCTCCACAACGGTCTGTCTTGTGCCAGTCTCCTCCATGTCACCCCTGCATACTTTCGAATTTCATCCACCCATCTCCCATGTGGTCTTCTTCTGGGTCTTTTCCTGTCCCTTGGAATCCAATCTAAAATTTCGCCTGTCCATCGATGATCTGTACTTCTGGCAGTATGTCCAGCCCATTGCCATTTCAGGGATTTGACTCTGATCATGATGTCTTCCACTCTTGTCATTTTTCGGATCCCGAGTTCCTCTTCTTATCTCTCCTGGTTACACCAAGTATGCACCTCTCCATGCTGCTTTGAGTTGTCTGCAGCCTTTGTACGTCTCTTTTAGTTAAGGTCCACGTCTCTGCACCATACGTAAGCACTGGAAGGATGCATTGATCAAACACTTTTCTTTTAAGACATAATGGCATATTGCTCTTGAAAATTATGCTGTTTCTTCCAAAAGCTCTCCAGGATAGTTTTGTACGCCGATTAATTTCTTCTTCAATGTGACCCTCACTTGATATCTGCTGTCCAAGATAAATGTACGTGTCTGTTATCTCCAGCTTTTCTCCATCAATCGATAAATCTTCACTTCTTGTAAAAGCATTGAACATCACTTTTGTCTTCTGAAAGTTCATTTTTAATCCCACTTCTTTACTCTTGTCAGCAAGTTCCTGGATCATACTCTGCAGCTCTGATGGGGTAGTTGCAAAAATGACTACGTCATCAGCAAAACGAAGGTGGGTTAGATAATCTCCATTAATCTTTATCCCCTTGTTTTCCCAGCTCAGCGACTGAAAAACACCCTCCAAAGTGGCAATTAAAGAGCTTCGGAGATATGGTGTCACCTTGTCTCACTCCCTTTCCAATTTTTACGTGTGTTGTATTTTCAAACAGCCTAAACTTTGCTCTTGCATTTTCATAGATGTTATTAATAATATTAATGTATGCATCTTCAATACCGCAGGTTTTCAGAGCCATTGTAACTGCTGATGGTTTCACCGAATCAAAGGCTTTTTCATAATCGATAAAAGCCATGCACAATGGAAGTTCATATTCCCTCGCTCTTTCAATTAGTTCTCTCAGCACGTGGATATGATCTATTGTGCTGTAGCCACTCCTGAATCCAGCTTGTTCTCTCGGTTGAGCCATGTCCAGTGTTACCTTCAAGCGGTGTGAAAGAAATTTAGTGAAGATTTTATAAACTACTGATAGGAGGCTGATAGGTCTGTAGTTTCCAAGATCCTCAATGTCACCTTTCTTATGTAGCAGGATCATTGTAGCGGTGTTCCAATCCTCAGGAATCTTTCCTTCATTAAGGCATCGAGTGAAAATTTGGGCGAGTACTGTTTCTATTTCTCCACTTGCTTCTTGTATGATGTCTACAGTAATTCCATCTTCTCCTGGAGCTTTTCCCCGCTTCATGTTCTTGATTGCATGTACAACTTCTGCTGGAAGGACTGGAGGAACTCTGGTACTGGTACTTTTCATGATGTCTGGAGTGCATGTATCATCCCTTTCATATAATTTGGAGTAGAAATCTTTCACTCTTGTCAAAATTTCGCCTCTATTTCTTGTTACAGAACCATCTTCTTTTCTCAGTGCCATAATCTGTTTTCTTCCCTTACTGAGATGTCCCTTTGCTATCTTTAGGCTTTGGTTGTTTTCAATTGCTTTCCTCACTAGTTCACAGTTGAATTTTCTTACGTCTTCAGTGATACTTTTTCTTACTGTCTTGCATAGCTCTATATATTCCACTTTGGAAGTCACATCTTCTTTAGTTGTCCTCATCTCTCTTCTTTTTTGCATCAACATTTTCGTTTTTCCTGATAATTTATTTACATGCAACTTGTTCTTAGACCCAGCTAATTTTGTTGCTGTTTCCACAAGAGCTTTGGTTACTTTTCTGTTAACTTCAGAGATGTCCACTTCTTCCGATGTTAGGCCTTCTAAAGCAGAGAACCTGTTCTTCAGTTCCAACTTGAAGGTATTATGGTGTTTTTTAAGGTTGGTTATGTCAATAGATTTTGTTTGTCTTATGAGCTTGCCACGTTCAAGTTTAGTGTTGAGGTGCATCTTACATCTCACCAATCTATGGTCACTACCTGTGTTGAACTTGTTTAGCACACTGCACTCTTCTATGACGAATTTTTTGTTGCACATAATAAAATCAATTTCACTTGTCGTCCCATTTGGATGTCTCCATGTCCATTTCCTGTGTGGCTTTTTCTTGAAAAAGGAGTTCAAGATGAAAAACCCTTCTGGCCTCTGCAAACTCTACGAGAGTATTTCCACGCTGGTTTCTGTTGCCGTGACCGAATTTACCTACTGAAGTTTCATTCTGTTGCCGTTGCCCTATTTTTGCATTGAAATCTCCCATAATTATCTTCAAGTGCTGCTTATCTTTATTATTTAGATCACGAATTTCCTCATAAAATTCTTCAATTTCTTCTTCAGCATGACTTGTGGTGGGTGCATAAGTTTGAATAATCTGAGCCTGGTATCTTCTCGAGAGTTGGATAACGAGTCGTGCAGCTCTGTCAGAGGAACTTTCAACTTCTACAACTTTATCCTTCAGTTTCTTGTTTATTATAAATCCAACACCACTAGTTCTGCCAGTATCTGTCCCACGATAGTATAAGAGATGTCCACTTTTCAGTTCGATGAGATCTTCTCCTTTTCTCCTTACCTCACTTAGCCCCACGATGTCCCACTTGATCCTTTGTAGTTCCTCTTCCAATTCAAAAAGCCTTGAATCAGAAGATAGGGAGCGTCCATTATACGTAGCCAAGGTCAGCATCAGATGGCAGCCTAGTCCGGTCCTCCGGGGATTCTTAGCACCCTCTGCCTTCATGTCGCACTGGCCGCTGCCTTGGCCAGGTACATTCCAGCTGCCGGAGACTGAGGGCCAAGATTTAAGTTGTGGAATCATTTTGGAGGGGTTTGGCCATAACTCACCACGCTGGCCAAGCGGGTTGATGAGTGTGGGATAGAATTTCCTCTAATCCGGATGTTATAGTTATACCGCTATTGGCGGTCGTCAGAGCCCCTTTAGTGGGAACAGGATGCACCACGAGAAGGCGGGGTTGACATTTGTCAAGGAGAGGCTGTGATGTTACGCATCACCTGACCTTACATCCCTGTATGAGTATATGTTACTATTACCCACCCTGAACAAGGAGCTTCCAAGCTACTGTGGATGTGTTTGATTAAATTGGCACCCATCTTCTTGTAACATCTTATTTAACTAATTAAAAATTCAAATGGCTGCTCTTACAGTTTGCTTGTGTAGCTGAATACTACATAATTCACTGCACTCTACTAATTGATGCTGTTGCAAAGAATTTTTTAGAGAGTGATCATGATAAAGCGTGCATGGTGAGCTTTCCGAAATATCCTATCAAAGCAACCCCCTCGCCCCCCCCCACCACCACCACAGAAACGGCCCCACTGAAACATTTAAATAATTGTAATAAGTGGTTTTCAAAAAGGCCAAATGGAACACGGTTTTTTTTTTCTTTAATATTTTACATAAAGTGCTGGCAAAATTTTACAATCATGACATCTAGTTACTAACTTAATTCCATCTGTTTTTTCATATCCATGGTGACAGACTTTTGTATGGATGTGTGTGTATGTACTGTAGCCGCTTAACAGACCTTCATATGGACATGTGTATGTTTATGTATCAGTGATGCTCCACATGGTTTTTGTTAAGTGGGGGATCATAAGAATGAAATAATTTTCCCAGATGTCATCTCAAAAGGTGGTGGGAAACCCAAATCTTGTGTGAAGCCTGTGAAGTTGTGCTTAAAGGGATATGTATACATATAACATAACATCCAGTTTCAAACTTAATTCCATATGTATTTATCATATCCATGTGACAGAATTTTATATGGATGTGTGTGTATGTATTGTTGTATTCGCTTAACAGACCTTCATATGGACATGTGTATGTTTTATGTATCAGTGGCACTCCACATGGTTTTTGTTAAGTGGTGGATCATAAGAATGAAATAATTTTCCGAGATGTCATCTGAAAAGTTGGCGGGAAACCTAAATCTTGTGTGAAGCCTGTGAAGTTGTTCTTAAAAGGATATGTATACATGTAACATAACACCCAGTTTCAAACTTAATTCCATATATATACACTGGCGGAAAAAAATCCCAACACCAAGAAGGGGTTGTGTTAGATAAACGACAGTTGGTAGGCGGTGAGAGTACATCTGTAAGATGACGTCTATTCAAATTTCGCGCTCGGCGCATACGTGTGGCGCTAGTAGCACCCCTCGGAACATGCAAAGCAGGTTTGCTGTAAATACGCGCTGTAACATTCGTGAGCGTTAGTTATCGTTGAGATTCGACGTAGTGTGTTGATGTTAGTCAAGAATGCCTTTAAGAAGACGAAGAAGCCATTATCATTAGCTCACGAAGTTTGAACGAGGTCGTGTAATAGGACTACGACAAGGTGGATTTTCTTTTCGCAATATTGCAGAACGACTTGGCAGGAATGTAGCCACTGTGCATGATTGTTGGCAGCGGTGGTCAAGGGAAGGTACTGCCTCAAGAAGACCGGGTTCCGTCTGGCCACGTGGCACTACTGAGAGGGAAGACCGCCATGTACGGCGTTTGGCCGTGGCGCATCGTACTGCGTCTGCGGCAGCAATTCGAGCTGCAGTTGCCACCACAGTGACACAACGAACTGTTACAAATCGGTTACTTGAAGGACAGCTCCGAGCCAGACGCCCTGTAGCGTGCATTCCACTTACTCCAAACCACTGCCGTTTGTGACGTCAGTGGTGTCAAGCTAGAGCTCATTGGAGGACGGAGTGGAGATCTGTTGCGTTTTCTGATGAAACCGGGTTCTGCCTGGGTGTCAGTGATGGCCGTGTGTTGGTTAGAAGGAGGCCAGGTGAGCGCCTGCAACCAACCTGTCTGCGGCAGAGACACGCTGGACCTACACCTGGAGTTATGGTATGGGGAGCAATTTCCTATGACAGCAGGAGCACTCTCGTGGTTATTCCACGCACCCTGACGGCACAGTTGTACGTCGGTCTGGTGATTCAACCTGTTGTGCTGCCATTCATGAACAGCATTCCAGGGGGTGTTTTCCAACAGGATAACGCTCGCCCGCATACCGCTGTTGTGACCCAACATGCTCTACACAGTGTCGACATGTTGCCGTGGCCTGCTAGATCACCAGATCTTTCTCCAATCGAGCACGTATGGAACATCATTGGACGACAACTCTAGCGTCACCCCAACCAGCATTAACCGTCCCTGTATTGACCGACCAAGTGCAACAGGCATGGAACTCCATCCCACAAACTGACATTTCTAGTAGTCTCAAAACAAAGCCACACAAAAGATATTTGAATGACTGTGTTTTTGACGAGGAAAATCCAGGTGATACTGTGTATAAAAATTCAGGTATGACTGTGTATTAACGAGGAAAATCACTTGGATTTTCCTCGTCACCTTTACACAGAGCATGTGGGGAAAACTGCCCCATTCTTATATTCACCCACTTAATAAAATTCATGTGCAGTGGATACGACAAATATACACTGACGGAAAAAAAATTTCACCACGGAAAAACAGTTGTAGAGGAATGAAATGGCGGCAATACATTTGTATAGGTAACATATTTAATCGATTAAGGTTTCTAGATCACAGCTTAATGTAAGCGCGAGAAGAGCCATTTTAAATGTGAAATGCTGGTACATTAATAACCGGTGTAACCGCCAGAATGTTGAATGCAAGCACGCAAACGTTCATGCATTGTATCGTACAGGTGCTTTTAGTAATTGCTTCAAAATATATAGACCTTTGCAGGTAAAGTAAAATAGTAAATCAGTTTGTGTCATGGCAAGGAATTGTGTGTGTGGTCACAAAGTTATATAGAAAATTTTCCTGCATTCTTATTGTCCTGGTATGCTAAATGAAGTATACCTAAAGATCAGTGTAATTACGGTTTTTTTTTTCTGTTTCTGAAATTTGTGTTCATTACCCCATCTTTTATTTCGGAACTGAAATAGTCGGAAATAACGGAATGAAAAGTCGAGTGCGATAACTTTGTTATCTTCATTCCTGTTATTAAAATTGCGTACTGAAAATCAATTGCTCAGGCAGCTGTTATGTTTTTGATTAAAAAATAGTAGAGCAATGCATGATTATGTACATCATTTCATCTGTTCAGTTATATTTTCCAGATTTCTTTTCTTTGTGTGAGGGTACACAAATTAGGTTAGCATTCGTACCTATATAAACGATGTAAAAATTACTCCCGTTGTTTACGCTAACATATTCAAATTGTAATAGGTAAAGAAATAAGTCAACTGTATCCCGTTATTTAGAAAAGAAATCTTAAGAATCGGAGAAAATTTTAACTAAGGGACGACACAAAACAAGCTTATAGTGGCGAAAATACCGCTGTGATCTTTGGCGATCGGACTCCTTTCGGCAGTGTGGGCGTGGCAGGCTCAGGCCCGTAGACTCTAGCCGGCCCTGTCTGGACCGTCAGAATCTAGTTTGGCCCTGCAGTCTGCACTACCTCAGAGAGAGGACAGAAACAGATGATCTGTTTTGGCTTCACTCAAAACGGGTCCCTTCACCTCCTCTTCTTCTAACCTCCTTGGGAGAATCCTAAGTTTCGTTGCCATTATCCGTCAGTAATTTTTTTTTAAGGAGATGAGGCTTTTAGACTAAGGTTTCTGCCTCACATCAACTAGTAGGCCGAGCTGTCATAGCGAAACTGTCTGGTGAACACGATGAAACACTTAGATGCCCGAACAGCACGTGAATCCACGACAGTATCACTAAAGCCCATCATGGGAGATGCTCATGAATAGTGGAAAGTTAGAAATAGTTTTCATAATGAGAAACGTCTGGTGAGTGGTGAGTACTATGAATTCCTCCAAGGCACGCACATTTCTTTTTGTCTCGGAAGCATCCCGAAAGTCCAACAAGGAATGCGCTTGAGAAGAGACGGAAGTTGTAGAAGGAAGGGTTATAAACCCGAAAAAAACTATAATAAACCCTCCGATATGCGCTGTAAGCCGGGCAGGAGAGGAGGAAGTGCGTAACAGTCTCAGGACCGGAGCCACAGAAGCACATCGGAGAGGGACGTTGCCGGATCAGAAAAAGGTAGCCATTTAATGGCACCATGTCAGTACGTAATTGTTGGATGCAGACCGCTGAGGAACTCCGATAACAATGCTCGCTAGGTCGTCGTTAAGGCGGTGCGGCGCGTGCGACCGCGCAGGGCCTCGAGCTTTGAGGGGCCTCCCGCTGGTGGATAAATAAGATAAAATAAAACAAAAGAGAGAAAGAAAGAAAAATATAACATCAAGTACACAGACAAAAAAAAAGAAAAAAATCCTGCTGTTCAAAACATATGAATTACCATCCCAGTTCTCTGCGAGACCGCATACACAAATATCACAGTGATGTCATACATACGCTCCCCCTTCCTGATTCAGAGTGTGGCTTTGGTTCAGCTTACTAAGATCGGTGCTTCTGTATCTCTGAGAGACCCTGAGTCTGGTGGACAGCAGGCCCGACGAGAGGATTTTGGGCCCCTGGGCAATCTTGAGGCCGGGACCCCAAACTTTTCCTCAGTCGCCGCTCCCCACAAAAAGATTTTGGAACAGTGCAGAATTAATATACGTTCTATTAACCACAGGTACAAAACCCTGTTACAAGTTTTTGCATTTGATGGATGTTTGTTTTACCATGTACAAGGCTTGTTGTACATGGTTCAAACTTCCATCAAATTGGAAATATTTTATTAGAATTATTTTATGGTTGTTATGTACAATTCTGAAATTCATTCTTAACTTATACATGGAATCACTTGACATAATTTCAAAGCAAAAACTTTTTATTAAATGTTGAGTACTCAATTTTTGAAAACTAAAACAGCCGCCCCGGTGGTGCAGTGGTCTAAGGCTCTGGCCTCTGATCATTCGTCCGTAAGGGGTACGGATTCGAATCCCGTCCAGGCATGGATGTTGTGTTTGTCTTACGGCACTAGCTCTCTCCCTTCCCTGGAACCAGTGACCCTAAATTAGGGACGGGCGACTGCTTATAGCCCATTGAGTTGCTCACGGTGGTCGTTAAACCTCCAATAAAAAAAACTAAAACAGGGTTACTTTTTTGTCAAATTAGTTATTAATTTAGAAAAACACACTGTGTTATATAATTAAATATCAAAATAGAAAAATGAAATTTTTAATAAGCAAATTTGGTTACCTAATAGTTTCTATAGTTTCTATAAAACAGCTCTTCTGGCTCTTTTAGATGTAAAGTCGTCAATTGCAACATCAAAGTTCAAAGTACGAGCAAGATCTGCTTCTATGGCAAGAATGGTTAGTCAGTCTTCTTTGTCCCATGGTTGATCGATTATAACTTTTGATCCTTTTTAAAACACTGAAATATCTCTCAGCTCCTGCCACTGACACTGGAAGAGTACAAAATTAAGGAGGTTAGAATAGATAGAGTTAGAGCCAGCCATTCCCTTCGTGTAATCAAAGTGAGGCCACCGAACGTCACGATCATGACGTCACAGCCTCTGCCGCGATGTTGGTGAGACGTTTGAGACGAGTCGCGGCCAATCACAGTCTCTGCTGCAATGTTGGTGAGACGTTTGAGCATTAAATTGGTCTGCTCAAAGTGCTTGAAGTTTGTGACGTCATTCTTACTCCATTTATTCTAACCTCCTTGTACAGAATAGCCTGATGGCTATACACACATTTGGGTACAAAGACTCTAGTTTCCAACTTTTAAGTTTGTTTAACAACTCGAGGGGTTTCAGACCTTCGGGTCCCAAATTTGAGTGATGGATTGATTTCAGATGGATCAGTTTGTCTGCGAGATCCTGAGAAAGATCGTTGGGGAAGGTAGCAAGTGAACTGCTACAAGACTCAACAATGGCACTATCTTTTGTTTGTAAAAACTGCCACACTGATAAATTTCGATGAGTTTTCTGGCTGTAATGAAACGTTCGGTTAGTCCTGATTCAACAGTATTAATGATACTGTAGAAGACATTTATCCGGAAATCTCTCTCTTCTTTTGTCTCCATTCCATAGGCATGTTGAAGATCTGGCTCTGGCTCATCATCTGGTGTTTCATCATGAAAGTGTTTTCTTTTCTTTTGCCTTCTTTCCACAAGTGTTATGTCTGTAGGAAGATCAGTTACCATAGCATTAGCAACAAGCTTAGCTTCAAATTTATAACGAGGAACAGTACACCAATTAAGTAGTAAATAGTAATACTGTACTAGTGATCCGATTTATGGCGTAGGAAATAAACACATAAGCGTTTCTAAGCTTTCGCACATCAACCAGATGGCTTTTTCAAGGAAGTTAGACAGAAACTGCAAACTGAAAAATAGAACGCTTAACAATTTGAACGCGGGAACTTGACAATGAATAGATGCGACGTTATATTCATTTAAAGATACGAGGCATCACGTTGGTTGCACGCGGGTTCCTGGTAATCCTGACTAAGTCCTGAATCGGACCTAGTAATAAATTCCACTCTGGATTTTATAACGAAAGCCAAAAAACTCACTGTCCTGCCAAGCGACATTTTCGGCAGCTTCGACGTGGTTTCCCTTTACCCCTCAATTCCCTTTCCAGAAGCCATCAGAAAATTAAAGAAGGCTATATCTAATTCAAAATTTTATACGCAGGAGTCATGCCTCAGCATCTTCAAATTAATAGACTTGGTCACTAATACTAGCTTCTACAGTTTCCAAGGACAAGTATATAAACAGAATAATGGCGCTCCGATGGGATCCTCACTTTTCACCCGTCCTTGCAGAAACAATACTTCGCCCAATTAAGCGGAATATATTCTCCAGCATTACCCCACGGCCTACCACTTGGCTGCGTTATGCAGACTACATATTTTTTTGTATGGCCCCACGGAAAAGAGACTCTCCCAATTTTCCTTGATAAAATCAATGATATGCATCCTACGATCAATTTCACGATGGAGCTTGATAGCAACAACGCTTTACCTTATCTGGATGTTTTATTGACAACATCGTCTGAAAACCGACTCGGCACACAAGTCTACTATGAACTCACGTCAGTCCCCAACCTGATGCTCCGCAGCTCTTTCTATCCCGCAGAATACAAAGCAGATATCTTCCGCTCTCGAATTCAAAGAGCCTTCGAAAAGCCAGAGCCAAACATTCCAGTTTTCCTGTGCCTCAGCTACGTTACTTAGGCTTAATTCCCTACATACCAAGTGTGTCTTACAAACTCAAAAACACCCTCAAGAAGATGAACTACGGCGTCGGCATAAGGTCCCCTGCATCTTTACATACTATACTAAAGAGAAAATCCACCTCTCTCCTGCAAAGCAGGCATTTATGCGATCCCCCTACAGTATCCCAACGGTTCTAAACGATACTACATTGAACGACCAAGCGTTCGTTTGGAATCAAAGTCAACGAACATGAAAGAGACACGAAATACGGTAAAGAAGCCACGACACTATCCAGAGAAGTCAAATTCAAGTCAGCTACTCCTATGTGGATAATATAAATTAGCTAGCTACTCTACTCCTAAATGTACAGACATTCGGGAAACCTCGGAGATCATTACCAACAGCGATACTTGCAATGATTGTGTCTCGCTCGAGTTGCCACGAATTTGGAACCAATTCTTCAAGTAACGCCTTTTCTCTACCAGGATCCCGCGTGCAACCAACGTGATGCCTCTTATCTTTAAATGAATATAACGTCGCATCTATTTATTGTCAAGTTCCCGCGTTCAAATTGTTAAGCGTTCTATTTTTCAGTTTGCAGTTTCTGTCTAACTTCCTTGAAAAAGCCATCTGGTTGATGTGCGAAAGCTTGGAAACGCTTATGTGTTTATTTCCTACGCCAATAAATCGGATCACTAGTACAGTGTTACTATTTACTAAGCTTAGCTTCACTAAGGATATAATCAAAATTGTTTGTCATCTCTTTCATCTCTTCTATCAGGCTGTCAATATTGGTGACTTCTACATCAAGAGTTGTATCTGTGTATAACGAAGTAAATTTCTCCATCATTTTTATCCGCGCCGGGGCTCGAACCCGGATCCCCTCATTCCGGAATAAGTCACTCTACCAATTGAGCTACGCGGACATTTTATTCTGATTCCTATCTGCCTTTATGTCGTGTGCGTCTTTCTGGCAGGTACGTCACATCTCCTGGTACGTTACATGTGGCTTGAAGAACTTTGTTACGATTGTCGAGAGCTACTAGAATTTTGTACCAAACTGTAGCCATTAAGAGACATTTGAACGACTCAAGGTACCTTGCGAAACCCAACAATTCAGTTTTACTTTCAACATTCATATTCATCTCCTTGCATCGGGAAACAGAACGCTTGATACCTGGAAGATGTTTGGCAAAGGGCTTCACGGCATCAACATTTGCTGACTACCTTGTATCAGAGAGACTATGCAGAGAGCAGTTAATCTCTTTTTCGAGGATTTCCCACTGTTGAGGAGCTTTGGAGAAAAATTTATACAACTACTGTCAAGTACCAAAAATGTAACGGCATCTTCACAACACTCGACAGAATTAATTCCACAAAAGTTTAGGCTGTGTGCAGCACAATTTGAAAATAGAGCTAACGGGTTGATTTTAGAAATAATAGCTCTCACTCCCTTATAAACACCAACCATATTAGCGCCATTATCGAAACCTTATCCTCTACAGTAACTCAAAGGAATACCATGCTTTTCCATTTCCTTCATTATTTAATTATAGCTATATCTTGTCCTGTTTTTTTTTCTGTTGCCTGAAACGAAGCTCAAAAAATTCTCCGATATTTGGAAACAAGCCTCACTCTCTGATAAATATCTCAAAACAAATGTTATCTGCTCATGGTTTCCCTTACTGATAAAATAGCACTAAGAACTTTGTCTCCACAGGCTTGAATAAATTCATTCTGTGATTGTCAGGAAAGGTAGTTGGCTTGAAGACGCTTTCCTTCTTCTTGAGCTTCTTTTACTTTTGTAATATGTTCTCTTAGTAATGGATAATACGCAGCTAAGAGCTCAATTATTCCAAGAAAGTTTCCATTGTTATGATCTCCAATCTTTACTGAATCACCTCTGAGTGTGAGGCCTCTTTCAGCTAAAAATAAAATTACAGACAAGTCGTCGAAACAAATCTCGATAGTATTTCGCTCTTGCTGTCATTTCGCTGTCCAGTTGAGAGTGTATGCCAGTCCCTCCCTTTAAACGTCTTTCCAGCTGTCGCCATTCAAGATAACACGTCTTATGAAAAGAACTCACTTCATGCTTGGGTAGTTTATCATAGAGTTTACGACATGATTGATCTTTCTTCCACCCACCATCACTCATCAACACTGAACTGTTACTTTCTATAGGTTTAGTAGAAAGACCAAATAAACGGCATGTAAAACAGTAAAGTGAATGACTTCCCGCATTCCAAACTAATCAATCTCTTGGTCGATGCTCCCCATTTTTGCTTTTCGTCGAAGATAACACAGTGCGTGGGAAATCTCTTTTTCCATCATGTGGAAGGTTTGCAGGAACTGCAGGAACTGCAGGAGGACATCTTCGGACAAAACTTTCAATTACATCAGTGTTTGGACAACCAGTTAATATTGCAAGATCAAAGGGAACCTTACACTCAGTTTCGTCATTTACGTTTTGAAGCAACCCTGGCAGTGAATCTGATGAAGGTAAGTTATTTTTGTAAGACTCGGGCTCCGTTTCTGAAGGCTAATGTAGTCCTAGGTTTACAACTTCATCGATTGATGACGTACCTGATATTTGGGGTGAACATGGAAAATCAATTTTTTAGGCTCTACACTAAAAACAGCAGCAGCAATACCTTGGCTTACAGTTGCACTAAAATCTGAAAGTGCAACGGTCTCAGATTTCTTAATTCCAACTTCAAACAATGTCCGCCTTCCTTTACTATCAGCTTCTGATTTCACTTCTGTATCTTTTCGTTTTTCGGCACCAGATCTATGTTTATAGGTATCCATAATTACAAAAATGCACTGCTAATCAGTCGAATGACGTTTTTTATGCTACACTCAGTACACTGTATTACACTCGACCGCAGCTACAAATGTCATCACCTTCTTCTACAGAAATTGAAATCACACACTGAATGTTGCCACTCTCTTTTCACTCTGCAGACTCCCTGTCTGAGAATAATGCGGAAGTTCTTTTGGTACACATACACGCACCGAAAGCGTGGCCCCTTTCATTGTACAAAGTCGCATCCAATGGAAGCAGCAAACTTTTAGACGCCACCATTCGACTCCGCCTACCTGTTTGGCGAAATCTGGCATACCACGTGGTTTTCTTAGTTTTTGTGACAGTGGGAGAATGTAAGCGTGGGAACCAAAGCGGCTGTCCCGGGAGGGTGGAGCAGCAATTTTTTTCTGCTAAACCATTTCGCTAAAAATTCGTGACAAATGTCCACTAGGGCCCCCTAACTCCCGTTCCCCTGGGCAATCACACCCCTGCCCCCATCCCCCCTCGGCAGGCATGGTGGGCAGTGCAGATGGTATTACCTTGATAAGTACAACACACGCCGCAGCGCCGACAGCAATATATTTTCTTCTCGCCGCTGGAAACTCTGTGATTGACGGGTGTGAGTGGACATCACGACGCGACATTCTTTGAGTTTTACCGCCTATCTTGGGATCCACTTTTTGTGGATTTTCCCAAGCTGTTTTTTCAAAGCAAAAACAGTTGGGTGTGTGTCAAGTCAACTGGACGCTGTGTTTGGTGATCTATTAACTTTCTTCGTTGCTCATTCGTGCTTGTTTTAACGTTTTAACCAGGTTCACTTCTCTACTTCAAATGTAACTAATTAACTTTTTAAGAATAGAGTTTGCGCTAAGTGAGTTAAGTTAAGATGTCTAGAGAACGGGATAAGTTCCGTAAATTCGAATCAGGTTATCAAAAAGCAAAGAAAAGGGAAAAAGAAAAATGTTTTTACGAAGTCAGGAAGGTGCCTTCGATAAAACTTTACTGCCTTCAGCTTCAGTTCCTGTGGCCAGTAATTCATCGTTTGCTTCAAATTGCATCGAAGATAACGAATCCAGTGATAATAATGTTAATGTGGTTCAAGTCAGAGGAAGTGATAACAATGTTCTGAGTGTCTCTGACCAGCTTACACAAATATCTTATGTGAAGTAATGTGATTCATCATTTCAAACAAGTGACGAATTTGTTCTACTGTTAGATCCAGGTGACGGGCCTCCTGTTTTAAACAACACACAGTTTGATGTAATCTTGCGAAAGGGCCCGATTTGTGTTTTAAACGATGAGTACCCCAGTAATACCCAGAAGCGGCACTTTTTGCCAGAACACTATAAGCGTATTTCACACAACGGAGAAACAGTAGACAGGAGGTGGTTGATTTACTCAAAGAAAAAAGATGAAGTTTTCTGTTTTTCCTGTAAATTACTCAGAAACACAAATGGGGGCATGATAGGTTTCATTTTTAAAATACATAGCTATAGCAAAACATATTTGAAAAATTCATACTGCATAGCGCATAGTCAAGGGCGCCCATTGGGGGCTGGGGGTTGGGGGTTGCTTCTCTCCCCACGCCGTTGGCATAGACAAATTTTTGGTAAATTTAAAACACTAAAATAGACGAAATCTTTTTTTAAAGCATTTTTAAAAATAATAAGATATTAATCATTGATTGCAGTTACCAAAATTCTTTATTTTTGTTGTATGTTAGTACCTGGTACATTTACTAAAATTTTTGACAGCCTTGAAGAAGGTAAGGATTTTTCTTAGCCCCCTCCCCCTAAAAGTACTCATATGGGTGCCACTGTGAATAGTATTACTAACATTTACTTTCTTTTTTTATTTTGCAAAGGAGAACGACGGTTGAGCTTAATAATAATAGCAGTTACAATTACAAGTTTAAAAAAAATATCAGTTCCTTCTACATTTAACAAATAAATGAGTGAAAAGTTTATCATCACCTTATCAGAAAATAAAAATATTCTATTGCATACGTGTGCAGAACACCGTCAGCCAGGTTGATTTAGTAAAACAAAATTAGTTAGCCAGAGAGCATCGCAGGCAGGACCGTAGCCACAGGAGGATCAGGCCGGACTGAGCCCGACCTCTGTTTCTTTTTGCTCGTCCTAGCGACTCACACAACAGTCATCATCATAATCATTGTCAACCATTGTCAATCCACTGCTGGACGAAGGTCTCCCCAAGTTTCCTCCACAACGGTTTGTCTTGTGCCAGTCTCCTCCATGTCACTCCCGCATATTTTCGAATTTCATCCACCCATCTCCCATGTGGTCTTCTTCTGGGTCTTTTCCTGTCCCTTGGAATCCAATCTAAAATTTCGGCTGTCCATCGATGGTCTGTCCTTCTGGCCGTATGTCCAGCCCATTGCCATTTCAGGGATTTAACTCTGATCATGATGTCTTCCACTCTTGTCATTTTTCGGATCCACGAGTTCCTCTTCTTATCTCTCCTGGTTACACCAAGCATGCATCTCTCCATGCTGCCTTGAGTTGTCTGCAGCCTTTGTATGTCTCTTTTAGTTAAAGTCCACGTCTCTGCACCATAAGTAAGCACTGGAAGGATGCATTGATCAAACACTTTTCTTTTAAGACATAATGGCATATTGCTCTTGAAAATTATGCTGTTTCTTCCAAAAGCTCTCCAGGCAAGTTTTGTACGCCGATTAATTTCTTCATCAACGTGACCTTCACTTGATATCTGCTGTCCAAGATAAACGTACGTATTTGTTATCTCCAGCTTTTTTCCATCAATCAATAAATCTTTATTTCTTGTAAAAGCATTGAACATCCCTTTTGTCTTCTGAAAGTTCATTTTTATTCCCACTTCTTTACTCATGTCAACAAGTTCCTGGATCATACTCTGCAGCTCTGAGGGGGTAGTAGCAAAAATGACTATGTCATCAGCAAAACGAAGGTGGGTTAGATAATCTCCATTAATCTTTATCCCTTTGTTTTCCCAGTTCAGTGATTGAAAGACATTTTCCAATGTGGCATTAAAGAGCTTCGGAGATATGGTGTCACCTTGTCTCACTCCCTTTCCAATTTTTATGTGTGTTGTATTTTCAAACAGCCGAATCTTTGCACTTGCATTTTCATAGATGTTATTAATAATATTAATGTATGCATCTTCAATACCGCAGGATTTCAGAGCCATTGTAACTGCTGGTGGTTTCACCGAATAAAAGGCTTTTTCATAATCGATAAAAGCCATGCACAATGGAAGTTCATATTCCCTCGCTCTTTCAATTAGTTTATAACGAAGTAAATTTCTCCGTCATTTTTTGGTCTACGCCGGGATTCGAACCCGGATCCGCTCATTCCGGAATAAGTTGCTCTACCAATTGAGCTACGCAGACGTTTTATTCTGATTCCTATCTGCCTGTATGCCGTGTGCGTCCTACTGGCAGGTTCGTCACATCTCCTAGTACGTTACATCATCTCCCCCTTATTTTTATTTATTTTTTTTTTTTCGAAGTGCTGGAGAAGGGATTCTCTTATTTTTCCTATCTCGCGGTGTGGAAATAACATCACACCATTGCGAGATTTTGAACGGTCGGGTCATCCGGATAGTTCCGGCGCCATTATAACGAAGTAAATTTCTCCGTCATTTTTGGTCTACGCCGGGACTCGAACCCGGATCCGCTCATTCCGGAATAAGGTGCTCTACCAATTGAGCTACGCGGACGTTTTATTCTGATTCCTATCTGCCTCTATGTCGTGTGCGTCCTACTGGCAGGAACGTCACATCTCCTGGTACGTTACAAGTTCTCTCAGTACGTGGATATGATCTATTGTGCTGTAGCCACTCCATGAATCCAGCTTGTTCTTTCGGTTGAGCCATGTCCAGTGTTACCTTCAAGCGGTGTGAAAGAACTTTAGTGAATATTTTATAAACCACTGAGAGGAGGCTGATAGGTCTGTAGTTCCTGAGATCCTCAATGTCACCTTTTTTATGTAGCAGGATCATTGTAGCGTTGTTCCAATCCTCAGGAATCTTCCCTTCATTAAGGCATCTAGTGAAAATTTGGGCGAGTACTGTTTCGATTTCTCCACTTGCTTCTTGTATGATGTCTACAGTAATTCCATCTTCTCCTGGAGCTTTCCCCGCTTCATGTTCTTGATTGCATGTGCAACTTCTGCTGGGAGGACTGGAAGAACTCTGCTACCTTTCATGATGTCTCCAGTACATGTATCATCCCTTTCATATAATTTGGAGTAGAAATCTTTCACTCTTGTCAAAATTTCGCCTCTATTTCTTGCTACAGAACCATCTTCTTTTCTCAGTGCCATAATCTGTTTTCTTCCCTTACTGAGATGTCCCTTTGCTATCTTTAGGCTTTGGTTGTTTTCAATTGCTTTCCTCACTAGCTCACAGTTGAATTTCCTTACATCTTCAGTGATACTTTTTCGTACTGTCTTGCATAGCTCTATATATTCCACTTTGGAAGTCACATCTTCTTTAGTTGTCCTCATCTCTCTTCTTTTTGCATCAATATTTTGGTTTATCCTGATAATTTGTTCACATGCAACTTGTTCTTAGACCCAGCTAATTTTGTTGCTGTTTCCATAAGAGCTTTGGTTATTTTTCTGTTAACTTCAGAAATATCCACTTCTTCCGATGTTAGGCTTTCTAAAGCAGAGAATCTGTTCTTCAGTTCCAACTTGAAAGTATTATGGTGTTTTTTAAGGTTGGTTATGTCAATACATTTTGTTTGTCTTATGAGCTTGCCACGTTCGAGTTTAGTGTTGAGGTGCATCTTACATCTCACCAATCTATGGTCACTACCTGTGTTGAACTTGTTCAGCACACTGCAGTCTTGGATGATGAATTTTTTGTTACACATAATAAAATCAATTTCACTTGTCGTCCCAATTGGATGTCTCCATGTCCATTTCCTGTGTGGCTTTTTCTTGAAAAAGGAGTTCAAGATGAAAAATCCTTCTGCCTCTGCAAACTCAACGAGAGTATTTCCACGCTGGTTTCTGTTGCCGTGACGGAATTTACCTACTGAAATTTCATTCCGTTGCCGTTGCCCTATTTTTGGATTGAAATCTCCCATAATTATCTTCAAGTGCTGCTTACCTTTATTAATTAGATCACGAATTTCCTCATAAAATTCTTCAATTTCTTCTTCAGGATGAGTTGCGGTGGGTGCATAAGTTTGAATAATCTGAGCCTGGTATCTTCTCGAGAGTTGGATAACGAGTCGTGCAGCTCTGTCAGAGGAACTTTCAATTTGTACCACTTTATCCTTCAGTTTCTTGTTTATTATAAATCCAACACCACTAGAATCCAACCAGTTGTTAGGGAGAGAAGTGGATTATGAATCCTGAAGAAGGAAGAAAATGCGCAAGAACCGACTTCTAGACAATTCATCAACTCCAGACGTTGTTTTTAATAATCGAGATTCCTTCATCACTGTTGCAAACCAGAAAGAAATCATATGATGAATTGGACTCTAGATTTGGATTTGTCTACAAGAATGACCTAAGAGATGTGATGGAAGCTACTGAATTGTTGCAAAAGCAGTATTCAAATGAACTTGAAGAAGACTTTGCTGAAGAGTTCCTTCACTTTCGAATCCTGACGAAACAATTCATTCACTGAGAGCACAGATCCCTTCACTTGCCTTAAGAAGTTAAGGGACTTGAGTTTAGTTCATATTTTTCCCATTGATTACACATACCTCAGGATTTTTTTACCAATAGCAATTTCCAACTGTTTAAACGAACCCTCGTTTGCGGTTCTGAAGAGAACAAAGCATTAAAGTCTAAAAGAACAGTCAATTGATGCTCTTCCATTAAAAGTGATGAAACAGCAGATTTAAGTTTTGACGATATAATTGATGATTTTGCAGCCACAAATGGTATAGAAAAGTCATTTTTTAATGTCCTGATGCCAATTCAACAGTTAAATATTATCAAGTATTTTTTAAATATTTTAATTCATACATTTTTAATGGTTTGTTTAAAAATAGGGTGTGAATTATAATCACGCTCCTGTAATAGCATGTAAGTATGGTTTGTTTTTCCTTGAGATATCATATCACAGATGAAGCCTATATTCGGAGCCATACGGTATATTATACATGAAAAGCATTTCAGCAAAACATGTAGAATTTACTAAAAATATTTTTATTAATCTTAGTTTTGTGAGAACAAGATTTGTGAATGAATATTCATAATTATGTACGGTTTATTTTCACATAAATGAAAATACGGAAAAAATTCAAATGACACTACTTTATTTAAAGACTGTTGTAATAATTTACATGGACTGTTGTAATAATTTATCAAACAGTGTGTGTTATCAGCTGTAACATTTTGTGAGGGATTACTTCTTATAGCTTATACTACCATCGGTTCATCATTTCCATTAAATTTATAGTAGACTAGAGGTTTTAAAGTATATCTCTGAGGGGATAGTTATTTGTTTTGTAAATTATACTATAAAACTAAACAGAATTCCAGAGTAATTAATGTTGCAACTGTAAGCTCTGCGGATGCGCGGAAGTACAAGTGGTGTGAATGCTCGTCTATTACAAACCACATTGGCTATAAAGTTGATTAGCATGTGGAATGTATTTTAATGTTTCACTACTATAAAAATTGCTTGCAAAATAAATATTTACCCGCAGATATTCCTTTCAACTGTTGGTTGACAATTTTAACCGAGGGGGCCCTAGACATAGGATGTGCACAGGGCCTCCGCTGACCTAAATTGGGCCCTGGTGGTGGGATGCGGAGTACTGGGCCAAGAAGCCCCCAAAGCGAAGTGTGAAGAGCATCGGATGCAGATTATCGGTGCTGGAATGAGAAACCCGAGCAAATGATTTTGTAGCGTGGAGCAGACGAGACTGGAGGAGCTGACAGATCTTGAAGAACAGCGCTGTTGACAAAAAACGGCTCCTGTCGGAGGCGACTGAGCGAGATTCCAAGGGGAAAGCCATGGAACCTCCAAGCATAGAAAGACAAAGCGCCCTCTTCCAGAAGTAGATCCGCGATAGGAGAGCGCTGACCAATCGACATGTGGCGGTACAAAAATTGGACTCTCAGGAGTGTGATGCGAGAACAAACGTTAGCGATATCACATTCAGCACGCAAGACCGCAACAGGCGTCGAGGGAGGGAGGTGAATGGCCGATCGGAGTGCATGGTTGAGTAGAACTTCCAGAGAATCGTAGAGAAAGTTGGGGGATGCAAAGAGGACCAGTGCCGTAAATTCCAGAATCGGCCGAATCACAGCAACGTCAAAGGCAAGAGTGTTGGGGAAGCCAAGACCCGACCGGCCGTGACAAACGACTCTAGCAGCAGACAAGGCTCGGAAGACTGACTTCTTAACGTGCGTGAGGTGAGTAGACCAAGTCAGGGAGGAGTTAAACCAGACCTCTAAAATCTTGATAGAGGACTGCCAGGCCACAGAGGCGGAACCCAATCGGAAGAGAGGGGCCGGCGACCGGCGCTTACGAGGAAAGTCAATCGCGAAGCTTTTAGAAGGAGAGAGAAGTAAATCCCAGGAAGACGCCCACTGAACAATGGAATCCAAAGTGGATTGTACATAGCTAAGGGCCGCAGCCTGGTTGGGACTATAGGAAACAATAAAAATGTCGTCTGCAAATAAGAACATGTGAGCATTCGGATGACAGCGATCACCCACATCATCAATGTATAAGTAAAAAAGGAAAGGCGAAATGGAGCTGCCCTGAGGTACACCACGACACGGCAGAAAGGAGGGCGACACCGTTCACGGCATCGAACACGAAATTTGCGCAGAGCAAGAAAGTCAGCCAACCAACGGAGAAGATGTCCACGGATACCCAGAGATTCCAATTTACCCAGGAGAGCAGGATGGCAGACAGAATCATAGGCAACCTGAAGGTCCAAAGATACCAGAAAAACGAAATTATATCGAGCTCGAGCCACCAGAAGATGGCGTTGAATCGACAGAAAGCACGCCGATGTTGAACGGCTAGGCAAAAATGCGAACTGCAGCTTGCTGACTCGTTGATGAGAGAGAATAAAGTCTGTTAAGATCTTGGACTTTCTCCAAGATCTTCGAAAGAACCGATGCGAGGGTGATCTTTCAATACGATGATAAGTCGAGAGCAGATTTTTTTGGCTTCTTGATTGGGATCACCCAAGACTCCTTCCAGCTTGTAAGGTGAACGCGGGCAGAACAAAAGAGGTTCAGGAGGTCAACCAGCCATGACGAATTTCACCTCCATATACGTCTCACCAGGTCGTAAGTAACCCCATCAGGGCCGGGAGCACATCGTCGGGGAGATCCATCAATAGCCCAGGCTATTTCGCCAGCTGTAAGTAAAACACCCATCGCCAGGGAAGAGTCATCATGAGAAAAGGAAAAGGGTGCACCGGACAGCAGGAGACTGTGGATAAGAGATCACCAAACGCCGAAGCCTGCACCACTGGATACGCCACCAGGGAATCGTCAATCCGAAGAAGCAGGTGATCTGGGCTCGATCCAACATGAGATTTCAGGCGGCGCAGAAGGGAGAAAACGAATGCTTTCCTCGAGGTAAGCATTCGAGGTAAGCATTGCGCTTTCCAATAGGCACGGACGAGAAGAGAAGTTCTGGGCACACGGTGGACACAAGAAGGTTCTGGAGTGAGAACATTTGACGGATTCCGCAGCCGACTCAGTATACGGAACCACAGTCTCCTCGCATAACATGAATTCATCGGAGCTCTAGCCAGTGCCAGAAAGTTGTTCGTCGGGCACAGAAGAAGCTGGGCGATCTGGAACTATAGTAGGAGGATTCAGATAAACTCCATCCTGTGACGCCTCTGCAGCGGTTGAGGTGGGACCGGCATGGAGGGATGAAGGAGGAGTTGAGAGAAAATTAATCAATGAGTCCAATCGACTGGTGGGTTTGGAGATGGTGTTCAGAAGCTGAGTAAAGGCAGAGGAACATGCGCACGGAGGGTGATTTTGTGTCGGCGCCGCATATGAGGCCTGATTGACTTGACGCACCGAGTCCCGGGCCTCTGGATAACCGAGATGCTTCGTAGCCATAATCTCTAGTATCCGCTTTTCTTAAAGATAAATTGGGCAACTAGTGTCAGAAGCAGGATGTAAGCCCGCGCACAAGACGCACTTGAAACTCGACGCAGAGCAAACAGAAGAGTCATGGGCTTCACCACAATTAGAACAGCAAGCGGCACTACAACAGGTTAACAGCAAATGTCCATAGCGCTGACAATTTTTACATTGCCTAGGCGAATCCAAGAAGGGTCTGACCGCATGCCTCGAATACCACATATAGACAGTGTCGCGGTTAGTAAAACCTAGTTCCTCCAGTAGAACCGAAGAAGTAGGGACCCTCGAGGAATTTACTGAACGCCGGTACCGAACTACACGAAGACAGTTCACTCCACGGTCGAACAGTTCCGTAGCAATCTCATCCACAGGGGCTTCAATGTCCACATCTCGAACTAAAAATTTTGTTGTCATAAATTTAGCGAGGACCTGAGTTTTGACAGGGACCTGAAGAAAATGAAAAAGTTGACAAAGTTCCAGCAGACATATGAGATTAGAGGAGCGCACCAATAAGTTCCCCGAACGTAAAAAATGAGCGTCTGAAATTGAGTCATGCATTGAAGTATTGTCAACGAAGAACCTTTTCCACAACATGGGACGGACTCTGGGTAGCTTCCCAGAAGTCGCTGAAAGAAGTATTTCCCCACGAGTCACTCCACTCGCAAATGCCCTACACAGCAATTCCTGAGGAGACCACTGAACCGAACAAACAAAATCATTAACTGGAACTAACGAACCACCCAGCTGTCAAAGCTCATCTCCCGGTGAAGAGCGTAACCTTTTGGCCGGGGAAGAGGAATCCTAGTCCCCCAGCCCCGCCAAGGTTACAGTCGGTAGCTGGAGCCCACCCCGAATCAACAGACCACAACAAAAATGGGCATGCAAAGAAAAATATCCTACCTTGGATATGGGAAGAACCAACCACCCGCTAAACCTCAGCAAAGCAAAGAAACGAAAACAAAATAGAACGCAGACAGGCAAAACGCTACGAGACAGCAAACCGCTGTCACAGAAATGCACGAAACGAGAACGCTTTCGCCAACGGCGACACACCCAAGACCACGGTATCCTACGGGGCCAACCGACTAGAAGCAGGAGAGCCGACTTCACACCCCGTTAGTTATATCGGCACGCTGTCATAAATCTTAATACCCGTAGCCACCAAAGAGACTTTAGTTACCTCCCAGGTGTGTTCCGATTGGTACATGCTGGCTTCTATTCATTCGGGCGTCGGAGATGCGTCCTGGCACAAATTATATCGAAGATATATATATATATATATATATATATATATTTGTTGAAGGTTTAACGACCGCCGTGAGCAACTCAATGGGCTATAAGCAGTCGCCCGTCCCTAATTTAGGGTCACTGGTTCCAGGGAAGGGAGAGAGCCAGTGCCGTAAGACAAACACAACATCCATGCCTCACCGGGATTCGAACCCAGACCCCGTTCGGACGAATGATCAGAGGCCATCGCTTAGACCACTGCGCCACCGCGGCGGCGAAGATATATATAAACATGTAAATATATATGATACACTGCTGGACAATTGCTAAGGACGGATCATAAACGGCTATATAGCGCATAAAAAAGTAAGTGTGGTTGGATGCCAAGTGAAATAAAATAATGTCAGAATGCCAGGACATTACAAGAAAGACAATTTATTGTGCTCTGAAATCCAGAAATCTTTGGAACGTGTTCAAGGGACAAACAGGCCATTTTGTGCAGAATACGTAAACGTGAAAAAATGGAATTACCGTCCGCAGGTGTTCCGGCGTAAGATGTCAATACGGGATATGGCCACCATGGAGGGCGATGCAAGATTCCACACGTCGTGTCATGCTTTGCACAACATTATCAAGCAGCTGTTGGGGTAATTTATCCCATTCCTCTGTCAGTGCACGGATGAGGGTGTCCTTGTTTATTGGAGGGCATTGGCGACCAGCAAGACTCCTCCCCAAAGCATCCCACACATTTTTCAATGGGATTCAGATCTGGAGAACGTGCTGGCCATACGAGGCGTTGAATATCCTCGCTCTCAAGACACTCCTGGACAGCGACTGTTCGATGACATGTTGCGTTGTCATCCATGAAAATGAATCTATCACCGACAGCACCACGGAACATGCGAACATGAGGTAGCAGAACATCATTAATGTATCGTTGGCCAGTCATAGTCCCAGTTGGAAGCACATAGAGGGACGTACGGCCATTGATCATGATGCCAGCCCATACCATGACACTACATGTCGGATATCGGTCCCTTTCCTGTATGTTTGCAGGACAATATGCAGTACCACTATCCCGCCAGATCAGTTGTCGTCGACAATCAGGCGATAGACTGTATCTACTCTCATCTGAGAAGAGGACAGCAGACCAGTCGTTATCAGTCCAATTGCGATGTTGATGGCACCATTGCAAACGGGCGGTACGGTGACGTCTGGACAATGGGATGCACACAACAGGACGGCGGGCGTATAGTCCTCCTTCATGCAAACGTCTGGTGACAGTTTTTCGGGAGATCCGCTTGCCAGTAGCAGCCATAAACTGATTTGCTACCTCACTAGCTGTGCTGCGCCGGTGTCTTTTTGTTGATAGCACTATGTACCGATCTTCTGCAGATGTCGTACTGCGAACACGACCTCCCCGTGACGTTTGCTACACTATCCATTTGTTTGAAATGATTTCCAAAGCCTTGAAACAACACTGTGGCTGACGTCGAACTCCCTGGCAACATCTGTTATTTTTCGCCCTTCTTCAATTTTGCCAATAATACGGCCACGCGTAAAATCATCTAGGTGATGTCGGGAAGACATACTGAAAATTGCAAGTTCGTCAATTGATTCTTTCCCTTTCAACTTTGCGTTTGAACAACGACGGTCAATACGCGTCAAATCCTTTATATCTCTTATATCAGCGCTATTACGTCATGAACAAGTTCGGCAATCCAAAATTTGCATGCGCACAACACGTCTTACTGTATCCCGCACTTATGCTAATGTCCACATTTTCCTGCCTTCCATTTTATGGTTGCTGTCGTTGCTATTGTCTTCCGTCCTTAGCAATTGTCCGGCAGTGTATATGAGCAATATGATATAAATAAGATACGATAATGTTAACGGATGATATGTGACATCTCGATTCCCCCTTTTTTTAACAAAAATAATAATAAATGAAAAATCGAATCCTCAAAACTCAAGTCTCACCATAATCTTGATACCAATTTGTATTGAATGTTAATGGTCTTAAATATAATTAAACATAGTCTTCCAGGCATTGAGGTTTGTTTACAATCAGACCAGATCTGGTAATAGTTTGTTGATTATTATGATTGGCACTAACACGAGGATTTAGGGCTATTACTTGGTGTTTTCCTTCTGGTTCCTGTTCAGTGTCGTCTCCAATGTGATGACCACACACCTTAGTGCCCATTTGATCAGTTCCCCTGTGTAAGGCTCTCCTGATTCTCTCGATTACACTCTCATATTTTTTCTTGAGTTCATATGATCTAGATCTGTTGGCTTCGGACAGAATCTTTGCTCTTTCCATCGGTCCTTTACCTTCCTTTTCAATGAAAACACCCTTTCCTGGTTTCAGTCTCTTAAATTTCTGTCATAATTTTTTTCCGTACGTATAGACTATATGTATTGACGTCACAAAACCGCGGTTCGCGTCATTTTTTCGTCTGCTGCTTTCTTGCAGAACAACAGGTGTTTTCTTTTTTCTTTTCTTTTTTGATTGGAGGTTTAACGACCACCGTGAGCAACTCAATGGGCTATAAGCAGTCGCCCGTCCCTAATTTAGGGTCACTGGTTCCAGGGAAGGGAGAGAGCCAGTGCCGTAAGACAAACACTACATCCATGCCTCACCGGGATTCGAACCCGGAACCCTTACGGACGAATGATCACAGGCCAGCGCCTTAGACCACTGCGCCACCGGGGCGGCGAACAACAGGTGTACAAGTGAGATTAAAGATGCATTGCATAGGCTACGTTAGTGGGTTATCTGGTGATCAAAAACAGCTTTATTCTGATAAATTAAAGTTATTGGGCAATTTGTGGTGACCCACATCAAATTCTATATTCACTTTTCCTGAACAATATTGTAGGAAGGAGAATGTTTTTATTTGAAAGGAACTCAAAATTCTGCATTCCAGCACAGCCACCAGCTTCTATGCTAACAGCATATTCACACAGTTAATTAAGATAAAAACGTCTTGTCATCTTTGGCTAATTATTTAATTTAAAAGTTTACCTTTCAATAATGCCTCTCCTTGACAAATGTCAACCTCGCCTTCTCGTGGTGCATCCTGTTCCCACTAAAGGGGCTCTGACGACCGCCAATAGCAGTATAACTATACCATCGGGATTAGAGGAAATGCTATCCCACACTCATCAACCCGCTTGGCCAGCGTGGTGAGTTATGGCCAAACCCCACCAAAATGATTCCACAACTTAAATCTTGGCCCTCAGTCTCCGGCAGCTGGAATGTATCTGGCCAAAGCAGCGGTCAGTGCGACATGAAGGCAAAGGGTGCTAAAAATCCCCGGAGGACCAGACTAGGCTGCCATCTAATGCTGACCTTGGCTACGTATAATGGACGCTCCTCTCTTCTGATTCAAGGCTTCTTGAATTGGAAGAGGAACTACAAAGGATCAAGTGGGACATCGTCGGGCTAAGTGAGGTAAGGAGAAAAGGAGAATATCTCATTGAATTGAAAAGTGGACATCTCTTCTACTATCGTGGGACAGATACTGGCAGAAATATTGGTGTTGGATTTATAATAAACAAGAAACTGAAGGATAAAGTTGTAGAAGTTGAAAGTTCCTCTGACAGTTATCAAACTCTCGAGAAGATGCACGACTCGTTATCCAACTCTCGAGAAGTTGACAAGCTGCACGACTCGTTGTCCAACTCTCGAGAAGATACAAGGCTCAGATTATTCAAACTTATGCACCCACCTCAAGTCATCCTGCAAAACAAATTGAAGAATTTTATGAGTAAATTCGTCATCTAAATAATAAAGATAAGCAGCACTTGAAGATAATTATGGGAGATTTCAATGCAAAAATAGGGCAACGGCAACACAATGAAACTTTAGTAGGTAAATTCGGTCACGGCAGCAGAAACCAGCATGGAAATACTCTCCTAGAGTTTGCAGAGGCACAAGGGTTTTTCATCATGAAATCCTTTTTCAAGAAAAAGCCACACAGGAAATGGACATGGAGACATCCAAATGGGACGACAAGTGAAATTGATTTTATTATGTGAAACAAAAATTCGTCATCGAAGACTGCAGTGTGCTAAACAAGTTCAACACAGGTAGTGACCATAGATTGATGAGATGTAAGATGCACCTCAACACTAAACTCGAACGTGGCAAGCTCATAAGACAAACAAAATCTATTGACATAACCAACCTTATAAACACCATAATACCTTCAAGTTGGAACTGAAGAACAGATTCTCTGCTTTAGAAGGCCTAACATCGGAAGAAGTGGATATTTCTGAACTTAACAGAAAAGTAACCAAAGCTCTAATGGAAACAGCAACAAAATTACCTGGGTCTAAGAACAAGTTGCATGTGAACAAATTATCAGGAAAAACCAAAATGTTGATGCAAAAAAGAAGAGAGATGAGGACAACTAAAGAAGATGTGACTTCCAAAGTGGAATATATAGAGCTATGCAAGACAGTACGAAAAAGTATCACTGAAGACGTAAAGAAATTCAACTGTGAACTAGTGAGGAAAGCAATTGAAAACAACCAAAGCCTAAAGATAGCAAAGGGACATCTCTGTTAGGGAAGAAAACAGATAATGGCACTGAGAAAAGAAGATGGTTCTGTAACAAGAAATAGAGGCGAAATTTTGACAAGAGTGAAAGATTTCTACTCCAAATTATATGAAAGGGATGATACATGTACTCTAGACATCACGAAAGGTACCAGTACCAGAGTTCTTCCAGTCCTCCCAGCAGAAGTTGCACATGCAATCAAGAACATGAAGCGGGAAAAAGCTCCAGGAGATGATGGAATAACTGTAGACATCATACAAGAAGCAAGTGGAGAAAGTGAAACAGTACTCGCCCAAATTTTCACTCGATGCCTTAATGAATGGAAGATTCCTGAGGATTGGAACAACGCTACAATGATCCTGCTACATAAAAAAAGTGACATTGAGGATCTCAGGAACTACAGACCTATCAGCCTCCTATCAGTGGTTTATAAAATCGTCACTAAAGTTCTTTCACACCGGTTGTAGGTAACGCTGGGCATGGCTCAACCGAGAGAACAAGCTGGATTTAAGAGTGGCTACAGCACAATAGATCATATCCACGTACTAAGAGAACTAATTGAAAGAGCGAGGTAACATGAACTTCCATTGTGCATGGCTGTTATCGATTATGAAAAGGCTTTTGATTCGGTGAAACCATCGGCAGTTACAATGGCTTTGAAATCCTGCGGTATTGAAGATGCATACATTAATATCATTAATAACATCTATGAAAATGCAAGTGCAAAGATTCGGCTTTTTGAAAATACAACACACATAAATGTTAGAAAGGCAGTGAGACAAATAGACATCATATCTCCCAAACTGTTTAATGCCACATTAGAAAATGCCTTTCGATCACTGAACTGGGAAAACAAAGGGATAAAGATTAATGGATATTATCTAGCTCACATTCGTTTTGCTGATGACGTAGTCATTTTTGCAACTACCCCATCAGAGCTGCAGAGTATGATCCAGGAACTTGCTGACAACCGTAAAGAAGTGGGAATAAAAATAAACTTTCAGAAGACAAAAGTGATGTTCAATGCTTTTATAAGAAATGAAGATTTATCAATTGATGGAGAAAAGCTGGAGATAACAAATACGTACGTTTATCTTGGACAGCAGATATCAAGCAAGGGTCACATTGATGAAGAAATTAATCGGCGTACAAAACTTGCCTGGAGAGCTTTTGAAAGAAACAGCATGATTTTCAAGAGCAATATGTCATTATGTCTTAAAAGAAAAGTGTTTGATCAATGCATCCTTCCAGTGCTTACGTATGGTGCAGAGACGTGGACCTTAACTAAAAGAGACATACAAAGGCTACAGACAACTCAATGAGCATGGAGAGGTGCATGCTTGGTGCAACCAGGAGAGATAAGAACAGGAACTCGTGTATCCGAAAAATGACAAGAGTGGAAGACATCGTGATCAGAGTTAAATCCCTGAAATTACAATGGGCTGGACATACTGCCAGAAGGACAGACCATCTATAACGAAGTAAATTTCTCCGTCATTTCTGTCCACGCCAGGATTCGAACCCGGATCCCCTCATTCCGGAATAAGTCACTCTACCAATTGAGCTACGCGGACGTTTTATTCTGATTCCTATCTGCCTTTATGTCGTGTGCGTCCTTCTGGCAGGTACGTCACATCTCCTAGTACGTTACATCATCTCCCCTTCATTTTTTTTTTTTCGAAGTGCTGGAGAAGCGATTCTCTTATTTTTCCTATCTCGCGGTGTGGAAATAACATCACACCATTGCGAGATTTTGAACGGTCGGGTCATCCGGATAGTTCGGGCGCCATTATAACGAAGTGTAATTTCTCCGTCATTTCTGTCCACGCCAGGATTCGAACCTGGATCCCCTCATTCCGGAATAAGTCACTCTACCAATTGAGCTACGCGGACGTTTTATTCTGATTCCTATCTGCCTTTATGTCGTGTGCGTCCTTCTGGCAGGTACGTCACATCTCCTAGTACGTTACACATCGATGGACAGCTGAAATTATAGACTGGATTCCAAGGGACAGGAAAAGACCCAGAAGAAGATCACATGGGAGATAGGTGGGTGAAATTCAAAAGTGCGCGAGAGTAACAAGAAAGAGACTGGCACAAGACAGACCGTTGTGGAAAAAATTTGGGGAAACCTTCATCCAGCAGTGGATTGATAATGGTTGACGATGATGATGATATATCATCATCATTGTCAACCATTATCAATGCACTGCTGGACGAAGGTCTCCCCAAGTTTCTTTCACAACGGTATATCTTGTGCCAGTCTCTTTCATGTTACTCTCGCATAAACATATGAGCATTAATTTATGTTAGTTGTACTTTGTGTTTCTTCAGATTTCTCAACTGAGGAATAATCACAGGATTCACAGGATAAAAAAATGTTGTGGAAAAATAATAACTCCAAATATATGCAGGGAGGGAATGTTTCATGAATTTCGTCTCATATAGAATGAGTACCATACTATCATTTGCATTATTTGAAAGGTTTAACCTTTCTTTTTAAAGAACTTGTGAAACCTAAAAACATATATGTACTCACGTGCAAATTATACTTACAGGTTTTCTCATTTATTTATTTATTTTTAACATAGAAAATCATCTTAGTTAAAACTGAAATTAGTTCTGCAAAGCGCTTTGTAAACATCATACTCTTGGAAACTCAAATTCTCAATGCGGTGTATACAAACAGCGAGGAGCCACACTCAGTTTACATTTGGCATAATAACGTGACTGTGCTCGTGTTTTTAGTTATATATTATGGCTCCAAGAGGTTGTGTTATTTCTCCTGACAACTTTTGTTTTATTTGTGGTGAATACACTGTTAAAAGTCAACAAAGAAACATTAGTGATTTCGTGAAGAAAGTGTATTTTGCCTACTTCAAGTTGAAACTTGTGGATCAAAACAAAGCCTGGGTTCCTCATAAGGTGTGCAGAAGGTGCGAGGAAGAACTCCGTTTGTGGGTTAAGGGTAAGAAACACTCATTTCGTTTTGGCATTCCTATGATGTGGCGTGAACAGCAAATCCACACTACAGACTGCTATTTATGTTCGGTAGATGTGAAAGGTTTCAATACAAAAAATAAAAAGAAAATATCTTAACCAAACCTAAATTCAGCTATTCGTCCAGTGCCTCATAGCTTTGCAATTCCAGTTCCACACCCACCTTCCAGTTTGGATGATATCCTGAGTGATTCTGAGGACGGAAACACATTACCTCCCCAGGACGAATCTAGTTCAGATTTTTCTGTTGATGAGGGACCCCAACTTTTTTATCAGAGCGAGCTCAATGACCTGGTTAGAGATTTAGGCCTTTTAAAAGATGTTGCCGAATTGCTGGGGTCAAGATTAAAAAATAAAAACCTACTGTTACCCGGAACCTCATTTTCGTGGTACAGGCTGTAACGTATACTCTAGATTCACTTTCCTTTTGATTTTACTATCTCTGGTTATTTTATTTTCCTATGTAAATTATCTTCTTACTGAACGAGATGTTATTTCTCCCGCTGAATGAGATCTGGCAATGAGTGTAAGTCATGACGTGGTGGTAGCCAGTATAAATAGGCGCGTTCAACGATACCAGAGAGAGCTGTTGTTTATGTGCCAGAGAGCGTTTGTTTATGTGGAGGAGAGCTTTTGTTTGTGTTACGTGAGAGAGCTTTTATGTGTAAAGAGATCTTGGTTTATGTGAGTAGAGCTTCGTTGTATGTTGGAGGATACCAGGACTTTCGATGAATAAAGAATTTGTTGTAAGTACGTTTTTCTCAGTTCATAGTTTTGTCAGATCTCTGTCTGGCTGTTAGGTTTATTTCATTAGTTGTTATTATTAACAACCAGCATAAGACTTTATTCATCTTAATTACTACTACAACATTACTAGCAGTTAAAAGCTTGTTCATTATTATTACTACACTACTAGCAGGAAAGTGTATTCATTATATAATTAACAAACAACAAGCATTAGAAGAAGCTTAGAAGAAGTTGTATTCATTATAAGGCACCGAGAGAGAGAATTCACTACATTTTTCTCCAAAGAGGGAAATCTCGTTTTTTGTAATGATGTTCAAGGCCTAATGAAGTGTTTTAAAATAGAATATGATTAATTGATTAATCTGAGTGGCGCCTATTCATTGATTCCTCAAAAACAAGCCTCAAAGCAGTCTTGCTGCATAATGGGAATAAATTTGCATCACTTCCTGTAGGACACTCGGTGCATTTGGAGGAAAACTATAACGATGTGGCAATGATTCTTAAGAAAATAAAATATCAAGAACATCGCTGGATGCTTTGTGGAGACTTCAAAATACTAACTGTGTTGTTGGGCCAGCAGGCAGGTTATACGAAATATTCCTGCTTCCTTTGCTTGTGGGACAGTCGAGCCAGAGATCTCCATTGGACAAAAACTTACTGGCCACTTCGAGACGCCTTAATCCCCGGCGAAAATAACGTCATTAATACAACCTTGGTTCCTCCTGAAAAGGTTTTATTACCACCTCTTCATATTAAATTGGGGCTTTTGAAGCAGTTTGTGAAATCACTGCCAAAAGATGGGGAATGTTTCAAATATCTGTGTTCCAAATTCCCAAAACTGTCTGAAGCCAAGTTGAAAGAGGGAGTTTCTACTGTCCCCGACATACGAAAACTGTTATCCGATCCCCCTCTTCTCAGAAACAATGGGAGAAAAAGAAAAAGAAGCGTGGGACTATTTCAAAGACGTAGTGCACAAGTTTTTTGGTAATACTAAACACCCTCACTACAAAACCATTGTACAACGCATGTTGGCTGCGTATAAAGCTCAAGGATGCAAGATGAGCTTAAAAGTTCATTTCTTACACTCCCATGTAGCCTATTTTCCCGAAAACTTGGGAGCCCTCAGTGAAGAGCAGTGTGAAAGATTTCACCAGGATGTCCGTGATATCGAGAGACGCTACCAAGGACGATGGGACGTCAATATGCTAGCTGACTACTGTTGGATGCTCAAGCGGGAAACAGAAAGTGGAAGCGTGTTCGGAGAAATATCAAAGAGATGAAGAAAAGGTTTCATAGGCAAAAAGAATTAACACGGAATGTTAAGTACATTTCATGAAGAAATTGTTTGTTTATTATAAGAAATATTTTTTAGTTCATTGTAATGAAATGGTGGTTTTCTCATTATTGTTATGCTTTTTTTATGCAAACACCTTGTATTTTGCAAAAAAACTGTACGTGATGGAGGGAAATGGAGGTCATTTTTGGATTCAGCACACTCATATCATATCATATCACTAAGCTATTCTCTGAGATTCAGAGGTTAGCTCCAAAAAGAAATACAAACTACCAGATATTTTTACTTACTGTTGCCGTATCAAACTTCTCCATTTACAGCGATTTTGACATACAACTCGTGCTTCACTAATATCCATTACACGCCGTACACAAGATCTTTTATACTTCATACTCATAATCTTTTTCTCATGCAGACACTCCTGAATCTGATCCACCCATGTCTTCCTTGGCCTTCCTCTGCCTTTACTTCCTACCACTTGGGCTGAGAAGATTTTCTTAGTAAGCATTTCATCACTCATTCTTTCAACATGGCCAAACCACCGAAGCATATTGGTCTCCACCTTGGTAACAACATTTTGCTTCACATCACACAACTGCACACTCGAAAACATAATATTTACCAAAAACATTCCATGCAGCTGAAAAAAATTATTTTTTTGCAGACCTGTGTAATCAACAACTATTAGGTAATTTTTCCCATGTAAATGATACAGATCAGTACCTAGAACTTCCCAAGGACTATATGGTACTTCCTTTGGCATTAAAAATTATTTTGTGTTTGCTTTCTGTAAGCTTGCACATGTGGCACAGTTTAAGACAAGATCGTCAATTTCTTTTGTCATACCGAACCAGTACACAATTTCTGTTGCCCTATTTTTTCACTTTTCAATACCTATGTGATTGCAGTGGATTCTTTCCATCATTTTTCTTTTAAGACTTTTTGTACTACAATCTGGGAATTTTTTAGAACCAAGTCATTTGCTTCTGTGACTTCTCTGAAGTTAAAATATGGTTTAGCTAAATCAGGCAATAAACATCTTTGTGATGGCCATCCTTTCCTTATGAAGTCTTCCGCTAGCTGTAGTTCCATAACATTTTTAGTTTCATTTTGTAAAATTTCAATTTCTGTTCAGTCATTGGTTATTTTAAGTATCATTCCAACATGTGCTTAATATCTCGCTTGAAAAAATCTTCTTTTTCATCAAGAAAAGATCTTGACAAGGCATCTTCCATGAATAATTCTATGCCAGGCTTATACTTTATTTCAAAAGGATAAGGTTGTAGGCGTATGCGCATCCTCTACGACCTCACAGGTGATTTATTAAGACTTTTCTTAAAAATAGATTCGAAGGGCTTATGACTTGTTTCAACAATAAAGCATGTACCATATAAAAACTGGTAAAAATTTTCACAACCATATAAAATTGCTTACGTTTTCTTTTCAATTTGCGCATAATTTGTTTGCGCATCCGTTAAAGATTTTGATGCATAAGCCACAGGCAAGTTATTCTGTAGCAATACTGCTCCAAGGCCCTCTTGAGAAGCATCTACAGGCAGTGTGCATGGAAGATCGACATTAAAATACTGCAGAACAGGTTTACTTACTAAAACTGTCTTAAATCGTTAAATGCTTTCTCATGTGTTGCATCCCATTTCCACAACTCATGCTTTTTTTCAAGAGCTCTCTCAACACACGTCTTTTGATAAATATTTGGGATAAAACGAGACACATAAGTTACCATTCCAAGAAAGCTCTGCAATTATTTCACATTTCTCGGTGCTTTCATATTAACTATTGCTTTTATCTTATCTTCATCTGGCTTAAGGCCATCTTTGAGAACCTATGGTCCATCATGTATATTTAACTTCATCCAAGCCAACTTTACATTTTCCCAAATTAAATTTTACATTTCTTTCTCTGGCTTTACTTAGAGCTTTCATCAGTCTTACATCATGTTCTTTTTTGTCTTTTCCCCATATGAGCAAGTCTTCTATATAGACTTCAACTCCTTGAATTCCTCCAAATATCTCAGAAAAGCTTCTATGGAAAACTTTTGGAACAGAACATATGCAGGGACGTCGCCTGCCCACCGCAGAGGCGCAGTAGTCTAAGCGCTGGCTTATGACCATTCGTCCGAGAAGGGTTCGGGTTCGAATCCCGTGAGGCATGTTTGTCTTACTGCACTAGCTCTCTCCCTTCCCTGGAACCAGTGGCCCTAAATTGGGGACGGACGACTGCTTATAGCCCATTGAGTTGCTCATGGTGGTCGTTAAACCTTCAATGAAAAAAAAAAGGGGGGGGCGTTGCCAAGGGGGCTGCGAGGGTGTGCTGGTATATGCTGTCTTGAAGAAATTAGGGATAAATGCAGTCTTTAAGAAATTAAGGAGGGAGAAGGTATTGTGTCTATGTGCGGCCCACTGGGAGTATGGCGTCACCGCGAGGACTCTGAGCAGCTGGCCTCCCTCTGAGCAAAGCAACCAATAGCTCATCAGTTAAAGATAGCAGCCCCGGTGGCGCAGTGGTCTAAGCAATGGCCTCTGATCATTCATCCGAAAGGGGTCCGGGTTCGAATCCCGGTCAGGCATGGATGTTGTGTTTGTCTTACGGCACTGGTTCTCTCCCTTCCCTGGAACCAGTGACCCTAAATTAGGGACGGGCGACTGCTTGTAGCCCATTGAGTTGCTCACGGTGGTCGTTAAACCTCCAATAAACAAACAGTTAAAGAGAAATTGGTGTGCTGGCGTATCTTGTGTCCGAGACCTGAGCTATCTCCCTATTCCCCCAGTACTGTTTTTTTTTAATTGCGAAGTTAAATTTTTAATTGTTAAGAATAGAAGTCATTTTTTTTTCTAAATTCTAGGTACATGCCATTGCTAACATGATACCAAATAATTACGATGATTAGGATTTGAACACTTATTTGTACATGAGCTCCATTTTCTTCTGAATACATTATTTGTACATGAACTCTATTCTACGTCTCCTTTTGTGTGAACTTGAGTACTACGTTTTCATAAAATGTTTCTTCCGAGTACTTTTTCATATTTAAAAATGTTTTTCTCTATCAACAAAACAGCCAAGTTTTTCGAATATGCATGTCCTTGTGTGGCTCTAAGATATATCTTGGTTCTTTTTAATGCTGAAAAACTTCTTTCGGCAGTTGCAGTAGTTGATGAAAAGTTTAATATGAAGTCTGCTAATTTGTACACCTTACTAAACACTATGTCCAATTTATTCAACTTTATGTAACATGTAATGTCTCTTACTGATTTGTTTTTGTATTCATCAAAGGAATAAAACTCCTTCAGCTCACTTTTTAGTCGAGCTGTATCAAAATTTGAAGCATAGAGTTCTTTATGTTCTGACAGTAGATGTTCAGGGAAGCTTTCACAGAATTTATCAAAACAGTCCGAATCCAACAAAGCCACGAATTTAAGATATAATGTCTCTGATTTTAATTCATTGACACTTCACAAAAACTGAAACAACTCTCGCCAAACACTCTTATGGGCGGGAGTATGCGAGTGACTGAGATAGTCTAACTCTTCTTTTTTCTGAGCGAACCGTTTCCCAAAGCAATGGCCCATTCCCCTCTACCAGCCATATGCGTAACCACCGGGGGTCGGGGGTCGGGGTCGGGGGCAGGACCCCTCCCCAATGTAAAGGACCCCCTCCACTATAATGCACACTTTTTTATGATGTGAACCGACTGAATTTATTAATATAAGATTGTGATTTTTCGTAGAATGCAAACACGTGTATAATGTGTACTTAATAAAACAGCGATATCGATTCCTGATAAGTAAAGTCAGCTGTACAACTTTGTAATTTACATTTCTGCCCTATGTATCATAGTTTTTACAGTTGCGTTCGCTAAGTTCCACAACTGGCCAACAGAGGTGTCTATGTCGTGCCCGTTAGATCGCGCCTCAGCAACTTGTTTGCTCCTGCGTGTGGGTGTAGGGGGAGCGGGTCCCAAACTATTTTATACAGTATGTATATACCGGGTGCGCCGTATGAAAGAGGCCCCGTGGCCAGACGTCGTTAGGCGGGTTAAAGTGGTTTGGCGGGTTTCCAGTTACAACCGCTTTGTTCCACTTCTAACCGGTTTCTGCGTGTACAAAGGAATTCTCCGGAGTAGTTAGTCACAGCCAGAGTAATGTAATTACGCGGTCATAAGTGTAAGTGAAGAGAGAACAAAAGCAACGGAAATGGTTTTAAGTACGGGACAGCGGGTTTCTATTGTGGAACAGTATTTCAGAAATAACTCATACAAGCTTTTAAATGAGTTCTTTACAGAAAAATTTCCACATTGCGCAGCACCAGCGAAATCAGAGGTACAAAAGTTAGTGCGGAAATTTTGTGAAACTGGCACTGTGTGGAACAGAAAAAGAAACAAACCCAAGACAGTTCGTACTGAAGACAATATCAAGGATGTGTGCACAATGATGTTACAAAGCCCTCGGAAGTCGATTAACCGATTATCGTCTGCAACGGGAATATCTGCCACGTCATGCTGACGCATACTTAAGGTGTATTTGCATTTTCGGCCGGGCCTCATTTATATGGCACACCCTGTATTATTGAATACAGGGTGCATAGGAAAGTCCATTTAGCCTGGAATAACTTACGAACGGAGAGAGGTACAGTTATGCAATGAAATAGCAGTATAGTAAAGCGACTACGCCCGATCGAATGTAACCAATAGCAGCGCCCCTAGTGGCGAAATGTCGAAGTTAGCCATTGCAAATCGAAAACTAAAAGAGATAGAGCAAAATTTCCAATTGCAAAGTTGTAGAGCGTCAATTAATTAGTACAAAACGACATTGGTTTTACACGGATAAGATAAATTGTCGCCTGAATACCCTAAAATGTCCGAAATAAATGCGCGACCTTTTGTGTGAACGTTTGAAGGGAACAGGCATAGGTATGAGCAAATACACACAATTTATTGCATAAATGCGTACTTATATCAATACAGTTTGATGACATCAGACAAAACAAAAACAAAAAAGGCAAACTGGCGCACAGTGATAAAAAGTTAATGTCGAGTATGTTCGAAGATTTCGCCATTGCCCACGATACACAGTTGTATTCGTGAAAGTAACTCTGCATGCACATTCCCCACCATGGAAGGTGTCACACTATTGCAAGCATCTGTAACACGACGAAGTAGATCCAGTAGACTTGTAGGCGCTGTAGCATATACCTGATTTTTTACGTAACCCCAGAAATCCAAGATCGCCATTCTCACACAGCATACGTAGACCTAAACTTATCATCAGGGTACATCCTGCTACTGGTTTTTATATCGTAGCTACGGTACAACGTCACAATCTGCATTTGCATACGGCTACATTTGCGAAATGTGAATATGCACACTCGAATCGTCGCACATCGATTTCGGACATTGTAGGGTATTCAGACGACAATTTATCTTATCCATGTAAAACAAATGTCGTTTTGTACTAATTAATTGATGTTCTACAACTTTGTAGCTGGAAATTTTGCTCTATCTCTTTTCGTTTTCGATTTGCAATGGCTAACTTCCGCATTTCGCCACCAGGGGTGCTGCTATTGGTTGCGTTCGATCGGGCGTAGTCACTTTACTATACCGTTATCTCACTTGCATAACTGTACCTCTCTCCGTTCGCAAGTTATTCCAGGCTAAAGGGACTTTCCTATGCACCCTGTATCATCATCATCATCATTGTCAACCATTTTCAATCCACTGCTGGACGAAGGTCTCCCCAAGTTTCCTCCACAACGGTCTGTCTTGTGCCAGTCTCCTCCATGTCACCCCTGCATACTTTCGAATTTCATCCACCCATCTCCCATGTGGTCTTCTTCTGGGTCTTTTCCTGTTCCTGTGTGGCTTTTTCTTGAAGAAGGAGTTCAAGATGAAAAACCCTTCTGCCTCTGCAAACTCAACGAGAGTATTTCCACGCTGGTTTCTGTTGACGTGACCGAATTTACCTACTGAAGTTTCATTCTGTTGCCGTTGCCCTATTTTTGCATTGAAATCTCCCATAATTATCTTCAAGTGCTGCTTACCTTTATTATTTAGATGACAAATTTCCTCATAAAATTCTTCAATTTCTTCTTCAGGATGACTTGTGGTGGGTGCATAAGTTTGAATAATCTGAGCCTGGTATCTTTTCGAGAGTTGGATAACAAGCCGTGCAGCTCTGTCAGAGGAACTTTCAACTTCTACAACTTTATCCTTCAGTTTCTTGTTTATTATAAATCCAACACCACTAGTTCTGCCAGTATCTGTCCCACGATAGTAGAAGAGATGTCCACTTTTCAGTTCGATGAGATCTTCTCCTTTTCTCCTTACCTCACTTAGCCCCACGATGTCCCACTTGATCCTTTGTAGTTCTTCTTCCAATTCAAGAAGCCTTGAATCAGAAGATAGGGAGCGTCCATTGTACGTTGCCAAGGTCAGCATCAGATGGCAGCCTAGTCCGGTCCTCCGGGGATTCTTAGCACCCTCTGCCTTTATGTCGCACTGGCCGCTGCCTTGGCCAGGTACATTCCAGCTGCCGGAGACTGAGGGCCAAGATTTAAGTTGTGGAGTCATTTTGGAGGGGTTTGGCCATAACTCACCACGCTGGCCAAGCGGGTTGGCGAGTGTGGGATAGAATTTCCTCTAATCCCGATGGTATAGTTATACCGCTATTGGCGGTCGTCAGAGCCCCTTTAGTAGGAACAGGATGCACCACGAGAAGGCGGGGTTGACATTTGTCAAGGAGAGGCTGTGATGTTACGCATCACCTGACCTTACATCCCGCACCCTGTATATGTATCATATAATCTAGGAGGTCCGATCACTGTGTGTGTGTGATTGGACCCCACATATTTTGAAACATGGTTACGCCACTGCTACCAGATGATTCATGTTGTCATGTAAACGCTAGCTGGCGATTGTACGGAAAGTTTTCGCATCGGAACTGCGAAGACTCTGGTAGAGCTGCTTTCGTTATGCCGTTGGGTTTCGCTCACCAGACTGAGTCAAAGAAGTGAATCCGCACGCGTTTGTTATTGCAGCGAAAGCATCGACATATTTTAATACCGTTGCTAATTGACTTTTATTTGTGTATATTTAATTTCAGTTTTATTTGTGCATTCTTTGGACTTCGCTGCTGCCTAGCTACCTTCTAATATACGCCACTGGTGTGCATGCATATTCATATTTGGAACTGCGTATATTTATATGAAAACAATTGATCAATTTCGTTACCCTTTACTTACCCTGCATTGTGTCTGTTCAAAAGTTGAACTACACTGACGGAAAAAAATCCCAACACCAAGAAGGGGTTGTGTTAGACAAACGACAGTTGGTAGGCGGTGAGAGTACACCGGTAAGATGACGCCTATGCAAATTTCGCGCTAGGCGCATACGTGTGGCGCTAGTAGCGCCCTCGGAACATGCAAAGCAGGTTTGCTGTAAATACGCGCTGTAACGTTCGTGAGCGTTAGTTATCGTTGAGATTCGACGTAGTGTGTTGATGTTAGTCAAGAATGCCTTTAAGAAGACGAAGAAGCCATTATCAACAGCTCACGGAGTTTGAACTAGGTCGTGTAATAGGGCTACGAGAAGGTGGATTTTCTTTCCGTAATATTGCAGAACGACTTGGCAGGAATGTAGTCACTGTGCATGATTGTTGGCAGCGGTGGTCAAGGAAAGGTACTGCCTCAAGAAGACCGGGTTCCGGCAGGCCACGTGGCACTGTTGAGAGGGAAGACCGCAGTGTACAGCGTATGGCCGTGGCGCATCGTAGTTATCCCACGCACCCTGACGGCACAGTTGTACGTCGGTCTGGTGATTCAACCTGTTGTGCTGCCATTCATGAACAGCATTCCAGGGGTGTTTTCCAACAGGATAACGCTCGCCCGCATACCGCTGTTGTGACCCAACATGCTCTACAGAGCGTCGACATGTTGCCGTGGCCTGCTAGATCACCAGATCTTTCTCCAATCGAGCACGTATGGGACATCATTGGGCGACAACTCCAGCGTCTCTCCAACCAGCATTAACCGTCCCTGTATTGACCGACCAAGTGCAACAGGCATGGAACTCCATCCCACAAACTGACATCCAGCACCTGTACGACACAATGCATGAACGTTTGCGTGCTTGCATTCAACATTCTGGCGGTTACACCGGTTATTAATGTACCAGCATTTCACATTTAAAATGGCTCTTCTCGCGCTTACATTAAGCTGTGATCTTGAAACCTTAATCGATTAAATATGTTACCTATACAAATGTATTGCCGCCATTTCATTCCTCTACAACTGTTTTTTCATGGTGTGGGATTTTTTTCCGTCAGTGTGTAATAAAAAAAAAAAATTAAGTTAATCAAGAAAGATGTGAAAGAAAAAAAGAAAGGAAGAAATTATGAAAATTCCTAACATTAAACTAAATTGTTCTAACGGCCTACTTAATTCTCTTTGTTTTCTTGGGATTTATTTTTCTTGTTAAAGCTAAAGCTTTGTTGTGGTTAAAATTCCGAATTTGTATGAGTGTGCGCGCGGGCAGCAGAAGGTAAGGGATAAGGGAGTCCAGACCTCCTTGAAATTTCACAGTTCCCTCTCACTGGGGGTCTTTCTGGGTGGCGGAAAACTCGAAACGCAATTTGTGTACATCCCCTTACATGAGAAGGTGTAGGAGTTGTCCCGTGTGTGAGTTTTCCGCCCTTTGCACTTTGCTCAGCAGCATGAGAAAGTGTGGGGATTTTCCTGGATTCGGTCTTTCTATGAAAGATTTCTGGTTCACATATGATACCAAAGATTTCTGATCACATATGTTTTTTCAGATTTCCTGGAAAACGCTTCAAATACAGTAAAAAAATTGATTTTGCACAAATAAGTTGAACACTTAACTCAGCGTTGTGTTTCTCTCTTTAAAAAGAGGTCATCAGATAATTCTTTAAATTATTTAAAAGCAATAACTAGCACGTTTTCCCCCTCTCTTTCTTTCTCTTTGTGTTTTCTTTTTTTTTTTTTCCAAGTCCGAATGTGTCCTATACTCGAGATCAGGAAACCCAATACATCTGCCAAAAAAAATAACTGACTAAAAATAAAAATAAACTCCAACTCAAATTAAGTCGCAAGTATTATTATTGCTTGTTGTGCACAAGTCTTTCTTGGAGTTTTGTCACGTAGAAGATAAACGAGTCTGGATGGATATGTGTGTGTGCGCGCTGCAATAACAACCTTTGTCGAAATAAGGAAGAGGTGCTCAATGAACCGGAAAATGACAACAGTTGATGACATCATTGCCAAAGTGCAGATCCTCAAGTGGCAATGTGCTGTACATATTGCTAAGAGAAGTGATAACACTTTGTAACGTACCAGGAGATGTGACGTACCTGCCAGAAGGACGCACACGACATAAAGGCAGATAGCAATTAGAATCAATGTCCGCGTAGCTTAATTGGTAGAGCAACTTATTCCGGAATGAGTGGACCCGGGTTCGAACCCCGGCGCGGATAAAAATGACGGAGAAATTCACTACGTTATAATGGCGCCCGAACTATCCGGATGACCCGACCGTTCAAAATCTCGCATTGGTGTGATGTTATTTCCACACCGCGAGATAGGAAAAATGAGAGAATCCTTTCTCCAGCACTTCGAAAAAAAAAAAAAAAAAAAAAAAATAAGGGGAGATGATGTAACGTACCAGGAGATGTGACGTACCTGCCAGAAGGACGCACACGACATAAAGGCAGATAGCAATTAGAATCAATGTCCGCGTAGCTTAATTGGTAGAGCAACTTATTCCGGAATGAGTGGACCCGGGTTCGAACCCCGGCGCGGATAAAAATGACGGAGAAATTCACTTCGTTATAACTTGAACAATTGAAATTTCAGATTGGATACCAAGCGGCAGAAAAAACTCAGAGGAAGACCACGTGAGAGATGGGTGGATAAAATTCGAAAGAAAGCTGGCGTTACACGCTCAAGACAGAAAGGTGTGGAAGGCAATTGAGTAGACAATCCTGCAGTGGATTGGTGATGATTGATGATGATATGTACGAGTATATGTGCAGGTTTAAGAGAAAGTGAGGGGGAGGGGAAGCGACTGTCCTCGCCATGACGTCACAGCGGCCATAAACGGTTCCCTCCACCGGAGCTTAAAATGCTCTTCCTGGAAAAAAAGGAATGACCTAGCCCATCTCTTTCCATATTCGTGATCTGCGTGTTCTTAATTTCACAGTTTCACTCAACATTTATCAACGGAAACACTTGCTTTGGGAACACTTCTAGACAGAAAATTCTTTTTCTCAATGTGTGATACTGGTGCTTTTAGATTTTATTAATTTTTATTAAAATGTATGGACGGAACATTAACAACGACCCCAAACTTTGGATTCTTTTGTGTTCCCAAAAATGCAAAAAATTCAAGACTTTTCCAAAATTAATGAGAGCACCTCTGTTGTTTCTGAGACGAACAATGATGTTTTGAAGAACGTGACAGCGATGTAAGCTACAGTGACATTGATAGTGAGTGTTTTATCAAGTACAGTGTTTATTCTGAATAATGATACACCAAAATATAGGTTCAGTTGCACACGGCAAAAAGTTTACGGCCGAGTCCAGCTGACATCGCCCAGTCACTTGATGAAAGTCCTAGGCAACTAGAACTGAGGGTTTTTTTTTTATAGGAGGTTTAACGACCACCGTGAGCAACTTAGTGGGCTATAAGCAGTCGCCCGTCTCTAATTTAGGACCACTGGTTCCAGGGAAGGAAGAGAGCCAGCGCCGTAAGACAAACACAACAACCATGTCTCACCGAGAATTGAACCCGGACCCTTCACGGACGGATGGTTATAAGCCAGCGCTTAGACCACTGCGCCGCCGGGGCGGCAAGGCTTTTCCTCGAAGCCTATTTGGAAAAGAATGGTGACTCTTCTACCCTGAATGATTTGAAAAATATCCTTGGCCAGAATATAGTGTTCAAGAAAATTCGCCGCCCCAGTGGCGCATTGGTCTAAGCAATGGCTTCTGTTCATTTGTCCATGATGGGTACGGATTCGAATCGCGAGCAGGGATGTTGTGTTTGTCTCACCGCACTGGCTCTCTCCCTTCCCTGGAACCAGTGGCCCTATATTAGGGACGGGCGACTGCTTATAGCCCACTGAGTTGCTCACAGTGGTCGTTAAACATCCAATAAAAAAATCAGCTTACTGCTACCCATATCGTTTTTTCTCAACTGAAACTGACAACTGACCGTTTTGTGCAACTGGATACAAAAACTGGAGAAAAGCTATGGAAAAAACCCCTCGGGAATCAAGGGCCAAAACGTAAGTTTGAACCATAAATATTGTATGATGAAATGGGAGAATTACAAAATTTCGGTAAACAAAAAGGGGCATCTGTGCTTGCATAACTCAATAAAGCAAATAAAATATTAATGGAGCAAAACAGACACTACATATCTACAGTTGCAGAGATATTGCTCTTTATACGGCTTGCCAAAATATTGCTCAGAGGGGTGATGACGAAAGTACTAAGAGTGCTAACAAAGGCAACTTTTTAGAATTATTGCCACATCGGAAATCATGACCAGCGAATTAAGAAGAAAATAGAAGAGCTTTCCAGAAATGCTGAGTATACACATCATACCGTACAAAACGAATTGTTAAATGTTATGAGTAAAGTGGTGTTGAAAATAATTGCAACAGAAGTTAAAGAAGCTGGGCACTTGCAATCCTTGTGGATGAAACAAAAACATCAACAAAACTGAGCAGTTATCAGTAATGGTACGTTATTTCCATAATAACACTGTCCATGAACGTTTTCTGGGTTATCAACCATGCGAGCTTTAGATGCCCAGTCACTTTTCTCATATATCAAAGAAACGTTATCAAAATGTGGCGTCGATATAAATAACTGCATTCCTCAAACTTACAACGGAAGGGCCGCGGGTGGCCTAGTGGGCAACGTTCGTGACTGCCACGGAAAGGACCTCAGGTTCGATCCACTAAATATCCGCTGTGCGTCGGATGGGCACGTTAAGCCGTCGGACCCCGGGTACTGGCCCCCGGTAATAAATAAGGGCGTCTTCCTCCCCCTTTCTACTTCGCTTCCGTGTCACTTTCCTATCGGGCACTCTAGCCCAAATCTCCTAGCTTCCTATTTCTAAGGGTTGTTTAAGACCTAGGGTCAGACACTCCCTTCCTAAAATCCTCTACATATGATCATTTTATCATTATAAAAAAAAAAAAAAAAAAAAAAAAAAAAAACTTACGATGGAGCTTCAGTAATGAGCGGGGAATCAAATGGCGTACAAGCTATATTTCGAAAGGAAGTACCCCAAGCCCTGTACACGCACTGTGTGACGTATATTCTAAATTAACTTTCCTTTTTAGTTTCTTTCCCTATGTAAATCTTGAGTTTATTCTCAGTTATACTTCACTCTTAACGTGATATCTTTTCTCTCAAACGAATACTGTTGGCAACATAATTGAGGTTGAATGAAAGTGACGTATGCCTGGTTTGATAAGAACGAGATATATAAACTACAAGTAAACTGTTCTGTGGAGAACGTTGTGTTAAGAGCGTTGTGTAGTGGAACGTAGCGTTGTTGGTGTGTGGTGTGTTTAATGTTGATACCGATTTGTTATGTTACGATGTGTTGGAGAAAATCTTGAATAAAGCATCTTTTCCGTAAGTTTGACTTCTGTTGTTTACATGTTTCGTCTGGCCGTTAAGGTTTAATTTAGGAACTATTTCATCTCATGGTTATGCTTTTAAAATAACGTAGAAGTACGAAAAGACTTCTACGTCATAACTGCTATAATCACAGGTTTAATTTGGTAGTTGTTGATGTATGCAAGAATATTTCTGAAGTTGCTCTTTTCTTTACAGTACTGCAGCAGCTATATCTTTTTGGGGAGGGGGGGGTCGATCCACTGTGCATCCACTGTTTATTCAAATTCAAAAAGATCTTAGAAATGGAGGTAGGATTATTGAGTTGAAAAACTCTCTGTCGCCTCACATTTTGGATGACGTTAAAATCTCTCCCTAAATACAATTTACTCATCTCTATATTGTAAAGTTACAGTCCCGTTTATAATTCAAGTTTGTAGTTTCAAATTGGTAGAACCACAGAGTAAGGGGTAGAACTCCTCAACTTTTCTAACAGATATTTACGTTTGTATTTCAGTGGCAGAACCGGCTGGGCCATCGGGGCAACCGGAGCAGTCACCCCGGGCTCCGTGTCTTCACAGGGGCCCGCAGTTTAGGAAATAGCAAAATCATTCTCGGTAGAATTTTTCATATTTATTATTTTCTTTTGAGTTTTGGGACACGTGGCTCGTAAAATAATATTTTTCATAATATTTTTTTTTTAGTTTCCAATCCAGTCACTTTAAAATAGGTTACCGCCCTTCGTCGTACAGAGAGTGATATTGCAGATTTCAAATAGTTATTCTAACAACCTTTATCTTTTCTATTTGAAATACATAAAAGTAGGGAGCCACAAAATGATGAAATTTGATTTCTTATTTCTTAAATCATTCATGAAATAACAAATTAAATGTCATCATTTTGTGTCTCCCTACTTTTATATATTCAAATATTTGTGTGCAAACCAGGTACTTAAACAATTAAAAAGAATGTGATGTACATTCTAAATTAACTTTCCTTTTTAGTTTCTTTCCCTATGTAAATCTTGAGTTTGTTCTCAGTTATACTTCACACTTAACGTGATATCTTCTCTCTCAAACGAATACTGTTACCAACACAATTGAGGTAGAATGAACGTGACGTATGCCTGTTATGAGATAAGAACCAGAGATATAAACTACGAGACAACTAGTGTGGAGTGTTTAATGTGGGGTGTTGAATGTGGTTGATACTGATTTTTTAAGTAAAATGTGAACTGCTATGATGTATTGATGAAAACATCTGGAATGAAGCCAATTTCCGTAAGTTTGACTTCTGTTTAAATGTTTCGTCTGGCCGTTAAGGTTTAATTTAGAAACTCTTTCATCGTACGGAGATATTTTTAAAATAATGTAAGAAGAGCGACAAACAATCAGTACGAAAAGACATTACGTTATAAGAACAATATCAAAGTTCTTTTTGGGTTATATACGGAGGCCAATTTTTCAGTGACTTTAAAAACAGCACTGGAAATTAAGAACAAATGCAATTTCCATGTATGAGCTCTTATAAAAGTTAAAGAAAACATCTCTAATTTGGCAGTTACTAGTAGAGGTAAATGACCGATCCGAGCTTAAAGTGGAGCCCATAGACTTAACATTAGGCTCCTTCTGGAGCAGGTGGAGCCAGCTGGAGCCAGCCGCAGCCGGGTGGATGGAGGGGGCGTGGTCAGTAGCAGTCTCCAATTCCCCGCTGCAATTTTTCCCCCTCGACCGAAGGGTGTGCTTATCTCCGAAGATAATAGTATTTATTGGACTTTGTCAATTTTTGGGGAAATCAATGAAGGCTTATTCCTTTTTTTTTTTAATTTAATGAAGGTTGTTTCTTTATTTATTTTCCCCTCTCTCGACCCCATCCCCTTAGGTTATTGTTATGTAAAACGTTTTTTCCCTCGTAATTTGTTGATGTATTTTTTTTTCAATTAATTTTCATGAATTCCTCATGTGTCTTCCCTAATGAAAATTATGTGGGGTAAGTATTAATTAATCATTTCTCTTTTTTCTCGAATAATACGGTCATGTCCTCATCTCAAGAAATGTTATTATGATATCTTATTTTTGTTCATAAATGTTTGATTTTGAGAGATGGCAACGCCCGAGTGAGAAAGGGGTTGGATATAGGGGGATGGCAACTCGATGTGTTGCCCCCTAGCGGTACTTCTTGGAACTTTCGATTGATCTTTGATTTTGAGGGATGGCAACGTCCGAGTGGGAAAGGGGTTGGATATAGGGGGATGGCAACTCGATGTGTTGCCCCTAGCGGTGCTTCTTGGAACTTTCGATTGATCTTTGATTTTGAGGGATGGCAACGCCCGAGTGGGAAAGGGGTTGGATATAGGGGGATGGCAACTCGATGTATGTGTTGCCCCCTAGCGGTGCTTCTTGGAACTTTCGATTGATCTTTGATTTTGAGGGATGGCAACGCCCGAGTGGGAAAGGGTTGGATATAGGGGGGATGTCAACTCGATGTGCTGCCCCCTAGCGGTGCTTCTTGGAACTTTCGATTGATCTTTGATTTTGAGGATGGCAACGGCCGAGTGGGAAAGGTGTTGGATATAGGGGGATGCCAACTCGATGTACTACCCCTAGCGATGCTTCTTGGAACTTTCGATGGATCTTTGATTTTGGGGGATGGCAACGACCGAGTGGGGGAAAAGGGCACTGCGTAGGTGTTAGATATGATGATGCTTCTTGGAACTTTATTATTTCGATGGATCTTTGATTTTGAGGGATGGCAACGACTGAGTGGGGTCCGTTGGGAATTTCTGCATTTATTCCTGTGTTTTGCAAGCAAGATTTCCCCCCTCTTCAATACTATTTTCCCGCAGAAATGTTTGCGTAACGATGCTGGGGAATTTTCTTTCCAAGGGAATAAAAATGCTCTAAGGTCTTAGCGAGGTTCTAACTGACGATGGATTTGGTTTCCAAAAATAGTCAGGGGTCAAATGGTTTTCGTGTGCTACGTATTCCCTATATATATATTTTTAAATTACTTTTACGTTATTTCTTCATGTGTTTTTATATATTTTTTGTATGTTTTGAGGGAGTTTTTTCGTGTAGATGTAATGAATTTTCTGAGGGAACTTTTCTTTTTCCTCCATTCAATTTTATTTCAGACCATGAGACGAGGAAATGCTTCTTTAGAAATTATTTCGTTCTTGTTCGCAGTAATTACTGGACATAGACTTCATGTTAATTCTGAGTCTTTAACCCCTGCAATAATATTTTCTCGTAATTTTTTCGTATGTTCAAGAACTCTACAGATCTTTCCCAGTTAAAATTCTGCTCAAACAATATTTTCGGTCTTTATTTCCTTATAGCTTCCCAATTTCCGATATTTTCTTCCTCTATCTTTGAAATTTCATTAAACTTCTCAATAGGTCAGGATTCTTTTTTCTTGGACAAACTTATGAGTCCTTTTATTCACACTATCTTTTTTTTTTTCATTTCATTTCAGCAAACGATTATTTTAGATGCAACAAATCGTCAGATTTTGGTTTTCCTTATATAGCATATTTTCCAACTTGCTTAAAAATATTCCTCAAAGCTTGCATGTATGTCAAATATACATTTTTTTTATTCTTTCGTAGTTAGCCATACTTTTCGTGGACTGCCTTGACAGGAAAGCATTCAATGTCAAGACATACAATCTAAAACCTTTTTTCTTTCGATAAAATTTGTATTCTTTGAGCTGAATATTAGTCCCGCGTGTTCCCTCATTAACCTAATCTCAGTCAGATGCTGAAGGATTTCCTTTTGCTTGTCAGCATATTGACATAAGATTAGTCACATTTTCCCTTTGTTCGTTGTTGTGAATAGTTAGAAAGATTACAAAGTTTAAAGTAGTCTATGACTAAAAGGATGCTATTTACAGCCTAACGTGCTGCGGTATTGACTTTAGATAATTGTCCTTCTTGTTTCTTCTGGATCTTTGATTTTGAGGGATGGCAACGACTGAGTGGGGTCCGTTGGGAGTTTTTGCATTTATTCCTGTGGTTTTGCAAGCAAGATTCCCCCACCCCCTCTTCAATACTATTTTTCCCCGGAGAAATTTTTACGTAACGATGCTGGGGAATTTTCTTTCCAAGGGAATAAAAATGCTCCTAAGGTCTTAGCGAAATTCTAACTCACGATGATTTGGTTTCCAAAAATAGTCAGGGGGTCAAATGGTTTTCGTGTACTACGTATTCCCTATATATATATTTTTAAATTACTTTTACGTTATTTCTTCATGTGTTTTTATATATTTTTTGTATGTTTTGAGGGAGTTTTTTCGTGTAGATGTAATGAATTTTCTGGGAACTTTTCTTTTTCCTCCATTCAATTTTATTTCAGACCATGAGACGAGGAAATGCTTCTTTAGAAATTATTTCGTTCTTGTTCGCAGTAATTACTGGACATAGACTTCATGTTAATTCTGAGTCTTTCACCCCTGCAATAATATTTTCTCGTAATTTTTTCGTATGTTCAAGAACTCTACAGATCTTTCCCAGTTAAAATTCTGCTCAAACAATATTTTCGGTCTTTATTTCCTTATAGCTTCCCAATTTCCGATATTTTTCTTCCTCTATCTTTGAAATTTCATTAAACTTCTCAATAGGTCAGGATTCTTTTTCTTGGACAAACTTATGAGGCCTTTTATTCAGACTATCTTTTTTTTTCCATTTCATTTCAGCAAACGATTATTTTAGATGCAACAAATCGTCAGATTTTGGTTTCCTTATATAGCATATTTTCCAACTAGCTTAAAAATATTCCTCAAAGCTTGCATGTATGTCAAATATACATTTTTTTATTCTTTCGTAGTTAGCCATACTTTTCGTGGACTGCCTCGACAGGAAAGCATTCAATGTCAAGACATACAATCTAAAACCTTTTTCTTTCGATAAAATTTGTATTCTTTGGGCTGAATATTTTTTCTGTCTCGTCCGAAAAACATTCATTCTAGAGGCAAAGCGACTAATTCCGTTCTTCCCATAAACATTATTTTTTTTATTATATTTGATATTCAGAGTTGTATACATTTACTATCCAAAAAAGAGATATATTTAATGTAAAGGTATATTCTTCCAAGCTGGGGAAATATATGTATATCTTAGTTCATTTCAGTTAAAGGAAATGCATCTTTATATTTCAATATGAAAAAAGAAGCCCTATAAGTGAAAGCTCAACCTAAAGACGGATAGATTGTTCACACTCTCTCTACTCTATGACATTTCTTTACTGAATATACCATGGCCTTTTTTTTCATGAACTGCTTTAAAATCTTCGTTCTCACTTTACTATTGTCAGATTCCATGTCCCTCCAGTTCTTTACTGAGAAACAGAAGCATTTATTCAATTTTAATTTATTAAGAGAGTAGAACTCTTTTAGGCTTTCGAAGTACTTTCAAGTCTTTCATTACGAAAATTTTCATTGTCATGAAAGAAGCCATAATCGAGATGATTTACTATCGTTTCAATGAAAGTGTTTACGCATTCATTGCTATGATGTCAGATTTCATTTTCTTATACTTCGAACAGAAATGAGTTTGAATCATTCGTCGAGAAAACATTTCTTTCATATATATATATATATATATATATATATATATATATTTTTTTGCCTCGAATCAAACGAACTCAAAAATAAGAGACGCACTTTAATATTTTTTTCCTCTTATGAGAGGAATACGGGAATATGATACCAAAATTAAAGAATAAAGAATATCGACTTTCCTCTCAACACCGTACATCTACGTTTTTTTTTATTTTTTATTTTCAATAAGCTATTTCTATATTTTTACAACTGAATAGAATTATTTATTGAAAAAGTCTAAGTAAGACGAAAAATGGTTTTGTTGATTGCCTAAGAGGATGATTTTGGAAATTTTCGTTTTCTGGTAATTGTAAAAATCTCATAGAATAACATGGGAAAACTAGCATGCATAAAAGACTGTTTTGGATCGAGTAAATTGAAAGAATTTTTCAAAGTTCATTTCCAGAAAAGTACATTCCTTCCTAGTGTCAAAAACGAATCACTTCGTTTTTCTAAGATACACTTTGGAATCTTATAAAAGTGCATAGGGTCAAAAACGATTTTGATGATTTTACTAAGATGACAGATTTCGGATTTCTTGTGATAGAAAATACAGTGAATTTCCCATTGAATAACATGGGAAACTGCGAAATTTAAGAAGCACGTTTTCGTTCAAGTAAAATATTTTAAAAGTCTTTTTCGAATCAGTTGAAAACAGACAGGGTGTGTTTCTGAACAGTTCATTATTTCCTAAAATCAAAACGAATCACTTCGTTTATTTTTTTCCTAATGTGCGTTTCTGAAAGAAGTAAAAATAGTTTAGGTAGAAAATTGAAATATATTTTTATGAATCCTAGACTGTTTATTTACGTATAGCTAGAGGGTCTTCAGTGAGAGCACTTATTCTCTTTTCAAACTAAGAGAATGAAGTGTAGTCAGTTTGAAAAAAAATTCAAACTCCTAAATTTAGCCTTTTGTCCTGGTTTCGACTCAATACTGTAAAGCATTGCTCTCAGACCAGTTGAATTCCTGGCCCTTAATGAAATACATTAAGCCTTTCCCTTAAAAATAAGCAATCTCTTCTTCAATACCAGATCCCCAATAAATTTCTTTAAGAGTTATTCATTCACACTTTTACTTTTAAAAACTTGAAATTCATTATTATTTAACTCATTACAAAAAATGAAACTCATTCATACAGAAAAATATAAATGAATAAAAATAAATAAAGCAGTCCTAAAAAAGGACTGTTTTTCTGGGTCCCCTTCATACAGCTGCTCCATGGTCGGTATAAGGAATTTTTTTTTACCTGCTAATATCTCAGCACATTGACTTCACAGTCTCTAGCAAGTTCTTTACAATTATGCTTTCTAAGAACGCTTTGGACGGGACATGGTCTCCAGTGACTGCAACAAAAGATTCTGCTAGAATCTTGGGGTTAAGCAATGCAACGGCATCATCGAAATACTTTTGCCACTTGGATTCCGGGGTGGCATATGCACAGCTGTGGGCCGTGATGTTTGCGAATATGCGATTTGGGGGTTGGTGGCACTCCATACAATAATATAAGTTATTGACATGTTCCTGAAGGCGATCCCTTACCATGTCAGCAAGCATGATGAAAAACTCTTCATCTGAGATGGAAGCAACAGGGGAAGAAGTCCTTGGATGGTGCAAAACAGCCTTTCTAAAGACAGGTCCAAATAGTAGTTGAGTAATGCTGTCCCATATTTTTCCACCATTGATCAATAAGAGTTCCAAATTGTTGACAAGTCAGCTTTATCGGAACAGGATTCAATCGACGAAAACCATGAATTCTGGGGGAAAGCACTTCTAACGTGTAACTGCCAGAAGCATCTAAGAGGAAGGACAGCAGGAAACAATAAGTTCACGATTAATCAAGATGTCACAATTCATGCCTTGAATCCAGTGTGATTTTCCATGAATTTTCGGAACGTTGAAGCTGACATTGTTATTCCATTCTTAGAAGGGTGAAAAGATTCCCATCTTTCCTATAACTTCGAATATGAACTCGGACCGTGTTGTTAAAATCGCATACTTTTGCAAACGTGTTTCACCTAAATGAAAATGATGAGGTGCAAGATTTTTCATAGAAATTCTTGGGAGGATAACTTCCACACGATTTGGGCTTCAGGGAACGGACATACCTTCTTAGCGAAAGTAGCAAGAATTTCAGCACTTTGCTTCATCGTGAAATGGAATCGGTAGCACTCAAAGCAACAGACAAAAATGAAGTGACTCGTTTGAAGACTAAAGACAAACTGAAGGAACAGCTCTTATTCTAAGTCAAACCTGAGAAGAGGTTGGAGTTCGTCACTTGTTTACTGCTTGAGAGGGAAAGAGCAGAGTCATGGGGTTTAAGAACACTCGGTTATCTTTCTTTCTAAAGGTCAAATTCAATCTAATGTTTGGAGCATTCTTTGTGACGAGGCAGACCATGACTCCAATACGAATTAGTTGGTGGCAGGATCTGTAGTAAAGTTCCAGATCTCAAAGATAAGGAAACTGGTTTAAACCCGTTTCGCTTGAAAACAAAAGTCTCTTTCCTGTCAGAGAGATACTGATGTAATACAAGACAAAGGATCTAATTCAGCTTCGTCATCACGGTGATAACCGATTTGGTTTATCACCATTTCTTATAAAAGTGCATGGGGATCAAAAAACGATTTTGATGATTTTACTAAGATGAGCAGATTTCGGATTTCTTATGATAGAAAATACAGTGAATTTCCCATTGAATAACATGGGAAACTACGAAATTAAGAAGCACGTTTTCGTTCAAGTAAAATATTTTAAAGGTAATCAGTTGAAAACAGACAGGGTGTGTTTCTGAACAGATCATTATTTCCTAAAATCAAAACGAGTCACTTCGTTTTCCTAACGTACGTTTCTGAAAGAAGTAAAAATAGTTTAGCTAGAAAATTGGAAAAGAATTTTTTATGAATCCTGAACTGTTTATTTTTTTTATAACTAGAGGGGTCGTCAGTGAGAGCACTTATTCTCTTTACAAACTAAGAGAATGAAGTGTAGTCAGTTTGAAAAAAATTTCAAACTCCCCTAAATTTAGCCTTTTGTCCTGGTTTCGACTCAATACTGTAAAGCATTGCTCTCAGACCAGTTGAATTCCTGCCTTAATGAAATACATTAAGCCTTTCCCTTAAAAATAAGCAATCTCTTCTTCAATACCAGACCCCCAATAAATTTCTTTAAGAGTTATTAATTCATCCTTTTACTTTTAAAACTTGAAATTCATTATTATTTTAACTCCTTATAAAAATGAAACACATTCACCCTTTTACTTTAAAAAACTTGAAATAACTTCATACAAAATGAAACCCATTCACTTTTTTACTTTTAAAATTATAGAAAAATAGATGATACAGAACATAGGTTCACTTTCTCATTCACACTCATGCATACACAAAACAAAATTAAATAGTACTATTTGAGCTGCATGGAGGAGCTAGTGAGAATAGCTCACATCCTTCAACAGTTTTAGTCCAATTGAATGATAGATGGAGGTTTTCCACCCATCTTGACACCTCCATGCAGCTCAAATAGTACTATTTAATTTTGTTTTGTGTGTATGCATGAGTGTGAATGAGAAAGTGAACCTATGTTCTGTATCATCTATTTTTCTATAATTTTAAAAGTAAAAAGTGAATGGGTTTCATTTTTATGAAGTTATTTCAAGTTTTTAAAGTAAAAAGAATGAATGTGTTTCATTTTATAAGGAGTTAAATAATAATGAATTTCAAGTTTTAAAAGTAAAAAGGATGAATTAATAACTCTTAAAGAAATTTATTGGGGGTCTGTATTGAAGAAAGGAAAAGGCTTAATGTATTTCATTAAGGGCCAAAATTCAACTGGTCTGAGAGCAATGCTTTGCAATATTGAGTCGAAACCAGGACAAAAGGCTAAATTTAGGGAGTTTGAAATTTTTTTCAAACTGACTACACTTCATTCTCTTAGTTTGTAAAGAGAATAATGCTCTCACTGACATTTCTAGTTATAAAAAAAAAATGACAGTCTAGATTCATAAAAATTCTTTCCAATTTTCTAGCTAAATATTTTTACTTCTTTCAGAAAACGTACTAGGAAAAAACGAAGTGATTTTGATTTTAGAAATAATGATCTGTTCAGAAACACACCCTGTCTGTTTTCAACTGATTACCTTTTAAAATATTTTACTTGAACGAAAACGTGCTTTAAATTTCGTAGTTTCCCATGTTATTCAATAGGAAATTCACTGTATTTTCTGTCATAGAAATCGAAATCTGTCATCTTAGTAAAATCATCAAAATCTTTTTAATCCCATGCACTTTTTATAAGAAATGGTGATAACCAAATCGGTTATCACCGTGATGACGAAACAGATTAGATCCTTTGTCTTGTATTACATCAGTATCTCTCTGACAGGAAGAGACTTTTGTTTTCAAGCGAACGGGTTTAAACCAGTTTTCTTATCTTTGAATCTGGAACTTTACAGATGCTGCCGCCAATTCGTATTGGAATTCATGGTCTGCCTCGTCGAAAATGCTCCAAACATTAGATTGAATTTGACCTTTAAAAGAACCAGTGTTCTTAAACCCCATGATACTGCTCTTTTCCCTCTCAAGCGTAAACAAGTGACGAACTCCAACCTCTTCTCGGTTTGACTTAAGAATAAGAGCTGTTCCTTCAGTTTAGTCTTCAAACGAGTCACTTCATTTTTGTCTGTTGCTTTGCAATTCCATTTCCACGATGAAAGCAAAGTGCTGAAATTTCTGCTACCTCGCTAAGTATGTGAGTCCGTTCCCTTAAATCATGTGGAGAAGTATCCTCCCAAGAATTTCTATGAAAAATCTTGCACCTCATCATTTTCATTTAGGTGAAAACACGTTTGCAAATTTATAGAAGTATGCGACGGTCAAGTTCATATTCGAAAGTTATAGGAAAGAGAATCTTTCTACCCTTCTAAGAATGGAATAACAATGTCAGCTTCAACGTTCGAAAATTCATGGAAAATCACAATTCAAGGCATGGAATTGTGACATCTTGATTAATCGTGAACTTATTGTTTCCTGCTGTCCTTCCCTCTTAGATGCTTCTGGCAATTACACGTTAGAAGTCTTTCCCAGAATTCATGGTTTTCGTCGATTGAATCCTGTTCCGATAAAAGCTGACTTCAACAATTTGGAACTCTTATTGATCAATGTGGAAAATATGACAGCGTACTCAACTACTATTTGGACCTGTCTTTAGAAAGGCTGTTTTGCACCATCAGGACTTCTTCCCCTGTTGCTTCCATCTCAGATGAAGAGTTTTCATCATGCTTGCTGACATGTGGGATCGCCTTCAGGAACATGTCAATAACTTATATTGTGTATGGAGTGCCGCACCAACCCCCAAATCGCATATTATCACGGCCACAGCTGTGCATATGCCACTGAAATCCAAGTGGCAAAATGCGTTGCATTGCTTAACCCCAAGTTCTAGCAGAATCTTTTGTTGCAGTCACTGGAGACCATGTCCCGTCCAAAGCGTTCTTGAAAGCATAATTGAGAACTTGCTAGAGACTGTGAAGTCAATGTGCTGAGATATTAAAGGTAAAAAATTCCTATATACCGTAGCAGCTGTATGAGGACTCCAGAAAACGGTCCTTTTTTAGGACTGCTTTATTTATTTTTATTCATTTATATTTTTTCTGTATGAATGAGTTTCATTTTTTGTAATGAAATAATAATGAATTTCAAGTTTTTAAAAGTAAAAGTGTGAATGAATAACTCTTAAAGAAATTTATTGGGGATCTGGTATTGAAAAGATTGCTTATTTTTAAGGGAGGAAACTTAATGTATTTCATTAAGGAGCCAGGAATTCAACTGGTCTGAACAATGCTTTACAGTATTGAGTCGAAACCAGGACAAAAACTAGAATTTAGGGGAGTTTGAATTTTTTTCAAACTGACTACACTTCATTCTCTTAGTTTGAAAAGAAGAATAAGTGCTCTCACTGATCTAATATACGTAAATAAACAGTCTAGGATTCATAAAAATATTTCAATTTTCTACCTAAACTATTTTTACTTCTTTCAGAAACGCACATTAGGAAAAATAAACGAAGTGATTCGTTTTGATTTTAGGAAATAATGAACTGTTCAGAAACACACCCTGTCTGTTTTCAACTGATTCGAAAAAAATTTTTAAAATATTTTACTTGAACGAAAACTCTTAAATTTCGCAGTTTCCCATGTTATTCAATGGGAAATTCACTGTATTTTCTATCACAAGAAATCCGAAATCTGTCATCTTAGTAAAATCATCAAAATCGTTTTTGACCCTATACACTTTTATAAGATTCCAAAGTGTATCTTAGAAAAACGAAGTGATTCGTTTTTGACACTAGGAAGGAATGTACTTTTTTCTGAAATGAACTTTGTAAAATTCTTTCAATTTACTCGATCCAAAACAGTCTTTTATGCATGCTAATTTTCCCATGTTATTCTATGAGATTTTACAATTACCAGAAAACGAAAATTTCAAAATCATCCTCTTAGGCAATCAACAAAACCATTTTCGTCTTGCTAGACTTTTTCAATAAATTAATTCTATTCAGTAAAATATAGAAATAGCTTATTGAAAATAAAAAAAATAAAAAAACGTAGATGTACGGTGTTGAGAGGAGAAGTCGATATTCTTTATTCTTTAATTTTGGTATCATATTCCCGTATTCCTCTCATAAGAGGAAAAAAATATTAAAGTGCGTCTCTTATTTTTTGAGTTCGTTTGATTCGGAAAAAAAAAAAAAATATATATATATATATGAAAGAAATGTTTTCTCGACGAATGATTCAAACTCGATTTCTGTTCGAAGTATAAGAAAATGAAATCTGACATCATAGCAATGAATGCGTAAACACTTTCATTGAAACGATGAGTAAATCATCTCGATTATGGCTTCTTTCATGACAATGAAAATTTTCGTAATGAAAAGACTTGAAAGTACTTCGAAAGCCTAAAAGAGTTCTACCTCTCTTAATAAATTAAAATTGAATAAATGCTTCTGTTTCTCAGTAAAGAACTGGAGGGACATGGAATCTGACAATAGTAAAGTGAGAACGAAGATTTTAAAGCAGTTCATGAAAAAAAAGGCCGTATGGTATATTCAGTAAAGAAATGTCATAGTAGAGAGAAGTGAACAATCTATCCGTCTTTAGGTTGAGCTTTCACTTATAGGGCTTCTTTTTTTCATATTGAAATATAAAGATGCATTTCCTTTAACTGAAATGAACTAAGATATACATATATTTCCCCAGCTTGGAAGAATATACCTTTACATTAAATATATCTCTCTTTTTGGATAGTAAATGTATACAACTCTGAATATCAAATATAATAAAAAAAATAATGTTTATGGGAAGAACGAAGTGAAATCGCTTTACTCTAGAATGAATGTTTTTTCGGACGAGACAGAAAAATATTCAGCCCAAAGAATACAAATTTTATCGAAAGAAAAAGGTTTTAGATTGTATGTCTTGACATTGAATGCTTTCCTGTCGAGGCAAGTCCACGAAAAGTATGGCTAACTACGAAAGAATAAAAAAATGTATATTTGACATACATGCAAGCTTTGAGGAATATTTTTAAGCTAGTTGGAAAATATGCTATATAAGAAACCAAAATCTGACGATTTGTTGCATCTAAAATAATCGTTTGCTGAAATGAAATGGAAAAAAAAAGATAGTCTGAATAAAAGGCCTCATAAGTTTGTCAGAAAAAAAGAATCCTGACCTATTGAGAAGTTTAATGAAATTTCAAAGATAGAGGAAGAAAAATATCGGAAATTGGGAAGCTATAAGGAAATAAAGACCGAAAATATTGTTGAGCAGAATTTTAACTGGGAAGATCTGTAGAGTTCTTGAACATACGAAAAAATTACGAGAAAATATTATTGCAGGGGTGAAGACTCAGAATTAACATGAAGTCTATGTCCAGTAATTACTGCGAACAAGAACGAAATAATTTCTAAAGAAGCATTTCCTCGTCTCATGGTCTGAAATAAAATTGAATGGAGGAAAAAGAAAAGTTCCCAGAAAATTCATTACATCTACACGAAAAAACTCCCTCAAAACATACAAAAAATATATAAAAACACATGAAAAAATAACGTAAAAGTAATTTAAAATATATATATAGGGAATACGTAGTACACGAAAACCATTTGACCCCTGACTATTTTGGAAACCAAATCATCGTGAGTTAGAACCTCGCTAGACCTTAGGACATTTTTATTCCCTTGGAAAGAAAATTCCCAGCATCGTTACGTAAAATTTCCTCCGGGGGAAAAATAGTATTGAGAGGGTGGGGGAATGCTTGCTTGCAAACCACAGGAATAAATGCAAAAACTCCCAACGGACCCCACTCAGTCGGTCGTTGCCATCCCTCAAAATCAAAGATCAGAAGAAACAAGAAGGACAATTATCTAAAGTCAATACCGCAGCACGTTAGGCTGTAAATAGCATCCTTTTAGTCATAGACTACTTTAAACTTTGTAATCTTTCTAACTATTCACAACAACGAACAAAGGAGAAATGTGACTAATCTTATGTCAATATGCTGACAAGCAAAAGAAATCCTTCAACATCTGACTGAGATTAGGTTAATGAGGAACACGCGGGACTAATATTCAGCTCAAGAATACAAATTTTATCGAAAGAAAAAAGGTTTTTAGATTGTATGTCTTGACATTGAATGCTTTCCTGTCAAGGCAGTCCACGAAAAGTATGGCTAACTACGAAGAATAAAAAATGTATATTTGACATACATGCAAGCTTTGAGGAATATTTTTAAGCAAGTTGGAAAATATGCTATATAAGGAAACCAAAATCTGACGATTTGTTGCATCTAAAATAATCGTTTGCTGAAATGAAATGAAAAAAAAAGATAGTGTGAATAAAAGGACTCATAAGTTTGTCAGAAAAAGAATCCTGACCTGATTGAAGTTTAATGAAATTTCAAAGATAGAGGAAGAAAATATCGGAAATTGGAAGCTATAAGGAAATAAAGACCGAAAATATTGTTTGAGCAGAATTTTAACTGGGAAAGATCTGTAGAGTTCTTGAACATACGAAAAATTACGAGAAAATATTATTGCAGGGGTTAAAAGACTCAGAATTAACATGAAATCTATGTCCAGTAATTACTGCGAACAAGAACAGAAATAATTTCTAAAGAAACATTTCCTCGTCTCATGGTCTGAAATAAAATTGAATGGAGGAAAAAGAAAAGTTCCCCAGAAAATTCATTACATCTACACGAAAAACTCCCTCAAAACATACAAAAAATATATAAAAACACATGAAGAAATAACGTAAAAGTAATTTAAAAATATATATATAGGGAATACGTAGCACGAAAACCATTTGACCCCCTGACTATTTTTGAAACCAAATCATCGTCAGTTAGAACCTCGCTAAGACCTTAGGAGCATTTTTATTCCCTTGGAAAAGAAAATTCCCCAGCATCGTTACGCAAACATTTCCTGCGGGGAAAAAATAGTATTGAAGAGGGAAATCTTGCTTGCAAAAACACAGGAATAAATGCAGAAATTCCCAACGGACCCCACTCAGTCGTTGCCATCCCTCAAAATCAAAGATCCATCGAAATAATAAAGTTCCAGAAGCATCATCATATCTAACACCTACGCGGTGCCCTTTCCCCACTCGGTCGTTGCCATCCCCCAAAATCAAAGATCCATCGAAAGTTCCAAGAAGCATCGCTAGAGGGGTAGTACATCGAGTTGGCATCCCCTATATCCAACACTTTCCCACTCGGCCGTTGCCATCCCTCAAAATCAAAGATCAATCGAAAGTTCCAGAAGCACCGCTAGGGGCAGCACATCGAGTTGACATCCCCCCTATATCCAACCCCTTTCCCACTCGAGGCGTTGCCATCCCTCAAAATCAAAGATCAATCGAAAGTTCCAAGAAGCACCGCTGAGAACAACACATCGAGTTGCCATCCCTATATCCAACCCCTTTCCCACTCGAGGCGTTGCCATCCTCAAAATCAAAGATCAATCGAAAGTTCCAAGAAGCACCGCTAGAGCAACACATCGAGTTGCCATCCCCCTATATCCAACCCCTTTCCCACTCGGACGTTGCCATCCCTCAAAATCAAAGATCAATCGAAAGTTCCAAGAAGCACCGCTAGGGGCAACACATCGAGTTGCCATCCCCCTATATCCAACCCCTTTCTCACTCAGGCGTTGCCATCTCTCAAAATCAAACATTTATGAACAAAAATAAGATATCATAATAACATTTCTTGAGATGAGGACATGACCGTATTATTCGAGAAAAAAAAGAGAAATGATTAATTAATACTTACCCCACATAATTTTCATTAGGAGAAGACACATGAGGAATTCATGAAAATTAATTGAAAAAAAATACATCAACAAATTACGAGGAAAAAACGTTTTACATAACAATAACCTAAGGGGATGGGGTCGAGAGAGGGAAAATAAATAAAGAAACAACCTTCATTAAATTAAAAAAAAAGGAATAAGCCTTCATTGATTTCCCCCAAAATTCGACAAAGTCCAATAAATACTATTATCTTCGGAGATAAGCACACCCTTCGGTCGAGGGGAAAAATTGCAGCGGGGAATTGGAGACTGCTACTGACCACGCCCCCCCTCCATCCACCCGGCTGCGGCTGGCTCAGCTGGCTCCACCTGCTCCAGAAGGAGCCTAATGTTAAGTCTATGGGCTCCACTTTAAGCTCGGATCGGTCATTTACCTCTACTGTTACTCCACCTTGCATTAAAAAATTAATCACTGAAACATGTATCAGGGGAAAAGTACTATTTGTACGAATTTATTTTAGAGGGATCCTTATTATTCGTTACGGGAAAATATTCGTTATACAGAAATATTCGCTACGCAAAGCAGTTTAAAATATCTTTTTATCATTTCGCGAGAAAATTTTTTATAAGAATCAGAATACAAAATCAACCCTCTCTTCCCGGAAAGAAAATCGTGGATTTTAACACCCCCCCCCCCCCCCGAACTCTCAATCCATACAATGATCTTTTTCTGAAGCATAAAGCAAATGCTTATTTGAGATAATCATTTTGTTTTTCATGATAGTTTTCATGCGTGCTCTGTACGAACAACATTTTACAGATAAATACGTTATTAAAAGGTAAAATTTACTTTCTACTGTAGGTGTTGCACTGAAATTTTGTCCCAGGACCCACAAAAGTTCCATTCGGCTCTGAGTAACGGGCCCCGCATCTAGGTTTCAAAAACCTCATTTTAAAGGGTTGCAGCACTACAGCAGAAAATTTAACTCTTGAAATTCTCTAATTGCGCAAAATCCTTTTCCACGGAAAGTATTTTTTTTCTTCCATTTATAATCCTGTATTTGAAACAGTAATTATTATTTGTACATTTTAATGTAAAACTTGAATTCTCCAATTCATTCCTAACTGCTGGGAACTTCGGCAAATACAAATGTACGTGCACATTTGTATGAGTGAGAAGCGCGCAATTAAGACAATGCATCTACAACACACACACGTACAAATATCAAAGGCGACGTTTTACTAACACTTATATCTTACATCACTAATCCACTAGTCTTATGTTATACACTGGTGTACAAAAATTAAGGACGAAGAGGAGAAATTAGCATAACAGCGGAACGAGCAGGTAGAACGGACCGAAAGACCACTCAGAAGATAGACTAGGGTCCGGTATGGTAGGGCATGCACATATATGCAGCATCACGTGGGGGTGGGGTGGGGGTGTCGGAAGGGTATAAAGCACACGGGCGGTGTACGCTCAGCAATTCGGTGAAAGCCATTGCACGGTGTACATCGGTTTTAACGACGTCGAGTTGCTGCCACCATGTGATATGGCCAACAGGCAATCCAGTAGACGGCATCTGGATGACTTTACCCGATGTCGCGTCATTGGGAAGTTGGAAGAAGGTCAAAGTGTGACTAGTGTGGCCGAGGAGTTCGGGATCGCTCACAGCATCGTTTCACGAGCTTGGAGAGCATTTCAAACGACAGGAACAGCTGTCCGGGAGTTTAGCAGTGGTCGTCCACGAGCAACCAAGGCCGCGGACGACCGGTATGTTGTCCTACAAGCGAGAAGAGACAGACGGTAGACAGCGGGAGAAATCGCAAGGCACATGCAACAGACAACTGGACGTACGTTATCGCGTTTTACCGTGGCCAGGAGGCTGCACAAATTTCGTCTATTTGCACGACGACCAGTACGGCGTGTGCCATTAACGCCTTCTCATCGGAGACGGCGGTTTCTGTGGTGCCAGGAACACAAGAACTGGACACATCAGCAATGGGGTCGAGTTTTCTTTACGGATGAGAGCCGATTTAGTATGACGAGCGATTCTGGACGTATACACATCTGGAGAGAGCAGGGAACACGCAATCACACTTCCAACATCATTGAAAGGGACCGGTTTGGAGGTGGCGGAGTTCTCGTTTGGGGCGGTATCATGTTTGGTAGCCGTACTGACCTCCACATCTTCCAAGGAGGTTCAGTCACTGGTGTCCGCCATTGTACCGAGGTTCTCCTGCCTCACGTGCGTCTGTTTAGAGGTGCTGTGGGTCCTAAGTTCCTCTTCATGGACGACAACGCTAAACCTCATCTTACAGTGGCTGTCGCAGAGCTGTTGGAGAGTGAAGATATTCAACGCATGGATTGGCCCGCAAGGTCCCCGGACCTAAATACAATCGAACACGTGTGGGACCTTCTCGGAAGACGCTTGGCAGTACGTCACCAGCCGCCAGCAACGATTCCGCTGCTGCGATTGGCGCTACAAGAGGAATGGGCCGCGATGTCTCAACAGCTCCTTGACAACCACGTCCTCAGCATGGACAGTCGTTGTAAATCCTGCAACGCAGTCAGGAGTGATCATATCCCCTACTAAAGACAGGATTTTTCTTGGCTACCGCCTGTCACATGGACGTTTCTATCTTCTGTCCATTTGTGCTCGAAGCTGCCTTTTCAATGAATTGCCTTTGTATCCTTTGGATTCCTTGTTTGGACGGTTTTGCTCACTTGTCCCATATTCTTACATCTTGGGAATCTTATGGTATGATTTGAGTCGATGTCGAGCACTTCTGCACCGACGTTGCATTCGAAAAACCGTCTCGTACTTAATTTTTGCACGCCAGTGTATCTTGTTAGTTTACCAGGATACAAATGTGGGTGTATACGAGGAAAAGGGAGGGGGTGGCATTTCACTGAATCCTTTGCGACCGGTAGTAAAAAAGCACTAAAAATTCTTCCTTTCACAGTTTCGTAAGTAAAATTTCCGTTAAACCTGCCCCAGCAAAAATAATACTCGCCCACCCTGTCACTCACCCGTTGCTTACCCGTCACCCACCCTGATTTCGAATTCTGGCGACATCTCTGAACATATGCTATAAGACATTCTTTTAAAACAGTATCTACCAAATGGAGTATTAAATGTTGTTAACTATGAACTTGATTCACTTAATTTAATCTGCCAGAAAGCTTTGTTTGCATCTAAAATGCTGAACACTTTGGCATCTTTCATTTTACATTCAGTTTCCTCAAATGTAGGAATATGTTGATGTTCTCTTAATACGTAGTACTATCAAAAAGTTCCGAGACTAGACACGTACCTCACCAACAGATAGCAATAAGCGGATGCTCGAGCAGATATCGAGGGCAGTGACCTTCATGAGTCATTGTGCCGAATGGCGTCGTTCTGTAAACATCGGGAGCTGTGCTACACGATATTTGGTGACCACGTGCAGAACACAGCTGCGATTTCGGTATGGACTGTAAGCTAGAGCAGCGAGCGAACATCAAATTCTGCGTCAAACTCGCCAAATCGGGAACGGAGGCTCATGGAATGTTACGGCTGGCTTATGGAAATGAAGCAATGAGTTGTGCGAGGTGTTTTCAGTGACTCGCGCTTCGAGAGTGGCAGAACGGCACTGGAAGACGACGAGAGGTCAGGGCAACCATCCACGAACAAATCCCACGAAAATGTGGACAAAATTAGGGAACTGATGCATGAAGATCGTCGGAGAACCATTCAAGACATTTCTACCATCGTCAATGTGTCATACGGAACAGTGCAAGAAATTCTGACGTCGGGTTTGAACATGCACCGCATTACTGCAAAGTTTGTGCCAAAGATTCTGAACCCCGAACAGAAGGCGCTCCATGTCGAACTCTTTCAACATCTTCGTCAGCAGGTGGTGAATGAACCAACGTTTCTGTCACGGGTCATCATTGGGGACGAGACTTGGGTGTACGGTTACGACCCAAAGACCAAGCAACAGTCGTCGCGGGGGAAGAGCCCAGCATCTCCACGACCGAAGAAGGCCCGATAGGTCCGGAGCTAAACCAAAAGCATGCTCATCGTGTTCTTCGACATTCGTGGGGTTGTGCACCGTGAATTCGCCCTCCAGGGCCAGACTGTCACCGCCCTTTTTACTGCGATGTTCTGCGGCGTCTTAGGGAGGACATTCGATGCAAATTACCTAAAATGTGGCAGAGGGACGATTTCCTGCGGAATCACGACAATGCAGCAGCTCACAGAGCGTTAGCAACACCCCAGTTTTGTAGCCGCAACAGCATGACTACTCTTCTTTACCCTCCTTACTCGCCGGATTTGGCCCCCTGCGACTTCTTTCTGTTCCCGAAGATGAAGCTCAAGGGTCGCCGTTTTGAAACCGTGGACGAGATCCAGCGCGAATCGCAGACGGTGCTTGACACGAATCGCGAACAGGACTTCCAGGGATCGTTCCAACAGTGGCAAAAACGCTGGTAGCGGTGTATCGCTGCCCAAGGATTCTACTTTGAGGGAGATCATAGCCAGACGTAAGTAACGTAGGTACTTTGTTGTATATCAGCCTAGTCTCGGAACTTTTTGATCGGACCTCGTATAATATGTTTTCATTTAAATGTTGAGGATCTAGACAAATTCTGAGGTCCCATCAGTTTTTTACAATTACTAATGAATTTACAAATTTCGTTGGCTCCTCAATTTTTTTATCACTTCTGATTGTTCCATTCTCAACAGTTCTTTTTTTAAAGGCTCCATTAAATTCATAGGCACTCTTCTACGAGGTTCAACTTTCCCAACTGCATCAGGTTTTAATTTAATGTCATAGACATACTCCTTTAAATTTCCAATATATGCAAATAAATTTCAATACTTATGCAAAGGCTCGGAAAGAACTTTTAAATGCCATGAGACAGAATTAAGTCTCTGTACTAAATTAAGTTTCTGTATCGTAGACAATCCTAGAAAAGAAGGTATACTGTATGTGTATCCCACTCAACTTGAAATTCTATTTCATCTTTAACTCTCCTGGATGTTTCACATCTTAACAAACATTTTCCTACAACTTCATTTCAGAGCCATTATAATTACTCAAGTTTGTTTTGATTCAGATAAACAAATACACTGACGGAAAAAAATTCCCAACACCACAAAAAATAGTTGTAGAGGAATGAAATTGCGGCAATACGTTTGTATAGGTAACATATGTAATCAATTAAGGTTTTTTTTTTTTTTGATTGGAGGTTTAACGACCACCGTGAGCAACTCAATGGGCTATAAGCAGTCGCCCGTCCCTAATTTAGGGTTACTGGTTCCAGGGAAGGGAGAGAGCCAGTGCCGTAAGACAAGCAAAACATCCATGCCTGACAGGGATTCGAACCCGGACCCCTTACGGACGAATGATCAGAGGCCAACGCCTTAGACCACTGCGCCACCGGGGCGGCGGATTAAGGTTTAAAGATCACAGCTTAATGTAAGCGCGAGAAGAGCCATTTTAAATGTGAAATGCTGGTACATTAATAACCGCTGTAACCGCCAGAATGTTGAATGCAAGCACGCAAACGTTCATGCATTGTGTCGTACAGGTGCTGGATGTCAGTTTGTGGGATGGAGTTCCATGCCTGTTGCACCTGGTCGGTCCATACAGGGACGGTTAATGCTGGTTGGGGTGACGCTGGAGTTGTCGTCCAATGATGTCCCATACGTGCTCGATTGGAGAAAGATCTGGTGATCTAGCAGGCCACGGCAACATGTCGACACTCTGTAGAGCATGTTGGGTCACAACAGCGGTATGCGGGCGAGCGTTATCCTGTTGGAAAACACCCCTGGAATGCTGTTCATGAATGGCAGCAGAACAGGTTAAATCACCAGACCGACGTACAACTGTGCCGTCAGGGTGCGTGGGATAACCACGGGAGTGCTCCTGCTGTCATAGGAAATTGCACCCCAGACCATAACTCCAGGTGTAGGTCCAGTGTGTCTCGGCCGCAGGCAGGTTGGTTGCAGGCGCTCACCTGGCCTCCTTCTATCCAACACACGGCCATCACTGGCACCCCGGCAGAACTGGCTTTCATCAGAAAACACAACAGATCTCCACTCCGTCCTCCAATGAGCTCTAGCTTGACACCACTAACGTCGCAAACAGCAGTGGTTTGGAGTAAGTGGAATGCACGCTACAGGGTGTCTGGCTCGGAGCTGTCCTTCAAGTAACCGATTTGTAACAGTTTGTTGTGTCACTATGGTGGCAACTGCAACTCGAATTGCTGCCGCAGACGCAGTACGATGCGCCACGGCCATACGCTGTACACGGCGGTCTTCCCTCTCAGTAGTGCCACGTGGCCGGCCGGAACCCGGTCTTCTTGAGGCAGTACCTTTCCTTGACCACCGCTGCCAACAATCATGCACAGTGGCTACATTCCTGCCAAGTCGTTCTGCAATATTACGGAAAGAAAATCCACCTTCTCGTAGCCCTATTACACGACCTCGTTCAAACTCCGTGAGCTGTTGATAATGGCTTCTTCGTCTTCTTAAAGGCATTCTTGACTAATATCAATACACTACGTCGAATCTCAACGATAACTAACGCTCACGAACGTTACAGCGCGTATTTACAGCAAAACCTGCTTTGCATGTTCCGAGGGGCGCTACTAGCGCCACACGTATGCGCCGAGCGCGAAATTTGCATAGACGTCATCTTACAGATGTACTCTAACCGCCTACCAACTGTCGTTTATCTAACACAACCCCTTCTTGGTGTTGGGATTTTTTTCCGTCAGTGTATTTCTCAACTTCAGTTGTTTAAAGTAAAGTTATGTAATGGCAACACATTACGCCGAGTCTTAGTATCAATTTAACATGTGAATATTTAAACAAATTTATTTTAAGTTTCTGGAATTAGTCTTTTATTATTATTATCGGAGTTTTAACTGTGCTCTTTAACATCTCCTAAGATACAATCATCAGCATCTTCAACTAGACTGCTGTAATTTTCAGTACACTGCAAATCTTTACTTGCATAATGAACCCTTTTATTACTGTTATTAAAACACGTTTTAGCAAAATGATTCTTTTTTTACAATTCAAACACATTTTGTTATAAGCAGGACAAGCATTTTATGGAATGTAAAGCATCTCTCATAGGTTTTAACAGCACTTTTCTTATACTTGTGATTCTGATCATATTTGTTTTCATTTTTATCACCATCATCATCATCATTGTCGACCATTATCAATCCACTGCTGGGCGAAGGTCTCTCCAAGTTTCTTCCACAACGCTCGATCTTGTGCCAGTCTCCTCTATGTCACTCCCGCATACTTTCGAATTTCATCCACCCATCTCCCATGTGGTCTTCTTCTGGGTCTCTTCCTGTCCCTTGGAATAAAATATAAAATTTTCAGCTGACCATCGATGGTCTGTCCTTCTGGTAATATGTCCAGCCCACTGCCATTTCAGGGATTTTGCTCTGATCATGATGTCTCCCACTCTTGTCATTTTTCTGATCTATGAGTTCCTCTTCTTATCTCTCCTGGTTACACCAAGCATGCATCTCTACATGCTGCTTTGAGTTGCTGCAACATTTGTACGTCTCATTTATTTAAGATCCACGTCTCTGCACCATACGTAAGCACTGGAAAGAATGCATTGATCAAAAACTTTTCTTTTGAGACACAATGACATATTACTCTTGAAAATTATCCTGTTTCTTCCAAAAGCTCTCCAGGCAAGTTTTATAGGCCGATTAATTTCTTCATCAATGTGACCGTCCCTTGATATCTGCTGTCCAAGATAAACGTAGGTATCAGTTATCTCCAGCTTTTCTCCATCAATCCATAAATCTTCATTTCTTGTAAAAGCATTGTACATCGCCTTTGTCTTCTGAAAGTTCATTTTTAATCCCACTTCTTTACTCTTGTGAGTAAGTTTCTGTATCATACTCTGCAGCTCTGAAGGGGTAGTTGCAAAAATAGCTACGTCATCAGCAAAACGAAGGCGAGTTAGGTAATCTCCATTAACCTTTATCCCTTTGTTTTTCCAGTTCAGTGATTGAAAGACATTTTACAGTGTGGCATTAAAGAGCTTGGGAGATATGGTGTCACCTTGTCTCACTCCCTTTCCAATTTTTATGTGTGCTGTATTCCATGCGTGGCGGAAAGTGAAATTCGTTGACCAGGCCCGAAATTTCGAATCGTGGTGCGTCCTCTACCTTCCCGGAACAAACAGAAGAAAAACAATGTCTAAGCAGTGGCGCACGCACAGGAGTGGCCGACCCCCCCCAACCCACCCGGTTGATAGAGCGGGAAGAGGTCTCACAATACGCGATCTAGATATACTTCTTAATCATGTACCGTATAATTATAACATAAAATAATTATAAGGAAGTAGTTTTATTAAATAAATTTAGAAAAATCTAACAAGGAAAACAATTTCACTGCTTCTTCTAATCATTTAACTTTCTTGTACTGTAACATTAGTAGTAACTGGATAAGAATAAATGCACAAAAGTCATACTCCTTAATTGTTACTAGACCTGACTACTTTTCCCGGTAAATTTAGGGGGAGGGGGGTCACCCCACCTTGGGAAAATTCTATGTGGCTGGCAGAAGCGAATATTCGGGGTGTGCTAGGCGTGCGGCGCACACCCACACAGAGTCGCAATTGCGATCCACTTTCTAATAAAGCTCCCCAGAGTTCGGCCTAAGGCTTCGAGAGGTGGTTAAAATTAATTTCCCCACATAATGTTTTCATTAAGAAGAGAAGGTTCGTTCAGCAAGCATATCGCATTCGCGCTAGAACCCTCGGGTGTGCTGTTTCTCGTGCGCACATTCGACGATCTTAAAGCAGCTGTGGTACAAGCGCTCCCCAGTCACAATTACGGGTTTATTTCTGGTAAAACTCGCCAGAGTTCGTTCTAAGGCTTCGAGTGGTCATTAAAATTAATTCCCACACATAATGTTTTCATTAAGAAGAGAAGGTTCGTTCAGCAAGCATATCGCATTCGCGCTGCAACCCTCGGGTGTGCTGTTTCTCGTGCGCACATTCGACGACCTTAAAGTAGCTGCGGTACAAGCGCTCCTCCGACGACGTTGCAGGTCACGTTCTAATTTCCCTGTGGTTTCAAATGTTAACAGCGGAACTTTCAAGGTGTGTTACCCAATATGAGCACCGTTTGAGTCCCACGGAGCAGTGCAACCATTTGCTGTTACATTGTTGTTGTTATTTTCGTTTTATGTATTTCCAATAAGACTCGCTAAAGTTTGTCCGCTAAACTTAATTCCCTTGTGCAATATTTTCGTGAAGAGGAGAAGATTCGTTTCTTCGTGCAGTAAACAAAACGTAGTAAATAATATTTGCAGCAGCAGGAGTGCTATTTTACCAGCGGACACCCTAAGTCGTCAAAGCAACTGCAATTCAAAGCTCCCCAGATGGCGCTACAGGCCATGTTTTTATTTCCTCGTGGATCCAGCGCAAAGGTTTAAATTTCCTGAGTGTGCGCACTTAAAAAAACACCACTGGTCATACTTGTTTGCGTTTGGAATAGCGTAGAGTCATAAACACAATCGACGTTCTGCTAAGTATGAGTTAATATTTTTATGCCTTTTCGTCGCTGCATGAATCAGTGTGTTTATGAGCACAGATTTAAATATACAATTTGAGTTTCGACATCCATTTAGGCTGATGATGTACTAAGTGTCCCATTTTCTGCCAGAAACTTTGCAGATTGGGTAATGCGGGTAAAAGAAAGTAACCCTCGTGCTGTATTTAAAACTTATATATATAACATCATCATCATCATTGTCAACAATTAACAATCCACTGCTGGACGAAGGTCTCCCCAAGTTTCCTCCACAACGGTCTGCCTTGTGCCAGTCTCCTCCATGTCACTCCCGCATACTTTCGAATTTCATCCACCCATCTCCCACGTAGTCTTCTTCTGAGTCTTTTCCTGTCCCTTGGAATCCAATCTAAAATTTCGGATGTCCATCGATGGTCTGTCCTTCTGGCCGTATGTCCAGCCCATTGCCATTTCAGGGATTTTACTCTGATCATGATGTCTTCCACTCTTGTCATTTTGCGGATCCACGAGTTCCTCTTCTTATCCTTCTTATCTCTCCTGGTTACACCAAGCATTCACCTCTCCATGCTACTTTGAGTTGTCTGCAGCCTTTGTATGTCTCTTTTAGTTAAGGTCCACGTCTCTGCACCATACGTAAGCACTCGAAGGATGCATTGATCAAACACTTTTCTTTTAAGACATAATGGCATATTGCTCTTGAAAATTATGCTGTTTCTTCCAAAAGCTCTCCAGGCAAGTTTTGTACGCCGATTAATTTCTTCATCAATGTGGCCCTCACTTGATATCTGCTGTCCAAGATAAACGTACGTGTCTGTTATCCCCAGCTTTTCTCCATCAATCAATAAATCTTCATTTCTTGTAAAAGCATTGAACACCACTTTTGTTTTCTGAAAGTTCAGTTTTAATCCCATTTCTTTACTCTTGTCAGTAAGTTTCTGGATCATACTCTGCAGCTCTGATGGGGGTAGTTGCAAAAATGACTATGTCATGAGCAAAACGAAGGTGGGTTAGATAATCTCCATTAATCTTTATCCCTTTGTTTTCCCAGTTCAGTGATTGAAAGACATTTTCCAATGTGGCATTAAAGAGCTTCGGAGATATGGTGTAACCTTGTCTCACTCCTTTTCCAATTTTTATGTGTGTTGTATTTTCAAAAAACCGAATCTTTGCACTTGCATTTTCATAGATGTTATTAATAATATTAATGTATGCATCTTCAATACCGCAGGATTTCAGAGCCATTACAACTGCTGATGGTTTCACCGAATCAAAGGCTTTTTCATAATCGATAAAAGTCATTCATAATGGAAGTTCATATTCCCTCACTCTCTCTATTAGTTCTCTCAGTACGTGGATATGATCTATAGTGCTGTAGCCACTCCTGAATCCAGCTTGTTCTCTCGGTTGAGCCATGTCCAGTGTTACATTCAATCGGTGTGAAAGAACTTTAGTGAAGATTTTATAAACCACTGAGAAGAGGCTGATTGGTCTGTAGTTCCTGAGATCCTCAATGTCACCTTTTTATGTAGCAGGATCATTGTAGCGTCGTTCCAATCCTCAGGAATTTTCCATTCATTAAGGCATCGAGTGAAAACTTGGGCGAGTACTGTTTCAGTTCCTCCAGTTGCTTCTTTTATGATGTCTACAGTAATTCCATCTTCTCCTGGAGCTTTTTCCCGCTTCATGTTCTTGATTGCATGTGCAACTTCTGCTGGGAGGACTGGAAGAACTCTGGTACTGGTACCTTTCATGATGTCTGGAGTACATGTATCATCCCTTTCATATAATTTGGAATAGAAATCTTTCATTCTTGTCAAAATTTCGCCTCTATTTCTTGTTACAGAACCATCTTCTTTCCTCAGTGCCATAATCTGTTTCCTTCCCTTACTGCGACGTCCCTTTGCTCTCGTTAGGCTTTGGTTGTTTTGATTTGCTTTCCTCACTACTTCACAGTTGAATTTTCTTACGTCTTCAGTGATACTTTTTCGTACTGACTTGCATAGCTCCATATATTCTACTTTGGAAGTCACATCTTCTTTAGTTGCCCTCGTCTCTATTCTTTTTTGCATCAAAACTTTGGGGTTTTTTTTTTTTTTTGATAATTTGTTCACATTCAACTTGTCCTTAGTACCAGCTAATTTTGTTATCGTTTCCATAAGAATTTTGGTTACTTTTCTGCTAACTTCAGAGATGTCTACTTCTTCCGACGTTATACCTTCTAGGGTAGAACATCCGTTCCTCAGTTCCAATTTGAAAGTATTATGATGCTATAAGGTTGGTCATGTCAATTCACTTTGTTTGTTTTATGAGCTTGCCACGCTCGAGTTTAACGTTGAGATGCATCTTACATCTTACCATTCTATGGTCCCTACCTGTGTTGAACTTGTTTAGCACACTGCAGTCTTCCATGACAAATTTCTTGTTGCACATAATAAAATCAATTTCACTTGTCAGTCCATCGGGGATGCCTCCATGTCCATTTCCTTTGCGACTTTTTCATGAAAAAGGAGTTCATGATGAAAAACCCTTCTGCTTCAGCAAACTCTACGAGAGTATTTCCACGCTGGTTTCTGCTGTCGTGACCGAATTTACCTACTGAAGTTTCATTCTGTTGCCGTTGCCCTGTTTTTGGAATGAAATCTCCCATAATTATCTTCAAATGCTGCTTGCCTTTATTATTTAGATGACGAATTTCCTCATAAAATTCTTCAATTTCTTCTTCAGGATGACTTGTGGTGGGTGCATAAGTTTGAATAATCTGAGCCTGGTATCTTCTCCAGAGTTGGATAACGAGTCGTGCAGCTCTGTCAGAGGAACTTTCAACTTCTACAACTTTATCCTTCAGTGTTTTGTTTATTATAAATCCAACACCACTAGTTCTGCCAGTATCTGTCCCACGATAGTGAAAGAGATGTCCACTTTTCAGTTCAACGAGATCTTCTCCTCTTCTTCTTACCTCGCTTAGTCCCGCAATGTCCCAGTTGATCTTTCTAAGTTCCTCCTTCAATTCAAGGAGTCTTGAATCAGAAGATAGGGAGCGTCCATTAAACGTAGCCAAGGTCAGCATCAGATGGCAGCCTAGTCCGGTCCTCCGGTGATTCTTATCACCCTGTGCCTTCTTGTCGCACTGGCTGCTGCCTTGGCCAGGTGCATTCCAGCTGCCGGAGACTGAGGGCCAAGTTTGAAATTGTGTAAGCATATTGGGGAGGGGGGGCGTTGGGTGGTGCAATTGCTTTACGTAGCTGAAGCTTTTCCATCCCTGGAGCCAGTGGCCCAACATTTGGGACTGGCTAGTGGTTATAGCCCTAAGAGGAGGATTCCCGATTAAGGCGACTACAGATTTTCGACCAGTGTTTTATAAGTAATTGGGAGTAAATTAATACGTATAACATTTTATCAACGGCAAACATTCTACCAGAGTGTATTATAAACAGGAATGTTATATTCATTGTTACTGATGAAGATTTGTCTAGTAATGTTTTTTATATTGTTAAGCCCGTTTTTAGTGATGAAACAGCATCTGCACGTGCAGACCATCTGGTGTCACAGATTCTCTTTACGGTGAAATGTTTATTCGTCTCCTGTAAGCAAGTTTGTGGCATATTCCATGGATGTGTGAAAACCGAAAAAAAAGGCATACAGGTTTTGAACAAAGTCAAAGAACTGTGTCGCTTTTATACATGATTCAGCTGCAGCGTTACAGATCAAGTTTAACGAATGACTAGAGCACGGTATGAATAAAGCAGAGGTGCTCGCATTTTTCAATCTGGCCTGCAGACCTGAATATTTTCCAGTCATATTGGGGCATTATCAAAGCTCTGTTCACGGCATTTTTTTTTGTGCTATCCTAAATTTGAAATGATTTTCAAAACAGGTGTCTCTAAATATTCAGAGATGAACGATTTTAGTCGGATGAAACCAAAGACCTTGGAGGAGAATAGATTGGCAAATAGCAATTGAGATAGCAGCGCCATCTGTAACCGCGAGGAGTTTGTGAGAAATGCATAGCTATTGGAAAGGTACATACAGTGTTTTTTTTTTTTTTATATTGGAGGTTTAACGACCACCGTGAGCAACTCAATGGGCTATAAACAGTCGCCCGTCCCTAATTTAGGGTTACTGGTTCCAGGTAAGGGAGAGAGCCAGTGCCGTAAGACAAACACAACATCCATGCCTAACCAGGATTCGAACCCGGATCCCTATCGGACGAGTGATCAGAGGCCATCGCTTAGACCACTGCGCCACCGGGGCGGCATACAGTGTTTTATTCAACGCATAATATATCGTATAAATAGTGCAGAAGGAATATTCGGGTACGAATGCAAACCATCAAATTTCTAGATCAAAATATAATTAGCAAGTTCTCAATTTCGATGAAAATCAGCTATGAAATGGAAAATACACCGCTACATACAACTAACAACTGATGCGCGAAGTTGCAGCAATGTGAATTTAAATATACTGCATTATCGTTCCTTCATATTACCCTTAATCACTCGATTTTGTTCCTCAAATTGTTTTATTGAAAAATAGTTTTAGCCTATGGACTCATGAAAAATGAATATCGTAATAAAATGAAAAAGGGGGTCAACAGATATCATGTTTAGAAAACTATCACGGCTTTTCCTCAGACATGCAGAGCTCTTTATATCTATTATTAATTGCAATGCTGTATTCATACTCAATAAACTAATTTTAAAAGCTACTGCTACGTATAATTTGAAAGAATAACACAGCACTTTATTTCATCTAATTTTCTAACCCAGCACTTCTATGCCTCAGTAAACACTGTATGTTCTTATGAAGCAATTGAACAATTAATAGCCTCCCCGGTGGCGCAGTTGTCTAAGTGATGGCTTCTGATCATTTGTCCGGAGGGTTTGGGTTCGAATCCCGTGAGGCATGGATGTTGTGTTTGTATTACGGCACTGGTTCTTTCCCTTCCCGGGAACCAGTGGCCCTAAATTAATGCGGGTGACTGTTTAGAGCCCATTGAGAGGCTCACGGTGGTCGTTAAACCTCCAATAAAAAAAAATGGGGAAAACACTCCGGTAACAGGAGCGATTTTTATATTGAAGGTTTAACGAACACCGTGAGCAACTCAATGGGCTATAAGCAGTCGCCCGTCTCTAATTTAGGGTTACTGGTTCCAGGTAAGGGAGAGAGCCAGTGCCGTAAGACAAGCACATCATCCATGCCTCACTGGGATTCGAACCCGGAACCCTTTCGGACGAATGATCAGAGGCCTTGGTTTAGACCGCTGTGCCACCGGGGCGGCAACAGGAGCGATTCGCGGGAATACTTGAGATTTGATTAACTGTTAAATTTCAATCGTCTATCGAAGGAATTGATTTTGAAGTTCTGTAGTGCAATCGCATATTTTGGATGTCATACCGCATGAATTTTGGTTATTTTGGCACAAGACATTTCTTTTTCTCTTCCGCATTTTGGGCACCAGCTTATGCCTGTAGGGTTTCTTTTCTTTTTTTGTTCTTGTTAAATATTTTTTTTATTTTTTAACTGTCTATACTTGGTAGTGTATATATATATATATATATATATATATATATATATATATATATATTGTGTTACCGTAAAGAACGGATATTTAAACTATTGTACAGGTGACTGCACGACGTGTATCTATCAGTATGGGGAAACTTTAAAGCAAAAGTTACAGAGGGTGAGTCGAAAGTTGTTCAATATTTACCAAAGCGCATGCGCTGCGGAGGGTGTGTCACGTGTTTCAGCTAGTTCAAGTCGCCCACTGCAGTCAGTCGAAAGGGACTTAAAGCTGTAGTCGTTGCTGTGAACAGCATTGCATGTCGTCGTTCTATCTGTGGTTGGGACGCCTAGAAGATGAACAGTCACAATCGGCTAATCAGGGAACTTTTGCTTTACGAGTTTAAATTCGGCCATAACGCTGCTCAAGCAACACGAAACATTTGTCATGCGAAAGGGGAACGTTCCGTGTACCACAGCACCCCAACCAGATGGTTCGAGAAATTTCAATCCGACAACCAGCAGTCGGAGATTATCAGGCGAGCTGGGCATATCACAGACCACCGTGGTTCGTCACCTTCAGGACCTCGGCAAGGTCTACAGGAGCTGCCGCATTGTCCCTCACGAACCGACACCAGCTGAAGCAAAACCGACGAGTGGAAGTGCGCACGAAACTCTTAGAAAACGCGTGCAATGCATGTTTCATCAAGAGAATTGTTACGTGCGATGAAAAGTGGGTCTGTTTCCGTAATCCTAACACACAACGGCAGTGGTTGATCCCTGACTAGCTTCCAGAACCTGTTGCCAAACGTGGGCTCTTCGAGCACAAGGTACTGCTCTGCGTCTGGTGGAATTTCGAGGGGATACTCCATTACGTATTTATTCCAGATGGTCGGACCATCAACGCCAACCTCTACTCTTAACAGCTGAAGCGGGTGTATGCCGTTTTGGAGGAGAAGTACTCGGCACTGGTGAACAGAAAGTGCGCTCTCCTACAGCAGGACAATGCTCGGCTTCATACAGCGCGAACGACCCGGGCAAAACTCCAGGAACTTGAGGGCATCGAACTGATGCCACACCCAGTATATAGTCCGGATATTGCCCCGTTTGATTGTTACTTGTTCCGGCCCATGTCCCAATTTCTTCGCGGGCGGCACTTCAACAAAAGTTACAGAGGATGAGTCGAAAGTTTTGCAATATTTACATAAGCGCATGCGCTGCGGCAGAGATGGCAGCTGGGGTGAAGGAGTTCTTCGCCTCGAAAGACAAGAACTGGTACCACCGCGGAAACGAAGAAATGGCAGACAGATGGCTAAAGACGGTGCAACACGATGGCCTATTCTTCGAATGCTAGTCAGCTTTCATCGTAAAGGTACGTATGAAGACAAAGTGATCTAAATATTGCAAAACTTTCGACTCACCCTTTGTACATGTATTACAGCTATCAAGAGTAAATTTTATATTTAGAAGTTTTGTGAAATAATATTCTAAAACGTACATTTAACCCTTTCTTAAAAATAATTGAAAGTTACTGTCAGTTTAAAAAAAATCTCAAACTCCAAAGCATTCTTTTGATTCTAAATATCACGTCGAAAACAAATACTTAATTTCTGATAAGGCCTCCTACATTAAATAAATAAATAAGTAAATGAATAAAATAAGTTAATAACAAGAAGCAGTACACCAATTACACTTAAAATAGCACTAGTGATCCGAATTTCCTGGCGTAGAATATAAATAAAAGTTTCCAAGCTTTCGCACACCAACCAGATGGCATTTTCAAGGAAGGTAGACAGCTAACTGCAAACTGGATAATAGAACACTTCAACATTTTGAACGTGGTGACTTGACTAGACAATAAATGAAGAGGAGCAAATGTGATCAGACATTCTAAGAAACGAGGTCACGTTGGTTGGGCGCGCGGTACTGTGATTGAAAACACAGCATTATTTGAAGAATTGATTCCAAATGCGTGGCAACTCTAGAAAGACGCTATCATTGCAAACCTCGCTGCTGTTCAAGATTTCCAAGATTTCGCGAATGGCAGTAGATTTACGTGTAGATTATGAAGCTAATTTCGTGATATCATTCCACATAGGATCAGCAGACTTGAACTTGACCTCTCTTTATAGGGCAGTGGTTATTTTACCGTCTTTTGTATCCCTTTTATGTTCGTTGATTCTAATTCCAAACGAACGTTTAGTCAATCCGATGTAGTATCGCCTGGAGCCGTCCGGATATTGTAGTGGATTGCATAAACAATATTTATCTTAAGCATCGCATATAAAGATGCCGAAGACCTTATGCCGACAACGGAGCTCATTCTCCTGAGCGCGTTTTTCAGCTGATAGGAAACTTTGGTATGTAGGGAATACAGCCCAGGTAGCGAAGTTGCGGCATAGAAAGATTGACACGGCTGGCTCTGGCTTTTTCGATAAAGTTATGCATCTGGTTCAACGTATATCCTGCCTCAGCGGCCAATTCGATCAGGTTTTCTAGTTCCGATTCTCTAGAACGAACATCTGAGGAGACGGAGAAGGCTCTTCTAATTCGAGAACGGAAAAAGGCCGTCTTGTACTCATCAGTATAGAATGAACTGCGGAGCATCAAGTTGGGAACGGAGGTGGGTTTATAATCGACTTCCGTACGAAGGCGACTTGTTACAAAAATGGTCTGTACGTGCTACAAAAATGAAATATTTTTCATATGGCCTCACGGAAAGGAGACTCTCCCATCTTGCCTCGATAAAGTCAATTATATACACTTTACGATCAATTTCACTATGGAGCTTGAGCCCAGTGGCACGTTACTTATCTCGACGTCTTAGTGAGAAAATCACATGACAATCGCCTTCGTACGGAAGTCTATTATAAACCCACCTCCGTTCCCAACTTGATACTCCGCAGTTCATTCTGTCCTGATGATTACAAGACGGCCGTCTTCCGGTCTCGAATTAGAAGAGCCTTCGCCGTCTCCTCAGATGTTCGTTTTAGAGAATCGGAACTAGAAAACATTGTCGAATTGGCCACTGAGGCAGGATATACGTTGAACCAGATGCATAACTTTATCGAAAAAGCCAGAACCAGCCGTGTCAATTTTTCTATGCCGCAACTTCGCTACTGGTTTCTATTTCCTACATTCCAAAAGTTTCCTTTCAACTCAAAAACGCGCTCAGGAGAATGAGCTTTGTTGTCGGCATAAGGCCTCCGGCATCTTTATATACGATGCTTAAGATAAATATTGACAAGCCCCCTCTTCTCAGTGATGCAGGTGTTTATGCAATCTCACTACAATATCCGGACGGCTCCAGGTGATACTACATCGGATTGACTAAACGTTCGTTTGGAATTAGAATCAACGAACATAAAAGAGATACAAAAGACGGTAAAATAACCATTTCCCTATAAAGAGAGGTCAAGTTCAAGTCTGCTGATCCTATGTGGAATGATATCAAGAAATTAGCTTCATACTCCACACCTTAATCTACTGCCATTCGCAAAACCTTAGAAATCTTGACCAGCAGCGAGGTTTGCAATGATAGCGTCTCTCTAGAGTTGCCACACATTTGGAATCAATTCTTCAAATAATGCTGTGTTTTCTACCACAGTACCGCGCACCCAACCAACGTGACCTCGTTTCTTCGAATGTCTGATCACATTTGCTCCTCTTCATTTATTGTCTAGTCAAGTCACCACGTTCAAATTGTTGAAGTGTTCCATTATCCAGTTTGCAGTTAGCTGTCTACTTTCCTTGAAAAAGCCATCTGGTTGATGTCTGAAAGCTTGGAAACTTTGATTTATATTCTACGTCAAGAAATTCGGATCACTAGTACTATTTTAAGAATAGAATAAAACTATTACAAACTTAATCAAAGCTCGAACAGATAATAAAATGGCTAAATCACTCGCATTAATGAAGAAAAAATTCATCGTCCCTTAATATGTTTTATATTGAACGTGAGGGCGATTCCAAAAACATTCTGGCTGAGTGGTTAAGGCGCGCGGATTGTTCAGACCCAACCCAATCAACCTCGATTCGACCTCACCGCCGGAGGGAAAGGATTATCTGGCGTAACGGCTAAAAAATTCAGGGTTTTCGATTTTGCGAAACTTCTGTATAAATATGGAAAAACTTGAAATGGACTTTTCTGAAATAAACGGAATTACTGACTACGGCAAATCTGTAAAAATGCAGGTTAAAAAAATGGGCAGTTTCAAAAACAGAAATTTCGTGAAAGGATGGAGACTTACCGGCAATTTTACTGCAAGTTATTTTTAGAAATTTTCCGTGAATTCACACCACTTAGTTTTTACAGTGTACTTGTGTCAAAAGTCAATGAAACGGTCAGTGAAATATATGAATGATACATGCTACGAACTATACTTTCTTGAATTCTTTCCACTCGTATCACATGCGTTTTTTTTTTATACTGAACTCCTACGGTTAGGTAGAGTGCACTGAAACACGAACAAAGAGCAACTACTTACCATTAGAATTTAAAGCAAACACCAAACGCAGGAAGCAGGACCGGTTCTAGGGGTAGGCCAGGTAGGTAGCTGCCTAGGACACCACCAAAGAGAAGGGGCGCCACATTAACCCATGGATTTGTAAATTTTCTTTCAGAGTAAAATTATCCGCTTACTTTTTTTTTACGAGCTGGTCTGTAGTTGTTACAAAAATGAAAGATGAACACTCCTTTGTTGTTTCTCTGGCGCATGCAGAGTTCCTAGATATATATACACTGAAGAGCAATTGAATTAGAGACAGCTGGCGTTATGCAAATGTGGCGCTGTAGGCGGCCCTGTAAACAGGAACGACATGACGTATGCAGCGATCCGACAATATAAGGAGTGATGCGACGGTAATCAGTAAGAGTCGGACGCAGTATGGGTAAGACGAAGGAATCTAAGTGCATTTGATCGTGGGAAAATTGTCGGGGCCCGACGAATGGGTCACTCCATCTCGGAAGTCGTGCAGGCACTGGGATTTTCACGAGCCACTGTGTCACGGGTGCACCGTGTGTACATCGAATCCGGTGAAACCATCCCTGCAAATGCCAACTGCCGTGGACAACAGCGTGTGGATGAGCGGGGTCATCGTCGGCTAGCTCCCATTGTAACAGCGGATAGACAGGCCACAGTGCAAGAAATCAATCGGCAATTTAACGCTGGTGCACAAAAACGTGTAAGCAGCCACACCATTCAGAACCATCTCCTCGCTATGGGGTACAGAAGCCATTGTCCCACGAGGGTACCGCTGCTAACCGCACATCACAGGATGCAAAGATTAGCATGGGCGCGGGAACATCGCCACTGGACTCTAGACATGTGGAAAAATGTTGCCTGGACTGATGAGTCGAGATTCACGTTGGTACATGCGGATGGCAGGATACGAGTACTGCGCAAACCACATGAAGCGATGGATCCTTCTTGCCAGCAGGGTACTCTTCAAGCTGGTGGGGGTGGCATTCTCGTCTGGGGACTGTTTACGTGGACTGAAATGAGACCCCTGGTACGTGTGACATCGTCCCTCACAGGTCAACGTTACCAGGATATCCTGAACGACCATTTGTTTCCGTTTGTACGTCTTCAACATCCCACTGGGGACCTCATCCTGCAACAAGACAATGCACCGTGCCATCACTCCCGAATTGTATGCGAATGGTTGGATGAACACTCAACCGACGTGACCTAGCTTCCTTGGCCTGCTAGGTCCCCTGACCTCAATCCCATCGAGCACATCTGGGATGTCATCGAGAGAGATGTTCGGGGCCCTGACTCCCCTCCATAAAATCTTCGTGAACTATGGGAGCTTGTTCAGGGGTCGTTGATCCGCATGGCTTCCCAAAGCTTCCGGTGTCTTGTCGAGTCCATGCCGAGACGAATCGCCGCCGTCATCAGGGCGAAAGGTGGTGCTACACGTTACTAGACAGGTATCTCTAATTCAATTGCTCTTCAGTGTATACAGGGCAATTCAAAATGATTGCCCCGATTACAAATGACAATAACGTGTTTATGAAGATAAATAGACAGCTGATATCCCTACACAAGGAACAAGGTAGTTTAGAATTATATTGGAACCTACTGCTGTGTTGCTATGGTGATATAGGAAAGTGAGATGCCCGTGCGCCAAAGCCATTCGGAAGAAATGGCGACCGTAGCAGAAAAGGCGTTTTCGAAGGTCTTTTTCAAGGGGTATAAGGTCCCCCAGGTCTCCGGATCCTACTCCTTGTGACTTCTTTTCGTGGGGGTATGTCAAAGACTATGTGTATGTGCCACCATTGCCGAGAACACTGCAAGAACTAAAGATGCGCATTCATCTCGCACTGGAATTAGTGACTACGGACATGCTTCATAATGTATGGCGTGAAATGGATTACCGTTTAGATGTTGTCCACATGACCCAGGGAAGACACATAGAACATTTGTAAGGTATGGAAACAAAATTCTGAACTTTCTTCTTTATTGTGCAAGAATGTGATTTCTGTATCGACGTTCATAAACCAGGTATTGCCATTTGTAATCGGGGAAATCATTTTGAATTATCCTGTATAACTATAAGGCTTGAGTGACAAGTGCAAATCTTAGATTTTCTTGCTCCGCTGCACCTTTTTCTTTCCCATCTGTGGCAAATTTGTCCAAAGCCCCCCAGCAAAAAGTTAACAAAGCACTGGGGAAATTTGAACCACTTTCTTGAAGGGACTCTGGGTTTGTTTACCGCAATCCCGATATGCAAAGCCAATTGTTTGATATTTATTTACTTCTTCTCTTTCCCTGACGAACGTTTCATGTAAATAACGCAGACAACTATGATTCCGTCATTTTGTACGTATTATTATTATTATCATTACTACATTTTATTAATTGTAGCGTAGCATTGAATAGTGAGATATCTACTGAGCGTACTAAGTTGAGACTAAGGCTATTTCTTAGTGTGTTTGGGTGCTTCTTACCGAAAAAAAAAAAAAAAAAAAAGGATCAAACGAAGAGGGATGCGAAATTTACATGCCTATATTCGTTCTTACGCTCATACCCGCCCTGAGAGGAAGTAGAAAGCCATGCGACATCTCTTCTGCTGTAACACTCTGGAAAAAAAATGCTAACGCTCATGAACGTGCCACTAGAGAAATTACATGAATATCTGATTGACACTCGAAGGATACAGAAGTACGCAGTTTATTTCTGCGAGCAGTATGGTTCAAGATGATGGCAAAAGAGGAATTTGCCTATATCGCCCACTTGTATAGCTAGTATGTATCACAATTTTTCAGCCTAGTGTCTTTCCTTAACGGAAATCAAAAGTATAAATATACCCTGCTATTAAATCATTCTCAGGTCTCCCTGCGATATACGCAGTAATCTGGTGTCCCCCTGGCTTTATTCCAATGCAAATTGCAAAGCCGTATCCTTATTAAAAGTGATTTAGTTTACCGATTTATCAGTGTCAAAATTATCAATGTGTGTGAATATGATAATCGCAGTGTGACGCACCAGAAAGCAATAAGAGCATATTTTTAATTTACAAAACCTTATGTTAACAGCATGTTTTTTACCGTACAAAGCCTTATTCTTTTTTCATTTGGATCGGAAAAAAGCAACAGTTAAATTTTTAAGCCAATCAGTAATCTTCGTCCGAATTCTAGTATCTGCTGGGAACACGTTTCTTTTCGTCATTTACCAGCGTACTTTTTTTTTAATCATAAGTAGTAGTAACAAGGAAGTAATTTCAAAAGGTTAAATCAACGAGATTTCCCCGCCGAACTGCAAGAGCAATGTTTCATAATGCCAGTGATTTAATTCTAAATTTAAAAAAGTCAGCGCTGAACGGAATAGAAAATGTGACGTGCCTGCATCGCAGGACGTACATGAGATAAAGACAGATAGCAGCGTGAGCACATGTCCACGTAGATCAGCTGGGAGAGAGACTCACACCGGAGTGAGAAGACCCGAATTCGGCGTGGACAAAACTGTTTTCACAAAATCCTCAGAGGGCTTTCGTGTGAAGGAATTCATTTTGTTACGAGTTTCGATTATTGTGCTTTATAGAAACTCTTTGCGGTTTGTGGGCACTATTGATATATGTATAAGAACTGTACTTCACGAAAGCATAAAAATCATTTGCGTACTCATTTATTAATATTTAATGCGCTTATTGGATATGTCCTGAAGTTATATTAATTACTGAATTAATTATGATTACTTTATTTTCTACTAGACATCTACACGTTCTACGGAATTTCTCTTTCAACTCATTCTCTTATTAACTCTCGCGCTTCCAAGTTTGGACGGAGGCCATTCTTCTCACCCTTCTTTCAGTTCTCTTTCCGATGACGTTTCCTCTCTCCAAATATCATCCCCTAAGTTCTGACCCCTCCAGACTACTTTGCTTGACCACAGCTGCCTGTTCCTAGCTGGAAGGTCTATGGCTCTCTGATGCAGTAAACTAATTAAGCAGTCAGGAATCGTTCGCTGATGACAATAGTCCTGACTTCTGCGTATGCCGTAAAACGTTTAGTTTTCTAAAACGATTCTCCACACAAAAAGACTAATTAATCCATGTGAACCTCGCCTTTACGAGTCCAATTACCGATGCCGCCTAAGATGTTGCTTTTGAACCCACCTCTACAAAATTCTCTGCTTGGAAAAATGAATTGATACATAAATGCTTTGAACTACTACATCCACGTAAAAGAAGAATACCCTCAAAAGTTAAAAAAAAAACCGTGAAATCTAATTTGTTTTCCTAATTATTTGGCAATTTTAATTATATTTTCATTACTAATTACTCTTATCAATCTATATTAAAATTGCATAATTTGAGCAATTTTAAATAAAAGAAAGAATGTGACGTCGGAGTTATGAGTTAAGAACCCTAAATTCTTATTTAAATACTGCTCGGTCCTACACGATTCCAAATGCTCATTGTGAATCCTCATCAACCATTGCCAATCCACTGCTGGATGAAGATCTCCCCAAATTTTTTCCCCATCGGTCTATCTTGCGCCAGTCTCCTCCATGTCACTCCCGCATGCTTTCGAATTTCATCCACCCATCTCCCATGTGGTCTTCTTCTGGGTCTTTTGCTGTCCCTTGAATCCAGTGTAGAATTTCGATTGTCCATCGGTGGTCCGTTCTTCAGGCAACATGTCGAACCCTTTGCCATTTCAGGGATTTTACTCTGATCATGATGTGTTCCACTCTTGCCATTTTCCTTATCCATGAATTCCTCTTCTTATCTCTCTTGGATACACCAAGCCTGCATCTCTCCAGGCTTCTTTCACTTGTCTGCAGTCTTTGTATCTCTTAAGATCAACGCAAGAACGTTTTAAGAACCACTGAAGCCCCCGGCGCGTCGTGCCACGAGCTCCCCCCCCGCCCCCTTCCGTCGCGCGTGCACACGCACATTTAATTCCATTTTGTCATCTAAAATCTAATAATATTGCTAGGTATATATTTTGTCATCTAAAATCTAATAATATTGCTAGGTTGAAACAGTGGAGGTTAAGTAGAGGCATGTAGTTTATATCAAGGTTGAGTGATATTCAAGGTATTGGTGCATTTTTCTGATTTCAGCAGATCCACAAAAAATAATCAATAAAAGTATTTATTGTAAATAAACCAAATAAAGAAATAAATGAATTTCTAAAAATATATTGAACAAAAATTGTTCTCAACAAAAGCATCTGAATGTCTTCAAGTATGTGGCACATTGGTGGTATGATTAATTTAGTCATCCAGATTAACGACATGAGGTTTAGAGGGATGAGAATGATGTAAGGTTCAAGAATGGCTTTAAAGTTAGCGTTTTTGCTAGCTGTGTTTGTTTGTTTTATTGGGATTAATGGCGCAAGACCCAGGGTTGTCCAAAGAGCGCCAAGTACAGTAAAAAACAATTACATGGTCAGCTAGGGCCGTGGGGACGCCATTCCCCAATCAGCTGGAGCTCCAGCTGCCACCATGAGGGTTTGTTCATTTTCCACAACAGCCCAAGGGTTGAATCCTTCTTTTTTTTTTACGGGAAAGAGATCCCTAGTAATCCTACCAGAAAAGCCCATACACTATTTAAAATTGCTTTAAACTACAAGTGGATCTTTTTTTATTATTATTTCCTCTCTCTACCCTTCTCTCTTTTCAGAACATATGTTTTCTACATTTGGGTGCAACAAATTTTTTAATGATATCTGAAAAATTCATTTCATTTAATATGTCGCTTTCAATGCTCGTCGAACACAAGTTATTCAGTCGTGGTTGCCTCATGCGGTTTCTAACTGTTTTTTTTTTTTTATGTATTTCATATTTTCTAACTCGTTTTGAGTTTGGAAAACGAAAGTTCTTCTCTCGCGTTTGTTCTCATCATGCTCAAAAAATCCGCAACGCAATGTCAGTAATGCCGCCCCGGTGGCGCAGTGGTCTAAGCGATGGCCTCTGATCATTCGTCCAGAAGGGGTCTGGGTTCGAATCCCGGTGAGGCATGGATGTTGTGTTTGTCTTACGGCACTGGCTCTCTCCCTTCCCTGGAACCAGTGACCCTAAATTAGGGACGGGCGACTGCTTATAGCCCATTGAGTTGCTCACGGTGGTCGTTAAACCTCCAATAAAAAAAAATGTCAGTAATATCGTAAATAGTGAATTTTCATGTAAGACCAGCACAAGCTTTGGATATTAATTCTAAAACTTTTTCTGGTTACTTCATTTTTTCTGCCCCCTCCTTCTTCCCCTCTTCAACATTTTTTTATTGGGGGTTTAACGACCACCGTGATCAACTCATTGGCTATGAGCAGTCGCCCGTTCCTAATTTAGGGTCACTGGTTCCAGGGAAGGGAAAAAGCCATTGCCGTAAGACAAACACAACCTTACGGGACTCGCCCAGAACCATCTCGCGCGAATGATCATAAGCCAGCGCTTTGAGCACTGCGCCCCACGGGCGGCGCTGAGATTATCATATTGTTTAAATTCAACAACGTATCGTTCTCTTGTAGGATATGTACAGTAATTTCAAATAGAGACATTCAGAGGCGAGATCATTTTTACTAAGCTCCATATACTACAATTTAGATTGACGATAAATTGTTAGAATTTCTTCTTAGTTCATTTTCTTCAAAATGAGACAACTGTTCCAGGAAATCAAATCTTTCAAAAAAGATGTTGTACGACGCAGTCCTCTTCTTTAAACCACGCACCAGAGAATCAATGTTAGGTACAAAAGTTTCAATTTTTAAACTTTTTGGTTCCCTCTGGAAGTTCATCCGGGTTTCTTTGTTAACACTGTTTAAATTGTGGAGGCGAATGCTAATGTTTCTTCAAGCGTTTGTTGACAACTTTATATACAGCAGCTGGAGATTTCTCTTCCGCTCGAGCTTCACATTCATCAAAAAGGCCTCTCTTGCGCTCTGTGTATGCTGTCAAAGACTTGATTGTTTAACAGCTGCAGAGAAGTCCATTTTTTGGGGCTGCCAGAATTTGCTAGTTGTGTTCAGACGTGATAACATTTCGCTCCATAAAATCTCACTATTCTAAAAAAAGAAAAAGTAAGTGCCACCGGCGCCGCCCGCCGTTGTTTTAGAAATTTTGCGACACCCGCTCTTTCCTAGCTCGCAGTGCAAAAAGTATTGAACATAAAAATATGAAATGTTCATCGTTTGTAGAGAATTGTTTGGAAAGCACACAGAAATAAACCGTTTTTCGGTTTTGGTGATACTTCAAGAACTATTGTATTTCAAAGTTAAGGTAAGCAAAAAAGTGCTATCAGTTTGCGTTCCGGACCCACTAACAACAAGAGAACCAGGAAACTTTGTAAACATATAGGGCCATGGGCAATTTTATTACACTTCGTCGCCCTTTTTTTAAATTTCCATTTAGTTTACGAGAAATTAAATGATTTTTTTTTATTGGGGTTTTAACAACTACCGTGAGCAACCCAGTGGACTATGTATAAGCAGTCGCCCGTCCATAATTTAGGGCACCTGGTTCCAGGGAAGGGAGAGAACCAGCGCCGTAAGACAAACGCAACATACATGCCTCACCGGGATTCGAACCCGGACTCATCTCAGACGAATGATCAGAATACATCGCTTAGACCACTGATCCACCGGGGCGGCATTTTTAAATTTCACAAAATCTCTATTTCGCGATGGGATCCATTTTAGAAAAACGGATATATGGCAAACTATAAATCATAACTCACTGCAAATCTTTACATCATAAACTCTGAACTCTCATCCCTCTTTTTTAAAAAAAATAAGAAAAATCATTTTATGATTTTTAAGCATTTTTTAAAGACAAAGGAAAGGAATGAACGGCTTCCTCTGTTTTCAACGGTAGCACACAGGAAAGTTCTGGTCCCGTGACCTACTGCCTATTGTGACGCAGCTATTTTTAGCACTCTCTTCTCACTGGGCGAAAGGACAGGTTACAATCAAACTGGTAATAACGCAAAGCTTAATGATGTAGCGATGCTTTTAAAATTCAGCGTTTTCTTCCGACATAAAATAAAATAAATATAAAAATGGAGGCTATGGAACATTTCTCTGCTTGAAATTTTCGGGAATTTTTCGACCACTTCTACCTGACCTGGAGATTTGAAAATTGTCACGTTGATAGGTTTTAAGGTCCAAATACCTAGAAGAGTCCGAAAACAAAAACAAAAAAATCAAAATGGCGGCTTTGGAACATTATCTCATTGAATGTTTCGCGAATTGTTCGACCACTTCTCAATAACCTTGAGATCTGGAAATTGGCATGCTGATAGTCCTTAAGGTACGGATACCTAAAAAACAACAACTCTTTTGGCAAGCCAAGAGAAGAAGTGGAAGTAGGTAGAAGAAAGAGACCGGATAGTACAAGTATAGAAAAGCGGTTCTGCCAGAAGATCGTTAGTCATTGCTGCAAAGTTTGTGCCAAAGATTCTGAACCCCGAACAGAAGGCGCTCCATGTCGAACTCTTTCAGCATCTTCGTCAGCAGGTGGTGAATGAACCAACGTTCCTGTCGCGGGTCAGCACTGGGGACGGGACTTGGGTCAACGGTTACGACCCGGAGACCAAAAAAATTGTCCCAGTGAAAGAGATCAGCATCTCCACGACCGAAGAAGGCCCGACAGATCCGGAGCGCAACCCAAAGCGTGGTAATCGTATTCTTCGACATTCGTGGGATTTTGCACCTTGAATTCGTCCCCCAGGGCCAGACAGTCACCGCCCTTTTTTACTGCGATGTTCTGAGGCGCCTTAGGGAGGACATTCGCCGCAAACCACCTGAAATGTGACGCAGGGCGATTTCCTACTCCATCACGACAATGCAGCAGCTCACAGAGCGTTAGCAACACGCCAGTTTCGCAGCAGCAACAGCATGACTACCCTTCCACATCCGCCTTACTCGCCGGTGTTTGCCCCCTGCGAATTATTTCTGTTCCCGAAGATGAAGCTGAAGCTCAAGCGTCGCCGTTTTGAAACCGTGGACGAGATCCAGCACGAATCGCAGACGGTGCTTGACACGATTCGCGAACAGGACTTCCAGGGAGCGTTCCAACAGTGGTAAAAACGCTGGTAGCGGTGTATCGCTGCCCAAGGATTCTACTTTGAGGGGGATCATAGCCAGACGTAAGTAACGTAAGTACTTTGTTGTATATTAGCTTAGTCTCGGAACTTTTTAATCGGACCTCGTATTACTGTTATGATCCGGTTAACGCAATTGACAAATAGGTAGGCAGACGTTCCGCATGTCTTTCCGCGTAAAAAAGTTGGTCTGTATCTGGTGCTGTATCCCAACGCTATATCTACGGTTTGACTCTTAATGCTCAGTGTAAGTGATCCAAGGAAAAATATTCAACCGCAAACAAACACACAAACATATTAGAAGTTGATGAAAATTTAAGTTAAATGTAATATGACTAGGTAAAAGCTGGTCAATAATGACAGAAAAATAAGACATGTGGAGTAATTTTTTAATAAACAGGTATTCTATCTAATTTATGTATAATTTATAACTACTAAGCTTGCGGTGTTAAGACTGAATAATAATGACAACGTTTCGCACAATAAAATGTTTATTATACATCGACTATAGTTTCGCAGAGCTTTTGGCTCGGCTTCTTCAGGACGAATGGAGCGTAAACATTCAAATCATTGTGACATCATCAGAATTCCGACAGTCACTGATTTTGGTGAGTTTTTTCCACGCGCTTGAAAGAAATGGAGGCGACGTCATGTCTTTGACAATCCGTGACGAGTTCCGGTATATGTGGAAAGCTTCTAATACAGTATATTAAGCTTGATAGTCGAATCCAGTTTATCAATAATATATCAATATGTTTCATGAACAATATTTATCAATATTTTACCAGGTATTATTTTTGTTTGTGATATTCAAAAAGATGAACATTACAACAATGAACATTGCAACAATAAAAAGAAGTACTACGTTGTACAGTTTTGTTACGTCACACGCTGACATAATTCGCAGTTTACATTCACGGTGCACCAGCCTGAAAACAGGAAAAACCAAGCGGGACGTCACAAATATTTATTTCAAAGTTGTTGCTAAGGTGATGACATCCCATAATTATATCCGAAAACACGGTGTATGATAAGTGATACAACTTCTCATAGAGTTAACAGTTAGAAATGGATCGTTAATGTCATAGTTCGCCAGGAGCCACACAGGAGTTGTGGACCGACTGTTTACTCTAAACATCATAAAAATACATAGCGTTTATTATTTCTTCAGTGCTAAATCTGTGTTTATCACAAGTATTTTTGATTAATTATATTGTGTAGTTGTGCGGTATTGAAATTCCAGAAACGTTGAAGTTTCTGGAATTTCAGGACGTAAGATGCGGTTAGAAAGACTCTTCAAATTCCCAATTCAAAAAGTACTCATACGCAGAAATCCAATTTGTAACTCTTTATGTAATCAAAAGTAAGTCGAAATACTTCTATAGTTAAATTAGGCAAATTTTACACATTATTGCAGAACAACTATGCAAACTTTTGACATCTTTCACCATCTATCGAGTTATTATTAGCACTTTATACACAATTCCACAACTGCACAAATTATCCAACGAACTCAACTATGGTAAACACTTAGTATTTGGAACATACTCTGGCTGAAAGTGAAAAAAGAACACCAAGAAGGAGACGTCTGATACCAATGAAATTTATACAGCATAATAACGGAATACAGAGGATAACGTGATCAAAACATTATGGCAAAATACTGCTGTATTTGCTGGTAAACTGAAAAATAACATTTCCATGTAACATGGTTAGTACGAGGTTGAACCACCATGAACTGCGTCACACTGTGCAATTCTGGCATGGAGTCTGTCGTACAGATGTTGGATGTAAGTTTGGGGTATTGAGTTCCAAGCATCCTCAACCTGGACGCGTAAATCGGGCATGGTCGTGGCTTGCCGTGGGGACCGGATAAGTCGTCCCATAAAATCCCACACGTGCTCAATGGAGGACGAATCCGGTGAACGTGCAGGCCATGGAAGTTGTCTCACACCCTGAAGTGCATGTTGCGTTTCACGTGCCATGTGTGGGCGTGCGTTATCTTGCTGGAAAACACCCCAATGGACCGACTTTAAAAATGGCACAACAACGGGCTGAATGATGTTGTTGATGTAGGAGGTGCTGTTTAACGTACCCGGTACAAACACTAGTTATGTACGGGAGTGATAGCTGATCTCTCCCTGTGTGTCGTTGGCGGATGCAAGAAGGGTGGAGACGCTCCCTGTGTGTCGTTGGCGGATGCAAGAAGGGTGGAGACGCTCCCTTGTGCGTCTGCGAACACGCATACGCCCATCGGAGGCTCCCAAGCAGAAACTGCTTTCATCGCTGAACACGACAGATCGCCATTGCGTTCTCCAGGGCAGACGACGTTGGCAACACCACTGCAGCCGTTCCTGACGGTGGGCTGGAGTCAGAGGTACACATGCCAGAGGCACACGTGCACGTAGTCCTGCATCCAGTAGACGGTTGCGGATTGTTCGCACAGTCACCTCAGGTGCAACGGCAGCTCAGATTTGCGTTGCAGTGGATGTTCTACTTGACAACACCGCTCTTCTTATGCGTCGATCGATCCGCTCATCAGTCCGTCTGTGACTCCCGGTTCCACGTCTTCTCGTGTGGGAATGTTCCTCGGACCATCTACGCCACCATCGTATCACCACCGATACTTCCCGTCCAATTCGCTCCGCAATACGACGATACGACCACCCGGCCTCGCGGAGTCCGACTAGACGACCTCACTCAAAGTCCGATAACTGCTGAAATCGTACACGTCTTCCATGTCCAGGCATTGCAGCTTCTTCAGGGTTTTCGCACGTGTCCGTACGCCGACGACTGATTACATTTACTTCGCCGTACTCCTTAAATACTACCGACGATAATTTGCATATTATGCCGTGCTGTTGCGTAAGCGCTCACCGGTTGGTCCCGAAATTAACATCACACCTACGTAAACTCGACCCCATTAACATATGTAAATTTTATGATCATCCGCCAATTCGTTCTTGGTGTTCTTTGTTCACTTTCCGGCAGTGTATTATCAAGTTCTCACTTTCAAGTTATGCAACAGTGGAATTTAACAATAACACAAAAATAAAATTACTTTTACGAATGCTCAGCTTTCTAGTTACTATCCTACCCTAAATTTCTCTAATTATACTCAATACACTCTGCCAGTAAACTTTTAAAGATTATTGAAATGAAAATAAATCATAACTCACGCACTGCAATCGAGAAGATTTCTTCATAGAACTTCTTAATCCAATTCCATGTAACAGAATTAACCCGCACATAATCCAGGCACAATACATCAAAAATCAGTTCCAATCAGAAGAACACCTTTCAAGTAAGGCCAGCATAACGCAGCAGATATCCCATAGATGAACCTCCAATGCTTATCAGCTAGATAACCTCCAGGACGCCATCCAGCAAAAACAATGATACAGCCAAAGTTCCCACTACAGTTTCTCGATCAGAACGTACGCAGTCACATCAAGGTATAGCACCTCAGGAACAACGTTCCCTCCATGAAGTCGCCAATAATAGAATATCCCTAGGTAATTCCAGCATGACGCCGCAGGTATCCAATCAATGAACCTTTAAGGCTTAACGGCGAGGTGACTGTTAAGAAATCATACAGAAAAAACACCTTTACGGCCAAAGCTCCCAGACAGTAGTTTCTCGACCAGCACGTACTCAGTCTCATCCGGGCATAGCACCTCAGGAATCATGTTCCCTCCAGGAAGACGCCAACAGTAGAATACTCTCAAATAACCCCAGCATGACGTAGCAGGTATCCAATCGATTAACCTTTAAGGTTTAACGGCGAGGTGACTTTTAAGATGGCATACAGCAAAAATAATTCCAAACCCACATCAGGCCAATATCACTGCTCGCATCGTTCCATCAGGACTTCGCCGAGGACGGTAATCCTCAGCACCCAACGCCGCCGGAAACCTCACACAGGTTACCACTGAAGGCAGCAGCGAAACAAGAAAAAACTAAACGAAAGAACCAAACCAAATGACCAAGCAAACAGGCCAAGCGTAAGAACCAAGATCTGTGAAAGTCAATATAAGATAGTGAAGCAAGCCTCGGATCTCGACGACTTCCCATCTCGCTTTCAACAGACGTCATCGCATCGCTCATTTACATAACTTTACCCCAGAACTCTTTTACGACACACAACGTAAATAACATTTACATGGCAAAGAGAAATGTATAACAACAATTTTAACTTCCAACAAAAACACATTTGAAGAATACTATGTATAAATTATACAATCATTCTTCCGGAACGCCAGCACGTGAGTGTTACCATAAAGAAAAGCACTTCGAATTTACCTGTAATAATTCCCAAATTTAAATTTAACTAAATTTTGATGTTACTTTAAACTAAAAATCTATCCATTTTAAGGCAGTACATAACTCCGGTCAGTGACCTCGGGACGATACCGTACCAGAACGTCACATGTCTTTCTTAGTTGTTGCTAAGGTGATGACGTCACATAATTATACCCGGGAAGCAGTTTCCATTCACTGAACACCTGAACGAAAACACGATAACTAAGCGTGTCGTCACAAATATTTCTTTCTCAGTTGTTGCTAAGGTGATGACGTCTCATAATTTAATCCGGAAACAGTTTCCATTGGCTGAACACCTGAACGAAAACACGAAAAGCTGAGCCTGTCTTCACAAATATTTCTTTCTCAGTTGCTGCAGCTATGGTAATGACTCTTTCCACCGCGCCACCAAAGTGGGACAAACGTTCAAACGTTCAGGCAAAGCAAGTTACCCCGGTAGAACAGCTACGTAAATTCAATGTTGAGGGGTAAAAAGGTTGAAACGAGAAAACGTTGAAATTTTTCACGGAAATTCGACGTCGAATTTACATGGACAGAAAAAGTGGCATTAACGCTAAAAATTAATGCACATATTCAATGTAGTTTTTTATGCTTCAAAATTTCAACTAAGCGTGTGCGAGTTTTTCTGTTAAAGAAGTTGTCGTACCGCTTTAGTGTACATGCAAGGTTGTGATCGCCTGCGAGTATCCGACGGCATTCCTGTGCTTAGATATTTCCACGTGCTGGCCGGGATAACTATAGTTGTTTTTGTTCTTTTTTGCGCATGGATAGGAGAGTACCGGAAGGGCCAAGGCAGTCTAGCTGAGAACAGTCGGAGCTTCGGTTGCCAAGGAGAGAGGGTTAAACTTCGGACACCAGTTTGACGTAATGGTTGCGGGTATTGCAGAGGTACAGCGAGGCGGACGGGAAGGAGGAATCCTTTGTCCACCAGGTCTCGCGGAAAGCACTGTGGAAAGGCAGTACGTGGTCCGCATCAGGACCTTGAACGGGAAGCTATCGGAAATCCACGAAGCAAATGGCTAATGGAATAATAAAGTTTTGCTGTTTTAATATTTATTTCCGTGTACTGGACAGAGTTTGGTCGATGTAATAATTCTTCTAAGCAAGGACGCCTTCAGCCGCCTCGATAGTCAGATCTCATAAAAAAGGCGAGGCGGTAACTCGCTATACGGCGGGAATCAAAAGGTATAATCCACGGTGTTATCTAAGATATAATCAAAGATTTAAGAATTGATAATATGTCTGGCCCTACAGCTATATTTCTCATAAACTAAAGCGAACTATAAGGAAAAAATTACAATTAAATTGTGTAGCATATAATATAAATACACCCACGCCTTATTGGCATAATCTGCATTAAGATGTACAGCAGCTCTCAAGGTTAGGTTGTGGCCCTCTTGAGCTAAAACCTTTTGTGGTTGAGGCTGTGCTAGAATTTCGGTAGGAACGCAGTAATTTTTTGGTCGAAAAATAGCTGAAATAAGGTGGAATAAATGTTGACATTTGGTAGTGGAAGTTTTCTTTATTTTTTTTATTGGAGGTTTAACGACCACCGTGAGCAACTCAATGGGCTATAAGCAGTCGTCCGTCCCCAATTTAGGGTCACGGGATCCAGGGAAGGAGAGAGCGAGTGCCGTAAGACAAACGCAATATCCATGCCTCACCGGGATTCGAACCCGGACTCCTTCTGGACGAATGATCTGAGGCTATCGCTTAGACCACTGCGCCATCGAGGCGGCTAGTGGAAATTAGGAGGAATGCCGTTGAAACCATGCGGTTGAATTTGCGTGGATGGTTTGGACATCTTCAACGTAAGTTCTAGCACACTTTTCGCCATGAATTCAACCTTATGCGGAATGAAACTTCAACGTAAATTCTACGTGGTTGATTGATTGATTGGAGGTTTAACGACCCCTGTGAGCAACTCAATGGGCGATAAGCAGTCGTCCGTCCCTAATTTAGGGCCACTGGTTCCAGGGAAGGGAGAGAGCCAGTGCCGTAAGACAAACACAACATCCATGCCTCACCGGGATTCGAACCCGGACCCCTTTCGGATGCATGATCAGAAGATATCGCTTAGACCACTGCGCCACTGGGGCTGCTCTACGTGGTTGTGCTACCAGGGTATATTGTTTGTGCTGTTAAAATTGGAAAATGTTTGGCATGAAATCAAACATACGGAGCCGCCCCGGTGGCGCAGTGGTCTAAGCGATGGCCTCTGATCATTCGTCCGAACGGGGTCCGGGTTCGAATCCCGGTGAGGCATGGATGTTGTGTTTGTCTTACGGCACTGGCTCTCTCCTTCCCTGGAACCAGTGACCCTAAATTAGGGACGGGCGACTGCTTATAGCCCATTGAGTTGCTCACGGTGGTCGTTAAACCTCCAAACAAAAAAAAAAAAAAAAAAAACATACGGAACATGAATGATGACATGAAACGAAATGCCGAAAACATTAAAGGAAAGTATAAATACTTCTACTTACAACTGTTTTAGGGCGTGAGGATCGTTTCAGTAATTTCAAAAATAATGTTTTTATCATTTTTATAACGTGCAAAAATCAGTAGCGTTAATACATACATTTAACGTGGACCAGGAACATCAAACAATGATCTTCGCTCTTTCCACGTTTATAAATGAGTCACGGAAAATTCTCATTGGCCGCCACCGGGAGTCGAACCCAGGGCATTCCCGTTACGCACCGGATATGCTTCCGCTACACCACAGCGGCCTCGAATTCCTCCAGACTCACACACGCTAACTGCCAAGCCAATTTGGCAGGTTGCTTCTTGGAGCCCCGCATAATGGTGGGGATTCACCAAAGATGGTAAGCAGCATCTGAAGAAAGAATCAGAAGGCGAATGAATAATTAATACAGACATTTAACATGAACCAGGAACATTAAACAACAATCTTCGCTCTTTCCGCGTTTATAAGTGAGTCACGGAAAAATTCTCATTGGCCGCCACCGGAAGTCGAACCCAGGGTCTTCCAGTTACGCGCCGGATATGCTTTCGCTTCACCACAGCGGCCTCGAATTCCTCCAGACTTACACAAGCTAACTGCCAAGCCAATTTGGCAGGTTGCTTCTTGGAGCCCCGCACAATGGTGGGGATTCACCAAAGATAGTAAGCACTAACTGAAGAAATAATTATAAGGCGAATGAATAATTAATACAGACATTTAACATGGACCAGGAACATTAAACAATGATCTTCGCTCTTTTCACGTTTATAAGTGAGTCACGGAAAAATTCTCATTGGCCGCCACCGGAAGTCGAACCCAGGGTCTTCCAGTTACGCGCCGGATATGCTTCCGCTTCACCACAGCGGCCTCGAATTCCTCCAGACTTACACAAGCTAACTGCCAAGCCAATTTGGCAGGTTGCTTCTTGGAGCCCCGCACAATGGTGGGGATTCACCAAAGATAGTAAGCACTAACTGAAGAAATAATTATAAGGCGAATGAATAATTAATACAGACATTTAACATGGACCATGAACATTAAACAATGATCTTCGCTCTTTTCACGTTTATAAGTGAGTCACGGAAAAATTCTCATTGGCCGCCACTGAGAGTCGAACCCAGGGTCTTCCAGTTACGCTCCGGATATGCTTCCGCTACACCACCGCGGCCTCGAATTCCTCCAGATTCACACACGCTAACTGCCAAGCCAATTTGGCAGGTTGCTTCTTGGAGCCCTGCACAATGCTGGGGATTCACCAAAGATGCTAAGCACCAACTGAAGAAATAATTAGAAGTCGAATGGCCGCCCAGGTGGCGCAGTGGTCTAAGCGATGGCCTCTGATCATTCGTCCGAACGGGGTCCGGGTTCGAATCCCGGTGAGGCATGGATGTTGTGTTTGTCTTACGGCACTGGCTCTCTCCTTCCCTGGAACCAGTGACCCTAAATTAGGGACGGGCGACTGCTTATAGCCCATTGATTTGCTCACGGTGGTCGTTAAACCTCCAATAAAAAAAAAAAAAAAAAAAAGTAGAATGAATAATTAATACAGACATTTAACATGGACCAGGAACATTAAACAATGATCTTCGCTCTTTCCACGTTTATAAGTGAGTCACGGAAAAATTCTCATTGGCCGCCACCGAGAGTCGAACCCAGGGTCTTCCAGTTACGCGCCGGATATGCTTCCGCTACACCACCGCGGCCTCGAATTCCCCCAGACTCACACACGCTAACTGCCAAGCCAATTTGGCAGGTTGCTTCTTGGAGCCCCGCACAATGCTGGGAATTCACCAAAGATGGTAAGTAGCATCTGAAGAAAGAATCAGAAGGCGAATGAATAATTAATACAGACATTTAACATGGACCAAGAACATTAAACAACAATCTTCGCTCTTTACAGCGTTTATAAGTGAGTCACGGAAAAATTCTCATTGGCCGCCACCGGAAGTCGAACCCAGGGTCATCCAGTTACGCGCCGGATATGCTTCCGCTTCACCACAGCGGCCTCGAATTCCTCCACACTTACACACGCTAACTGCCAAGCCAATTTGGCAGGTTGCTTCTTGGAGCCCCGCACAATGGTGGGGATTCACCAAAGATAGTAAGCACTAACTGAAGAAATAATTAGAAGGCGAGTGAATAATTAATACAGACATTTAAGCATGGACCAGGAACATTAAACAATGATCTTCGCTCTTTCCACGTTTGTAAGTGAGTCACGGAAAAATTCTCATTGGCCGCCACCGAGAGTCGAACCCAGGGTCTTCCAGTTACGCGCCGGATATGCTTCCGCTACTCCACCGCGGTCCCCAGACTTAAACCCACCTGAGCATCTGTGGGACCACCTCGATCGTAATGTTTGCTGTATGGATCCTCCACCACGCACCCTCCAGAAGCTGTCAAATGCACTGCAGTCAGCATGGCTCCACTTATCTGTGAACACCTTACAGCGCCTTACTCAGTCACTCCCAGCTCGTCTAGCTGCTGTCAGCGCTCTACACGGCGGTTACTCTGGATATTAGCTGGTGGTCACAATAATGTGACTCGACCGTGTAATTATTTTGAAGGATGAGTAGTTATGTGCAAACAACTGTAATACATAGCACCTGATAATCATTGGCATAACAATTTTAAACTGATATTTTTTCACATTCTCTTGTGAATATGCATGTGTAGGAACTATTGATATGAACATATGAACTTTGAAAATGGGCCTCAAGTCCCCTGAAACATCTGCTTCCCTGTCGACCAGTTTTTATAAACTAAAACCACGATTTTTTTTTCAAACTTGATTCAAAGCTGTCGTCAAAAATCCCTGGCTATTTCTTTAACCAGTTTCATATGAAATTTCCGCAAAAATAATTTGTTAAATCTTTTTGGTGAGGCTAGAGGCTCTCTTAGCTGTAAGCCTCCGCCCCTCCCTCCAAGCAATGTAGGGGTTTTCGAGGACTATCAGTACGCCCATTTCAATGAAGCTGACGTCCAAGTTACGGTGTCCCAAGGTGGGATTCGGCTACAACTTACTGTGACGTCTGCAACGTCTGCCTTAATGCCATTTTGGCAGGTTGCTTCTCTTGGAGCCCCGCACTATGGATTTCGAATCGTGTGCTTGCCTCCCCGGTGGCGTAGTGGTCTAAGTGATGGCTTCTAATCATTCGTCCGAAAGGGGTCCGAGTTCGAATCCCGGTGAGGCATGGATGTTGTGTTTGTCTTACGGCACTGGCTCTCTCCCTTCCCTGGAACCAGTGGCCGTAAATTAGGACGGGCGACTGCTTATAGCCCACTGAGTTGCTCACGGTGGTTGTTAAACACCCAACAAAAAAAAAGAATCGTGTGTTCTCCGAACACTTCTTAATGACGTCATTGGGGAGTTATTAGTACTTCTGAGTTTATAAGCCCATTATGGGTTACCATGAATAACCCACCTTACATTGCGCCTTCTTCTGCTGTTGTGAACTCTCCCGGTACTGCTGATGGAAACCTTCCTGCTCTACCTGATTTCCGTCTGTCAACGTCGGGAGCGTCTTTGTGTGAATAGTTGCTGTCCCCTGTGGGTGCAGGTTCTGTTGCGTTTTTATTATGCCAGGAGCTTTGTGCAGAGGAGTTATGCAACATACTGTACTTTGTATATCGACCTCTTTCTTAGTAAGCTTCTTAATGAGAAGTATTTGGACAGATTCAAAGCCGAGGGAGTTAGGCGTTATAATGCATAAGGTACCAGACGCTACTGTCTTGAGATTTCTCAAAGTTGTTCATGTTGCGTCAGCGCTTAATGCTGAGCGTTCTGATAAGAATATTTACCTTTATTTGAAGTCTTTCGAGGTGCGAGATTAATTGGTAGAATATGGGCTTGATCTAAGGGTCCGCCACCTGGGGGTGCTTCCCTTGATCCAGAAATCTGTATCTGTTACGGTGTGAAACATTGTGACAGAAATCCCGCTTGCTTTGCCGAGAGCTCGTTCGCACCTTACGCACAGATTGTCAGTCGTATATTTCGTATTCCCGGCCTTAGAATTTATCCAAAATTTAACCATGCCCAGAACCTTCGGAGAAAAATGCAAATATTATATAACGATGACGCTGCCCGACGTACCTTCCACAGTGTATTCTGACTTACTATTGGAGGATTTCATTACGCACTTTACATTTTCTCTGAAGCCAGTGCTTTAAATGTAAATGTGTGGATCATCTTCTTGCAAGCTCCCCAACTGTCTTTTAACGAGGAAGATCACAATGCAACAGTTTTCGCTCTTTCCACGTTTGCAAGTGAGTCACGGAAAAATTCTCATTGGCCGCCACCGAGAGTCGAACCCAGGGTCTTCCAGCTACGCGCCGGATATGCTTCCGCTACACCACAGCGGCCTCGAATTCCTCCCGACTCACACACGCTAACTGCCAAGCCAATTTGGCAGGTTGCTTTCTGGAGCCCCGCACAATGGTAGGGATTCACCAGGAGAATCTTGTACACATATGAGATGTCTGTTTTCGGGATTTTCCACTGCATTCGTTAGATGAACCTGCTGATCAGCTGCTTATGTTACCTGCTTCACAAAAAATCTGTAGGAAAAGTGTTCGCTACCAAATAAACCTTTGAACTTTGTCACTTTATCTCTGCAGGACTCTGAGGGTGTGCTGAACTCCAAAGACACCTCCCTTTGAGAGGGATCAGAACCTTCAACTCCTGCTTCTCGCATAAAAAGGAAGAATTCTCATCACAGGGATAAACCATCCTTCTGTAAAAATAACTGTGCTAACGAACAGCACCACCAGATAAAATTACTTGATGCTATAGCCTTTTTGCTGTCTCCATCTGAACCTGCAGAAGTCAGTGGTGACTGAATAATTAATACAGACATTTAACATGGACCAGGAACATTAAAGAATGATCTTCGCTCTTTCCACGTTTATAAGTGAGTCACGGAAAAATTCTCATTGGCAGCCACCGGGAGTCGAACCAAGGGTCTTCCAGTTACGCGCCGTATATGCTTCCGCTACACCACAGCGGCCTCGAATTCCTCCAGACTCACACACGCTAACTGCCAAGCCAATTTGGCAGGTTGCTTCTTGGAGCCCCGCACAATGGTGGGGATTCACCAAAGGTAGTAAGCAGTAACTCAAGAAATAATTAGAAGGCGAATGAATAATTAATACAGACATTTAACATGGACCAGGAACATTAAACAATGATCTTCGCTCTTTTCACGTTTATAAGTGAGTCACGGAAAAATTTCTCATTGGCCGCCACCGGAAGTCGAACCCAGGGTCTTCCAGTTACGCTCCGGATATGCTTCCGCTACACCACAGCGGCCTCGAATTCCTCCAGACTCACACACGCTAACTGCCAAGCCAATTTGGCAGGTTGCTTCTTGGAGCCCCGCACAATGCTGGGGATTCACCAAAGATGGTAAGCACCAACTGAAGAAATAATTAGAAGTCGAATGAATAATTAATACAGACATTTAACATGGACCAGGAACATTAAACAATGATCTTCGCTCTTTCCACGTTTGTAAGTGAGTCACGGAAAAATTCTCATTGGCCGCCACTGAGAGTCGAACCCAGGGTCTTCCAGTTACGCGCCGGATATGCTTCCGCTACACCACAGCGGCCTGGGAAGCCTTTCCGTTATGTGCCTTAGTGGGTTTGGCGAAGCCCTTAGTCACTGCGCCCTACCAGCATGTGCTGGCTGATCACCTACACGCTTTCATGACCTTCGGGCATCCTGCGGCTGATAGTCTGTTCCAGCAGGGCAATGCGTAACCCCATCGGACTGCAACCACCCAGGCATGATTCGAGGAACACTCATCGGAGTTTGGAACCATCCAGTGGCTCCCAAGGTCACAGGATTTAAACCCTGTAGAAGCTGTCAGGGACAATAATGTGACTTGATTGTGTAATACTCCCTTTTTAACTTTCTAATAGTGGAATTCAGACCATTTCGAAAGGTTTTAAAAGTATTAAAATCCTCTTGCAAACGAGTTTGTAAAAATTTAGAAAAAAGTTTATATTTTTATTAATTAAGTTCAAGCAATGACGAGAAATCTATGGTTTACGCTGGGTTTTTTTTAAATTACAAGAATATTTTAAAATAGGGAATGTTTGATTGTATTAAGGGTATGCAAAAGTTCCCGTCGCCCCTTGCTAGAGGGCGCTGTAAGGGTCTAACCGACGGGCGATCCGTGCTGTCAGTTCGTATACCTGAAGCCAAGCATGGTGGTCGATAAAGTTCATTTGCGGCACTGTTTGTTATTCATGTTTAATTTAGGGAAAAGTGCGAGTGAAGCATACGGTTCAATATGTCAGACGTATGGCAAGACGGTTACGGGTGAGCGGACGTGTCAAGAATGGTTCGCCAGGTTTAAGAAAGAGGATTTAATCTTGGAAGACAAGCCACGTGCAGGTAGACCGCAGGAACTCGCAGACAAGGAGCTGAAATAGCTGTGGCAAGACGATTCCACAAAATCGACTACGCAACTGGTGAAACGTTTGAAAATGTCTCAATCGATAGTAGTACGGCGTTTACAGGCCTTGGGGAAGATCCAGAAGATTGGTAAGTGGATTGCGCATACTTTAACGGAGAGTAATATTGGTCAACGACTGGGCATCTGCATGTCGTTGCTGAAAAGGTTTCAAGGGAAGAATTTTTTGTGGAAGGTTGTCACCTGGGATGAAAAATGGGTCCATTGCGACAACTCCGTATGCAAAGCGATTCTGGATCGACCCAGGCCAGCCATCAACATCAACTGCAAAACAGGATATCCACGTGGAAAAGGTGCTGTTGTGTGTGTGGTGGGATATGCATGGAGTGCTGTACTTTGAACTGTTGAAACCGGGGGAAACAGTCACTGCCCAACGATGTAGCGACCAGTTGATGAAACTGAACGCCGCAATCGAGCAAAAACTCCCATGGAAAGGCAAAGGACGCCACTCAGTCATCTTGTTACACGATAAGGCCAGACCACAAATCCGTCTTACTCTCCGGACACCGCATCCGTCTTACTCTCCGGACACCGCATCCGTCTTACTCCCCGGACACCGCATCCGTCTTACTCCCCGGACACCGCATCCGTCTTACTCCCCGAACAATGCACCCTCAGCCTTTTATCTGTTTCGCTCTATGCAACATGCCCTAGCCCAACAGCGGTTCACCACAGTTCCAGAGGTGGAAAATTTCGTCACTGCGTTCTTCAGCTCAAAACTGAGTCTTTCTATCACAGGGGCATTCATTTGTTGCCTCAAAAATGGCAAGAGGTCATTGATGCTAACGGCCGATATTTCGTTAAATAAATGTGTATACTGGTTTCCTTATTGTTCCTGTCTCTTTTCTCCTTAAAACGGTGGGAACTTTTACGTACCCCTAATAGATTGCCCAGAAAAATTTCAAAAATGTATTGTAAGCCAGGCCTGGGTCAGATAAATTTAAAGCCTCGTCCCACTGGGTAGAGGAAATATGATGAGTAAATGTATTTAGATTAATTGAATTAATTGAACGAACAGTCGCTTAAGAGGTTTTAGGCGGATTCAAATTAACTCTGTAACATACGAAGATAGGAAGGTGATCGCTGATGTTAAAGTTCAGAATACCAGAAAAGCACTATTTAGCAGAACTGTTGGTAATGCATAAATCCAAAGTGGTACTTGAATGTTGAGTTATTCTCGTAGCTCCTTAAATAGTATTATGAAATCCAGCTGTCGTTAAGGCTGATAAAAATTCTTGAGAATAAGGTAGATCAGAAGAAATATCCATATTAAAATCTCCCAATAAAAAACCTTTCTTTTTTTTTAAATTAATAAAATTCAAGATATCAGTAAATTTATCAATAAAGGGAATAGGCCTGGCTGAAGGATGGCGATAACACGCTGAGTAAATATTGAATTGATCCTGAATTGTAATAATTGCAAATTCCGAGACAATAAACGCGAGTTCCTCAATTACAGAATAAAATGAGTATTTAATTTAGTATAGATTTTAACTCCTTCTCTTTTTGACAATAATCTATTTTAAAAAAAAAACATTTGATAGAATGGAATATGTAAACAATAATTTTCACTAGGAAACCAAGTTTCTGTAATGCAAATAATATCAACCTGATAGTACACCAGCTTTAGAAATGATTCAAGTTCATGTAATTTATTTACTAAAGATCTCATGCTAAAATGAATCATGCTAAAATGAATCAATTTAAGAGAATCCCTGAAATCAGCAGACACAATAACCCCATATTCATGTACAGAAAAACATTGGTTATTCATATATTACACAAAATTAAATTAGTGACCAAACAGTCTAAACACAGCAGATGTGATTGAGAAATTAGGACTAATCATCCTACCGAATATTTTATATCCTACTCCAGCTCTATGTGATTTCCGCCTCATTCCAAAACAAAAAGAATGTATGATTTATCTGCTTCTCCGGGCAAACACGGGATAAGATTCTTAACCTCCAGATTCACTAAACATGAATGCCGGTTGCTTCGACTAGCGAATCCTGTGATGGTTAAATTCAAATTGATCGGAAACTTGAAACTTGGACGTTCTGGGTGGTGTAGTGGTTAGCATACCCGGGCGTTTTCTGGGAGACGCGGGTTCGAGTCCCGCTCCAGGACGATGAAAATTTTCTAGTTTTCGGATATTATCTGACTTACCATCCTTGTTACATTTACGCCAAAAATCGGATTGTCATCTTCAAAATTTGTATTTAATAGCCGGCACATTAATCGAAGGAAAATATTGTTGACGGAAATTGTAAAAAAAGGAGAAATATCTCATTCGAAAGAAGACATTGCATAATACTTCTGACTTTTTGATTATTTAAATCTCCCACTAATTCAAAAGCAATAAGCCATAAACATCTATACTTATCTTATTTGGTACTCTAAATAACACAGACTGGAAGCTAAATTGAAACTTACCTGAAATCAGTCTAAAGAACACATGAAGCAAAAAATCGGAAAACCCACTACAGTCTAATAAAAAGCATCAGCGGCGCATTGAAAGCTCGAAAAAACTCAAAAACTCGTTAACTGAAGCAAACATCAGTTACATTTCGTAACTCTCATATCCCTGACTCCCGCGAAACAAGGATGTGACGAAATTTCTCATGTTGCCGATGACTTAAAGAGAAAAAGATAGCGGGATGTATTATTAGAAAAAGATATGGGCGCGTTATTTTCTGAGAACAAGATGTGACTGCAATATCAAATACGTATCAAAATGAGCTCGGTTCATCATAATGAAGATTTCCGGGAATGCAAAATGCAATTTTTATTGAGGCTAATTGGTATTATTTGAATTATGTCTTTAAATTATTTACTTCTGGGGTTACGTGCGATAGCAAGCGTTCGAGGGTGCGAAGATTTCAAGGAATGAAACACTTATCAAAATCTAAATCAGTGCTGACTTTTTTCCACAGGTGGAATATCCCTTCTAAAACGTAAAAACTGCTGATGATAACTTGTTTCACAGTAAGGAAGTTCTGGAATTTCCGCTGATAACACCGTAATCGTTCTGCATTTTTTTGATAGGAACTTCCTTCCGTATAGTCAAACCTAGTCCAAGTAAACGAACCCAACCAACCCAACCTTGGATTTGGGAATCCCAATGTACATGTATGTTGCCATAGTAAACATTAGTTGTAAAATCGCCACAGGAAAAAAAAACCTTATGGCATACAAGCACTAGATTCTTGATATCTATTTACAACTGAAAATATTGAAATAAAATGTGCAGCAGTTGAACGATTTAACAGAACTTTAAAGACTAAAATGTGGAAATATTTCATAGCTAACAATACTAGGAAATGGATACATGTATTAGATAAATTGATCAAAAATTATAATAATTCCTATCATAGATCTATTAAAATGACGCCTCTAGAAGCCAGTCAGAAAAAGAATGAATTAAGAGTTTATAAGAACTTATTTAGAAAAAAAGCGGATAAGGAAACCTAAATATAAAATAGAAGATAAAATAAGAAAATTTAAATATAAACGAACTTATAAAAGAGGTTATTTTCCAACATTTACTGAAGAAATAATTGTTATTTCAGAAGTATTGAAAACTCATCATATAACTTATAAAATTAAAGATTTAAATAACAAAGAAATCACCGGAACGTTTTTTGAAAATAAATTAGTTAAATATGATAAACAAGATGATGTCGATAAAGTTGAAAAGACAATAAGAAAGAAATGCAATAAATACTTAGTTAAATGGTTAGGTTATCCAGATGAATTTAATAGTTGGATATAAATAAATATGTTTGAGAAAGATATAGTAAAAGCCTGTATAACATAATGTGTAAGAAACGTGAATAGTGCCATCAACAAAACTGCAAAATGGCTTAGATATAATGGAAAGAACGTCACTGAAATATAAAAGAGGAAGAAAACATGACAACATAAATTATCCTTAGGTACTCCTGCACTGTATATGGAATAATGAACCATAACAGGAATTCTCTACAAAAGTAAAAAAAAAAAAAGCTGTAATTATCTATTCCCTGGGCGATCACTCTTATCAGTGATAAACCAGCTACACGGATATTGAATACCTACTGCCAATAAATATTGTCATTTTCCACATCAAGTATAGAAACAATTACAGTTGACTTTTCAAGAGCTGATTCACTATAAGCTGATGTCTGACGTTTGAGCAAACTATACAATTATTCCTCTTTTGCAGGGCCGTAGCTTACAGGAGGGCAGGGAGGGCGGTTGCCCTCCCAGAGTAGTCATTCCAGGAGCGTAAATTCATGCTCTATGGGATGTAAAAAATAGAAATTGTAACTAATAAAGAAAGTTATATCCTTCAGTATTTTCTTCCTAAAAACTTTGATTAGTCTCGTATAGTATTTCATGCAACTAACCAGGGTACAGAGTAACATATATTATGAGGTGTGAACATCTTATATCCATAAAGGGAATTTTCCATAACAGTGAATAGAAGCAGAGAAAACAATATGCAGATATGCCCAACCTTCATGACCTTTTCGAACATGTCGTTGGGATGAAGAGCTAATAAATCATTTGTGCTCTGTCGCAGAAAGTTCTCTAAGCGTTTAACCTTGAACGGAATTTTTCCAAGCCCTAACCCTAAAGCTTCTTCTTATTGTTACATTCACTATCCGATACCTATTCGTTCTCCTTAAGTTTTGTCGTTCTGCATTTCTGTGGAGTGTTGTGTTGTCGGCGATCATATAACGTTTACGCTTTACTTGGTATTTATCACCTGTGGTTCTTGAGTATTTACCCAGTTTTTACATTTTTAATAAAATTATATCAAGAACCTCAAATGCGATTTTGGAACTATCATAATACTTCCCTATAACGGCGGTGTGTGAGAAAGTAAAAACTACGTATTATTTGAGTGGAACGTGCAGAGACATAATTTTGAACTAGAGGGGGCGTAATTTCAAGTCTCGCCCTCTCAGATAAGAAAAGCTTCTTATAGTCCCGCTCTTTTGTGAGTGCTCCCACCCTGGATCTCCTCAACTCTAATTCCAGAGAAACAAGTTTCACCAGTCTTAGAGCAGAAAAAATCAGCCAATCAGTGAGCTGCTGTTCTTCATTTGTACATTGCTCAGTTTTGCAGCTGACATGCTTTCATCTAATAAATCGTCGCATGGGTGATGGTTTACTTGGATATGCGAAATGTTCAGTGAGGATAGTGCTTCTCATTAGGTTAACAACTGGGTGTCTATACAACTCCAAAAACTGATATTTAAGTACTGTATTTCACCACACAATGGTCACACCCTGCATTCGCAGCTCAGAAATTTATTAATACATTTTATCCCACAACGTATGTATTGCATGGTAGATTCCAGTTTGTCACATAAAATTAAGCGGCAGGCAAACAGAACAGTATGCTGTGCTTCGTGACATAGTTTGTGTGTTAGAGAATTTATGTAAACAACACGACCTTGACTACTATCTTGCGCTGCGCAGTCATCATATGATTATTATCCCGAGTTGTTGTTTGTCTTTCATTGGTTAAGTAATTCTGCTCGGGGGTAGCTGAAATCGGTTTTCTTCCAAACGAAGTCGGGAAGTTAAGCATGAGACTATCTTTGGTGGCAGTGGCGTAGGGATGCTTTTGATTTAGGCAGAGTCCATTTAAGAGGGGGCTTCAGCCCTGTGCCCTGCATTTTCAAGGGCTCCGGAATTATGCAGGACGCTTGAAAAATTGACAGAGTTCCACAAGTTTTTTTTTTTTTTTTTTCAGATAGCACAGCAAAAACTAAAAGAAAATGCCTTGTGAAATGTTTTTTATTTTTTTTGTCCACTTCTTTAGGAGGAGTCTGCAAAATGTATAGTCGCCCCTAGTCCATCCTCAAATCTTTCGAAAGCATTACAGATATTTTTTGGTACGCATCTGTAATTGGGGGAAATTTTCATACATTAAGAATTCGTTTGAATCATGATATTTGGTTGATATTATTTTGCCCACTACTTCGACATAATTTCAACAAGCTGAACCCTTGCGGGGAGGGATTACAACAGAACTAAACTGTATCCATCTTTGAACCATGCATTTTCAAATTTTTTGCTAACACTGATTCGCCCATGAATCATGGGATACACACTTCAGTACGCCGGGGATAGTTTTATGTCTTCCTCCTCATAACTTGGGAATGTTTTCACCTGGGTATTTTTATTTATCACCCATATAGGAATCCTAAGTGTGCCACTAATACTGAGGCCCCAAAATACTGTGCAGCCCCCGGGCCTCCCGTCTTTTTAAATGTGCTCTGGATTTAGGGGGTACAAGCCTATGAAGCTTTCACCTTAAGGATTACGCCATCTATGGATTACCCTCCAAAATTATTTTGAGGATTGGGGGTATACTGGGTTTTATAAAGTACGTATACTGATCAGAATTTCATTCATACGAATAAAAATTGCTATTCTTATTATCATACACTGCCGGAAACTGAAAAAATAACACCATTAAAAATTGTAGCTGCATCTATGAGACTTTTGTCGCAGTAAAAACTTGTTAAGAAAGGAAATTGATCACACGTGTCAAGTGATTCAATGTTTATTTTACCTTTTAATGCGTATTATAGTGTACAGAAGGCACATTTTAATAAGGTGTCGCACTTCCTCCAGCAGCAATACAAGCTTTTAATCTGGCATGTAATCGGTCGCACAAATGCTGGATATCTTGCTGGGGGATAGCGTTCCATGCCCTTTCAACTTGGACGTGTAATTCAGAGATGGTCGCTGCCTGATGGGGTCCGCGGAAAAGTCTTTGTTTGATCCAGTCCTAGACATACTCGATTGGATGCAAGTACGGATTGCGTGCTGGCCAAGGGAGTTGATGCACAGCCTGAAGAGCATGTTTGTAACGTACCAGGAGATGTGACATACCTGCCAGCAGGACGCACATGACGTAAAGGCAGATAGGAATCAGAATACATGTCCGCGTAGCTTAATTGGTAGAGCAACTTATTCCGGAATGAGTGGACCCGGGTTCGAACCCCGGCGCGGATAAAAATGACGGAGAAATTCACTTCGTTATAATGGCGCCCGAACTATCCGGATGACCCGGCCGTTCAAAATCTCGCATTGGTGTGATGTTCTTTCCACACCGCGAGATAGGAAAAATCAGAGAATCCTTTCTCCAGCACTTCGGAAAAAAAAATAAAAAAAAATAAGGGGGAGATGATGTAACGTACCAGGAGATGTGACATACCTGCCAGCAGGACGCACATGACGTAAAGGCAGATAGGAATCAGAATACATGTCCGCGTAGCTTAATTGGTAGAGCAACTTATTCCGGAATGAGTGGACCCGGGTTCGAACCCCGGCGCGGATAAAAATGACGGAGAAATTCACTTCGTTATAATGGCGCCCGAACTATCCGGATGACCCGGCCGTTCAAAATCTCGCATTGGTGTGATGTTCTTTCCACACCGCGAGATAGGAAAAATCAGAGAATCCTTTCTCCAGCACTTCGGAAAAAAATAAAAAAAAATAAGGGGAGATGATGTAACGTACCAGGAGATGTGACATACCTGCCAGCAGGACGCACATGACGTAAAGGCAGATAGGAATCAGAATACATGTCCGCGTAGCTTAATTGGTAGAGCAACTTATTCCGGAATGAGTGGACCCGGGTTCGAACCCCGGCGCGGATAAAAATGACGGAGAAATTCACTTCGTTATATGTTGAGTTGCCCGGGCGGATTGTGGGCGGGAGTTATCCTGCTAGAATATCGCATTTGCGATCGCACTCAAAAATGGCAGGACGACCGGCTGCACGGTATAGCTGACGTGCGTACTGCAATTCAGTGTACCCGGTACAAACACCAGACTCGGACGAGAGTGATAGCTAATCTCTCCCCATACCATGATGCCCGGTGTAGGGCCTGTGTGTCTTTGGCGAATGCACGATGGCAGAAGCCGCTCACCTTGTCCCCTTCGGACGCGTACACGACCGTCAGACGCTCCCAAGCAGAATTGGTTTTCATCACTGAAGACAACTGACCGCCATTCTTCTCTCCAATGAACTCGTTCTTGACACCACCGCAAACGTGCTCGACGGTTACCAGGGGTCAGCCTCAACTATAGAGGCCAATGCTATGACAATGCCTTGAACATGTCAGGCGCATATGCTGGCTTTCAAGCAAAAATAATTCCCAAAGCGTTTGCTCAAGCATTCTTTGAATTTAGTAGGCAATAATGCTGCTGAATGCTTCAAATATGCTGATGCTTACTTTGATTTTGTTCAAAAAGAATATACTATTTTTTCGGCCTCCCCTTATCGTTGGGAAATACTTAAATCCCACCTTCAACCACATCAACATATTGTGAAACATTTAAGTGATATTCGATGGTCAGCAAGAGCTGATGATGTATCAGCCTTAGGAGGAGCTTATAATGAAATTAGAAAAGCATTAATTAAACTTTCTGCGTGTGAAACTAAAAGGCCTTTTGCCAAAACAGAGGCGAAGTCATTGGCCAAAAAGTTTGACAAATATGAAACTGCCTTTATGATTGTCTTCTGGGAGCCGCTGTTCCAACGAATCGACAAAGTCAGCAAATCCTTGCAGAAAGAAGATGGAAACATGAAGATAGCAGTAGATCTATTTCAGTCTCTGAAACTCTTTTTTGATGACGTACGTGACGACTATTCTGGCATTGACATGGAAGCCTCGACTTTGTCTACATCTGTGGAGTAACCAGACAGTGATGAGAGTTACGAAAGGAGAATAAAAAGAAAGAGCTTTGCTGATGAGAGAAAGTACCGACAACGAAGTTCATCTGAAGGGAAAAGAAACGATTCGAGTGAAGACACTGAATGCAATCTGTGACAACCTGGTAGTTGAGCTGGAGAAAAGAAAGGCAAAGTTAGGATATATATTTGACCTATTCAAAGCAGTTTTTTCTGATGAACATGACTATTCTACGAAATGTGTCCTTAGAAATAGTTCCAAGGTATATTCAAATGACATAGATGGAAAATTGTTTTGTGATGAACTGCAGCACTTCCGTCGTTATGTGAATCTTGTGGATCAAGATCAATCCTCAGTCCGGCCGGAAGATTGTTACAAACTGCTTGTGGACAGTGACGGTTTGAAAGAGACATTTCCAAATGTGGAAACCATTCTTAAAAATTTCCTTACTTTACCAATGCCTAATGCAAGTGGTGAAAGAACATTTAATGCTCTTAAAAGAGTTAAAAATTATCTACGATCTACGCTTTCTCAAGAGCACTTGAACAGTTTTTCAATGTTGTATATAGAGAGTAATACGCTGAATCATATCAAATATGATGAAGTCATAGACACTTTTTCTGAAATTAAAGCCAGGAGGAATTTCTTATAAACATGATGCTGTGTTTGTAAGTAAATGAAATAGTGTTTCTCTTTGTTGCAATATAGAATAATAATACAATTATTTAATGATGGTGAAATTGATGATAGTCCATTTAAAAATTGTAGTAAATATACGGAACCCGGATGTGCCTCAAAATGAGGGGTTCCAAAAATTTCAGTGAGACGTACCCCCTACAGCATAAATCCGCCACTACATGGGTATCCAAATAACCTGTTCATTAAAAACTTATTGAAAAAAATAAAATGGTTACTAATACAGCAAACAAGTAAGGTGTTCCAAATATTTACTTTAGATATTGTCGAGAGTTCAAGTCCTTCATAGAGTTCCTTCAGCGTAGTTATGTACACTGAAGAGCAATTGAATTAGAGATACCTGTCTAGTAACGTGTAGCATCCCCTTTCGTCCTGATGACGGCGGCGATTCGTCTCGGCATGGGCTCGACAAGACACCAGAAGCGTTGGGAAGCCATACGGATCCACGACCCCTGAACAAGCTCCCACAGTTCACGAAGATTTGATGGAGGGAGGGGGGTGGAGGTCAGAGCCTCGAACATCTCTCTCCATGGCATCCCAGATGTGCTCGATGGGATTGAGGTCAGGTGACCTAGCTGGACAAGGAAGCGAGGTCACGTTGATGGAGTGTTCATCCAACCATTCGGATACAATCCGGGAGCGATGGCACGTTGCATTGTCTTGTTGCAGGGTGAGGTCCCCAGTGGGATGTTGAAGACGCACAAACGGAAGCAAATGGTCGTCCAGGATATCCCGGTAACGTTGACCTGTGAGGGACGATGTCACACGTACCAGGGGTCCCATTTCAGTCCACGTAAACAGTCCCCAGATGAGAATGCCACCCCCACCAGCTTGAAGAGTACCCTGCTGGCAAGAAGGATCCATCACCTCATGTGGTTTGCGCCGTACTCGTATCCTGCCATCCGCATGTACCAACGTGAATCTCGACTCATCAGTCCAGGCAACATTTTCCCACATGTCTAGAGTCCAGTGGCGATGTTCCCGCGCCCATGCTAATCTTTGCATCCTGTGATGTGCGGTCAGCAGCGGTACCCTCGTGGGACGATGGCTTCTGTACCCCATAGCGAGGAGATGGTTCTGGATGGTGTGGCTGCTTACACGTTTTTGTGCACCAGCGTTAAATTACCGAGTGATTTCTTGCACTGTGGCCCGTCTATCCGCTGTTACAATGCGAGCTAGCCGACGCTGACCCAGCTCATCCACACGCTGTTGTCCACGGCAGTTGGCCCTAGCATGGATGGTTTTACCGGATTCGATGTACTCACGGTGCACCCGTGACACAGTGGCTCGTGAAAACCCCAGTTCCTGCACGACTTCCGATGAGATGGAGTGACCCATTCGTCGGGCCCCGACAATTTTCCTACGATCAAATGCGCTTAGATCCTTCGTCTTACCCATACTGCGTCCGAATCTTACTGATTCCCGTCGCGTCACTCCTTATATTGTCGGATCGCTGCATACGTCATGTCGTTTCCGTTTACAGGGCCGCCCACAGCGCAACATTTGCATAACGCCAGCTGTCTCTTATTCAATTGCTCTTCAGTGTATATACAGTAGGTTTTCAAAGGCATAACTATTAATGTTCGCACGCCTAGGGCTGAGAATCTCAGAAATAACTTCACAGTTGTTGTTAATAATCGGAAAATCCTAGAAACTCAATATTAGTGCTAATGTTAGTATGAGCTAGAACCACGGTGTACGATAGACAGGTGATTCAACTCCGCATGACTCTCTTGCTGGAAAAAAAGGTCCCTTAGTGTAATGACCACTAGAGGTCGTTAGAGGAAATGCGGGACACTTGAATCTTCGTCTTGTGTGACTTAAATTGTCATGTGAGTAAACAAATCGAAGAAGGGGTTGGCGTGCTCTGCATGCTATTTTCAAACATCTGGATATAATTTGTTACAGGAGTTCAGGAGGTCTTTATTCAGGAAACGTATATACAGGACGCCAAGAGGTGCCAAAAGAAAAGCGAACAAATGTTATGTACAATAGCTGGTCACCACCAGCATAAAATAAAACAAACTGATAAAAATACAAGTAACGCCTGCATGGAGGCAGTAGAGCGAAGGTACACTGATGCAAAATAGTACAACAAATGCACTAACGAGTATACACAGCATACTGATGAGGTACAAACGCCGTTACAGGACAGGACGATACATTGTTGGGCACAAAGGCCACAGGTACTAGAAAAGATACAGATATAGGGGTGTAATAGGTAAAATGACATACGGCAACAAGGACATACATACATTTTAGGACAGGAAGTAAACATATGGGCACACTTTAGACAAACCAGGGCGCCAAGCCACCGGTAAGAGGAAAATGAAGGAATATGATGGTGCACGTACAGGTGCCTATGGGAATTCTAATCAGTAATAGAGAACACTAATACATGACGTCAATGAGGCGTCAAAAGGAACAGCAGGAAAAACATGATATGTACAGCAGCTGGGCTTCCCCAGCTGGAAAAGAAACATACTGATAAGAACAATATTCGCCTCACCGAGGCAGCAATGCAAAAGTGCACCTCCGTAATTAATAACAGGGAATGCATCAAAATACAGAATTAATCATACACACGCACTGGGGCGCTGAAGGAAGTAGAGGTACATAACATAATGATACATATCCAAGCACTGAAGGTGATGGTATCAAGAAACAGAACAGCATAAGGATGCTACAAAGAATACAACAATGGTTTAAAAGCACAGACAAACACAGCATAACGGGCACAAGCACATGGGTACATATTAAATAAATGGAGACGCCACCTAGGCGCTGAAAGGAAGAGCAAATAAACAATATGAAGGGATATGTACAAATGCTGGGGAGTTTCACCCAGGAAAAGAAAACAATGCTAAGAACACATAAACCTGCGCACAGGCAGGACATGCAGCAAGTACTGTGGCAGTAACGGGGACGTGAGCACTGAGAAAATGAGGTAATAGGAGAGTCCACTTCGTAGGTGAGATGGAGTGTCGAGTCCTGAATTGAGAACCAACCAGTGGAAGGGACCCAAGGGATAGAAATGCGTCCAGGGTACCGGCTGACGTAGCGGTAGAAAACTCAAGGCGCATGCGAGCTGTGAGGTGGGCACGAAAATGGTGGCAAAGAGCCCCTCCGTCATCCAAGATGGCCAATGGCAACAAGGCAGAGTGTCGGTAGAGATGGTAAATATAAATGATGTACTTGACAAGAACAAAAATGTAGGCGCATACCGGAGGGAGATGAGTCGGAGGATGCTTGGTCTTCAGAAGCCAGGTGTAAGCGGCGAAAGGCAGGGCTCGGGAGAAAATCCGGTCAGCAAGGCGGAATGCGAAATGTAACATGGGTAGAAGGGTCGGGCAATATAAGTACTGATGAGAAACGTCGCCAACAGAAGAGCAAATGGAACAGAGAGGAGAGGAAAGAAGAGACATTCGTGAAAACACAGAAGAGGCAGGAAGGCGGAGATGGAGAAACAGCCAGTGAATGTTGAGCTCGAGGGGTGCGGAGAACGGGGATGAGGAAACGGCCCAGATGGCAGGGAGAAGAGAGGGAGGAGCGGAAGGAATAGGTTGGGTTAGTGAAGAAGGGTAAAGAAGGAGGCGATAGAGGGAGGTGGAGGAGATAGAAGTGAGAGGAACAGCCGCTCCACGAATGGTGAGAAAGAAGGGAAGAGAGAGAGAGAAGCAGCAGAAACAGAGAGAAGGCCAGTAGAAGATACAAGAGATGGAAAAAGAGAACGGAGATAAGAGCGAAGGAGATTATAGTCTGCAACGAAAGACGGGGGAGAGATAGGAAAAAGAGAGAGATGGGGCTTCTAGGAAAGGTGTTCGTTAAAAAGGAAGCGAACAGTTTTATACCCAGAACGAATCCAGGTGGGAAAATAGAAGAACGGTAAGTGCGGAGGATGGATGAGGGAAAAAAAGAAACGGAGCTCATCCAAAAGATCAAGTGTGGAGGAGGGAGAGACGCGAAGAAGGGGAAGAGAACGGAAGAAAGTGAGCGCTTCACAGAGAATAGGGGGAAGCGTGATGGAGAGACAAAGTACAAATCCATCTTAAGGAAGAGAAGAAAAGTGAAGGATGTATCGCGAGGAGAAACAAGAACGTTAAGAGGGCAAGAACGGAAGGAATTTTGGCTGTAACGAGGCGAATAAGCGAGATAATGCGATGAGCACGGTAGAGCACTTGTGGATCGTGAAGCTGGAGGCCTCCACGAGACACCGGAAGATGAAGCGTGGTCGGTGTTATCCAATGTGTGACGTACCTGCCAGCAGGACGCACACGACATAAAGGCACATAGCAATCAGAACAAATGTCTGCGTAGCTCAGTTGGTAGAGCGACTTGTTCCGGAATAAGCGGCCTCGGGTTCGAATCCCGGCGTAGACCAAAAATGACGGAGAAATTTACTTCGTTATAATGGCGCCCGAACTATCCGGATGACCCGGCCGTTCAAAATCTCGCATTGGTGTGATGTTATTTCCACACCGCGAGACAGGAAAAATCAGAGAATTCCTTCTCCAGCGCTTCGAAAAATAAAAATGTGTGATGTTGCATTCCACACAGCAGATTGACTGGGAGTTCTCAAGTGCACGTTCTACAGTGGATGGCTGCCTGCAACGATTCATGGTCACGGCTGACCCGTGGGCCATGCCCCCGGCCCTCTTTGGGGGGGAGGGAGATGTGACGTACCTGCCAGCAGGACGCACACGACATAAAGGCACATAGCAATCAGAACAAATGTCTGCGTAGCTCAGTTGGTAGAGCGACTTGTTCCGGAATAAGCGGCCTCGGGTTCGAATCCCGGCGTAGACCAAAAATGACGGAGAAATTTACTTCGTTATAAATGGTAAGACGTCCACACCACAGAAGAGTCGACGACTCGAGCGATGGCCATGAGCTGGATAGATGGAAAGACCGTAGATACCCAGGAATATGTGCACGATGACAGTAAATATCGACGAACAATCGAAGCCCTTTGTAGAAGCGGGCGTGACGCCAGAAGGCGGCAGCCCATTGAAGACGAAGTAAAAGGGCGGTCGAAGTGGCAGAAGCAGCAGTAACAAAGTAAGTAACTGAAATCTTTGCCTTTTCTCATACCAACGCCGCCGAATAGTATTGTTATGCTTTAAGCCCTTTACAGGGGCAATCAGTATTCTTGACCTACTTTGAAATCAGTGTAAACTGTCTCATTTCTCTTTTCGATTGTTGGGTTTTTACTGAAGCTTTTAGTTTTTCGGAGTTTTCCATTCCCGTGATACGGGACGAAAATATTTTGTTCCAAATTGCCGTTCTGGTTATACCAGTAGTGAAGAACATGCTTCTTTTTTAAATGGCAGAAAGCAATCCCTCGAGCCGATCGGTAACTCAGCACTAACGATTTTTTTTTGTGAGAAACATTTCCTCTCCCATAATGTAATTAGACGCAGAAGTGAAACATTCAATGGTCAAGTTTTATATGATGCGCCTGTCCGTGTCAGACTTAACTCCACTGCTATTCCTGTAATATAAAGCTAATGCTTGCAACCTATCTTTCAAAGAAAGCAAAAAGCACTTATTTATATGATATACCTAATATACATGCAACTTACAAATTGTCCAGAAAGCAGAAAGCTTTTGAATACTGCTGAGGAGTGATAAAAAATTTGCGCACTTAAATTTAAAAACTTCTCATTCATATGAATATTCCATGTATTATACATATGCTATTTTGCGAGTTATTTAGAAATAAACAGCTACTGTTACAACATTCTCAACACACACCATCATCTTTAAATGCATGCAGAGAGGGTTAGAAGCATATCTGCTGTATAAACGCACGATAAACACATTAGAGCGAAAAGGTAATATAAATTTACGTGTTCTATATTTATCTAAAAAAGGTTAAAATACGTGATCCAAAATGTTATGCGATCATAAATATGACGCTGGTACCTTTTTTTTTTTTGATTGGAGGTTTAACGACGACCGTGAGCAACTCAACGGGCTATAAGCAGTCGCCCGTCCCTAATTTAGGGTCACTGGCTCCAGGAAAGGGAGACAGCCAGTCCGCCAGCACCGTAAGACAAACACAACATCAATGCCTCACCGGCATTCGAACCCGGACCCATCTCGGACGAATGATCAGACGCCATCGCTTAGACCACCGCGAGTACTTTTTTGCAACTGTGTATTAAATTACATCTGTAACACTGTTTTAATATAAAGGAAGCCTACTTTGGCATATATATGTATATAACACGAACGTATTATTAATTCATAAACAAAATTCTCTCCTTCACCCCTATCATTCACTGTTGTCGTTTAAAGGTGTGTCATTTGTACATGGAATTCTGAAGTACGAATGGAATACGTCCTGATTTTAATTTTATGTTGGCCTGTTGGCTTACTTGATGCGTAAGGACTAATAATATTTGAGTAGTACAATACAATACGGCTATTTTTACGCTTAAAAAACACAGTGCAACAACAAACCTGTACATCATCGTGATACAGACAGTGGTTTACTTCTCTCGTGGAAGTGGTGGCGCGCATCTCCCCAGCGGCCTCTGGTGGCCGATTACATTAAGAGTTCACATTTTAGCTGAGAGTTGAATCACCTGTCTATCGTACACCATGGCTAGAACCTGCTTTAGAATAGCTTCATAAGTCTGGTCAATCGTCTTTTTGTGACTTCTAACTCCGCTAGCTACGAACCTGAATTTCACTGGATCCTTGTGAAACTTTACCGTTGCAAAAAGAAACAGAAGTTCAGGCTCATAAGCTCTAACTAAAGGAAGTTTAAGCTTTTTGTGGAAAGCTTCGAATTTATTTGTTAATTGCACACTACTGACATTAACAGGTAAATAGCTTACTTTATTATTTTGCTCTTGAGAGATTAAATTCTATTGTAGTAAAAATGCTTGCAAAATATAGCAAAATTATTGCTGGCTTTATCGGTTGTGGTAAAAATACATTTATCTTGTAATAAGAAAGAGAATTCTTAATGGCTGAATTAAAAAGAAAGTTTTTATCATAACCTACCTTTCGATTAGCTAAATTAGCCTTAAAATCTAACAGCATATTGTGCTTCCATTCTACAAAAGCCTCGATGGGCTGCTTGGAAGCCAGACTTAACTATATACCACAGAGGTGTCTATTGTAAACACCATCCTCTACAAAAATGTCACCAAAATAAGAAAGGCTGCCAGAATATTTGTTTTCACAGTTGCAATTAAGTTAGTAAAAGCAACTGTTTGGTTATTTTTTTTTCTTAATTATATAACATAGGTTTAGGTTGATCAGTGATTTTTATGTACCCTACAAACCGATTCTAGCAATTTTGCTTTTTATATAGCACTAATCATGCAACATCTAAGGTATAAATTTACTAAGCCACATGACCGATGATATTGACAAACAGTGTTATGTCGTTGTGCATTCAAAATCAGGTGAGCACAGGATTGAAAAAGAAAGACTTCTTACCTGCCATTCAATTATGATCGCCGTCTCGTGTATGTCACGAGAATCGAGGACACTGGGATCAGCTGACAACAGTACCTTCGATGCCGCCGCTGGAGATTCTTCACACAGCAACTATAATCCTTCTAGTAATTCCGAAGTCGACACAATGATTCACTCAACACACAATAAGAACATCTGACATATATTTAACACACCAACATGACCACACACACACTAGATATATTCGTATATAAAAACACCAGCGTTGTTTACAATTGATGTTCCATCTTGAGTTCACTTCACAGTTATTTTCCCTCTCTCTTCACACTGAATGACAGCGCCCCCTATCAAATCGTCTCCGCAGCTGCTCGGACCTCTTTTTTTCTTCTTCGGGAGTTGTTCTTTTTCTTCCAACATCCTCCCACCTTTGAGCTTCGGGATCAAGTCACGAAACTCAAACACATGTAAAGTATAAGTCCATTCGCTGCATTGGCTTTAAGATTCATCCATTACGAGATCGTACGTCTCCACCACCCGTTGCTTCTTCTCGCTTTTCTGACACTGGGTCGTGTGAAAGGTCTTTGGAAATAGGTCCCCCTTCGATGTTTTTCTATACTGCCGGAGGCTCATGGACCTGAATGGAGGAGCGCTCGCTCTCTTGAATCTCTAGAGGATAAAGTCTCTTCACCGGCCGCAATAAAGACCCTGTCTTGGTCTTAACTTCCGCAAAAGAGACTTCACCGTCCTTGCCAGGAATAAGTTTCTGCACTTTGACCGAAAGCCAATTGAGTTTCTTAGTCTTGTCATCACCCACTAAGACCACGTCCTCTTTCGCAATGTCGGATCCCCTTGGAGCATTTAAAAATTCTCTGAGTTGCCCCAGGTATTCGATTCTGAAGTGTTTTCTGAGATTCTGTCGAATCCTCTGCCTATAGGTAAATCGCTTGTTCAATCTTTTCGGTGTCGATCAAGTTCATGACGGGGATTCCTGTCTCTTTGATCTCTTGCAAAAACATAGCCGGTGTAAGGGTAAAACAAGATCGTCATTGTCCTCAGAAAGGTATGTCAGCGGTCTCGAATTGATCACGCCTTCCTCATCTCAGAGAATCGTGTACAGTTCTTCATACTGCAGACTAGCCTTACCCAGCACCATTCTGAGAGTAGTCTTCAACATGCCTATCACCCTTTCCCAGAATCCTTCCCACCATGGAGCAGAGGGTGGATTGAACTTCTACTGAATTCTTTTCGCCGTATCAATCATTTGTACTATGTCCCAATGAATGGATTTCAACTCCTTAGATGCTCGCACTAAGTTTGTTCCATTGTCCGAATGAATGGTTTGTTGGACGTCCTCTGTGTCCAATAAATCTTCGAAGTGCCATAAGAAATCCGTCGGTCGACAGAGAAGTTACCAACGATAAACCGCACGTTAAACAGCGCAGGGAAACATTACAATACAACTCCTTTCATCACATTTCAGAAACGGTCCACATAAGTCGATGCCAACCACTTCGAAGACAGCGGCCTTTCTAATTCTATTCAGTGCCGTATTAGGGGGGGGGCCGAGATACAGCCCAGAGGCGAATCTTTTAAGGAGAAAATTTTTCCATTGATCTGTGCAATTACACAACTGCAAAATTTGGTAAAAATTAAACATTAATTATTATTTTACAGTACTATATATAACACCAAAAATTGAGAGAGAAGTCTTGTGGTATGCAGTTTGAGATTTCCTGCTCTTTATTTGAGAAATGCTGTAGCTTGTCACCTCAGCCAAATACCCTTGGTTCGTTTCCTTTCCATTGCTAACAAAATGTACTATGAACGGAAGGGGGGGGCAGGGGCAGAGCAGGAGCATTTATTTCCTGCGGGGTGAGGGGGCAAAGATACAAGTTCAGGTGTCTGTGTCTCACGAGGCACGACGGAAGGGGGAAATGTCCCGAGGCACGAGGGAAAGGGAAATGTACCGTTACCTTGCCGCATTACTAATTGATTGAGTGATTACGTTTTGTTTAAATTTTATACGTTCGTTTTAAAATTTTGTAAATAATAAGCAACAGTAAAAGTAAAGGCGCTTTTTAAAGATTTTATCAAAATAAAATACAAAAATTTGATATTTAAATCATCGGAAAATTTTTAACAAAATATCAATAGATAAATGAAAAATAATGAGTAGCAAAGAGGGAGGGGGAAAATTTCAAAATTTCATCTAAATCCGGCCTTGACTCTATCTTTAGGAAGAGGTGAACTTAGTGGTTCCAAAGGAAGAGCAGTACACCTTCTACATGTAACACATTCTTTAATAATTTGCCGTATCGTCTTTCTACACTTTAGTATCCAATAACTTTCACGCACAGTCGAGATTAGGACCTGCAGACCAGCATGCTTAGTTTACCATGTTTTTGCCAAATTAGTGTTTTCACTGAGGGATGCTTAGAAGGCAGTACTACGGGGTGACGAAATGCCTCTGAGTCCTTTCTCAAGGTGATTCTCGAATTGACCCGAAGAATCCCTTCTGCGTCCATACAAGTTTTCAGAGAAGTTCTTCTATTTTCGTCAAAACTCTGTCTTTGGACTTCTTTCAACATTACCCTTTCGGCCTTTTCGACCTGCTCTGCACTTAACTCACCGAAACATATCTCAGTTCGTCGGGCCTTTGCATTCCTGTAATAACGAAAAATCCACGCCATGACTATGATTATTCTACTATACGAGGTAATCTTTGTAGAACATTCGAAAACCTTCTCAATTTCTATGTTAGTAGCAGAAACCATAGTTTTTCGCTTTTCTGAATTCACAACCTCCAAATCTGGATGTGCTTCTGTGGCTTACCATTCATCACACGGTAATATCAACCACCCCGGACCTTCCCACCATTTAGAATTTTTCAACTCTTTCACTGTACATCCCTTCAAAGAGAGATCCGCAGGATTCAGAGACCCGGCAATGTGACTCCAGTCTTCTGGGTTTGTTAGCCGCGGAATTTCCTAAACACGATTATAAACGAAGGTTGCCCAATTTTAATTTCTTTTTATCCAGTATAACGCATTTACTGAATCAGACCAATAGTACGTAGGCACGTTCTCCAGCCCCAAGTCTGATTTCATTGTTTGCGCTAACCTAGCTCCAATAGTACAGGCTAATAGTTTCATCCTGGGTATGGAAGGTAGTTTCAAGGGGACGACTGTACAACGTGCCTGTATTAGCTGACATATCGTGGACCGATCATTTTGACATCGGACAAAAATACAAGTAGCAAAAGTTATCTTGCTTGCATCACAGAACACATTAACAGACACCTTCGAATCGGCTGAAGCATACTTTAGTGTGCATCGTGGAATCAACACACCACTCAAGCCGTCCAATTGCGTCTTCCACCGTTAAAATTTCCTAGATATAATCGGAGGCAGCTCAGATCCCAAGTGACCCTGTTCTTCCAATAATCTTGCAGCAAAACTTTTGGCCCTAGTGTGACCGGGTACGTGAATCCAATGGGGTCAAATACGCGATGGACGACTGAGAGGATCTCTCGTTTTGTCAATGGGGACTTTTCATCGCTAGAGAGCCTCTTCACGTCCATAGACAGCTCATCTGAACTCAGTGTCCAACTCAGTCCCAGTACTGGGACCTTCCTTGCATCTCCATCTTCATCCTCCACTCCTGACGACGCAGGTGCATGCTTCCACCCTCTCAAATCGAAGTTGGCTGCACTGAGAATACTTTGTGACTCAAAAATGAACTTTTCAAGCTCCTTTCGGCTGTTCACGCTGGAAACACAATTGTCAACATAAAACGTCCTCAGGAGCCTTTTCGCCGTTTCCTGCATATGAATTGGCGCTTTCTTTAGGTGCAATTCTAATGTTGCTCCCAGCAGGAAAGGGCTCGAAAAAATTCAAAAAACAACTCTTCGGTGCTGGAAGATCCTAAGACTTTATTCCTTTCCATTCTCTCACCACAGGAACCTCAAAAATGGTCTATCATGCTCCTGAAGTCCAATCTGTAAGAAAGCCTTCTCTATATCGGCAGTTACCCCAATTTTTCTTATCCGAAATCTGTTTATAATCAGGGTATAAGCTCTAAAACATTCGGTCCCTTTTCCTGACAATCGTTAATGGAGGGAGAGTTCTTCCCTCTCACCGAGCCATCAAAGCTGGGCCTCACTTTGGTCGTTTAGTTCTCCTTGAAAACAGGATGATGAGGTAAAAAATGCTCAGTTTTCACATTCTTCTCAGAAGATTTAACTTCTTCTATAATGCCCTCGTTCAGCCACTCTCGGAAAACTTCTTCATAAGCATCTAACTTCTCAGTCCGTTCTAAGGATTTAACACAGCTCTTCAATCTTCTAACTGCTAACTCCCTGCAGTCCGACAGAGGAGGGTGATCTTGAATCCATGGCAAACGACCCATATATTTTCCTTCCTATTCTTTTGAAACATTACGAATAAAATGATCTTTCGCAGTGTCTTTGACTTCCTTTCTCGCGATTTTTTTCACCTGGATCGAGAATCTCCAAAGTATCAAGTCTCCACAAATCAGGAAGGTTTAATTCGCCAACGTGGAGAGAGATAAGGACATTAGGTTTACTGGTTTCCTTTTCTTCTGTTCTTACCATTATCGTCCATCTCAGACGCGTGTTTACTGAGACCAATCCCCTGGAAAGGTGCTCAATTTCACCAGTAAATAACTTCCCTGCGAAGCCAGCTCCTATCAGAATATGAATTTCCTTCGGATCTCTCTCATACAGACAGTCATGTTCATTTATGGAAATATCGCTAATGAAAACTCCACAATTTGTCAGTTCTTTTATGCATTTATAGTCCTCTAACTTCGGAATGAAAGCACGTATCCTTTTTTGATCCATCACTTCTAATTCGCAAATATAGTCGCCGTCAATATTGCTTAATTCATTCTAGTATCTTGTGTGCCTTTCACTTTTCCCTATTCCTCCAAAAAGTCCATGAACGACTTTTCCTTTCCCTTTGCATTTTAATTTCATTGCTTTAGCGACTTCACTTACGTATGATCTCGAGCTACCTGTATCAATAATCCGTTGTATATAACGACAGATATCGTTCTTCTTAATACACGCAATTAAAGTCTGTAAATACACCTCCTTGGAACAGGAATTGTTAGTCAGAACACTGGCTTCCAGAGCCCTATCATATTCTTTAATATTTTCTGGTTTATTATCTCTTCCTTCGTGGCTATAAAACACATAATAGATAGATGTCTATTGCCACAGTGCGAGCAGGTAATTTTTACTTTACAAAAACGCGAAACATGTCCTGGTTAAAGACACCTAAAACAGCATACGCATTTTAGTAAAATATATTTTCTTTCTTACAGAGACAGATTTCGAGTTTCTTTGCACTCAGAGTTTGCGTGCGGCTTGTCACAAAAAAGTTAGCGCCGAATAGCTCGGCTGCGGTCGGTGTCTTTCCATTTTTTCTTGAGTCACGTGAGAGATTCTGGCCACAGTAACGATCGAAACACTAGCACTAGTGCGCTCTCTGGAGGTCAGTTCCTTCCTCGAAAATTCAATCAACTCTTTGATGTCATAACTGGCATTTGTACTTTGTTTGTTGAATTCTAAGATCAGATCAGGGGGGAGCATTTTCAACAGCATCGGGCACATAAGATTTCCATACGTGTCTGACAAAACTCCCAGAGACTCCGAACTTCTTATTTGCGTTTGAACATTATCAAACAACTTTCGAAATTTTCCGATATCACTGGAATTCCTGAGAGGGAAAAGATCAAGCAAGTTACTCGTATGTACATTTATTAACAAATCCTTTCGCCCAAATCGTCCTTCCATGTTTAGAGCAATGTCATAATTTTCCGGCGTGACCGCAAATCCTTGGACAGCGTTTATAGTCGTGCCTTCTAAGTGAGCTTTAAGATAATTAAATTTATCTACTTTGTTCAAAGAATCGTTCTTATGAATTGCCGATTCAAAAGAATTCCAAAATGTAAGCCATTGACTCACATCCCGTAAAACTTGGAAATAGACAGTTTCCCTCATTCCTTGTTTTATTTTCGATTCATCTAGCTCGGGCTCTGACCAAGAGACTTACCGTTATTCACAACATTTTGAACGCTCTATATTTCCATGTAGTTATTTTCTCAGGATATTCATCGGCACTTATGAACTCAGACTCCAACTCCTTTGGTCTAAAATCTTTTCCAGCTCAATTAGTTTTAGATCTGTTGATTTTTCATTCAGATGTTCTAAAAGTTCTTCAAGATTACCTACATACACTTCAGTTAGTATAAGTTCCGCTTCCAATGGTTTAAAAATTTTTTTAACGGAAGGTCTCATTAGGCCGCGTTTATGCTTTAATCTAGTCTTAATTTTGTCGGTCATCTTTGTTCGAAACAATATACCAGAAAGTCAACAAAAGGAATTCTCTCGGTTACGTAATTGTGTTGCTATATGTTCAAAATGCCTCATCTCAAAGTTCCGGCAGGGATGCCATATGTTATGTCGTCGTTCATTCAAAATCAGGCCCGCACAGGGTTGCAGAAAAAAGACTTTTTACCTGGCATTCAATTATGATAGCCGACTCGTGTATATCCCGAGGTTCGAGGAGAGTGGAACCAGCTGACAACAGCACCTTCGATGCCGCCGCTGGGGATTCTTCGCACAGCAACTATAATCCTTCTAGTAATGGCAAAGTCGACCCAACGATTCACTTAACACACAATAAGAACATTTAACATATCAACATGATCACACACTATATACATTCGCACATAAAAACACAGGCGTTGTTCACAATTGATGTTCCATCTTGAGTTCACTGCTCCCTTCTCTTTCCTTTCTCTTCACACTGAATGACAGCGCCCCCTATCAAATCGTCTCCGCAGCTGCACGGATCCCTTTTTTTCTTCTTCAAGAGTTGTTCTAATTCCGACAAGCAGATGTGTATTGATTCATTTAAATATTCTGATAAATAGTTGACATTCTGAGTAGGATTTTTTTAACGTTATTTTCAACATAACTTACTTATTACTCGGAACTTCTATTTCAATATGATGTCTTCTATTTTTGGCGTCTGATACGATTACGAGCAGGCAAATAAGCGAAACTTTTTAATAAATATACGCATGATCCTTTTCTTATAATCTGAAATTAATTTCTGGCTGCTAGCATCAAGTCACAGCTACCATAAGTTCTGATCTGATTTTTTTTCTGATTAGAGGTTTAACGAGCACCGTGAGCAGTTCAAATTCTTTATTAAAACAAGGTATGTTACAATGAGTCGCTTGACAGCAAATTATAATGTCAAAACAATGAGTGACAATAAGATGGTCTATACATGATGCAAGTGGGAAACCGTCCCATAAAACAAAAAATCGAATGATAAAAGACATCGGGTGTCAACAACTTAGGAAACATTTATTGAACAGAACATGGGTAATGCATGTATTATGCATATTGTTATGCAATACAGTTACCGGACAAAATAGAAAGGCAGAAGAGCACGGTGCAAACAAAGAGGAGGAGCACATTCGACGAAAACAATAGTAGTTGGGACACACGAGCTTGTGGTTTGAAAGAAAAAAATAGGTACATAACGAGCAAAATGCTTATAACAAATTATTAGAAGGTATGTACAGAGCAGTTCACAAAAAGCACGGTGCAAAGAAATTACAGTACAATAGCGGAAAACTGGGGTGAGCCACGAAAATACACGCACAACACAACACTGATACAGTAATTATGCAAATCAGTTTCCGTGATAAAGCATAAGACACGACACCAAAGGCAGAAAAGCACGGTGCAAACAATACAGAAGCACATTTGACAAAAACAAAAGTAATCGGGACACACGAGCTTGTGGTCTAAATAATTAAGAGCAAAACTTGCAAAATGCGTATAACAAGATTGTAAAGGGTATGTACAGAGCAATTTACAAAAAGCACGGTGCAAAGAAATTACAGTACAGTAGCGAAAAAACTGGGATGTGCCACGAAAGCACATGCACAACACAATAATAAAGGAAGGATATATACAATACAGTTTTCGCGATTAAGCAGAAGACACGATACCAAAGCAAAGAAGCACGATGCAAACGAAAAAAGGAGCACATTTGACGAAAAAACAGTAATCAGGACACAAGAGCTTGTGGTCCTGAAAAAACAAGGACTTAACGAGCGAAATACATAAGACAAAAATAAAAGAAGATATGTACAGGACAATTCATAAGAAACACGTAGCAGAACACAAGTACGGAAAAAGCACGGTGCAAACAAAATACAAGGCCCGAACGTAAAAAGAGAACTAAAGTCTGGACACACAAGTTTGTGGTCTCAGAAATTAAGACACAAATCACTCGTCCAGTATTAAAACTGGGCAAGAAAAAGAACCAACGAAAAGTACTAGCAAGGTGAAGAGAACAGCCAAACACCAAAACATAGACAATCCAAAAGAGAACAAAATCAAGTCACCAGTAGGATGTCAGAGCCAGCAATATAAAACCACCCGGTGCGCTGGGCCCAGGTGTCCTGAAAGGTGCTGATTGTTTGCGTGGAAGATGCAGCTGTGAGTTCCAACCGGAGGCGCGTCACGCGCCGGCCCCGAAAGCTAGCCCGCAGCCGCCCACCGGCCGACAGAAGAGATGTAAGTACAGGAGAATTCCGGAGAGATTGATGAAATGAGGGAATCACTTGCTTAGCAAGTATGAAAAGAAAGCAGTAGGCATCCGGGAAGGCGGGTGGGCGGATGTTTTGTGAGCAACAGCCACGGATACGAGTGAAACGGCAAGTCCTTTGAGCAAATTATGTCAGCTAACCGGAAAACAGCATGAAGAAGTGGCAGCAAGATAGGGCAGTGGCAGTACATATGAGCAACGTCCCCGTCAACGCCACAGAAAGGACAGAGAGGAGGAGAGAGAAGATACATGCGATAGAGAAGATGGGAGACAGGGAGCCGGCGATGAAGGAACCGCCAGTGGGTGTTACGGTCTAGCGGAAAAGAAAAGATGGGAAGAAGAAGCAGACCAAACGGCCAGGGAGGATGAAGGAGAAACCCCGGAAATGGGATGGGGAGACTCAGAGGGCGCACGGAGAAGACGATACAGGGCAGCGGTAGAAATAGAAAGGACAGGGGCGACAGAGTCACGAAAAGGAAGAAAGAAATGGAGAGGAAGGCTGGGGCCGAGGACGACGAGGAGGCCGTGATTAGAAACAAGAGAAGGATAGAGAAGCTGAAGGGAGAAACGGAGAAGGGCATAGTCGACCTCGAGGGAAGGAGTTGGGGAGGAAAAGAGTGAGTCGAGGGGTTTCCAGGAAAAATCGGTATTAATGAAGGCCTGCACGGTTAGGATGCCATCACGGAACCAGGAGAAATATAGAACATAGACAATCCAAAAGATCGGGGGGTGAACCATGGTAGAGAAAAAGAGTGGTTCCGCAAGGAGATCCAGGGTGGTGGTGGGAAGAGAGCGAGAGAGAGGGATGGAACGAAAAAGCGCTAGAGCCTCAGATAAAACAGTAGGAAAGTTAGAAGGAATAGTATAGTAGTCCATCCTGAGGAAAAGAAGAAACGTGAAGGATGGATCGCGAAGAGAGAGAATAACGTCAAGAGAAAGTGTAAGAGAAGGAGAAGGCGAAGTGACTAGACGAAGGAAGGAGGCGATGCGCTATGCACGATAGTAACAGTGAACATCTATGATATTAATGCCCCCATGCTTGACAGGGAGATATAGCGTTGGAGCGGCTGACCAGTGCTTTGAAGCCCAGATGACTGAAGTGAAGATGCTGTTGAGTTCCGTCAGGCGGGTTGACAAGAAGACGGTGGAGGTCCAGGAATAGGTACAGAGGGAAAATAAGTATCATCGAAAGATGTAAGCTCGCTGACAGTAAGAAGTAATCGGAATCGCAAATCTCCAAAACGCTGCTTGATGACGTAGCCTAGACTGCAAACTGTACCATGTCAAAAGGACTGCGGTAAAGGGGTGTCCGATTTGGTCTCCAAGGATCTTCTGGGTCGAGGAGGACCAGACCGCACCCCAGGGGGTATCGGTCCGGCCCATCCACGACCCACACCAAAAACCAGCACTTTTGGTGACATTAAGCGAAGCGCCAGAAACAGTAGCGTAAAGATGGTAGGTGGAGAGAAGTTTGTCGAACTGGACGTCCTGGCGGAGACAAAAGGTTGCGTCATCTGCATATGCTGTAAGTACGCACTCATGGTGCCTAGTGCTGGCAATTGTCGGAGGAAGATTAGACAGGAGTGACCTTCGAGCAGCCAGGAGGAATGGTTCAAAGACAATGGCGAAGAGTTGCCCCGAGAGGGGCAGCCCTTCCGGATTCCTCGAAGAAAAGGTACGGGTGCCGCCAAAGAGGAGGCCGTCCGAACGTGGAAAAAAGCGCCCAGATAGAGGCTGAGAAGAAGAGAAACGAAGGAGGAAGGAAAGCCAAAGCCGAGAAGAGTGACAGAAAGAAAGTCGTGAGAGATGTTATCGAATGCTGATCTCTGGTCAAGGTTAAACAGGGCGAGGGGTTCGGAGTAGGTGCGGGCGAGAAAAACTAGGTGCTGGAGGAAGAAGTTGTTGTTAGAAATGGGCCGACCAGGCACAGTGTATGACTGGTCGGGGAGATGGAATGGGAAGCACAGAGTTCAAGCGGCGAGAGAGAAGTTTAGTGAAAAGTTTATAGTCCAGATTGAGGACGGAAATGGGGCGCCAATTTCGCAAGTCCAAAGGGTCTCCATTTTTGGGCAGCAAGATGATGTGCGCTACAATAAACTCCGGCGGTAGTGCGAAAAAGGTTTGGGCGCAAAAAAGCAAGCGAGAAGAAAAGGCGTCAGAGACGGGAGGAAGGCGCGGTAAAAGGAGAAGTGAAGGCCGTCAGGTCCCGGAGATGCGCGTGAATTAAGGGAGGCAAACGTCTCCCGAAATTCAGCAGGAGAAAAGGAGGAAAGAAGAGGATCACAGAGTTGGGGTGGAACCTGAGGCAGAGCAGAAAGAAGAGGAGAGGAAGAGATAGCATCAGTAGGCACCACCGCACGGAATTTGTCCTGGAAAAAGCGCTGTACTTCCGTGCGTAGACGTGAAGGCTCAAATGAGATAGTGCCATCAGATAGGCGAAGGTGGCGTAGCGTTTTCGGCGTACGGTGTGTTCTTTCGGTACGTGAGATCTCCTCGTAGGAAATCTCCGGCGAAGAAAGACGAAGCATCTTTACCCTGCGAATAGCCTCCACGGCGAGCGGATGGAGTTTCGCTCGTAAAGAATCCTGAACAACAAGGTAAGCGGAATCTTGTAAGGGGATTGCAGAGAAGGAGCAACGGAGATTACAAATATCCTTCACACGTTCATTACGAATAGCGAACGAAAGACGGCGTACGAGCAGGCGAAGATTGTTTTTGATGTCCAACCATAGACGAGGGTACTGGGAGCGGTGCTGATGAGATGTTGTCGATCAGCAAGAAACCGGCGGACGTTGGCACAAAACGCCACATCCATAAGTAATGAATCATCGAAGGTCCAGGAGCGTTGTCTGGAAGGCGGGAAAGAGGAAACTCAGATGGTAAGAGCCACAGCACAATGGTCGGAAGAGGTGGAAGGATGATGTCTCGCCGCAGTGATCGCTGGAAGCAGCGGTGGGATGACGTATATGCAATCGAGACGTGCTGCCGCCGATCCTTGTGCTGGAGAATTCCGTCAAGTATAAGAAATGGTGTCCGGGTGGAAATGCCGGTACGAGTCAACAAAATGGAAATCGGTAATAAGTTGAGCAAGCAGATCAACAAGAAGGGAGCGGTGCTCCCCCTGTAGATGTGCGGTCGAGCAAAGGCCGCAGAGTGCAGTTAAAGTCACCCCCGAGGACGCAAAAGTTCCCGGGGGGCGCCGCAAGCCCAGTCCGAAGGCAATGAAAAGCGGATGGAGTTGAGAGTCGTCAGTAGGAATATACACATTGAAGATATGATATGGTGGTACACAATTGATACAAAATGTAAAACATTGTAATTGATCTGTAAATAAGTTGTTAACAGCAACAGAAGTGATGGATGGACGAAAACGATGATGTATTCCGACAGCAATTCCGCCTGAACGCAGTACACGGTGGGCATGATGGAAGGTGTACTACCATCGGCGCCACTGATGGAATGGTGTTGTTGTCGAGCACCACGTTTCCTGGAGCAGGAGGACATCGGCACTAATTGCCGAGAGGTCTTCCTGCACGGCGGAATTCACCTCGGGGATCCAAGCCCCCAACAGTTGAAGGAAGCTACCGTGAAAGCGCCAGGTCACCCGGCGACGTGGTGAGCCTAGTGATAGAAATCTTGAGTCCGTGGATCTGTTTGCGAATGAACTTGGCCGTCTTAGTGGAAGGACCGGATAAATAAGAAGAATTGTCCACAAGATTGTCCAGATCGGAAAGCTGTTGCAGGGTTGCAGGAAGTTCAACTTCATGGGTCTTCGCATACTGGAGGAATACGTGTGCTTTTTGCGTGTAACAGGTGAGAGCATGCGGCTCCTCATACGCAAGAGGCAAAGAAGGGAATGATGTGTCGCGGAGAGTCTGATCAAAGTTCTTAAATGATACCATTGGAGAGGAAGGGCCAGAAGTGGTATCAAAGTCTTGAATATACGATGGTTTCTGGCGGGTCCGGAAAGCGGAGTAAGTGGAGCTCCCAGCAGCTCTCCCTCACTTGGTGGTGTTTCGAGGAGGTTTGGGCGCCGCCCTCTTATATGGGCGAGCGCTGTGACAAGGCTCAGAGGTGTCACTCATGGTCTGTTCTGTACTGATGTAAGCGCCGTCAGTATCTGCAATTGATACTTCAGAATCTGACACGATACGGTCGTCCTAGTGGATCAGTGGTCCGGAACTTGGAGGACTCCGGCAGCACAGGAAAGTCGGTCTTGGAGAGAGATGGCGGCACACCAGTCGATGACGGAGCACTTTCTCGTCTGAGAGGTGCCTCAGACGATAGTCGTGGAGGTAAGGGCGAGTCAGAGGATTGAAGAGAAGTCACCTACGGTGAATCTTGTGGAGCAGCAACAGGAATGGGACACTGCTTGTAAAAGTGCCCAAACTTCCTGCATTTGCTGCAGTGATGTTCAGTGAGCACATCAATATAGCGGATCTGGTTACCGCACTTTACTTTGAATTGAGTCGGGATGGTCTGGATGTCCGCCAGGCAAGAAAAACAACCCTACCCACGCGACGAGAGCCAAACAGGGAGTTGTCTTCGGGGTCTTTAGGGGCAGCAGAATATGTCTGAATCGCAAAAACCACAAATAAAACTGTATCGGTTACCTCTGGGGGAACCGGGTAGAAGGACACATTCATCGGGCGCTCGGCAACTGGGCAGGGAAGAAGATGTTGATCGCCGATGGTGAGGCCGGCATTAGTCACAGCACGAGCAGAGTCGGCCTTGGGAAAATATACGACAATCGTTCGCCCTCGCCGAAACATGTGTGAATGGCATGTTTTGGAAATTGCCGCTTTAAAGCGGTGGAATAATATTTGAAGAAGGTGTTTGGCAAGGATTCAAAGACAACACCTCTGTCTAAGATCGTAGTGAAAGCAGTACCTGCTGGCGAGTCCTGGGGAATTTCCAAAGAAATGGTATTTCCGTCTCGTTGTAGTTGTGATTGGAGAGCTTCGGTGCCGGCATACATGCCCTGCGGGGGCGTTGCACAGTGGAAGAGGCCACGACATTGGCATACGTAGACATGACGTCAGAGGTTTAGATAACACGGGAGGTAGCGTTGCACGAGACATCCACAGCGTCGTCGTTAGCAACGAAGGTGGTAGCAGCTTGAGATGAGTGAGAAGGCAACTGAACAGCCTGAGGTAAGGGTTGTTCACATCACGAGTTGAGGGCAGTGCAACGCCGCCACTTGGGGAGGGCAGCGGAGCAGCACCCATGGAAGAAGAAGAGGTTGTCGTCAACATCGATGGGACACCGGAAGTGAGGACCAGTTGAGGGCCCCCACCGCCGGAAGACCGTCGCTTATCGTAGCTTCGACCAGCTCGGCCGAGAGATAAACAAGACGTAATAGGAAAAAAGGCAACTCACCAATCTGGGAGTATTCACAAACGCTAGCGGAACCTTCCGACCAAAGGAAAGTGCTTTGAGTGGCGCAGTGGTCTAAGCCGCTGGCCTCTGATCATTCGTCCGTAAGGGGTCCAGGTTCGAATCCCGGTCAGGCATGGATGTTGTGTTTGTCTTACGGCACTGGCTCTCTCCCTTCCCTGGAACCAGTGACCCTAAATTAGGGACGGGCGACTGCTTATAGCCCACTGAGTTGCTCACGGTGGTCGTTAAACCTCCAACCAAAAAAAAAAAAAAAGTGCTTTGAAACTTGGGTTTCACAACTCACTAGAAACACACAAAATACGCCCGAATTGACGGAACTCAGAAGTCGCAACTCCTACCACCGTGAGCAACTCAATGGGCTATAAGCAGTCACCCGTCCCTAATTTAGGGTCACTGGTTTCAGGGAAGGGAGAGGGCAAGTGCCGTAAGACAAACACAACATCAATGCCTCTCGGGATTCGAACCCGGACCCCTTTCGGACAAATGATATCAGAGGCCATCGCACTGCGCCACCGGGGTGGCACCCACTTGTTCGTGTGATTAACTGAAGTTTATTTAATCTGTAAACAATGACCATTGTCCCTACATTTTCGTGGGTTTTTTTTTCGGTATGAATGAAATAAAGCATTAAACTAACAATTTCGAACTTCACGTAAACAAACTAACCAACGAAAGTTAAAAGCTAAGCGGGCAACCGCAGCTGATGCGATAACACGGCGTTTGTTGACGTCACAAATCGGTACTCAGGCCTTCTATCTCGGTGGCCATGGCAGAACCCAATACATCGAAAAAACATCAACGTTTCATGACCGATGTTTGGAACCGGTAAAGAATATTTTCTACGAAAAGTAAATGTATTTCTTTTTGTTGCATACTTATAAAGAGGGAGAGGTTCGATCTCTGATCTGTGGGTTCGATGCATTGATGTTTCAGGAAGCAGTAGCCAACGATGTTTTTTTTTTTTTTAATTGGAGGTTTAACGACCACCGTGAGCAACTCAATGGGCTATAAGCAGTCGCCCGTCCCTAATTTAGGGTCACTGGTTCCAGGGAAGGGAGAGAGCCAGTGCCGTAAGACAAACACAACATCCATGCCTCACCGGGATTCGAACCCGGACCCCTTACGGACGAATGATCAGAGGCCATCGCTTAGACCACTGCGCCACCGGGGCGGCCCAACGATGTTTCGCGCCGATGTACTACAGTTTGTTTCTCGCCGATCCCTACTGCCAAGGATATTCTCCTGAGAGAGTGGGACAGTACCTGGACAGTGGCGCCCATATGAGTACTTTTAACGGGGGCCTAAGGAAAATTCTTTCCTCCTTCAAAACTGTCAAACACTTTAATAAATGTACAAAATACTAAAATACACCAAAAATAATTGATACAATCAATCATTAATATCTTATCATTTTTAAAATTGCTTTAAAAAAGGATTCGTCTATTTTAGTGTTTTAAATTTATCAAAAATTTGGCTATACCAACGGCTAGGGAGGGGGCAGGCCCAAGGCTCCACCTGCTCCCCCTTATTGGCGCCCTTGCCTGGATCCAATGCTCGCCGCGAGTTATCTCCTCGCAATATTCCCTGTTGCAGCTGCTCTTATTCGCACCTCCGCCCATTCCCCTACACTCAACTGTGACCAATGTTCTAGAGACCCTTACCCAATCCTACTGGCTACTGCCACTTCAAACCTTGTGGGATTCAGCCAGGCTCACTGCTAAGAGAGGGAGGGGGCATGGTAGGCATCGCCCACCCTCGCATTTTCGGCGTTTTCCATGCTTATACTTTAATTTTGATTGATTGATTGATTGGAGGTTTAACGACCACCATGAGCAATTCAGCGGGCTATAAGCAGTCGCCCGTCCCTAATTTAGGCCAGCTGACTCCAGGGAAGGGAGAGGGCAAGTGGTGTATCACAAACACAACATCCATGCCTCACCGGGATTCGAATCCGAACCCCTTTCGGACGCATGATCAGAAACCATTACTTATACTACTGCGCCACCGGAACAACACACCAGCGTATATACTCGACATTATTGCCCACCCTGAAAAAATAGTAGCGCACCCACCTCTAGAATCCTGACTATAGGCCTGTCAACCATAAATATACCTTTAAAAAAATGAAAAACATCAGCTTAAGGACAGCAGTTTTGGAAAATCAAAGTTTTAAGAATCAACAACAGTTTACGTTGGTTATCGATATCATGCTTATCTTGTTACAGTGCAATGTTGTCACTGTTAGATTATCCTTTGTTATTGATTAATTTTGGTAATCTGAATGTTTTAGAATACGCAAATAAGTTCATTGAGATTCAAAATGGAAAAGGAAAAATTCGTTTTCTAAAGAAGCAGATGAAAGGTATTTATTTTTCATATTTTTTTTTCGTAAGCCTAATCTTGTATAGTGAGCATAGCTATATATCACTGGCTCTGCCGCCATAGGTCACAGCTAATCTGTGACCTATGGCGCAGTGGTCTAAGCGATGGCCTCTGATCGTTCGTCCTAAAGCGGGTCCGAGCTTGAATCCCGGTGAGGCATGGATGTTGTGTTTGTCTTACGGCACTGGCTCTTTCCCTTCCCTTTAACCAGTGACCCTAAATTAGGGTCAGGCGACTGCTTATAGCCCACTGAGTTGCTCATGGCAATCGTTAAACCTCCAATAAAAAAAATATAGTTAGCACAGGAAATGGCACCATTGTAGTAGAGGAACAAGGGAGACAGGTCACCGGTCGATCCAGGCCTCATTTGACACCGTTGAGGGGTATCTTCACAAAAATACTTTGAGCTGAAATGGTAACTTTACAAAAATATTTCGGGCTCAAAAATAGGCCAATTTTCACAAAAATGGATATGATCTTTAAAAACCTGGATCGATCCCTGCAGGTGTACAACTCTGCTATAACGAGCAAACTTACTTTGTTTTTAACAAGCCAAAATTCACATGCCCAAACAAAATTACAGTAAAGCTTAACTAAGGGATGATGAAAGAAAACACCGTTGCATGTAAAATTTCCAAGTTAAAGATAATAATTTTATATTAATAAGGACAAATAGCTTGAGCCATAAAATAAATAAATGTGGTCTTATTTAAAGCTATAACTATAAATTTGGTGAGCAGAATTTGTAGAACTTCGATTTCAAAAACTTACCCATCGATATATGCAATCCGTTTTCTCTTCATAATTTCTTTTTGGAAACTAAACACTGTCGGGACCAAGGAGGTTATGTTACTAGAGATACCACTCCTATCCACGCAGCATTGGCAGCCATAAGTCACCGTCCGTGCTGCTATTGACGTCATGAGCAGGCACGACGCGGCCGCAGTAAAGAAGCTGGTTTAAACCTAAATTAGGGACGGGTGACTGCTTATAGCCCATTGAGTTGCTCACGGTAGCTGTTAAACCTCCAATCAAAAAAAAAAAAAAGAGAAACCAATGGAACAAAAGCTTCTAAGCGTATAAACAGATGAAATGAGTAATTCAATAATCTTTATCAATGATACACAAGCTTACTGTTTTATCAACGGTATAATTTAGTTCGTTTTTTGCCTGCTTGTGACGTCACACCACAGATTAGCTGTGACCTATGGCGGCAGAGCCAGTGATATATAGCTCCAGTAATATAACCTCCTTGGTCGGGACGCTTTCAGGTTTCAATTGCCTACGGTTTGTAAAAGGTTGGTAGACAAAATCGTCCTCTATAAAGTGGGAAGAACATACTCTTGAATGCAAATTGGGCTGAAAATCCTCCCTTTCATTTTGCACAGCCATTGCTTCAAAATATCAGGTATTTTTAGCAGAAAACATTGAAAACTTATTCCTCCTTCAATGCATTTCCTGTGGGAGCACGTGCACAGGGACTTATAATTTGGGGGCCTCCAAATTACCTCCAAAAATTAAATATTTTTTTTGTCCCTTCATGCCAAATTAATGAAAAAAGAGATTTCTTTGTTAAAAATTATCTGGGACAACATTGAAATGAATCTACAAAGTAAGCATTTTCCTGCAATCTTCTATGGGCAATTTGTCATTAGTTTTTTTAATATAAGAGTAAATTATTGACTTCATCCTGAATTTTGTGAGAAAGAGCTCTGAACTGTTCGAAAAAGAATCCAACCTGAGGTGGTAAATGGATTACGAATCCCCAAGAAGGAAGAAAATACCAAAGAGCCGACTTCTGGATGATTCATCAACTGTAGATGTTGTTTTTAATAATCGAGATTTCTTCATCACTCAAACGTTTTATGTAATAATTATTACATCTTGTTTCACAGCTGCAAACCTGAAGGAAGTTATAGGAGGAATTGGACTCTAGATTTGAATTTGTCTACAAGAATGACTAAGTGATGTGATGGAAAACCGCTGAATTGTTGCAAAAGCGGTATTCAAATGAACTTGAAGAAGACTTTGCTGATGAGTTCCTTCAGTTTCGAATGCTGACAAAAAAATTCATTGAGAGTACAAATTCCCTCATTTGCCTTGGAAAGTTGAATTTAGTTAATATTTTTCTCAATGCTGACACATGCCTCAGGATTTTTTTAACACTGTTCAAGCGAACTCTCATTTTCGGTTCTGAAAAGAACTAAGACTTAGAGCAAGTTTAAAAGAAGATTCAATTGATGCTTTTGGTATACTGTCCATTGAAAGTCATGTAACAGCAGATTTAAGTTTTGACGATATAATTGATGATTTTGCAGCCACAAAAGTTAGAAAAAAGCCATTTTTTTAAATGTCCTGCTGCCAATTCAACAGTTAAAAATTATCAGGTATTCTTTAGATATATTTTTTTTTCATACATTTCTAATGGTTTGTTTAAAAACGGGGTGTGACTTATAATCACGCTCCTATAATAACATGTAGGTATGGTTCGTTTTTTTCTTGAGATCTCATATCACGGGTGAAGCTTATATTCGCCGCCCCGGTGGCGCAGTGGTCTAAGCGATGGCCTCTGATCATTCGTCCGCAAGGGGTCCGGGTTCGAATCCCGGTGAGGCATGGATGTTGTGTTTGTCTTACGGCACTGGCTCTCTCCCTTCCCTGGAACCAGTGACCCTAAATTAGGGACGGGCGACTGCTTATAGCCCATTGAGTTGCTCACGGTGGTCGTTAAACCTCCAATCAAAAAAAAAAAAAAAAAAAAGAAGCTTATATTCGGAGCAATACGTAGTGTTATACATGAAAAGCATTTCAGCAAAACACGTAGAATTTGCTAAAAAATATTATTATTATTAATATTAGTTTTGTGAGAACAATTTTTGTGAATCAATATTCATAATAATGTAGGATTTATTACATAAATAAAAATACGAAAAAGTTTTATTTACACTACTTTATTAAAAGGTTGCTGTAATAATTTACATTGACTGTAATAATTTATCCTACAATGTGTGCCAACAGCTGAAACACTCTGTGAGCGATTACTTCTCATAGCTCAAACTACTAGAGGTTTTAAATTATATCATTGGGAAGATATAGTTATTAGTTTGGATGGATTGGATTTTTAACGACCACCGTGAGCAACTCAATGGGCTATAAGCAGTCGCCCGTCCCTAATTTAGGGTCCCTGGTTCCAGGGAAGGGAGAGAGCCAGTGCCATAAGACAAACACAACATCCATGCCTCACCGGGATTCGAACCCGGACCCCGTTCGGACGAATGATCAGAGGCCATCGCTTAGACCACTGCGCCACCGGAGCGGCTATTCGTTTCGTAAATGATACTATAAACAGAAATAGAATTCTAGAGTAATTAATGTTATAGTTGTAAGCTCTGAAGGTGCGGGGAAGTACAAGTGGTGTGAATGCTTGTCTATTACAAGCCATATTGGCTATGCAGTTGATTAGCATGTGGGATGTGTTTTAATGTTTTCATTACTAGAAAAACTGCTTCCAAAAAAAAATGTTTGGCAGCAAATATTCTTTTCAACTATTGACTGAAAATTTCAATCGAGGGGGCCCCAGACATAGGATTTGCACAGGACTTCGACTGACCTAAGTCGGGCCCTGACCATAGCCCGTATGTGCGACGTGCTAATAAGCTCTAATTTTGCGTCTGGCTGGGAGATTTTTTCGCCAGCGCGATGGTGTATGGGGCCGAGGCCCTTTATTAATTCCTGGCTAAACCAACACGTCAGAAAAAAAACCCCTACAAAGTACGGGTAGACCTACAAGTTGACAGGCATGGAAATGCCAACTTACTATTTTTCATCGCAAATTAATTTGTGATCAATAGACTGAGCCCAGCTTATCTAATAACTATTATGATAATAAATGAATAAAATAAATAGATAAAATAAAGTTATTTCGGATGGAGGTCCATGGGTTATTTCATGGAGGTGGGTTATTTCCATTGAGGTAGGAATCATGGTAGGAATGGTTATTTCCAGTATTATAAATATTTAACGGGAATTTTTTTTTTTTTTTTTTTTTTTGATTGGAGGTTTAACGACCACCGTGAGCAACTCAATGGGCTATAAGCAGTCGCCCGTCCCTAATTTAGGGTCACTGGTTCCAGGGAAGGAGAGAGCCAGTGCCGTAAGACAAACACAACATCCATGCCTGACCGGGATTCGAACCCGGACCCCTTACGGACGAATGATCAGAGGCCAGCGCCTTAGACCACTGCGCCACCGGGGCGGCGGAATTATCGAGGATAAATTTATTAGGTACATTACCTCTCAAATTTTCGATCTAAACACTGCCTCCCCGGTGGCGCAGTGGTCTAAAGCGCTGGCCTCTGATCATTCTTCCGTAAGGGGTATGGGTTCGAATCCCGGTGAGGCATGGATGTTGTGTTTGTCTTACGGCACTGGCTCTCTTCCTTCCCTGGAACCAGTGACCCTAAATTAGGGACGGGCGACTGCTTATTACCCATTGAGGTGCTCACGGTGGTCGTTAAACCTCCAATCAAAAAAAAAAAAAAAAAAAGTTCTAAACACTAGATCTTCGTCAGGAGTTCTTGCTTCCTTCTACTTCCACAGGTCTCTAATTGCAGAGACCTGTGAAAGTAGAAGGAAGCAAGAACTCCTGACGAAGATCTAGTGTTTAGATCGAAAATTTGAGAGGTAATGTACCTAATAAATTTATCCTCGATAATTCCCGTTAAATATTTAGAATACTGAAAGTAATAAGAAGAAGCCTGTGAAGTTATTAATTACTAGGATGGTTATTTCTTCAACTGATTATTTGTAAATCGATATGATAATCATAATCGATACGTACAGATCGATACTTTCGTAATCGATACGTTCAGATATTAGCAGCAGCAGGTTAAGTGGTGTTAGTGTTTTGATTTTGGGATTCCCGTTTCCTAGTGCCATAAACGTGTTTTTTTTGTTTATTTTATTTTTTTATTGGGTTGAGCCAGTGAGTACTTATACATGTACAGAATGCTTATTCCAATGTTTCCGTTTTCCGCATTGATTTCGAACTCAAAACTGTGTGTTAAAAGTTCTGTGTGGTCGTGCCTGAGGAAGATGTCTTCAGATAGTGATGTTTTATTAGAGAAAATAGGAAACAAAGGTGTTATTACATTAAATAGGCCGGAAGCATTAAATTCCTTGAATATCTCTATGATTAGAAAGATTTATCCTCAACTTAAAGCTTGGGATTCTGATCCGACAGTCAAGATGATTATGGTCAAAGGATCCGGGGAAAAAGCGTTTTGTGCAGGCGGAGACGTTAGAGCTTTAGTCGAAGCCAAAAAGGCAAATAATAGTTTAACTGCTGACTTTTTTCGTGAGGAATATCAGCTGAATAATCTGATCGGAACACTGCAAATACCATATGTCGCACTTATTCACGGGATTACGATGGGTGGGGGAATAGGCATTTCTGTTCATGGTGCTTATAGAGTTTGCACAGAAAAAACTGTTTGTGCCATGCCTGAAGCAGCTATTGGATTTTTCCCCGATGTTGGTGGAAGCTACTTTCTTCCTCGTATGCCTGGAAAAATCGGCCTTTTTCTTGCTCTTACAGGATACAGGTTGCAAGGAAGGGATGTGTTCAAAGCAGGTATAGCAACACACTTTGTTTCAACTGACAGCATAAAGGACCTAGAAAGAGATCTGATGAGATTAGAAAACCCAGTTTTGAATGACATTGATAGAATCTTGCGAAGGTTTCAAGAACAGTGTGAAGTTGATTACAAAAAAGAATTTGCTCTGAAGCCAGTTATGGGAAAAATGAATACTGTATTTGAAGCTGATAGCATAGAACAGATCATGGAAAATCTTCAAAAAGAAGGTTCAGACTGGTCTCGGAAGCAGTTGGAAGTAATGCAGAAAATGTCTCCCATCTCTTTAAAGGTTGCCTTCCAGCAGTTAAAGAGAGGATCTAAGCTTACTTTGCAAGAAGCTTTAAGCATGGAATTTAGGTTATCACAGAGGTTCATGTCCGATGCTGATTTCTTTGAAGGAGTGCGTGCAGTTTTAATCGATAAAGATAATAACCCAAAGTGGAATCCTCAGAAGCTGTCAGAAGTAACAGATGAAAAAGTGAATTCATATTTTGAGCGACTTCCATCAAAGCAAGAACTTCGTCTGTGAAAGCCAGTGTTGGGGATGATACCTAATTAGCTTATATAATCAGAGTGTTTTGAAAATAGAAATGTCCTACAAGAGTACAAAGTAGGTTTTTTGAAGAGATGTTTTATAGAAGTGTGTCACTAGGCCAAAATTAATGATCTTTTTGTATTTGCTGCTTTTCTATCAGAAATAAATCATGTATTTTGAGAGATATTACTTGAAAATCAGAACTCTGTGGTGGTTCCCTTTTTGAATTTCACTATTGGGCAGATGTAGCCTGAAATGTTGTGATTCAAAATATCCCTATGAGAAAAAAAAAACTATATCATTGAGCCACAATTCACCAAATCTCAGCAGTTTATGTACCTAATTATTGGTAAACAAACAAACAAACTAAAAAAGCAAAAACAAAGACCAGTTACACAATGAATGTGTACAAAGTTGTCTGTAGCATTTTTACTCTTTCACACATTTTTTGTAATCCTAAGGATCATAGTGTTTAAGTTCTGTCGTAAAAATATTGCAAATTGAATATACTGCAAACAAATGTTTGTTCTAAATAGTAGGTAGCCAATATTGCAACTCACCTTGTTGTTTGTTGCACTAGCTGAGCATTTGTAATTAACCGACCTTGAAGAACTGTTACACCAGCTAGGCTTCCGTAATTAGCCGACTTTGAAGAACTCCAGTGTATATCTCCACCTGTCAGGAATCAGAATTACGTTTCAATGCATGTGCAAATAAAGCGAATAAAATTGAATGGAATATAGATAAAATATGATTTAATCTCGAAGGAATGAACTGAATTGAACTAGAAGAATGAAAATTCAAACTGACCAATATGCAAATTTTCTCGAAGATCTCTTGAAATGAAGTTAAAAAAACCATGATATTAAAAAAAAAAACTATTAAAAGGCTCACTTGCTCTCTCAACACTATCTCCAAACTAGTTTTGGTTTATTTATTTAAAGCCATCTTCAGAGCTCTTGGTCTCGTTGGTCTTTGCAGTATATTCAATTTGCAATATTTGACAATAGAACTTAAACACTATGTTCCTTAGCATTATAAGAAATAATGTGTGAAACAGTAAAAATGCTACAGACAACTTTGATGCATACTTTTGTTATGAAAAGCCACGTATAACAGTGTCAATATTTTTATTGAACAAATACTAACCAGTTGCCCATAAAGTGACAAAATTGCAAACTATAAACACAAATTATATATTCATCCTTTAGTTCTAGTATTTCAGTTTAGTTAGCTATATTTCAACAACTGATATTGAAAAGTTATTGTAACATGTTGGATATCAGTTAATATCTTCTAACAGAGATGAGTTTATTAAATAAGATAAGTTTGTCATTGTTCATAGTATATCAAGTTGGGTGCAATATGTTAGCAAAAGAAAGATTTCAAGAAGTGTCAAATTTTAGGTAAGTTTTTTTTTTATATAAATAAGTAGTTATAAACAGACAGGACTAAGAGAAGGGTAAAATGGAGAATGTAATTTTAAAATACTATTTGCAGGCACTTTTTTATTTAGTTGTGAGGAAAGTGACAGATTAAATCAAAATGATTTTGAGTACCTATCGGATTCCTGTAAGCACAAGCAGATTAAAAAAAGGCACATATTCCTTTTAAATATAATTGATGAGAGAAAAGGTAAGGTTCTTTCATTTTAGAACATGAAATATATCATTTAAAATAAATTCTGATAAAATATGATATAGACACACACTCCTAAGTGGCCACATTATTTTTGAATTTATACCATCATTGTCAACCATTATCAATCCACTGCTGGACGAAGGTCATTCACCCATCTCCCATGTGGTGGTCTTCTAGATCATTTCCTGTCCCTTGGAATCCAATCTAAAATTTCGACTGTCCATCGATGGTCTGTTCTTCTGGCAGTATTTCCAGCCCATTACCATTTCAGGGAATTTACTCTGATCATGATGTCTTCCACTCTTGTCATTTTTCTGATCCACGAGTTCCTCTTCTTATCTCTCCTGGTTACACCAAGCATGCACCTGCCCATGCTTCTTTGAGTTGTCTGCAGCCTTTGTATGTCTCTTTTAGTTAAGGTCCATGTCTTTGCACCATACATAAGCACTGGAAGGATGCATTGATTAAACACTTTTCTTTTTAAGACATAATGACATATTGCTCTTGAAAATTATGCTGTTTCTTCCAAAAGCTCTCCAGGCAAGTTTTATAGGCTGATTTATTTCTTCATCAATGTGGCTCTCACTTGATTTCTGGTATCCAAGATGAACGTACACGTCTGTTATCTCCAGCTTTTCTCCATCAATCGATAAATCTTCATTTCTTGTAAAAGCATTGTACATCACTTTTGCCTTCTGAAAGTTCATTTTTAATCCCACTTCTTTATTCTTGTCAGCAAGTTCCTGGATCATACTTTGATGGGGTAGTTGCAAAAAGGACTGTCATCAGCAAAACGAAGGTAAGTTAGATAGTCTCCATTAATCTTGATCCTTTTGTTTTCCCAGTTCAGTGATTGAAAGGCATTTTCCAATGTGGCATTAAAGAGCTCGGGAGATATGGTGTCACCTTGTCTCACTCCTTTTCCAATTTTTATATGTGCTATATTCTCAAACAGCCGAATCTTTGCACTTACATTTTCATAGATGTTATTAATAATATTAATGTATGCATCTTCAATACCACAGGATTTCAAAGCCATTGTAACTGCTGATGGTTTCACTGAATCGAAGGCTTTTTCGTAATCGATAAAAGCCATGCACAATGGAAGTTCATATTCCCTCGCTCTTTCAATTAGTTCTCTCTCAGTATGTGGATATGATCTGTAGTGCTGTAGCCACTCCTGAATCCAGCTTGTTCTCTCGGTTGAGCCATGTCCAGTGTTACCTTCAAGCGGTGTGAAAGAACTTTAGTGAAAATTTTATAAACCACTGATAGGAGGCAGATAGGTCTGTAGTTCCTGATTCCTGAGATCATCAATGCCACCTTTTTTATGTAGCAAGATCATTGTAGCGTTGTTTGAACCCTCGGGAATCTTTCCTTCATTAAGGCATCGAGTGAAAACTTGGGCGAGTACCGTTTCAATTTCACCACTTGCTTCTTGTATGATGTCTACAGATCATATCCACATATTATTTATATTATATAAAACGATTTATATAAGATGATGTAGATATAAAGATGCCCTGTTCTTACTTTGTTAAACCTCTAAGCCCTGTTAATTAAATATTTGACTTACTGAAATTTAAAATAGGAAAAAAAAAAAAACATTTTCTGAAAACACAGTAGATGATTAAACTCCACTTAAAGGTTAATTTACATGTCCGTTTTGTTTTTTGTAGTTGAAAGTTGAAGTGATTGTTCGCGAGTACTCATTCATACTGTTCCTGTGACTTTACTTAATGTATTTTTTTTGGCAGAAAATGTCCTCTTACGTATATGTGTTCTTGCAAACACTGAAATAACTTTTAATTCCAACTCTTGCATGTTTGGATATTTCTTAGTAAAAAAAGTGTAAACAATTCTGCTCCAGTTTCTGATCGAGTTCTAATAAATTCAGGTGTTTGAGTTTCACATAATTCTTTTTGATAAATTGGGTTTGTGCTTTCAATACCAACATTCAATAGATTGGTGAATTGTCATATGCTTGGTTTGAGTTCATCTGATTGTTTATTCGTGTCATTAAAATTCTTAAGTGTCAAGCTAAGACCAAATAGGCCTACAGTAGAATCTTGGTTTATGTTTTGCAGTTATATATTTTTCACTTTTATATGTAATTCCAAATTAGTCCCGGTATTTTACTGTAGTCTCTATTACCTTTTTAACTTGTTATACTCATTTAATTCAGTAGCGCACCCAGAAATTTCCCAAAGTGGGGGCCGGTTGCGCACAGAATTTTCCTAAGGTGGGGATGACCCCACCTAAATTTACCAGGAAAAATAGTCATGTGCCATAACAATTAAAAAGGAGGTTGACCTTTGTACATTTATTCTTATCCAGTTACTAGTAATGTTACAGTACAAGAAAGTTAAATGATTAGAAGAAACAGTAGATGAAATTCTTTTCCTGGGTAGATTTTTCTAAATTTATTTAACAGAACTACTTCCTTATAATTATTGTATGTTATAATAACATGGTACATGATTAAGAAGTATATGTAGATTGCGTATCATGTTGTTATTTTTTTATTTCAAACTTTATGTAATAATTTTCCGCTTTGTCAGCCCGTGGGCTGGGGTGGGCCCCATCGGCTCTTTCCGTGTGTGCGTCACTGATTTAATTTATATGCTTTTTGTAATTATACATTCAAATTTTTATTTCAAATTGTCAAAAATACATGATTCTTTTGATTCTTTCATACGTTACTCAGTATGTTACAACTTTGTGGCAGGGATGTTGCTAAGGTATGCAAGGGTGGGGGCTCCTGCCCACCCTACCACCCACCCAGTTCAAAATGTATCATTTTTCAATTCTTATAACTTTAAAATATAACCTGGACTTGGCCAAGTAATAATGAGTCTCGTATTTCTCGTCGGGTAGCCCACCTACTTTTCCTTAGGAAGTGCATGATTTATTTATCTGTAGAAAGTTATCAAAATAGCATTGGCATGGCCAGGAAAGTGTAATTGTTCTCCACTTTCCGAAATCTTTAGTTTAAGCCTTTTTTTCATGTTAGTGTGGCCAGGGGCGAATGAGCAGGGTGAATAGGAATTCAATGAGAGGGGACATTACTCATTGCTCTTCTGCTCTTAGTTTTACTAAGTAGGAAATTTCAGCTCAGAAAGTGGTGCCTAAAGCTAAACCAGTATACTGGGGCAGTGAGGGAGTGGGACATGGCTGACGACTGACTACCTTGGAGGTGAGGAGTGCAAAGCAAGGTTCCTGACTTGAAGGAAGGGAGTTAAGAAGGGGGGAGGTGTTGTGTCTGCATATCACATTAAAATTTGATTTAGATAAATAAATAGAACATTTTTCTTTAAAAAATGTTTAAGTACAGTACTATTTTCATAAGAAAGCATGCAAAATTTTGAAAAGCAATTCAGATAATGCATTCACTGCAAGAAAAAAAAGTTGATGACATTCTACCAGATCTTATGCATATATTACACCACTAATCCACTGGTCATTGTCATGTTATCATGTTGGTTTATCACCAGTGGCATAACTTGTCAGATCCAGATGTGTGTGTGTGTGTGGGGGGGGGGGGGGGGTGCCGAATCTCTTTGTAGCTGGTAGTAAAAAGCATTAAAAATTCTTCTTTTCAGTGTTACACATGTTAAGAAGTTGCTATGAAACCTGGCCCCAACAAAAATAATTCTCGCCCATTCGTCACCCACCTGGATTGCAAATTCTAGCAACGTCTCTGCTTTGCCGAGAATTGAGACAGTGTTATTGTGTCCCCTCTTGGTGCAACCCAAGTTGAACCTTGCTCCCATCAGAGAAGGGTGTATTTTGGCAATCCACCCTAGAAAACCTCACCGAGTTTACTAATTTGTTGTCAACAAAATACAGTTCCATAAAAAATTTTTCGGAATTCTCGACCAATTATTCATTGCCTTATCTACACTTCATGTTGGAAAGAAACCCTACTACGAATGAAGTAACTCACTCTGTATATAGGAAACCAACTTCTACAATATCCGTGGCTCTTTTCAGCTCATCCCACCCACTCAAGCAAAAACTCTCAGCTCTTCAGTCTATGTTTCATCGTCCACTACCGCACAACGAGATGAAGGAATTGGAAAAATTAAGGATATTGCGGCATTATATGACTATCCATCTGCCACTGTTAATGCCATAATGCAACGAGTTTTTAGTGCCTCATACTCCACATTACGATAAACAAGATCAACTACCTCGCATGTGGGCACAATGCCATAGATCCCCGTAATCACAAATGTCTTAAAAAACATGTCGACCTTTCAATATCGACTTCCGTTTAAAAGCATGTAATGTCCTTGCCTATATAAAAAAGACAGGGATTGGGTCCTCCCTGATTCCAAGTTTGGTGTGTATGCAATTCCACTAAAAGCCATTAACAATGATGTCTCCGACCAGATATACATAGGATCGACCCATGGCAATCTTTGTTCATGTGTATCTGGGCATAAATATAACGTCAAATCGTATTCTTCCTCCACCGCCCTTTGTCAACACCAACCTATCTGCCAAGATATAACTATACTTAGCATGCCAACCACATGTTCCTCACTTCTCTTGACAGAAAGCTTATTAATTCACAAATTTAGAGGAAAGTGTTGTAACTACAATGCCCCTATTCCTATACCGTTATCAATGGAAATTGCTTTGCAATTACAATGGTGGGGGACAATGCAGATAACGACCTGATCTCTGATGTATAACAACATGACTATGTAATGCGCATGGAAAACACTGATATGTCGGTGTACCTTCTGCATATATACTTCTTCCAAGGCAAGTCATAACTACATCATCTGATGACGGGTTCATAGTGGACTTGAAAGTGTTAATGTTTTAACCTTGTATATATTTTAAGTGTTCTTTTAGAATCATGTACAGACAACAATATGTATTTTAATATCTTCCAGCACAAATAAAGTAGTTCATATAGAGTATATTGCTTATTTAAAAATGAACTTTCAGAAGAGAAAAGTGAAGTACAATGCTTTTACAAGAAATGAAGATTTATCGATTGATGGGGAAAAGCTGGAGATAACCAATACCTACATTTATTTGGACAGCAGATATCAGGTGAGGGTCACATTGATAAGGAAATTAATCGGCATATAAAACTTGCCTGGAGAGCTTTTGGAAGAAACAGCATAATTTTCAAGAGCAATATGCCATTATGTCTTAAAAGAAAAGTGTTTGATCAATGCATCCTTCCAGTGCTTACGTATGGTGCAGAGACGTAGACCTTAACTAAAAGAGACGTACAAAGACTGCAGACAACTCAAAGAAGCATGGAGAGATGCATGCTTGGTGTAACCAGGAGAGATAAGAAGAGGAACTCATGGATCAGAAAAATGACAAGAGTGGAAGACATCATGATCAGAAATGGCAATGGGCTGTACATATTGCCAGAAGGACAGACCATCGATGGGCAGCCAAAATTTTAGACTGAATTCCAAGAGACAGGGAAAGACTCAGAAGAAGACCACATGGGAGATGGGTGGATGAAATTCGAAAGAATGCGGGAGTAACATGGAGGAGACTGGCACAAGACAGACAGTTGTAGAAGAAACTTAGGGAGACCTTCATCCAGCAGTGGATTGATAATGGTTGACAATGATGATAATATTGTTTATTTTCAGTCTGGATGAAAAATTGGTTTCGTATTTCATGAGTTACACAAGATGTGCTATTTAAAAAATTGATAAATCTCTGGGATGTAACTTTGTGGCTCCACTATTTCGGGTGTAGTGGAATTAAATCCTAAATGTGTCATCAATATTCATCATTCTGGTTTCAAATGATGCATTCAGGATCCTCATAAAAAAAGCTGTTCATTCATGAGTTTCATACAAATTGATCTCAGATTCTTAGTTGTAAGAATTTCACTTAATTTAGAATCAGGATCTTTATAGAGACAGATAGTCATCAAAAGAGAAGTTTGACTTTCATGGGCTTTATGATTTTTGCATTGCAATGAAATATGGCTGTATTACCAAATCAGAACACTTTCAAGTAGTTCCCGATTTTCCGTGTGTCGTTCCGCGGTGTTTACATGCAACCCGATTACACCCAATGTGAAAGAAAGTAGTTCACGATAACATACGGAATTTTTTTACTATTTTCGTTGAAATAAATCTCGTAATGAAAGTAATTATAGGCATTTATTTTATTATGGAAAATAATAATACATTTATTTTCATATCACGGATTTATGCATCGGAATTCCGATAAAGTAAATGCTACGCCCTTTTCACGAAATTTGCATCTAACATTTTTTAGCACGTCTTTTGTAAAAAAAAGATCGTGCTTATGTTATCGGTTTGCCCGTCCATCCGTCCGTCTGTACCATCTCTGCAACTATTAGTCCGATTTGAAAAATTCTTTTCGTATTCGAAAGCTTGAAATATGCGAATGATGATCCTTCATTTCGCTTTTTTTACGATGTACAATTTCGCCGCTAGAGGGCGTAAATGCAGATGATGTTGAATTCAAAAATATGTTTTATTCCACATATTTGCTTCTAAACATCCGATTGAAAAAATTCTTTCATCTTTCGATTACATTTATGTCAAAGAGTATTTAAGATATAGTTACTTTTTCAAATTACGCATAGATTTTCCGCTAGGGGGCGTAAAAGTAAATCGCATTTTCCCCGATAACTCTTCTTCTAAAACTCCGATTTGAAATTTTTTTTTTTCAGCGGATACATCTCCTGATGGAAAATCTTTTGAATATAATTTCAAATTTTTGGTAAAGAATACTTTGGCCACCAGGGGGCGTAAGCGTTAATTTTTGCTTCTGATGTATTTGCCATAAAATCTGAGCTTCTAAAATATTGATATGAAAAAATTCTTTCGTGGACTGATGCCACTCACACCGATAAACTTTTTCGGAATATTTTCTTCCTGAAATATTCCACAGTTTCTCTGCCAGGAGGCGTAGATGTATATCTTATTTTTGTCAATATATCTACTTCTAGCAGTCCGATTTGAAAAATTCCCTCTTTGTTAGACAGTGTTTTCCGTGCGACATGTTTTTCATATAATTTCAAAATTTTCAAGTAATTCATAGATTTTCCGCTAGGGGCGCAAAGGTAAATTGCGTTTTTCCCTATATCTCTGCTTCTAAATCTCCGATCTGAAAAATTCTTTCTGCACCGGATACAGCTCCTGATGGGAAATCGTTTGCTCATAATTTCTAATTTTTGTAAAAAAATGGTTTGGGCACCAGGGGCGTAAACTATAATTTCCGCTTCTGATGTATTTGCAGCAAAATATGAGCTTCTAAATTCTCGATTGAAAATAACGTCATTTGTAGACCGATACTACTCATGCTGACAAACTTTTTAGAAATTTTTTCTTATAATAGTGCACGGTTTCTACGCCAGGGGTGTAGATGTATATCTTATTTTTGTCAATATCTCGACTCCTAGGAGTCTGATTTGAAAAATTCCTTCTTTGTTGGATAGTGTTTTCCGTGTCGCATGTTTTTCATATAATTTCAAAATTTTCACGTAATTCATAGACTTTCCGCTAGGGGGCGTAAAGGTAAATTGTGTTTTCCCTTATATCTCTGCTTCTAAATCTCCAATCTGAAAAATTCTTTCTGCACCGGATACAGCTCCTGATGGGAAATCGTTTGCATGTAATTTCACATTTTTGTAAAAAATTGTTTGACCACCAGGTGGCGTAAGTCTTAATTTCCGCTTCTGATCTATTTGCAGCAAAATATGAGCTTCTAAAATCTCGATTGAAAAAAAATCTTTTGTGGACTGATACTACTCATGTCGGCAAACATTTTAGGAACATTTTCTTCTTGAAATAATGCATGGTTTCTACACCAGGGTCGTAGATGTATATCTTATTTTTGTCAATATCTCTACTTCTAAAAGTCCGATTTGAAAAATTCCTTCTTTGTTAGATAGTGTTTCCGATACGAAATGTTTTTCCTATAAATTCAAAATTTTCACATTAATCATAGACTTTCCGCTAGGGCGCATAAAGGTAAATTGCGTTTTCTGCTCCTAAAACTCCGATTCGAAAAATTCTTCCTGTAACGCATGCAAGACCTGATGGAAAATATTTTTCACATAATTTCTAATGTTTTGTAAAGAATGGTTTGGCCACGAGGGGTCATAAGTGTTAGTTTCTGCTTCTGATGTATTTGTAGCAAAATCTGGGCTCCTGAAAACTCGACAAAATTTTTTTCTTGGACCGATACCGCTCATATGGATAAACCTATTGTGAATACTTTCTTCCTAAAATAATGCATGATTTTCCCACTAGGGGACGTAAAGTCACATCTTATTTTTGTTGATAACTTTGTTTCTAAGAGTTCGTAAGCTCACGGTTCCGTTTACAGCAATATCTGAGGGATTAAAAACCCGATTGAAAAACTTGTTTCTTCGTCAGATACTATTGTTTTCCATACCGGTTCCGTCGACTTTGAATAGCTTTGATAAATTTAATTTGCGTCAGAACGGATTCAAAAGACGTGCTTATTACACCCGAAAATTCGGTGTCATCTTTCTTGTTTTCACTCGATAGAACTAAGTACTTCAGTGAACAGTTCAAATGGATCTAAATTTTGTTTTTTACAAAATCGTCGGAACAAATATGCCATTAGGCTATTGGCCAAATTTTTTCCCAACTTATTAGTATGGCTTCTGAGACTTTGCTTGAGAAAATTTGATACCCTTGCTCTGGACCCCCCCTCCAAAAAAACAAAACAACAACAACAAAATGTAGTACAGTTATTCAATATATTTCCTTCATAAAATGTATTTACAAATAAAAATAGTCACTAAGGCATCTGTTATAATGAAATTCTAAAAAAAGAAATGTGTAAAATATATTGTGAACTACTTTCTTTTACGTTTGGTGTGATCAGGTTGTATGTAAACGAAGTGGAACAATACACGGGAAATCAGGAACTACTTGAAAGCGTCTGATTTAGTAGTACGGCCATGAAATAGTTTATTGGCAATGCTTTTTTTTTCTTTCACCTCCAATTCAACTTTAAATAAATCATTATTAAGGAACATTTTATACTCCTTTAAAAGGCATGCATTTTACAATAGCATTTAATATTTTTAAATTTCATTTATACTTTTTTATATTTAAATGTTTTTTTTAAGGCCATCCCCTTGAAAAAACCAGCAATATGATTACAAAGATTACATTTATTTAGGTCTTTCCCTTTCTGGGCAATATGTAGTGCAGTCAAATGATGCATGACATCAGGTAGAATAGCTGGCGAACTAAGAAAAGTGATGTAACTGAGTATTACATTTTATTTTGGTAAATGTGTAGCTTAGCGTCCCAAATTACTAGGCTAAAAATTTCAAGAAAAAGTTATATACATATTTTAAAGTATGTAATTTGATATGAAATGATGAAAAAAATTCAGCTTTACAGTGCATTTTAAATATTTTTTACTGTAAAATTTACCTGCAAGTATGGCAATGTAAACACCCCCTGCGATGAGCTTACCCCCAAGCACCGCCGCAATGTCATCCGAGACTCTGGCAAAGCGTTGAACTTCGAGTCGCGTTGCGGCAGCTATTTTGTGGATCTGCCATAAAGATCTGTATCGTTGTTTTTTTGTAATCGACTTAAAAACTCAGTTGTATTTCTCTTTCTAGAGTGAATAATGGCAAATTCAGAAATCTTTCAGAACAAAGCACTCTGTTGTGAGAAGTGAAGGCTTGCTCTGTCTCATTTTCCACCCATAAAATGGCCGCCTCAGCGCAAGCCGAAGATCTTTTCAACGACTTTGCGATGCTGGGAGTATGCTCGCCATGACATGTGTTTACATCCCTGTACTTGCAGGCAAATTTTACAGTAAAAATCTTTAAAATGCCTGGTAAAGCTGAAGTTTTTCACCATTTCACATCAAATTACATAATTTAAAATATGTATATCCTTTTTTTCCCCGAAATTTTCAGCCAAATAATTTAGGATTCTAAACGTGATTCTTCCTATAAATGACTTGTGTTTGTTCCATAAAACAAACACAAGTCATGATAATATGTTTTGTAAAAAGGACAGCTTAATAATATGTTGCAATGTCTAAATTATTCTTATTATTATAACAAATACCCTGCATGAATTGTAGTAGCATCTCTAGTTTTGTTGCCCAGTGATGATGGATGAGCACAGGCCAAAGAAAGTGAATTGATACATGGAACTACTTGGTGCTGTGAGATACAGAATTTTACCAAAATAAACATTTCCAATAGCACAAATAACATTCGACATGTCTTTTTTTTTTTATGTATAAAACCGTGTTAAAAGTATGTTGGGAATGCTCAGCTGGGAAGTTAACACCCAGTTTGTTTACATTTGTAGAATGATCGAAACCATTGGGTATCATAGGCGACAGTTGTCACCAATAATCCCCCCCACAGTGGAGTGGGGCACAACAGTGTTATTACTGGCTGAAGGTCACAAAATATATATTTTGCTTTTTTAGATTTGTTCCATTGTGTACTGTTGTACTGGTCTTCATGTTAGATATGGCAAGCTGTGATAATGTGTTTGTAGAAAGAGACTGTTTCAGATATCTATATATACAGGGGTTGGACAGAGTAATGTGAACACCTAGGAAAAGAAGGTTTTGCGTACCTAAGTGTGTGACCACCTTTGGCATTCAAAACCGCCTGAATCCTTGGAATAGACACATACAAATCCTGGATGGTAGTTATAAGGATGTTACACCAGTTTTCATGCAGAAACTGCTCCAGGTCCTTGAGAGGTGCAGGGGGAGGATAACGGGATCTTACTCTGTTTTCCAACACAGATCACAGTGGCTCGCTGACTGGGGAGGCCAAGGAAGGTGTGAAAGGTTGTCCTCATGTTCCTCAAACCATGATTGGACATTCTGAGCTCTGAATTGGGGCATTATCGTCTTGATAGATGGCATTTCCTACAGGAAACAATGTCTGAGCCATTGGATGGACTTGGTCGGCCAAAATGGTTTCATATGCGCTGCCAGTCATCCGTCTTTTCAAGGTGATTAGGGGACCTGCTGAAGGCCATGATATGGCTGCCCAGAATATGACATTACCACCACCATGCTGCACTGTTGAGAGCAAACAATCTAGGTTATATGCTTCTGACGATGTTCTCCACACATAAACATATCCTGCGGCGGGGAATAGTGTGAATGTGGATTCATCCGACCACATTACACGCTCCCATACATCGACAATCCACGTTGTATGCCATTGTGCATTTACATGGGCCACCAGAGGTTTTGCAATAGCAGCTTTGCCATGAATATCTTGTTTATGCAGTTCCCTGTGCCCTATTTTCATTGATATGGGTGACTTGAGATGCGGATTGAGCTCCGCACTAATTTTCGGTGCTGTGATCTTTTTATTATGGGTAACAATCCTCTTTAATGCTCTCCTGTCTCTCTCAGTCAGGGTTGTTTTCTGGAAGCTCTTGTGTTTTGCAGACGAGGTTTTTTGCCATGAACACGGTATGATGTCATGACGCTAGACACAGTAGCTCTCGATGCCCCCACTACCCTGGCGACTGTTGTCATGGAGGCACCAGCTAGCCGGCCACCAACAATTAGGTCTCTTTCGAAGTCCCTTAGGTTGCTCATTTCATTGTCGCCCTGAAAGAAATTTTGCAACAAGACATTTTAAATGCACTGAAACAGGACCTTGAGGTTCTAAACAAAGCTATTACAACCAAAAAGTGGTGGATACATTCGCATATTGCGACATACACAGCTGCATTAAAAGTCACGTCTCTGAGCGTGGTTCACATTATTCTGTCCAACCTATGTATATGAAGAATATAGTTCACACATAGCAAAATAAGTGTAGGTTATAAGTTGTCAGAAGATTATAAAAAATATAGTAATAGATGCTGCTAAGGAAACAATCAGAAGATAAAACTTAGAAATTAGCAAGAAATGGCTGACAATGAAGGTGATAGTCAAAATGGAGGAAAGACAAATGGTAAAAAAATTTTACACAGAGCAAGGAGTATTCATGTATAAGAAACTAAACAATGAAGTGGATAGAGAATGTAAAAAAGAGAGAGAGAAAAAAATGGTGAATGGATCGAGGAAATGAAAAACCAGGACTGGTCAGACCTTGTTCACAAGGCTATCAAAAGCATGGCACAGAGGAAGAGAGGAATGCAATCCCGTACCATCCAAACCAAACAGGGAAAGCACCTGACTGACCCAAAGGAGAAAAAAGAGAGGTGGAAAGAATATGTGTCAGAACTATATTATGAGGAGAAGGAACAAGGACCACATCGGTCAAATTCATACTTAGTCAATGATGGAATGGAGAGGGGTCAGGAAATTACAAGAGAAGAATTTGAGGAGGCACTTAGATCAATTCCAAACAATAAAGTTCCAGGAGTAGATGAGATACCCACCGAACTACTTAAAACATCTGGAGAAGCTTTAATTAATCAATTATTCGTCTTAATAAATTGTTGCTATCAAAAAGGAATTTGTCTTGCTGACCATACGACCTCCATAATTATTCCTATACTAAAGAAACCTAAGGCAACAGAGTGTGAACAGTACAGAACCATAAGTTTAATTTCATATGCATCAAAGATTCTACTGAAGATTATTAAAAAGAGATTGGATTTTAAGGTGGAAGAGGCATTGGGAGAGTATCAATTTGGATTTAGAAGAGGAAAGGGTACTAGGGACATGATTGGCACCCTGAGATTCTTGGCTGAAAGAATGATCGACAGAGGGCGTTCCCTTTACATATGTTTCATTGATTATGAGGCCTTCGACAGAGTGCCTTGGACAAAACTTTTTCCAATCCTGGAGAGACTCGGCATGCATGATAACATGTTGTATTCAGCTTATCAAAAATCTTTATGTAAATCAGGAAGCATTGATTTCAATTCAAGGAAGAATGACTGATCCAGTCCCAATAAATAAAGGTGTAAGGCAGGGATGCTTGTTGTTACCTGGCCTTTTTGGTATTTATGCCGAAGTTTGATGGATCAGGCCTTGGGGAGCACCTGTGAAGGAGTTTGGGTTAATGGAGAGAGAATTAAGGCCATTAAGTTTATTGATGATCAGGCAGTTGTTTCAGGATCAGCAAAATCATTACAGTGCATGATGTCAAAAATACACAAAATGCAAATATCTATGGAATGAAGATAAATAAAAAACAAAAATGACACCGAATTTTCGGGTGTAATGAGACGTCTTTTAATCCGTTCTGACGCAAAGCTATTCAAAGTCAATGGAATCGGTATGGAAAACAATAGTACCTGACCCCAAAAAGAAGATTTTCAATTGGGATTTTAATCTGGCAGATATTGCTGTAAATGGAATCATGATCTTACGCCCTCTTTACGAGTTAAGAAAAATTTGAATTTATATGAGAAACATTTCAAAACAAAAAACGCTCTCCAACAAAAAAAGAATTTTTCAAATCAGACTCTTCGAAGTGGAGATATGGACAAATAGAAGACATGCATCTACGCCCCTAGCGGGAAAGCCATGCATTATTTTAACAAAGTATTCTCAAAGGGTTTTTCGATGTGAGCGGTATCGGTCCAAGGGAAAAAAATTTTAGTCGAGTTTTCAGGAACGATGATTTTACTCCAAATACACCAGAAGCAGAAATTAACGCTTATGACCCCTGGTGGCCAAACCACTCTTTACCAAATATTAGAAATGATACCAAAAACATTTTCCATCAGGAGCGGTATGTGATGCAGGAAGAATTTTTCAAATCTGAGTTTTAGAAGCAGAAATACCGGGGGAAATGCAATTAACCTTTGCGCTCCGTAGAGGAAAGTCTAGTATTTACTTGAAAATTTTGAATTTGTATGAAAAACATTTCGCATCAGAAACACTATCCAACAAAGAAGGAATTTTTCAAATACGACTCCTAGAACAAGAGATATTGACAAAAATAAGATACACATCTACGCCCCCTGGTGTAGAAACCATGCATTATTTTTAGAAAAAAATATTCCTAAAAGGTTTGTTGATGTGAGTAGTATTGATTCACAAACGATTTTTTTTCAGTCAAGATTTTAAACACTCAGATTTCACTGCAAATATATATTGGAAGCAGAAATTAAGTCTTACGCCCCCTGGTGGCCAAATCATTTTTACCAAAAATTTGAAATTTTATGCAAAAGATTTCCCATCAGGAGCTGTATCCAGTGCAGAAAGAATTTTTCAAATCAGAGTTTTAGAAACAGAGATATCGGGGGAAATGCAATTTACCTTTATGCTCCCTAGTGGAAAGCCTATGAATTACTTGAAAGTTTTGAAATTATATGGAAAACATGTCGCACCGAAAAACTATCCAATAAAGAAAGAATTTTTCAAATCAGACCCTTAGAAAAAGAGATATTGACAAAAATAAGGTATACATCTATGCCCTCTGGTGGAAAAACCATACAATATTTTAAGAAGAAAATATTCCGAAAAGGTTTGTCGAGGTGAGTAGCATCAGCCCACAGAAGAATTTTTTCAATTGAGATTTTAGAAGCTCTGATTTTATGACAAATACATCAGAAGCAAAAATTAATACTTACGCCCCTGGTAGCCAAAGTATTCTTTACCAAAAATTAGAAATTATATGCAAAAGAGTTTCCATCAGGAGCTGTATCCTCTGAAGAAAACATTTTTCAAATCGGAGTTTTAGAAGAAAAGATATCGGGGAAAATGTAATTTACTTTCACGCCCCCAGCGTAAAATCTATACATAACTTGAAAAAGTAACTATACCTAAAATACTCTTTGACACATAAATGGAATCGAAAAATAAAATATTTTTTTCAATTGGATGCTTAGAAGCAAATATATGGAATAAAATGTATTTTGAATTCGACCTCATCTGCATTTACGCCCTTTAGCAGCGAAATCATACATAATAAAAAACAACAACGAAAAAACGAAATGAAGGATCATCATTCACACATTTTAAGCTTCCCAATGCAATTTTTTTTTTTTAAATCAGAATAATAGTTGCAGAGATATGCTGTCTATAGACGGACAGATGGACAAACCGATAACATAAGCGCAATCTTTTTTTTACAAAAGACATGCTAATAAGACAAAACTATAGTAATAGGGAAGGATCCAAAACAAGCTTTCCTTAAAATTGAAGGACAATGCATCAAACAAGTTAAATCATTTCGCTGTGTGGCTCAAATTACAACTGAAGATGCGAGATGTGAAAAGGAAATTAGAATGAGACTGGGGATAGCAAAAGCAGCTTTTAGGGAGAATCAAAGACTACTGACAGCCAAAAATATAGATCTAAAACTGATGAGAATTTTAAAGGCATATGTTTGGCCAGTAGCTCTCTATGGTTCTGAGACATTTATATTGACCAAGAGGGAAGTGAAAACGCTGGAGGCATTTGAGATGGGGAGCTATTGAAGAATGGCGAGAATAAGCTGGCTAGATAGAAAAACTAATGAGGAGGTCCTGGAGAGAGTGGAAGAACCCAGAAATCTGATCAACATGTTAAAAAGAAGAAGAATGTTATGGATGGGACACATATTGTGCCATGGAGGCCCGATTCTGAAAGTTTTGGAAGGGAAAATTCTAGGCAAGAGAGGAAGAGGACAGCCAAGGAATAGTTTTGTGGCACAATTACTCCAAGACACCAATACTAGGACATACTATGACTTGAAGAGAATGGTGGAGAATAGAGAGAGATACAGCAATGGTTTACAAAGTTTACTTCAGCAACACAGCAATGGTTTACAAAGTTCACTTGTGCTGTAAAAGTTGCATAGGTATTTATTTTCCTCAAAGTTGTTGGTATTCCCTACAGTGGTGTTTATGTTCTGGGTCTAACCCAGATTTACATAGCCAGAAGGCTATGCGAATTATCCCAACACAGGTAAATGATGTGGTATATTATGTAAAACATAAGTTTCCCCCATATTACAGCTTTTTCAATTTGCCAACACCTGTAAACTGTGTAGTGAATTGTTTAAAATGATTAGTCATGATTTAGCTCCTTGTGCTATTTACTGCAAAAGTATTATGTGGCACTGCCATGAACCTTTCTGCAGTATTCACCATTCTTGCCATCACACAAGTTTGATTGCGAGGCTGAGCTTCCGACCAATGTGTATTGCTTTCCCTCCATTGTTTCCCCGACACAGGAGTTAGTGCTGCTTTGGGCTCTGTATATGAGGATTATTGAAACCTGTTTTCCAGCAGCTAGCATAAGTGGATCTGAAAAATTAAAGACATTAATGTTAGGCAAATCTTAAACCCTAGGTAATTTTGTGGAGTAAATTGTCTGCCCATTAGCCATCAATCAAACAAAAATACCTAGATAACCAACAAAATTTTTTAATACAAATTAAAAAAAAAGTACCTTAATTTTTTTATTTTGAATTGTAATTCCAAATATTAATAATATGGAGGGTGAGTCGAAAGTTTTTCAATATTTGGGTCACTTTATGTCTTCATACGTACCTTTATGGTGAAAGCTGACTAGCATTCATTGTATAGGCCATCGTGTTGCACCATCTTTAGCCATCTGTTTGCTAGTTCTTCGAAGCGAAGAACTCGTTCACCCCAGCTGCTACCTCCTCCTGGTTGCTGAAGTGCCGCCTGCAAAGGAAGTGGGCCATGGAGCGGAACAAGTAATAATCCAACAGGGCAAGGTCCAGACTACATGCTGGGTGTGGCATTGCTTCGATGCCCTCAAGTTCTTGGATTTTTGTCTGGGTTGTTCACGCGGTATTAGGCCGAGCGTTGTCCTGCTGTAGGAGAGTGTGTTTTCTGTTCACCAGTGGCGCGTACTTCTCCTCCAAAACGGCATATATCCGCTCCAGCTGTTCAGAGTAGAGGTTGGCGTTGATGGTCCGACCATCTGGAACAAATTCGTAATGGATTATCTGCTTGAAATTCCACCAGACACAGCATCACCTTGTGCTCGAAGCGCCCACATTTGGCAACAGGTTCAGGAAACTGGCCCTACAACCACTGCCGTTCTGTGTTAGGATTACGGAAATAGACCCACTTTTCATTGCACGTAACAATTCTCTTGATGAAATGTTTATTGCGTGGGTTTTCTAGGAGTTTCACACACACTTCCACTCAATGGTTTGCTTTAGCTGTCAGTTCATGAGGGACTATGCGGCAGCTCCTGCAGATGTTGCCAAGGTATTGAAGGTGACAAACCATGGTGGTCTATGATATGCACAGCTCGCCTGATAATCTCCAAGTGCTGGTTGTTCGATTTGCCCCTACAGCCTGGCGCACAGCCTCCAAATCCACGGTTTGCAGCCTACCTGACCGTGGCTGATCGCCAAGGTTTCTGTCACCTGAGCAAAATTTCTTGAACCATCTGGTTGCGGTGTTGTGGTTAACGGAACCTTCCTCTTTCACATAACAAATGTTTCGTGTTGCTTGAGCAGCGTTATGGCCAAGTTCGAACTTGTAAAGCTAAAGTTCCCTAATTAGCCGGTTGTGGCTGTTCATCTTTCAGGCGTCCCAACCACACACAAAACCAACATGCAATGCTGTTCACAGCAGCGACTGCCACTTTATATCCCTTTGACTGACTGCAGTATGCGACTTGAACTAGTTTAAACATGTGATATACCAGCCGCAGCACATGCATTTATGCAAATATTGCAAAACATTTGAGTCATCTCAGTAGTTTGGTGATAGTGTAGTCTCTCCCCTTGGGGCAAAAATTTTCAGGGTTCCAAACTTTGTTTCTCAATCGCCTCTGTCTCTAAAACCATAAATCATGCATGTCTCTTTCATTGAATTGAAACCTGTCAGATAACATCCTTATTTCTTCCTCACCGTACAATCTGCTTCCTTTATTTACAGTTTTTGGCCAGGGTTTCGCATCTAACACTTTGGAATCGTGTGGGAGATCAAAGTCTTTACTGAATAAGCAGCTTTTTCTCAACAGACCTTTTGAGACACTCATAAAATGCATTGGGTAGACTGGTGGGTCGTCTGTCTGATTTTTTTCCCCCGTGAAAAACAGCTTCAAATATAAGAGCATCAGTTTCCACTGAACCTGGAGTGTTTTGCCTCAATTCAAGCACATTAACAAGGCCTACAATTTTGTTGTGTTTTGTTTAAATCAGTGTTCTTTTCATGTAAGTCTTAAATGAATTCAGATAATTCTTGGAGAGCATCACACATTAGTACTGAATTTAAAATGAACTCAACACACACAGACACACGCACACATAACTTTTGTAAGCAAACTGTCCTAAACGCATCTTTCTTTATCCCTGCTGTTGTCAATTTTTGCTTCTCCGAAATGAAGCACCAATGCTTTTTAATCTTACCAAGCAGCCACAACTGACCAGAAGCCACGTGCAACATATTGTGTATGTACACTCTCCCAATTTTTAAAATCGGCATGTCCAGCATAGTTTTGCATGTATTATGAGAAGAATATTTCTTCCACTCTGAATAGTTGTGCATGAGTGTAGCTTTGTTGCATTTTTTGGTGATGCATGTTGTGTAATATATAGCTTGTATAGAAAACTTTTGAATCTATTAATTCCTGCTGTGTCTTTTGTGGAATCATGCACTGCCAACTCCAGTCTGTGATTGGCACACTGCCACACAATGACAGGGAAAAAAAAAAAATTGAATCATTTTTAGGCACCTCCACAAGATCCCAAAACCACTGTCACTCCATCACAAATTAGTGATACTAAATTCTCTCAGAGAAATTCTTCATTCTTGCCAAAGATTCAAGATATGACATCAGGGCAGTGAATATTGCATTGGATGTAACATCATCCAGTTCTATCAATTCAGTGATAAGTTTCTGGGTTCTAGTAGGTTTAATTCTTAGAGAACTATTCGAGCAAACACTATTAGTGTAGATTTTTATTCATCAATTATTAATGATATTTTACTTTTTGAGTCAACCATTTTGTTTAGTAGCAAATTTTTCATTCATTTCCAGTGTGGTGTACAATATTGGTATAAGCACTTGTTGAATGCAGAATGCTACCCATGTTAAAATAATTTAACTCTTGCAGATGTTCCAAGCTCAAAATCATTGAATTATTGATTCTTTTTTTGCTTCTTGTAAGCCGTGCAAAATATTTTAGCAATTACCTCTTGATAAGACATTGATTTTAAACAGTTTCCATTTTCTCTTTCTTAGCCGCTTCAGCTAATTTTAATGCAGCTTTTTGGCATGAGCTGTCTCTGTGATCAAAGGTTCTTTTTCTTAATCAGGTGAGCAGTTGCTTTTGATTTTAATCATAAAATGTTGTCACACAATTTGCTCACTCTTCTGCAGTTTTCATTCCCTTTAAAACTTTTCTTTACTCCAAAGCTTCCAACTTGAATGTTAACATTTCCATCCTTCGTGATGAAAAGCCAATAATTCTTCTTAAGGTTTGGAGGGCGGGGTAAGATCCACCAAACTGACCACTTACTTGGCTCTTGGTAGTGAAGTTCAGAGCCTGAATAATAAAATGAGATTTGGTGGGAACAAAGTTCTTTACACTGCATAGGTTTACTAGAACATAGTTTCTTTCAGAATAGAACATGAATGGAATGCATTCCATTTTTCAACAGTGCCAATTTTATTTGTGAGATCTTCATTGAACTCTGAACAAGTAGTTTGTAAGTTTTGAAGTACTTGCAACCAAATGAGACAAATCACCTTCATTATTATTATTTATTTATTTAGGCTCTATTTTTTGGAGCAGGTACCAAAAAGTAAGACAGATTTTTTTTTTAATTTCATGAAAATAGTTTTAAATTACACATAAAAATCACAGAATAGTTTTCCATTACACATAGAAATCATACAATAGTTTTTTAATTACACATAAAAATCAAAGTGAAGTAGTCTGTGCAAAAATGGTTTACTAGATACAAACCTTACTGCTAGATGCACAGATTATGTGTACTGCCATGATGGGAATGGTTTAAAAACAGATAAAGGGGTTCATAATGTTTTACTCCTGCTATATACTATGTTGTTGAAATGCTATTTTAGTTGACTTTTCTGTTACACGTGACTCCTGTTATCCCTCTTTCCTCGCATGTTATAGTTATTACATTACTTAAATACATGGATGTTTCTGTGTGTTACTCTTTTTGCGTTATTTAAATTTCTAATATTAATAACATGTTATAGTTATTACATTATTTTCATAAAATAATTATTCCGAACCTCAAATATTTTGTGTTAAAAAATTTGTTAGAGCTCTGTTCTGGTACATTCCACCAGAAAACTAACCTTGGTTTTACACCAGTTATATCACTGCTATGTCCCACCCCCCTCTGCTTTGCGGTAGGTGATGATAACTGTTGCCTGTAATAGTCATACTATGTTAACTAACCTGTTGTTGGCTTTCCCGCTGAACATGTTTTTGATGAACATAGGATTAAAAAATGAATATTATTTATACTATCAGAAATTTTTTTTTAGCGGCAAAACAAAGTAAAGTGCCAAAACGGGTGAAATGAGTTACTTAGAATTCGTAAAATGAGTGCATCCATCACCTCAGAGATTAACAAAATTTAGTCCTCTCTCCCCTCTGAAGAAGTTGTGTTCTGGTGTACTATATATCAGCTATCCAATACAAAGCTAGTTATTGAGTTAGTATCATCAAGGAAGTATTTGATCTTTAGAATGACTGAGCACATGGGCAGCTAGCATGCATTTTGTGTGTGCGTGCGCGTGTGTGTGTGTGTGCACACGTGATGATACAGTTCCTGTGTGTGTGCATTAAAGCAAAAACTTAAGCAGTTAGTAGCATACATGAGGAACCTGAGTACTTGGCATTGATAAGGCTCCAAAATTTACAAGACAAAGCAATGAAGCAATTCATATGGAAATGAAAGTTGTTAATAGTTAAGAGTGTCCATCCTATGAGATTAGAAAGATGAGAGATGCAGTTTAAATCAGGACTTACTCTTGACCTAACAGTAGGGAAATCTTAGTCCAACATTATCACAAAAGTGCCTGATTTAAAAAACAAGAGATGCAGGTTCAATTCCCACTCTCACGGTAATGGAATTTTCAAGATTTTTTTTAAGCGATGGCTACATGGAAAACAGTGAAAACATGGCACCTCTGTGTCTTCCATGTAATTGTGAAGAATTATTTCTTCAGGTGGATTTGTTTCCCATTGGCATAACCATGATGCATTGCAACTCAGAAACAGGCAAAATGCATGAATAGTGGAAACGTCTTTGCCCATTGCCAACAGACAGAAGTCATCGAAAAAGGGGATACTGTATGTTTTGTTATTATTATTTTTATTTTAGATTATTCCTGTACAAAAGAGTAATTGTCACATATACTGTACACTGAAGAGCAGTTGAATTAGAGACAGCTGGCGTTATGCAAATGTGGCGTTGTAGGCAGCCCTGTAAACGGAAACGACATGACGTATGCAGCATTTCGACAATATAAGGATATAAGGAGTAATGCGACGGGAATCAGTAAGAGTCTGACGCAGTATGGGTAAGACGAAGGATATAAGCACGTTTTATCGTAGGCAAATTGTCGGGGCCCGACGAATGGGTCACTACATCTCGGAAGTCGTGCAGGCACTGGGATCTTCACGAGCCACTGTGTCACGGGTGCACCGTGAGTACATCGAATCCGGTAAAACCATCCCTGCAAGGGCCAACTGCCGTGGACAACAGTGTGTGGATGAGCGGGGTCATCGTCGGCTAGCTCGCATTGTAACAGCGGATAGACGGGCCACAGTGCAAGAAATCACTCGGCAATGTAACGCTGCTGCACAAAAACGTGTAAGCAGCCACACCATCCAGAACCATCTCCTCGCTATGGGGTACAGAAGCCATCGTCCCACGAGGGTACCGTAGCTGATCGCACATTACAGGGTTCAAAGATTAGCATGGGCGCGGGAACATCGCCACTGGACCCTAGACATGTGGGAAAATGTTGCCTAGACTGATGAGTCGACATTCACATTGGAACATGCGGGTGGCTGGATAAGAGTACGGCGCAAACCACATGGAGCCATGGATCCTTCTTGTCAGCAGGGTACTCTTCAAGCTGGTGGGGGTGGCATTCTCGTCTGGGGACTGTTTACGTGGACTGAAATGGGACCCCTGGTACGTGTGACATCGTCCCTCACAGGTGAACGTTACCGGGATATCCTGGACGACCATTTGCTCCCGTTTGTGCGTCTTCAACATCCCACTGGGGACCTCATCCTGCAACAAGACAATGCACCGTGCCATCGCTCCTGAATTGTATCCGAATGGTTGGATGAACACTCCACTGACGTGACTTCGCTTCCTTGGCCAGCTAGGTCACCTGACCTCAATCCCATCGAGCACATCTGGGAGGCCATCGAGAGATATGTTCTAGGCTCTGACCCCTCCATCAAATCTTCGTGAACTGTGGGAGCTTGTTCAGGGGTCGTGGATCCGTATGGCTTCCCAATGCTTCCGGTGTCTTGTCGAGTCCATGCCGAGACGAATCGCCGCCGTCATCAGGGCGAAAGGTACCTGTCTACACGTTACTAGACAGGTATCTCCAATTCAATTGCTCTTCATTGTATATCTAAATGTTTTGCAATAATTGAGGAATATATCGAAATCTCCTGGTCAAGTTGTGAGAGACAGTTAAGGTGGAATGACAGGGAATGTTGTCCAAAAGATTCTACAGGGTGTCTACTAGTCATGAAAAAGTCATGAATTCAGAAAAATGTCATCAAAATCTTGAATTTTGCTTGGGGGTCATGAATTTCTTTTAGTTTTTAATAAGTGTTAATTTTCTGGTGACTTAGTAATTCTCCATGCACATTGACCTCATAACCAATGAACCATTCCATTATGACCACCCACAGCCTACAGAAATGAGCGCGCCTGGAGACCGAACAGTGGCGCAGGTGGAGTTCACAGAGCAGTAAATATTCAACCCGAGGACCGGCTTTCGTTTAGTAGAGTTTTCGGAGTCGGCATGGGAAAAGCTGCCGATTTACCGGATTTGGATAAAGGACAAATTATGGTGGCATGGCGCCTCGGAATTACGATCTTGGAAACGGCGCTTCTTGTGGGTTCATGTGCCGCTATAGTGAGTACGCATCAAAAGTGGTGCACAGATGGCCAAACGATGAACCGTTGTCCAGCCGTGTGTCGTCTGCAACTCATTGATGCCTGAAGGGAGCGGAGACTCGTGCATTGTTCACAGCGACCGCAGGGCCACAGTGCAACAAATCACCCACAGCTGCATCCGTGATGACAGCACAGAGTTCATCTCATGGACCTGTGTAGCCAAAGACCCAGCCAGGTCCCCATGCTCACTGCACGTCATCGCCAACAACGCATGAGATGGGTCCAAGATAATCCAGATTGGACCGTGGATGTTGAATGAAAATTCCTGGTGCATCCCGTAGACGTACAGGAATCGAATGAAAATTCCTGGTGCATCACGTAGACGTACAGGAATCGAGTGAAAATTCCTAATGCATCACGTAGACAGCTGAGCACGGATAGGCCGATCACCAACGGAGGCTATGGCACCTGTATGCACTGTTGCGAGGAAACAGGCCGGCAGCGCTGGATTATGCTGTGGTCGATGTTTTCTTGGGACCCTTTTGGCCCCATTATCCCAGTAGCACAATCTGTGACAGCTGTCAGGTATCTGAACATCGACGAAGTTCACCCATTCATGGCAACTGTGTTCCCTGCTGGTGATGGCCATTACGAACAGGATAATGCGCCATGCCACACTACCAGAATTGTCAAGGAGTGGTTCGAGGAACATGCTGGTGACTTTCTGTTAATGACAAAAAATTTTTGCATATTTAGTCTGAGCATGTATGCTTCCCCAAACTCGGGAAACTACGCAGATTTGTCCTCAAATCAGTGTTCCAATATCTAGTCAACTAATTAAATCCGCTGCTCATTAGTAGTGTTGATCACAATCGGAAAAACAAAGGATCTCTTAGAGTTCAATAAAGGGCTTATTGTGGGTACCCGTCTGGCTGGAGCGACGACTTTGGAAACAGCAGAGCTGCCTGGTATCTTAAAACGTGAGCTATCTCTAGTCTAATCAGTAGAAAAATCACCCACACAGCTTGTCTTAAGAGGCGTAACTGGCGCATCGACAATCTGTCAGGTACGAGATCTTCGTCAAGTGAAAAGGATTGGACTGAGAAATGGGACTTCCTGTGTCTAGCAACTGACGGAAGCATTCATTGAAGGCTGTTCCCTCCCATATCTCATCAAATTATGCAAAAGGAATTGAAGAGGATAAATATTTGCAGTCGCATGCTATATGGAAACCACTGATTTCTACGAAGAACCAGAAAGTTTGTCAACGGTGGTGTCACGAACACCGTGAATAGACACTGGAGAAAAGTCATGTAGTCAGACGAGTCACGGTACAACTTGTTCTGTACCGTCGGTAAGCAGAGATTTTGGCTGGAGCCCATGGAGCAATGGACCCAGCAGGTTCCCTACCTTCTAGCAAAATTAGAGTATGGAATGGGTACTCTAATTTTGCTAGAAGGACGGGTGTATTCCAAAGATTGTATGAACGTTATTTCCGATCAAGCCCATTCTGCAATGTTGTCTTTTTATCCAGCAAATGACGACTGTTTTATGGACCCAATTCTACTGTACATCGCGCAAGATGTGTTCGGTAGTGGTTCAGCGAGCATGATAGCGACTTCCACCGTCTTCCCTCGCCACCACAAGCCCGGATCTGAACCCCTTGAGAACGTATGGGACATGTTAAAAAAACAGATGCGGTTGCCAAGTCCTCTTCCATCAAATCCGAGCTAGTTAAAGGACTGTCTAGAGAATGCCTGATATGCTGTAGAAGTACATTCACTCCAACACCTTGTGGAATCTATGCCAAACCGCATATGTGCTGTAATTCGGGGTAAAGGAGGTCCAACCTGGTACTGAATAAAAGTTTCTAATTCCGTGTTCAATACGTCCAGAAAGGCCTTCTGACCCTAACGACTGGTAAATAAGTTTCTTCCAGATGTGTAACATTGTAAAATCTACTTATATTTAATAGTTGGGGATGCATTTATATACAAAAAGTTATGACAATTTATATCTCCAAGTATAAAAGCGCAATTTTTATATATGGCACCCTCAAGTGTGTATGGAAGTTTTACTGTGTGCAGTGTTGTGGTGGCCACTTTTTCTCTAAATTAAAAAATGTTGCCTCGAAAATAAATATCAAGGATCAATCGTTTGAAAGAAGATTTCTTTGAGATCAACAGCAATCGTTTGAAAGAAGATTTCTTTGAGATTCCATGGTTTCTCGTTTCCCAAAAACAAGTTATGAGGGATTAAACACTTTCAAGATGTAATGATGAACTGCTTTCGAAAACTCTTGTGACGTGCCTGCACCGCAGGACGCACATGAAATAAAAGCCGATAGCAGCAAGAGCATGCGTCCGCGTAGCTCAGTTGGGAGAGCGACTTATTCCGGAATGAGGGTACCCGGGTTCGATGCCCGGCGTGGACAAAAATGACGAGGGAAATTTACTTCAGTATACTCTGTTTCATCCAAATGAGCCAAGCTTCAAATTCCTTTTTTCATGTGACCCTCACTTGATACCTGTTCTCGAAATTAAATGTAGGCATCTGTTACTTCTAGCTTGCCCCATCTACCTGGAATAACTGGCTGGGGTGGGTAACTTCTGAGGCCATAACAAGCTGTCGCTCCGCAGGACATCGGGGAAAGAAGTTTAGAATTTCTTCAGGGAAGGGTCACGGGCTCAAAATACACTTTAACACAGAATTCCCGTGGTGACGTCTGTATTCAAAGCTGCGGGAGAGGGAGCTGATCTGGAGCATTTTGCCCCAGGTTGGCTCTGGGGGTTAACTCTGTTGTAGTGTCTGATGAAAGTTTCAACGGAAATTTGTGTTTCCCACAAGTTTAACCTGATTTGTGTTCAACGGTAAGGAAATGTCCATGAGAGACGGCTCCTTCTTCTCCAGTCAATTGCCAATTTTTTTTTTTTTTTTTTTTGGTTTTCCCCAGGCATCTTCGTTTCTCCGTTTCTGTTGTTCGCAAGTACGAGATTGCTCATGTATTTTAAATTTATAGACGTGTTAAAAAGAAAAAAATGGTAATCTGTGATGTCACCAAGTAAATGTGTTTAAATTTATAGATTATGTCACAAAGTATACATATGTAAAAAATAAGATTTCATCCCATATCAAATGGACCCTATTTAAGTACAATTAATATCTAGAGCCGGAGTTCCACTTATACACGAGGAACCCCTGGGCCCATCGCGTTGGAATTCATGCTTTTCTTATCTGTAGGAAAAGATGAAAATATCTAAATTATACACTGCTTTTCATTGTACTTTTTATTCAGCACTATGAGCATGTTGAAACACTTTTTATAACAGAAGATGTTGCTCCTACAAAAGAAAGTGTTTGTGCTGTTAAAGCGGCTTTAATAATACTTCGCGAAGAGGAAAGGCACAAATCAGGTATTCTGAAATACAGCAATTACGTGTAGCACTTACACGAACCTAATATTAGAATTTAAGGAAGACCCTTTTCCTAGAGACAGTTCAAGACACAAAGGTCTTGGCTACACCACCCAGTCCCATTTGATCTGTTCGGTCTTGGTAAGCGTATAGCAAATTTTAAAATTCGCAGCATGACGCAAGTAACCTAAAATAAAGCGAAGTGCTTTCCGTTTCTGCTTAGTGGTTTGAGTGACAGGGCAAAATTTCCATCAGATGAGATAAATCATCCTAATATATCCTTCCTCCTCGAGAAACGTTGCCTTCGGAACCTTATCATCCTTCCAAGACAGGATGACCAGACGTCCGGCTTTTGGAGGACATGTCCTCCTGTCCTCCAGGCATTAAGGGAAATAGCCCAAACGTCTGGCCTTTTCAATAAGGAATAATTCAAATCCATTTTGATCAAATTCTTCTATTGTAATAATATATCCTATGCGCCATTGCTAAAATGTATTAATTAATTTCTGGATTTTTGCTCATGCAGTCCCTCCTCTCCCTGTCAGTTGATTCCTGCAATCCTGCTGCATTGCGTCACTTGTGAGTCAACAGCACAGAGAAAACCCACCAACGCGCGTTTGTTTGTCGGCCGTTCACCGCATGTGGACGGTGCCGTACAGGGGCAGATCCAGAAGTTTACTCTAGAGGAACTCTTTACACGTTGCTCTTGAGTAGCTGAGGACACTTATGAACTTTGAAGTATATTAAGTCTAATGGATAACAAATTATATGTTCAAAATTAAGAGAATTTGCACACTTTGTAGAATTTCTGAGAAACTAATGGACCCATTTTAATGAAATTTGGTATGGATACACAGTTAAGAGAAAAAATTATACCATACAACAGTCGTGGTACGCACTCGTGATCATCAGTAAGGTTCATCAGCGCAGAAATGTCCAAAATCCACGTTTCAAGATCGAACATAAAATGACTCTAATATGGGGTATGGTCCCCTCTCACCGTCATACAGCTCTCACAGCGCGAAGTCGTACTGGAAACGAGGCAGTTGATGAGCCCCTGTGGCAGTCGGTCCCACTCCTGCAGCAACGCAGTTTTCAGCCCCTGGATGGTTCTCGGAGGGGGATGGCAAGCTGCAATTGCCCTCCCAAGAGCGTCCCAGACATGTTCGATAGGGTTTAGGTCTGGCGATCTGGCTGGCCAATCCATCCGGCGAATATCCTCACTTTCAAGATAATCGTCGACCAGGTGAGCCCTATGTGGACGAGCGTTGTCGTCCATAAAAAGGAACCGAGGGCCAACTGCGCCCCTGAAAAGTTGAACATAGGGCTGTAAGATCTCATCTCTATACCTCTCAGCAGTCAGGAGCCCCTGTCAAACACATGGAGAGGTGTGCGGCAGTCCAACATGATGTCTTCCCAGACCATGACACCTCCGCTGCCATAGCGGTCCCTTTCTCAGATGTCGGAGGAAAAATATTGGGTCCCAGGTTCTCTCCAGATGAAGGTACGTCGAGAATCAGTGTCCAGGCTGAATCACGACTCGTCTGTGAAGAGAACGTTACCCCACTGAAGTCTGGTCCAAGGCTGATGTTGTCTGCACCATGCTAAACGCCCTCTCTTGGTGCTGAAGTGAGCGGGACGAAAACAGCTGGTCTTCTGGCAAAAGACCTCTCTCATGAAGCCTCCGGGAAACAGTAACCGTTGAAACTCGGGTTCCAGTGGCGGCATGCAGCTCACGAGATAGCTGTGCAGCTGTAGCAGTCCTGTGTCGCCTCGCTGAAAGTGCCAAATAACGATCTTCATTGGCCGTCGTGGCTCTTGGACGACCTTGCCCAGGTCTTCTCGATATGGATCCGGTGTCCTTAAACTGTTTCCACAAATAGCAGACGACACTGGGCGTTACATTGAGCTTTGTAGCAACTTGCACCTGCTATTGCCATGCCTCCAATCTACCGACGATTCTCCACCTCATTCCGTCATCAATACGTTCGTGGCAACTCATTTTACCTGATTGCTTATGAAATTGAACCAACTCCTGCAAGAAACACAACGAATGTTGCCGAGGAGTACGAGCGAACTAACCGCGGAAAAAGCCACGTGTGCTTTTCATGCCCTCCGCTGTCACAGCTCCGCCCACACGCACGTGTACGCTTACGTATTCGATACTGCAGCTTTGCATTCTTATTCGGCGGCATAATTTGTACCTTTGGTTCCATATTTTTTGTGAAAATCGACAAAATGTGCAAATTCTCTTAATTTTGAACACCAGTGTATATGTTACTGACATTTATTTTATAAAAAAATTATATAATTAAAAATGTATAAGCTATCGTTGTAAAAGTTATTTATGGGAATGATTTAGAGACATATGTTCAAACACATCTGTATATCATCATCATCATCATTGTCAACCATTATCAATCCACTGCTGGACGAAGGTCTCCCCAAGTTTCCTCCACAAAGGTCTGTCTTGTGCCAGTCTCCTCCATGTCACCCCTGCATACTTTCGAATTTCATCCACCCATCTCCCATGTGGTCTTCTTCTGGGTCTTTTCCTGTCCCTTGGAATCCAATCTAAAATTTCGGCTGTCCATCGATGATCTGTCCTTCTGGCAGTATGTCCAGCCCATTGCCATTTCAGGGATTTAACTCTGATCATGATGTCTTCCACTCTTGTCATTTTTCGGATCCACGAGTTCCTCTTCTTATCTCTCCTGGTTACACCAAGTATGCACCTCTCCATGCTACTTTGAGTTGTCTGCAGCCTTTGTATGTCTCTTTTAGTTAAGGTCCACGTCTCTGCACCATACGTAAGCACTGGAAGGATGCATTGATCAAACACTTTTCTTTTAAGACATAATGGCATATTGCTCTTGAAAATTATGCTGTTTCTTCCAAAAGCTCTCCAGGCAAGTTTTGTACGCCGATTAATTTCTTCATCAATGTGACCCTCACTTGATATCTGCTGTCCAAGAAAAACGTACGTGTCTGTTATCTTCAGCTTTTCTCCATCAATCGATAAATCTTCATTTCTTGTAAAAGCATTGAACATCACTTTTGTCTTCTGAAAGTTCATTTTTAATCCCACTTCTTTACTCTTGTCAGCAAGATCCTGGATCATACTCTGCAGCTCTGATGGGGTAGTTGCAAAAATGACTACGTCATCAGCAAAACGAAGGTGGGTTAGATAATCTCCATTAATCTTTATACCCTTGTTTTCCCAGCTCAGCGACTGAAAAACGCCCTCCAATGTGGCATTAAAGAGCTTCGGAGATATGGTGTCACCTTGTCTCACTCCCTTTCCAATTTTTACGTGTGTTGTATTTTCAAACAGCCTAATCTTTGCACTTGCATTTTCATAGATGTTATTAATAATATTAATGTATGCATCTTCAATACCGCAGGTTTTCAGAGCCATTGTAACTGCTGATGGTTTCACCGAATCAAAGGCTTTTTCATAATCGATAAAAGCCATGCACAATGGAAGTTCATATTCCCTCGCTCTTTCAATTAGTTCTCTCAGCACGTGGATATGATCTATTGTGCTGTAGCCACTCCTGAATCCAGCTTGTTCTCTCGGTTGAGCCATGTCCAGTGTTACCTTCAAGCGGTGTGAAAGAACTTTAGTGAAGATTTTATAAACTACTGATAGGAGGCTGATAGGTCTGTAGTTCCCGAGATCCTCAATGTCACCTTTCTTATGTAGCAGGATCATTGTAGCGGTGTTCCAATCCTCAGGAATCTTTCCTTCATTAAGGCATCGAGTGAAAATTTGGGCGAGTACTGTTTCGATTTCTCCACTTGCTTCTTGTATGATGTCTACAGTAATTCCATCTTCTCCTGGAGCTTTTCCCCGCTTCATGTTCTTGATTGCATGTGCAACTTCTGCTGGAAGGACTGGAGGAACTCTGGTACTGGTATCTTTCATGATGTCTGGAGTGCATGTATCATCCCTTTCATATAATTTGGAGTAGAAATCTTTTACTCTTGTCAAAATTTCGCCTCTATTTCTTGTTACAGAACCATCTTCTTTTCTCAGTGCCATAATCTGTTTTCTTCCCTTACTGAGATGTCCCTTTGCTATCTTTAGGCTTTGGTTGTTTTCAATTGTTTTCCTCACTAGTTCACAGTTGAATTTTCTTACGTCTCCAGTGATACTTTTTCTTACTGTCTTGCATAGCTCTATATATTCCACTTTGGAAGTCACATCTTCTTTAGTTGTCCTCATCTCTCTTCTTTTTTGCATCAACATTTTCGTTTTTCCTGATAATTTATTTACATGCACCTTGTTCTTAGACCCAGCTAATTTTGTTGCTGTTTCCATAAGAGCTTTGGTTACTTTTCTGTTAACTTCAGAGATGTCCACTTCTTCCGATGTTAGGCCTTCTAAAGCAGAGAACCTGTTCTTCAGTTCCAACTTGAAGGTATTATGGTGTTTTTTAAGGTTGGTTATGTCAATAGATTTTGTTTGTCTTATGAGCTTGCCACGTTCAAGTTTAGTGTTGAGGTGCATCTTACATCTCACCAATCTATGGTCACTACCTGTGTTGAACTTGTTTAGCACACTGCAGTCTTCTATGACGAATTTTTTGTTACACATAATAAAATCAATTTCACTTGTCGTCCCATTTGGATGTCTCCATGTCCATTTCCTGTGTGGCTTTTTCTTGAAGAAGGAGTTCAAGATGAAAAACCCTTCTGCCTCTGCAAACTCAACGAGAGTATTTCCACGCTGATTTCTGTTGCCGTGACCGAATTTACCTACTGAAGTTTCATTCTGTTGCCGTTGCCCTATTTTTGCATTGAAATCTCCCATAATTATTTTCAAGTGCTGCTTACCTTTATTATTTAGATGACAAATTTCCTCATAAAATTCTTCAATTTCTTCTTCAGGATGACTTGTGGTGGGTGCATAAGTTTGAATAATCTGAGCCTGGTATCTTTTCGAGAGTTGGATAACAAGTCGTGCAGCTCTGTCAGAGGAACTTTCAACTTCTACAACTTTATCCTTCAGTTTCTTGTTTATTATAAATCCAACACCACTAGTTCTGCCAGTATCTGTCCCACGATAGTAGAAGAGATGTCCACTTTTCAGTTCGATGAGATCTTCTCCTTTTCTCCTTACCTCACTTAGCCCCACGATGTCCCACTTGATCCTTTGTAGTTCCTCTTCCAATTCAAGAAGCCTTGAATCAGAAGATAGGGAGCGTCCATTGTACGTAGCCAAGGTCAGCATCAGATGGCAGCCTAGTCCGGTCCTCCGGGGATTCTTAGCACCCTCTGCCTTCATGTCGCACTGGCCGCTGCCTTGGCCAGGTACATTCCAGCTGCCGGAGACTGAGGGCCAAGATTTAAGTTGTGGAATCATTTTGGAGGGGTTTGGCCATAACTCACCACGCTGGCCAAGCGGGTTGGTGAGTGTGGGATAGAATTTCCTCTAATCCCGATGGTATAGTTATACCGCTATTGGCGGTCGTCAGAGCCCCTTTAGTGGGAACAGGATGCACCACGAGAAGGCGGGGTTGACATTTGTCAAGGAGAGGCTGTGATGTTACGCATCACCTGACCTTACATCTGTATATATATTCATCATATTCAAATAAGAAATTCTGTGGCAAGTCCAATGTGCAAATATCACAAAAATACATGAAACACTTCTCTATGATGCGACAAAGTACTTAATCTCGGAAAAATCCAGTTGAACTAAGTACTTTGTCGCATCAAAAAGATCTAAGTACTTCGCATCTAAGTACTTTGTCGCATCATAGAGAACTGTTTCATGTATTTTTGTGATATTTGCACATTGGACTTGCCACAGAATTTCTTATTTGAATATGATGAATATATGTACAGATGTGTTTGAACATATGTCTCTAAATCATTCGCATAAATAACTTTTACAGCGATAGCTCATACATTTTTAATTATGTAAAATTTTTATAAAATAAATGTCAGTAACATATATGTTAGTTGTCATCCCTTAGACTTAATATACTTCAATGTTCATAAGTGTCCTCAGCTACTCAAGAGCAACGTATAAAGAGTTTTCATACAAGCATACATTTTTTTTAAGGCGTATGATATTATTATATATTTCTACAGCACGTTTCAATTAAATGATACTAGCATTGTTGATATCGAAATTAGCACTCTAGGGGAGGGGAGCCATTATGAAAGGATTTTTTAGATATAACTTTAGTATATACAGTATATACAAGGTGTTCGTAAACTGTTTTGACAAAAGAAGAGGGGTGATAGTACCCATCAAGACGAACAATATTTACAATGGAATCTAGGGTCGCATTCCACTCTGAGTGTCAGAAAAGAGTAAAGTTAGATGTCCAAGTTGAACTTTCAACAGTGCAAAGAAAGAGAATTAACGACATCATAAGTTGCACAATCCCATTTATGGAGATCAGGGACAGACTCAAAGTAGATGCTGAAAGTGGCGGCCACGGGTGCCGTTGCACAATTCACACCGGCGAATGAAAGACTGGCGCACCCTCTCGAAGACTCCTGGTGTTGTGTTTATCCTGTCCGCTGCAACAACGATTCTCGCGACGAGATCTTTCACGGAATCCACAGGCGTCTCGTACACCAATGATTTCATGTGCCCCCAGAAGAAGAAGAAGTCCAGTGGGTTTAAGTTCGGTGAGCGTGGAGGCCATGCCACAGGTCCGCCACGTCCAATCCATCGTGCGGGATATGTGGCATTCAGGAAGTGTCTACTGCCCCTTGATAAGCCAATCAGCTGCAACTGTCGATGCTGCGTCTTTTCTCTGGCAATTTGCATACGGTAAATGCTTGACGGTGATGTTCTGGCGATGTGCTACTTCTCCGGCACGAAATAAATGACGTCTGCGGTGACGACTTGTGCTTGATGGACGTATTTTGAAGTTACTCTTTTCTGACACTCAGAGTGGAATGCGACCCTAGGTTCCTTTGTAAATATTGTTCGTCTTGATGGGTACTCTCACCCCTCTTCTTTTGTCAAAACAGTTTACGAACACCCTGTATATCTCATCATCATTGCCAACCACTATCAGTTCACTGCTGGATGAAGGTCTCCCCAAGTTTCTTCCACAACGATCTGTCTTGTGCCAGTCTCCATGTTACTCCCGCATACTTTCGAATTTCATCCACCCATCTCCCATGTGATCTTATATATATATATATATCATCATCATCATCATTGTCAACCATTACAATCCACTGCTGGACGAAGGTCTCCCCAAGTTTCCTCCACAACGGTCTGTCTTGTGCCAGTCTCCTCCATGTCACCCCTGCATACTTTCGAATTTCATCCACCCATCTCCCATGTGGTCTTCTTCTGGGTCTTTTCCTGTCCCTTGGAATCCAATCTAAAATTTCGGCTGTCCATCGATGATCTGTCCTTCTGGCAGTATGTCCAGCCCATTGCCATTTCAGGGATTTAACTCTGATCATGATGTCTTCCACTCTTGTCATTTTTATGATCCACGAGTTCCTCTTCTTATCTCTCCTGGTTACACCAAGCATGCACCTGCCCATGCTTCTTTCAGTTGTCTGCAGCCTTTGTATGTCTCTTTTAGTTAAGGTCCACGTCTCTGCACCATACGTAAGCACTGGAAGGATGCATTGATCAAACACTTTTCTTTTAAGACATAATGGCATATTGCTCTTGAAAATTATGCTGTTTCTTCCAAAAGCTCTCCAGGCAAGATTTGTACGCCGATTAATTTCTTCATCAATGTGACCCTCACTTGATATCTGCTGTCCAAGATAAACGTACGTGTCTGTTATCTCCAGCTTTTCTCCATCAATCGATAAATCTTCATTTCTTGTAAAAGCATTGAACATCACTTTTGTCTTCTGAAAGTTCATTTTTAATCCCACTTCTTTACTCTTGTCAGCAAGTTCCTGGATCATACTCTGCAGATCTGATGGGGTAGTTGCAAAAATGACTACGTCATCAGCAAAACGAAGGTGGGTTAGGTAATCTCCATTAATCTTTATCCCCTTGTTTTCCCAGCTCAGCGACTGAAAAACACCCTCCAATGTGGCATTAAAGAGCTTCGGAGATATGGTGTCACCTTGTCTCACTCCCTTTCCAATTTTTACGTGTGTTGTATTTTCAAACAGCCGAATCTTTGCACTTGCATTTTCATAGATGTTATTAATAATATTAATGTATGCATCTTCAATACCGCAGGTTTTCAGAGCCATTGTAACTGCTGATGGTTTCACCGAATCAAAGACTTTTTCATAATCGATAAAAGCCATGCACAATGGAAGTTCATATTCCCTCGCTCTTTCAATTAGTTCTCTCAGTACGTGGATATGATCTATAGTGCTGTAGCCACTCCTGAATCCAGCTTGTTCTCTCGGTTGAGCCATGTCCAGTGTTACCTTCAAGCGGTGTGAAAGAACTTTAGTGAAGATTTTATAAACTACTGATAGGAGGCTGATAGGTCTGTAGTTCCCGAGATCCTCAATGTCACCTTTCTTATGTAGCAGGATCATTGTAGCGGTGTTCCAATCCTCAGGAATCTTTCCTTCATTAAGGCATCGAGTGAAAATTTGGGCGAGTACTGTTTCGATTTCTCCACTTGCTTCTTGTATGATGTCTACAGTAATTCCATCTTCTCCTGGAGCTTTTCCCCGCTTCATGTTCTTGATTGCATGTGAAACTTCTGCTGGAAGGACTGGAGGAACTCTGGTACTGGTATCTTTCATGATGTCTGGAGTGCATGTATCATCCCTTTCATATAATTTGGAGTAGAAATCTTTTACTCTTGTCAAAATTTCGCCTCTATTTCTTGTTACAGAACCATCTTCTTTTCTCAGTGCCATAATCTGTTTTCTTCCCTTACTGAGATGTCCCTTTGCTATCTTTAGGCTTTGGTTGTTTTCAATTGTTTTCCTCACTAGTTCACAGTTGAATTTTCTTACGTCTCCAGTGATACTTTTTCTTACTGTCTTGCATAGCTCTATATATTCCACTTTGGAAGTCACATCTTCTTTAGTTGTCCTCATCTCTCTTCTTTTTTGCATCAACATTTTCGTTTTTCCTGATAATTTATTTACATGCACCTTGTTCTTAGACCCAGCTAATTTTGTTGCTGTTTCCATAAGAGCTTTGGTTACTTTTCTGTTAACTTCAGAGATGTCCACTTCTTCCGATGTTAGGCCTTCTAAAGCAGAGAACCTGTTCTTCAGTTCCAACTTGAAGGTATTATGGTGTTTTTTAAGGTTGGTTATGTCAATAGATTTTGTTTGTCTTATGAGCTTGCCACGTTCAAGTTTAGTGTTGAGGTGCATCTTACATCTCACCAATCTATGGTCACTACCTGTGTTGAACTTGTTTAGCACACTGCAGTCTTCTATGACGAATTTTTTGTTACACATAATAAAATCAATTTCACTTGTCGTCCCATTTGGATGTCTCCATGTCCATTTCCTGTGTGGCTTTTTCTTGAAGAAGGAGTTCAAGATGAAAAACCCTTCTGCCTCTGCAAACTCAACGAGAGTATTTCCACGCTGATTTCTGTTGCCGTGACCGAATTTACCTACTGAAGTTTCATTCTGTTGCCGTTGCCCTATTTTTGCATTGAAATCTCCCATAATTATTTTCAAGTGCTGCTTACCTTTATTATTTAGATGACAAATTTCCTCATAAAATTCTTCAATTTCTTCTTCAGGATGACTTGTGGTGGGTGCATAAGTTTGAATAATCTGAGCCTGGTATCTTTTCGAGAGTTGGATAACAAGTCGTGCAGCTCTGTCAGAGGAACTTTCAACTTCTACAACTTTATCCTTCAGTTTCTTGTTTATTATAAATCCAACACCACTAGTTCTGCCAGTATCTGTCCCACGATAGTAGAAGAGATGTCCACTTTTCAGTTCGATGAGATCTTCTCCTTTTCTCCTTACCTCACTTAGCCCCACGATGTCCCACTTGATCCTTTGTAGTTCCTCTTCCAATTCAAGAAGCCTTGAATCAGAAGATAGGGAGCGTCCATTGTACGTAGCCAAGGTCAGCATCAGATGGCAGCCTAGTCCGGTCCTCCGGGGATTCTTAGCACCCTCTGCCTTCATGTCGCACTGGCCGCTGCCTTGGCCAGGTACATTCCAGCTGCCGGAGACTGAGGGCCAAGATTTAAGTTGTGGAATCATTTTGGAGGGTTTGGCCATAACTCACCACGCTGGCCAAGCGGGTTGGTGAGTGTGGGATAGAATTTCCTCTAATCCCGATGGTATAGTTATACCGCTATTGGCGGTCGTCAGAGCCCCTTTAGTGGGAACAGGATGCACCACGAGAAGGCGGGGTTGACATTTGTCAAGGAGAGGCTGTGATGTTACGCATCACCTGACCTTACATCTGTATATATATTCATCATATTCAAATAAGAAATTCTGTGGCAAGTCCAATGTGCAAATATCACAAAAATACATGAAACACTTCTCTATGATGCGACAAAGTACTTAATCTCGGAAAAATCCAGTTGAACTAAGTACTTTGTCGCATCAAAAGATCTAAGTACTTCGCATCTAAGTACTTTGTCGCATCATAGAGAACTGTTTCATGTATTTTTGTGATATTTGCACATTGGACTTGCCACAGAATTTCTTATTTGAATATGATGAATATATGTACAGATGTGTTTGAACATATGTCTCTAAATCATTCGCATAAATAACTTTTACAGCGATAGCTCATACATTTTTAATTATGTAAAATTTTTATAAAATAAATGTCAGTAACATATATGTTAGTTGTCATCCCTTAGACTTAATATACTTCAATGTTCATAAGTGTCCTCAGCTACTCAAGAGCAACGTATAAAGAGTTTTCATACAAGCATACATTTTTTTTAAGGCGTATGATATTATTATATATTTCTACAGCACGTTTCAATTAAATGATACTAGCATTGTTGATATCGAAATTAGCACTCTAGGGGAGGGGGAGCCATTATGAAAGGATTTTTTAGATATAACTTTAGTATATACAGTATATACAAGGTGTTCGTAAACTGTTTTGACAAAAGAAGAGGGGTGATAGTACCCATCAAGACGAACAATATTTACAATGGAATCTAGGGTCGCATTCCACTCTGAGTGTCAGAAAAGAGTAAAGTTAGATGTCCAAGTTGAACTTTCAACAGTGCAAAGAAAGAGAATTAACGACATCATAAGTTGCACAATCCCATTTATGGAGATCAGGGACAGACTCAAAGTAGATGCTGAAAGTGGCGGCCACGGGTGCCGTTGCACAATTCACACCGGCGAATGAAAGACTGGCGCACCCTCTCGAAGACTCCTGGTGTTGTGTTTATCCTGTCCGCTGCAACAACGATTCTCGCGACGAGATCTTTCACGGAATCCACAGGCGTCTCGTACACCAATGATTTCATGTGCCCCCAGAAGAAGAAGAAGTCCAGTGGGTTTAAGTTCGGTGAGCGTGGAGGCCATGCCACAGGTCCGCCACGTCCAATCCATCGTGCGGGATATGTGGCATTCAGGAAGTGTCTACTGCCCCTTGATAAGCCAATCAGCTGCAACTGTCGATGCTGCGTCTTTTCTCTGGCAATTTGCATACGGTAAATGCTTGACGGTGATGTTCTGGCGATGTGCTACTTCTCCGGCACGAAATAAATGACGTCTGCGGTGACGACTTGTGCTTGATGGACGTATTTTGAAGTTACTCTTTTCTGACACTCAGAGTGGAATGCGACCCTAGGTTCCTTTGTAAATATTGTTCGTCTTGATGGGTACTCTCACCCCTCTTCTTTTGTCAAAACAGTTTACGAACACCCTGTATATCTCATCATCATTGCCAACCACTATCAGTTCACTGCTGGATGAAGGTCTCCCCAAGTTTCTTCCACAACGATCTGTCTTGTGCCAGTCTCCATGTTACTCCCGCATACTTTCGAATTTCATCCACCCATCTCCCATGTGATCTTATATATATATATATCATCATCATCATCATTGTCAACCATTATCAATCCACTGCTGGACGAAGGTCTCCCCAAGTTTCCTCCACAACGGTCTGTCTTGTGCCAGTCTCCTCCATGTCACCCCTGCATACTTTCGAATTTCATCCACCCATCTCCCATGTGGTCTTCTTCTGGGTCTTTTCCTGTCCCTTGGAATCCAATCTAAAATTTCGGCTGTCCATCGATGATCTGTCCTTCTGGCAGTATGTCCAGCCCATTGCCATTTCAGGGATTTAACTCTGATCATGATGTCTTCCACTCTTGTCATTTTTATGATCCACGAGTTCCTCTTCTTATCTCTCCTGGTTACACCAAGCATGCACCTGCCCATGCTTCTTTCAGTTGTCTGCAGCCTTTGTATGTCTCTTTTAGTTAAGGTCCACGTCTCTGCACCATACGTAAGCACTGGAAGGATGCATTGATCAAACACTTTTTCTTTTAAGACATAATGGCATATTGCTCTTGAAAATTATGCTGTTTCTTCCAAAAGCTCTCCAGGCAAGATTTGTACGCCGATTAATTTCTTCATCAATGTGACCCTCACTTGATATCTGCTGTCCAAGATAAACGTACGTGTCTGTTATCTCCAGCTTTTCTCCATCAATCGATAAATCTTCATTTCTTGTAAAAGCATTGAACATCACTTTTGTCTTCTGAAAGTTCATTTTTAATCCCACTTCTTTACTCTTGTCAGCAAGTTCCTGGATCATACTCTGCAGATCTGATGGGGTAGTTGCAAAAATGACTACGTCATCAGCAAAACGAAGGTGGGTTAGGTAATCTCCATTAATCTTTATCCCCTTGTTTTCCCAGCTCAGCGACTGAAAAACACCCTCCAATGTGGCATTAAAGAGCTTCGGAGATATGGTGTCACCTTGTCTCACTCCCTTTCCAATTTTTACGTGTGTTGTATTTTCAAACAGCCGAATCTTTGCACTTGCATTTTTCATAGATGTTATTAATAATATTAATGTATGCATCTTCAATACCGCAGGTTTTCAGAGCCATTGTAACTGCTGATGGTTTCACCGAATCAAAGACTTTTTCATAATCGATAAAAGCCATGCACAATGGAAGTTCATATTCCCTCGCTCTTTCAATTAGTTCTCTCAGTACGTGGATATGATCTATAGTGCTGTAGCCACTCCTGAATCCAGCTTGTTCTCTCGGTTGAGCCATGTCCAGTGTTACCTTCAAGCGGTGTGAAAGAACTTTAGTGAAGATTTTATAAACTACTGATAGGAGGCTGATAGGTCTGTAGTTTCCGAGATCCTCAATGTCACCTTTCTTATGTAGCAGGATCATTGTAGCGGTGTTCCAATCCTCAGGAATCTTTCCTTCATTAAGGCATCGAGTGAAAATTTGGGCGAGTACTGTTTCGATTTCTCCACTTGCTTCTTGTATGATGTCTACAGTAATTCCATCTTCTCCTGGAGCTTTTCCCCGCTTCATGTTCTTGATTGCATGTGCAACTTCTGCTGGAAGGACTGGAGGAACTCTGGTACTGGTATCTTTCATGATGTCTGGAGTGCATGTATCATCCCTTTCATATAATTTGGAGTAGAAATCTTTTACTCTTGTCAAAATTTCGCCTCTATTTCTTGTTACAGAACCATCTTCTTTTCTCAGTGCCATAATCTGTTTTCTTCCCTTACTGAGATGTCCCTTTGCTATCTTTAGGCTTTGGTTGTTTTCAATTGTTTTCCTCACTAGTTCACAGTTGAATTTTCTTACGTCTTCAGTGATACTTTTTCTTACTGTCTTGCATAGCTCTATATATTCCACTTTGGAAGTCACATCTTCTTTAGTTGTCCTCATCTCTCTTCTTTTTTGCATCAACATTTTCGTTTTTCCTGATAATTTATTTACATGCACCTTGTTCTTAGACCCAGCTAATTTTGTTGCTGTTTCCATAAGAGCTTTGGTTACTTTTCTGTTAACTTCAGAGATGTCCACTTCTTCCGATGTTAGGCCTTCTAAAGCAGAGAACCTGTTCTTCAGTTCCAACTTGAAGGTATTATGGTGTTTTTTAAGGTTGGTTATGTCAATAGATTTTGTTTGTCTTATGAGCTTGCCACGTTCAAGTTTAGTGTTGAGGTGCATCTTACATCTCACCAATCTATGGTCACTACCTGTGTTGAACTTGTTTAGCACACTGCAGTCTTCTATGACGAATTTTTTGTTACACATAATAAAATCAATTTCACTTGTCGTCCCATTTGGATGTCTCCATGTCCATTTCCTGTGTGGCTTTTTCTTGAAGAAGGAGTTCAAGATGAAAAACCCTTCTGCCTCTGCAAACTCAACGAGAGTATTTCCACGCTGATTTCTGTTGCCGTGACCGAATTTACCTACTGAAGTTTCATTCTGTTGCCGTTGCCCTATTTTTGCATTGAAATCTCCCATAATTATTTTCAAGTGCTGCTTACCTTTATTATTTAGATGACAAATTTCCTCATAAAATTCTTCAATTTCTTCTTCAGGATGACTTGTGGTGGGTGCATAAGTTTGAATAATCTGAGCCTGGTATCTTTTCGAGAGTTGGATAACAAGTCGTGCAGCTCTGTCAGAGGAACTTTCAACTTCTACAACTTTATCCTTCAGTTTCTTGTTTATTATAAATCCAACACCACTAGTTCTGCCAGTATCTGTCCCACGATAGTAGAAGAGATGTCCACTTTTCAGTTCGATGAGATCTTCTCCTTTTCTCCTTACCTCACTTAGCCCCACGATGTCCCACTTGATCCTTTGTAGTTCCTCTTCCAATTCAAGAAGCCTTGAATCAGAAGATAGGGAGCGTCCATTGTACGTAGCCAAGGTCAGCATCAGATGGCAGCCTAGTCCGGTCCTCCGGGGATTCTTAGCACCCTCTGCCTTCATGTCGCACTGGCCGCTGCCTTGGCCAGGTACATTCCAGCTGCCGGAGACTGAGGGCCAAGATTTAAGTTGTGGAATCATTTTGGAGGGGTTTGGCCATAACTCACCACGCTGGCCAAGCGGGTTGGTGAGTGTGGGATAGAATTTCCTCTAATCCCGATGGTATAGTTATACCGCTATTGGCGGTCGTCAGAGCCCCTTTAGTGGGAACAGGATGCACCACGAGAAGGCGGGGTTGACATTTGTCAAGGAGAGGCTGTGATGTTACGCATCACCTGACCTTACATCTGTATATATATTCATCATATTCAAATAAGAAATTCTGTGGCAAGTCCAATGTGCAAATATCACAAAAATACATGAAACACTTCTCTATGATGCGACAAAGTACTTAATCTCGGAAAAATCCAGTTGAACTAAGTACTTTGTCGCATCAAAAAGATCTAAGTACTTCGCATCTAAGTACTTTGTCGCATCATAGAGAACTGTTTCATGTATTTTTGTGATATTTGCACATTGGACTTGCCACAGAATTTCTTATTTGAATATGATGAATATATGTACAGATGTGTTTGAACATATGTCTCTAAATCATTCGCATAAATAACTTTTACAGCGATAGCTCATACATTTTTAATTATGTAAAATTTTTATAAAATAAATGTCAGTAACATATATGTTAGTTGTCATCCCTTAGACTTAATATACTTCAATGTTCATAAGTGTCCTCAGCTACTCAAGAGCAACGTATAAAGAGTTTTCATACAAGCATACATTTTTTTTAAGGCGTATGATATTATTATATATTTCTACAGCACGTTTCAATTAAATGATACTAGCATTGTTGATATCGAAATTAGCACTCTAGGGGAGGGGGAGCCATTATGAAAGGATTTTTAGATATAACTTTAGTATATACAGTATATACAAGGTGTTCGTAAACTGTTTTGACAAAAGAAGAGGGGTGATAGTACCCATCAAGACGAACAATATTTACAATGGAATCTAGGGTCGCATTCCACTCTGAGTGTCAGAAAAGAGTAAAGTTAGACGTCCAAGTTGAACTTTCAACAGTGCAAAGAAAGAGAATTAACGACATCATAAGTTGCACAATCCCATTTATGGAGATCAGGGACAGACTCAAAGTAGATGCTGAAAGTGGCGGCCACGGGTGCCGTTGCACAATTCACACCGGCGAATGAAAGACTGGCGCACCCTCTCGAAGACTCCTGGTGTTGTGTTTATCCTGTCCGCTGCAACAACGATTCTCGCGACGAGATCTTTCACGGAATCCACAGGCGTCTCGTACACCAATGATTTCATGTGCCCCCAGAAGAAGAAGAAGTCCAGTGGGTTTAAGTTCGGTGAGCGTGGAGGCCATGCCACAGGTCCGCCACGTCCAATCCATCGTGCGGGATATGTGGCATTCAGGAAGTGTCTACTGCCCCTTGATAAGCCAATCAGCTGCAACTGTCGATGCTGCGTCTTTTCTCTGGCAATTTGCATACGGTAAATGCTTGACGGTGATGTTCTGGCGATGTGCTACTTCTCCGGCACGAAATAAATGACGTCTGCGGTGACGACTTGTGCTTGATGGACGTATTTTGAAGTTACTCTTTTCTGACACTCAGAGTGGAATGCGACCCTAGGTTCCTTTGTAAATATTGTTCGTCTTGATGGGTACTCTCACCCCTCTTCTTTTGTCAAAACAGTTTACGAACACCCTGTATATCTCATCATCATTGCCAACCACTATCAGTTCACTGCTGGATGAAGGTCTCCCCAAGTTTCTTCCACAACGATCTGTCTTGTGCCAGTCTCCATGTTACTCCCGCATACTTTCGAATTTCATCCACCCATCTCCCATGTGATCTTATATATATATATATATCATCATCATCATCATCATTGTCAACCATTACAATCCACTGCTGGACGAAGGTCTCCCCAAGTTTCCTCCACAACGGTCTGTCTTGTGCCAGTCTCCTCCATGTCACCCCTGCATACTTTCGAATTTCATCCACCCATCTCCCATGTGGTCTTCTTCTGGGTCTTTTCCTGTCCCTTGGAATCCAATCTAAAATTTCGGCTGTCCATCGATGATCTGTCCTTCTGGCAGTATGTCCAGCCCATTGCCATTTCAGGGATTTAACTCTGATCATGATGTCTTCCACTCTTGTCATTTTTATGATCCACGAGTTCCTCTTCTTATCTCTCCTGGTTACACCAAGCATGCACCTGCCCATGCTTCTTTCAGTTGTCTGCAGCCTTTGTATGTCTCTTTTAGTTAAGGTCCACGTCTCTGCACCATACGTAAGCACTGGAAGGATGCATTGATCAAACACTTTTCTTTTAAGACATAATGGCATATTGCTCTTGAAAATTATGCTGTTTCTTCCAAAAGCTCTCCAGGCAAGATTTGTACGCCGATTAATTTCTTCATCAATGTGACCCTCACTTGATATCTGCTGTCCAAGATAAACGTACGTGTCTGTTATCTCCAGCTTTTCTCCATCAATCGATAAATCTTCATTTCTTGTAAAAGCATTGAACATCACTTTTGTCTTCTGAAAGTTCATTTTTAATCCCACTTCTTTACTCTTGTCAGCAAGTTCCTGGATCATACTCTGCAGATCTGATGGGGTAGTTGCAAAAATGACTACGTCATCAGCAAAACGAAGGTGGGTTAGGTAATCTCCATTAATCTTTATCCCCTTGTTTTCCCAGCTCAGCGACTGAAAAACACCCTCCAATGTGGCATTAAAGAGCTTCGGAGATATGGTGTCACCTTGTCTCACTCCCTTTCCAATTTTTACGTGTGTTGTATTTTCAAACAGCCGAATCTTTGCACTTGCATTTTCATAGATGTTATTAATAATATTAATGTATGCATCTTCAATACCGCAGGTTTTCAGAGCCATTGTAACTGCTGATGGTTTCACCGAATCAAAGACTTTTTCATAATCGATAAAAGCCATGCACAATGGAAGTTCATATTCCCTCGCTCTTTCAATTAGTTCTCTCAGTACGTGGATATGATCTATAGTGCTGTAGCCACTCCTGAATCCAGCTTGTTCTCTCGGTTGAGCCATGTCCAGTGTTACCTTCAAGCGGTGTGAAAGAACTTTAGTGAAGATTTTATAAACTACTGATAGGAGGCTGATAGGTCTGTAGTTTCCGAGATCCTCAATGTCACCTTTCTTATGTAGCAGGATCATTGTAGCGGTGTTCCAATCCTCAGGAATCTTTCCTTCATTAAGGCATCGAGTGAAAATTTGGGCGAGTACTGTTTCGATTTCTCCACTTGCTTCTTGTATGATGTCTACAGTAATTCCATCTTCTCCTGGAGCTTTTCCCCGCTTCATGTTCTTGATTGCATGTGCAACTTCTGCTGGAAGGACTGGAGGAACTCTGGTACTGGTATCTTTCATGATGTCTGGAGTGCATGTATCATCCCTTTCATACAATTTGGAGTAGAAATCTTTTACTCTTGTCAAAATTTCGCCTCTATTTCTTGTTACAGAACCATCTTCTTTTCTCAGTGCCATAATCTGTTTTCTTCCCTTACTGAGATGTCCCTTTGCTATCTTTAGGCTTTGGTTGTTTTCAATTGTTTTCCTCACTAGTTCACAGTTGAATTTTCTTACGTCTTCAGTGATACTTTTTCTTACTGTCTTGCATAGCTCTATATATTCCACTTTGGAAGTCACATCTTCTTTAGTTGTCCTCATCTCTCTTCTTTTTTGCATCAACATTTTCGTTTTTCCTGATAATTTATTTACATGCACCTTGTTCTTAGACCCAGCTAATTTTGTTGCTGTTTCCATAAGAGCTTTGGTTACTTTTCTGTTAACTTCAGAGATGTCCACTTCTTCCGATGTTAGGCCTTCTAAAGCAGAGAACCTGTTCTTCAGTTCCAACTTGAAGGTATTATGGTGTTTTTTAAGGTTGGTTATGTCAATAGATTTTGTTTGTCTTATGAGCTTGCCACGTTCAAGTTTAGTGTTGAGGTGCATCTTACATCTCACCAATCTATGGTCACTACCTGTGTTGAACTTGTTTAGCACACTGCAGTCTTCTATGACGAATTTTTTGTTACACATAATAAAATCAATTTCACTTGTCGTCCCATTTGGATGTCTCCATGTCCATTTCCTGTGTGGCTTTTTCTTGAAGAAGGAGTTCAAGATGAAAAACCCTTCTGCCTCTGCAAACTCAACGAGAGTATTTCCTCGCTGATTTCTGTTGCCGTGACCGAATTTACCTACTGAAGTTTCATTCTGTTGCCGTTGCCCTATTTTTGCATTGAAATCTCCCATAATTATTTTCAAGTGCTGCTTACCTTTATTATTTAGATGACAAATTTCCTCATAAAATTCTTCAATTTCTTCTTCAGGAAGACTTGTGGTGGGTGCATAAGTTTGAATAATCTGAGCCTGGTATCTTTTCGAGAGTTGGATAACAAGTCGTGCAGCTCTGTCAGAGGAACTTTCAACTTCTACAACTTTATCCTTCAGTTTCTTGTTTATTATAAATCCAACACCACTAGTTCTGCCAGTATCTGTCCCACGATAGTAGAAGAGATGTCCACTTTTCAGTTCGATGAGATCTTCTCCTTTTCTCCTTACCTCACTTAGCCCCACGATGTCCCACTTGATCCTTTGTAGTTCCTCTTCCAATTCAAGAAGCCTTGAATCAGAAGATAGGGAGCGTCCATTGTACGTAGCCAAGGTCAGCATCAGATGGCAGCCTAGTCCGGTCCTCCGGGGATTCTTAGCACCCTCTGCCTTCATGTCGCACTGGCCGCTGCCTTGGCCAGGTACATTCCAGCTGCCGGAGACTGAGGGCCAAGATTTAAGTTGTGGAATCATTTTGGAGGGGTTTGGCCATAACTCACCACGCTGGCCAAGCGGGTTGGTGAGTGTGGGATAGAATTTCCTCTAATCCCGATGGTATAGTTATACCGCTATTGGCGGTCGTCAGAGCCCCTTTAGTGGGAACAGGATGCACCACGAGAAGGCGGGGTTGACATTTGTCAAGGAGAGGCTGTGATGTTACGCATCACCTGACCTTACATCTGTATATATATTCATCATATTCAAATAAGAAATTCTGTGGCAAGTCCAATGTGCAAATATCACAAAAATACATGAAACACTTCTCTATGATGCGACAAAGTACTTAATCTCGGAAAAATCCAGTTGAACTAAGTACTTTGTCGCATCAAAAAGATCTAAGTACTTCGCATCTAAGTACTTTGTCGCATCATAGAGAACTGTTTCATGTATTTTTGTGATATTTGCACATTGGACTTGCCACAGAATTTCTTATTTGAATATGATGAATATATGTACAGATGTGTTTGAACATATGTCTCTAAATCATTCGCATAAATAACTTTTACAGCGATAGCTCATACATTTTTAATTATGTAAAATTTTTATAAAATAAATGTCAGTAACATATATGTTAGTTGTCATCCCTTAGACTTAATATACTTCAATGTTCATAAGTGTCCTCAGCTACTCAAGAGCAACGTATAAAGAGTTTTCATACAAGCATACATTTTTTTTAAGGCGTATGATATTATTATATATTTCTACAGCACGTTTCAATTAAATGATACTAGCATTGTTGATATCGAAATTAGCACTCTAGGGGAGGGAGCCATTATGAAAGGATTTTTAGATATAACTTTAGTATATACAGTATATACAAGGTGTTCGTAAACTGTTTTGACAAAAGAAGAGGGGTGATAGTACCCATCAAGACGAACAATATTTACAATGGAATCTAGGGTCGCATTCCACTCTGAGTGTCAGAAAAGAGTAAAGTTAGATGTCCAAGTTGAACTTTCAACAGTGCAAAGAAAAGAGAATTAACGACATCATAAGTTGCACAATCCCATTTATGGAGATCAGGGACAGACTCAAAGTAGATGCTGAAAGTGGCGGCCACGGGTGCCGTTGCACAATTCACACCGGCGAATGAAAGACTGGCGCACCCTCTCGAAGACTCCTGGTGTTGTGTTTATCCTGTCCGCTGCAACAACGATTCTCGCGACGAGATCTTTCACGGAATCCACAGGCGTCTCGTACACCAATGATTTCATGTGCCCCCAGAAGAAGAAGAAGTCCAGTGGGTTTAAGTTCGGTGAGCGTGGAGGCCATGCCACAGGTCCGCCACGTCCAATCCATCGTGCGGGATATGTGGCATTCAGGAAGTGTCTACTGCCCCTTGATAAGCCAATCAGCTGCAACTGTCGATGCTGCGTCTTTTCTCTGGCAATTTGCATACGGTAAATGCTTGACGGTGATGTTCTGGCGATGTGCTACTTCTCCGGCACGAAATAAATGACGTCTGCGGTGACGACTTGTGCTTGATGGACGTATTTTGAAGTTACTCTTTTCTGACACTCAGAGTGGAATGCGACCCTAGGTTCCTTTGTAAATATTGTTCGTCTTGATGGGTACTCTCACCCCTCTTCTTTTGTCAAAACAGTTTACGAACACCCTGTATATCTCATCATCATTGCCAACCACTATCAGTTCACTGCTGGATGAAGGTCTCCCCAAGTTTCTTCCACAACGATCTGTCTTGTGCCAGTCTCCATGTTACTCCCGCATACTTTCGAATTTCATCCACCCATCTCCCATGTGATCTTATATATATATATATATATATATATATATATATCATCATCATCATCATTGTCAACCATTATCAATCCACTGCTGGACGAAGGTCTCCCCAAGTTTCCTCCACAACGGTCTGTCTTGTGCCAGTCTCCTCCATGTCACCCCTGCATACTTTCGAATTTCATCCACCCATCTCCCATGTGGTCTTCTTCTGGGTCTTTTCCTGTCCCTTGGAATCCAATCTAAAATTTCGGCTGTCCATCGATGATCTGTCCTTCTGGCAGTATGTCCAGCCCATTGCCATTTCAGGGATTTAACTCTGATCATGATGTCTTCCACTCTTGTCATTTTTATGATCCACGAGTTCCTCTTCTTATCTCTCCTGGTTACACCAAGCATGCACCTGCCCATGCTTCTTTCAGTTGTCTGCAGCCTTTGTATGTCTCTTTTAGTTAAGGTCCACGTCTCTGCACCATACGTAAGCACTGGAAGGATGCATTGATCAAACACTTTTCTTTTAAGACATAATGGCATATTGCTCTTGAAAATTATGCTGTTTCTTCCAAAAGCTCTCCAGGCAAGATTTGTACGCCGATTAATTTCTTCATCAATGTGACCCTCACTTGATATCTGCTGTCCAAGATAAACGTACGTGTCTGTTATCTCCAGCTTTTCTCCATCAATCGATAAATCTTCATTTCTTGTAAAAGCATTGAACATCACTTTTGTCTTCTGAAAGTTCATTTTTAATCCCACTTCTTTACTCTTGTCAGCAAGTTCCTGGATCATACTCTGCAGATCTGATGGGGTAGTTGCAAAAATGACTACGTCATCAGCAAAACGAAGGTGGGTTAGGTAATCTCCATTAATCTTTATCCCCTTGTTTTCCCAGCTCAGCGACTGAAAAACACCCTCCAATGTGGCATTAAAGAGCTTCGGAGATATGGTGTCACCTTGTCTCACTCCCTTTCCAATTTTTACGTGTGTTGTATTTTCAAACAGCCGAATCTTTGCACTTGCATTTTCATAGATGTTATTAATAATATTAATGTATGCATCTACAATACCGCAGGTTTTCAGAGCCATTGTAACTGCTGATGGTTTCACCGAATCAAAGACTTTTTCATAATCGATAAAAGCCATGCACAATGGAAGTTCATATTCCCTCGCTCTTTCAATTAGTTCTCTCAGTACGTGGATATGATCTATAGTGCTGTAGCCACTCCTGAATCCAGCTTGTTCTCTCGGTTGAGCCATGTCCAGTGTTACCTTCAAGCGGTGTGAAAGAACTTTAGTGAAGATTTTATAAACTACTGATAGGAGGCTGATAGGTCTGTAGTTTCCGAGATCCTCAATGTCACCTTTCTTATGTAGCAGGATCATTGTAGCGGTGTTCCAATCCTCAGGAATCTTTCCTTCATTAAGGCATCGAGTGAAAATTTGGGCGAGTACTGTTTCGATTTCTCCACTTGCTTCTTGTATGATGTCTACAGTAATTCCATCTTCTCCTGGAGCTTTTCCCCGCTTCATGTTCTTGATTGCATGTGCAACTTCTGCTGGAAGGACTGGAGGAACTCTGGTACCGGTATCTTTCATGATGTCTGGAGTGCATGTATCATCCCTTTCATATAATTTGGAGTAGAAATCTTTTACTCTTGTCAAAATTTCGCCTCTATTTCTTGTTACAGAACCATCTTCTTTTCTCAGTGCCATAATCTGTTTTCTTCCCTTACTGAGATGTTCCTTTGCTATCTTTAGGCTTTGGTTGTTTTCAATTGCTTTCCTCACTAGTTCACAGTTGTATTTTCTTACGTCTTCAGTGATACTTTTTCGTACTGTCTTGCATAGCTCTATATATTCCACTTTGGAAGTCACATCTTCTTTAGTTGTCCTCATCTCTCTTCTTTTTTGCATCAACATTTTCGTTTTTCCTGATAATTTATTTACATGCAACTTGTTCTTAGACCCAGCTAATTTTGTTGCTGTTTCCATAAGAGCTTTGGTTACTTTTCTGTTAACTTCAGAGATGTCCACTTCTTCCGATGTTAGGCCTTCTAAAGCAGAGAACCTGTTCTTCAGTTCCAACTTGAAGGTATTATGGTGTTTTTTAAGGTTGGTTATGTCAATAGATTTTGTTTGTCTTATGAGCTTGCCACGTTCAAGTTTAGTGTTGAGGTGCATCTTACATCTCACCAATCTATGGTCACTACCTGTGTTGAACTTGTTTAGCACACTGCAGTCTTCTATGACGAATTTTTTGTTACACATAATAAAATCAATTTCACTTGTCGTCCCATTTGGATGTCTCCATGTCCATTTCCTGTGTGGCTTTTTCTTGAAGAAGGAGTTCAAGATGAAAAACCCTTCTGCCTCTGCAAACTCAACGAGAGTATTTCCACGCTGATTTCTGTTGCCGTGACCGAATTTACCTACTGAAGTTTCATTCTGTTGCCGTTGCCCTATTTTTGCATTGAAATCTCCCATAATTATTTTCAAGTGCTGCTTACCTTTATTATTTAGATGACAAATTTCCTCATAAAATTCTTCAATTTCTTCTTCAGGATGACTTGTGGTGGGTGCATAAGTTTGAATAATCTGAGCCTGGTATCTTTTCGAGAGTTGGATAACAAGTCGTGCAGCTCTGTCAGAGGAACTTTCAACTTCTACAACTTTATCCTTCAGTTTCTTGTTTATTATAAATCCAACACCACTAGTTCTGCCAGTATCTGTCCCACGATAGTAGAAGAGATGTCCACTTTTCAGTTCGATGAGATCTTCTCCTTTTCTCCTTACCTCACTTAGCCCCACGATGTCCCACTTGATCCTTTGTAGTTCCTCTTCCAATTCAAGAAGCCTTGAATCAGAAGATAGGGAGCGTCCATTGTACGTAGCCAAGGTCAGCATCAGATGGCAGCCTAGTCCGGTCCTCCGGGGATTCTTAGCACCCTCTGCCTTCATGTCGCACTGGCCGCTGCCTTGGCCAGGTACATTCCAGCTGCCGGAGACTGAGGGCCAAGATTTAAGTTGTGGAATCATTTTGGAGGGTTTGGCCATAACTCACCACGCTGGCCAAGCGGGTTGGTGAGTGTGGGATAGAATTTCCTCTAATCCCGATGGTATAGTTATACCGCTATTGGCGGTCGTCAGAGCCCCTTTAGTGGGAACAGGATGCACCACGAGAAGGCGGGGTTGACATTTGTCAAGGAGAGGCTGTGATGTTACGCATCACCTGACCTTACATCTGTATATATATTCATCATATTCAAATAAGAAATTCTGTGGCAAGTCCAATGTGCAAATATCACAAAAATACATGAAACACTTCTCTATGATGCGACAAAGTACTTAATCTCGGAAAAATCCAGTTGAACTAAGTACTTTGTCGCATCAAAAAGATCTAAGTACTTCGCATCTAAGTACTTTGTCGCATCATAGAGAACTGTTTCATGTATTTTTGTGATATTTGCACATTGGACTTGCCACAGAATTTCTTATTTGAATATGATGAATATATGTACAGATGTGTTTGAACATATGTCTCTAAATCATTCGCATAAATAACTTTTACAGCGATAGCTCATACATTTTTAATTATGTAAAATTTTTATAAAATAAATGTCAGTAACATATATGTTAGTTGTCATCCCTTAGACTTAATATACTTCAATGTTCATAAGTGTCCTCAGCTACTCAAGAGCAACGTATAAAGAGTTTTCATACAAGCATACATTTTTTTTAAGGCGTATGATATTATTATATATTTCTACAGCACGTTTCAATTAAATGATACTAGCATTGTTGATATCGAAATTAGCACTCTAGGGGAGGGGAGCCATTATGAAAGGATTTTTAGATATAACTTTAGTATATACAGTATATACAAGGTGTTCGTAAACTGTTTTGACAAAAGAAGAGGGGTGATAGTACCCATCAAGACGAACAATATTTACAATGGAATCTAGGGTCGCATTCCACTCTGAGTGTCAGAAAAGAGTAAAGTTAGATGTCCAAGTTGAACTTTCAACAGTGCAAAGAAAGAGAATTAACGACATCATAAGTTGCACAATCCCATTTATGGAGATCAGGGACAGACTCAAAGTAGATGCTGAAAGTGGCGGCCACGGGTGCCGTTGCACAATTCACACCGGCGAATGAAAGACTGGCGCACCCTCTCGAAGACTCCTGGTGTTGTGTTTATCCTGTCCGCTGCAACAACGATTCTCGCGACGAGATCTTTCACGGAATCCACAGGCGTCTCGTACACCAATGATTTCATGTGCCCCCAGAAGAAGAAAGAAGTCCAGTGGGTTTAAGTTCGGTGAGCGTGGAGGCCATGCCACAGGTCCGCCACGTCCAATCCATCGTGCGGGATATGTGGCATTCAGGAAGTGTCTACTGCCCCTTGATAAGCCAATCAGCTGCAACTGTCGATGCTGCGTCTTTTCTCTGGCAATTTGCATACGGTAAATGCTTGACGGTGATGTTCTGGCGATGTGCTACTTCTCCGGCACGAAATAAATGACGTCTGCGGTGACGACTTGTGCTTGATGGACGTATTTTGAAGTTACTCTTTTCTGACACTCAGAGTGGAATGCGACCCTAGGTTCCTTTGTAAATATTGTTCGTCTTGATGGGTACTCTCACCCCTCTTCTTTTGTCAAAACAGTTTACGAACACCCTGTATATCTCATCATCATTGCCAACCACTATCAGTTCACTGCTGGATGAAGGTCTCCCCAAGTTTCTTCCACAACGATCTGTCTTGTGCCAGTCTCCATGTTACTCCCGCATACTTTCGAATTTCATCCACCCATCTCCCATGTGATCTTATATATATATATATATATATATCATCATCATCATCATTGTCAACCATTATCAATCCACTGCTGGACGAAGGTCTCCCCAAGTTTCCTCCACAACGGTCTGTCTTGTGCCAGTCTCCTCCATGTCACCCCTGCATACTTTCGAATTTCATCCACCCATCTCCCATGTGGTCTTCTTCTGGGTCTTTTCCTGTCCCTTGGAATCCAATCTAAAATTTCGGCTGTCCATCGATGATCTGTCCTTCTGGCAGTATGTCCAGCCCATTGCCATTTCAGGGATTTAACTCTGATCATGATGTCTTCCACTCTTGTCATTTTTATGATCCACGAGTTCCTCTTCTTATCTCTCCTGGTTACACCAAGCATGCACCTGCCCATGCTTCTTTCAGTTGTCTGCAGCCTTTGTATGTCTCTTTTAGTTAAGGTCCACGTCTCTGCACCATACGTAAGCACTGGAAGGATGCATTGATCAAACACTTTTCTTTTAAGACATAATGGCATATTGCTCTTGAAAATTATGCTGTTTCTTCCAAAAGCTCTCCAGGCAAGATTTGTACGCCGATTAATTTCTTCATCAATGTGACCCTCACTTGATATCTGCTGTCCAAGATAAACGTACGTGTCTGTTATCTCCAGCTTTTCTCCATCAATCGATAAATCTTCATTTCTTGTAAAAGCATTGAACATCACTTTTGTCTTCTGAAAGTTCATTTTTAATCCCACTTCTTTACTCTTGTCAGCAAGTTCCTGGATCATACTCTGCAGATCTGATGGGGTAGTTGCAAAAATGACTACGTCATCAGCAAAACGAAGGTGGGTTAGGTAATCTCCATTAATCTTTATCCCCTTGTTTTCCCAGCTCAGCGACTGAAAAACACCCTCCAATGTGGCATTAAAGAGCTTCGGAGATATGGTGTCACCTTGTCTCACTCCCTTTCCAATTTTTACGTGTGTTGTATTTTCAAACAGCCGAATCTTTGCACTTGCATTTTCATAGATGTTATTAATAATATTAATGTATGCATCTTCAATACCGCAGGTTTTCAGAGCCATTGTAACTGCTGATGGTTTCACCGAATCAAAGACTTTTTCATAATCGATAAAAGCCATGCACAATGGAAGTTCATATTCCCTCGCTCTTTCAATTAGTTCTCTCAGTACGTGGATATGATCTATAGTGCTGTAGCCACTCCTGAATCCAGCTTGTTCTCTCGGTTGAGCCATGTCCAGTGTTACCTTCAAGCGGTGTGAAAGAACTTTAGTGAAGATTTTATAAACTACTGATAGGAGGCTGATAGGTCTGTAGTTTCCGAGATCCTCAATGTCACCTTTCTTATGTAGCAGGATCATTGTAGCGGTGTTCCAATCCTCAGGAATCTTTCCTTCATTAAGGCATCGAGTGAAAATTTGGGCGAGTACTGTTTCGATTTCTCCACTTGCTTCTTGTATGATGTCTACAGTAATTCCATCTTCTCCTGGAGCTTTTCCCCGCTTCATGTTCTTGATTGCATGTGCAACTTCTGCTGGAAGGACTGGAGGAACTCTGGTACTGGTATCTTTCATGATGTCTGGAGTGCATGTATCATCCCTTTCATATAATTTGGAGTAGAAATCTTTTACTCTTGTCAAAATTTCGCCTCTATTTCTTGTTACAGAACCATCTTCTTTTCTCAGTGCCATAATCTGTTTTCTTCCCTTACTGAGATGTCCCTTTGCTATCTTTAGGCTTTGGTTGTTTTCAATTGTTTTCCTCACTAGTTCACAGTTGAATTTTCTTACGTCTTCAGTGATACTTTTTCTTACTGTCTTGCATAGCTCTATATATTCCACTTTGGAAGTCACATCTTCTTTAGTTGTCCTCATCTCTCTTCTTTTTTTGCATCAACATTTTCGTTTTTCCTGATAATTTATTTACATGCACCTTGTTCTTAGACCCAGCTAATTTTGTTGCTGTTTCCATAAGAGCTTTGGTTACTTTTCTGTTAACTTCAGAGATGTCCACTTCTTCCGATGTTAGGCCTTCTAAAGCAGAGAACCTGTTCTTCAGTTCCAACTTGAAGGTATTATGGTGTTTTTAAGGTTGGTTATGTCAATAGATTTTGTTTGTCTTATGAGCTTGCCACGTTCAAGTTTAGTGTTGAGGTGCATCTTACATCTCACCAATCTATGGTCACTACCTGTGTTGAACTTGTTTAGCACACTGCAGTCTTCTATGACGAATTTTTTGTTACACATAATAAAATCAATTTCACTTGTCGTCCCATTTGGATGTCTCCATGTCCATTTCCTGTGTGGCTTTTTTCTTGAAGAAGGAGTTCAAGATGAAAAACCCTTCTGCCTCTGCAAACTCAACGAGAGTATTTCCACGCTGATTTCTGTTGCCGTGACCGAATTTACCTACTGAAGTTTCATTCTGTTGCCGTTGCCCTATTTTTGCATTGAAATCTCCCATAATTATTTTTCAAGTGCTGCTTACCTTTATTATTTAGATGACAAATTTCCTCATAAAATTCTTCAATTTCTTCTTCAGGATGACTTGTGGTGGGTGCATAAGTTTGAATAATCTGAGCCTGGTATCTTTTCGAGAGTTGGATAACAAGTCGTGCAGCTCTGTCAGAGGAACTTTCAACTTCTACAACTTTATCCTTCAGTTTCTTGTTTATTATAAATCCAACACCACTAGTTCTGCCAGTATCTGTCCCACGATAGTAGAAGAGATGTCCACTTTTCAGTTCGATGAGATCTTCTCCTTTTCTCCTTACCTCACTTAGCCCCACGATGTCCCACTTGATCCTTTGTAGTTCCTCTTCCAATTCAAGAAGCCTTGAATCAGAAGATAGGGAGCGTCCATTGTACGTAGCCAAGGTCAGCATCAGATGGCAGCCTAGTCCGGTCCTCCGGGGATTCTTAGCACCCTCTGCCTTCATGTCGCACTGGCCGCTGCCTTGGCCAGGTACATTCCAGCTGCCGGAGACTGAGGGCCAAGATTTAAGTTGTGGAATCATTTTGGAGGGGTTTGGCCATAACTCACCACGCTGGCCAAGCGGGTTGGTGAGTGTGGGATAGAATTTCCTCTAATCCCGATGGTATAGTTATACCGCTATTGGCGGTCGTCAGAGCCCCTTTAGTGGGAACAGGATGCACCACGAGAAGGCGGGGTTGACATTTGTCAAGGAGAGGCTGTGATGTTACGCATCACCTGACCTTACATCTGTATATATATTCATCATATTCAAATAAGAAATTCTGTGGCAAGTCCAATGTGCAAATATCACAAAAATACATGAAACACTTCTCTATGATGCGACAAAGTACTTAATCTCGGAAAAATCCAGTTGAACTAAGTACTTTGTCGCATCAAAAGATCTAAGTACTTCGCATCTAAGTACTTTGTCGCATCATAGAGAACTGTTTCATGTATTTTTGTGATATTTGCACATTGGACTTGCCACAGAATTTCTTATTTGAATATGATGAATATATGTACAGATGTGTTTGAACATATGTCTCTAAATCATTCGCATAAATAACTTTTACAGCGATAGCTCATACATTTTTAATTATGTAAAATTTTTATAAAATAAATGTCAGTAACATATATGTTAGTTGTCATCCCTTAGACTTAATATACTTCAATGTTCATAAGTGTCCTCAGCTACTCAAGAGCAACGTATAAAGAGTTTTCATACAAGCATACATTTTTTTTTAAGGCGTATGATATTATTATATATTTCTACAGCACGTTTCAATTAAATGATACTAGCATTGTTGATATCGAAATTAGCACTCTAGGGGAGGGGAGCCATTATGAAAGGATTTTTAGATATAACTTTAGTATATACAGTATATACAAGGTGTTCGTAAACTGTTTTGACAAAAGAAGAGGGGTGATAGTACCCATCAAGACGAACAATATTTACAATGGAATCTAGGGTCGCATTCCACTCTGAGTGTCAGAAAAGAGTAAAGTTAGATGTCCAAGTTGAACTTTCAACAGTGCAAAGAAAGAGAATTAACGACATCATAAGTTGCACAATCCCATTTATGGAGATCAGGGACAGACTCAAAGTAGATGCTGAAAGTGGCGGCCACGGGTGCCGTTGCACAATTCACACCGGCGAATGAAAGACTGGCGCACCCTCTCGAAGACTCCTGGTGTTGTGTTTATCCTGTCCGCTGCAACAACGATTCTCGCGACGAGATCTTTCACGGAATCCACAGGCGTCTCGTACACCAATGATTTCATGTGCCCCCAGAAGAAGAAGAAGTCCAGTGGGTTTAAGTTCGGTGAGCGTGGAGGCCATGCCACAGGTCCGCCACGTCCAATCCATCGTGCGGGATATGTGGCATTCAGGAAGTGTCTACTGCCCCTTGATAAGCCAATCAGCTGCAACTGTCGATGCTGCGTCTTTTCTCTGGCAATTTGCATACGGTAAATGCTTGACGGTGATGTTCTGGCGATGTGCTACTTCTCCGGCACGAAATAAATGACGTCTGCGGTGACGACTTGTGCTTGATGGACGTATTTTTGAAGTTACTCTTTTCTGACACTCAGAGTGGAATGCGACCCTAGGTTCCTTTGTAAATATTGTTCGTCTTGATGGGTACTCTCACCCCTCTTCTTTTGTCAAAACAGTTTACGAACACCCTGTATATCTCATCATCATTGCCAACCACTATCAGTTCACTGCTGGATGAAGGTCTCCCCAAGTTTCTTCCACAACGATCTGTCTTGTGCCAGTTTCCATGTTACTCCCGCATACTTTCGAATTTCATCCACCCATCTCCCATGTGATCTTATATATATATATATATCATCATCATCATCATTGTCAACCATTATCAATCCACTGCTGGACGAAGGTCTCCCCAAGTTTCCTCCCACAACGGTCTGTCTTGTGCCAGTCTCCTCCATGTCACCCCTGCATACTTTCGAATTTCATCCACCCATCTCCCATGTGGTCTTCTTCTGGGTCTTTTCCTGTCCCTTGGAATCCAATCTAAAATTTCGGCTGTCCATCGATGATCTGTCCTTCTGGCAGTATGTCCAGCCCATTGCCATTTCAGGGATTTAACTCTGATCATGATGTCTTCCACTCTTGTCATTTTTATGATCCACGAGTTCCTCTTCTTATCTCTCCTGGTTACACCAAGCATGCACCTGCCCATGCTTCTTTCAGTTGTCTGCAGCCTTTGTATGTCTCTTTTAGTTAAGGTCCACGTCTCTGCACCATACGTAAGCACTGGAAGGATGCATTGATCAAACACTTTTCTTTTAAGACATAATGGCATATTGCTCTTGAAAATTATGCTGTTTCTTCCAAAAGCTCTCCAGGCAAGATTTGTACGCCGATTAATTTCTTCATCAATGTGACCCTCACTTGATATCTGCTGTCAAGATAAACGTACGTGTCTGTTATCTCCAGCTTTTCTCCATCAATCGATAAATCTTCATTTCTTGTAAAAGCATTGAACATCACTTTTGTCTTCTGAAAGTTCATTTTTAATCCCACTTCTTTACTCTTGTCAGCAAGTTCCTGGATCATACTCTGCAGATCTGATGGGGTAGTTGCAAAAATGACTACGTCATCAGCAAAACGAAGGTGGGTTAGGTAATCTCCATTAATCTTTATCCCCTTGTTTTCCCAGCTCAGCGACTGAAAAACACCCTCCAATGTGGCATTAAAGAGCTTCGGAGATATAGTGTCACCTTGTCTCACTCCCTTTCCAATTTTTACGTGTGTTGTATTTTTCAAACAGCCGAATCTTTGCACTTGCATTTTCATAGATGTTATTAATAATATTAATGTATGCATCTTCAATACCGCAGGTTTTCAGAGCCATTGTAACTGCTGATGGTTTCACCGAATCAAAGACTTTTTCATAATCGATAAAAGCCATGCACAATGGAAGTTCATATTCCCTCGCTCTTTCAATTAGTTCTCTCAGTACGTGGATATGATCTATAGTGCTGTAGCCACTCCTGAATCCAGCTTGTTCTCTCGGTTGAGCCATGTCCAGTGTTACCTTCAAGCGGTGTGAAAGAACTTTAGTGAAGATTTTATAAACTACTGATAGGAGGCTGATAGGTCTGTAGTTTCCGAGATCCTCAATGTCACCTTTCTTATGTAGCAGGATCATTGTAGCGGTGTTCCAATCCTCAGGAATCTTTCCTTCATTAAGGCATCGAGTGAAAATTTGGGCGAGTACTGTTTCGATTTCTCCACTTGCTTCTTGTATGATGTCTACAGTAATTCCATCTTCTCCTGGAGCTTTTCCCCGCTTCATGTTCTTGATTGCATGTGCAACTTCTGCTGGAAGGACTGGAGGAACTCTGGTACTGGTATCTTTCATGATGTCTGGAGTGCATGTATCATCCCTTTCATATAATTTGGAGTAGAAATCTTTTACTCTTGTCAAAATTTCGCCTCTATTTCTTGTTACAGAACCATCTTCTTTTCTCAGTGCCATAATCTGTTTTCTTCCCTTACTGAGATGTCCTTTTGCTATCTTTAGGCTTTGGTTGTTTTCAATTGTTTTCCTCACTAGTTCACAGTTGAATTTTCTTACGTCTTCAGTGATACTTTTTCTTACTGTCTTGCATAGCTCTATATATTCCACTTTGGAAGTCACATCTTCTTTAGTTGTCCTCATCTCTCTTCTTTTTTGCATCAACATTTTCGTTTTTCCTGATAATTTATTTACATGCACCTTGTTCTTAGACCCAGCTAATTTTGTTGCTGTTTCCATAAGAGCTTTGGTTACTTTTCTGTTAACTTCAGAGATGTCCACTTCTTCCGATGTTAGGCCTTCTAAAGCAGAGAACCTGTTCTTCAGTTCCAACTTGAAGGTATTATGGTGTTTTTTAAGGTTGGTTATGTCAATAGATTTTGTTTGTCTTATGAGCTTGCCACGTTCAAGTTTAGTGTTGAGGTGCATCTTACATCTCACCAATCTATGGTCACTACCTGTGTTGAACTTGTTTAGCACACTGCAGTCTTCTATGACGAATTTTTTGTTACACATAATAAAATCAATTTCACTTGTCGTCCCATTTGGATGTCTCCATGTCCATTTCCTGTGTGGCTTTTTCTTGAAGAAGGAGTTCAAGATGAAAAACCCTTCTGCCTCTGCAAACTCAACGAGAGTATTTCCACGCTGATTTCTGTTGCCGTGACCGAATTTACCTACTGAAGTTTCATTCTGTTGCCGTTGCCCTATTTTTGCATTGAAATCTCCCATAATTATTTTCAAGTGCTGCTTACCTTTATTATTTAGATGACAAATTTCCTCATAAAATTCTTCAATTTCTTCTTCAGGATGACTTGTGGTGGGTGCATAAGTTTGAATAATCTGAGCCTGGTATCTTTTCGAGAGTTGGATAACAAGTCGTGCAGCTCTGTCAGAGGAACTTTCAACTTCTACAACTTTATCCTTCAGTTTCTTGTTTATTATAAATCCAACACCACTAGTTCTGCCAGTATCTGTCCCACGATAGTAGAAGAGATGTCCACTTTTCAGTTCGATGAGATCTTCTCCTTTTCTCCTTACCTCACTTAGCCCCACGATGTCCCACTTGATCCTTTGTAGTTCCTCTTCCAATTCAAGAAGCCTTGAATCAGAAGATAGGGAGCGTCCATTGTACGTAGCCAAGGTCAGCATCAGATGGCAGCCTAGTCCGGTCCTCCGGGGATTCTTAGCACCCTCTGCCTTCATGTCGCACTGGCCGCTGCCTTGGCCAGGTACATTCCAGCTGCCGGAGACTGAGGGCCAAGATTTAAGTTGTGGAATCATTTTGGAGGGTTTGGCCATAACTCACCACGCTGGCCAAGCGGGTTGGTGAGTGTGGGATAGAATTTCCTCTAATCCCGATGGTATAGTTATACCGCTATTGGCGGTCGTCAGAGCCCCTTTAGTGGGAACAGGATGCACCACGAGAAGGCGGGGTTGACATTTGTCAAGGAGAGGCTGTGATGTTACGCATCACCTGACCTTACATCTGTATATATATTCATCATATTCAAATAAGAAATTCTGTGGCAAGTCCAATGTGCAAATATCACAAAAATACATGAAACACTTCTCTATGATGCGACAAAGTACTTAATCTCGGAAAAATCCAGTTGAACTAAGTACTTTGTCGCATCAAAAAGATCTAAGTACTTCGCATCTAAGTACTTTGTCGCATCATAGAGAACTGTTTCATGTATTTTTGTGATATTTGCACATTGGACTTGCCACAGAATTTCTTATTTGAATATGATGAATATATGTACAGATGTGTTTGAACATATGTCTCTAAATCATTCGCATAAATAACTTTTACAGCGATAGCTCATACATTTTTAATTATGTAAAATTTTTATAAAATAAATGTCAGTAACATATATGTTAGTTGTCATCCCTTAGACTTAATATACTTCAATGTTCATAAGTGTCCTCAGCTACTCAAGAGCAACGTATAAAGAGTTTTCATACAAGCATACATTTTTTTTAAGGCGTATGATATTATTATATATTTCTACAGCACGTTTCAATTAAATGATACTAGCATTGTTGATATCGAAATTAGCACTCTAGGGGAGGGGAGCCATTATGAAAGGATTTTTTAGATATAACTTTAGTATATACAGTATATACAAGGTGTTCGTAAACTGTTTTGACAAAAGAAGAGGGGTGATAGTACCCATCAAGACGAACAATATTTACAATGGAATCTAGGGTCGCATTCCACTCTGAGTGTCAGAAAAGAGTAAAGTTAGATGTCCAAGTTGAACTTTCAACAGTGCAAAGAAAGAGAATTAACGACATCATAAGTTGCACAATCCCATTTATGGAGATCAGGGACAGACTCAAAGTAGATGCTGAAAGTGGCGGCCACGGGTGCCGTTGCACAATTCACACCGGCGAATGAAAGACTGGCGCACCCTCTCGAAGACTCCTGGTGTTGTGTTTATCCTGTCCGCTGCAACAACGATTCTCGCGACGAGATCTTTCACGGAATCCACAGGCGTCTCGTACACCAATGATTTCATGTGCCCCCAGAAGAAGAAGAAGTCCAGTGGGTTTAAGTTCGGTGAGCGTGGAGGCCATGCCACAGGTCCGCCACGTCCAATCCATCGTGCGGGATATGTGGCATTCAGGAAGTGTCTACTGCCCCTTGATAAGCCAATCAGCTGCAACTGTCGATGCTGCGTCTTTTCTCTGGCAATTTGCATACGGTAAATGCTTGACGGTGATGTTCTGGCGATGTGCTACTTCTCCGGCACGAAATAAATGACGTCTGCGGTGACGACTTGTGCTTGATGGACGTATTTTGAAGTTACTCTTTTCTGACACTCAGAGTGGAATGCGACCCTAGGTTCCTTTGTAAATATTGTTCGTCTTGATGGGTACTCTCACCCCTCTTCTTTTGTCAAAACAGTTTACGAACACCCTGTATATCTCATCATCATTGCCAACCACTATCAGTTCACTGCTGGATGAAGGTCTCCCCAAGTTTCTTCCACAACGATCTGTCTTGTGCCAGTCTCCATGTTACTCCCGCATACTTTCGAATTTCATCCACCCATCTCCCATGTGATCTTATATATATATATATATCATCATCATCATCATTGTCAACCATTATCAATCCACTGCTGGACGAAGGTCTCCCCAAGTTTCCTCCACAACGGTCTGTCTTGTGCCAGTCTCCTCCATGTCACCCCTGCATACTTTCGAATTTCATCCACCCATCTCCCATGTGGTCTTCTTCTGGGTCTTTTCCTGTCCCTTGGAATCCAATCTAAAATTTCGGCTGTCCATCGATGATCTGTCCTTCTGGCAGTATGTCCAGCCCATTGCCATTTCAGGGATTTAACTCTGATCATGATGTCTTCCACTCTTGTCATTTTTATGATCCACGAGTTCCTCTTCTTATCTCTCCTGGTTACACCAAGCATGCACCTGCCCATGCTTCTTTCAGTTGTCTGCAGCCTTTGTATGTCTCTTTTAGTTAAGGTCCACGTCTCTGCACCATACGTAAGCACTGGAAGGATGCATTGATCAAACACTTTTCTTTTAAGACATAATGGCATATTGCTCTTGAAAATTATGCTGTTTCTTCCAAAAGCTCTCCAGGCAAGATTTGTACGCCGATTAATTTCTTCATCAATGTGACCCTCACTTGATATCTGCTGTCCAAGATAAACGTACGTGTCTGTTATCTCCAGCTTTTCTCCATCAATCGATAAATCTTCATTTCTTGTAAAAGCATTGAACATCACTTTTGTCTTCTGAAAGTTCATTTTTAATCCCACTTCTTTACTCTTGTCAGCAAGTTCCTGGATCATACTCTGCAGATCTGATGGGGTAGTTGCAAAAATGACTACGTCATCAGCAAAACGAAGGTGGGTTAGGTAATCTCCATTAATCTTTATCCCCTTGTTTTCCCAGCTCAGCGACTGAAAAACACCCTCCAATGTGGCATTAAAGAGCTTCGGAGATATGGTGTCACCTTGTCTCACTCCCTTTCCAATTTTTACGTGTGTTGTATTTTCAAACAGCCGAATCTTTGCACTTGCATTTTCATAGATGTTATTAATAATATTAATGTATGCATCTTCAATACCGCAGGTTTTCAGAGCCATTGTAACTGCTGATGGTTTCACCGAATCAAAGACTTTTTCATAATCGATAAAAGCCATGCACAATGGAAGTTCATATTCCCTCGCTCTTTCAATTAGTTCTCTCAGTACGTGGATATGATCTATAGTGCTGTAGCCACTCCTGAATCCAGCTTGTTCTCTCGGTTGAGCCATGTCCAGTGTTACCTTCAAGCGGTGTGAAAGAACTTTAGTGAAGATTTTATAAACTACTGATAGGAGGCTGATAGGTCTGTAGTTTCCGAGATCCTCAATGTCACCTTTCTTATGTAGCAGGATCATTGTAGCGGTGTTCCAATCCTCAGGAATCTTTCCTTCATTAAGGCATCATCGAGTGAAAATTTGGGCGAGTACTGTTTCGATTTCTCCACTTGCTTCTTGTATGATGTCTACAGTAATTCCATCTTCTCCTGGAGCTTTTCCCCGCTTCATGTTCTTGATTGCATGTGCAACTTCTGCTGGAAGGACTGGAGGAACTCTGGTACTGGTATCTTTCATGATGTCTGGAGTGCATGTATCATCCCTTTCATATAATTTGGAGTAGAAATCTTTTACTCTTGTCAAAATTTCGCCTCTATTTCTTGTTACAGAACCATCTTCTTTTCTCAGTGCCATAATCTGTTTTCTTCCCTTACTGAGATGTCCCTTTGCTATCTTTAGGCTTTGGTTGTTTTCAATTGTTTTCCTCACTAGTTCACAGTTGAATTTTCTTACGTCTTCAGTGATACTTTTTCTTACTGTCTTGCATAGCTCTATATATTCCACTTTGGAAGTCACATCTTCTTTAGTTGTCCTCATCTCTCTTCTTTTTTGCATCAACATTTTCGTTTTTCCTGATAATTTATTTACATGCACCTTGTTCTTAGACCCAGCTAATTTTGTTGCTGTTTCCATAAGAGCTTTGGTTACTTTTCTGTTAACTTCAGAGATGTCCACTTCTTCCGATGTTAGGCCTTCTAAAGCAGAGAACCTGTTCTTCAGTTCCAACTTGAAGGTATTATGGTGTTTTTAAGGTTGGTTATGTCAATAGATTTTGTTTGTCTTATGAGCTTGCCACGTTCAAGTTTAGTGTTGAGGTGCATCTTACATCTCACCAATCTATGGTCACTACCTGTGTTGAACTTGTTTAGCACACTGCAGTCTTCTATGACGAATTTTTTGTTACACATAATAAAATCAATTTCACTTGTCGTCCCATTTGGATGTCTCCATGTCCATTTCCTGTGTGGCTTTTTCTTGAAGAAGGAGTTCAAGATGAAAAACCCTTCTGCCTCTGCAAACTCAACGAGAGTATTTCCACGCTGATTTCTGTTGCCGTGACCGAATTTACCTACTGAAGTTTCATTCTGTTGCCGTTGCCCTATTTTTGCATTGAAATCTCCCATAATTATTTTCAAGTGCTGCTTACCTTTATTATTTAGATGACAAATTTCCTCATAAAATTCTTCAATTTCTTCTTCAGGATGACTTGTGGTGGGTGCATAAGTTTGAATAATCTGAGCCTGGTATCTTTTCGAGAGTTGGATAACAAGTCGTGCAGCTCTGTCAGAGGAACTTTCAACTTCTACAACTTTATCCTTCAGTTTCTTGTTTATTATAAATCCAACACCACTAGTTCTGCCAGTATCTGTCCCACGATAGTAGAAGAGATGTCCACTTTTCAGTTCGATGAGATCTTCTCCTTTTCTCCTTACCTCACTTAGCCCCACGATGTCCCACTTGATCCTTTGTAGTTCCTCTTCCAATTCAAGAAGCCTTGAATCAGAAGATAGGGAGCGTCCATTGTACGTAGCCAAGGTCAGCATCAGATGGCAGCCTAGTCCGGTCCTCCGGGGATTCTTAGCACCCTCTGCCTTCATGTCGCACTGGCCGCTGCCTTGGCCAGGTACATTCCAGCTGCCGGAGACTGAGGGCCAAGATTTAAGTTGTGGAATCATTTTGGAGGGGTTTGGCCATAACTCACCACGCTGGCCAAGCGGGTTGGTGAGTGTGGGATAGAATTTCCTCTAATCCCGATGGTATAGTTATACCGCTATTGGCGGTCGTCAGAGCCCCTTTAGTGGGAACAGGATGCACCACGAGAAGGCGGGGTTGACATTTGTCAAGGAGAGGCTGTGATGTTACGCATCACCTGACCTTATCTGTATATATATTCATCATATTCAAATAAGAAATTCTGTGGCAAGTCCAATGTGCAAATATCACAAAAATACATGAAACACTTCTCTATGATGCGACAAAGTACTTAATCTCGGAAAAATCCAGTTGAACTAAGTACTTTGTCGCATCAAAAAGATCTAAGTACTTCGCATCTAAGTACTTTGTCGCATCATAGAGAACTGTTTCATGTATTTTTGTGATATTTGCACATTGGACTTGCCACAAATTTCTTATTTGAATATGATGAATATATGTACAGATGTGTTTGAACATATGTCTCTAAATCATTCGCATAAATAACTTTTACAGCGATAGCTCATACATTTTTAATTATGTAAAATTTTTATAAAATAAATGTCAGTAACATATATGTTAGTTGTCATCCCTTAGACTTAATATACTTCAATGTTCATAAGTGTCCTCAGCTACTCAAGAGCAACGTATAAAGAGTTTTCATACAAGCATACATTTTTTTTAAGGCGTATGATATTATTATATATTTCTACAGCACGTTTCAATTAAATGATACTAGCATTGTTGATATCGAAATTAGCACTCTAGGGGAGGGAGCCATTATGAAAGGATTTTTTAGATATAACTTTAGTATATACAGTATATACAAGGTGTTCGTAAACTGTTTTGACAAAAGAAGAGGGGTGATAGTACCCATCAAGACGAACAATATTTACAATGGAATCTAGGGTCGCATTCCACTCTGAGTGTCAGAAAAGAGTAAAGTTAGATGTCCAAGTTGAACTTTCAACAGTGCAAAGAAAGAGAATTAACGACATCATAAGTTGCACAATCCCATTTATGGAGATCAGGGACAGACTCAAAGTAGATGCTGAAAGTGGCGGCCACGGGTGCCGTTGCACAATTCACACCGGCGAATGAAAGACTGGCGCACCCTCTCGAAGACTCCTGGTGTTGTGTTTATCCTGTCCGCTGCAACAACGATTCTCGCGACGAGATCTTTCACGGAATCCACAGGCGTCTCGTACACCAATGATTTCATGTGCCCCCAGAAGAAGAAGAAGTCCAGTGGGTTTAAGTTCGGTGAGCGTGGAGGCCATGCCACAGGTCCGCCACGTCCAATCCATCGTGCGGGATATGTGGCATTCAGGAAGTGTCTACTGCCCCTTGATAAGCCAATCAGCTGCAACTGTCGATGCTGCGTCTTTTCTCTGGCAATTTGCATACGGTAAATGCTTGACGGTGATGTTCTGGCGATGTGCTACTTCTCCGGCACGAAATAAATGACGTCTGCGGTGACGACTTGTGCTTGATGGACGTATTTTGAAGTTACTCTTTTCTGACACTCAGAGTGGAATGCGACCCTAGGTTCCTTTGTAAATATTGTTCGTCTTGATGGGTACTCTCACCCCTCTTCTTTTGTCAAAACAGTTTACGAACACCCTGTATATCTCATCATCATTGCCAACCACTATCAGTTCACTGCTGGATGAAGGTCTCCCCAAGTTTCTTCCACAACGATCTGTCTTGTGCCAGTCTCCATGTTACTCCCGCATACTTTCGAATTTCATCCACCCATCTCCCATGTGATCTTATATATATATATATATCATCATCATCATCATTGTCAACCATTATCAATCCACTGCTGGACGAAGGTCTCCCCAAGTTTCCTCCACAACTTGGTCTGTCTTGTGCCAGTCTCCTCCATGTCACCCCTGCATACTTTCGAATTTCATCCACCCATCTCCCATGTGGTCTTCTTCTGGGTCTTTTCCTGTCCCTTGGAATCCAATCTAAAATTTCGGCTGTCCATCGATGATCTGTCCTTCTGGCAGTATGTCCAGCCCATTGCCATTTCAGGGATTTAACTCTGATCATGATGTCTTCCACTCTTGTCATTTTTATGATCCACGAGTTCCTCTTCTTATCTCTCCTGGTTACACCAAGCATGCACCTGCCCATGCTTCTTTCAGTTGTCTGCAGCCTTTGTATGTCTCTTTTAGTTAAGGTCCACGTCTCTGCACCATACGTAAGCACTGGAAGGATGCATTGATCAAACACTTTTCTTTTAAGACATAATGGCATATTGCTCTTGAAAATTATGCTGTTTCTTCCAAAAGCTCTCCAGGCAAGATTTGTACGCCGATTAATTTCTTCATCAATGTGACCCTCACTTGATATCTGCTGTCCAAGATAAACGTACGTGTCTGTTATCTCCAGCTTTTCTCCATCAATCGATAAATCTTCATTTCTTGTAAAAAGCATTGAACATCACTTTTGTCTTCTGAAAGTTCATTTTTAATCCCACTTCTTTACTCTTGTCAGCAAGTTCCTGGATCATACTCTGCAGATCTGATGGGGTAGTTGCAAAAATGACTACGTCATCAGCAAAACGAAGGTGGGTTAGGTAATCTCCATTAATCTTTATCCCCTTGTTTTCCCAGCTCAGCGACTGAAAAACACCCTCCAATGTGGCATTAAAGAGCTTCGGAGATATGGTGTCACCTTGTCTCACTCCCTTTCCAATTTTTACGTGTGTTGTATTTTCAAACAGCCGAATCTTTGCACTTGCATTTTCATAGATGTTATTAATAATATTAATGTATGCATCTTCAATACCGCAGGTTTTCAGAGCCATTGTAACTGCTGATGGTTTCACCGAATCAAAGACTTTTTCATAATCGATAAAAGCCATGCACAATGGAAGTTCATATTCCCTCGCTCTTTCAATTAGTTCTCTCCAGTACGTGGATATGATCTATAGTGCTGTAGCCACTCCTGAATCCAGCTTGTTCTCTCCGGTTGAGCCATGTCCAGTGTTACCTTCAAGCGGTGTGAAAGAACTTTAGTGAAGATTTTATAAACTACTGATAGGAGGCTGATAGGTCTGTAGTTTCCGAGATCCTCAATGTCACCTTTCTTATGTAGCAGGATCATTGTAGCGGTGTTCCAATCCTCAGGAATCTTTCCTTCATTAAGGCATCGAGTGAAAATTTGGGCGAGTACTGTTTCGATTTCTCCACTTGCTTCTTGTATGATGTCTACAGTAATTCCATCTTCTCCTGGAGCTTTTCCCCGCTTCATGTTCTTGATTGCATGTGCAACTTCTGCTGGAAGGACTGTAGGAACTCTGGTACTGGTATCTTTCATGATGTCTGGAGTGCATGTATCATCCCTTTCATATAATTTGGAGTAGAAATCTTTCACTCTTGTCAAAATTCGCCTCTATTTCTTGTTATAGAACCATCTTCTTTTCTCAGTGCCATAATCTGTTTTCTTCATTTACTGAGATGTCCCTTTGCTATCTTTAGGCTTTGGTTGTTTTCAATTGCTTTCCTTACTAGTTCACAGTTGAATTTCCTTACGTCTTCAGTGATACTTTTTCGTACTGTCTTGCATAGCTCTATATATTCCACTTTGGAAGTCACATCTTCTTTAGTTGTCCTCATCACTCTTCTTTTTTGCATCAACATTTTGGTTTTTCCTGATAATTTGTTTACATGCAACTTGTTCTTAGACCCAGCTAATTTTGTTGCTGTTTCCATAAGAGCTTTGGTTACTTTTCTGTTAACTTCAGAAATATCCACTTCTTCCGATGTTAGGCCTTCTAAAGCAGAGAATCTGTTCTTCAGTTCCAATTTGAAGGTATTATGGTGTTTTTTAAGGTTGGTTATGTCAATACATTTTGTTTGTCTTATGAGCTTGCTACGTTCGAGTTTAGTGTTGAGGTGCATCCTGCATCTCACCAATCTATGGTCACTGCCTGTGTTGAACTTGTTTAGCACACTGCAGTCTTCTATGACGAATTTTTTGTTACACATAATAAAATCAATTTCACTTGTCGTCCCATTTGGATGTCTCCATGTCCATTTCCTGTGTGGCTTTTTCTTGAAAAAGGAGTTCAAGATGAAAAACCCTTCTGCCTCTGCAAACTCTACGAGAGTATTTCCACGCTGGTTTCTGTTGCCGTGACCGAATTTACCTACTGAAGTTTCATTCTGTTGCCGTTGCCCTATTTTTGCATTGAAATCTCCCATAATTATCTTCAAGTGCTTACCTTTGTTATTTAGATCACGAATTTTCTCATAAAATTCTTCAATTTCTTCTTCAGCATGACTTGTGTGGTGGGTGCATAAGTTTGAATAATCTGAGCCTGGTATCTTTTCGAGAGTTGGATAACGAGTCGTGCAGCTCTGTCAGAGGAACTTTCAACTTCTACAACTTTATCCTTCAGTTTCTTGTTTATTATAAACCCAACACCACTAGTTCTGCCAGTATCTGTCCCACGATAGTAGAAGAGATGTCCACTTTTCAGTTCAATGAGATCTCCTTTTCTCCTTACCTCACTTATCCCGAGGATGTCCCACTTGATCCTTTGTAGTTCCTCTTCCAATTCAAGAAGCCTTGAATCAGAAGATAGGGAGCGTCTCTCTCTCTCTCTCTATATATATACATAATGTTAGTATCAGGAGATGCCGAAAATTAGCCAAAATTTAGCCACGCTGTCTCTCTTCCAGCCCACCCCACGCAAGCGGGTATTCGGAGTAGGTAAAACAATGGTACAACGGGAAGCGCCCGTGAGGCTTGAGCGAGCAGGACAAATAAGAAAAAAGAAGGAAATCATGAAAAGACCACCTGGGAGGAAGCGGTGGGGACATTTTTACGAATTTTATTAATGACCCAATTAAGATACGTACGTAGATCAGATTGTTATTCTAGTTTCTCCCCCCTACTCTGATTTCAGTACAAAACTCTGCCTTACCCTGTTTCGAGACGTTACAGATGCTGGACAATATGACAGTAGAAAAGAACTAGCAAAGAATATCCCCATGTTTTTTTCCCCCGCTGTCCCTGTTTTCCCTTTAACTCTCTCTCTCTCTCTCTCTCTCTCTCTCTCTCTCTCTCTCTAATATCCCCATGTTTTTTTCCCCCGCTGTCCCTGTTTTCCCTTTAACTCTCTCTCTCTCTCTCTCTCTCTCTCTCTCTCTCTCTCTCTCTCTCTCTCTCTCTCTCTCTCTCTCTCTCTCTCTCTCTCTCTCTTTCTCTCTCTCTCTCTCTCTCTCTCTCTCTCTCTCTCTCTCTTATTCCCTTCTCTTTCTTTTTTTACTGAACCTAAATCAATATAATAAACATTTCAAATCCTCCGTACTAAGGTTAATTGTTAATATTTTTAGAAAAACTGAAAACAAAATATGCAAAGTTAATGATTTACGATCTTTGCTACCTTAAACGTAAAAACTTCGTTAGGGTTTAGAAGGAGGTGGTCGCCGCCCCCCCCTCACGCCGCTGGATCCGTCACTGGTGCAGTGTAGTCGTGTAAACAGTCAGCTCATACTGCTTGTTTAGCGCGTTGTGAGACGTTGCTGCGAGTTTTTCTATTTATAATTCAAGTTCCTTAATCAGTGAGAGGTATACTGCTAGTTAAATACAATTTGAAAGAAATGTCATGCTCTGAATTTCATAAATATTTGTTAAAGAAACCCGATCTACTGTAGAGAATCTCTTCCAGTGAAAAATATACATAAAAATGTCCAGCAGACTAAAACCTTTACTTCTTTTTTTTTTTAAGTTTTACACGTATTAAGCTCTCAAACTTTAAATTTTAAATACAGAGTATGTGCATTCATATTTATTTTTGTACAAATTTGTGTCCTTTTTTAATGAAAATGTCATTCCAAAATAATATCTGGTCACCCTGCTCCCAGAAGGGGGAAAAATCCCCACCAGACGAGAGGCATTCTCTTCTCCGCTGCGTGTGTTAGACAATTAACGACACTTTAGGATAACGGAATCATTCCATGACTTTTAGGCACGTCTTAGTTTTCATTTAGCAGAATGACAAAGGAGAATGTCTCCACTCTCTGAGGGAGAAGCCTGTACCTTTCTTCTTAGGGCGCGGTAAGTTGTCCTTTGTCACTCTGCTGTAGTCGAAAGTGCAGAAAACGGCTAATTGCCGCCCCGGTGGCGCAGTGGTCTAAGCGATGGCCTCTGATCATTCGTCCGAACGGGGTCCGGGTTCGAATCCTGGTCAGGCATGGATGTTGTGTTTGTCTTACGGCACTGGCTCTCTCCCTTCCCTGGAACCAGTGACCCTAAATTAGGGACGGGCTACTGCTTATAGCCCATTGAGTAGCTCTCGGTGGTCGTTAAAAAATCCAATAAAAAAAAAAAAAAAGAAAACGGATGATTAATTTATGGGCATATGGAGTGCATGGGCATAGATAAGGACACACTGGTAGATACGACTGTCACGCGTGGGAGAGAAGGTGTCTTTACTTTAAATTTCAAACTCACATCTGGGCACATTTAAGTAGAAAAAAAATGTTGGTGTGGTTGCATCAAGAGAATTCCTAAAGCATGCTGATGTTCCACTTGTGCGAGCATAAGAAAGGTAAAAAAGGCGTACAAACATGATGCTTCCTAAGAACCTATGGTTTACGGAACCCGTGCAAGCAATGTCTAAATATCCTTTGATTTATGGGTACATATGCCCCCCACAGGTTAGGCGCCACTCCCTCTGAGGCTACCTGCAAATCGGAACTCTTACATTTTACGGAACCACATAGAACACAACAGTATGTTTATGTTCGACACAATGCACTTCGCCGCCCCGGTGGCGAAGTGGTCTAAAACGCTGGCCTCTGATCATTCGTCCGTAAGGGGTCCGGGTTCAAATCCCGGTGAGGCATGGATGTTGTGTTTGTCTTACGGCACTGGCTCTCTCCCTTCCCTGGAACCAGTGACCCTAAATTAGGGACGGGCGACTGCTTTTATTTAGCCCATTGAGTTGCTCACGGTGGTCGTTAAACCTCCAACCAAAACAAAAAACAATGCACTTCGATAAATTTTTGAAACTCCCTTAAAATGTGGCCCAGGACTTGGGCCCTAAAAGGCCCATGCATACACCAGGCTCTGTGAAGAGCTGAAACTTAACTTCAAAAAAAAAAGATTCAGTTTGCGACGGAATGTGTAATTCTTCAGGAACCGCAATTAAATTCTGTGAGTAAATGTCGTCCGTTCTGTCATACTTTTTTTTTTTTTTTTTTTTTTTTGATTGGAGGTTTAACGACCACCGTGAGCAACTCAATGGGCTATAAGCAGTCGCCCGTCCCTAATTTTAGGGTCACTGGCTCCAGGGAAGGGAGAGAGCCAGTGCCGTAAGACAAACACAACATCCATGCCTCACCGGAATTCGAACCCGGACCCCAGACGGACGAATGATCAGAGGCCAGCGCCTTAGACCACTGCGCCACCGGGGCGGCTGTCATACTTTCCTTCCATTACCATTATTCATCTTGCTGCTTATGCTGCGATTATCCATTTGCAGGTCACCTTTATCGTGTAGGGATTGGCTTCTTTTCACTCGGCCGAGATCGGTTCGGGTTCGAATCACGGGGTGAGGCATGGATGGTATGTTTGCCTTACGGCCTATGTATCTCTTCTTTCCCTCGAACCAGAGACCCCAAATTAGGGATATACGACTACTTATACTCATTGAGTTGCTCATGGTGGTCGTTTTTTTCTTTTGTTTTTTTTTGATTGGAGGTTTAACGACCACCGTGAGCAATTCAATGGGCAATAAGCAGTCACCCGTCCCTAATTTAGGGTCACTGGTTCCAGGGAAGGGAGAGAGCCAGTGCCGTAAGACAAACACAACATCCATGCCTCACCGGGATTCGAACCCGGACCCCTTATGGACGAATGATCAGAGGCCAACCCCTTAGACCACTGCGCCACCGGGGCGGCCATGGTGGTCGTTAAACCCCCAAACATAAAAACATTCGTAAGACAAATATGAGACGAAATACGAACGATAATGGTCTTTTGTAATGCCGGCGTTTGCCGTCCCGGTGGCGCAGTGGCCTAAGCGATGGCCTCTGATCATTCGTCCGAATGGGGTCGAGTTCGAATCCCGGTGAGGCATGGATGTTGTGTTTGTCTTACGGCTCTGGCTCTCTCCCTTCCCTGGAACCAGTGACCCTAAATTAGGGACGGGCGACTGCTTATAGCCCATTGAGTTGCTCACGGTGGTCGTTAAACCTCCAATCAAAAAAAAAAAAAAAATGCCAGCGTTTAGTCCTGTCAGTATTTCGTGATTACGGTGTTTGCGGAATTTTATTCTGTCGATGTTTCGGGTGCTGGTAATTCGACATTCACCCGTTTTCAGCATATTCCGAATGCAGCACAAGACACGATGCCGCTCTGCTGGAGTGTGGTCTGTGGCGCTGGGTGTGTCGCTTCCCTGGAACATATGGGCCCAAATTAGTTAAGGGAGGACTGCTTATAAGCCAAAGAGTTGTCCCCCGTGGTAGTTAAAAAAAAAGAAAAAGAAAGGGCGAGTTCACGTGACTTGCAATCGCGCACGTTGAGCAAGTCATGTGACCTCGGTAAGCTGTATCCATACAAAAAAGCTTACTTTCCCATTTCACCAACGTGCCACGAGGATTGTCAGGTCATTGAAATGAAAATGCACTCCCAGTAAAAATGTACTTTTCAAAAGTAATATAAGAATGATTAGTTACGAAACTCCTTAGTGCTCAGAAGACTGACCTACGGGGAGTGGAGATGAAGAAATCAAAAACGTAGTTAAAATTCTCCAAATACGTGGCGTCAATGAATAAACAAAGACATCGCTCTTTATACGTTTCTAGCAACACACAGCAACAGAAAAATTGTTATTCCGCCAATGCTGGGGAATCGAATCCCAGATCTAGCCGAGCGCGTTAGCCTTACACCACGGTGGCCAACAATCCACTGCGCTTTGTGTGTCTTTCTGTCAGCTTCTGACTTCATAAATCCGTAAGATGCGCAGCTACTGAGACTTCTCCATCTGGTGAGCATTAACGACACTGGCTATACACTGAGTGGCCACTTTATTATGACCACCCCTTCAGTACTTCGTTGGGCCACCTTTTGCCTTTAACACTGCGTCGATTCTTCGTGGCATGGACTCCACGAGATGTTTTTTTTTTTTTTTTTTTTTTTTGATTGGAGGTTTAACGACCACCGTGAGCAACTCAATGGGCTATAAGCAGTCACCCGTCCCTAATTTTAGGGTCACTGGTTCCAGGGAAGGGAGAGAGCCAGTGCCGTAAGACAAACACAACATCCATGCCTCACCGGGATTCGAACCCGGACCCCTTATGGACGAATGATCAGAGGCCAACCCCTTAGACCACTGCGCCACCGGGGCGGCCATGGTGGTCGTTAAACCCCCAAACATAAAAACATTCGTAAGACAAATATGAGACGAAATACGAACGATAATGGTCTTTTGTAATGCCGGCGTTTGCCGTCCCGGTGGCGCAGTGGCCTAAGCGATGGCCTCTGATCATTCGTCCGAATGGGGTCCGAGTTCGAATCCCGGTGAGGCATGGATGTTGTGTTTGTCTTACGGCTCTGGCTCTCTCCCTTCCCTGGAACCAGTGACCCTAAATTAGGGACGGGCGACTGCTTATAGCCCATTGAGTTGCTCACGGTGGTCGTTAAACCTCCAATCAAAAAAAAAAAAAAAATGCCAGCGTTTAGTCCTGTCAGTATTTCGTGATTACGGTGTTTGCGGAATTTTATTCTGTCGATGTTTCGGGTGCTGGTAATTCGACATTCACCCGTTTTCAGCATATTCCGAATGCAGCACAAGACACGATGCCGCTCTGCTGGAGTGTGGTCTGTGGCGCTGGGTGTGTCGCTTCCCTGGAACATATGGGCCCAAATTAGTTAAGGGAGGACTGCTTATAAGCCAAAGAGTTGTCCCCGGTGGTAGTTAAAAAAAGAAAAAGAAAGGGCGAGTTCACGTGACTTGCAATCGCGCACGTTGAGCAAGTCATGTGACCTCGGTAAGCTGTATCCATACAAAAAGCTTACTTTCCCATTTCACCAACGTGCCACGAGGATTGTCAGGTCATTGAAATGAAAATGCACTCCCAGTAAAAATGTACTTTTCAAAAGTAATATAAGAATGATTAGTTACGAAACTCCTTAGTGCTCAGAAGACTGACCTACGAGGAGTGGAGATGAAGAAATCGAAAACGTAGTTAAAATTCTCCAAATACGTGGCGTCAATGAATAAACAAAGACATCGCTCTTTATACGTTTCTAGCAACACACAGCAACCGAAAAATTGTTATTCCGCCAATGCTGGGGAATCGAATCCCAGATCTAGCCGAGCGCGTTAGCCTTACACCACGGTGGCCAACAATCCACTGCGCTTTGTGTGTCTTTCTGTCAGCTTCTGACTTCATAAATCCGTAAGATGCGCAGCTACTGAGACTTCTCCATCTGGTGAGCATTAACGACACTGGCTATACACTGAGTGGCCACTTTATTATGACCACCCCTTCAGTACTTCGTTGGGCCACCTTTTGCCTTTAACACTGCGTCGATTCTTCGTGGCATGGACTCCACGAGATGTTGATAGGTGGTTTGTGGAATCTGAGACCATGTTTGATAAATAGCACTTTCCAGGAGTGTGAGATTGCAGGGTTGTGGATCCAGCTGTCTGATGGCTCGTTCAACTTCATACCCACAAATTCTCAATGGGGTTGAGATCTGGAGATTGTGGAGGCCACCTAAGCAAAGTAAACTCACCGGCATGTTCCTGAAGCCAATCCTGTACAATACGAGCACTATGGCAGGACGCATTATCTTGTTGAAAGTAGCCATCGCCATTGGGATAAACCATCCACATGACAGGATGCACTTGGTCCGCAACGATGTTTAGAAATGATGTGCCAGTCAGACGTTGATCAACACGAATTAAAGGAACCAAAGCATGCCAGGAAAACATTCCCCAAGCCATATCGTTGCCTCCACCAGCTTGAAGATGTGGAAGCAATGCATTTGGGGTCCATGCTTTCGTGCTGTTTCCGTCAAATTCTCACTCGGCCATCAGCATGGTGCAACTCAAAACGTGATCTATCGGACCACATAATTTGTTTCCAGTTATCGACTGTCCAATCCTTGAGCGAACTGGAGACGGGTTTCTCTTGTTAACTGCAGACAGCAAAGGTGTTCGAACAGGCCTTCGACTGCCATATCCCATCCGATGCTGTGTACGGCGAACAGTGCATGCAGTGATCCTTTGAGGGGATCCTTGATTAAGATGGTCTGTAATTTGCTGCACTGTTGCCCTTCTGTTGTCTGTTACCAGTCTGGACACTCTCCGTTCCGCCCGAGCAGTCACTAGTCGATGACGACCACACGTTGCACGTAGAGACCCAGTTTTTTGGCTGACAGTCCAGTCTTTAAACACTTTAACAACAGCTGCTCTGGAAAATTTCAAGCATGCGGCGGTTTCGGTGATACTCGCTCCATGGCTTCGAGCTCCTACAATCATCCCACGTTTAAAGTCCATCAAATCGCATTTTTTACCCATCTCGTCACCCAAAAATCGCTTCTACTACTGTCGCAAGCACTAAGCTTTCCCTTTTTATACTAGCCTCGCCCTCTGGCGGCAACAGCGTGCAGCCATAGCCCATTTGCTTACTGTCAGGTGGTCATAATAAAGTGGCCACTCAGTGTATATTAATTATAACCGTTAAATCCAAAGGGCGAGATCCAAAGTAAAAATCTTCCAAATACGTGGCGTCAGTGAATAAACAAAGATATCGCTCTTTCCACGTCTTATCAACACACAACAACCGAAAAATTGGTATTAGGCCACTGCTGGGGAATTGAATCCCAGATCTCTCGATATCTAGCCGAGGGCGTTAGCCTTACACCTCGGAGCGTCATCTACATATTATGATGTCAGAAGCTGATAGAAAGACACACACGGATTGTTGGCCACCGTGGTGTAAAGCTAACGCGCTCGGCTAGATATCGAGAGATCTGGGATACGATTCCCCAGTGGTGACCGAATAACAATTTTTCGGTTGCTATGTGTTGCTAAAAACGTGGAAAGAGCGATGTCTTTGTTTACTCTAAAACGTAGTTGTTATATGGCCCCCAATGGTTTTTGTTTTTCTAATGGCCAGTTTTGTGCTCTGCCGTTTGGACAGAAAAGCACAAAAATGCCTTAATGACGAGATTTAAATGAAATGTTTTCGTGCAAAATAATTACTCATTAGATGGAAATACAGCAACGCTATATTTTTTACGGCGAACAACTTCATTGCATTTAAATTGCAACATGGACAGTTTTCCGAACCCGGACGTTTTCAAATCAAATTCTGAAAGAGGGAAGGGAGGGGTGATGGAAACAAAAAGATTTTCCATGACATTTCTACGGAAACCGGCCGCCCCCGGTTGCGCAGTAAACCTTTTGTACCCGGGTTCGAATTCCGGATGCGGCATGGATGGCGTGTCTGTTTTACGGCCCTGTCTCTCCTCTCCCTTTACTGGAACCAGTGTTCCTGAATTAGGGACGGGCGACTGCTTATAGCCCATTGAGTTGCTCACGGTGGTCGTTAAACCTCCAATCAAAAAAAAAAAAAAAAAAAAAAAACACCTACTACCACACGAATAAACCTAGACAGTGCCTTGGGCAGGTAGCTCCACTACACCACCGGAGAAGCTTCTTGGCAACACGGCACAAAGCACTGCTGTATAAGGCGGTCGTCAGGCCAGTGCTCACTTACACCACTCCAATCTGCATAGGTGTTAGTAGGAATCAACGAAAGAGAATCGGGAGGGTGCGGAGCCGAGTTCCTCAGGTTTCGAAGTGGCGTGTTTTTCTTTTTTTTTTTTTTGATTGGAGGTTTAATGACCACCGTGAGCAACTCAATGGGCTATAAGCAGTCGCCCGTCCCTAATTTAGGGTCACTGGTTCCAGGGAAGCGGAGAGCCAGTGCCGTAAGACAAACACAACATCCATGCCTCACCGGGATTCGAACCCGGACCCCTTTCGGACGAATGATCAGAGGCCATCGCTTAGACCACTGCGCCACCGGGGCGGCGTACATTATTTTGCCTACGGCTTCTCTAATAAGCCGTACGGCTTATTAGAGATGTGTTAGACAAACTCATTTTTACTGCATTCCTTGTAAAAGAGGAAATTTATGGCTGTAGCTAGAGTTATAGGAACAGAGGGAGCGAAAGGGTAGAGAAACGAAATATATGAGCTCCTAATGGAAAGGCAATTAACGTTGTTTATTATGCCTATAATTGAGATTTTTTCCGTATTCATGTATTCGCCCAACTGATAACTAGATTTACACCCACAGAGTGCTTAGTTTCTTTTTTCGCGCGCTGATGTGTGTGTGTGTGTGTGTGTGTGTGTGTGTGTGTGTGTGTGTGGTTAAAGGGTTTAGAAAGTGATAGAATGCAATCATATTCACTGCAGTAACAATCAGAGCATGCAGATTGCATTTTAAAGGATGAACCCGGGCGGTGTCGAAAGGTTATAGTAATTATAATAAATAAGAAGAGGCTGAAGAAATTGAATCTAAATTGGTAAAAATTTGATTTCTTTAAATACTGTTTTTAACGGTTGCTAAAAAAGAAAAGAAAATCTTCATGGCCATATTCACATTCTTTTACTACCTCCCTTACCAGGGGCGCCGAGTTCTCCAAATTATTAGGGGGGGGGGCATGTCTCTTCCATTGTGAGGAGGAAAATAAGAGGGGGGGGGGGCAAAAAGATAATCTACGAGATTTGACGTATATTTTAAAACGCAAGTGTCATTGATCCTCAGCAAATGAACAAGAAACCAGAAATTTTCTTTCGCTGAATATTAATATTTAAAAAAATAAAATTCAGCCTATGATTCTATAAAAATATCCAGAGAGATTTTATTTCCAAAGTTTAGTAAATAATATGAGAAATTAGCTGAGTTACTCAAACAAAGAACAAGAAGGGCTAAAAATAAATAGTTACATAAAGGCGGTAGATTATACGTTTCTGTATTTTATTTATGATAAAATTGATTTAGTCACTTACCACATACATTACTAGCAATCAGTTTCTTATGAGCAATGCTGAGAATGGGAAAAATGTTTTTATTTATTTTGTTATTTATTAATATTTTGGAAATAAATCGCTTTGACCTCATAAGGTGAAGCTTGGTGCACCTTATGATGCTAAAGCGATTATTTATTTAAACGGAACCAAAAATATTGGGTGGGCACTGCCCCCCCAATAAAATTATTGGATAGGCAAGATTTACCTTGCCTCCTTATAGTCGGCGCATATGTTCCTTGCAGTTATGTAGTACCAGTGGCGACTTCTGAATGTAGGTCGTGAGGATCAGCCTACACTTTATTTTATAGATAATTGCAGTCATCATGAAATATTTGAAAAGATTTATTTTAAAAACATGGAAGAAAAAACGAAAATCAGGCATAACGGCAGTCGTGAGTGATCTGGAGACATTTACGTGCACGCTTGATGTATATGTAGAAGCTAAGAGAGAGAGCGAGTGAAGATTTCCACCAACTGTTCTCACATACGGTCATACCAGCTCTCTGTCCATTGAGTGCACAGATGGCTGGTCCGAGGGTATACAAGGAAGGGAGCACCTAACTGAACGGCATGCTGAATACGTTTCGAGCAACGTCATCCTACGAGCTGCTTCGCGTCGCCTACTCTCGTTCCAATATTCGATGGCCCTTTTGAAATACGCAGCAACAAGCTGTTGTCACGTGTCGCCTACGACCATCGCGTTTCTCAAGTGAGTGCTCTGGGAGGGAGAAGTGTTTGTGTGTTCTGCTAAGTTTTTTGAAGTTTCAACGCGAATTTTATTTTGTGTTTTAATTTCGGTATGTTTACCGTCGTGCTCTGTTACCTGATCCGAAAGAATGGCGAGTATTCCAGCCTCAAGTTGCTTAAAACAAGTCTATATAAGTACGTATTCTTGTGACTGTTATTGAATAGCTATTCCAAAAGAACTTGTATCAAAAGGGCGACCTATTCCTCCTCTACCTAACTTGATCCACTTCCAAAACACGGGAGGTAAATTAGTGAAAATGAGTTTTTTTAGTCTGTAGATGTACTCAAATAATGGTGGTTACGTGGGTGTAAGAAATTAAGCAAATTGTATTTCTTTTTATATTGTTTTGTACACAACAGGATGTTTAGAACAGTGAAACAGTTGTTGACTTAAAACAATTTAAGGAATGTTTTAAGTAAACGTCGTCAACAAACTAAGTAATGCTTTGCCGCAGCAATTCCTTTCTAAGAATTTCAAAATCTGCAGCAAAAATATAGTTCTGTCTAAGCAAAGCCTGTAAAGCAAAGATTAGAAGAACATATTGCCGTGATGAAAAGAAATCGGTACGTAATGAAGCGTAAATAAACTCGACATGCTTTTTAGCACCTAAAGAAGTGTCGTTCAGTGGTCACAACGAAATAGAAAATTCTGCCAATAAAGGTAATTGTATAGAACTGCTACAGTTTATGGCAGAAAGAGACTCCTATTTAGAAAGCCACTAGCAAAATTTCATGGTTGTTTTGGGCCAAGGTTCAATGATACCAAACGATTTAACTGAATGTTGTAGAGACTTTGGGGACAGGATCAGCTCTCCATAGACTTAACATTGGGTGATCTTGAGGCTGATCCCGTGGCGTCCCCGAGTCAGAATTTTTGTCACGTGATCGTCCCCATGATGTGCTGCCCCCTAGCGGTGCTTCTTGGAACTTTCGATGGATCTTTGGTTTTGAGAGATGGCAACGGTCGAGTGTGGAAAGGGGATGTCAACTCGATGTGCTGCCCCCTAGCGGTGCTTCTTGGAACTTTCGATGGATCTTTTATTTTGAGGGATGGCAACGGCCGAGTGGGAAAGGGGTGGGTATAGGGGGATGTCAACTCGAAGTGCTGCCCCCTAGCGGTGCTTCTTGGAACTTTCGATGAATCTTTGATTTTGAGGGATGGCAACGACCGAGTGGGAAAGGGGGATATAGGGGGATGTCAACTCGATGTGCTGCCCCCTAGCGGTGCTTCTTGGAACTTTCGATAGATCTTTGATTTTGAGGGATGACAATGACCGAGAGGGAAAGGGGGTGGATATGGGGGATGTCAACTCGATGTGCTGCCCCCTAGCGGTGCTTCTTGGAACTTTCGATGGATCTTTGATTTGGAGGGATGGCAATGACCGAGAGGGAAAGGGGGTGGATATAGGGGATGTCAACTCGACGTGCTGCCCCCTAGCGGTGCTTCTTGGAACTTTCGATGGATCTTTGATTTTGAGGGATGGCAACGACCGAGTGGAAAAAGGGGTGTCAACTCGATGTGCTGCCCCCCTGGCGGTGCTTCTTGGAACTTTCGATGGATCTTTGATTTTGAGGGACGTCGGGATTTTTTGTATTTATTCCAGTGGTTTTCAAGCTGGATTTTTCCTCCTCTTCGATGTTATTTTTCCCCCGGAGGAAATTTTTACGTAACGATGCTGGGGAATTTTCTTTCCAATGGAATAAAAATGCTCTAATGGTCTTAGCAAGGTCCTAACTCACGATGATTTTGTTTAAAAAAATTGGTCAGGTGGTCTCGTGTACTACGTATTTACTCCATTTTTTTTAATTCTTTTACATTATTTCTTCATGTTTTTTTTATATATTTTTTGTATGTTTTGAGGGAGTTTTTTCGTGTAGACGTAATTAATTTTCTTGGGAACTTTTCTTTTTCATACATTTCATTTTATTTCAGACCATGAGACGGGGAAATGCTTCTTTAGAAACGATTTCGTTCCTGTTCGCAGTAACTATTGGACTTTGACAAAATTTTTGGGAAATCAAGCGGAAATGTAGACATGTTAATTCTGAGTCTTTCGCCCTTCCAATATTTTTTTTTCTAGTCGTAATGTTTTCATGTACTATGTATTCCAGCTCTTTTTCTTTTTTATAACTGTTACGTTATTTCATCATGAATTTTTTATATTTTTTGTATGTTTTGAGGGAGTTTTTTCGTGTAGATGTAATGAATTTTCTTTGGAACTTTTATTTTTCATACATTTCATTTTATTTCAGACCATGAGACGGGAAAATGCTTCTTTAGAAACGATTTCGTCCCTGTTCGCAGTAACTATTGGACTTTGACAAAATTTTTGGGAAATCAAGCGGAAATGTAGACATGTTAATTCTGAGTCTTTCGCCCTTCCAATATTTTTTTTCTAGTCGTAATGTTTTCATGTACTATGTATTCCAGCTCTTTTCTTTTTTATAACTTTTACGTTATCTCATCATGAATTTTTTATATTTTTTGTATGTTTTGAGGGAGTTTTTTCGTGTAGATGTAATGAATTTTCTGGGGAACTTTTCGTTTTCCTTTATTCAATTTTATTACAGATCATGAGACGAGGAAATGCTTCTTTAGAAACGATTTCGTTCCTGTTCGCAGTAATTATTGGACTTGGTCATTTTTTTGTTAAATGACTTCATGCTAATTCTGAGTCTTTCGCCTTTGCAATATTATTTTCTCGTAATTTTTTCGTGTGTTCAAGAACTCTACAGGTCTTTCACAGTTAAAATTCTGATGAAACAATATTTTCTTACTTTATTTCGCATATCATTATCAGCTTCCCAATTTCGCTATTTTACTTCATCTTTTTTTTTTTTGAAATTTCGTAAAACTTTTCAGTATGTCAGTAATTTTTTTCTTACTTGGTCAAACTTGTGACTCCTTTTATTTGGACTCTTTTTTTTTTTTCATTTCATTTCAACAAACGAGTATTTTAGATGTACCAAGTCATCAGATTTTTGTTTCCTTATATAGCATATTTTCAAACTTCCTTAAAAATATTCCTCAAAGCTTTGCATGTAGTCAAATATGCATTTTTTTATTCTTTCCTAGTTTGCTATACTTTTCGTGGACTGTCCCAACAAGAAAGCATTCATTGTAAAGACATACAATCTAAAACCTTTTTTCTTACGATAAAATTTGTATTCTTTGGGCTGTATATTTTTCTGTCTCGTCCGAAAAAACATTCATTCTAGAGGCAAAGCTAGTGATTCCGTTCATCCCATAAACATTATTTTTTTAACGTTTTACTAACTCATCAGAAAAGCAGTTATTCCCCACCCCCATAGCGAAAATAAAGAAATTCTTACTTCTTTTCCATACATATCGACTCAATCTATTTCTTTTCGAAATGTTGGTCATGACATTTCAACTAAAATTTCATACTTTCACCAAAAATCATATTCTTAAACGAGCTGTTTTTTTTTTTTTTACTTTATTTCATGAATAACTAAATTTTTATTGTTTCATCACCTCATCAAAGTTAATAAGAACTTCCCTAATCTCATTCCTTTCCCTCATTTAGTTCGCTGTAAATTGAGATGTTTCAAAACTTCGCGTATATTTCTTTCACTAAATGTCCAGTTCTCCCGTATCTGTCCCATCATTTTTAATTTCTGTGCCTGCCGCATTTTTTCTTTAGACGTTTAGTTTCATTGACCTTTTCTTTCGTTTCAATTAGGTTTTCATTATCGTATTTTTTATTCATTGTCTCAGCAGAAAAAGCTTTCATTCTGGAGACATTGCGACTAAGTCCGCACTTCCTCTAAACATTTTTATTTCACGTTTCACTAATTCGTAAGAAAAGCTGATGTTTCCAAACTCTCATAGTGAAAATATCGTATTCCTCTTATTTTACTTATTATATTTTTCCTTCTATTCAGTGTTGTATGATTCTTAAAACTTTGGTTTATTTTTATGAAACTTCTTTTTTTTTTCTGATTCAACCTATCAATCTTTTCCTATCGATTTAATTGCTCTTATTTTTCCATTCGACTTTACTTTTGAACAGAAATGTATCTAAAATCTTCAGATGTATTTTAGTCTCTGAGGCCGGTACTTCACTATTTCAAATAAAGTCATTGTGGGATTTTAGTGTAAATGCCCCTAAATCTTTAGAACTTCCTTTTCATAGTTAGATACTAATTCCTCGAGGTTTAAATTAAAACATGAAAGAAGAGCGTTTTTACGCTCTATCCAGTGAAAAGAAGATTGTTTTTACGCTCTCTCCAGTGAACGAAGAGTGTTTTTACGCTTTCCCCAAGAAATTAACTTTGGAATCTCCCTTCTTTCTACCGGAAAATGACTATCTTGTGCGACTGTTTTCACGGGTCTACTGCTTTGCTGGAAAACCTCATATGACATGAAATCCCTTTGCTTGGTAGATTAAACTAAATTCTGGTTTTGAACTTTGAACACAAACTCAAGCTTGCAAAAGCATAGTTTTCTGAGCGAACTTAAACTGTCTAAGATGACAAAAATCTAAAACTTGTGACTCAATGGGACAGAGCGTTTGAACTTTGCCGTTCATTCAAGATTTAAGAGATCAGTCGTGAACCACTACAAGGGAAATAAGCAGACCCTGATTTAGTCCACTGTTTCCAAGGAAGGTAGAAAGCTACTGTCGTAATTCAGAAGCTCATAACTCAAGCCTCCCCAGGATTTAATTTCGGACGGGCGATTAGTTCGATGTCAATGCTTAGACATTGAAAAATTACTTCAGACAAATATTTTCTTACTTAAAAGTGCTTCAAGTCAGAATTTGTATTACTTAAGATTTCTTTTAGTCAATATTTTTCTATCTTAAAAACTTCTAAAGGGTTGATTTTGAAAAAAAAAAAAAAAAACGAATTCTCCCCAAAACGTAAAATTTCCCCAGAATTGTATGAGGAACCAAATAAATTGACGAAGCTTGAATGTTGTCTTTCAACACATTTCTTTCTCTTCATGTTTCATTCCATAAACTTTCTTCAAATTCCTATATACCCAAGAATTTTGTTAAATGTCCAAGTTCGACTCCCCCAGAAATTTTCTGAAAATGATAGTTTCTCTTTTTAAAAAAAATTCCAAAATAAGAATCCCTTCAATGAAACAAGAAAATTCCTATTCAAAGCATTCCATCACTCTTTCTACTTCAAATACTCTCTTTGTAAATCTAAGGAGCTGTTTTTGTTTTAGGTTTTTTTTAATATTCATATATTTTCCCCTCTAACTTTAGAAGATATTTTCCCGAAATGTATGTATACGATAGTAAAACATCATACAACTGCTTGATGTTCAATTCACTTCACGCTCTCTTAAGGATATTCTTCCATTTTCTCATAACACATAGACATGTTATTTTTCTTCCCATTCACTTCAAAGACTTGAGATCAACTTAATCGAGTCCTTTGAGAAAAACCTTCATAGAAAAGCATAAATGTACTGAAAATGTCAGTTTTCTTAAAGAAATCATAAGAATAAGAATTTCTTTTTACTGAAACAAGTTTCCCCTGTTCAAAGCATTAGGTGGCTCTTTTCGCATCAAATTCTGTATTTCCTCATGTAAACTTTATTATTTTTCTACTTCATATCGTCGTTCGTTTCTTGTTTTTCCCTATGTAACTTAAAACTTCTCTTCTTAATCTATTTTTCATAAAGTATCATTCTTTTGAGTTGATTTTCTCTCTCTCTCTCTCTCTCTCTCTCTCTCTCTCTCTCTCTCTCTTTTTAAATGCATTCCTAAGTTCATATTGAGAAGGGTTTAAATTTTGATCTCTCTCTCTCTCTCTCTCTTTTTCTTAAATGCATTCCTAAGTTCATATTGAGAAGGGTTTAAATTTTGATTGAAAGATCGTTTTAGGAAAAGTTGAAAACTGATAAGTTTCGTTTCGGGAAAGTTGAAAACAGATAATGTTCGTTTCGGAAAAGTACATTCTCTTATAGGGTTAAAAAATGGAACACTTCATATTTTCTCAGGGGCGGTTTTGATGAAACACGTTTCAGTAAAAACAGTGAAATTCCCATTGAATAACATGGGGAACTATGAAATTTAAGAAGCACGTTTTCGTTCAAGGAAAATATTTTAAAAGGTCTATTTTCGATTCAGTTGAAAACGAATCAGGTAGAAAACAGAATGCAGTAAAAACAGTCACAGCAAGTTCCTGAAAGTTGAAAATAGATGAGGTTGAAGTTTGGAAAAATGTCTTAGGAAAGAAATTGTTATAAAACACAGACTGTTTAGTTTTCCCAGGCTAGGGGTCTTCAGTGAGAGCGCTTCTTCTTTTTCAACCCAAAGAATGAAGCGAGTCAGTTTGAAACATTTCAAACTCCCCGACAAATAAGCCGTGTACTCTGGTTTCGACTCAATATTGTAAAGTATTGCTCTCAGACCAGTCAGAAACCCCCCCCCGATTAGTCACCTAATTGAAAACATCAGGCCCAATAACAATACCCAAATTTCCTTAAGAAAAGTCTAGCAAAAAAGCACTAGTTCCCCATTAAAACAATTGCATTCATCCTGCTACTGTTTTAAATATTTCGAAAAAGAAATTTCATTTACTTTTTAAAATTCTTGAAAGCTTAAATTTTTGTCTCATTTCAATAAAAAAATAATTTCACTTAAAATTTAATTAAAAAAATTACTCTTTAAATGTATGCCTCAAAACTTAAAAATATTTACGCTTAAGATTCCAATAAATAATAAATATTCCCAAACTCACCTTCTCACTTGCCAATTAAAAAAAAAGTTCATTAGCAATTCTCCAGTCCACTTGAATTTCCTAACATGAACTTTGATTACAGAAGAAAATACGGAAACAGTAATAAAAAGATTTCCTCCTAAATGAAAAAAATGTTCAGGAATTGATTCCAGCCTGAATCCAATAGGACAGCTTTTCTCAGGTTGAACCTCCAGAACACAAGTGGAGACGAATGAAAACTCATCACAATTTTCAGATGGAATCACAGATTTGAAAGACTTGATGACGTCTTACTTTATTCAAACTTAGAACAGAACTAAAATTCACTCAGCGTTTCCTTTGCATACTGTGACCAATGCATGACCCTTATCACAACACGTGTTGGTGTGTCACCATGCGTCAGCGCTTCACGGTGACTATACCCTTATCTTGTCATTTCGTGACGAACGCTATTGACTCTAATCAGACATAGCGGACTACAGCTCAGAGCTTATTTTCAGGTAAATTCTTAGAGAAAAACGGAAGGATTTCATTATAATTAATTTTCATATCTTGAGAGAATAAAACTAAAATATATTCGGTAAGAAATCCTTCCGTTTTTCTCTAAAATGAGAGAGGAATACGGAAAGCGAAATAATTTAATCAGACACCTTGAAAGAATTCATCTCAGATTTAAAGCCGCTTTTGAAAAAAAAAAAAAACCCAGTAAACTATGAAATACTTTGTTCTTCACATAAAGGAAACACAGTGTACGATTTCAATATTCCCTTTTTTCTTAAAATTTCTCCAACGTAATGACTTAGGTCAACTGAGTCCAGAAATGCTTCGTGTACTTTAGTATTTCGATTCCGAGGGAGTTCTTTCCGATACTGTTAAGCTATTATCTCCAAATCCAGTTGTAAAATAATTTTGGTCATGTTTATTTGATTGTCGTCGTAGGAGAATTCCAATCCGTTCATATCCGCCATGGCATACATTGTATCCACGAGAGTTTCTTCAAGCAGAAAAGAACCATCTTCATAATGCCGAAATCCTTCTTTTGAGGACTGTAATGCTTCCAAAGTCAAATTATTTTTTTTCCCAAGGCTTTCTTAATTAAAGCTGAAAACGAAATGGAACGAAGAAACATCTGTTGTATGACTCGTAACATAGTAGATTTCTTATCAGCCACTTTAGTCCAATGTTCTCCGCACAGAGAAATTTCACCATCCTGACCCACTTTTTCCTGAGTGAAATTCAATACATGGTGAAAATCTCGACTTAAGCATTCCTTGAGTGGGGAATCGCTCTCATGAAAGGGGACAACGGTTAAAATAGACATTGATTAAAATTGGAGACAGGAAAAATATATGAATTAAATAAATAATGCATAGGCAGGATTTCCGAAAACATAAGAAATATAAGTTTTATATAAAAAAAAAAAAAATCCATGAAAAATATTGGAGGGGCGAAAGATTTCCCACATCGTCTTCCATTCCACCCAAAATTAAACAAATACGTGTACTCACAACTGAGATTTAATGGACTTCGTTAAATTTTGTGAGGAATGGAAGACGATGTGAGAAATCTTTCGCCCCTCCAATATTTTTTATGGAATTTTTTTATATAAAACTTATATTTTTTATGTTTTCGGGAATCCTGCCTATGCATTATTTATTTAATTCATATATTTTTTCTGTCTCCAATTTTAATCAATGTCTATTTTAACGGTTGTCCCCTTTCATGAGAGCGATTCCCCACTCAAGGAATGCTTAAGTCGAGATTTTCACCATGTATTGAATTTCACTCAGGAAAAAGTGGGTCAGGATGGTGAAATTTTGAAATCTGAAATTTCTCTGTGCGGAGAACATTGGACTAAAGTGGCTGATAAGAAATCTACTATGTTAAGAGTCATACAACATATGTTTCTTCGTTCCATTTCGTTTTCAGCTTTAATTAAGAAAGCCTTGGAAAAAAATAACTTGACTTTGGAAGCATTACAGTCCTCAAAAGAAGGATTTCGGCAGTATGAAGATGGTTCTTTTCTGCTTAAAGAAACTCTCGTGGATACAATGTATGCCATGGCGGATATGAACGGATTGGAATTCTCCTAAGACGACAATCAAATAAACATGACCAAAATTATTTTACAACTGGATTTTGAGAAAATAGCTTAACAGTATCGGAAATAACTCCCTCGGAATCGAAATACTAAAGTAGACGAAGCATTTCTGGACTCAGTTGACCTAAGTCATTACGTTGGAGAAATTTTAAGAAAAAAGGGAATATTGAAATCGTACACTGTGTTTCCTTTATATGAAGAACAAAGTATTTCATAGTTTACTGGGTTTTTTTTTCAAAAGCGGCTTTAAATCTGAGATAAATTCTTTCAAGGAGTCTGATTATATTATTTCGCTTTCCGTATTCCTCTCTCATTTTTAGAGAAAAACCGGAAGGATTTCTTACCGAATATATTTTATCAAGTGGGACATCGTCGGGCTGAGTGAGGTAAGGAGAAAAGGAGAAGATCTCATTGAACTGAAAAGTGGACATCTCTTCTATTATCGTGGGACAGATACTGGCAGAACTAGTGGTGTTGGATTTATAATAAACAAGAAACTGAAGGATAAAGTGGTAGAAGTTGAAAGCTCCTCTGACAGAGCTGCACGACTCGTTATCCAACTATCGAGAAGATACCAGGCTCAGATTATTCAAACTTATGCACCCACCACAAGTCATCCTGAAGAAGAAATTGAAGAATTTTATGAGGAAATTCGTCATCTAAATAATAAAGGTAAGCAGCACTTGAAGATAATTATGGGAGATTTCAATGCAAAAATAGGGCACCGGCAACAGAATGAAACTTCAGTAGGTAAATTCGGTCACGGCAACAGAAACCAGAGTGGAAATACTCTCGTTGAGTTTGCAGAGGCAGAAGGATTTTTCATCTTGAATTCCTTTTTCAAGAAAAAGCCACACAGGAAATGGACATGGAGACATCCAATTGGGACGACAAGTGAAATTGATTTTACTATGTGTAACAAAAAATTCGTCATCGAAGACTGCAGTGTGCTAAACAAGTTCAACACAGGTAGTGACCATAGATTGGTGAGATGTAAGATGCACCTCAACACTAAACTGGAACGTGGCAAGCTCATAAGACAAACAAAATGTATTGACATAACCAACCTTAAAAAACACCATAATACCTTCAAGTTGGAACTGAAGAACAGGTTCTCTGCTTTAGAAGGCCTAACATCGGAAGAAGTGGACATCTCTGAAGTTAACAGAAAAGTAACCAAAGCTCTTATGGAAACAGCAACAAAATTAGCTGGGTCTAAGAACAAGTTGCATGTAAACACATTATCAGGAAAAACCAAAATGTTGATGCAAAAAAGAAGAGAGATGAGGACAACTAAAGAAGATGTGACTTCCAAAGTGGAATATATAGAGCTATGCAAGACAGCACGAAAAAGTATCACTGAAGACGTAAGGAAATTCAACTGTGAGCTAGTGAGGAAAGCAATTGAAAACAACCAAAGCCTAAAGATAGCAAAGGGACATCTCAGTAAGGGAAGAAAACAGATTATGGCTCTGAGAAAAGAAGATGGTTCTATAACAAGAAATAGAGGCGAAATTTTGACAAGAGTGAAAGATTTCTACTCCAAACTATATGAAAGGGATGATACATGTACTCCAGACATCATGAAAGGTACCAGAGTTCTTCCAGTCCTCCCAGCAGAAGTTGCTCATGCAATCAAGAACATGAAGCGGGGGAAAGCTCCAGGAGAAGATGGAATTACTATAGACATCATACAAGAAGCAAGTGGAGAAATTGAAACAGTACTCGCCCAAATTTTCACTCGATGCCTTAATGAAGGAAAGATTCCTGAGGATTGGAACAATGCTACAATGATCCTGCTACATAAAAAAGGTGACATTGAGGATCTCAGGAACTACAGACCTATCAGCCTCCTATCAGTGGTTTATAAAATCTTCACTAAAGTTCTTTCACACCGCTTGAAGGTAACACTGGACATGTCTCAACCGAGAGAACAAGCTGGATTCAGGAGTGGCTACAGCACAATAGATCATATCCACGTACTGAGAGAACTAATTGAAAGAGCGAGGGAATATGAACTTCCATTGTGCATGGTTTTTATCGATTATGAAAAAGCCTTTGATTCGGTGAAACCATCAGCAGTTACCACGGCTCTGAAATCCTGCGGTATTGAAGATGCATACATTAATATTATTAATAACATCTATGAAAATGCAAGTGCAAAGATTCGGCTGTTTGAAAATACAACACACATAAAAATTGGAAAGGGAGTGAGACAAGGTGACACCATATCTCCGAAGCTCTTTAATGCCACATTGGAAAATGTCTTTCAATCACTGAACTGGGAAAACAAAGGGATAAAGATTAATGGAGATTATCTAACCCACCTTCGTTTTGCTGATGACGTAGTCATTTTTGCAACTACCCCATCAGAGCTGCAGAGTATGATCCAGGAACTTGCTGACAAGAGTAAAGAAGTGGGATTAAAAATGAACTTTCAGAAGACAAAAGTGATGTACAATGCTTTTACAAGAAATGAAGATTTATCGATTGATGGAGAAAAACTGGAGATAACAGATACGTATGTTTATCTTGGACAGCAGATATCAAGTGAGGGTCACATTGATGAAGAAATTAATCGGCGTACAAAACTTGCCTGGAGAGCTTTTGGAAGAAACAGCATAATTTTCAAGAGCAATATGCCATTATGTCTTAAAAGAAAAGTGTTTGATCAATGCATCCTTCCAGTGCTTACGTATGGTGCAGAGACGTGGACCTTAACTAAAAGAGACATACAAAGGCTGCAGACAACTCAAAGCAGCATGGAGAGGTGCATGCTTGGTATAACCAGGAGAGATAAGAAGAGGAACTCGTGGATCCGAAAAATGACGAGAGTGGAAGACATCATGATCAGAGTTAAATCCCTGAAATGGCAATGGGCTGGACATACTGCCAGAAGGACAGACCATAGATGGACAGCCGAAATTTTAGATTGGATTCCAAGGGACAGGAAAAGACCCAGAAAAAGACCACATGGGAGATGGGTGGATGAAATTCGTAAATATGCGGGAGTGACATGGAGGAGACTGGCACAAGACAGACCGTTGTGGAGGAAACTTGGGGAGACCTTCGTCCAGCAGTGGATTGATAATGGTTGACAATGATGATGATGATGATATTTTAGTTTTATTCTCTCAAGATATGAAAATTAATTATAATGAAATCCTTCCGTTTTTCTCTAAGAATTTACCTGAAAATAAGCTCTGAGCTGTAGTCCGCTATGTCTGATTAGAGTCAATAGCGTTCGTCACGAAATGACAAGATAAGGGTATAGTCACCGTGAAGCGCTGACGCATGGTGACACACCAACACGTGTTGTGATAAGGGTCATGCATTGGTCACAGTATGCAAAGGAAACGCTGAGTGAATTTTAGTTCTGTTCTAAGTTTGAATAAAGTAAGACGTCATCAAGTCTTTCAAATCTTTGATTCCATCTGAAAATTGTGATGAGTTTTCATTCGTCTCCACTTGTGTTCTGGAGGTTCAACCTGAGAAAAGCTGTCCTATTGGATTCAGGCTGGAATCAATTCCTGAACATTTTTTTCATTTAGGAGGAAATCTTTTTATTACTGTTTCCGTATTTTCTTCTGTAATCAAAGTTCATGTTAAGAAATTCAAGTGGACTGGAGAATTGCTAATGAACTTTTTTTTTTAATTGGCAAGTGAGAAGGTGAGTTTGGGAATATTTATTATTTATTGGAATCTTAAGCGTAAATATTTTTAAGTTTTGAGGCATACATTTAAAGAGTAATTTTTTTTTAATTAAATTTTAAGTGAAATTATTTTTTTATTGAAATGAGACAAAAATTTAAGCTTTCAAGAATTTTAAAAAGTAAAAGAAATTTCTTTTTCGAAATGTTTAAAACAGTAGCAGGATGAATGCAATTGTTTTAATGGGGAACTAGTGCTTTTTTGCTAGACTTTTCTTAAGGAAATTTGGGTATTGTGATTGGGCTTGATGTTTTCAATTAAGTGACCAATCGGGGGGGGGGGGATTTCTGACTGGTCTGAGAGCAATACTTTACAGTATTGAGTCGAAACCAGAGTACACGGCTTATTTTCGGGGAGTTTGAAATGTTTCAAACTGACTTGCTTCATTCTTTGGGTTGAAAAAGAAGAAGCGCTCTCACTGAAGACCCCTAGCCTGGGAAAACTAAACAGTCTGTGTTTTATAACAATTTCTTTCCTAAGACATTTTTCCAAATTTCAACCTCATCTATTTTCAACTTTCAGGAACTTGCTGTGACTGTTTTTACTGCATTCTGTTTTCTAATTGATTCGTTTTCAACTGAATCGAAAATAGACCTTCTAAAATATTTTCCTTGAACGAAAACGTGCTTCTTAAATTTCATAGTTCCCCATGTTATTCAATGGGAATTTCACTGTTTTTACTGAAACGTGTTTCATCAAAACCGCCCCTAAGAAAATATGAAGTGTTCCATTTTTTAACCTTATAAGAGAATGTACTTTTCCGAAACGAACATTATCTGTTATCAACTTTCCCGAAACGAAACTTATCAGTTTTCAACTTTTCCTAAAACGATCTTTCAATCAAAATTTAAACCCTTCTCAATATGAACTTAGGAATGCATTTAAAAAAAAAAAAAAAAAACAGAGAGAGAGAGAGAGAGAGATAGAGAAAGAATCAACTCAAAAGAATGATACTTTATGAAAAATAGATTAAGAAAAGAAGTTTTAAGTTACATAGGGAAAAACAAGAAACGAACGACGATATGAAGTAGAAAAATAATAAAGTTTACATGAGGAAATACAGAATTTGATGCGAAAAGAGCCACCTAATGCTTTGAACAGGGAAACTTGTTTCAGTAAAAAAAAAATTCTTATTCTTATGATTTCTTTAAGAAAACTGACATTTTCAGTACATTTATGCTTTTCTATGAAGGTTTTTCTCAAAGGACTCGATTAAGTTGATCTCAAGTCTTTAAAGTGAATGGGAAGAAAAATAACATGTCTATGTGTTATGAGAAAATGGAAGAATATCCTTAGGACAGCGTGAAGTGAATTGAACATCAAGCAGTTGTATGATGTTTTACTATCGTATATGTACATACATTTCGGGAAAATATCTTCTAAAGTTAGAGGGAAAAATATATGAATATTAAAAAAAAAACCTAAAACAAAAACAGCTCCTTAGATTTACAAAGAGAGTATTTGAAGTAGAAAGAGTGATGGAATGCTTTGAATAGGAATTTCTTGTTTCATTGAAGGGATTCTTATTTTGGAATTTTTTTCAAAAAAGAGAAACTATCATTTTCAGAAAGGAGTCGAACTTGGACATTTAACAAAATTCTTGGGTATATAGGAATTTGAAGAAAGTTTATGGAATGAAACATGAAGAGAAATAAATGGGTTGAAAGACTTAACATGCAAGCTTCGTCAATTTATTTGGTTCCTCATACAATTCTGGGGAAATTTTACGTTTTTGGGAGAACTCGTTTTTTTTTTTTTTTTTTCAAAATCAACCCTTTAGAAGTTTTTAAGATAGAAAAATATTGACTAAAGGAAATCTTAAGTAATACAAATCCTGACTTGAAGCCCTTTTAAGTAAGAAAATATTTGTCTGCAGTAATTTTTCAATGTCTAAGCATTGACATCTGACTAATCGCCCGTCCGAAATTAAATCCTGGGGAGGCTTGAGTTATGAGCTTCTGAATTACGACACTAGCTTTCTACCTTCCTTGGAAACAGTGGACTAAATCAGGGTCTGCTTATTTCCCTTGTAGTGGTTCACGACTGATCTCTTAAATCTTGAATGAACGGCAAAGTTCAAACGCTCTGTCCCAATTGAATCACCAGTTTTAGATTTTTGTCATCTTAGACAGTTTAAGTTCGCTCAGAAAACTATGCTTTTGCAAGCTTGAGTTTGTGTTCAAAGTTCAAAACCAGAATTTAGTTTAATCTACCAAGCAAAGGGATTTCATGTCATATGAGGTTTTCCAGCAAAGCAGTAGACGCGTGAAAACAGTCGCACAAGATAGTCATTTTCCGGTAGAAAGAAGGGAGATTCCAAAGTTAATTTCTTGGGGAAAGCGTAAAACACTCTTTGTTCACTGGAGAGAGCGTAAAAACACTCTTCTTTCACTGGATAGAGCGTAAAAACACTCTTCTTTCATGTTTTAATTTGAACCTCGAGGAATTAATATCTAACTATGAAAAGGAAGTTCTAAAGATTTAGGGGCGTTTACACTAAAATCCCACAATGACTTTATTTGAAATAGTGAAGAATCGGCCTTAGAGACTAAAATACATCTGAAGATTTTAGATACATTTCTGTTCAAAAGTAAAGTCGAATGGAAAAATAAGAGCAATTAAATCGATAGGAAAAGATTGATAGGTTGAATCAGAAAAAAAAAGAAGTTTCATAAAAATAAACCAAAGTTTTAAGAATCATACAACACTGAATAGAAGGAAAAATATAATAAGTAAAATAAGAGGAATACGATATTTTCACTATGAGAGTTTGGAAACATCAGCTTTTCTTACGAATTAGTGAAACGTGAAATAAAAATGTTTAGAGGAAGTGCGGACTTAGTCGCAATGTCTCCAGAATGAAAGCTATTTCTGCTGAGACAATGAATAAAAAATACGATAATGAAAACCTAATTGAAACGAAAGAAAAGGTCAATGAAACTAAACGTCTAAAGAAAAAATGCGGCAGGCACAGAAATTAAAAATGATGGGACAGATACGGGAGAACTGGACATTTAGTGAAAGAAATATACGCGAAGTTTTGAAACATCTCAATTTACAGCGAACTAAATGAGGGAAAGGAATGAGATTAGGGAAGTTCTTATTAACTTTGATGAGGTGATGAAACAATAAAAATTTAGTTATTCATGAAATAAAGTAAAAAAAAAAAATAGCTCGTTTAAGAATATGATTTTTGGTGAAAGTATGAAATTTTAGTTGAAATGTCATGACCAGCATTTCGAAAAGAAATAGATTGAGTCGATATGTATGGAAAAGAAGTAAGAATTTCTTTATTTTCGCTATGGGGGTGGGGAATAACTGCTTTTCTGATGAGTTAGTAAAACGTTAAAAAAATAATGTTTATGGGATGAACGGAATCACTAGCTTTGCCTCTAGAATGAATGTTTTTTCGGACGAGACAGAAAAATATACAGCCCAAAGAATACAAATTTTATCGTAAGAAAAAAGGTTTTAGATTGTATGTCTTGACAATGAATGCTTTCTTGTTGGGACAGTCCACGAAAAGTATAGCAAACTAGGAAAGAATAAAAAAATGCATATTTGACTACATGCAAAGCTTTAAGGAATAATTTAAAGCAAGTTTGAAAATATGCTATATAAGGAAACAAAAATCTGATGACTTGCTACATCTAAAATAATCGTTCTGTTGAAATGAAATGAAAAAAAAAAAAAAGAGTCCAAATAAAAGGAGTCACAAGTTTGACCAAGTAAGAAAAAAATTACTGACATACTGAAACGTTTTACGAAATTTCAAAAAAAAAAAAAAAGATGAAGTAAAATAGCGAAATTGGGAAGCTTTAATGATATGCGAAATAAAGTAAGAAAATATTGTTTCATCAGAATTTTAACTGTGAAAGACACGTAGAGTTCTTGAACACACGAAAAAATTACGAGAAAATAATATTGCAAAGGCGAAAGACTCAGAATTAGCATGAAGTCATTTAACAAAAAAATGACAAAGTCCAATAATTACTGCGAACAGGAACGAAATCGTTTCTAAAGAAGCACTTCCTCGACTCATGATCTGTAATAAAATTGAAATAAGGAAAAGGAAAAGTTACCCAGAAAATTCATTACATCTACACGAAAAAAACTCCCTCAAAACATACAAAAAATATAAAAAATTCATGATGAGATAACGTATAAGTTATAAAAAAGAAAAGAGCGGGAATACATAGTACATGAAAACATTACGACTAGAAAAAAAATATTGGAAGGGCGAAAGACTCAGAATTAACATGTCTACATTTCCGCTTCATTTCCCAAAAATTTTGTCAAAGTCCAATAGTTACTGCGAACAGGAACGAAATCGTCTCTAAAGAAGCATTTCCCCGTCTCATGGTCTGAAATAAAATGAAATGTATGAAAAAGAAAAGTTCCCAAGAAAATTCGTTACATCTGCACGAAAAAACTCCCTCAAAACATACAAAAAATATACAAAAGAAAACATGAAGAAATAATGTAAAAGTAATTTTAAAAAAATAGAGTAAATACGTAGTACAAGAGACCCCCTGACCAATTTTTTAAAACCAAATCATCGTGAGTTAGGACCTTGCTAAGACCATTAGAGGATTTTTATTCCATTGGAAAGAAAATTCCCCAGCATCGTTACGTAAAAATTTCCTCCGGGAAAAAATAACATCGAAGAGGAGGAAAAATCCCGCTTGAAAACCACTGGAATAAATACAAAAAATCCCAACGTCCCTCAAAATCAAAGATCCATCGAAAGTTCCAAGAGGCACCGCCAGGGGGCAGCACATCGAGTTGACACCCCTTTTCCCACTCGGTCGTTGCCATCCCTCAAAATCAAAGATCCATCGAAAGTTCCAAGAAGCACCGCTAGGGGCAGCACATGGAGTTGACTTTCCCCCTAATCCACCCCCTTTCCCTCTCGGTCATTGCCATCCCTCAAAATCAAAGATCCATCGAAAGTTCCAAGAAGCACCGCTAGGAGGGCAGCACATCGAGTTGACATCACCCTATATCCACCCCCTTTCCCGCTCGGTCGTTGCCATCCCTCAAAATCAAAGATCCATCGAAAGTTCCAAGAAGCACCGCTAGGGGCAGCACATCGAGTTGACATCCCCCTATGTCCACCTCCTTTCCCACTCGGTCGTTGCCATCCCTCAAAATCAAAGATCCATCGAAAGTTCCAAGAAGCACCGCTAGGGGCCAGCACATCGAGTTGACATCCCCTTTCCACACTCGACCGTTGCCATCTCTCAAAAACAAAGATCCGTCGAAAGTTCCAAGAAGCAGCGCTAGGGGGCAACACATCATGGGGACGATCACGTGACAAAAATTCTGACTCGGGGACAGCCACGGGATCAGCCTCGTGATCAGCCAATGTTAAGTCTATGGGGGCTGATCCTGTCCCAAAAGTCTCCATTTTCCTCTACTCGCAACTTTTATGACGCAGTCACCTGTATCTCCGCCACCAGAAAAGGCCTTCAGTACGTACGCTTCTTTATTTTTTTGTTATTTATTTATTTCACTGTTTATTGACCTTATTGTTTAGTGTCTGCGTTTAGCTTTACGATATACAGTATTTATATTTTAAGATTTCCATATATCCTTCCCCAAGTCGTACTCTACCTGCTCTGTCCATTTATATCTTACACGTCGTAAAACAAGGAATTATCCACGGTCGTCGCTGGCGAGGAGGAAGGGGGATGTGTTCCCTCTAATATTTCTAACCCTCCATATTTCCGAGTGCAACCCTTTTCCTGTTTTGCATTTTTTTCAATACAAATACAATACACGATGTGTGCCTACGTTATAGTTTGTACCTAAAAACGGAAATAAAAGTCAGGTTTTTTAATTTTGCAAAATAATTGAGAAATAAAGAAATTGGCTATTATTACTGCACGCTTGCGTCCCCGCCCCCCAATTCTTCTTTGCCAGCGACGCCCGTGAGTCATACCTTCAAGGTACACCCTTCTGCGTACATTAAACCAGCATTTCATCCCATTTATAATCTTCACAACTTAATTATTACAAAGCAGTCAAAGCAAGTGCAAATGAATTTACAAAAATACAGATCAAGTCAAAACAATAATAATCGTAGAATCCTAGATTTATCGGATGAAAAGTCATTGAATTAAATGTTAAGTATTTTATTGCGCGATTATTATTGTTTGGTCCCTGTTGGATTTGTTGAAAAGCAGAGTTCTGAATTTTATATGCGCAAACGTAGGAAAATCATAGTATGTGCATTTGCCATTTTTAAATATAGCTGATGAAGCGATGGTTTTCGTCTGCTTTGGGAATAATGACTCAACACACCGAAGGGGGACCGTTTGGTGGAACATCGCGTTCTCTCGACTTCCGGCCCAAGGGGTTTTGGGTCCCCTGAGCCTCCATACGCACAGACATGCCAAAATTAGCAAACTATGACGGCGCGTTAACGCTTGGACTATTTAAAACGAAAGCTGGCCTTTTCGATTAAAAAAAAAAACTGTATTCAAAAAGCTATAAAATGTATGTGTATAGCTTTGCTATTCATAAAGCTAAAAATGTACGTTCGCAGCAACGCATGTGTTTGGGAATGTAGTTGAGTGGTATTGAAAATCGCCCAATAATTCATGTAAAGAACAATCGAGTACCCTGCTTTCACGAATAAAAATCTGAAGAACAAAAACCGGCTCCTAAAAGAATAACCTTGAAAACCCCGTTTTATCGAACAGACACGCGCATAACCGCATAAATCATTTATTTAAACAGCACATCTTTTTTTACGCTTTTCCAACCGTAGGTTGAAGAAGCGTATATGCTCCAGCTTTGTCCGTCCGTCCGCACGATAACTGGCGTAAAAATGGTTCGATTTCGATGAAATTTTAGTATGTGGTAGGGGCCCACCTGGGGACGAACCCTATTGAAAATGGGACAAATGGGGTCAAAGGTCACGACGTAGGAGCGGGATTCATTCCATTGCCCTTATGCGTCATAACTTGCGTAAATATGGTTCGATTTCGATGAAATTTTAGTATGTGGTAGGGGACGAACTCTATTGAAAATGGGACAAATGGGGTCTAAGGTCACGACGTAGGAGCGGAATCCATTCCATTGCACTTATGCGTCATAACTTGCGTAAATATGGTTCGATTTCAATCAAATTTTACTATGTGGTAGGGGGCCGCCTGGGGACGAACCCTATTCAAAATGGGTGAATTAGGGTCAAAGGTCAGGACATAAGAGCGGGATGCATTCCATTGCCCTTATGCGTCATAATGTGCGTAAAAATGGTTCGATTTCGACGAAATTTCAGTATGTGGTAGGGGACCACCTGGGGACGAACCCTATTGAAAATGGACGAAATGGGGTCAAAGGTCAGGACATATGATTGCGATCCATTCCATCGCCCTTATCCCATATTATTAAGGTGGACATTGGCCGCCCCGGTGGCGCAGTGGTGTAAGGCGTTGGCCTCTGATCATTCGTCCATAAGGGGTCCGGGTTCGAATCCCGGTCTGGCATGGATGTTGTGTTTGTCTTACGGCACTGGCTCTCTCCCTTCCCTGGAACCAGTGAACCTAAATTAGGGACGGGCGACTGCTTATATCCCATTGAGTTGCTCACGGTGGTCGTTAAACCTCCAATCAAAAAAAAAAAAAAAAAAAGTGGACATCAAGTAATTGTGCTTCCTATACTTCCAATGGGAAAACTTTTGTACACATTTCCTTCACAATTAATGTGTTCCCAAGGATGAAAATTTGAACATCGATTAAAATAACTTCATATTATAACTTGGTATACTTAATATTTTCTAAAACATAACCATAATTATATTAAAAAATCAATAACTTTTCCTTTGGTGGTGTTGAAACCAGAAAAAGGATGGTGCGACCTGTACTTTGATAACGTCAGTAGACAAACAAATGTTGGATTGCATAATTATGGTTATGTTTTAGAAAATATTAGGTATTCCAAGTTATAAAATGAAGCTATTTTAATCGATGTTCAAATTTTATCCTTGTGAACGCATTAATTGTCCAGAAAAAAGATGGCGCCACCTGTATTTCCATGACGTCACTAGACAAACAAATGTTGGATTGCATAATTATGGTCATGTTTTAGAAAATATTAAGTATTGCAAGTTATAAAATGAAAATATTTTAATCGATGTTCAAATTTTCATCCTTGGGAACGCATTAATTGGGAAGAAAATGTGTACAGAAATTTTTCCATTCGAAGTACAGGAAGCAAAATTACTTGACGCTCACCTTAAAAGAGCAATTCTTGTATGTATGTAAATTTTATTTTGAAAATGGCTCTAAGGATTTTGATGAAAGTCGTTAACCTACCGTTTTCTGGTACTAGAAATCGATTTAGCTTGCTCTCGACTTTAGGGAAATTCGTGTAGTGGGTTAAATAACCACCCCGAATTACCACGTTTTTAGTGTAGTGTCATGTCGTCGTCGCATTAGATGTCGGCGCGCGGTCACGCCATCTGTCTTATTACGTCACGCGTTGTGTGTGGATCCTATTGAAGTTTTATGACGTCACACTCTTGCGAGCAGATGGCGCGATTCCCATCTGCCTCATTACGTCAAGCGTTGTGTGCGTACGTTCGTCCGCACGATAACTCGCGTAAAAATCGTTCGATTTCGATGAAATTTTAGTATGTGGTAGGGGAACACATGGGAAGGAACCCTATTGAAAGTGAACGAAATGGGGTCAAAGGTCAGGGCATAGCAGCGGGATCCATTCCACTGTTCTTATGCGTGTTAACTAACGTAAAAAAAGGTTCGATTTCGATTAAATTTTAGTATGTGCTAGGGAACCACCTGGGGACAAACCCTATTGAAAATGAGCGAAATGGGGTCAAAGGTCAAGACATAGGAGCGGAATAACTTCCATCGCCATAATGCGTCATAACTTACGTAAAAATGTTTCGATTTGGATGAAATGTTAGTATGTTGTAGGGATCTGCCTGGGGACGAATCCTATTGAAAATGGGCGAAATGGGGTCAAATGTTAGGACACAGAAGCGGGATCTATTCCATAGCCCTTATGCATCATAACCTACCTAAAATTGCTTCGATTGCGACAAAACTTTAACATGTTATTTCGGAGGTATACTGAACCAGTTCTGTTGAATATCATCGAAATGGGATCAAAGGTCATGGCACAGGAGTGAGATTTATTCCACAGCCATTTTCCTCATAACTTGAGTAATGATTTCTAGTATGTTGGAAAGCGTATCATAATCAATGCATTGCATGATTTTACTAACTTGTTTTTTTAATGGGGTTTAACGACCACCGTGAGCAACTCAATGGCTATAAGCAGCAGTGTTGAGACTGGCTGAGCCCGAGCCCGAAAGTCCAAAGCCCAGCCAGGGCCCGAGCCTATCTGGGCTTTGGACTTTGAGAGAGAGAGAGAACGATGAGTAAGAAGTGTTTTGTCGTGCTAATTGAGATTTACTGGTATATAATCATCTTTGCTGCCTTAAGCACGAAAAACAGGACATAACCAATTTCACCACGAAATAAACCAAGCCGAATCATCGCAAGCCGTGAAAACACATTTACTTACGAAAATTAAAACTTGTTTAAAAGGTTAAAATGATTGAAACCAATGTACAAGATCTTTCGGGTCCGTCTCTACAGACCCATCAGTCACAACGAGAAACTCACGCGGGGCACGCTGGCTTACACTGAAGAGCAATTTAATTAGAGACAGCTGGCGTTATGCAAATGTGGTGCTGTGGGCGGCTCTGTAAACGGAAATGACATGACGTATGCAGCGATCCGACAATATAAGGAGTGATGCGATGGGAATCAGTAAGGGTCGGACGCAGTATGGGTAAGACGAAGGATCTAAGCGCATTTGATCGTGGGCAAATTGTCGGGGCCCGACGAATGGGTCACTCCATCTCGGAAGTCGAGCAGGCACTGGGATTTTTACGAGCCACTGTGTCACGGGTGTACCGTGAGTACATCGAATCCTGTAAAACCATCCCTGCAAGGGCCAACTGCCGTGGACAACAGCGTGTGGATGAGCGGGGTCATCGTCGGCTAGCTCGCATTGTTACAGCGGATAGACGGGCCACAGTGCAAGAAATCACTCGGCAATGTAACGCTGGTGCACAAAAACGTGTAAGCAGCCACACCATCCAGAACAATCTCCTCGCTATGGGGTACAGAAGCCATCGTCCCACGAGGGTACCGTAGCTGATCGCACATTACACGGTTCAAAGATTAGCATGGGCGCGGGAACATCGCCACTGGACCCTAAACATGTAGAAAAATGTTGCCTGGACTGATGAGTCGAGATTAACGTTGGTACATGCGGATAGTAGGATACGAGTACGGCGCAAACCACATGAAGCGATGGATCCTTCTTGCCAGCAGGGTACTCTTCAAGCTGGTGTGTGTGTGTGTAAGGGGTGGCATTCTCGTCTGGGGACTGTTTACGTGGACTGAAATGGGACCCCTGGCACGTGTGACATCGTCCCTCACAGGTCAACGTTACCGGGATATCCTGGACGACCATTTGCTCCCGTTTGTGCGTCTTAAACATCCCACTGCGGACCTCATCATGTAACAAGACAATGCACCGTGTCATCGCTCCCGAATTGTATCCGAATGGTTGGATGATCACTCCACCGACGTGACATCGCTTCCTTGGCCAGCTAAGTCACCTGACCTCAATCCCATCGAGCACATTTGGGATGCCATCGAGAGAGATGTTTGAGGCTCTGACCCTCCTCCATCAAATCTTCGTGAACTGTGAGAGCTTGTTAAGGGGTCGTGGATCCGTATGGCTTACCAACGCTTCCGGTGTCTTGTCGAGTCCATGCCGAGACGAATCACCGCCATCATCAGGGTGAAAGGTGGTGCTACACGTTACTAGACGGGTATCTCCAATTCAATTGCTTTTCAGTGTATATACACAGTTTACACAGCTCTGTACATCAGCGAGGTACAACGCATGCGCCGCACTAAAAGGCTAAGTATGCGTTACACAGAAAGTATCTTCCAAATGAAAAAATGTGCAAATGCATGAAATAGAAATAATCCAAATGGCAATAAGTAAGTAATGAAGACATATTTCCAGTGGAAGAGGGATTCTCCAGTAGAAACCTGCAAGGAGTAGGTATGATTTGCGGGGTTTCTTCATTACTGCACTGTTTAGCAAAATCAAAAATATACAAACTCTCCAAAAAGAGCACTGCAGTTTTAGTTCTCGCTGAGCACAATAATTTAACATCATTCCATAGTGGTAAAAAATCACCTTTGTCGACTGTTCGGGGTAAGGCCGTTGCGGATGAATGGGTGCGAACATTGTATTTATGTTCGGAGATTCTCACCCCGAGTGACCGACAAGTTGATCCGATGTAGACTGTCATATATCCTATGACAGCCTAATCGGAGCAGCCTACATAGAGTATATGACAGCCTACATCGGATCAACTTGTCGGTCACTCGGGGTTAGAATCTCCGAACATAAATACAATGTTCGAACCTATTCATCCGCAACGGCCTTAGCCCGAACAGTCAACAAAGGTGACTTTTTACCACAATGGAATGATGTTAAATTATTGTGCTCAGCGAGAAATAAAACTGCAGTGCTCTTTTTGGAGATTTTGTATATTTTTGATTTTGCCGAACTGTGCTGTAATGAAGAAACCCCGCAAATCATATCTGCTCTTTGTGGAGGTTCCTGCTGGAGAATCCCTCTTCCACTGCAAATGTGTCTTGATTACTTACTTATTGCCATTTGGATTATTTCTATTTCGTGCATTTGTACATATTTTCATTTTAGTGTTACTTTCTGTGTAAAGCATACTTAACCTTTTAGTGCGGCGCATGCGTTGTATCTCGCTGATGTACAGAGGTGTGTATATAAGCCAGCGTGCCCCGTGTGAGTTTCTCGTTGTCCCTGAGGATGGGTCTGTAGAGACGAACCCGAAAGATCTCGCACATTGGTTTTATTCATTTAAATCTTTTAAACAAGTTTTAATTTTCGTAAGTAAAGGTGTTTTCACGGCTTGCGATGATTCGGCTTGGTTTAATTCGTGTTAAAATTGGTTATGTCTTGTTTTTCGTGCTTAAGACAGCAAAGATGATTGTATACCAGAGAGAGAAAATTTTCTTCTTTGTTTTCTCAAATGTGATTTTGTACGATTTAGCACAAGATACTTTTCTTACACTTTCTAGTTGTAAAGAGAACTGTTTGGGGAATGAGTTTGGGCTGAAAGTTGGGTCTTGGGAGGGCTGTTTATTCCGAGCTTCGGCAGCAAATGCTATAAACCCCGCATGAGTGAATGTTTAACGAGAAGGAAAAGATTTTTCAAGAACCATAGATACCAGATAGTATATTACACGCCAACGAGCGTTTACTCTTACATCCACGGGGTAGCTTCCTTCTAATTTTATTGAGCAACGTGCGTAGATTGTTGCGCCGCCAGATCTTTTCGAAAATCCGGGCCCCCAAACAATTTCAGAAGAAAACGAATGACAAAAGAAAATCGTGAAGTTATACTACGTATAAAAACAGATAAAGGTCCCTTCTCCATTTTGCAGTTGAGAAACACGTTGGTTAACAGCAGGAGAAGGAAACAGTGGAAGTCTGGAATACGAAAGTATATTTTTTTAATGCCTAAGCAGGTTAGTCATAGTTTTCGGGCTCGTTCGGGCTCTATCTTGCAATATAAAATTCGGGCTCGGGCAGTCATACTTCGGGCTCGGGCTGTCATACTGCGGGCTCGGGCTGTCATACTGCGGGCTCCGGCTGTCATACTGTGGGCTCGGGCTGTCATATTGCGGGTTCGGGCTGTCATACTTCTGGCTCGGGCTGTCATACTTCGGGCTCGGGCTGTCATACTGCGGGTTCGGGCTGTCATACTGCGGGCTCGGGCTGTCATACTGCGGGCTCGGACGGGTTCGGGCTCTTAAAATTGAGCCTGAACTCAGCACTGATAAGCAGTCGCCCCTCCCTAATTTAGGGTCACTGGTTCCAGGGAAGGGAGAGAGCCAGTGCTGTAAGACAAACACAACTTCCATGCCTCAGAGGGGTTCGAACCTGGATCCATCTCAGACGAATGGTCAGAGGCCATCGCTTAGACCACTACGCCACTGGGGCGGCGCAGCACATACATTCTATGTAACCATTTGTTTGGTTTATTACCGTTTTGCTTTTCATTTTAAAGCTAAACTTACTAAATATACTAGTTGATGAACACAGTACGCACGGTTACTAATACTACGAGACTTAAGTTTCATAGAAACTCTCCAGTGGCCGATGGTCAGAGGTGTCGATTTCCGACTGGTCGTTCGAAGTGGGCCATGAATTCCAGTGTTGGATGAAGCGTGGGTGGTGTGTTTTTCTGATGGCGCTTACTGGATCTAGTCGCCAAAAATTAGGGAGGCAGACTGCTAATAGACCTAAGAGTTGGTCATGCTGATTGTTAAACCTAAAAACAAAAGGAATATTTTGAAGTTATACCAAAAATGGAATATTTTTGCCTCGAGATAACACAACCCAAGAAGATAAAAAAGTTCTTTGGATAACGAAACCGTAATTTTGTTTCCAAAGAATGGACCATTACTGATCAACAGATGACGAGATGATGGAAGCTTATGAAAGAAAAGCATATTCTAGCAATGAAAGCCAGAAGTGTGCTTTTGGTTTGGTTATTCAAGGATATTTTGGGGCTTATGCCGTAAATTATGAATTATTTTATGCAGCACAGGAGTACATCAGAAACTTTTACAAATCAATCGGCTATAACCAGCTGGAACGAAATAATTCGGGGTTTGCAAAATGGGCCGAAAACAGCTCGAATGAATGTATGCGCTACCTAAGTGGGCTGAAAGCAGCTGGAACGAGTAAACCTGTGCATCCGAAAGCGTTGTTTCCCCCACAGTGTTTTTCCCATAGCTTCTTTACTCGTATCGATTATTTAGAGGGAGTGAATGACACTACCTCTTTCTGACCGATTACCTGCTAAAAGGTCTGTAACAATAACGACAAATCTAATAAAGGGGAGGGAAGATATTTGAGTCGCATGTTTTTACCCATTGGCACGATGTTCGCGTCAGGGTAACTAGCCCTTCCCTATCATGCCTTGGATCATAGAGCAGAGAATTGAGGGACGAAAGAGAGCGTTTATCACCAGTAATCAGTTTATTGTCGGTACTGCTGAGCTAAAAGGGGGAAAGAAATTGTTTCACCGCAGCTTTCACGAAACCCGGTCGCTACGTGACTATTTGGGGAGCGCAGAAAATTTTGGACACCATTTGGTTCAGGTTTATCGGCCGCCTAAAGGATTAAAAGCCATATGAATGAGCATGAATGATAAAAATTGCTATTTTGACAATAATACAATGTATACATACGGATACTTATACGTATAACCACTGCATGTGCAAAAACGTATACTGCTGTTTAATAAAAAATGAAAAGTTTATTCTAACACAAATGAAATATACTGATGAGTCATTCCATTATGACCCCCCCAGCCTACAGAAATGAGCGCGCCTGGAGACCTAACGGTGGCGCAGGTGAAGTTCACAGAGCAGTATGTACACAACCCGAGGACCGGATTTCGGTTAGTAGAGTGTTTGGAGTCAGAATGGGAGAAGCTGACAATTTATCGGAGTTTGATAAAGGATAAATTGTGATGGCACGGCCCCTCGGAACTACGAATTCGGAAACGGCGCGGCTTGTGGGTTGTTCACATACCGCTGTAGTGAGTCCGCATCAAAAGTGGTGCACAGGTGGCCAAACGACGAACCGTCGTCCAGCCGCGTGTCGTCCGCAGCTCATTGATGCCAGAGGGGAGCGGAGACTGTCGCGCATTGTTCACAGCGACTGCAGAGCCACAGTGTAACAAATCACCCGCAACTACAACAGTGGTGATCAGGGCAATGTGTCACAGCGCAGTTCATCGCAGCCTTCTGTGCGCGGGCCTACCTAGCCGAAGACCCAGCCGGGTTACCATGCTCAATACACGTCATCGCCAACAACGCATGGAATGAGCTCAAGATCATCGAGATTCGACCCTGGATAATTGGAAGAAAGTGGCCTGGTCGGACGAATCAAGATTTCTGGTGCATCACGTAGAAGGCCGAGCGCTGATATGCCGATTCCCAACGGAGGCCATGGCACGTAGATGCACTGTCGGGAGGAAACAGGCCGGCGGCAGCGGTGATATGCTGTGGGCAATGTTTTCTTTGGACACGTTAGGCCCCCTTTTTCGATTAGCACAATCCCTGAGAGCTGTCAGGCATCTGAACATCGTTGCGGACCAAGTTCACCCATTCACGGCAACCGTGTTCTCTGCTGGTGATGGCCATTAACAACAGGATAATGCGCCATGCCACACTGCCAGAATCGTCAAGGAGTGGTTCGAGGAACATGCTGGTAACTTTCTGTTAATGTGTGCTGGCCTCCAAAATCACCTGACATGAACCCAATCGAACATTTGTGGTTCGACTTCGAAAAGCGGGTTCGTGCTAAATCTCCCCCCCCCCGAAATGTACAGTAACTGGAGGATGTGCTGTTGACATTATGGTACCAGATACCCCAGGATACCTATCGCCACCTCAGGGAATCGGTGCCTCGCCAAGTGGCCGCTGTTTTGCGGGCTAAAGAAGGTCCTACAGGTTACTAGGTGGGTGGTCATAATCTAATGGCTCTTTGCCGCCCCGGTGGCGCAGTGGTCTAAGGCGCTGGCCTCTGATCATTCGTCCGAAAGGGGTCCGGGTTCGAATCCCGGTGAGGCATGGATGTTGTGTTTGTCTTACGGCACTGGCTCTCTCCCTTCCCTGGAACCAGTGACCCTAAATTAGGGACGGGCGACTGCTTATAGCCCATTGAGTTGCTCACGGTGGTCGTTACACCTCCAATCAAAAAAAAAAAAAAAAAAAAATCTAATGGCTCAGCGGTGTATTTCGGCATTGTATTTAAAATGAAAGCATAATGTAGTATTCATTTCTCTTCATCTACGTTTAAGAATTAAGCAGTAATAATACACTGCCGGACAATTGCTAAGGACGGATGACAATAGCAACGATAGCAACCATAAAATGGAAGGCAGGAAAATGTGGAAATTAGCATAAGTGCGGGATACAGTAAGACGTGTTGTGCGTATGCAAATTTTGGATTGCCGAACTTGTTCGTGACGTCATAGCGCTGATAAGAGATATAAAGGATTTGACGCGTATTGACCGTTGTTGTTCAAACGCAAAGTTGAAAGGGAAAGAATCAATTGACGAACTTGCAAGTTTCAGTATGTCTTCCTGACATCACCTAGATAATTTTACGCGTAGCCGTATTATTGGCCAGATTGAAGAAGGGCGAAAAATAACAGATGTTGCCAGGGAGTTCGACGTCAGCCACAGTGTTGTTTCAAGGCTTTGGAAATCATTTCAAACAAATGGAGAGTGTAGCAAACGTCACGGGGGAGGTCGTGTTCGCAGTACGACACCTGCAGAAGATCGGTACACAGTGCTATCAACAAAAAGACACCGGCGCAGCACAGCTAGTGAGGTAGCAAATCAGTTTATGGCTGCTACTGGCAAGCGGATCTCCCGAAAAACTGTCGCCAGACGGTTGCATGAAGGAGGACTATACCCGCCGTCCTGTTGTGTGCATCCCATTGTCCAGACGTCACTGTACCGCCCGTTTGCAATGGTGCCATCAACATCGCAATTGGACTGATAACGACTGGTCTGCTGTCCTCTTCTCAGATGAGAGTAGATACAGTCTTATCGTCTGATTGTCGATGACAACTGATCTGGCGTGATAGTGGTATTGCATATTGTCCAGCAAACATACAGGAAAGGGACCGATATCCGACATGTAGTGTCATGGTATGGGCTGGCATCATGATCAATGGCCGTACGTCCCTCTATATATGTGCTTCCAACTGGGACTATGACTGGCCAACGATACATTAATGATGTTCTGCTACCTCATGTTTGCATGTTCCGTGGTGCTGTCGGTGATAGATTCATTTTCATGGACGACAACGCAACATGTCATCGAACAGTCGCTGTCCAGGAGTGTCTTGAGAGCGAGGATATTTAACGCCTCGTATGGCCAGCACGTTCTCCAGATCTGAATCCCATTGAAAATGTATGGGATGCTTTGGGGAGGAGTTTTGCTGGTCGCCAATGCCCTCCAATAAACAAGGACACCCTCATCCGTGCACTGACAGAGGAATGGGATAAATTACCCCAACAGCTGCTTGATAATGTTGTGCAAAGCATGACACGACGTGTGGAATCTTGCATCGCCCTCCATGGTGGCCATATCCCGTATTGACATCTTACGCTGGAACGCCTGCGGATGGTAATTGCATTTTTTACGTTTACGTATTCTGCACAAAATGGCCTGTTTGTCCCTTGAACACGTTCCAAAGCCTTCTGGATTTCAGAGCACAATAAATTGTCTTTCTTGTAATGTCGTGGCATTCTGACATTATTTTATTTCACTTGGCATCCAACCACACTTACTTTTTTATGCGCTATATAGCCGTTTATGATCCGTCCTTAGCAATTGTCCAGCAGTGTACTAAGTATAAATTTTAATGTACCTTATGATAGACTCACACAGCTATACACAATATAATAAGACCAGGAACCATTTCTAAGCGTTTCACTTGGAGGTTGCATCATGACACGCGGACTGTGCATGTGTGTCTCATAACCAACATATACACCGAATGATCGCTGAATTATAAACGCTCCTATCAATAGTGGACGCTGTCCGTTGACCACATGATTTCCGAGACGGCTCGATTAGTCGACCGACGTAGCATATAAAAGGTGTGAGTGGAGCAGTACATAGTAAAATTCGGATCGTGATGGGTAAACGAAAGGATTTATCGGACTTTGAGAAAGAACAGATTGTGGGAGCTCGGAGAGAGGATGCCTTAATTTCCCAAACGGCTGAACTGGGGAGTTTTTCTCGTGCCGCCGTAATTAAAGTTTATCAGAACTGGCGTAAAAAACGGTCAAATAACAACTGGGAGGCCAAACTCCACTCCACAGGACAGCGAGAGGTGAGCGCTGGGTTGCGATAATTCGTACAGGCCATTAAACGCAGCACTGTTCAACAGTTGACTGCCCAATATACAGCAGAGATCAACGTGGAACAGTATTTATTTTTGTGACCATGCGTCGCGCGCTCGCACTATAACAGCAGATGACTTCGACGACTTCCTCTCCTAACCATGGTTCATCGCGCAAAAGACTCTCCTATTGCAGAGATCATGCAAGTTGGACGTTAGACGACTGGAAAAAAGTGAGCTGGCCTGACGAGTCGCATTTTTTACTCTACTCCGTGCGTGGTCGTGTACGTATTTGGCTCAAACAACTTGAGGTACTTGATCCACCCTGCATGGTCTCCACATTGCAAGCCGGTGGAGGCCGTTGCGTGGTGTGGGGCATGTTTACTTAGCAGGAACTTGGACCCCGTGGTTCATGTGGAACAACATACGACTGGTACCCACTATCGTGAATTGCTTGCTGACTCTGTTCACCCAGCCGTATTGCACTTTTTCCCGAATGGTGACGGTGTCTCCGAAGATGACAATGCACCGAGCCACAGGTCCAATGTTGTGCAGGAATAGTTTGAGGAACACAGTTCAGACACCCGCATATCGATTGGACTCCGAATGGCGACGGTGTCTTCCAAGGTGACAATGCGTCGAGCCACAGATCCAATGTTGTGCAGGAATGGTTTGAGGAACACAGTTGAGACTTCCAGCATATCGATTGGACTCCGAATGGCGACGGTGTCTCCCAAGATGACAATGCCCCGAGCCACAGGTCCAATGTTGTGCAGGAATGGTTTGGGGAACACAGTTCAGACTTCCATCATATCGATTGGCCTCCGAATAGCGACGGTGTCTTCCAAGATGACAATGCGCCGAGGCCACAGTTACAATGTTGTGCAGGAATGGTTTGAGGAACAGAGTTCAAACTTCCAGCATATCGTCTGGCCTCCAAACTCCTCCGATAGCAATTCCATAGAGCATTTGTGGAACACTAGGGAACGGCATAGTAGGCGTCTGGATACAACAATAACCTCCATACCTGCATCGAAGGCCGTAACACACACACAGCTTGATCGGCCATACCTCCCAACTGCTTTCGGAATCTTGCTGAATCGATGCCACTTCGGATAGCTGTTGTACTGAGGGCGAAAGAAGAACCTACGAAGCTGGCGGCCCAGTGGTCTAAGCGATGGCGTATGACCATTCGTCCGAGAAGGGTCCGTGTTCAAATCCCGGTGAGGCATGGATGTTGTGTTGGTCTTAGGACACTGGCTCCCTCCCTTACCAATGACCCTAAATTAGGGACGGGCGACTACTTATATAACATTGGGTCATTAAATTTACCGATGCAACATTTTTACGATTTTTATTTAACAAATCCAGCTATAACCCTTAAAATGCAAATTCTAAGAGACCCCCCCTTCTTTTTTACATTTACAAGCTCTTACATCGAAACGCAGCTACCTACATTCTTACGCTCTGTATTTATGGAATCATCTCTGCTAGCATCAGAGAGTTATGGCTACTTTGCGTATTGTGCATGTGTGTATATGGGGTTGAACAACCACACAGTGAGCTATGTATAAGCAGTCGGCTGTCCCTAATTTGGGAACACGCTCGTGACTGCCACGGAAAAGTCTCAGGTTCGATCCCAGAGAGGTACAAACGCTGGAACCACTAAATATTCGCCGTGCGTTGGATGGGCACGTTAAGCCGTAAGACCCCGGGTGCTGACCCACCGTTTATAACTAAGGGTATCTCCTTGCCTTTTCTGTCTTGTTTCCGTTTGAGTTTCGTGCTGGGCACTAAATATTATAGCTTTCTAGTTCTGAGGGGTTTTTAAGCTTAGGGTCAGACTCTTCTTTCCTAAAATTCTCGACATAAATCTCTAATTTAGGGCCACTGTTTCCAGGTGAGGGAGAAAGTCAGTGCCTCAAGACAAATACAGCAGCCATGCCCCGCCCGCCTTTCTTTGGGAGGGGGAGGGGATTACGACTTCCGTGAGCAACTTGATGGGCTATAGGCAGTCCCCCGTCCGGAATTTAGGGCCACTGGTTCCAAGAAAAGAAGAGAGACAGTGCGTGCCGTGAGACAAACACAACATCCATGTTTCACCGGGATTCGAACCCAGACACATCTCGGACGAATGGCCAGAAGCCAGCACTCAGACAACTGTGCCACCGGGAAAGCCTTTACGTATTACATACGAAAACAAAGGTACATATACATGTTTAAGTATTGGAGTAGCTGCGATACATGCATTATACAGGGTGGCCCAAAACGTACCTACCAAGTTTAATGGTGCATTATTCCTGAACGAAAAGGCATACAAATCTCATCCAAAGTGCACTAAAATCTACATCTTCTGCCGTTTATATTACAACATGTTTGCTCTCAACCTCGACGATCTTGCGCAGCTTGATCTCAGAACTGGACACCACCTTGAGGAGGACGTCTGTTGGAATGGCCAGGATTTCACGCTTGATAGATGATTTCAGCTCCTCCAAAGTCTTTGAGTTGCTCTGATATGCTTTGTCTTTGAGACGTCCACATAAAAAAAAAATCCAAAGGGTTGAGGTCCGGTGAATACGGGGGCCAGTCAAATCCGATTCCGTAGTGCTTTGGATAATCCAAAGCAATTACATTCTCACTGAAATGTTTATTCAGAAGGTAGAAAATGGATTCTGTGCGATGGGGACGAGCTCCATCTTGCATGAAAAAAGTGAGATCAGAACCAGGAAAGATCTGAAGAACAAGAATGAAATTGTTTTCAAGCAAGTTTCAATAGCTCACTGAGGAAACAGTTCCCTCAATAAAAACAGGTCCACAAATGCCAACTTTCGACAAGGGGCACGTTTTGGGTGAAGACTTGAAGCAATCGAAACATGGGGATGTTCTGTGCCCCATATTCGTCAGTTCTGCCTGTTCACGAACCCATCAAGCCAAAAATGTGTCTCATCTGAAAACCAGACGAGACCAGGGCCAATTTCTTGGTTCTTAAGTCTTGTGATCATTGCATGAACGAAATGCAATCTTGCTGCCATGTTCGCCTCCGTGAGTGGCTGTTTTGGGTCTGCCTGGATTTTATAGGGAAACAAATGAAGATCTTCTTTAAGAATTCGCTGAAGACAGCTGCGTCTGATCCGTAACTTCTAAGACTCTCTCCTGGTAGACGTTTTTGGTCATCTTTCAAATGTTTCTTGAACTTTTTCAATGTTTCGTTCATTCCTTGCTGTGGAGGGCCTGCCGCACCGAGAGTGACCGTTCGTCCAACACTGACCTTGTCTTGCGAAAAATTTCTTGACGAGGTTTGTTATTGTGTGCCTGTTTGGTCCAACATTGACACCAAACTTCACCTGGAACGCTCTTTTGACTTTTTCGGGGCTTTTTGATGATCGAATGTACTTTTCGATAATGAATTTCCGCTGTTCCATGGTGTAGGCTGCCATTTTGCATATCCTGCAAAATGAAAAGAAAACACACGAGACACAAATGGCTTGATGGCTATAATGTGTCCGCAAAGTTTCTTCAAATTATACCACCTAGTTGCAGAACAGATTGGATTTAAACTTAGTAGGTATATTTTGGGCCACCCTGTATGTACTACTTACAGTATGTACGAAATCATCTGTGCAAATATAACATCGTTGTGCCTACTTTGCTTATCACATGCAAAAATAATAATAATAATAATAAAAAAAAACGTATATATACTCGAGTACCTGATTTATGATTTTATTTCGAAGCATTTTCATTTTTATTACATAACGTCTTTTATCTTGTGCCGTTTGGAGACACATTTTAAAGCCCTTTCGATTCCGAAACGTGCACATGAGACGCTCATGAGAAGAGCTAATATCCTCATGTTTTACGCCAGCTACCTCGAGTGACTGACTCTAGTTATTTATTTAAAGACCGTCTATTTTATTTAAAGAGCGTCTGTGTAGGGAGAGAGGGAATGCGTGGAATAAACACATTCCTTCTTCGTCATAGTTTGCGAGTATGGTGTCTTTAATGAGACGCGACTTTAAATTTTTAATGCAGTCTTGTGCCATTAAATAATTTCAGCAGGTTTGAAAATTTAAGAAGCATTATTGCCACAAGAACTTTGAAAATCAAATAATGTGTTGGAAATTCAGGTGGTTCCAGAGGATGCTATCAGAAGAAAGCGATCTGCATCACGACACGTGGCATGGCGAGCAGAAAAATATCTGGAGTGTAATCACGTGCTTTAACATCTAACAAGGTTAAATTATAAATGTCATTGTTTATTTAAAAAGAAAATATGTGCGGCTGAAGAAACCAAATCGAATTTTGTAATTCAAATTATAAAATGAAAATATTACTTATGGCTCCCCACGAGGGGAAAACAAACCCAAGCAAGACAAAAAAATTGTTTTTTTGGTTTTCGTATATAATTCCAAGAACGAAAAGTTTAGTAATGACAGGTGTGATGACGTGTTAAACAAATGAAATGCTGCCCTGGTGGCGCAGTGGCGGGGCTCCCGGGACTCACCCCTCCTCTCTTTACGGGCTCGGCCATCGTTTTCGTGACGTCACGCTAAGCGACGGAGTTGTGCACTGAGAAGGTTACAGCACTACGTTTCTTGGTATTCAGTTGTACTTAATGCTTCAAGGAAGAGTTTAAATAAAGTCCATATCTTAGTTTTCTGCATATTATTTTATGATGTATTACTTTATTATAGCAGTTCTACCGAAATTTAGAAAAAAAAAGAGAGGGTGGGGGGTGGGGGAATTTGCGTCTGTTTTACCTTTCTCAGGTATTACGCATTCTCTGTTCTGTATGAATATAAACGGTTATACCAAAAAGCTCTGTTAATGCAGTTTTAAACAGACGCAGAAAATAACTGAAACGCAATCTATTAGTACGTTAATCTACTGTTACATTGCAATTTGCATATGTAAAAAAAAAAAAAAAACCGGCGAAAAATTAATAAAACAGCCTACAAAATTGCGTTTTTATACTCAACTTTTTCTGGGCAAATAACATTGCTTTCATCCAAAAAATAATAAATTTGAAGAAGCAAAATGTTCCAAAATTATAATATAATGAGAATGTGTTTGAAAAAGGCAATTCACAAAAAGAAATGTTATAATAATGCTGCAGCAGATTAATGTTGCAGTACACACAGAAATAAATAAAAAAAAATGAGGGAGGCTAACTATATACTAAATTAATTCTGAGAACGTATTTCGAAAAGAAAGTGACAAAATAATGCGACTACAGTCTATATTTTATGTGTGATTTTAACAACTTAGCCTCCTTCCTCTCCTAGTTTATTTTGATATAAATAAAAACTGAAGGATTAGGAATTAGATATATTCTTTTCTCACTATTTATCGGCATAATGTTGCAGGGCATACAGATATAAATAAAAAACTTTAGAGGCTGCCAACTAGTGTAACCGGGGCTTTCATATTTGTCCGGGGCTTCCATATTTATCAGAAGCGAAATTCAGTAGCCATTTTTAGAGATAGTGAATTGTAGTCATTTTCTTTCATTTCCCGCCATTTTGATGGGCTGAGCAGCGAACAGGCAAAGTACTTCTTTTCCCACGCGTCGCAGCAGAGGGGGTGTTAGATTTATAGTTTCATCGATGTGAGAAGAATGAAACTGGACATTATTGCTTCTCCGCCGTCCCAAGCAGTCCGATGAAGAGGGGGCCAGCGAGCCAATTAATGAATCTTGCATTTTTCGGAGAGGAGGCATCTTAGGGTGTGGCTTTGCTTAGGAGCAATTCGTCGGATTTTAGACAGGGGAGAGTTTTTCGTTCGGGGGTCGGCTATCGGAGAAAGAAAAGAGCAGAGAGAACTCGGTGGCAGAAAGTCGACGAAGCAGGATATCTTTAGCGGGGGTGCCAGTATCGTCGGGACAAAGAGAAGTAGGAAGGAATGAGGCCGATGATGAGAGAGACGAAAGGAGATTATGAGGGGTTAATATGTAGAAAGAACGGAGATCTGGACAAGGCTGAAAGTCATTCCCCGTAACATCTGAATAAAAGTCTTCCTCACTGCAAAATTTAGCCTCAGTCGATTCACTCTTCTATACTTTGTATTGTATTTATCTGCTCCAGTTGGGGGAATTACGGATTAAACCACCGACACCGAACTTACTGCAAAGGAAGCATCAAACGAACCCTCCACACAGAGCGCTGTAATAGAACTCAGCACCAAGCCCTGTAACACTGGACTAAATTAATACTGAAAATGTGTAGCTCTCAGCACAATGTACACACAGAAATAAATAAATGAAAAATAAACTTACCTTGTACTGATTTCGCCCCCATGGTTATGAACATGTGTTAGAAGATGCATGCTTGATAATTTTGTGCCACACATGAAATGAAGATTGAAAATACGCAAAAATGAAGACGGCAACAAGACCACAAAACTTTGTACGGATGTAGGGCCATGGCCAAATTTTTGCACCTTGTCGCCCCTCCCCTTTTTTTTTAATTTCGATTTAGTTTACGAAAAATTAAATTTTTAAATTTCACGAAATTCTTTATTTCGTGATGTGATCCATTTTAAAAAACGCATATATGGCAAACTACACTGGTGCGCAAAAATTAAGGACGAAGAGGAGAAATTAGCATAACAGCGGAACGAGCAGGCAGAACGGACCGAAAGACCACTCAGGAGATAGACTAGGACCCGGTACGGTAGGGCATGCACATATATGCAGCATCACGTGGGGGGGGGGGAGGGTGTCGGAAGGGTATAAAGCACACGGGCGGTGTACGCTCAGCAATTCGGTGAAAGCTATTGCACGGTGTACATCGGTTTGAACGACGTCGAGTTGCTGCCACCCTGTGATATGGCCAACAGGCAATCCAGTAGATGACATCTGGATAACTTTACCCGAGGTCGCGTCATTGGGATGTTGAAAGAAGGTCGAAGTGTGACTAGTGTGGCCGAGGAGTTCGGAATCGCTCACAGCATCGTTTCACGAGCTTGGAGAGCATTTCAAACGACAGGAACAGCTGTCCGAGAGTTTAGCAGTGGTCGTCCATGAGCAACCACGGCGGCGGACGATCGGTATATTGTTCTACAGGCGAGAAGAGACAGACGGAAGACAGCGGGGGAAATCGCAAGGCACATGCAACAGACAACTGGACGTCCGTTATCGCGTTTTACCGTGGCCAGGAGTCTGCACAAAGGTGGTCTATTTGCACGACGACCAGTACGGTGTGTGCCATTAACGCCTGCTCATCGGAGACGGCGGTTTCTGTGGTGCCAGGAACACAAGAACTGGACACATCAGCAATGGGGTCGAGTTCTCTTTACGGATGAAAGCCGATTTAGTCTGACGAGCGATTCTGGACGTATACACATCTGGAGAGAGCAGGGAACACGCAATCACACCTACAACATCATCGAAAGGGACCGGTTTGGAGGTGGCAGAGTTCTCGTTTGGGGCGGTATCATGCTTGGTAGCCGTACTGACCTCCACATCTACCAAGGAGGTTCAGTCACTGGCGTCCGCTATTGTACCGAGGTTCTCCTGCCTCACGTGCGTCTGTTTAGAGGTGCTGTGGGTCCTGAGTTCCTCTTCATGGTCGACAACGCTACACCTCATCGTACAGTGGCTGTCGCAGAACTGTTGGAGAGTGAAGATATTAAACGCATGGATTGGCCCGCAAGGTCCCCGGACCTAAATTCAATCGAACACGTGTGGGACCTTCTCGTCAGACGCTTGGCAGCATATCACCAGCCGCCAGCAACGATTCCGCAGCTGCGATTGGCGCTACAAGAGGAATTGGCCGCGATGCCTCAACAGCTCCTTGACAACCTCGTCCTCAGCATGGACAGACGTTGTAAATCCTGCAACGCAGTCAGGGGTGATCATATCCCCTACTAAAGACTGGATTTTTCTTGGCAGCCGCCTGTCACATGGACGTTTCTGTCTTCTGTCCAGTTGTGCTGGAAGTTACCTTTTCAATAAAGTGCCTTTGTATCTTTTCGATTCCTTGTTTGGACGGTTTTGCTCACTTGTCCCATATTCTTACATCTTGGGGTTCTTATGGTATGATTTGAGTCGATGTGGAGCACTTCTGGACGACGTTACATTCGAAAAACCGTCTCGTCCTTAATTTTCGTACGTAAATGTATAAATCAGAACGCTTTGCAATTTTTACAGCATAAACTTACAACTACCATCCCTCTTTTACAAAAATATTTTTGAGAAAAAGCAATTTTCTGATTTTTAAGCATTTTTTTTAAAGACGCAAAGGAAAGGAACGAGCGGCTTATTCTGTCTTCAGTATTAACCACACTGGAAAGTTCTCGTCCCGTGACCTGCTGCCATGGTAAGTTCCCTGAGAATGATGATTAGCAAATGTCTTTTCCAAAATTTGGAGATATTCCCATTGTTATTGAGGCACACAGGAAGACCAGATTCATTAAGTAGCTGCTGCGAACATAGCATATTTTTTCCCCCTGACCTGTTATTTAAGGTGTCATTTTTAAACTTTGAGTAGTTATTTAAAAATATACTTAAAAATACAGAAACGCACGTTAGTCCCAGTTCAAATTTAGTTTGATTACATTCTGAACATTTTCCGTTTACCACTAATTTTTTTAACACAAATTTTACATTTTGTACACGGACTGATTGCTCACAATCATCAATCAAAAGGAATTTAAATAATTTGAAGCAAATAAAGAATATTTACACATTGATGTTTTCAGCTACCCGTGGACATGACCGTCGCTTAGCGTGACGTCACAAGCAAGTTCTTAATCTGGTGGCCAGGCCCGTAAAGATAGAGAGGAGGAGTCCCGGCGGTCCCGGCAGTGATCTAAGCGCTGGCTTGCCTCCACTCTTGCGAGATTGGTCCAGGTTCAAATGCCAGTGAGACATGGATATTGTGTTTGTGTTACGGCACTGGCTGTCTTCCTTCTCTGAAGCCAGTAGCCCTAAATTAGGGACGGGCTACTGCTTATAGCCCATTGAGTTGCCCATGGTGGTTGTTAAACACCCTAACGAAAAAAAGAAAATAATTACAGGCCAATCAACGCTTTACATGTACACATGTATATAACACTAATCAATAGAAACAAAATTGAAAATGTTTAGTACACAAGATAAATAACGCTGGATTCAATTAATTGAAATTCTTGTGCAGGAGTTTTGAGGAAGTTGAAATCTATTCCTGCAAAGTAATAACAACACGTAAAGTGTGCGAATTGATTCAAGCAAAAGAAACAAAACATTTTTTTCACTGCAAAGCCATTGCATAAAGTGCTTGTAAATACTTAAGCAACAGATTGTGCGTTACGGCTTTAAAGTACTACACGGTCGAGTCATATTATTGTGACTACCAGCTAATATCCAGTGTAACCACCGTGTGCAGCGCGGACAGCAGCTAGACGGGCTGGGAGTTACTCAATAAGGTGCTGAAGGTGTTCACAGGTATGTGGATCCATGCTGACAGCTGCTGAAGGGTACGTGGTGGAGGATCCATAAAGCGAACAACACGATCGAGGTGGTTCCGCAGATGCTCAATTGGGTTTAGGTCTGGGGAATTAGGAGGCCAGGGAAGTACTTTGAAGTCTTCATCGTGCTCTTCCAACCACTCTCGGACATTTCTAGCTGTGTGACACGTCGCATTGTCGTTCTGGAAGATCCCATCCTCTCCATCAAAACAGTATGTATGGGTGTGTACGTGGTCTGCAAGGATGGATTCATAAATAATTCGGTCCGTAGTGCCTTCCACTGTATGAGTTGACCCAGAGAATGCCACGAAATCATTCCCCAGACTATAACGCTACCCCTACCAGCTTGTGTTCTTCCAGCAATGGTTGAAGAGTATTTGTTCTCCGATGTTTCGCGCGTTATACGTCAACTTCCACCCGTTCGATGAAGCAGAAAACGTGACTCATCGGAGAAGGCAATCCTTTGCCAATTCCGAAACTGCCGTGCAAATGCACCTTCCTTAGCATAGGTGCAGTGACCATCCGTCTGCATCGGAGCCTCATATGCAGCAGGGTTCGCTCAACTGTGGTTTTAGGCGCACTTCCGGTAGCCCCCTGGTTCATTCGGCCAGTGAGTTGCTCCACTGTAGCGTTTCGATCGGCCCTCACACACCTTGGAAGCCGACGTTCACCTCTCACATAAATGGCACGTGGTGCTTAGTCGCAATGGTTCCATTTCTCCAATCACGGTACACTTTTAATCACAGTAGCACGCGAACAGTTCACAAACTGTGCTGTTTCAGAAGTACTGCCACCCTTGGCCTGAAAGCCGATAATCATCCCTTTTTGCAAATCTGATAAATCGCTCCTTTTATCCATGACAGCAACTAGTGATATGTTTTCTGAATGCCTACAGCACACCTTATATACCCTCCAAGCCAGCTCACGACACGTGCCTTCGTTCATTGGCTAAGCGCTGTTGACGTCAAAAGTAGGAGGTGTTCACAAGAATGTAACTCGACTGTGTATATGCCGGATGAAATTAGAAATATAGCAGTGGCAATACACACTAACACCGGAGGGGAGGGGGTCAACCTCAGTGAGAGGTCAAAACCACACCCTGGTAAACGACCTATCAAACACAATAAGATGTCAGAATTCATTGAGCCAAACTGAATTTCCCGAATTCCATCGTTACTGGCAACGAGACATGGTGTTTGCCAGTAACAACCCCTGAAACAAAGCGACAAAATGCCGACTGCAAACAGCAGCGCACACAGAATTTCCTCAAGGGGGTTGCGTTTTATTATGCTGTATGCACACCGGTGAGCCATTACTTTATGACCACCTACCTAATAAGCTGTAAGACCCCCTTTATCCCGCAAAACAGCGGCCACACGGCAAGGCATCGATTCGATGAGGTGGCGATAGGTATCCTGGGGTATCTGGTACCATAATGGCAACAGCAGGTCCTCCAGTTTCCGCACATTTCGGGGTGGTGGTGATTTAGCGCGAACACACTTTTCCAAGTCGAACCACAAATGCTCGATTGGGTTCATGTCAGGATGGATTTGGAGGCTACGGCATTAGCAGAAAGTCACCAACATGTTCCTCGAACCACTCCTTGAAGATTTTGGCAGTGTGGCATGGCGCAGTATCCTGTTGGTAATTAATTGCCATCACCAGCAGCGAACACAGTTGCCATGAATGGGTGAACTTTGTCTGCAACGATGTTCAAATGCCAGACAGCTGTCAGGGATTGTGCTATTGGGATAATGGGGCCTAAAGTGTCCCAAGAAAACATCGCCCACAGCATAACACCGCCGCCGCCGACCTGTTTCCGCCCAACAGTGCATCCAGGTGCCATAGTCTCCGTTGGTAATCGGCGTATCCGCGCTCGGCCGTTTACGTGATGCATGAGGAATCTTGATTCGTCAAACCAGGCAATTTCTTCCAATCTTTCACGGTCCAATCTCGATGGTCTGAGCCCATTTCATCCAATCTCGATGGTCTGGGTCTTCGCCTACGCAGACCCAATCTCGATGGTCTGGGTCTTCGGCTACGCAGACCCATGTGCAGAAGGCTGCGATTAACTGTGTGCTGTGACACATTGCCCTGATCACCACTGTTGTAGCTGAGGGGGATTTGTCGCACTGTGGCCCTGCGGCCGCTGTGAACAATGCGGGGCAGTCTCCTCTCTCTTGTGGCATCAATGAGCTGCGGACGGCACACGGCTAGACAACGGTTCCTCGTTTGGCCATCTGCGCACCACTTTTGATGCGCACTCACTACAGCGGCACGTGAACAACTCACAAGCAGCGCCGTTTCAGAGACCGTAGTTCCGAGCCGCCGTGCCATCACAATTTTTTCTTCATTAAATGTTGATAAATCGGCAGCTTTTCTCATTCTAACTCCGAACACTCTACTAACCGAAAGCCGTCCTCTGGTTGTATATATACTGCTCTGTGAACCCCATCTGCGCCACCGTTCGGTCTCCAGGCGCGCTGATTACTCTAGGATGGGGGTGATCATAATGTAATGGCTTATTGGTGTATATAAAACATAGCTTCTTTCAATCAAGATTAAATCAAAATATTTTCATCGTCAGCCACTATCAATTTACAGCTGGATGAAGGTTTTCCCAAGTTTCTCCCACAACTGTGCCTGTCTTGAGCCAGTCTTTTACATGTCGCTCGAGCTTGCTTTCAAATTGTGCTCACCCATCTCCCACGTGATCTTTTCCCTTGGTATCCTGTCTAGTATTTCAGTTGTTCAACGGTAGTCAATATTTGTAGCAACATGTCCATCCCACCTCCATCTCAGGGATTTTACTTTGATCATGATGCCTTCCGCTCTTGTCATTTTTCTGACCCGCGAGTTCTTCTTCATATCTTTCCTGTCACACCAAGCATGTACCTCTCCATTCTTCTTTCAGTTGTCTGCAGTTTCTGTATATCTACTTTATATAAGACCTAATGCTCTGATTCATAAGTAAGAACCTAAAGAATGCATTGATTAAACACTTTTCTTTTAAGACATAATGGCAAATTGCTTTTCAAAATTGTGTTGTTTCTTCTATATGCTCTCCAGCCAAGTTTTATACGCCAACTACAAAACTTGGTGCGAGAGCATTTGGAAGAAGCATTGCAATTTTCAAGAGCATTATGTCTTAAAATAAAGTCTTTAATCAATGCATCCTTCCAGTTTTTAAAACATACTGTATGTATATACGTATATACACACGCCGCCGGCACACACACACACACACACACACACACGTGTGTAAATATATGTATTTTTTTTTTTGGAGGTTTAACGAACACCGTTAGCAACTCAGTGGGCTGTAAGCAGTCGCATGTTCCTAATTTAGGGCCACATTCCAGGAAAGGGTGAGAACCAGTGCCGTAAGACAAGCACTACATCCATGTCTCACCAGGATTCGAACCCGTACCCTTTTCGGACGAATGATCAGAAAGCATCGCTTAGACCACTGCGCCACCAGGGTGGCGTGTATTTTTTTAATGAATGTTGGCATAAATCAACACTGATCTGCATAGATATTAAAAAAAATTTAGTCTTTTGTATAAGTAGGGCAAATTTATATTTTAGAAGGAGAAACCGTAACGTCATATTGTCCACCACGGTGCCCGAGTGGTCAAAAGCGTAGGTTTCTGAGTAGTTGTCGGAAATGGGTCCGAACTCGAGTCCTGGAAGAAGCATGGATGATGCGCTAGTTTCTTCCTGGATCCAGTGGCCCTATATTAGTGAAGGGCGACTATTTATATCCCTCAGATTTGTTCGTTAAACCTCGGATCATAAACAGAAAGATGTCGCGTTGTCTCCTTATTTTTGGATGCCAGCGCAAAGTAAATTTTCAGTACTTTCTTCACTTAAGTTCTTTGGTCTCACGGGTTCCCTCAAGCTGACCGTGCGCCGTTTTGTTTCCGAGTCATATCCTTCCAATTCTTTCAACATGAACTACAAGTATAAAGAAGTGGTAATCGTAACCGACAAGCTACGGCGTAAGCTTTAAAATAAGAGTGAGTGAATTCAAAAAATAATGCTTAAGAATAAGAGAGAATGAGGAAGCCAGTGCTTGAGTGGATGAGGGTGTGGCTGGTCGGGTCAACTACTTTTTGAGCAAGCTCCGATATGTTTTGACTGAGGTTTCAGTTTTTGAATAATAACATTTCTACAGATAAAACAACAGCTATGTGTTACTGTTTTCGCAGAAATGTTCTACTTGCCATACACTGAAAAGCAATTGAATTAGAGATACCTGTTTAATAACGTGTAGCACCACCTTTCGCCCTGATGACGGCGGCGTTTCGTCTCGGCATGGACACGACAAGACACCGGAAGCGTTGGGAAGCCATACGGATCCACAACCCCTGAACAAGCTCCCACAGTTCACGAGGATTTTATGGAGGGGGTCAGAGCATCTGGCATCCCAGATGTGCTTGATGTGATTGAGGTCAGGTGACCTAGCTGGCCAAGGAAGCGAGGTCACGTCGGTGGAATGTTCATCCAACCATTCGGATACAATTCAGGAGCGATGGAACGGTGCATTGTCTTGTTGCAGGATGAGGTCCCCAGTGGGATGTTGAAGACGCACAAACGGGAGCAAATGCTCGTCCAGAATATCACGGTAACGTTGACCTGTGAGGGAAAATGTCACACGTTTCCAGGGGTCCCCTTTCAGTCCATGTAAACAGTCCCCAGACGAGAATGCCACACCCACCAGCTTGAAGAGTACCCTGCTGGCAAGAAGGATCCATCACCTCATGTGGTTTGCGCCGTACTCGTATCCTGCCATCCGCATGTACCAACGTGAATCTCGACTCATCAGTTCAGGCAACATTTTTCACATGTCTAGGGTCCAGTGGCGATGTTCGCGCGCCCATGCTAATCTTTGCACCCTGTGGTGTGCGGCCAGCAGCGGTACCCTCGTGGGACGATGGCTTCTGTACCCCATAGCGAGGAGATGTTTCTGGATGGTGTGGCTGCTTGCACGTTTTTGTGCACCAGCGTTACATGGCCGAGTGATTTCTTGCACTGTGGCCCGTCTATCCGCTGTTACAATGCGAGCTAGCCGACGATGACTCCGCTCATCCACACGCTGTTGTCCACGGCAGTTGGCCCTTGCAGGGATGGTTTTACCGGATTCGATGCACTCACGGTGCACCCGTGACACAGTGGCTCGTGAAAATCCCAGTGCTTGCACGACTTCCGAGATGGAGTGACCCATTCGTCAGGCTCCGACAATTTGGCCACGATCAAATGCGCTTAGATCCGTCTTCTTACTCATACTACGTCCGACTCTTACTGATTCCCGTCGCATCACTCCTTATATTGTCGGATCGCTGCATACGTCATGTCGTTTCCGTTTACAGGGCCGCCCACAGCGCCACATTTGCATAACGCCAGCTGTCTCTAATTCAATTGCTCTTCAGTGTATACATATATATCTCGTTCTTTCTCTCTTTTCCTGAGCGCTTCTTTGCTGGCACGCAAGGAACGAGGATGTGAACAACGAACTGGTATAGTCAGCAAGTTTGGACTGTAAAAATATCTGAAATTGCGAAACATAATTTTAAAGAATCTCTCCAGACAGCTATACACGAACAAACTGCATTCCTTATGATTGAAAATACTGTACAGAGAAGATATTTGGATACAACATTGTTTCGGATGACGGAACAAGACTGATAAATTGCATTGGAGTCGTACTACGTATGCTAAGTGATCTCATGCACATTTTCATGGGAAGACGACTCATTGCACTGCGCAAAACTCCGAAAAAAATATTTAATGCAATGAGCATATTTTTTTCATTACTCGTATTGAGAAATTATCCAGAATCTTCGCAGTAATTGGACAAAAATTCCATTTCTCATTTCTACTATTTCACAGACTCGTATCTAGACGAGAAGTTGTTCTGATCTATAAGGTGTGTCAATAAAGTTCGGCTAATGCTGTCGTAACGCATAAAAGGGAAGGTTGTAGAAGGTGCGGTAACTTGTAACTCTGTCAAGTACATAAGCTAAATGTTTGTAACCACCACAGAGCTGTGAAAAGGGATGTCGCGCAGAGAGCGTATGGAGATAGTTGATGAACACGGTCGTGCCAGAATAATATGACCACTTACCTAAAATGGAAATAGAGTTGCTCACGGTGGTCGTTAAAACTCCAATCAAAAAATAAAAAAATAAATACAGATAACCACCCTTGTCCCGGATGACAACAGCGAGACCGCGTGGCATGGACGCAGTGAGACCCTGAAGGTCGCCCGAGGCACGCGTGCGACTGAGATCGGACAATTTCGCTGACCAAGGAAGAACGGGGATATCGCTGTCGTGTTCCTGGAACCAGTCACGCCTCCCCTTAGCGACGTGGCACGGCGCATTGTCCTGTTGGTAGATACCATCACCACCAGGGTAAACGTCCAACAAAAAGGGATGCACGCGGTCAGCGAGGATGGACAGGTAGCCATGACGTTCTGGGACCCGTCCAGTGGTACCACAGGTCCCAGGTCATACCAGGAAAATATACCCTAGACATGCACACTCTCACCGCGGGCCTGTACGTGACCGACAAGTGTGTCCGTGTGTTGGTTGTCGTGGGTCTGACGCCGTATCCGCCACCGCCCGTCACTTCTGTGGAGTAGAAACCTCGATTCTTCGGATAAATCAACCTTTTCCTACTCTTCCACTGTTCAATGACCATGCGAACCGCTGGCGTCGTTACCGATGGATGGACCTGGGATAACATGGGTGCCCCGGAGATCTATGCGTAACAGGGTTCGCTCTACTGTTATCGGGGACAAGTTTCTGGGTGCCTTAGCGTTCATTTGCGTGGTCAATCGCTGCACTGTTGCGCTTCAATTTCCGTTTACCAGTCGACGGAGGCAACGTTCTCCTCTGGGGCCGATGACCTTTGGGGTTCCACAGCTATAACGTCATGAGGTACTCGATGTGCCAGCGGTCCATTCCTGGTACACCCTTACTACAGAACCTCGCGAACAGCCTACGAAGTTTGCTGTTTCTGAGATGCTTCCACCCTTGACGCCGTAGCCGATGGTCATTCCTTTTTGAACGTCCGTCAAATCACTACCTCTGCCCATTGTGCTCACGTTAGGCACTATGGCTCATATGCCCTGGCCATCTGCTTATATCCCCGTGTGGTCGACCTTGTCACGTGCAATCTGTGACGCTCCCGTGCGAGTACACTATGATTCTGGGGGTGGTCGTATTATTCTGATACGACTGTGTATGTGCACGATATTTGCGACCAACGAATTGAGCAAACAGCCAATAATAAATTCTGCTTCAAATTCGGAAAATACGCTTTGGAGACATGTGCAATGTTGAAAAAATTTGCCGGGATGAAACAGCATCCTTGAGGTGTATTTTCGGGTGATACCATCGTTTCTGCAAAAGGAAGAGATTTCCTTGAAGGCACCACCAGGGCCCCGGAGTGGAAAGCCAGCGATTATCAAAAATCCTGAAAACATTGAAAACAGCGCTTGAGCTCATGACGCTTTGTACGAATGATCGCTGCATACACGTAAGTATTAATAATGAAACAGTTCTTATAATTTTGGAAGAGAGTTTAGAGAAGTGTAGGATTTGCTCAAAGGATTTGTCCTACAGCTAAACACGGAGCGAACACTCCACAGATACGTTGCGGCAATTTCATTAGCATGTGTGTTGGCGACCCGTATTCTTATTTAGACACGAACCGAGGTTTGACGCTTCCAATACGATGCGGAGACGAACGCTAAAGCATGGAATGGACGAGCTGCATTTCTCCCAAATGGTAGAAGTTTCGTCTGCAAATGCTAAAGGAAGGAGACCATGCTCATAGTCTTTTCCTGACAGAGACGGAATTCCTAGAAGGAGAAATTATGAACGACAGAACCCATTTACGAGGGGGCTGCAACCTTGGGCCCCGCATTTTCAAGGGGCCCCCAGAATTATGCAAGATGCTTGAAGAATTAACAGAGTTTTACAGCTTTTTATTTTGCATATAGCTCAGCAAAAACTTTAAGAAACTGCCTTGGAAAAAAAAATCTATTTCTCTTCTTTTTCAAGAGGAGTCCATAATAAGTATAGTCGTTCCTAGTCCATCCTCAAATTCGAAAACATTTCAGATGTTTTTTGTGACACCTGTAATTGGGGGAAATTTCCATACATTAAGAATTTATTTGAATCATGGTATTTGAACCATATTGTTTTGCCCACTACTTTGATATAATTTCAACAAGCTGAACCCTGAGCTGGGGGATTAAAGCAGAACTGAACTGGTATGCATTTTTACTTTCTCGCTACTTGCTACCACTGATTGGTCCATGAGTCATGCGATACACACTTCAATACGGAGGGGAATATCTTTAGGGATTTATCGTCATATTTTGGGGATGCTTTCTCCTGGGTATTTTTATTTGCCCCCCCATAGTGAAATGCTAGATGTGCCACTAATACTGGGGCCCCTGTCTTCTTAAATGTGCTCTGATGAACAACGCTAAATTCAATTTTCAAGTTCTGACACGATTGCTGAAGCGCATTCGTCAAGCACGGCCGCTCTTTTTACAGTTAAGATGTTGGTTTCTAATGCATGACAATGCACTGTTCCATTTGGTAGGCGCAGTAATCAAATTTCTAGCCAAGTGGGCCATTGCTCTGTTGAATAACTTATTCTATTCGGGTGATCTAGCACTGGAGAACTGCTTTCTGTCATCCCTGTTAAAATTAGCCCTGAAAGGGAAAAGATTTATGGACATTTCGGACATTCAAATGAACGTGATGATCCAGCTGCAGAGACGAACACAAAGCAGGACTTTTGTCATCGTTCATACAACTGCCGAAAGCAATGAAAAAGTGCATTGATCCGGGGCAGAGGGGTGGGAGATTATTTTGTAGGCAAGTAAAGTAAGTTTTTAAAACATCCCCTTTTTATTTTTACCGTGCATTCACCGACCTTTATTTGCGCACCTCGTATAGATATTTCGGATTAAACAGTATTTTGTCTACAGTAAAAATGCCTGAAACTATATATGGAAAATGGTTAACAAAAATATTTTGGAGAGTGAATATATGCTATTGCAATTTAAAAAAAATATTGTTCATTACAGTTTGTGTCTGGTTGGAGCATAAAATTCCGCCCTGTCCCATCTGCAATTGAAACCCTCCTCCAAAATGTTGGTTCCTGTCACAAAATTGTGCCTTACAACGGAAACGTCATTATCTACAGCATAAAATTTCTGCCCGGTCCTATCCGTGATTGAAACCCTTCTCGAAAACATTGGTTCATGTGATCCAGATGACACAAAACTGTGCCTAACATCGGAAACGTCCTTATCCGGTGTAAGGGTGAAGTTTAACATTCCACATAAATTTTAATATGAACACTCCCTGTGCATGTTAATATGATCACGTGGAGATGAGTGATGGAGGAAACAAAAGCAAAAGGAAAGACTTTGTGCCATTTCGCTTGTTGTTTTCAAAATTAAAATTTTCCTTTCCTTTGGTAGGAACAAGAAGTCTGCGAGTGCACAACGGACAGGAAGCATCGGACTTTTGTTATCGGCACCTGAGATGATTAGAAGCTCTTTGTAACTAGGATTAATACGAGCCATGAAGGTTAATGGACTGGGTGTGCAATTGCTATCTTCCAGTCAACCAGCCACTCCTATTGTAATGTATACTTTTAAGAAATGTAAACATAATTGCCTTTGGGAAACCGTCTGGTGCGGTCCCAGTGTCCGTGAGGGCGAAGCCAAAACCCCCTAAAGATTAAGAAAGCCTCCGAACTGGTCTGTGACGTCAGAGCTAGTGGACCGACCGACTCGAGCCTCGAGCTCTCCGCTCATGAAAACGCCGACGAAGTACCGCAGTGTTTACGCAGAGAAATAATTTCCCGAGTGCGATATTAGACAATTTGCGCACACGACAATAAATCGACCGGGTCTTTTTTTCTCTTTATTTTTTGTCCTTAGGTTTCATTTTTTTCTCAGTTTCCAGGGATGATATCCGTGAATCTGGGAATTCCAAAGTTTTGCTCTTGTGCTGGGAAATGATTTCATGAAATTTTTCCTTTAGTTTTCAATTTGGCTAAAGGAGCAAAAAAATGTTTTTTCGCGCATAACGTACAAAACCCAGCATTTTACGTGAAGCATTTTTGCAAGTACGATCTTTTTAATGGCAAATTGGTAGGACTGTATGAACATAATCATTTCACTTAAAACATTTAGAAATTCCCTTCGCGTTCGATTTATTTAAATGAAAGCAAAAAAGAAAACACTTTTCCGTAATTACATAACGAACCCGAAAGCAAAATATCCGATTTAGTGAGTATATTTACTGAAAATACGGTAAAATGTGTGCTTAAATCTTGCAACTATTTCTAGAAGGTAAAAAAAAATTATAAATTAAAATCATTTAAGAAAAAGTTATTTGTCAAATGAACATTGAATATATTAATTCCGAATTCTTGTTTTAATTAGGACTCTGACACACAGCAATTTTATGAAGAAAAATGACATTTGTTTTACGGAAATGAAATGTTGATTAATAAATAACGTAATTATTTATTGCCAGTGTCTTTGCCTGGTTAACCTTAGTACTTTATGCGCTGATAATATATGTACATCTTTTTTTTTTTTTTTTTTCAATTTGAAAACAACTTACTACGAATTTTTTAAAGAAAAATAACTATTACTTTATGGAAATGAAATGTTGATTGGTTATTAATACCATTATTTAAACGACAACAAATAATGAGCTGATAATCGGAAGTTCCTTAAATGTACTCAGTCAATAATTAAAAAAAAAACGACTAACAATTCACTAAATTATAATTGTATTTACAACGAAAGCAAAAAATGCTGTCATGAAAACTTAACTAACCTTTGAATTCACGGTGGGTTCAAAATTTTTCATTGCTGCGGAAGAAATCCTCCTTCTTCTGAAGCTTTCACCTTCAGGAAAGCTGAAAACAGTGGCTTTTGTATGTGTTTTGTAATTAGACCTATATAAAGGCACTCAATATTTTCCAGGCATGTTGTAAAAAAAATGCTTACTCACGTGCACGACTACCGAAAGTTCAATACTGATCAATGCTGCATGAACACGAAGCTAATATCGGCATTCCCCTTACGTTTGCCCTTTGACCTCTCTGGAGAGAGGGATTGCGATGGCCCTCTGACCGTGACGTCACACCCCTTCGTAGTTCGCGCGGTGGGGCTTTCTCTCCAGGGGGTTTTGGCGAAACTCGCAGACAAAATCTTACAAGAGGAACGCAGATAGGTATGTCGTGGGGGCGAGCGAATCCAGGTGCTCTGACCTTCGGGCGTCATATCGGGGAGTGGTTGGAATTCTCCCCGGGCATGCATAGAAGGGATTTTTCTGTGTGGCCGGAAGAGAAGCCACACTTCGTTTCTGAGAGCGCGTGAGCCAAGTCGCTCGGGGGAGCTTTCTCTCAGACAGAGAACACCTTGGTTATTCTTGTTCGCTGCGAAACGACGATCGAAAAAGTTGCGTCTAGCATGCAAGCTGGAAGCGCTTTGGCAGAAGGATTGGGAATCTGCACCGTTTAAGGGACAGACCCCGGCTAGAACTTCACTTCATCGGCGAAACGTACAGCGGAGCCTGCTGAACATACAGTATTTCGGAAACGCGTAACACACCCGATGGTTAGGAACCTCCCGAGAACTTAATCCCCGACGCGGACTACTGGACACGGACGGCTTGAACTCTTTCACCGAACGCAACTAACCGTTGTTTGTTTTTAAAGATCCGTGGTCTATGATATTGGAATATTCTTTACTTCCCCTCTCTTGATAAGCAGATAAACCACATAAAAAAGCTGAGAGAGCAGAGCGCCTGACAAATAATAAGTTGTATTAGTATGGAGAACCTAATTACACTCCTTATTGGGGTGGTACTCGAATAGGTCTAACAGGAAGCCTTGCAGTTAGGCGATTACGCAAATTAACCGCTCTCACCCCATACATCCAGTTCCATCTGTGATTGAAACCCTTGTCCAAAATATTGATTCATATTCTCCGAATGTCACAAAATTGTGTCTAACAACGAAAAAGTCGTTATCTGGGGCAGAAACTTTCAACCCGGTTTCATCTGTGATTCAAGTCTTTCACCAAAATATTGTTTCACATGCGCCGGATGACTCAAAATTGTGCCTTACAACGGAAACGGGCATAAAATTTCAACCGGGACCTATCTGTGATTGAAACTCTTTTCCAAAATATTGATTCCCAACTCGTCAGATGTCAGAAAACTGTGTCTGACAAACGAACCGTCGTTAGTCACATCATATGTGATTCCCAACAAATTACATTTTATCTTATGAAGAACATTTAGGAAGGGTTGTTATATCTCTGATATGTATAATACATCCTATTTACTTTGGAAATGAAAGACAGAGCCATCCTGTGAGAGATTCATTTTTTCCATCATTAGGAGGATATCGTGGAAACTTGTGCCACCTTGAACGCATACTAACTGAATAAGTCTCAAGCTTACTTGCGAGGGTTTCGCTGCAGTGATTTTGTGTTTTTACTTTTGGTATCAATTCCCCTGGACAGGTTTTCGTGAAACATATTACCTAGGTGCACAGAACCCCCTTGAAACATAGCTCATATTATACTCAAGTGCTGTTTACAGGGCGAGTTGTTCTGCTTGCATTTTTCTTCAGCAGACTGATATACACTTGCACTGAAACCAAGTGCCGCATAAGCTTTTCAACGTAATTTGAGGCTGACATTCCCTCAGCTTTCAAAACTTTCTAGATAAACCCAGACCACGTATGAAAGCTGTGATGTCAAATCGGCCTAATAAAACAGTGGAAGTACGAATCTATAGAGGAGACGCTGTGCCCCATTTCTCCCATGTTAACCACATGAAGCCAGATTTATACACTTCGGCGGTGTAAGTAGACCTGTTAAAAGTAGTACCTGTTGTAGAGAAAGAGTTTTAGAAAAGTTAGGTAGCTGTTAGAAATCGAAAATATAAAATAAAAGTAACATTAACCGATACAAGGTGATACCAGGCATTTTTTTTGTGAACGTTCTTCTTCTTTTTTTAGGTTATCATTGTGTTCGCCCGTACTTCCGTGGACACCATACTTCTACACTATTGGGGTGCCTGAAATGTGAGAATTATGATCCTTGACCTTTGGCCTTTTCCCGATGCATGACTTTGCTGCTAGGGAGAAATAAATGCAGATGCTATCGAATTCAAAATATATTTCTTCCATATCATTGGTACTAAAAATCCGATTCAAAACTTTTTTTCTGTCAATACCCTTTACCAGGAAGACCATTCTGCGTATAGTCCATCCTTAATTAAAAAAGTGTACAGTTTTCTTCTAAAGCACATAAATATGTATTATAACGTTATTTTTAATACACCACAATGTGAAAACTCAAGAAAGGCATATAGCGTATTAAATCCGTCTATTTTTATGGTGTAATAAGCACAAACATTTGCCAAGCTTTCGCACTCCACTGGGAGGCTTTTCCAAGGCAATGGTAGACATTTTATGTCTATTAGAGGCTTTTCAAGGCAATGGTAGACATTTTATGTCTATTGGAGGTTTTTCAAGCCAATGGTAGACATTTTATGTCTATTGGAGGCTTTTCAAGGCAATGGTAGACATTTTATGTCTATTGGAGGCTTTTCAAGGGAATGGTAGACATTTTATGTCTATTGGAGGCTTTTCAAGGCAATGGTAGACATTTTAGGTCTATTGCCTTGAAAAACCCTGCCAATGGAGTGCGAAAGCTTGGCGAATCTTTGTGCTTATTACGCCATAAAAATAAACTGATTTAATACGCTATATGCGTTTCTTGAGTATTAATACGTATTATAATTTTCCCAATATCATTTCTGCTGCTAAAAGTCCGATTAGAAAAGCACTTTCACTTCGGATAGCATTCATTTGAAAAATGTTACGTATTGTTTTTAATTTTTGTAAAGTACAATTTTGCAGCTAAGAGCGTAACTACATACTTCTGTTTGCAATCTATTTTCTGTTGTGTCTGCTTTCCAAAAATCGGATTCTAAAAATTCATCTTTGGTTAATTACTATTTGCAACAAAAGATTTTGTGCATATTTCGTGCTCAAAACAATAAAAAAAATTCTCGTGGGTGGTGTACATATATACTATACTTTTCCACATATCACAGCTCCTAAAAATTCAAATTTTTTTGACTGACAATTTCGCGACTAAGGACGTACGTGCATACTTCTGATTACAGCATGCGTGTCTACGTCTCTAAACATCTCATTGTAAAAATTCTTTTCTGCAAATCTGACATTTTGATTAACTCAATCTCTCGTGACTGAGCAGTTCTTTTTCTGCGCTCACCTCCAGCACCTTTCTTGTGTTTTTTTATCAGAAATTTAAGGGTGTTTATACAATTCTTTTTCGTGTCTTTTTAGTCAGGTGCGCACACGTGTGGGGATTAGCCGACAACTGACGGTACCAATTTGTCATTCAACCTAAGGATTCTGGAACAAAACCCAGTGAGTTGGGTCTTTATTATGAAATTCAAACTGAATATGAAATTCAAAACGAATTCTTCATTGAAAGCCATAGCTGCGTTGGGAGGTTTTCAATGGAATGATGTGTTCTCAAGAGAGTCCCGCATGGCTCTGTACGAAAGTGTAATTGGTCTTCCTCAGATGTATGGCCGTGAAACTTGAGCACTGCAGAAGAAACATAGGAGTCGTTTGTGTGATGGAGAAATGCGTTACTTATGCGGTGTTTGTGGCAAGACACGGTCTGATTGTGTGAGGAATGAAGATGTGTTGCAGTTGTGTAATGTGAAGCGAAATGTTGTTTGCAAGGTGGAGACTATTATGCTTCGGTGCTTTGGCCATGTTGAAATAATGAGTGATATGATGCTTACTAAGAAAATCTTTGCATGAGGGAAAGATCATGATTATAAAATTTAGAAGATCTGTGTACGGCGTATAATGAATGTCAGTGAAGCTCGAGTTGTATGTCAAAATCGCTGTTTGATACGGCAACAGTAAGTATTGGTAGTTTGTATTTCTTTATGGAGCTAACTCTGAATTTCAGAGAACAGCTTAGTGATGTGATGTGAGAGTGTTTGTTGTTTGTGTGCGTGCAAAATAATAATAAAAGCAAGTTCTAATCCTATATTGAGTGGACCCTATTTTTAATATCTTTGATTTGGACCCCGTAAACCCGTGCATAAATTAGGCCCTGTTCGAAGCTTAAAATAAACTTAGAAAAAGAAGATTCAGCTTAGGACAAAACGTATACTTTTTTTACGGATCGCAATTAAGTTCTATTAGTAAAAATAGCCTGTTCTGTAACATTTATCTTCTCCCGCCATCATTCATGTTGCTGTGAGCCGGTTGCTATCCATTCGGCATATCAACCCTGGTTGTAAGCATGCTCAAACTGAGTGAAGAATGACTGCGTTTGAAACGCCACGACTTCTGTATGTTACTGTTCCTCTTTTGTTTGCTAAAACATTTACTGCTTGTCGCGTAGACTACAATGTCTGAAATTTGGGCACCTATATGTATTCTTTAAGAATCAAACGGCACACTGGGCGAATATGAAATGCTGTTGAGTTTTAAAAATTAAACTTCTGTTGTCTATTAAGTACATGAAGCTAAATAGGATGGGTTGGTTGTCTCATTATTGAAAAATGGTTAACAGGTAGGTTGAAAAACTATCAACAAAATACGTTTAAGATTCACCAGGACATCTAGTTGATAAACGGTTATCGCAATGGTTCAAAAATCCCATTTTTAACCTTTTGTAACTTTTATAAAACGTTCAAAACCGATTTTCAAACTCACTTAAGGCTGTCTTTGAATGAGTGTTAGGTTCATCTTCTGTGATAGATGACGCAAAATATCACTCCTTAGGTGTGGCTTTTACGTCTAGAGGGACTGTCCCAGTAGTTGGCATCAGCGAATCACTACAGACTTCGTCTATTCATAATGGAAGCGATCTCTCGTTAGCTCCACAGTGAAAAGGCAATATACTCGCTGTTACGTTTTAACCAATGACGTTGTTTTGGGGTGGAGCTTAGTAGGTAGGCGGAGCTTTGTAGCTCAAATTCAAGGGTTCTCTGCTGATGCACACATTTCGGCCACGGGTGGCCTAGTGGGCAACGTTCGTGACTGCCATGGAAAAGACCTCAGGTTCGATCCCAGACAGGCACGAACGCTCGATCCACTAAATATCCGCCGTGCGTCGGATGGACATGTTAAGCCGTCGGACCCCGGGTACTGGCCTCCCGGTAATAAATAAGAACGTCTTCCTCCCCCTTTCTACTTCGTTTCCGTGTCACTTTCCTATCGGGCACTCTATCCCAAATCTCCTAGCTTCCTATATCTAAGGGCTGTTTAAGGCCTGGGGTCAGACACTCCATTCCTAAAATCCTCTACATATGATCTGATCTAATGTACGCATTTTCTCTTCAAAAAATGAACGTACAGTAGGATTTAAGATGATTTATGGGAGACAAGTTTCTAGTCTCGTTTTTGGCCCCATTTAATTTTTTCTATTTGGCCTAGATAATTAAAAAAAAATCAGACAGAAATGAGAGATTTCGTTTCTTCCAGACAGAGACACTGCTAAGCCAACTTATCGCGCCATCTAGCGCCCAAATTGGAATAATTTCGAGTCAGATAAATAGAATTAAAAAAAAAAGTTCCAACTATTTCTTCGGAATAATAACTGTGGTACATATTAACTATAGATCGTTTTTATTTGTGCTCAAAATTTCAAACACTACTAAGTAATAATCTTCGACAAAATGTGTACAAAAGAATTCACATTGAAGATATAGGATAGAATTTCTTTTACACTCATTCAAAGACAGCCTTAAAGTAACTCCGAAAGGTAGATTTAAAAAAAATGGGGTTGAAATAGTATTTTCATGGTACCTTACGGCTTCTGCATTCATATAGCATTTAACAAAGCAGAATTGTTGTAATTTAAGTGGTCATTGCATGCTCTGGTACGTATAAGAATGACAGATCACTGATAAACTCTCTCACTACACTATCGGTTATCATTTAAACACACCAATACTTGTTCTGAAGAAGTTTCAAGCTTCTACAACGAGACGAAGTTCTCGAACTGTCCTTTCCTTCTAGAGAAAAATTGTTTATAAAATGTTATGTAAAAAGATACGGCTCAAGTCCAAGGCTGTTTCAGAAAGACTTACGCACCTTTAAAACAATACAAAAAACGGAAGAACAAAATGAAAGTAAAGACAAAATGGGCACAGCACCAGACACGCAAACAAGTTCAACAAATGCCAATCAGAACTTCTACAAGTTTCTCCAGATGTAGCTTTTCGTGTAGACCAAACGAGGGTGCTAGATTATGCTTTCTGAAAGGAACTGGAAATAGACTCACGAAATACAATATAATGTCTGCTGAAAATTTTTGAGGATGTTTCAACACATAATTTGTTTATTAAAAACATTGGTACATCTTTAAAAAAAAAGTTACCACTTTTCATTAGTTTTTATATTTTGCTGATAGATGGCGTTGAAAGCTGAGCTTGATATTCAACATTTTTAAAATTCCACGATTTCAACACACATACATCAACTATATGTATTAACGTTTCAGAAACGTTCCAGAACTTTCACTGTTTTAACGTACTTGTATTGATCACATATGAGCGTTTTAAAAAGGGTTCAAACGAACCAGAAACCAATTATCAACTACAACAAATTTCAACTTTCAAACAACGTCACTGCGCTACATTTGGATACACTTTGCATCCAAATGAATTTTGAAGTAAATGCATGAGAATAAGTTGCTCAACAAAATATAATAATAATAATGAAAAATTAAAAAAAAAGTTCATAAACTTTTTATCATCTACCCTGCTCGACAAAACAACATTAACGTCATATCAAACCGTAACGTTTTGTACAGCTCTTGCAAACTGTTTCGCAGGTCGAATCTTCGGTACGTACCCCATTAAAGGGACCAAATGCAGCTAGCAGTCGTGGTTCGCAGTCACTGAAATGATGGAATAGTCCCCAGAGAATCTTTAACAATGTGAACGACATGCTTCTCTGGCAACGTACGTATAATTTATTCAACTGAAGAGAAACCGCTGTCCTCATCGTTGTCGAAGAAGGCCGTGGCTATTCTTTAGTTGGACGTACTATGCAACCAGGTTCATTTCTCAATGTGATCAACTAACATCCCCTAAACATTTTGAGAAAGAAATGCAAATTTTAAGCTGTCTTTGCGTACGAACTGGCGAAACATATTATAAGCAAATTCTGTAAATGGACATCGACAAAGTATGGCGCTATAAAACTGCACCAAAAACGGGTGCAAAAATTTCAGTTCCAGTTTTAATCGGAAACAATACTTTTGCGATCTCTGTAGAGCTGCACCCGGGGCAGCTGCCCCTTCTGCCCCGTGCTACTGCTCAGAACGTTCCCATATTTGATTTCAAAACATATTGCACAGTTTAATGTCAAGAACTTCAAGTAATTGTTTCTGTTTATAAACCACAGACGGCGCTGTCATACTAGGCAGCTTAAAATATTTATTCCAGATCAGATCAGATCATATGTAGAGGATTTTAGGAAGGGAGTGTCTGCCCCCAGGTCTTAAACAACCCTTAGAAATAGGAAGCTGGGAGATTTGGGCTAGTGTGCCCGATAGGAAAGCGATACGGAAACGAGGTAGAAATTTTGGTTAGAAAGATTATTCCATCCTTTGCGTTAGATGAAAAAGGATTTTTTTTAATGAGAATTTTTTACGATTCTTCCAGGGTGTGGGAAGAGTGTTCGATTTTCTCTATTTAATTTAAAGTCCACAAGAATAAGAGGAATAAGGAAGGAATTTTAGGTGCACTTCGGTCTGCGGGCCCCGTCGTCTGCTAAAAGAGTAACGTGCTGTCATCTATCGGCAACATGAAATATGCGGCGTGGGTTATTTCTGTAAGGCATATGTTTGTGCAGTATTTTGGCTAACCCTTAAAAGGGCCTTTATGCAATGTTGATTGTGTACTTATTTTGAAATATTTACTGGGACGGAAAAGATGTGTTTCTACCAGAATGAAAATCTTTCTTTCTGGTATAATAATTAAATATGATTTATTACGTACCAGGAAAGAACTGTTTGATGATGCGAATCATCACCTCAAAGCAGTATTCTGAGAAAAGACGACAGTTCCGTTGGAATAAATATTCCAGAATGTGGTATGCCAAATGATTTTTGTGAGCCCCATTTGAAAGTTAGCATTTCAGGGGCCGCCAATTACTCTCTATATGAGGGGCAGAAATGTCTGCGCGGACCAGTCATTCTCAGAGCATATCTCCATCCTGAATCGCATGGTATCTCGTTCAAAGATACCAAGGATCCAGGTGCCCTTAACGAGACGACCACAGTTGTACTTTCGCTTTCCAACCTAAGCCTCATCCACTTCAACGATTATTCCTGTGCCACCAAGCTTTCCTTCGTCTTCTTGGGAGGCTACCATTGCTCTGAGACTAGTTCTCTACAATCCCGATAATAGGCGCTGACTATTACAGAGGACGTAATAACACCACGCAGTGAAGATTCCTCAATTGCATCATCGTAGTACAATCCTTTGGCGAAGCAATGTACAAGAGTCATCACCGTATCAATAGGAATATGAGCATTCTGGAACCACGATCCAAGTGCACGGGAACACTGCTCAGATTTCCCTGGAACGTGATTTTTCTGACACCTGAATTGTCCAAAACGATGATACATACCCACTCTCAGAGTCATTGGATGATCTTCTGAACATCTTCGTACGGTTGGAAGCAATCCCTTCAGCTCAAACCAAGCAATACATGTATCCTCATTGTTCGCAACTTCCACACACACACACAAAAAAGCTTCCAATTGCACATGTCAAGATTCACAGACTCATAACGCACGCTGAAAAATAAAGAAGGCAGCAACAACAGAAACAGGGCGAACAAGTAAGACGCACGGGCCAAAGAGCGAACAGCCATTGCGTAACGGAGGCAGCAGCGCTGGGAGGATCAGATCAAATCAAACCAGATCAGATAATATGTAGAGGATTTTAGGAATGGAGTATCTGACCCCAGGTCTTGAACAACCCTCAGAAATAGGAAGATAGGAGATTTGGGCTTGAGTGCCTGATAGGAAAGTGACACGGAAGCGAGGTAGAAATGGGGAAGAAGACGCCCTTATTTATTACCGGGAGGCCAGTACCCGGGATCCAACGGCTTAACGTGACCATCCGACGCACGGCAGATATTTAGTGGTTCGAGCGTTACTACCGGCCTGGGATCGAACCTGAGGCTTCTCCGTGGCAGTCTCAAACGTTGACCACTAGGCATTCGCGGCCCCAGCGTTGGCAGGAAGGAACGGAAGTGTCACTTATCGGGAAACGTGTAATTTCCGTGATTCCACGTTACTAACTTCTAGCAAACGACAGGGGCCGCAGACCGAAATGTACCCGACATTTTTCTATAAACCCTTGGGTGAAATATAAGTACCTTAAACGCCTGCTTCCGCATTTTTTTTGTTTTGGTTTTACATTTTTTTTTTTTGCAGGACACAAAACAAATGGCTCTCTCTAAACGCTGGCCAGTGGGGGCAAGCAAAAGAAAATGTTGTATAGCACCTAAAAAAAAAATTTTTTTTTTCTGTTTTCGTAAGAATTTTGTCTTCCAGACTTTAAGTAAAGAATTTCAGCTTCCTAAAAAGCCATTGCAGCAAACATAAGTGGTTTGTTGATAATAACTGCACTTTTTTCACTGTTCTCCCGCATGAGTTTGTGGGAAATACTAGAATGCATGTAAGTTATATTAAGAGAATACAGCGTGGTTTGTCACAAACATTACTTTTTCAAGTCAACCATGGTTTCGCTGGGTATTGACCTAGCTTCATCAGGACGAATGGCACGTAAATATTCAAATTGTATATACAGGGGTTGTCCAAAATAATGGAAACGCCTCGCTGAAAACAGTGACTTTGGTATGTGCTGCTTTCTGAGAAAACGAACATGTAGCTACAATGTTTTTTGTAAAAAAGTGTTGCTTATAGTCTCAAGGGTCTGTGTGATTGCATTGTAAATCTGTGTTTGCATAATTTCGTTCCAGGCGAAGGCACAATGAGTGACCTGTCGGAGTTCCAAAGAGGGCAGATTGTAGGATCCCGTCTGGTTGGTGCGTCGGTAACCAGAGTGGCACAGGTGTTGGGGGTATTGAGATATACCGTGTCAAAGGTCATGACAGCATGCAAAGTTCACGGCACATCATCATCTGCGACACACAACTGTGTAAGGAAAACCAAACTCACTGCGAGAGACAGGAGGACATTAATTAGGATTGTGACCGCATGGAGGAAAACCACGGCGACAAAAGTGACTGCTGAGCTTAATACTCATCTCCAAAACCCAGTGTCGACCCATACCGCGCGAAGGGAATTGCATAAGCACAGTATTTACGGCAGAGCTGCGATCGCAAAACCCCTGGTGTCACAGGTAAATATGAAACGGAGACTACAGTGGTGCCAGGAACATAAAACGTAGACTGCGGATCAATGGAAACATGTGCTGTTTTCCGATGAATCAAGTTTCTTACTATTCCCCACCACAGGACGGGTTTACACGTGGAGAACCCCCGCAGAAGCTTACAACCCAGACTGTCTCCTTCCTACAGTAAATCATGGGGGCGGTTCCGTAATGGTTTGGGCCAAGATCACGTGGTTTGCAGTAGATCCCATTATCACCTTACACGGACGGATCACTAGCGGTGACTATGTCACTCTTTTGGCCGACCATGTGCATTCAATGGCGCAGACATTGTTTCCGTCAGGGGGATTGCACTTTTCAAGATGATAATGCCCCGATTCACACTGTTCAATCAGGGTTTGAGGAACATGAGGATGAAGTTGCACACCTTCCCTGGCCTGCACAATCACCGGACTTAAACATCATTGAGCCCCTGTGGTCTGTGTTCGAAAACAGAGTGCTATCCCGTTAACCTCCTCCGGCGTCTCTCAAGGAATTGGAGCAGTTTCTACAGGAAGAATGGTACAACATACAACTTACCACCATCCAGGACTTGTATGCGTCCATTCCAAGGAGGATTCAAGCAGTTTTAAATGCCAAGGGTGCTCCCACACCATATTAGGTGCGTAACACCTATTGTTTCAAGGTGTTTTCATTATTTTGGGCAACACTTGTAATATCATAAATAGTGTTTACAGTCACGGGTTTTGGTTAGTTGCTTCCACGCGCTTGATAGAAATGGGATGGATGCCATGTCATTAACAAGTTACGAAGATTTCCGATATACATATACGGAAAGCTTCCAAAATATCAAGTTTGGTGATTAAATCTGGCTTATCAATTAGTTCAGCTTCTTCAAAGAGAAATTTATGGTTCTTTTCGTAACAGTGTATAGCCATCGATGACTTCTTTAGGTAACCGTTACGAATGTAGGTCTTGTGCTCTTTCAATAAAAAACATAAGGCTCTACCGGTCTGTCCTATAAACGAAGCAGAATTTGATAAATTCCCCACGAATTTTTTCTTCAAGAACAAGTGTCCTATCACATGGAATTTGATAAATTCCACACGAATTTTTGTCTTCAACATAGTCCTTTGATCCTAAAAAGTTTATTTTGTTTATGAGTTTAAAAATCACTTTAAAATTAAAGGTTTTGAGATTTTTTGAAATTTTGAAGGCAATGTCACGAGAAAATGGAATAATGGCAAAATTCTCTCGCAGTGGTCGCATCACAGCAGTTAACGTGGAGATAAGTTTCGGTTTCCGGAATTTTGTTAGAGCCTTGTCTATAATGGAAGTGTTGTATCCTCGCTGTACTGCAACACGTTTGAGGAAATAAAGTTCTTTTTCCAAACTGTCTTTATCTGAACATATACGTATCGTGCGATAATGCAACTGTAAAGGACGCTAAGTTTTTGTTGCCAATTGTGATTGGACTTGGCATGTGGAGGTGAGAAAACAGCGAAAGGCTTCCGATAAATTGTGGTTACGAGAGATCCATTTGAGCGAGTAGCCAGGACGTCAAGGAATGGTAGGCATCCGTTATTTTCAGTTTCGTAGCTGAATTGAATGTGAGGATCAATGGGATTTATAAGTTTGGCTAATTCCGGAATTTAAGAACTCTTTCCTTTCTATTGAAAGAAAGTGTCGTCTACATATCGTATCCATAAGTCAAATTTAACGAGTTTGAAAAGTTTTTCTTCAAATCGACGCATGTAGATTTCACATAACATAAGTCGGCTGACCTTCCGTCTGTTCAAAAAACGTTCCATGGAAAGTAAGAGTGTTCTGTTTCATGCAAATGTCCACTAATCTTGTTATTTCTTTTACTCCAGGTTGGATGTAATGATGCTCTATAAGACTTGCTTTTAGGGAATCCAGAGCTCCTTTTACTGGAACTTTGGTGAACATAGATACTACATCAAAGGATAGCATAAGTTGATCTACGTAGGGATGTAGTTTGAGTCGATTGGTAAACTCAATGGAATTTTTCACAGATGTTTCGTTTGGAGTGGCCAAGGTAGATAATTTTGAAGACAAGGACTTGGAAAAATAGTATGCTGCTGTGTCGATATTACTTACTATAGGCCGGAAAGGAATGTCAGGTTTATATATTTTAAGGAGAGCATAAAATCTCGTACAACGGGCGTATGAAGGTTTAAGTTTGTTTTTTATGTTTTGGCTCAGAGTTTCTGAGTTTTTGATCAATTTCTGTATTTCATTTAATTGTTTATCTGAATGATTCTTCAGATAAACAATTAAAAGAAATACAGAATATTATCACTTGGCTGATGCAATGTCTAATTATTTCTTTTTCTTCAAAGTTGTTGATTACAAAAGTTTAGAAGTTCACATTACTGAACCATTTGAATTTCTTACAACGATGCTAGGGTTTATATATGAGCTCCTTAGTAGGGGCGGATTTCCAACAAGGCGCACTGGGCACTCGCCTAGGGTCCTAGAGCTTGAGGGGCCCGAAAACGTATAATTGGATTTCCAATTTTGTTTTTGTTTTCACGGACCTAAAAAAATCAAGCCTTAAAACGACTACTTTGATTGTCAATTGATATTTTACTTTCTCATATTAGTAACATGTATTTTCTCTTGCTATTGCATTGCTGATACTCCGAATTTTCGAGTTTATCGATGTACTTATTTTGAAAGGAACAGTGTTGGGTAAAGGAAGTATTCACGCTTTCCACACTTTTCATTGTGTAAGGTGAATTCTTAACTGGCCTGCTGCGCTATAAATTACTTTTGTGCTATACTTCGGTTCTTTCAGCCAAGGGAACACATCTGTGTTGTAACCTCGCCCCTCCCCTTTCCCCGAGTTGTGACGAGGAGTGCTTGTAAAAACGTTCACGATGATCGAGGGTATGTGCTGTCAGCCTTTGAGGTAGGATAATCAAGTTCTTTCTCAGCCTTCATCTCTCTAAACCAGCCTAAACCAAAAGAGTTAATATTTAGGCTGAAAAAGTGAAGAAATTCGAGAATGGCACACAATCCTTTTCTTATTTAATAATGTTAAAAGTAATTTATATTGTATTGTAACAATATTTTCTTATTACTTCCTCCTCCCCTGGTTTAATACCGATAATTATCAAGTACTCTCACCTTTTCTATTCCCTAAATATACCTTAAACTAACTTTTGAAAAAGCAATATAAAATTTCAATGTGGTTTCTACTTTTCCTTTTACAAACCAGATCTTTTGCATTATACTCCGTTTCTGATAACTGTAGTGCAGGTATAAAAAAATATCACGCATCTTTTTGATAATATAAAAAAAAAACCCGACTGAATTTCTTCGATTTAGGGAATTGTTCGCCACAGGAAAACTCCTCGACGAAAAGTCACCCACCCTTTTCAATTGAAGTATTGTGCACAAATTGCATTTTACACGAATTTTCAAATGTTGAGGACTTCTCCGGTTGCCCATGTCTTCAGGTATTTCACTTTTGCTTGATACAATGTTCGTTGCCTACTAATTTGCTCATAACGTAAAAACATGATGATTTTTCAAAGCTGAAGCAATAGAAAAAGCACGTTTTGTAAATGAAACGCATTCGAATTTTATGCCAAATACGCAATGTACTGGTGAATTTAGAGAAATTCCATTTTCAGCGCGCTTAGCGTTAAATTTGCTAAGTAACTTGCGAATGAAAAGCTGCTAAAGTAATCAATTTTGCCTAACGTATCAAATTCAAAGTAAACTTTTGCTGTAACTGAAATGGTTTCTTTGTAGCGTAAAGCTAAAATTTACTAAATTTCCACTTTGAGAACTCCTAGCCGGAAATTTATGATCTAGTAATGAAATTTTAAACGGGCAAAATTTAATGAACGTTAATGCAAAAATAATGTTTCAAAAATTTGTGAAAACCAAATTCTTTGGGTTTAGCGCCTCTAGCAGGAAATTAACGAACTAATTGAAAAATTTAAATATTTGAGAAGGAATAGTTAAGCCTAATCTGAGAGGCACTGAAATATTTTTTCTCTCTTAGTTGAATAGTTTCTTCACAATAGAAGTTTAACATTTTGAATTTTTGACTTTGACAGGCTTTAGCGGTAAATTCATGAAGTATATGAATATTTAAAGAGCCAAACTAAATGTCCGTTGATTTCCTATTAGCCGCAAAAATAATTTTTGAAATATCTCTAAAAACAAAAAGTTCGATGTGCACAGACAGACAAAATGATTACATTAGCACTGTTTCTTACTGAACGTTCTAATAATAGGAAGATAGAATGTCATTTTAAAAAGCGTAAAAACCTTTCTCTTTACTTCTCCCCACTTTTTTGTTAATCTGACGGATGAAAATTTCTTAGGCGATATGAACCTTTTAGTGCATAAAGCCCGGAAAGATCCAAAGTAGCCTCTGCTCCTTAGAGATTTGTGCATGTGCGGCAACTGATTGTCTCTTCTAGTTTTGTAAACCTTGATTGAGCATAGCGCTTTAAAATGGGGCAGAACAATCAGACGTAGAGCTCTTTAATTTGCTTTATGCCTGAGAAAAAATGTGGCATTATTATTATTTTTTTTATGTAAGTAAACTTGTAAACATGAAGCACTGTTGATAGACACTTGCCTTAAAAACGCCCATGCTTAATTGCAATCACATTTTGTGCCTCAGCAAAAGCGTAACATTTTGAACTTCACTAATTATGTAAACCTTATGAATAGGAGCACAGTGGATTACAAATTTCTTAAAAAGCACAGGCTTTATAAATAATGCTTTTTGTCTGAATAAAAGTGCAACATTATTACCTTTATAACTTTTTATGTAAACCTCATGCCTATGAGCACGACGAATTAAAAATTGCTGAAGAGGCACAAGACTTTATGAATAATATTGAGTGCCTGCGTAAAAGAAATCAAAAGATCAGTTTTTATTCATCCCTATAACGTTTCTGTGGTAGATTTTCTTTAATGTAATAGATTCAACATTATTACCTTTACTAGTTATGTAAACCTCATGCCTATGAGCACGACGAATTACAAATTGCTGAAGAGGCAGAAGACTTTATGAATAATATTGAGTGCCTGCGTAAAAGAAATCAAAAGATCAGTTTTTATTCATCCCTATAACGTTTCTGTGGTAGATTTTCTTTAATGTAATAGATTCAACATTATTACCTTTACTAGTTATGTAAACCTCATGCCTATGAGCACGACGAATTACAAATTGCTGAAGAGGCACAAGACTTTATGAATAATATTGAGTGCCTGCGTAAAAGAAATCAAAAGATCAGTTTTTATTCATCCCTATAACGTTTCTGTGGTAGATTTTCTTTAATGTAATAGATTCAACATTATTACCTTTACTAGTTATGTAAACCTCATGCCTATGAGCACGACGAATTACAAATTGCTGAAGAGGCAGAAGACTTTATGAATAATATTGAGTGCCTGCGTAAAAGAAATCAAAAGATCAGTTTTTATTCATCCCTATAACGTTTCTGTGGTAGATTTTCTTTAATGTAATAGATTCAACATTATTACCTTTACTAGTTATGTAAACCTCATGCCTATGAGCACGACGAATTACAAATTGCTGAAGAGGCACAAGACTTTATGAATAATATTGAGTGCCTGCGTAAAAGAAATCAAAAGATCAGTTTTTATTCATCCCTATAACGTTTCTGTGGTAGATTTTCTTTAATGTAATAGATTCAACATTATTACCTTTACTAGTTATGTAAACCTCATGCCTATGAGCACGACGAATTACAAATTGCTGAAGAGGCCAAAGACTTTATGAATAATGTTGAGTGCCTGCGTAAAAAAAATCAAAAGAGCAGTTTTTATTCATCCCCATAACGTTTCTGCAGTAGATTTTCCGTGGTCAGTTTCCCGCATTGTCTTTTGGTAAATTTTTTTAAAACATAGTAGTTTCTTAATGATATTGAGGTATGAATGTATTTTTTGCGCGCAGTGATTGTTGAAGGAAATATAGTAAGGCTATATTTTCGAGTAACAACTTTAATGGTTCTCAATCTGTAATGTGTCCAGTTTTTGGCGTGTGACCAATTTTCCGAACAAGACCATTTTCCGTGGGTGGTTTTATGTAAAACATATCGTTCATGAAATAGTGCTCACGAATTAAAAATCAAAATATCTACCTTTGTCAGTTTCAACATGTTTTTATAAAATAATTTTCAGGTCTTTCTCAGAAATCCTGCACCAAAAGATTATTGCGCAGAGCCCAGAGACTAATGCATCAGAGAGATACGTTATGTAATTTCCTTTTGTTTTTAGATTTTTGTCCACTACTAATGGAAATAGAGATTTAAAAATAAATTTCAAGAATCCGGAGAACAGTTATTCCTTCATTTTGAAAAACTGTTAATAAGTGATTAACAAAAACTAATAAGGGTTATTCATGCAGTGCCGGCAGTAACCCTTATTAGTTTTGTTAACCACTTATTAACCGTTAATTATTTATAAAAACACGTGGACGGCGTGGGCGGTCATATGGAGAGCGGCTGTCCGGTAGACTGCCCTTATTTTGCTTTAGCTTTTTCATATAAATATATACAGTATATTATGTTTATATGATAATGATCTGAAATACATTGTTTCATAAAATACATATTATTTGCCCTTTTTTCTTTGTGAATTAATCACGTTTGTTTCATCCGTATTATTACATAAAAGCGAATTCCTAATTGCCATACTGTATTTTATAGCAGTTCTCATTCTCTGCCGTTCTTCTAAGCCAGTATAATTAGCCTTTCTATTTTTGAAGTCTGTATCTTTGTGTCTCTTCCTGGACCTGAAACAACATTACTCGCCTTGAGGCTACAGTCATGAAAATGTCTCCAAAGTACGATTGTCACTCGCTTCTTGACCAAACCCTTGTTTTGCAAAGCAGGAGACCAGGAGCAGGACGGAAACAACCCTAGACGCTCTCCCCGTTACCCTACCAATATAGCACTGTATCATTTTCAAAGTGACCGCATCCGCAATTTAAACTAATTACACCATAAAAGGGAGGACGGTATGACCGCTCCGATGGGAATATTTGTTTTCAGAGTGAATATTTGTCTTCATAGGACCGAGTAGGGAATCGGCATGTTTGGTTGTAACAACATGTGATTTAGCAATTCTCATTTTACCCGTATGAGGTGAAGAGACTGCATACAGGAAAAATACTCTATCATTTAGAGGAAAATTGGGATTTCAGTGGGGAAGGAAATACGTTTTTTTTTTAATTTCATTTTCGAAGGATTTTGAATTATTTGTTTTAACATAATTGCTAATGAAATCCAGATTGCTAATATCATAAAAAGAGAAACTAAATAAAAATGCGTATATTACAAAATTCAGGTGACGCCTCAATCCCTGTTTTTCTTTAGCTACCTTTTTACATATATTTAATGGGTTGGTCTCGAGCGGCGCATTAATCAAGGGACTCTAAGTTAATTTTTTAATCGAAAGGAAAAAGAAATTTCCTGAGAACTTTAAAGTTTAAAATCAGTATTTGCGAATTTTCTGTGTAAGTTAGTTTGACCTCCCCCGCCCTCTGCTGTATGAAGGAAACATACCCCGTCTTCATTTCTGATATACATTCCACAGTCGGTTTTCAATATTTCATTTTTCTGTTGCTTGTTCTGAAAGTTTCTGGAAGCATTTTTTACTGATGTGTATTCTTACAGCATTCTCCCTCGAAATACAAACTGACAATTAGTGCAGGTTTTGATTGAATTTTTGGAAGATAATTCCATAAATAAATGCTCTCACTATGTGCACTGCGTGCCCCAAGAAAAGTGTGTGTGTGTGTGTAACAAAACATCTTAATTTCATCTAAAGGAGACCTCCACCTTGCCCACGCATGAACAATATCATGGGCCGGCCCTGTAAGCATGGAATGCTGATACTGAAAAGATTTAGCCTACTTCCATTTGAATTTAGCGATACGATTGGTTTGACTTTCAGTAAGAGCCGATAGATGTCGCCACATCAGCCTGGTTAAAGAACAGGCCTTTAGTCTTTCTGCTGAAGTTTACCACACCTGAAAGACTTGTTGATAAAAATGCAATTAATTATATTTTATTAATGATAATATAATAATTGCTGTTATATTTATAATGCCGTTTTTTAAGCAATATGATTTTAAATTTAATATTTATATTAATGCTATTAACAATAATAGCATTAAAACTATTCAGGCAGCTACAAAAGCACTGAATTCTTTTTTTACTCTGAAGTTTTAACGACCACGGTGAGCAACTCAATTGGTTATAAGCTGTCGCCCGTCCCTAATTTAGGACCACTGGCTCTAGGGAAGTGGCAGAGCCAGTGCCGTAATAAAAACACAACATCATCCACGCCTCACTTGGATTCGAACCCTGATCCCTCTCGGACAAATGGTCATAAGCCATCGCTTAGCACACTGTGCCACCTGAAAGGCGCTCTGAGTTCTTGTTTGTTTCTGTGTTATTAGAATGTATAAAAATTCTATGATTTATGACGTTATGATTAACAGTGTTAATAATGAGGAAATTACACCTGATGAAAGAATTCTCGAAATCGTGCTTTTTGAAGCAGGGGAAAATGCAATTTATATTTACGCCTCCTAGCGGGGAAACTGTACAATATTTGAAAGAAAAAAAAAAAAAGAAAAATGGTCTTCGTTGGAAATAGTGTCGAAAGAATGAAACAATTTTTTAACCTATTTTCAGAAGCTTTGATATGGAATAAAATGTGCTTTGAATTCTGTAGCATCTACATCTTCGCTCTAGGGCGAAGTTATGCAACGAAAAATGACCTAAAGGCAAGGATCATCGTCTCACATTTCAGGCTTTAGAATGCAAAAGTAATTTTTCAAATCAGATTAAAAGGTAAAGAGATATGATGTCTTGAGATCGGCCGACACATGTGATAACGTCAGCATGCATTTCTTTTTCTTCTAAAGATGTGATAAAAATAAATTATTCCCCACGCATGCACAAGTGAGAGGATTCACATAAACAATGACTTCGGTGTCATTCCCCCATTTTAATGAAATTCAGGAAGAGAGACTGGGAGATGAAAATCTAATTTTGTAAATTTAAGTTCCTTCATCCTTAAAATATGATGAGTGATAGTCGTATTAAATTTGAACATCGTCTATGGTTGTTGTTTGGTTTGACTTGCTTGATGTACAGGTCTCATTCTATTATCTCAACACAGGCGTATATTTCTGCCTAGCTGTGAAGGCCACACCACCAGGGAATTCATACAATTAATAACCATGTGAACGAACCTGTGCTAATTCATTCGCTGTTACCAGAATAATTGAGTCCCATCATCATAAGAACTCAATAGGAACTCTGACGTTATCGTTTCGAACACGATTTCTTTACTGGATTACATCGAAGATCTCATATCTTTCGCGTTCGCTTTCCCACGACAACTGGAGCGAGCGGTGAGTATTTTGGCAAGGCGAAGAGCTAGACTGAGCGAAGAGCTAGACTTCTAAGACACGAGTTGCTGCTTTTCTCCGTTTGTAACGAGTACATAACGGCACTGTAAAAGGAACTATTGGAAAAGACACAACTTTCTCAGCTTTGTTATGAGGGTAAACCTAAAATTCTCAAGAGTAGAAGTCTCCAATCTACACTTTCGGAACTTGAAATTCAACATAACGAGGAGAACGGATCATACAGTAAGTGTTTCAACCCAAGTAGTTGCTCAAAATGCTTATGATTTACTGGACTGAGTGATTCAAATGAATTGTGCTGTTGGATATGTTTGCCTAATGTTAATTTTACGCCGAAACAGGGTTTTGGGATAAGACGGGCACCGAAATATGATTTCGATATCCAATAGAAAAAAATTGTTTGCGAAGTATTGCAAAACATGTATTAAAGGTATTGTTCCCTTTATAAGGCTGTCTTTGAATGAGTGTTCGGGTTCATCTTCTGCGATAGATGGCGCAAAAAATCATCACTCCTCCGGCGTGGATTTTACGTCTTGAGTGACTGCCCAGAAACTGGCGTCAGCGAATCACTGCAGACATCACCATATTCAGAATAGAAGCGGTCTCTCGCTGGATCCACAATGAAAAGACAAAATACGCGTTGTTACGTTTTAACCAATGGCGTTATTTGGGGGTGGAGCTCAGTAAGTAGACACATTGGGTTCTCTGTGTTGCTTTGCTACTCGCCGACACAGACACGTTGCATATCAGTGTATGAGATGCAACGTTATTGCTAGTCATCAAAGGCTGCAGACAATTTTCAGCATGTTGATTTTGTCACTGTGCTTCCCACCAGAAGCCGACATCTTTTGCCATTTTATTTTATGCTCAACTCATTATTTTCGCATTTCGGAAATTTTCATAAATGAATATAGTGTCTTTGTGCGTAATTCCGACTTCGTTTATTTTCCTTTATTACCATGACCGATGAAGTCATCCTGTTCACAGCGGCAACTTAAAAGAGAAAACACAAAATTTAATGTTTACTTATTGTGGAGAGGCTGCATCTTTAGACGTATCACTCAAAACCTGAAAGGTGAAAAATGTGATGATTAGGAAAAAGTACTAAGAAAAATAAGAATGCCTGTCAGTTGATGGCGTTCAAGAGTTTTCTGAGAAAACTCTTTTCTCGAAAGGGAGGGTTCGAGGGTTTGTTTACCGGGGAGAATATGAAAAATTATCCACCGCAAAAAAAAAAAAGATTGAAGAGTTGCAACCGGTCGGGTTGTCAGGAAGTAAAGGAATGGTGGGTAGGGGGGTAGGTGAGGAAGCGGAAATATGGATTATGTGGTTAGTGGAGGAGCCAAGGTGTGTGTGTGTGTGTGGGGGGGGGGGGGGGTATTGCACTTATAAACAGCCACTGGTCCGTAATTTGGGGCCAGCGCCCCGGGACAGGTTCCCCAGCAGTGCCTCATCTGGACTCGAGCGCGATTTTGGACGACCAGCCAGAAATCTACGCCTCTGACCACTCAGCCACCGATATGACTTTTTAAAAATTTGGCTGCTAGAGGTGCAGATACAATGCTTAATGCAAACATACTCGTATGCCACCTAATGTAGAAATAATGCATCTGCAAAAATTAGAAGGTACACAAATGATCTTAATTTGAGAGCTGATGGAAGAGCGGTAAGAGGAGCGGGACTCTTGCTAATCGTACGATTTGAGCACAGTTTTGAGATATCAGCGCTTGTGTTTTTTGTAGCCTCGAATCAGAGTCCAACGACTCGCTATTTCCTTAGATACTCATGGGATCACTAAACCCCAAAAACAGAAAATAGGAACGGCTGCAAACTGCCATTCATTAAGGGCGGATTAGTAACCAGCACATCATTACACTATTAACTGAAATGATAAATGCACACTGGTGCGCAGGTTCCCGGCACTTCGCACTGCGGAGCCTGGGTTGGGATCTTCTGTAAGACATGAATGTGTGTTTGTCTTACAGCGATATCCCAGGATGGCCATTACTAGACTCTTGAACAAACGGGGGAAAAAAGGAATTGCGAAGATCTCCTTTCATTTACACCTGTTGATAACCCAGATAAAAAAATTAATTATCGTAAATGTATAGCAAAATTTTAAGTTTTTATGCGTACTACAGTTTCCTTAAGTAGTGCAGTCAAACTACATCAGTTGATGAGGAATCATTATATCCTTGCATTTTTTTCAGTTGATATATTATGCTTTAGCTCATATTGGAAACAAATCTAAAACTCTTTAAAATAATTTTTAAGAGTATTAAGTCTTAGTACCTCACTGAAACCAATAATTCACTTTGTTAAATCCACTAAGTCTCAGGTCGACGGGGTCCTTTCTCTGGCTAGTCACCCAAGAAGGGCCTGGGTCGGTATACCTGTAACACGGCGCTTGCCTCCTCCCTCCAAGGAACAAGTGACCTCAAATTAAGGAATTAAGAAAAAGGCGACCGCTTACAGAGCTAAATGTTGCTCATGATGGGCGTTGAACCCTAAATCAAAAGAAAAAAATCCACTAAAGCAACCAAACGCTTAACAAACTGGTTATCTTTGTGGACATAATAACATGGAAAACATTTCTATTACTGTATTCATTAATCTTTGACTTGTGCGAAACGCGGCAGGACGGAGAGAACCTGCGAATCAGAAAGCACTGCGTTCCCTTAGCTTTGTTATTGAAATTGGTCATTTAGTGGGTAACTGATATTAACTGTTTCTGACTGATTACCTGCTAACCTAAAAAAGAGGAGGATGTTTGAATCCATTATTTCCACCCTGTGGCATGATGTCCGTATCAGGGGGACTAGCCCAACCCCATCACGCCTTGATCCATTGGAGCAGAGAATAAAGGACCTAAAGGGAGTCCTTATCGCCAGTGACAGGTTTATGGTCAGTACTGCTGAGGGGCAAAGGGATTATTTTACCGAAGCTTTCGTAAAACCCGGTCGCTATGAGGACATTTCAGTTTGGGGAGCTCAGAAAATTTTGGGCACCATTTGGTTCAGGTACATCGGCAATTTAAAGGGTTAAATACACTGCCTGGCCACACACAAAAAAAGTCGCGGTGTGAATGGAAATATGCAAATACAGAGGAGGGCATGACTGGTGAAGCATTTCGAATAGTTGCATAATGCTGCGGCCAATACAACCTTTGAATGGAACGGGTTGAGCGTGCAGCTTATCAGTTCTGTAACGTACCAGGAGATGTGACGTACCTGCCAGAAGGACGCACACGACATAAAGGCAGATAGGAATCAGAATAAAACGTCCGCGTAGCTCAATTGGTAGAGTGACTTATTCCGGAATGAGGGGATCCGGGTTGGAATCCTGGCGTGGACAGAAATGACGGAGAAATTTACTTCGTTATAATGGCGCCCGAACTATCCGGATGACCCGACCGTTCAAAATCTCGCATTGGTGTGATGTTATTTCCACACCGCGAGATAGGAAAAATAAGAGAATCCCTTCTCCAGCACTTCGAAAGAAAAAAAAATAAATAATAAGGGGGAGATGATGTAACGTACCAGGAGATGTGACGTACCTGCCAGAAGGACGCACACGACATAAAGGCAGATAGGAATCAGAATAAAAAAATGTCCGCGTAGCTCAATTGGTAGAGTGACTTATTCCGGAATGAGGGGATCCGGGTTGGAATCCTGGCGTGGACAGAAATGTCGGAGAAATTTACTTCGTTATAGTTCGAAGAAATCATGGCGGAAGACGTTATACGTGGTCGCGGAAAAGATGTTACAGAGTTAACAAAGGGCCAAATTATTGGCGTGTGGTAAGAGCAGAAGACCTGAAGGAGATGGCTGGAATCACTGGAACCGAATAACGAACTGTTCAACGCATTATGAAATAGTGGAATGATGGCGGTGAAGCATCAACTTCGCGGAAAATGTGTGGTTGGAAAACAGTCCTGAATAACCGTGACCCAAGATCATTAAAGCGCTTAGTGAAATCGCATCGCAAAAAAAAAAAAAAAAAAAAACGACACTAGAACTCACAACCATGTTCAATAGTGGAAGCAAGACCATTTCCACTAGCATGATGAAACGGGAACTTAAAGGACTGGGATTAAACAGCTGTGTTGCAAAAAGGAAACCACTGGTTAGTTAGAGTAATCGTGAAAAAAAGACTCCCATTCGCCACGGAACATAACTCCTGAGCAACGGGGGAGAGTTATGTGGTCTGACGAGCCGAGATATACTCTGTTCCAACATGATGGACGCATCAGGGTTCGAAGGGAACCGCGTGAAGTATTGGACCCTTCCTGTACTGTACCCACTCTACAAGCCTCAGGAGGAAGTGTTATGATCTGGGGTTGCTTCTGTTCGACTGGTCTAGACGCAACAACACTATGCAGCAATTAAATGAAGACACCTGAGTATCTCAGCATCGTGAATGACCACCTTATTCCATCAATGAAATTTTTCTTCTCTGAAGGTAATGGCCTATTCCAGGATGACAATGCCACAATTCATCGCGCTAAAATTGTGAAAGATTGGTTCGAGGAGTACGAGGCATCATCCGCACACTTGAATTGACCATCATAAAGTCCTGACATTGAGGGTCTGTGGGATATACTGGAGAGGAATCTAAGGAGAAATTCCACTCTTCCGTCATCAACCAAGGATATTGGCGAAATGTTACTGCAAAGTTGGCCACAAATCAGTGTAGAGACAGTGCATAAACTCATAGACACAATGCCACGCCAAATGCGTGCTGTAATTCGTGCTAAAGGTGGTCCCACGAAGTATTAAGATGCACGACTTTTAATTTGGCCCGGTAGTGTACGTTTTAATAGTGTATTTAACTTTGGAATTTTTAAGTTTGTTTGAGACTTAAAATTACTTCTATGATTTCTTTTTACCTCGATGATACTTAAGCGCGGTGGCTACACTTAAAAATTTATTTCGCCGTAATTCTGCTTGGACTTCCTTCATTGTTAAGACGAAAATTCTCATCAATCGTTATCAGCACTTCAAAAAGGAAATGCTTTACTGGAATTTCTCAGGAAAATTATGGTTTTTAGAGGATCGCAAAGGAACACAGTTCCTTATATAAGGGAGATGAAATCATAAAACAGTTTTTTTAACGCCGGCTTTCTTAACGGATTTTAAGTTCCCTTTAGCAAATCAGTGGTGTCTGTTTCAACAGTGTGTGGAAACGCAGGTTGCATTCAAGTGGTTGAGCCATAAAACTTTCCTCGAAAAACAAGAAACAAACAGGGAAATTTAAAGGAACTGCAAATATTTTCCCAAGGCTCTAACGTTTTAAGTACTGCGACGTACTACAGAGTTGAAGCTCATGTCAAAACCACAAATCAGCAGGGATGCATTCCGTCGGTGTAGCTAAGTCGATTAGAGCAACTCACTCTGGAGTGAGGAGACGGACGCTGTTTCGATTACGTCACCGACAAATTCCTGTTTTCACGCTGACACCTGAACGTAAAAATGAATCTACTGGACGTTGTCTTCGAAAAATGTGTGATGTTCATTCCCCAAACCGTCTGGAATTAATGCAAAATTCCTTATTTGCTTAAAAAAATTAAGAGGAAGGTGATGTGACGTATTACAGATACTACAGAATTGTAGCACGTGTCAAAACGACAAATCTGTAACGATACATTCGGTCGGTGTGGCTTAGTCGGTTTAAGCAACTCACTCCGGAGCAAGGAGATGCGACTTCGATCTCAGTCACCGACAAATTCCTGTTTTTACATTTACCCCCTAACGTAAAAACAGATGTACTTGTCGTTAGTTTCTTCGAAAAATGTGAGATGTTCCTTCCACACATCGTCTGGAATTAATGAAAAATTCCTTCGCTTCAAAAAAAGAAAAAAAAACAGTTAAGAGGAAGGTGATGTGACGTACTACAACGTGAAGCACGTAATTATGTATATGTATATATACAAGGAGTGTTCAAATGAAAAGGTACGAAACGACACTGTGGGTATAAATGAAGACTTTATTCAAAGTATACACCATAGGCCGTAGCACAACGATCCCATTGATTAACGAGCCGAAGGATTCCTTGTTCCCAGAATTCCTGTGGCCGTGACGAGACCCAGTCCTGCACAGCGTCCTTGAGTTCGTCGTCCGAGTGGAAGCGCTTCCCTTTCAGATGTTTTTTCAGGGGACCAAACACATGGAAATCGCAGGGCGACATGTCCGGGCTGTAGGGCGGATGGTCAAGCTGCTCCCACTGGAACTTGGCCAGTTCCGCGTGTGTGACCCTGGAGACGTGTAGACGCGCGTTATCATGGAGCAGAACCACACCCTCCACGATCAATAGCGGCCGGTTTAACACCTTCCGCTGTCAGAAATCAAATAACGCCTCGCTGCTCCTCAATCGTCAAACTTTTGCAATGTGAACGCCATCCTGTCCTCACACGCACTGCCGCGTCAATTGGACGGCGCTCTTTATAAGAGCCTCTGCTCTCTCCTGCGCATGCGGGCGCCCGCGCATGTTCCGATCCACGCCGGCGACTCCAATCGCATCCCTAGATGTGTCGCTACGTTCTCCCATAGGGGCATAGGCAAATATGCTAACGGTTACGTTCTTATGACGTTTCGTACCTTTTCATTTGAACACCCCTAGTATAATGGGATGTAAGGTCAGGTGATGCGTAACATCACAACCTCTCCTTGACAAATGTCAACCCCGCCTTCTCGTGGTACATCCTGTTCCCACTAAAGGGGCTCTGACGACCGCCAATAGCGGTATAACCATACCATCGGGATTAGAGGAAATGCTATCCCACACTCACCAACCCGCTTGGCCAGCGTGGTGAGTTATGGCCAAACCCCTCCAAAATGATTCCACAACTTAAATCTTGGCCCTCAGTCTCCGGCAGCTGGAATGTACCTGGCCAAGGCAGCGGCCAGTGCGACATGAAGGCAGAGGTTGCTAAGAATCCCCGGAGGACCGGACTAAGCTGCCATCTGATGCTGACCTGGGCTACGTATAACGGACGCTCCCTATCTTCTGATTCAAGGCTTCTTGAATTGGAAGAGGAACTACAAAGGATCAAGTGGGACATCGTCGGGCTAAGTGAGGTAAGGAGAAAAGGAGAAGATCTCATTGAACTGAAAAGTGGACATCTCTTCTACTATCGTGGGACAGATACTGGCAGAACTAGTGGTGTTGGATTTATAATAAACAAGAAACTGAAGGATAAAGTTGTAGAAGTTGAAAGTTCCTCTGACAGAGCTGCACGGCTTGTTATCCAACTCTCGAAAAGATACCAGGCTCAGATTATTCAAACTTATGCACCCACCACAAGTCATGCTGAAGAAGAAATTGAAGAATTTTATGAGGAAATTCGTGATCTAAATAATAAAGGTAAGCAGCACTTGAAGATAATTATGGGAGATTTCAATGCAGAAATAGGGCAACGGCAACAGAATGAAACTTCAGTAGGTAAATTCGGTCACGGCAACAGAAACCAGCGTGGAAATACTCTCGTAGAGTTTGCAGAGGCAGAAGGGTTTTTCATCTTGAACTCCTTTTTCAAGAAAAAGCCACACAGGAAATGGACATGGAGACATCCAAATGGGATGACAAGTGAAATTGATTTTATTATGTGTAACGAAAAATTCGTCATAGAAGACTGTAGTGTGCTAAACAAGTTCAACACAGGCAGTGACCATAGATTGGTGTGATGTAAGATGCACCTCAACACTAAACTCGAACGTAGCAAGCTCATAAGACAAACAAAATGTATTGACATAACCAACCTTAAAAAACACCATAATACCTTCAAATTGGAACTGAAGAACAGATTCTCTGCTTTAGAAGGCATAACATCGGAAGAAGTGTATATTTCTGAAGTTAACAGAAAAGTAACCAAAGCTCTTATGGAAACAGCAACAAAATTAGCTGGGTCTAAGAACAAGTTGCATGTGAACAAATTATCAGGAAAAACCAAAATGTTGATGCAAAAACAGAAGAGAGATGAGGACAACAAAATAAGATGTGATTTCCAAAGTGGAATATATAGAGCTATGCAAGACAGTACGAAAAAGTATCACTGAAGACGTAAGGAAATTCAACTGTGAACTAGTAAGGAAAGCAATTGAAAACAACCAAAGCCTAAAGATAGCAAAGGGACATCTCAGTAAGGGGAAAAAACAGATTATGGCACTGAGAAAAGAAGATGGTTTGTAACGTATACTCTATATTCACTTTCCTTTTGATTTTACTATCTCTGGTTATTTTATTTTACTATGTAAATTATCTTCTTACTGAACGAGATGTTATTTCACCCGATGAATGAGATCTGGCAATGAGTGTAAGTCATGACGTGGTGGTAGCCAGTATATATAGGCGCGTTCATCGATAGCGGAGGAGAGATTTTGTTGTTATAAGGAGAGCTTTTGTTGTTATAGGGAGATCGTTTGTTGTTATACTAGAGGAGCGTTATTGTTGTGAAGGAGAGAGTTTCGTTCTATGTGATTAGTTTGATTCTTCATTATTGTGAAACAAGTTGTGTGTGTGTGCTTTGGATGACCAAGAGTTGCATAATAAAAGAGCTTTGAGTAAGTACGTCTTTCTCAATTAATAGTTTTTGTCAGACCTCTGTCTGGCTGTTAGGTTTATATCATTAATTTATTACCATTAACAACCAGCGTTAAGACTTTATTCATTCTAATTACTGCTGCAACATTACTACCAGTTATAAGTTTGTTCAATACTATTACTACACTACTAGCAGGAGACTTTATTCATGTTCTTAATTAACTAGTAACAACAACCATTTGAATTCACTATTTGAAGCTTAGTACAAGCATATCATTCAGTAGCAGAAGCATTATAATTAGCTTAGTGGAAAGCAAATAAAGCTAATTCATTATAGATTCTGTAACAAGAAATAGAGGCGAAATTTTGACAAGAGTGAAAGATTTCTACTCCAAATTATATGAAAGGGTTGATACATGTACTCCAGACATCATGAAAGGTACCAGTACCAGAGTTCTTCCAGTCCTTCCAGCAGAAGTTGCACATGCAATCAAGAACATGAAGCGGGGAAAAGCTCCAGGAGAAGATGGAATTACTGTAGACATCATACAAGAAGCAAGTGGAGAAATCGAAACAGTACTCGCCCAAATTTTCACTCGATGCCTTAATGAAGGGAAAATTCCTGAGGATTGGAACAACGCTACAATGATCTTGCTACATAAAAAAAGGTGACATTGAGGATCTCAGGAACTACAGACCTATCAGCCTCCTATCAGTGGTTTATAAAATCTTCACTAAAGTTCTTTTACACCGCTTGAAGGTGACACTGGACATGGCTCAACCGAGAGAACAAGCTGGATTCAGGAGTGGCTACAGCACAATAGATCATATCCACGTACTGAGAGAACTAATTGAAAGAGCGAGGTGAATATGAACTTCCATTGTGCATGGCTTTTATCGATTATGAAAAAGCCTTTGATTCGGTGAAACCATCAGCAGTTGCAATGGCTCTGAAATCCTGCGGTATTGAAGATGCATACATTAATATTATTAATAACATCTATGAAAATGCAAGTGCAAAGATTCGGCTGTTTGAAAATACAACACACATAAAAATTGGAAAAGGAGTGAGGCAAGGTGACACCATATCTCCGAAGCTCTTTAATGCCACATTGGAAAATGTCTTTCAATCACTGAACTGGGAAAACAAAGGGATAAAGATTAATGGAGATTATCTAACCCACCTTCGTTTTGCTGATGACGTAGTCATTTTTGCAACTACCCCATCAGAGCTGCAGAGTATGATCCAGGAACTTGCTGACAAGAGTAAAGAAGTGGGATTAAAAATGAACTTTCAGAAGACAAAAGTGATGTTCAATGCTTTTACAAGAAATGAAGATTTATCGATTGATAAAGAAAAGCTGGAGATAACAGACACGTACGTTTATCTTGGACAGCAGATATCAAGTGAGTTTCACATTGGTGAAGAAATTAATCGGCGTACAAAACTTTCCTGGAGAGCTTTTGGAAGAAACAGCATATATTTCAAGAGCAATATGCCCTTATGTCTTAAAAGAAAAGTGTTTGATCAATGCATCCTTCCAGTGCTTACGTATGGTGCAGAGACGTGGACCTTATAGCTAAAAGAGACATACAAAGGCTGCAGACAACTCAAAGTAGCATGAAGAGGTGCATGCTTGGTGTAACCAGGAGAGATAAGAAGAGGAACACGTGGATCCGAAAAATGACAAGAGTGGAAGACATCATGATCAGAGTTAAATCCCTGAAATGGCAATGAGCTGGACATACTGCCAGAAGAACAGACCATCGATGGACAGCCGAAATTTTAGATTGGATTCCAAGGGACAGGAAAAGACCCAGAAGAAGACCACATGGAAGATGGGTGGATGAAATTCGAAAGTATGCGGGAGAGACATGGAGGAGACTGGCACAAAACAGACCGTTGTGGAGGAAACTTGGGGAGACCTTCGTCCAGCAGTGGATTGATAATGGTTTACAATGATGATGATGATGATGATATATATATAATCATTACTGTATGGGGTTCTGACTACCGACAAATAGCGACATAGGGTTTTGGGATAAGACGGGCACCGAAACATAGGGTTTTGGGATAAGACGGGCACCGGACACTGGGATTAGAGGAAACGCTATCACACACTCACCAACTCGCTTGGCTAGTGCTGTGAGTTAAGGCCAAACCTCCCCCCCCCCCAAATGAAACATGCGGGAGTGACATGGAGGAGACTGGCTCAAAGAAGACCGTTGTGGAAGAAACTTTGGGAAATCTTTCATCCAGCGGTAGGTTGACAATAATGATATGAATCTATGTATTTTTTAATGAAAGCTGGCATAAATGAACACTGATGTGCACGCAGGTAAAAAAATTTCATTTTTGAATATGTTAGATAAATTTGATAAGCATTTTTAAGACCGTAAGACGCACAGAAAAATACCGATCATTACGAAAGCCAGAACTAAAACACACAGAATTGATCATAACGAAAATATTAAATGTATAAAACCATCGGCAGAAAGATTTTTTAAAAATTTAGCCGTAGTTGCAATAATATATTTAAAAAAAAATCATTTGCTTCCTTTATCTGACGAATGAATGATAAGGTCATCCTTGGAAGGGGTACGGACCCAACGGACCCTTCACGTGTGCGCGCCCCCTGCGTCCTTCACAACAAAGTGCAAATTTACGTGAATACGCGTGCTTCGAAATTTTTGAAAATGGTTATCTCGATTTTGCAGTGAGAATTAGTGTTTTTTCATTGGTGGTGACAGAGTAGCTTAACAGCCAATCAAAGAGTTAAAATATTTGTTAAATCTTCGTGCCTAATATCATAACTTAAATACATAGCCGTCTGTGCACAATATACATATCGTGCACAGACGACTATGTATTTAAGTTACAATCACATAGTACCGAAGCCATCTGTATCGCCAAAACTATTGGGTGTGATTTTTCATCCTGCAGAGAGAAAACTTCTTTTCTGTGATGGCTCATTTTGTGAACTTTATGTTTCTAATGAAATGGTACCCGGGTGCTTCCTGAAAAACTAAATAAAACAACTTATGTTGTTCATTGAATAAAACGTACAATGATAATTAATGCGGTGCTTGTGTTCTTTAAGAACTTTTCATTGAAGTTCCAAAAGTCATGCGATGCATACCTAGTATCGTGTAGGACCTCCTCTATCGGGGCGAAGTGCACCAACTAGACAGCTTCGGTCCATGGCCTCATGGTGTCTGCACCACACCTGAATCCTACCATCAACTCGTAACAACTGGTAGGGTGACTCATCGGACCACGTCACATGTTGCCAGTCTTTCAAGGTCCATTTACCGTGTTCGTGAGCCCAAGTGAGGCGCTGTGTCCGATGTCGTGGTGTTAATAAAAGCACTCTGGTGGGTCTTCTGTTCCCATACCACATGGACGCTAAATTACACTGCACTGACCCGATGGATATGTCTCTGGTACCTCCTGCATTGAATGTGGATGTTATTTGAGCCAGTGTCACTTGTCTGTTAGCATGGACAATCCTGGACAGAAGCCGTTGGTCACGGTTATTCAGCACCCGTGGTCAGCGACTACGCTGTCCACGCTGGGTGGTAATGCCCCACGAGGTATTCTCAGTACATACGTGACACCGTGGATCGGGGAATGTAGAATGCTCGCGCAACTTCGGAAGTTCAATGTCCCATTCTTCTGGCTCCCATGCCTCGTTCAAACTCCAAAAATTCACGTTGGCTTGCCATAATCCTACTGGCAGTTGTTCAACCTGACTCACGTGATTAGACTTTTTGGCACTTCAGTGTAATATTGTCATCATTACGATTCAAGTATATCTCTTAACCACGGCCGTAACTGAGGTATGGTCAACGCGGGTCCTGCCCTGTGCGCCAATTGTATGAAGGCGGTGTACGGGGTTTAAGATACTTAAATGAATAGTAATTAGTAATTGTAAGGTTTAAAGCAGGAACGAGATCAAAAATTCTTTACGTAATTGAATATTTTTATTATTTTATATATGTTTGAATTTTGTATTTCATCGGCGACTTTGAATGTGTTATTTCGCCAGAAGTTAACCCTAAGTCCTTTGGTCACAGAGCCACTGAAAAAATATTAATCCTTTTCTGGACGATTGAACCAAGTTGATGTAGACCCTGAGTTATTACCGTGGAGCGAGTGGGTATTTTGTACTCCTCGACAAAGGGGTCCCGTGGAAGGTCAGGCTCGCAGCAGGAGGTCAGCCTAAACGATCGGTGGACAGGGCTTGAATTATGCTCGTGACAGAAATAGGACGATTTTTGGATGGCTTTCAAAATGATCTATGTATAAAAACAGATTTTGGCGATGTTACTAATCAATCTGTAAAATTTAAGGCCTGAAAAGTCAAGTTAATTTTATGTGTAGATAACTATTTGTTTTTGGAATGTGCTCTGAAAACAGCAATAAAGAATTTTCATTACTAAAGATTACATCTACGTATATTGTTTACAAAAGAAAACCGTGATTTTAATTTTTTGTGAGTATTATTGTTCATAGTTAAATCTTTGTAATTATTTTATGATAATTGAGTTTTAAATTAATATATTTTTCTCATTTAAGGCGTGTTTTTATTGTATGGCCATAAGCATCCAAAATTCTAGCTACGGCTCCGCTCTCAACTATACTGCAGATTACTTTCGTATATTATTTCGTTCACTCAGGGAAAGCAACTTTAAACGGATATCCCGTGCGCATTCAAAAAGATTATTTTCGTACTAGAATCTGTTTTAAAAAATAATTACCTTCGCAGAGACTTTATTTCTCAGAAACGTGTAGGTTGAACCAGATGTTTTGAAAAAGCGATATCTACAAAACCCTATTTTTTAAATTTTGAAAATAGATTTGATTAACTCTCAGTGGCAGTCAGGAAGGTTCATTAAAATCTAAACAACCCCAGTTCTCATCTTCGTTGGTGTGATTAAGCATGTAGTTGACGGTGAAATCTGGGCATATGCGGTGAAGCGTTTGCATTCGTTCGCTTGCTGATATCGTATTCAGAACTTTAATCTCAATTTCATTTTGATACGTACACAGCCGTCGTCAATATTTTTTGTTTTAATATTGTGGATCATTTAGAACTGTACTGAGTAAATCTCAAGTGGAATCATCAATTTCTAATTGGAAAAACAGCATAATCAGTCAGATATGTGATATTTACTGTTTCATGAAGTAGAATTTAATGTTTTCAGTGGCCTACAAAACGATTGCTGTCCTCATTCTACGTTATGGAAGTAGAATTAACGTTACTTTTGAAGGACCAAAAAGTAGAATTTACTCAAACTTGCCCGTTTGCACAGAATACAAGGTTGTAGCAAGGAGTGCACATTTATAAAACATGTTATTTGAGAACAGTAGAGTTGGAAAAAGAGTTTATCATGCTATTTGACACTTGGTATTTTGTTATATCTCAACAAATAACTACCTGGCGAGCAGAAAAACATATTATATTCATTATGGCTTTTTATTCTCTTCATTCATGAAAGTGAATGATGGAAAAGTGTAGAGAAACTCACCGGAATCTATTTCAGATTCTACAAAAACACTCTATAAAAAGAAAACAAAAACAACAGCAATTATTTGAGTACATCCTCGCAAACACAGGAATAGAATTAGGGGAAGAGAAGAAAAACTTCGGTTTGATGTGGATACATTTTGCAAATACGTTTTCGAGAGACTTGACAAGGCGCACACCGTGTGTCTGGACGATTTTTTAAACAAAACTCAAACTGGCTTAACGAAAGCTTCGTAGTGACCTAGATGCAGTGCCGGATTTAAGGCTTTTGAGGCCTTAGGCCAAATTTTGTATGCGCCCCCCTTCCCCACACCCGGCCACCCATATTTGAATTTGCTCCTATAAGATTTTCTAATAAACTTATCTTTAATTTAGGAATATAATAATTGGTAGTATAATTTTATTGTTAAATAAGTAGTATTTTAATAAAAAATATTTTGATTTTAACTTGTTATTAAATTAAAGGTTATAAAAAATATTTGTAAACGTAGACAAAGAGGTTCATGCTTATCTAGGAACAACACTACATTTTGAAACCTTAGACCTACATTTGAAACCGACACACGATGCATTCTTATAACACGAAATTAAACAATAAATAGTATTTCTTGTTTTGATTCTTTAAGATTGCATTACAACAACAAAAAATTAATAAAGTAAGTAATCATTAATTGTAAGGTATTTTGGGAAAGGGTAAAACGGCGGTTGTTGCTCATTTGCTCTCCACTCCTCTCCTGCACCTGTCACTCTGTCAAACGTTGCATGAGTTCTCCATCGCACTCGTACAACACGGGCGTGCTCAAAATAGAGCTATTATTGCGTTATTATTTCTTTAGTTATCATTCAAGATAAAATAAACAAGAAAGATGACACCGAATTTTCGGGTGTAATAAGCACGTCTTTTGAATCCGTTCTGATGCAAATTAAATTTATCAAAGCTATTCAAAGTCAATGGAACCGGAATGAAAAACAATAGTATCTGAAGGAACAAAGAAGCTTCTCAATCGGGTTTTTAATCACGCAGATATTGTTGTAAACGGAATCGTGAACTTACGCCCTCTGGTTGCAGACTTGTACGTTAAGAAAAACATGAATTTTTATGAGAAACATTTCGCACCGGAAACGCTCTCTAACACACAAAGAATTTTTTCAAATCAGACTCGTAGAAACAATCGACAAAAAAGATTTGACTTTACGTCCCGTGGTGGGAAAACCATGCATTATTTCAGGAAGAAAGTATTCTCAAAAGGTTTTTCCATATGAGCGGTATCGGTCCAAGAAAAAAAAATTTAGTCGAGTTTTCAAGTGCAGAGATTTTGCTACAAATACATCAGAAACAGAAATTAACACTTATGACCCCTGGTGGCTAAACCATTCTTTACCAAACATTAGAAATTATGTAAAAAATATTTTCTATCAGGTCTTGTATGCGATACAAGAAGAATTTTTCAAATCGGAGTTTTACAAGCAGAAATAACGCAGAAAACGCAATTTACCTTTGTGCCCCCTAGAGGAAAGTCTATGATTTACTGGAAAATTTTGAATTTATAGGAAAAACATTTCGCATCGGAAACACTATCCAACAAAGAAGGAATTTTTCAAATCGGACTCCTAGAAGTAGAGATATTGACAAAAATAAGATATACATCTACGTCCCCTGGCGTAGAAACCATGCATTATTTCAAGAAGAAAATGTTCCTAAAAGGTTTGTCGACATGAGTAGTATCGGTCAACAAACGACTTTTTTTGCAATCGAGATTTTAGAATCACATATTTTGCTGCAAATACATCAGAAACGGCAATTAAGACTTACGCCACCTGGTGGCCAAACCCTTTTTCACAAAAATTGGAAATTACATGCAAAGGATTTCCCATCAAGAGCTGTATCTGGCGCAGAAAATTTTTTCAAATCGGAGATTTAGAAGCAGAGATATAGGGGAAAAACAATTAACCTTTACGCCCCCTAGCGGAAAGTCTACGAATTACTTGAAAATTTTGAAATTATATGAAAAAAAAACACATGTCACACTGGAAACACTATCCAACAAAGAAGGCATTTTTCAAATCAAACACACTAGAAAGTAGGATATATTGACAAAAATAAGATATACATCTACACCTCTGGCGAAGAAACTGTGGAATATTTTAAGAAGAAAATATTCCGAAAAGGTTTATCGATGTGAGTGGCATCAGTCCACGAAAGAATATTTTCAATCGATATTTTAGAAGCTCAGATTTTATGGCAAATACATCAGCAGCAAAAATTAACGCTTACGCCCCCTGATGGCCAAAGCATTCTTTACCAAAAATTTGAAATTATATGCAAAATATTTTCCATCAGGAGGTGTATCCGCTGAAGAAAAAAGTTCTCCAATCGGAGTTTTAGAAGAAGAGTTATCGGGAAAAATGTAATTTACTTTTACGCCCCCTAGCGGAAAATCTATGAGTAATTTGAAAAAGTAACTATATCTAAAATACTCTTTGACATAAATGGAATCGAAAGAAAAATATTTTTTTCAATCGGATGTTTAGAAGCAAATATGTGGAATAAAATGCATTTTTGAATTCGACATCATCTGCATTTACGCCCTCTACCGGAAAAATTGTACATCGTAAAAAAAAAAAAAAAAAAAAAAGGTAATGAAGAATCATCATATGCATATTTCAAGCTTCCCAATGCAAAAAGAATTTTTCATATCGGACTAATAGTTGCAGAGATATCGTGGGTACAGACGGACGGACAAACCGGTAACATAAGCACGATCTTTTTTTACCAAAGACGTGCTAAAAATTACCACCACTTTATTTTATTCAAGTAAATTAAAATAAAGGTACCTCCCTTTTCTAAGTTCTTCTTCTTCTGTTCTATTCTCTCCGTTTTTCTGGATTCTACACCTGCGGCCCTCTAGAGCCTGCGGCCACTAGGCCGCAACCTAGTTGGCCTAGTGTTAAATCCGCCGCTGCGCAAAGTCTTCTTCATTAAAAGGTGGTAGACCTATGTTAAGCTTTAATGAGTGTAATGAACGGTCGAAAAGATGGGAAACCGAAGAACTCCGGATATCGCCAGGTTTTAGCTCAGAAATTTTAAACTTTAGCCATCTCAATGAAACAACGAGAAGAGGGTAATTTCGACAGAGACTCACTAATTAAGGAGATGGCACAATCACCGAGGAGAGCTGGAAAAATTCCTAAAGCTTGGAACGATTCCAAGAAAAAGCAAATAGTGAAAATGTACTCCGAAGACAAGGCACTCGCTTCCCGCTTAGAAGCTGATTTGACTAAATATCAGTATAATATTACAAGTCGCCGAGCCAAAATGCATGGAGTCGATCTATATCCATTTGATGTCTTAGGGTGAAAACAAAATGCTATCCAGCAAATAATAAATTTACAGAAAGCTTAGCCGAAGTTAAATTACAGGATCCCTTGGATCATACAGGAACACATCTTGTTGAAGATATCTACTATTGATCACCTCCAATCTTCTTGTCTCATTCCTTCGTCCATCTCTCCAAAGGAAACAAAAAACATTGCCAAAAGCAGTTCAGTATCCAACACCAAGCACGACACCAGAAACTGTGATACAGAACAGGAAATATAATTTTCTTATATGCCCTTTAATTTCGTGTAAGTTAGTAATGGTAGTAAATTAAATTTTATTATTAATTAAATGCTTGACCTTGTCATAAGTGCATTTTTATTCATATCTAACATTTCTAACTACGCCGGGTTACAAGTAACAAAGTCGTTTCAAAGTTATTGATTTTGGCCACGTTTTAAGAAGTTCTGAACCACTGTGCAGTGGCTGAGGCCACGCCAGGTAGAATTGCCAAAGGTACATAGTGGGCGGTTCAAGAGGAAAGACATGTTGTGCATTTAGTAGAACTGTGAGGGTCATATGCAACGGGAACTCTTGCCAGTTTGTCAGGCTGAGGGCTGGAACCTTCATGCCGAACAACTGCAATAGGTCTATGATGCTCTGTGCGAACAATCGCCAACGATCAACAATTGGAATCGGACATTGCTGCGAGTGGATAATGCCCCAAATCACACTTCTGGAGTGGTTCGCCGAAAACTACTGGGACTGGGAAGGGGTTGAAATCCTATCCCATCCTCTATACAGTATAGACCTTGTCCCATCCCACTACCACCTGTTTAGCTCCCATTTCTTACAAGGACGTCACTTCAATTCAATTGTAAAAATGGAATCTGGCAACAGAGAGTTTATACCCTCGAAACGAGTGGTACCGCCGTCCTAACGTTGACTTGGTGGGACGTTGGCAATGGACTATAGAAACAGTGGCCTGTGCTTTGCAGAATGAGGTGAGCGTGTGTGGCTTTCTTGAAGCATTAAACTTTTTAGATGCAAATGAGACGAACTTTTGACTCAACCTGTTGTATAGTGTAAACCGTGGTTTTTGCACGAATATTGCTTTCCACCAGTGTGTTTACTCCTTCTCGACGCAAGTGAACTTCCCAGTTAATTTTTTTCAGGCAAAAATAAACTGAATAGTCAATTAATTATTTTTATAGATGATACACCAATTTCATCTTAGCGAAATTCACATGTTCCAGAATGACAACACTACCGACTATTGCCCTCAGATCGACTGCATTTGGGTCGAGGAACATGAATTAAACTTCCAGTACCTTCCATGGCCTGTTCAATCACCAGATCTCAATCCTATAGAAATATTTTTGTAAGAGATAAACGTGATCCTATTGGAATTTCGTCATCGTTTCTTTCCCAGATGCGTGGATCGTAAGCTGTTTGGTGAACTAGCAGAGCCGCCCCGGTGGCTCAGTGGTCTAAGCGATGGCTTCTGATCATCACGAAAGGAGTCCGGGTTCGAATCCCGGTGAGGCATGGATGTTGTGTTTCTCTTACGGCACTGGCTCTCTTCCTTTCCTGGAACGAGTTACCTTAAATTAGGGACGGGCGACTACTTATAGCCCATTGAGTTGTTCACGGTGGTCGTTAAACCTCAAAAAAAAAAAAGTTAGCAGAAATACAATTCTAACAAGTGTAGGCTTTAACTAATTTTTGTTGATCATCAGCTTTCTGCTAATGTCAAACGAAATATCAGTTAGATGCCCACGCTAATGTATCGAAGCAGTTTATGTTTCTGATATATTTAATACTTCTAACAGAGAGCAGCTAGATTCATTGTTGCTTCGCCAAGGATTTTTTTCCTTACCACTGCATCCTTCTTCTCTTCGCCACTCTCTGAATCTCTCCTCGGCTCATTACGTAATCCTAAAATTCTTTTTATCAATGACAGAATAAATATACGGTATATCTACTTTATGCTACAAAAAATCACGGACACCATTTCCTATTCGAATAGGCATGTCCCCAACTTCAAATGTTTGTATGTAATACAAAATTCAGAAGATATCGTTGTAGATATACACTTAAATGGTTACAATTCGCCGGTGCCGTAGCAATAGTTTGTCTGTCGCAGCCGTTCAGTTGGATGTTTCCTAATCATCCGTTAGAGAGTCAGTGACGAACGTGATGCAGATCCACGTGCGCGTTCTGTTGAACAACAAAATTAGGTTAAGAGATTATTCACTACTGAGAAGAACAGTTGATACGGCTAAAAACCTGCAATCGGATATTTAAACGACAGCAGGTGCAGCGACAAGTACTCTCATTCTTCATTGTGAACTGAGCGATCATTGATTTCGCTGTCAAGCTACGGCGAATAAGCCGTACGTCTTACCAGGGCTCAGTTGTTTGTTCATCTGCCAGAAGTAAAGTCTCCCAGGCTTAAGCAGTAACCCAGCACCAGAGCTCTACTTCTCCGGGTTCTGTAGCATCCAAATATATTGAATTCATGGATACGTAAAAGTTCAATTAAAATAAATTCTGAGTAGCGCAAGTTGTTCACCAGCGTTTAGACAAAAGCGAAACAAAGCATTGTTTCTAGTGGTATATCATTTTGTTTAGCAAAGGTTACACGTGGCAAGCCAAGAGCCTCATTCTACACTTTCGTGGTCTCATGTATATTTCCATCTCAAATGCATGTGTGCGTTAGTTTTCCCTCTTCTGAGCTAGTTACTATAAATTTGCCTTTGCAAGGCTGAAGGGTAAAGTCAAAAGTGATGGGAATTTCAATCTGATCTTCAAAAGCGTCGGGAGCACATGCTAGACTCTACATGATAAAACATGGCGAAAGTAAATTTAATTTTAATTCTTGGTCTGTGGGCATGAGAGTATCACCGGTATACACGATCGTTGATAATTATACAAGATTTGCCACATTGCAAGCAGTAGAGTCTACAAATAATGTTAGGTCTCAATAGGAGATATGAAAAAGTTGCCAACTTTGTACTTATAAGATAAAAACGTAACCCGCGGTCCAGGGGCGTATGCAGAATTTTTTTTCAGGGGCGGGGGCTGAAGAAAAATGAAAGTTTTTGAAGTCGACCACAAAAAAATAAAAGTTAATGAAAAATAGAAGAACAAATTAAAGCATTTTTTCTAATGTAAATTGATACATTTTTATTAAACTAAGGCATCCTTTTCTAATGTAAGTCACATTTTAACCACAAACATTAAAAAATGAAACACTTTCGGAAGAGAGAAAGGCCTCCTTGTTCTTCCCTCAAAATACGTCCCTGCTGCTGTCTCTCGAAGCTTTGTGCATATCTAAGAAATAACCGCGAATCTGTGCAAAGGTTTGAAACTAAAAAACAACATAACTATTTTCCAGTTTCAAATCGCGTAGCTTTGCAATGATGGTTTAATGGTTTTAAGGCCTTCTCGGAGCTTCACAATGTGAAGGCAAGTGGTAAAGCTACTGTAGCACTAAAAAAGGCAGCCTAAGAGAAAGAGGGAGACAGGGTATTTGCCGAAACTGTAATTAATGCTGATGAAAATAGCCTGTTTTTGAAAATAACACAGGATTTTGCAAACATCGCAAAGGAAGAAGAATAGACGACTGGATCTGAAGCAGCAGAATCCTCTAACTCTTCTACAGTACTTGGGACAACACAGACGGAGAACAAGAGGGCATTCGTAAAGGTTGCCTTCTCGTAACATGAACGTTCTATCCAAATTCCTGGCTGACCCGTATTATACCAGCGATTGGTTTTTGGACAACATGGTGGCGCAGATGAAGGATTATTGCAGGTAAAAGATAATTCCTTATAACAGTCGTCTTCTTATTTTAAAAAAATCAACAGATATCCTCAATTCCGTGGTGAATATCATCAGGACATTTAGTTAGGCCAGGTCAATCCTTGGAACATTACTTCCTTGTCATATCCGATGCCCAGAGATTAATCGCCACCTTCGAAAGCTTAATACCTCTCCTGCACCGTTATCCAGGCTATGAGTTTTACCAAGGAAGAGAAGCCGCTGACGGACTTTGGAAGCAGTTGTTTTGAGGACGCTTTAAAAAAACAACAGCTAGTCATTATAGTTAGAAGACAAAAGGATTAATATGAATGCTATCTGGAGAAAATGTGCTGCCATTTTCAGAAACGACTTCGAGGAGTTCTTTAAAATCGTCGACAAAAATCTTCTGATGTCCAGCTCTCACTGCGATTACATCACTTCCGCTTCAAAGCACTGGAGTTATCAACAAGTGATTTAAAAACAAAAGCTCTACCATAAATTTGGCTGTATGTTGTTTTGTCTTTCATTATCTGACTCGTTCTGCACTTTGTAGCGTATAACCGCATTTGGTTCTAAGGCCACTAAACTCAGTAATGTACTGAAATAACTAAACTCAGTAATCTACTGAAACCACTAAACTCAGTAATGTACTGAAACCACTAAACTCAGTAATCTACTGAAACCACTAAACTCAGTAATCTACTGAAACCACTAAACTCAGTAATCTACTGAAACCACTAAACTCAGTAATCTACTGAGACCACGTAAGCGCATCTTGATGGAGAGTGTTTTGAAATGCCTCGAACTAGGTGCAGGAGAGGCCTACTTTTCTTGTGGTAGCCCAAGATGACTTCATCTTTGGGATACGACAGGAAAGGTCTGGAGAAGGAGATCTCGTGAAGTGCGGATGGTTTTTTTTTTTTTTTTTTTGCGGAGCTCTTGAAAAGCTATTGTCCCGGAAATGGATATTGAATTATGTGTCTATATTAGTAGTAGTGATTTTGTGATTTTTCCAAAATTTCTTGTCGACGTCCTTCTATCTCTCTCAGTGAGTTTATGTCTATTCATGTTCTGTGATTGCATGTATGGCTTAGAAAACAATTTCTTTGGAGACGTTAAACAAAATAGGAGTTTCAGATTAACGAGAATAAAAAGTTTTCCTCTTTGGGTAATAGATAGGCCCCTTTTGGTTATTTGTTACACATCTGGGATTTTAACTCTTGGTTCCGTTGAAAGAACTAAGAGTACACTATGTTAAAAAAAAAAAAAAGCAAGAAGAATGACTTTGATTCAGTTACGAGTATGTATACAGTTGAACCCGCTTATGACGAGCTTCTGCTTAGCGAGATCTCGGATTCGGCAAGCAATGCGGAAACTTCTGTTTGTTGTAATATCACTACAAAGCTCAGTTGATCGTTTTTAATGAACACAATTTCATAAAGTCCACGGATTTCACGATGGAGGCAAAAACTAAGGTGATCAGTTTCATCAAGCAAAGTAACAAATTTTAATGATATTCCATATTTAACGAGACAGGGAATAATCTGCTGCTCATTGTCCTGTCCTGGAATGGAGGAATAGAAACATTGTTCTGTCCTGGAATGGATGAATAGAAATGGCAGCAGACAGAACGAAATTGCTCCTCTTCAGTGCAATCTTGTTGTGCTAGTGGAGCATGTTGATAGAAAAGCAATGGATACAGTGTTTATCAAATTCTGAACATGAGAGTTGTGGAACAGACTCTCTCCGCCACCAACTCCAAAGGGCTCCTAGTAGAATTGAAAACAGGCGACCTGCACTTAGGATGGATGGGACTCACCAAGGCCATTTAGAAAACAAAAGGCCATGACTTTAGAGAGATGAGTTCCCACTTTTAGTGACGTCACGCGGAAACCAAAGCTTCCGATTAGTTTTCACCGCTGTCTTTTAGGACGTCAAACACAACACCGACGTATCAGGCCGTGTAACATGAGAGTGACGTCACAAACGGAGGGAACTCATCTCTCTAATGTCATGGACTTGTGCTTTCTAGAAAACCTCGGGCTCACGCACATAAAAGTGAATTTCTGTACGACAGTTGAGGAAAGTGATAGACCAGCAACGTAAAAGGGATGTCATCTGAAGTGAAGCAGGAGTTAACAATTCCTGGAATTGTGTTCATTGCCACTTTCACTCTTCAAGTGAGCGTTACATTGGAATAATCGGTGCTGCTTTTGCTTCGTGTGCGTTGTGTTGTTAAACATCGGTCAACCTCACGCAGCCGTCAAACTGAATATGCTAAAAGATTTAGTTAATTAACTACTCGTAAATTACTAATATAGTTAATTAATTAAACCTTTAAAAATATTCAGTTTTTGTGGATATATAATATATAAACGCACACGGTCGTATCAGAATAATATGACCACCCCCGCAATCACAGTGTATCCGCCCAGGTGCGTCACACAGTGCAGGTGATAAGGTCGAACACACGGAGATAAAATCGGCCGGCCAGGACAGATGAGCCATAGTGCGTCACGTGAGCGCAATAGGCAGAGGTAGTGATTTGATGGATGTGCAGAAAGGAATGATGATCGGCTACCGCGACAAGGGTGTCAGCATCTCAGAAACAGCAGACTTCGTAGGCTGTTCGCGAGGTGCTGTAGTAAGGATGTACCAAGAATGGACCGCTGGCACACCGAGTATCTCCTGACGTCGTAACTGTGGAGCCCCGAAGGCCATAGACCCCAGAGGAAAACGTCACCTCCGTCGACTGGTAATGGGCAATCGACGCGCAATAGTGCAGCAATTGACCACGCAAATGAACGCTGGGACACCCAGGTACGTGTCCCCAATAACAGTAGAACGAACTCTGTTACGCATGGGTCTTCGGAGTCGATGTCACGTTAAGACGCCCATGCTAACCCAGGTCAATCAGCAACTACGCTTGCAGTTTGCATCGGACTACAGTCATTGGACAGTGGAAGAGTGGGAAAAGGTTGCTTTCTACGATGAATCGAGGTTTCTACTCCACAGAAGCGACGGATACGGCGTCAGACACACGAGAACTGACACCCGGATAGGCTGGTCGGCCAAGTATGGGCCAGCGGTGGCAGTGTGCACGTCTGCGGGATGTTTTCTTGGTATGACCTGGTACCACTGGATGGGTCCCTGAACGCCAATGGATACCTGTCCATCCTCGCTGACCACATGCATCCTTTCATGTTGGACGTTTACCTTGGAGGTGATGGTGTCTACCAACAGGACAATGCGCCGTGCCATGTCGCTAAGGGGGTGCTTGACTGTTTCCAGGAACACGACAGCGATGTCTCTATTCTCCATTAGCTAACGAAATCGCCCGACCTCAATGCCATACAGCACTTATGGGACTGTTTGAATCAACGGGTTCGACATGCCGACCCACAACCACGTCATCCCCGGGACCTCCGTGCTCTGCTGCAGTCTGAATAAGCACGTGTGCTTCGGGCAACCTTCCATGGCCTCGTTGCGTCCGTGACAGCCGGGCCAAGGGTGGTTATTCCCATTATTAGGTAGGTGGTCATATTATTCTGTTACGACTGGTGTATACTCATATCATCTCTTATATATTTTTACACGGTAGGAATTTTCACCCACACACGCATTTAGCGAAAGCCCGGATTTAATGAGGGTTTCCGTCGGTCCCGAGCTCCTCGTTATAAGCGGGTTTTTACTGCATTACCATTAACACACATTTTTCTGCAAGGGATATGTGAAACATAGGGTATTAACTATATTTTATCTACATACTATGCTTAATCAGCAGTTATTGGCAATTGCTAACAACAAATGAAGTAGATACAGAACTTTTTATTGTTTTTCAAAGTTCTTGCTTTGACATTAAAGAAGAACGAAGAAGCAGTTTTTCGAATTTGTTTGTTTCATCAGCTTTAACGAAGATCAGTGCGGAAGCATGAAACTTTAATTGGAAAATAACTAAAAAAAATCAGTTGTATCTTTCGAAGACTGAGACCTAACAGCGAAAAAGCACGTTGTTTTTCAGATTGCATGCATAGCAATGCGTCATGACCCTTAAAGTAATGGAATTTGATTCACGTAATGAAGGCAAAGTTTTTTTTTTTTTTGTTCAGGCAAACGTGGAGAAATGTGCATAAATGGTGTTGAGCTTTTCGGTTGCCTTCTGACAAAGAACTAAATATTTTATGAGTATTTTTTTCGTGCAGGAAGTCTCAGTGCTTTCGTTTCGTTCTTGCGCCATCGGTATTGTTATATATCTCTGCCATTGTTATATGCAAAGCAGGTGTACCTTATTAGAAGAGAGATCTGCAGTTTTTAAATATGCATAACGATGAAAAAAGTGTGCAGGGCAACCTGAGCGAATGATCAATCCAATTTTCTCTTTCATTCAGTCGGATTAGAAAGAATAAATCTTTCTCAAAATGACCGTAAAATCTTGCCCTCTCGTTTTCCGTAGAATACTTAGAAGTTTTATATGCGGCACATGATCATTATCACCTAGTTTTATATGCGGTACAAGATCATTAATCAAAACACCTCGCGAATAATATATCTATAGCCTGTGATATGCGTTAGGATATCCTTCTCCTATAAGCGGTTTCCGACTTTTACATACGTCATAAGTATCTTTTGCGTAGGTTATAAGTTTCTTCCCCATGCGTCATAAGTTTCTTCTTCATAAGTCATAAGTATCTGTTGAATATTTCAAAAGTATCTTCTGCATATGTCATAAGTACCTGCTATGCACGTCATAAGTACCTGCTATGCACGTCATAAGTACCTGCTATGCACGTCATAAATATTCTCTGCATACGTCATAAGTATCTTCTGCATATGTCATAAGTACCTGCTATGCACGTCATAAATATTCTCTGCATACGTCATAAGTATTTTCTGCATATGTCATAAGTATCTGTTGCTTACGTCATAAGAATCTCCCACATACGTCATAAGTATCTTTTGCATATGTCAGAAATATCTGCTACGTACGTCATAAGTATCTATTACATACATGTTTTTTTTTTTTTTTTTTTTTTTTGATTGGAGGTTTAACGACCACCGTGAGCAACTCAATGGGCTATAAGCAGTCGCCCGTCCCTAATTTAGGGTCACTGGTTCCAGGGAAGGAGAGAGCCAGTGCCGTAAGACAAACACAACATCCATGCCTGACCGGGATTCGAACCCGGACCCCTTACAGACGAATGATCAGAGGCGAGCGCCTTAGACCACTGCGCCACCGGGGCGGCTATTACATACATCATAAGTATCTTCTGTATGCGTCATAAATATCTGTTGCATACGTCACAAGTATATGTTGCGTACTCAAAAGTACCTTCTGCACACATCGTAAGCACTCCCACATACGTCATAAGTATCTTTTGCATATGTCAGAAATATCTGCTACGTACGTCATAAGTATCTATTACATACATCATAAGTATCTTCTGTATGCGTCATAAATATCTGTTGCATACGTCACAAGTATATGTTGCGTACTCATAAGTACCTTCTGCACACATCGTAAGCACCTTTTATTTAACTTGAGAAATTTCGGATCCGGTCTCCTCGCTCCCGAGTGAGTTGCTCTAACCGACTAAGCTACACTGACCGATGAAATAGTTGCTGATTTGTCGGCTTGACACGTGCTTCACCTCTGTAATACATCACATCATCTCCCTCTTCACTTTTTTTTTTTGAAGCGAAGAAGGAATTTTTCGTTAATTCCAGACGATGTGTGGAACGAACATCAGACATTTTTCGAAGAACCCAACGGCCAGTAGATCCATTTTTACGTTCAGGCGCCAATGTAAAAACACAAATTTGTCTGTGACGACGATCGAAACCGCGTCTCCTCACTCTGGAGTGAGTTGCTGTAACCGACAAAGCTATACTGACGGAATGTACCGCCGCAGATTTGTGGTCTTGACACGTGCTTCATCTCTGTAGTACGTCACAATGCGTCATAAGTTTCTTCTGCATAGGTCATAAGTATCTTTCGCATACGTCATAAGTAACTTTTGCATACGTCATAAGCATCTTTATCATCATAAACATCTTTTGCATCATAAGTATCTACCGTAACAAGTATCTTCCGAATATATCACGAGTATCTTTCGCATACGTCATAAGTAACTTTTGCATACGCCATAAGTATCTTTATCATCATAAACATCTTTTTCATCATAAGTATCTACCGTAACAAGTATCTTCCGAATATATCACGAGTATCTGCTACATACGTCATAAGTATCTTCTGCATAGTCATAAGTAACTTCTGTGTACGTCATAATTACCTACTGTATACGTCATAAGCATTCTATGCATACGTTATAAGTATTTTCTGTATATGTCATAAGTATCTTCTGCATACGTCATAAATACCTACTGTATACGTTATAAGAATCTGTTGCATATGTCAGAAGTATTTGCTACATATGTCATAATTATCTTCTGCATATGTCATAAGTATCTGCTACATGCACACATGTGTATATCATAAGTATTTGTTGCATACGTCTTCGGTATCTTCTGCATACATCATAAGTATCTTCTACATGCAACATACATATTTTCTGCATACGTCGTTAAGTTCCTTGTATTTAACTGAGCATCATTTGAAAAAAAAATTGAGAGAAAGAGTTTTTTTCTTTTGCATGTGAAGAAGCTCTGTAATGCGCGTTAAGGTGAAGACAGTTCAAATGCTTTATGGGAACGAAGAAGCGTTAATACTGTAGGCCGAAAATACATGTATTAAGCATTTCCTGTTTCAAGACTTTTAGGAAAGGACAAGGGTTACTACGGTCTGTGGAAACGACCAGATTCTATGACAAAACTACTCCGTTCAGTGAAAGCAGGACCAATTTCTAAGCAAAAATGCTCCACTAGTCGGGGAAACGTGTTCAACCTTTATGGAAGTATACTGCTTCTATATGAGAAAGTGTGACTGATTTCTATGAGAAAATGTCGCACTAATAGGGCAAACATGTTCAACTTCTATGGAAGTATGCTACTTATACACTGGAGAGCAATTGAATTAGAGATACCTGTTTAGTAACGTGTAGCACCACCTTTCGCCCTGATGACGGCGGCGATTCGTCTCTGCATGGACTCGACAAGACACCGGAAGCGTTGGGAAGCCATACGGATCCACGACCCTTGAACAAGCTCCCATAGTTCACGAAGATTTGATGGAGGGGGTCAGAGCCTGGAACATCTCTCTCGATGGCATCCCAAGTGTGCTCGATAGGATTGAGGTCAGGTGACTTAGCTGGGAAGCGAGGTCACGTCGGTGGAGTGTTCATCCCACCATTCGGATACAATTCGGGAGCAGCATTGTCTTGTTGCAGGGTCCCCAATGGGATGTTGAAGACGCGCAAACGGGAACAAATGCTCGTCCAGGATATCCCGGTAACGTTGACCTGTGAGGGACGATGTCACGCGTACCAGGGGTCCCATTTCAGTCCACGTAAACAGTCCCCAGACGAGAATACCATCCCCACCAGCTTGAAGAGTACCCTGCTGGCAAGAAGGATCCATCACTTCATGTGGTTTGCGCCGTACTCGTGTCCTGCCATCCGTATGTACCCACGTGAATCTCGTCTCATCAGTCCAGGCAACATTTTCCCACATGTCTAGGGTCCAGTGGCGGTGTTCCCGCGCTCATGCTAATCTTTGCACCCTGTGATGTGCTGTCAGCAGCGGTACCCTCGTGGGACGATGGCTCCTGTACCCCATAGCGAAGAGATGGTTCTGGATGGTGTGGTTGCTTACACGTTTTTGTGCAGCAGCGTTACATTGCCGAGTGATTTCTTGCACTGTGGCCCGTCTATCCGCTGTTACAATGCCAGCTAGCCGACGATGACCCCGCTCATGCACACGCTGTTGTCCACGGCAGTTGGCCCTTGCAGGGATGGTTTTACCGGATTCGATGTACTCACGGTGCACCCGTGACACAGTAGCTCGTGAAAATCCCAGTGCCTGCACGACTTCCGAGATGGAGTAACCCATTCGTCGGGCCCCGACAATTTGCCCACGATCAAATGCGCTTAGATCCTTCGTCTTACCCATACTGCGTCCGACTCTTACTGATTCCCGTCGCATCACTCCTTATATTGTCGGATTGCTGTATACGTCATGTCGTTTCCGTTTACAGGGCTGCCCACAGCGCGACATTTGCATAACGCCAGCTGTCTCTAATCCAATTGCTCTTCAGTGTATATGGGAAAATGTGACCAACTTCTATGGGAAAATGCTATTCCGACCTCGGAAACACATGACAGACTCACAGTGGAAAATGCTGTTCTTGTCTCTGGGCCGCCCCGTTGGCGCAGTGGTCTAGGCGATGGCTTCTGATCATTCGTTTGCAATGGATCCGGATTCGAATCCCCGGTGAGGCATGGATGTTGTGTTCGTTCGGCACTGGGTGTCTCCTTTCCCTGGAACCAGTTACCCTAAATTAGGGACGGGCGAATGCTTATAGCACATTGAGTTGCTCACGGTAGTCGTTAAACCTCCAATTACACAATCTTGTCTGGGATAAATGTGACTTGCTCCCATGGAGATGTGTATCAGTTAAATAAAACGTCTCATATGTGCTCTAAAAGTTTTGTCCTACGTATTTGCGTTCTGAGGTAAAGGTAGTTTATGACGTACTACAGAGGTGAACACATATCATGAGGGCAAAGTTGCAGCAATGAATTCCGTCGGTATAGCTTAATCGGTAAAGCATTCGGCGCTGTAGCAGAGGGATGTTAGTTCGATCCCCGTCACTGGCAAATTTGTGTATTTCACAAGTTTTAGATGTTCGAGTGAGCTTCATATACTCTGAGAGAGTTGTCGGTTGTAACGTATATTCTATTTTAACTTTTCATTTGAGTTTCTTTTTCTCTGTAAATTTGAGTTTCTTCTCTTAGACATTTTCAAACCTTAACGTTATGTTTTTTCCCTCAAACGAGATTAATGTTGGCAACACCCTGAGGTCGGAACAATAGTGACGTATGTGTGGCCGGTTAAGAACGATAAATAAAAAAGGCAATGCAGCGGTTTTTAAGGGGATTTGATTGATGTTATGGATGAGAGACATGCTAATATATTATGATTGGATATTGATTGACGTGCTATTATGCTGTTTGGATTATAACGAAGTAAATTTCTCCGTCATTTTTGGTCCACGCCGGAAATCGAACCCGAGTTCACTTATTCCGGAACAAGTCGCTCTACCAACTGAGCTACGCAGACGTTCGTTCTTGCTGCTATCTGCCTTTATGTCGTGTGCGTCCTGCGGGGCAGGCACGTCACATCTCCCTCATCCCCGAAAGAGGGCTGGGGCATGGCCCACGGGTCAGCCGTGACCATGAATCGTTGCAGGCAGCCATCCGCTGTAGAACGTACACTTGAGAACTCCCGGTCAATCTGGTGTGTGGAATGCAACGTCACACACATTTATTTTTCGAAGCGCTGGAGAAGGGATTCTCTTATTTTTCCTATCTCGCGGTGTGGAAAGAACATCACACCATTGCGAGATCTTTAACGGCCGGGTCATCCTGGAAGTTCGGGCGCCATTATAACGAAGTAAATTTCTCCGTCATTTTTGGTCAACGCCGGGGATCGAACCCGAGTCCACTTACTCCGGAATAAGTCGCTCTACCAACTGAGCTACGCAGACGTTCGTTCTTGCTGCTATCTGCTTTATGTCGTGTGCGTCCTGCGGGGCAGGCACGTCACAGGATATTAAATCGATGATATTGTATAGATTAAGTGAGTAAACCATGTGAGAGTGTGGAATCAACTCATGCAAACGAATAAAAGTATTTGTAAGTACTACTTTTGATCTCTTTCTTGTATCGAGTGTGAGTACTTTCTAATATTACAAAACGTAATTACTACCGTAAGGACTGAGTTACAGTGGAAAGAAAATGACGTTATACGGTAACAAACTGTAGACCGTTGACAAATTTTCATTGATTCAGTTAATCGCTATTAATTCTCATTTGGCAATAGTAAATATAGTCTAAGTTTAATAGATGTACTTTACACGAAGGTTTGCAGCAAAATCAAATACTACTACTTAACACAGTTCACACCATACAAGCCAACTCAAGGAACCAATTATGAATAGAACTCAAAGTAGGAAGTAAAAGTGGGTCTGTAGGGAAAAAAATTCACTTTTTGCGTTTTGATTAGTAGCATTATCATTTTTACTGGAAGAAAATAAAAAGGAAGGGGTATACTTTGCCATGATAACTCTTGTCCACATATCAAAAATACCCGAAATAATAAACCAGTAATGAAGACCTTTGGCTGGGAGCAAATACGGCATCGACCATGGAAGTTTTTCCTAGATTGCAAAAATAGTATTGCATCATTACCAAAATAGCCAAAAGTTTGAGTATGTAGAGGGTATTGAAGCACCAGTTTGTTTTTCACCTTGTTTTTAGAAGTTTTATCTCAAAGGAATAGTGATATATACTCTAATATAACTCTCCCTTTCAGTTCCTGTTTATGTGAATTTTGGTTCGTTCTTCTTACATAGTTTCTAAACTTAACGCTACATTTCTCTCTGGAATGAATGTCGTGAATTAAGGTCAGAAGTAGAATGACCTATGAGAAAAGCAGAGATAAGAATGATGCTTACAAAGTATACTGTCGGAAAGTGAAAAAAGAACACCATTAAAAATTGCAGCTGCATCTATGAAATTTGTGTGGTAGCAACAACTTGTTAAGAAAGGAAAGTGATCACATTTGTGAAGCGATTCAATGTTTATTTTACTTTTAATGCGTATTACAGTGTGCAGAAGGCACATTTTATTAAGGTGCAGTACCTCCTCCAGCAGCAATACAAGCTTCCAATCTGGCATGCAATCGGTCGGACAAATGCTGAATATCACGCTGGGAATAGCATTCCATGCGCTTTCAATATGGTTGCTGTCTGCCGGGGTCCGCGGAAGAGTCTTTGTCCGCTCCAATCCCAGACATGCTCGATTGGAGACAAGTCCGGAGAGTGTGCTGGCCAAGGGAGTTGATGCATAGCCTGAAGGGTATGTTGAGTTGCCCGGGCGGAGTGTGGGTGGGCGTTATCCTGCTGGAATATCGCATTTGGGATCGCACTGAAAAATGGCAGTACGACCGGTTGTACGATATCGCTGACGTACGTACTGCTATTCAATGTACCCTGTACAAACACCAGACTCCTACGAGAGTGCGATAGCTAATCGCTTCCCAAACAATGATGCCTGGCGTGGGGCCTATGTGTCGTTGGCGGATGCACGATGGCAGAAGCCGCTCCCCTTGTCGCTTTCCGACGCGTACACGACTGTCAGACGCTCTCAAACAGAATTGGTTTTCATCATTGAAGACCACTGACCGCCATTCTTCCCTCCAATGAACTCGTTCTTGACATCACTGCAAACGTACTCGACGGTGACGAGGGGTAAGTGGTAACCGTGCCAGCGGGACGCGTGCCTGTAGTCCTGTTTCGAACAAACGATGTCGCATCGTTATGGTAGACACCCTTGGTATGACAGAAGATCGAATTTGTGACGCCGTAGCCGTTCGCTCTGCCAACGCCGCCCTCTTGTTACGCCGATCCTCTCGTGTGTCCGTAACTCTGTGTTGCCCGGAACCACGTCAACGAGTGTGGGAGTGCTTCTCCGACCACCGACGCTACCAATTTGCCACGGCCGATAACTCTCGTCCCACTCGGTCCGCAGTTGAACGGAAGGACAAACCTGCTTCCTCCAGACCCACTATACGGTCTTGCTCGAACTCCGATAACTGAACAAATGTTGCACGCCTGCGTCGTCCAGGCAGGTAGCTTCTTCAACAAGCACTAAACAACACGACACTAGACGAATTGCTTCGTTCACCGAATTGCTGAGCGGTATTTGTCATTTTCTTGTAGGACTTCCGTCCACAGTGAGTAGAGTTTAGGTCCCAGCCACCTACAGTGAGATCGCCTTTTGGGCAGGACACAGAAACGGAAGGCATGAGAGCAAGTCTAGCGACTTTGACAGAACAATTTGTAGTGAGATTAGAGTACAGTAGATGGCTCCACCGTACAAGTACGATGTTGCACATAGAAGGGTGAGAGAATTTCAGGGGGGGGGCATAGGAAAGGATACCCATTTAACCAGTGGGTCCAGCCTGGGGGCCCTCACTTAACGTGCTCGTCCGTTATTCAGCGGTTGTTAGTAAATCACACCATCTCTGAAAGATCAGCCCAGGTTCGAACCTGAGGACCTTGCATTGATAGTCTGAACTGCTAACCACTAAGCCTTCCGCGGCTCAACGGCTTCGTTCTGCACGCCCTAGTCCTTAAATACGCGCTGCGTACATTTGCATGTTGTAGTCCGCAGTGACGTCATTAATTCATCTAATGACATTCCAACTTGGATCCCAGTTTCATCTTCCCTTAAAAATTAACATATTAATATAATTATTTCGGTAGTTAGATGCTTTGAGGCTCGAGTTTGTTAGAAGTTTTTATATTGCTTCGAACTTACAGTATTAACATGTTACCAAGTTTATTACACTTAAAGAGTGTTACACGCTACGAGAAATATGATGAAGTGTGCTAATCGTTAAAGTGACTGCCAGTTTTGGATGAAATAAAGAAGTTAAAGTCTGAAAAAGTAGATTTGTTATTTACTGGACGTTCAAGCCAATCAGTGTGTAATTAAAAAATATCTGTGTGGGATATTTAGATATCCGGGCATCCATAAAACCTACGGAACGTTTAAACGGAAGCAGTATTCTGAGTCATGTAACAGGAGACAGACTTTTCGGTAGCAGAATCAAAAATGAATCAAAATACTTGCAGTATTTTGATTCATGTTCGAATGAAACTGACTTTTCTTCACAACTAAGAACATTGTAGAAACGAAATTTTTTTACATTGGAGACAGAATATAATTAATTTAGATCTGTATGTTTTTACTTAAATGTCATTTATGTTGTTTATTTATTTTTCGTTATAGTATTTAAAACCGCTAAAATTTAATTGTACTCGTATGATAACTAACTTACCTTAAATATTAGAACACTAGAACGGCGCAGGCATATTTTATCCTGGAATACAGGCAATGACAGAAATACCGTTGGTGCAAGACAAGAAGGTGACGAATGTTGTCTTGCGAAATATATCTGGGCAGAGTATTGTAATTCCGACATACATTTTTTTATCAGTTGCAGGCGGCAGAGTGACGTGAATCAGACGACATTTATTCAGTTAGATTTTCCATCGCTTCATGAATAGTTTCGCTGTTCTGCTACTGGAGGCCTCTTTATGACAATAGTAAAAACCAGAGTTTGATCGAATTTTACGGGGCTCCTAACAAAAGTTCTGCACCCTGTCCATTTTTGAGAAACGTGTGAAGTAACGGAGAAAACGTACCTTATTGTCTTTCAATGTACACCCCTCCGCTGCTAAGAACAGCTTGCCAGCGGTGAGGTAGGTCCTGGATGCCCCGTAGTACGCCATCTTCGTTCAGCTGTCGTATTACTCGGGTCACGTCCAATGACAGTTCGTCCAGCGATTCGTAGCGGATGCCACCGAGTCATTTTTTTAACTTTGGGAAAAGATCAGAGTCAGGTGGACTGAGATCAGGGCTGTATGGTGGATGGGATACATTTTCCCAGCCATATTTCAACAAAAGTCTCCGTACCGACGCTGCACCATGACACAATGCGTTGTCACGCAGCAAGATCGCTCCCGCTTCCAACAAGTTGGAGCGATTTTGACGAATGTTTGGTCTCAATTTTGTCCTCAGAAAGTCACGATAACATTGTGCGTTAACATTTTGCCCTACCGGCACTCGATCAGAGACCACAATACCCTGGGAATCCTACGCAAAAGTAATCATTTGCTTCACTTTGGATTGTTGCCGACGACACTTTGAGGGGCGTGGGTATTCAGAAGAAGAATGGAGTTCATGTACAAATAAAATATTCAGAAGAAGAATGGAGTTCATGTACAAATAAGTGTTCAAATCCTAATCTTCATAATTATTTAGTATAATGTTAGCAATGGAATGCACCTAAAATTTAGAAATGAAGTTACTTCTGTTACTTAACAATAAACAATTAAATTTTGCAATTTAAAAAAAAACAGTACCGGGGAGGGAGTAGGGGGGGGGGGGGATATAGCCCAGGTCTCGGATCGAAGATACGCTACTGATATGTATATATAAGGCTTTCACCAAAGAGCCAAATTCATTGTGTAGCCAGAAATTTCTACTCTTAAGAAATTTCTGACTACACCATTTCCCGCTAAAATTCCACCTGGTCCTGGCTGAGATAAATACTTATATATGATGGTCAGGCTTGAGGTAAATACAGTTTAGCTTTCCATGGCACATATAATAATGCACACATACAGGGGTTGGACGAAATAACGTTAACACCTAGGAAAAAAAGGTTTTACGTACCTAAAAGAGTGTGGTGGGACCACCTTTGGCATTCGAAACCGCCTTGAATCATCCTTGGAATTGAAGCATACAAATCCTGGATGGCTGTTAGTGGGATGTTACACCATTCTACATGCAGAGATTGCTCCAGGTCCTTGAGTAAAAGCAGGAGCAGGATAACGGGATTTTACTCTGTTTTCCAACACATACCACAGTGGCTGGATGATGTTTAAGTCTGGTAATTGGGGAGGCCAAAAGGTGTGAAAGTTTGTCCTCATGCTCCTCAAACCACGATTGGACATTCCAAGCTCTGTGACATTGGAACGTTTTCATCTTGATAGACGGCATCCCCTGCAGGAAACCATGCCTGAACCATTGGCTGGACTTCGTCCGCCAAAATGGTTTCATACGCCCTGTTAGTCATCCATACTTTTAAGATGGTCTGGGGACCTGCTGAAAATAACAATATGCCCTCCCAGAGCATGACAGAACCACCACCATGCTGCACTGTTGGGAACAGGCAGTCTGGGTTGTACGCATCTGACAGTGTTTTCCACACGTAAACACGTCCTGGGTGCGGAATAGTGTGAATGTGTATTCGTCCGACTACATTACATGTTTCCAAGCAGGTGGTCTACGTTGTATGCTCCTGGCATCACTGCCACCGCCGTTGTGCATTCACCCGGGTCACCAGAGGTTTTGAAATAGCAGCTTTGACATGCATATCTTGTTTATGCGGCTCCCTGCGCAGTGTTTCCGTTGATACTGGGGTCTGGAGATGCAGACTGAGCTCCGTACTAATTTTCGGCGCCGTGGTCTTCCTATTACGGGTAACAATCCTCTTTAATGCTCTCCTGTCTCTATCAGTCAGGGTCGTTTCCCGGCCGCCCTTGTGTTGCGCAGACGATGTTTTGCCACGAACATGGTATGCTGTCACGTCGCTAGACAGAGTAGGTCTCCATATATAATGAATAAAGCTTTTAACTAAGCTAGTAATGTTTTATAATGCTTCTGCTACTGAATTATATGCTTGTACTAAGCTAATGCTTCTTCTAATGGTTGTTGTTTGTTAATTAAATCATGAATACACTTTCCTGCTAGTAGTGTAGTAACAATAATGAACAAGCTTTTAACTGCTAGTAATGTTGTGGTAGTAATTAAGATGAATAAAGTCTTAACGCTGGTTGTTAATAATAATCAACTAATGACATAAACCTAACAGCCAGACAGAGATCTGACAAAAACTATGAACTGAGAAAGACGTACTTACGAAAAAGCTCTTTTATTAGATAACTCTTGAATCATCCAACGCACACACACTACTCGTATCACAATAATGAAGAATCAACCTAATCACATAGAACGAAGCTCTCCCTATCCAACAACAAACGCTCTGGCTATACAACAACAAACGCTCTCCATAGGTATTGTTGAACGCGCCTATTTATACTGGCTACCACCACGTCATGACTTACACTCATTGCCAGATCTCATTCAGCGGGTGAAATAACATCTCGTTCAGTAAGAAGATAATTTACATAGTAAAATAAAATAACCAGAGATAGTAAAATCAAAAGGAAAGTGAATATAGAGTATACGTTACACATACACTCACTACCCTGGCGACTGTTGTCACGGAGGCACCAAATAGCTGGCCACCAACAATTTGCCCTCTTTCGAAGTCCGTTAGGACGCTCATTTCGTCGTCACCCTGAAAGAAATTTTGCAACAAGGTACGTTAAATGCACTTAAACAGGACCTTAAGGTTATAAACAAAGCTATAACAACCAAAAAGTGGTGAATACCTTTGCGTATTGCGATGTACGCAGCTGCATTAAAAGTTACGTCTCTGAGCGTGGTGTTCACATTACTTTGTCCAACCTCTGTGTAAAGATCATTCTCAGAATTCGCACTTTTAAATTAAATCTAAACGTAAAAAAGTAGCTGCTTTTAAGGAAAAATAGTAGCGTAGCATGCTACTTTTTTAAATAACGTGGTTGTAAAGGTAGCTAGCTACTTTTAGAAAGTAGCTTTCCAAACACGGCCGAAAACGTACTTTAATTTGAACATACGTATGTTCGGTCATAATTTCTGCGCATTTCAGAGACAGAGGAGTTAAGTTCCAGAACAATGCGCTGTGCCGGATGAAAGTGACTGCTCTTCGAACTGCGCTCAGCAGATGGCGCTTTCAACGTTTCTTTAGTAGGGAAATTAGAGCTTAGTTTGACATCGCTATCGCTCCGAAAAACTCAAAACACTACCTCGCGGAGGGAACAGCATCCGAAGACTGGCTCTTTGGTCAAGATGGAGATACTTTTTGGAACGTTCCCGGGCGATCCCACCTACCAGGGAACTCCCCAGCATCCTTCAAGATGAGTTACGACCTTTTATGTGTGGCCAGGTCATTGAAGAGGTACGTTGTTATTCAACTAGCCGCAGTTGTTACGGCAGTCGCTTCCGCTGAGTTTCGTGCTTCGATAAGCTTATAAATAGAAAACTGTTTCTTAGTAACTCCCCAGAGATCATGTGCGCTCATCCGCTGAAAGAACTTCTTTGAAAGAATGTACCAGAAATAGGAAAAAGTCACACACTCGAAAATAAATATCGCCATTATTCAAAGATTGTAAAAACGGGACACGGAAGCACTACAGAATTAATATAAAATATCATTTTTGAAAACAAATTTAGTTAGCTGTCATGTCAAGTACTGTTATACAATTCTTGAAAAACGTCATTTATCGTAAAAAATTGTCGAACAACTTTTAAAAACAAACAAGATTTACGAACTTAAGGGCTCACCGGAGAGTATTTATTGTGAATTGAAACTTCTTCACTTAATAATTTAAGGAATTCAGACTGTTGCGTGGGATTATTATCTGACCACATTCATTTCATCTGTTTTGATAAACTTGACACCTTACATCTGAAAACAAACAATTAAAATAATTTTCATTGTTCAGTTTATGGAAATGACACGGAATAATATTATGTATATGAGCGTGGGATTTTACTGAGAAACTATTAAATTCTAGTCAATCTTCTAGTCACGTTTTATCTTTTCGTCAGATTCAAAGTTGCAAGACAAATATATGGTGTTAGCGTTCACAAAATTGTTCTTGAACAAAATAACCTAAAAAAATATTTCTGTTGTTCAAATATTGCAGCATCAAATTGTGACATATTTTAAAGAAAAGGAAAAGAAACGAAAAAACTTTATGTACACCTATTTATGGAAATCTCCTTTACTATTTATTTTTATTACGACCCAATCAAGTCACTTCAGAATATCTTTGTCACAAGAAAAAGAGACAAATTTTGATTTAATTAGCCTTAGTTGAAATTCGGTTTCACTTTTTATCCAGTAGAAACCAGTGTTACCAAATTCTACCTCAAAGATGTAAGAATTTTGATGTTTAAATTGACGAAATATCGAAGGAATTTCACAGAAAGGATTCTTAACTGCAACACAGTGCATAGAATATTTTAAAGTACAAAAAAGAAAGGTGTATAGGTCCACTTAGGAAAATATTCGTTTTATAGGTTACACGGCCGCCAGTGGATGTAAGAAAAAACCTGTTTATTGGGTAACACGAGACGCTCTCATCAGTGAAATGACGTCCTTGCCCTAGTACAATGAGGTCATCATTACGCCTGATGTAAGAAAGAAAAAGTGAAAGAAGAAGAAGGTGTTCTCAACTTCGTTACAAGCAGAAACTAAGATCTGTGTTTCTGAGGTGCATATAGAATAAAAATTTTTCCAGGAGTTTTTGTTCGGCATTTCAAAGAAATTTGCTTATTGCTAATAAAGTGTGAAGCGACAAACTGGGAATATTAAAAAATTAAGGTTCTCTTATTGATATATACTGAGCAGCATTGACGAAATATGGACTCTAGGCAATTAAAATTTGTGAAAGAAGTGTTAAACCTCTAGTATTAGTGACCAGAAAGATATCAAATCAGGAAGCCATCAGTATCTCTATATTCTGTCTCTTTTGTAGTAGATGGTTGTGAAGATGAATAACAAATCAAGATCTGTTGCGTTGGTGGTTTCACGTGGTCGCACGTTCACGAAGGAGTGAATATTGCCGATTTTAATAATCTCGGGCTGCTACAAGTGAAACTCCATGGGGTGTACGCCGAGCATACATGTGAACCCAAGTGGGGTTGTTTATTGTAGGAGCTCTGAGGAGTCTCCATCCACCGAAGGTTCTCCCCCAGGGTCAAGGGAAGCCAATACCCTTGGTGGGATCCAGGGTCACTTTCGAAATACAAGCGAGTTGCTTGACCGAGATGTTCATCAACTCGTGTCATCAGTGAACTTACAGAATGGATCACAGTTCGTTCTGGACGAGGATATTAGAAATGGATCTGTTTTCTTTCAGCAAATGCAAAAAGACAAGGAGGTAAGATTTTGTTTTTGTCTAAGATTCTGTTTCTCTCCCTCATTTTTTAAAAATATGAATTGCTGTTTCTGTCATAATACGAATTTTCAGTTTGGAATAATCCGAAATTTCGTTACCAGCTTTTGACTTGTTAAGAAATCACGATAAAATTATAATTCTGCACAACTATTCAGTTTATAATTCAGTTTTGTAACAAATATTTCATGGTATCAATGTGACACAGAAAAGTATAATAATCTCTTTAGAAATGTGATAACTTACTGGTGGAGAACAAAATGTTTAAAATTTGTAGGAAGGTTTGAGGGTAATGAAAAAGAGGGAAGAGTAAATGTTTAAAATTTGATAACAGGTTTGGTGATAAAAAAAATACTTCAAATTCGGAGGAAGGTTTGAGGGTGATGAAAATAGGGGAAAGTAACACAATATTTAAAATTTGTTAAAAGGCTAGTTGATGAAAATGATGTGGTATAATGTTTCAAATTCAGAGGAAGGTTTGAGATCGAAAAAAAGCGAGAGGTAACAGAATGGTAAAATTTTGATAAACGGTTAGGTGATAAAAAAAAATATATACTTCAAAGTCGGAGGAAGGTTTGAGGGTGATGAAAATAGGGGAGAGTAACGCAATATTTAAAATTTGTTAATAGGCTAGTTGATGAAAATGATGTGGTATAATATTTAAAATTCAGAGGAAGGCTTGAGATTGAAAAAAAAAGCGTGAGGTAACAGAATGGTAAAAATTTAATAAAAGGTTAGGTGATAAAAAATGTGTAATGTTTCAAATTCGGAGGAAGGTTTGAGGGTAGTGAAAAAGGGGAGGATAACAATGTTTAAAATTTGACAAAAAGATTTGGAGATAAAAAAAATATATTATTTCAAATTCAGAGGAAGGTTTGAGGGTGATGAGAAAAGGGGAAGGTACATGGGCGCCCACATGGGGTGGTGGAAGAGGGGGCTTTTCTCTGGAATAGGTCATATTCTTTCTGTTTTTGGAAAGTACTTCAGAGATTTTCCCGATAACACTAATTCTAATAGCTAGTTTTTATGTTGAACTTCTGGATGCATGTATATGCAGTGAAAATTGAAAAAAACCTTGATAATTTTCAGTAGAAGAAGCGGAAACTTACAGTAGAAACGAATAATAAAATTTTCCATTGCATGTTGAAGAACAGCGCACACATGAAAAAGTATCAAAGGTGAAAAAATGAAAATATATATTATACTCTGCGGCAACTATTCACTGCTGGGCTAAAATATCTCGGAAGTTTTTCCCAGAAATTTTCTTCGGGATATTTTTATATTCTTGATGACCACCTGAGTGATCTGTGGGGTTTCCTTGCGCATGCGATACAAATAGCCAAAATGATTCAAAGAACGACAAAAAATGTTCCTTATTACCCCAACATTCTGTATAATTTCTTTTACCCATCTTTTTCAGGAAATTCTTGTGTCTTCTGGTTTTCAGTTAAATTTATGTGCTGAGAGTATGGTAAAAAGGGTTAGATAACAAAAAGACACAGTGGAAATTTGAGTATGGTATTTTTATATGTTATTTGTAGTTACAATTCTTGTCTTCCCCTCCTGAAAACAAAGCTATGGGCGCCCATGGAAAGATAACGCAATATTTAAAATTTGATAAACGGTTAGGTAGTAAAACATGTGTAATGTTTCAAATTCGGAGGAAAGTTTGAGGGTGCCAATGTTTAAAATTTGACAAAAGGTTTGGTGATAAAAAAGAAGTGGCTTAATGTCTCAGTTTGGAGCAAATCTTGGGGCTGATAAGAAAGGAGATGGTAACAGGGTGTTTAAAATTTGATAAAAGGTTAGGTGATAAAACAAAAAAGGTCACCCAGTGGCACAGTGGTTTAAGCTCTGGCTTCCAACCATTCGTCCGAGATGGGTACGGGTTCGAATTTCGGTGAAGCATGGATGTTATGTTTCTCTTACGGCACTGGTTTTCTCCCTTCCTCGGAATCAGCGTCCGCCAAATAGGGACGGACCACCCCTTATAGCCCATTGAGTTGCTCACGGTGGTCGTTAACCTCTCCTCCAAAGTATAATGTTTCAAATTCGGAGGAAGGTTTGAGGAGGATAAAAAGACGAGAGGGTGACAGAATGTTTAAAATTTGAGGAAAGGTTAGGTGGTAAAAGTGGTGTATAATGTTTCAAATTTGGACGAAAGTTAGAGAGGGAAGGAATAAAATGGATGATGGAATGCTTGAAGTTTTGAAAACGTTTACAGAGATAAAAAGGTGATGATCAGAATGTTTCTCAGATTTAAATGACCTTCAGATCATTATAAAAATGACGGTAATTTGTTTCAAATTGAGAGAAACGTTAAAGAAAATGTGATATAACAGTTCCTATGTAGAAGAAGGATAGAGAAATTTAAGAGAAAGTATTATAAAATTTTCAACTTATTAGAATTTTCGAAAGTGAGGAAAAAGTGTAATACGGTGTTTTAAATTTGGAGGAAGGTTAACTATTAAAGTAAGAAGTAAATAAATATGATAGAAAGTTTCAAGTCGGCAAAGAGGTCAGAGAATGCTAATGGAAGAGCGGTAAGATGTTTCAAGTTTCGAAAAAGTTAGTTTGATTACTTGTTTACCCAAATTTAATGGCAAAAAAATGCCAGTTGTGTATACAAAAAGGTGGTCTGACTGTATCAAAGTTAACCAGCATTTAATTGGAAAACCAACTAGCTTCGTGCTGTTGGATGATGATTAAAGAACGATAAAAAGGTGAGAAAGTATTTAAAATCTGAAGGAAGGTTAGAGGGTTATAAAAAGAAGTGATAAACTGCTTCAAATTTGTGGGAAAACAGAAAAAGATTAAAAAAACGATGGTAAATGATCCGAAATTTTGAGGAAGAATAAAGAACGATCAAATCATGTGATCAAACCTAGATGATGAAAATAAAATAAAAGGTAACAGAATATTTCAGAATTCAAGGAAAGTCAGAATGTAATTAAAAATAACACTGATTAAAAAACTGCAGAATTTTGAGATAAAACAACAAAAAATTACATTTGCCATTAAATATTTTTCCGAAAGATTTAAACAGAAATTTGAGCCTCATGCAAGAATGAAAAGGTGCAGTAAAATTCTGTTGGCTGGTAGCAAACCTTTTGTCATTATTTAGAAGAAAACTCTGTCCCCTAAATATTAGAGCTTTTAATAAAATCTTATTTATTACATATAACTTTTTAAATTTTTGGATTTCTAATACCAAGTATTAAAACGATTTTGTCAGCAGATCTATATTTACGGAATAAAAGGTTTCACTCTTTTCAGTTAGATGGTTTCACATCATTATTCCAAACTAGTTGAAAGAAGCAGGTTCCAAAATTTTTGAACGATTAGCACACGTATTAGCATGGACTTCAAATTTTTATGAATTTACCTACCCTTCTTCGAATAATTTTAAATTTTTATTCTGTACTCTAAAACACTACTGTTCTTATAATTTATTACATTAGTCACCAAGCGGTAAGCTTATCGCAATATCTGAACTATCTCTTCAACAGCAAACTCAGATGCTTTAGTTCAGTTGCGTTTTTTTTACAATTTATATTACTGCTTTATACAGTGTTGTTACCAGTTAACTAAAAATTTCCCTTAAATCTTTCAGAATACCATTCGAAGCTTTATTTTTTTATGAATTTAGCAATTTACTTTCATCGTATAGACAGTGTTATAATCCGAACCTCTTCCTTTACTCTTACCCAACACAATTTGAAACATTTGTTTCGTTACAACCCTTTTAGTTAATTACCACTTCATAGCATGTGCTACCCACGAGTTTCCTGATATCCTTCCTAACTTAATTTGAAGCTTTATTTTACTTAGGATTTGTAACTATTTCACATTCTGTTATGTAAAGAGCATCTCCCTTAATTCTTCCACAACATAATTTAGTTTTTCCATCATGCTATGTTTGTAATTTATTAACACTTAATAGTTACTATGTACTGATGAGTCATTACATTATGACCACCTGCCTAATGTAATGTAGGAACCCCTTTAGCCCGCAAAACAGCGTCCACTCGGCGAGGCATCGATTCGATGAGGTGGCGATAGGTATCCTGGGGTATCTGGTACCATAATGTCAACAGCAGGTCCTCCACTTCCCGTACATTTCGGGTTGGTGGTGATTTAGCGTGAACCCGCTTTTCCAAGTCGAACCACGAATGTTCGATTGAGTTCATGTCAGGTGAATTTGGAGGCCAGAGCATTAAAAGAAAGTCTCACCAGCATGTTCTTTGAACCACTCCTTAACGATTCTGGCAGTGTGGTATGGCGCATTATCCTGTTGGTAATGACCATCACCAGCAGGGAACACAGTTGCAGTTGCAATGAAAGGTGAACTTGGTCTGCAATGATGTTCAGATACCTGACAGTTGTCAGGGATTGTGCTATTGGGCTAATGGGGCCTATAGGGCCCAAAGAAAACATTGCCCACAGCATTACACCGCAGCCGCCTGCCCGTTTCCGCCCAACAGTGCATCAAGGTGCCATAGCCTCAGTTGGTAATCGGCGTATCCGCGCTTGGCCGTCTATGTGATGCACCAGGAATCTTGATTCGTCAGACCTGACCACTTTCTCCCAATCATCCACGCTTCAATCTCGGTAATTTTGTGCTCATTTCATGCATTGTTGGCGATGATGTGCAGTGATCATGGGGACCCGGCTGGGTCTTTGGCTACTCTGGCTCATGCGCAAAAAGGCTGCGATGAACTATGTGCTGGGACACATTGCCCTGATCACCACTGTTGTAGCTGCGGGTGATTAATTGCACCGTGGCCTTGCGGTCGCTGTGAACAATGCGCGACAGTCTCCGCTCCCCTCTGGCATCAGTGAGCTGCTGACGACAATTGGCTGGACGAAGGTTCGTCGTTTGGCCATCTGTGCACCACGTTTGATACGTTCTCCCTGTAGCGGTACGTGAACAACTCAGAAGCCGCGCCGTTTCCGAGATCGTAATTACGAAGCTCTGTGCCATCACAAGTAGTCCTTTATCAAACTCCGATAAATCGGCAGCTTTACTAATCGAAATCCGGTCCCTGGGTTGTATATATACTGATCTGTGAACTTCACCTACGTCACCGTTCGGTTTCCAGGCGCACTCATTCGTCTAGGTTGGGGTGGTCATAATGTAATGTCTCATCGGTGTATTACTGTAAACTCTTATATAATTTGCTTTGTCTGAACGTTTGTCCCACTTTGGTGGGGCAGTGAAAAGAGTCATCACCATAGCAACAGCCGTCAAAGAAATAGTCCATTTGTGACGTCATGCTTACCTTTTCCTGTTTTCGTGCAGGTATTCAGTGAATGGAAACTGCGAATTACTTCATCGTGTGACGTAACAAATGTATGCGACGTATTACTTTTTTATTGTTGTAATGTTCATGAAATATACTTTCACATTTGGACATCACAAACAAAAGGAATACTTGGTTGTTAAAAAATTACTCTACATATCTTATTTTTCTCCGTCATTATTGACCAGCTTTCACCTAATAAACTATTGTATTTATTAAATGCTGTTTTAGAAAAAAACTTTAGAGTAATCTTCAAATATTAAAGAACTAAGTAGCTTTTAAAATTCCCAGAGAAAAAAAAATGGAAAAAGATTAATCTTTGGATAGGGTATGAAAGCTGGAAAAAATGAAATTATTTCCATTTTGTTTATTAATTAAAGCTACACCATGTGAAAATAATTTATTGGCATTTCATTGAGTATTTCACGGCAGCATTTTATTCTTTAGTTTTGTTACCGTTTTGTAATTCATTACTCTCGATACAGAATTGCCAGAGCATTTTTTTTGTAACTTATATAGATGTGACTCACACGAAACTTTCTCTGACCAAACTCAAGCAGCGGTTACTGAAACCCAACACTCAGTATAATATAAATTATAAAATGTCTTCCAAGGCGCACCTCGTGAACTTTACTATAGGATTGAGGACTGAAAGGACGTTAGTGCACTTCAGAGCTTACCTTTGTGTAGGCCAACGAACCTTGAGAAGACATAATGTAATAAGTGGTAAAGAACGCGCTAGATTCTCGGAAAGTTTAATAAATTTAGGACAGCTCTTAACGCGCGTGCCTGTAAAATTACATAAAATTCGAACAAGTATTATTATTTTGTGTTTGTAGCATACTGTACTGAAACAACTGTATAAATTTGAGGTTCAGGTACAGGGTGATTCAAAAAGTCTCAGAACTCTATATTTTAACACGTATTTGCTGTAAAACAATAAAAGATATCCGAGTATTGCTGCTTGTGGCTATTGTGTGTGACCTTGGGGAACGAGTTGCGCCACGTGATGGCACCACGTGACACTACGCTTACGCGGGCGCTGGCAAGCAGTAACGTTCAGTCAGCCAGTAGTCTCACGCAAGAACAGAGAGTCGCTTTGTTAGAAGTTTATTTTGCGGAATAATCTTACCAACGTTACATCCAGCTCTCTCAAAGGAAGTTTTGTGATACTCCTATACCAGGGAAAACAACTGTTTATGACCTTGTGAACCGGTTTCACGAGACAGGCAGTGTTCAGGAAAAGCCTAAAAGTGGCCGTCCGTCCGTGGTGACGACCACGTCTCTGGAGGAAATCCACGTTTCCCTGCAGTGCTCTTTCCGGAAGTCACTTCGGCGGCAGGAGCTAGGGGCATCGTATTCAGCCTGCCAGAGGGCTACTAAACGTCTAAAGCTAAGGCCGTACAGAATTAAAGTAGTGCAAGAGCTACGTCCTTTGGACTCGGAAAAGCGCATTGCCTACTGCCAATGGTTTAAGAGTTTCACGCGCAACAATGCGACTAACCAGCTTAACAACACTTTTTTCAGTGACGAGGCATGGTTTCATTTGAATGGATATGTCAATAGCAAAAACACTTGGATATGGGCTGCGGAGAATCCACACGCATTGCATGAGGTTGGACTTCACTGTCAGAAAGTTGGAGTGTGGTGCCCCATGTCTAGACGGCGAATTGTTGGGCCATCATGTTTTTTCCGACACAACTCTAAATTCCGCTGTGTATGCAGACATCATCCATCAATTTGCAGCGATGCTGGAAGAACACGAACGTTACGGTCGGTTTCAACAAGATGGAGCAACGTGCCACACATCAAACGACACAATGGAGATGCTCCGCGAGTTCTTCCACGATCTATTAATCTCGAAAAAACTTTGGCCGCCTTGCTCACCAGACTTTTATTTGTGGGGCTATCTGAAAGACACAGTTTACCACAACAACTCTAAGACGGTACAGGACTTACGGAACAACATCATTACAGCCGTGAGGGACATACTAGCCAACATGCTGAAAAGAGTGTCTGCCAACATGCTGAAAAGAGTGTCTGTTAACATGTGTCGTCGGGGGAATTTGTGTCTTCAGCAGAATGGTAGACAATTCCAGCATCTATTGTAAAGTGGTTTTCATTACCTGTAAGTATGAATTTCAATACAACAGTATGTGAAAGTAGTTATACATCACTATATTCGTGGTAGAAATATTTGAATTCAGAGTTCGGGGACTTTTGAATCACCCTGTAACTGTCCATCCAGAAAGTCTGTTGCATTTTTAGAATTGGAAAGAGTTTTTTTTTTCCTTTAACATTGTTACTTCGAAATGATTTCATTTAGCAGCGATATAAATTTAATGCGATTTTCAATCTGTTTTAATAATCATATATTTTAATAATAAATCATGGTACCGTGCCGACAGTATACCAGAAAATAATACAACTGTGCTAGTAATCTGACTTTATTAGGATGAAGATCAGTTTTCCAAGCTTTCGCATATACCGGATGGCTTTTTCATGGAACATAGACAGAACCTGCAATCTTAATAATAGAACGCTTTAACAATTTGAACGCTATGAGTTGATTTGGCAATACATAGATACGAAGTAATGTTCATTTAAAGACACAAAGGCCTCACGTTGGTTGTGCACGTGATATCCTCGTAGGAAAAAAGGCGTTACACAAAGAATTGGTTTCAAATTCTTGGCAGCTCCAGAGCGACGCTATCATTGCAAGCGTCACTGTAGGTAATGATCTCCAAGGTTTCTCGAATGGCTGTACGTTTAAGGGTAGAGTAGGTAGCTAATTTCTTTATATCATCCCATATAGGAGTAGCGGACTTGAATTTGATTTCTCTGGATACGGCCGTGGTTACTTTATCGTATTTGTGTCCCATTTATGCTCGTTGACTCTAATTCTAAAGGAACGCTTTGCCATTCCAATTTTGTATTATCTGGACCCGTCCGGATATGGCAGAGGAATCGCCTAAACACCTGCCTCGCTAGAAAGATGGGGTTTGTCAGTATTTCTCTTTAGTATAGTGTATAAAGATGAAGGAGACCTTTTGCTGACAGCGTAATTCACCTTCTTGAGGATGTTCTTGAGATTGTAAGACACATTTGGTATGTAGAGAATTGAGTCCAGGCAGCGAAGCTGCTGCATAGGAAGATTAGAACGTTTAACGTTGGCTTTTTGGATAGTTATGTATCTGATTCAATGAGTATCCTGCATCACTGGACAGTTTGACGACACTTTCAATTTCGTGTTGTCCAGAATGGGCATAGGAGGAGACGGCGAAGGTTCTTCTAATTCGAGAAAGGAAGATACCTTTTTTGCATTCTGTGGGACAGAACTAGCTGCGAAGCATCAAGTTGGGAACACGGGCAGAACGAGCTGCGGAGCATCAGGCTAAGGACCGGGATAGAACGAGCTGAGGAGCATCAGATTGGTAACAGGGGCAGAACGAGCTACAGAGCATCAGGTTGGGGACAGGGGCAGAACGAGCTGCGGAGCATCAGGTTAAGGACCGGGACAGAACGAGCTGCGGAGCATCAGGTTAAGGACCGGGATAGAACGAGCTGAAGAGCATCAGGTTGGGAACAGGGACAGAACTATCTGAAGAGCATCAGGTTGGGGACAGGGGCAGAACGAGCTGCGGAGCATCAGGTTAAGGACCGGGACAGAACGAGCTGCGGAGCATCAGGTTAAGGACCGGGATAGAACGAGCTGAAGAGCATCAGGTTGGGAACAGGGACAGAACTATCTGAAGAGCATCAGGTTGGGGACAGGGGCAGAACGAGCTGCGGAGCATCAGGTTAAGGACCGGGACAGAACGAGCTGCGGAGCATCAGGTTAAGGACCGGGATAGAACGAGCTGAAGAGCATCAGGTTGGGAACAGGGACAGAACTATCTAAAGAGCATCAGGTTGGGAACAGGGACAGAACGAGCTGCGGAGCATCAGATTGGGGACCGGGACAGAACGAACTGCGGAACATCAGGTTGGGGACAGGAGCAGAACGAGCTGCAGAGCATCAGGTTGGGGACCGGGACAGAACAACTGCAGAGCATCAGGTAAAAGACGCACACGTACCCGGCCGTGAAAACGAGATTTTCCAAAGCACACAATATTTTTCCAATCATTCAAGGTCCAGTTCGATGGACGTGTGCCCATTGTCGGCGCTTTTGATTTTGTGCCCATGCTTTTGAGCCAAGGTTAGCATGGGTACTCGGAGCGGCCTGAGGCTATGCTGCCCCGTTTTCAGCAGAGTTCAATGTACTGTGTGTTGTGACACATTATTTTCATCACCAGCATTCAAATTTCCAGCAAGTTGCGTTATAGTATTCCTTCTGTTGACTCGTACCATACGGGATGACCTTCGCTCAGCTCTAGCATCGATGAGCTGTGGTCGGCACTCACTTTGCCGTCGGCTTGTGGTTTTTCCTTCCTTGGGCCACTTTTTAAAGGTACTAACCACGGTCGACCCTGAGCCCCATAATAAGTCTTGCCGTCTCGGAAATGCTCTGAATCAGTCATCTGGCCCTCTCAAATGGGCTTTTGTCAAACTCGCTAAAGTCCACTGCCTTTTCCATGTGAAGAACAAGAATAACACTGATTAACAGAGCACAGAATCAGATGTTATTACCGACCTACACACACGCCGTCGTTCACCTACAGTTGCTTTTTTTTTGTATAAAGACGCGCTGGTCATAATGATTTAGCTCTTCTGTGTATATGCAATGCCATATGGAACTTTTCATATCATATGTACCATCGATGAATGAAATGCAGGATTACACCATTGTACAATACAAATTTTGAAGTTGTGAATCCGTTTATTGGTGTAAATATGACATGATTGGTAAGTCAGATAATATCCAAAAACCTGAAAATTTCATCGTTCTGAAGCGGGAATCGAAACCGCGTCCCCCGGATATCGCCCGCGTATGCTAACCGCTACTCCATCCAGAACGACCAAGTTCCAAGTTTCTGATTAATTTGAATATTCGCTAGTCGAAGCAATCAGCATTCATACACTATATTGACAAAAGTCACCGGACACCTAGAAGAGGAACACAACATAGGATTATTGACATGAATTTTTACGGTATTGGTCCACCTTTGGCCTTAATGCATGCACTGACCCTTCGAGATATATCGACAAATTTTTGGAACACAACGATAGGTATGCGCTTCCATTCAGCATATAATGCTGCCGCTTCGGTACATAATGTTGCTTAGTAGTTGGCCTTGGTTCCAAACTTCTTATGCGGCGCTCTAATTCATCCCATAGGTGCTCTATGGTATTAAGATCAGTGTTCTGTGCTGACCAGTCCACACACGATACGGAATTATCGTCAAACCACGCAGTAACAGTCCTTGCTTCATGGCTCGGTGCATTATCCTGCTGATACCAACAAGGCTCGGTTCCATAGTATTGCCACAGAGTTGGTATAACATAATTGTCCAGAATTTCAAGGTAGACGTGCTGGTTAACAGGTTTGTCCACGATAACCAATGGGCCGGTACCATACCACGAAAAACATCCCAACATGAGTACGCTGCCAGGTCCAAACTTGACCGTAGGAACAGTACACTGTGGTAAATAGCATTCCCCCGGCTGCCGCGATACTCACACACGGCCATCAAACTGATGGATCGTGTGTCTGGATTCATCAGTCCGTAGGACCTGTTACCATTGATCTACGGTCAACGAGAAATGTTCTTTACACCATGCTAAACAACGAGTAGCACTCTGAATGGAGATGAAAGGCTTATGAACAGCCGCACGACCACGGTAACCCATGGAATGAAGTTCTCTGCGAATGGTACGTGTACATACCGAGGTTCCAGCATTTTTACTCAGCTGTACACTGAGGTGTTGTACAGTACTCTGTCGATTAGCGGTTACGACTCACCTGAGGCTTTGACGTCTTCTATCTCTGATTTTCTTTGGTCTGCCGGTACGTTTTGCTACTTCAGACACGCCATGTGTCTTTCACTTATTCAGTAAATCCAAAACAGTTGACTTGGGTATGTTTAAACGCCTCTCGGTTTCTCTTATGGACAACATACAATCTTTCCTTTCTCAAAGTCAGTTCTCTTCCGCCGCGACATTTTCACTCAACCTCACAGTGCGATATGATCGCGGTCAACTGCAGGTTTGTTTTTGTACCGTTTGCAGTTGTACCGCGCATCTTCACAACGCAGCGTATCCGTTCATTTGCTTTTGAAGGGGTGTCCGGTGACTTTTGTCAATATACAGTAGTATATGAATGCCGGTTGCTTAGACTAGCGAATCCTGTGATGGTTACATTCAAAACAATCGAAAACTTGAAACTTGGTCGTTCTGGGTGGTGTAGTGCTTAGCATGTTTGGGCGCTCTCCGGGAGACGCGGGTTCGATTCCCTCTCCAGGACAACGAAATTTTCAAGTTTTCGGATATCATCTGACTTACCATTCATATCATATTTACACCAATAAACGGATTCACAACTTCCAAATTTGTATTAAAGTTCCATTTTGCATAACGTAACTGTATCCAGACTAACCCTCTGAGTGGATAAGATACACCAATTCCAATTTCCATCACACCGTAACCTAAGAAATTCAGGCGCTTCTTAAAAGGATATGTAACGGAATTCACACTTATATTTTACTAATCACTTCACGGAAACTACTTGTGATATATTTTGTCTGGAAAATAATGCTGCGCTCCACAAATGAATTATGGAATATTTCAATATCATATGATATTTAACGATTGTTAAATATCAGAATGCAGAAACGTAAATTTTACATATTAATATAACGATGGAACAATTTGGTCATAATTTAAAGAAATATCAAGGATATATCGCAAATGAACCGTAGAAATACAGTGCTCAGAATAGTAGTATATGCAAGACATGCCTGTTTCTCTCATTTTACTTTTCAAGGATTCAGTTTATTACAAAAATAAAGCCCCAGTAGAAATGGTTTGAAATCGGGAGAGGAGATGATTTTCTGAATCGCCTGACTTAAATAATTTTGAGCTGTTCATTCTAAGCATTTCTAGTAGTGTGTCAACAGTAGCATGCTATCATTCAGTTCGTTAACGCGTTTCTTTTTGCGATCATTACTTTTGTGGTAGAAACGCAGGAATTTATAATTCATGCGCACAACTCCTCCAAAAACTTGGGCTTGTTTTTATCCCGGAGCGGGAATCGAACCAACATTTCCCGTTTATTTTGGGGTTATAGCCTTTTTGTCCAGTAGTGGTTTCGAATACACATCTTCCTACTCCAGAGGTGGCTGTACCCCCAACAGAACTACGCCGGCAAGGTTTACCGCTGCAACTTGCCGAGTTGACTAGCCCACTGCAGTAGTACGTAATCTATGCCATGTGACGTAGTACGTAACATAGCCCCCCCTGTGAGGATGGCTGGGGAACGAAATTGTATGTTTTCGGGTACATCGACAGCCATGCTTTAATGATCAGCTCACTGTAGAATAAAGAACTTTTATTAATTCCATGCGATGTGTGGAAGAATCATCACACATATTTTTCGACCTTTACGGCCCGGAGATTTGCTTACTTTGGATGCCAATATAGCGTTGGACCTTTTTGCAGGTGGTGGATTTCCAATCACGTCTTCCTACTCCGGAAGCTGCTGTCCTCGCAACTGAACTATCCCGGCAAGGCTTTATTTCTGCAACTTGCCAATTTGATTCGTACATCACTGCAATAGTACTTCATCTACGTCACGTTACAGGATTTATAGACCCTCCGTGACACCCTGAAGTTATAAGGAGTCTGCTTTTCCTAATTTAGGGCAGTGATTCTAGGAAAGGGACAGGAACATCGCTGTGGGGGAAAGCATAACAACTAAGTCTCATTTGGGGCGCGAACCCGGTCCAACTTAAATGAACAGCCAGATGCCCACGCTTCTGACCATTCGGTCAACGAGTCAGGCATTTTCCTATTTCCTTCCGAATGTGTAACTTTTACACCTCCCATATGTCAATGTATTTCTAAGCAACTAGAGACTGTTGAACTAGTATTCATGTAATGACATTACTATTTAAAGAGCAGTCATATAATAATATTTTTGTTGAAATAGTAACTACGCAGTGATATCATATGTATACCGGCTTAAAAACATTAAGTAGATGAATTGATAACGAGTTAATAACGAGGAAGAGTACAGCAATTATGTAGAAATTAGTAACACTATACTAGTGATCCAATTTATTGGTGTGGGAATATATACATAAACGTTTCCAAGCTTTCGCACATCAACCAGATGGCATTTTCAAGGAAGTTAGACAGAAACTGCAAACTGAATAACAGAACGCTTTAACAATTTGAACGCGGGAACTTGACTTGACGATAAATAAATACGACGTTATATTCATTTATAAATACGAGGTATTACGTTTATTGTGCACACGGTATCCTGGTAGAGAGAAGGCGTTACTTGAAGAACTGGTTCCAAATTCCCTACCAAAATACCGTATGCACAACCAACGTGATACCTCATTTCTTTAAATGAATATAACGTCGTATCTATTTATTATCAAGTCAAGTTCCCGCATTCAAATTGTTAAAGCGTTCTATCATTCAGTTTGCAGTTTCTGTCTAACTTCGTTGAAAAAGCCATCTGGTTGATGTGCGAAAGCTTGGAAACGTTTTAGTAGCTGTTTAGATAACAAATCCAATTTTGTACTAATTGCTATGAATCATAATAATTTGATATTCTCGGATATTGATTTGAACTGGCAGTCATACAATGATATCGTTGTTGAACTTGTAACATTAAGTTGATACAGAACAACGTAGTAGTCTCTGTTTTACCTCGCAGTCCTCATGCGACACGGAAATAGTCTTCAACTGACACTCATTTACACTGGTGCTCAAAATTAACGGATGATATACAAAAACGTATATATAACTGCCAATGTGCGTGAACCTTTCCCCAGTGGACGACACATGTTCATCTGGAGAGAAACAGGAACCAGTAACAGTCCCTCTGACATCAGAAGAAAAGACTACTTTGAAGGAGGTGGCGTGATGGCCTGGTCCAGAATCATGCCGAATGTGCACAATGACCCGCACATCTTTTAGATTCGCTGTGTTACTTCCCTGACGTGCAGAGATGATATCCTGAACCCATATATCAGGCTACTCAGTCCATTACTCTTACGGACGATAATGTCCAACCTCATTGAACTCATATGGTCACTGATTTTCTCGAAGAGGAATATATTAGCAAAATGGAGAAATCATCCAGATCCCCTGATCTGAACCTCATTGAGCACGTATGATATATTCTAGAGAAACGCATTTTGGCTCGCCAGCCACTTACCAGAACTCTTCAAGAACTCGGAACAACACTTGTTGAGGACTGACCATTAATCCCTCAAGACCTCACAATGGTCCCATAGGGCCGCTAGTGGCCTAGTGGGCAACGTTAGTGACTGCCACGGAAAGGACCTCAGGTTCGATCCCAGGCAGGTACGAACGCTCAATCCACTAAATATCCGCCGTGCGTCGGATGGGCACGTTAAGCCGTCGGACTCCGGGTACTGGCCCCCGGTAATAAATAAGGGTGTCTTCCTCCACCTTTCTAACTCGCTTCCCTGTCACTTTCCTATCGGACACTCTAGCCCAAATCTCCTAGCTTCCTATTTCTAAGGGTTGTTTAAGACCTGGGGTCAGACACTCTTTTCCTAAAATGCTCTACATATGATCATCATTTGATCAATTGTCCCATATACAGTATGAGGTGCCATTGCTTCAGCTGCATAGCTGCCAGGGGTGATCATACTCTGTTTTAAAATGCATGTCATGAAGAAAAGGCTTTAAATATTGTAACATGAACTCCTCTTTCATGTTTATTACAAAATTATGATATTAACACAGGCAAATTATAAAATTATGATTTTCTTCTGCTGGAGTTACGTAAGTAATGTAATAATAAACCTCTTTACCACATTTCATTGAATTTCCTCATAAATACTTTGAGTTTTGTTAAAATTTGTAAATTATCCTTCAATTTTGAGCACCAATGCTGTAACATTAAATCGATATAGAACTGCGTAGTAGCTGTTATTTAACCTTGCTGTCCTCATGCAATATCGAAACAACTCCTTCAGCTGACATTGATCTATTTCCATATTGCACGCTTAAGTTAGTTTCGTAGCTTTTGCTTATTTTCATACAATTTTTTTATTTCGACACCGCCATGGTCAACTCAGTGTATTTATAAGCAGTCGCCGTCCCTAATTTAGGGCCACTGGTTCTAGGAAAGCGGAGAGAGCCAGTGCCGTAAAACAAACACAACATTCATGCCTCATTGGGATTCGAATCCGAACCCATCTCGGACGAACGGTCACAAGACATCGCTTAGAGAACTGCCCACATTTTCATAGCTTTAAGTTAATTTTGAAGTTATTTCTTTATTTGATTTTGTGCTAGTAATTCTGTGATAATATTGGACTGCTAACGCAAGTTCAGCATTGAATTAGAATTCGACTCTCATGAATTAGTCAGCCACTCGATTGCTATATATGTATAACTGGTTCTAATCTGATGTGAAATTGTCCTAATCTGATGTTAAAATGGTATCTCTAAATTGATGTTGATGAACTAATCGCGCTAATGTAATTAATTTGTAAGCACATCCCTACAGGCAGTACCATCTAGTTACACAGACTGTTATTAACATCATTGTGCGTTAACATCATAATGCCTTAAAAGTTATAATTACAATCTTGCAAAACAAAGTGACTTTACAACTTCAAGTGAGTTGTAAAGCCTATACATTTTCCCTAATGGAGAATTTTCCCCAGTTGCAGTCCTGCAGAATGACACAGCAAATACTTCACATTTTGTCCTTGATAAACATGACACACGGAAATTTAATCGCTGTACAATTTGAATATAATCTGTCTTTCTATTGATGATGCCGTACAGAAACTTAAGTTGGAGAGCCTTACTTTTCGAATGCACTGAAATTATCCTGAAGAATGACCGATGGCCAGCAGTCGGGATATTCGCTTTACACTGAAGAGCAATTGAATTAGAGATACCTGTCTAGTAACGTGTAACACCACCTTTCGTCCTGATGACGACGGCGATTCGTCTCGGCATGGACTCGACAAGACACCGGAAGCGTTGGGAAGCCATACGGATCCACGTCCCCTGAACAAGCTCCCACAGTTCACGAATATTTGATGGAGGGGGTCAGAGTCTCGAACATCTCTCTCTCGATAGTATCCCAGTTGTGCTCGATGGGATTGAGGTCAGGTGACCTAGCTGGCCAAGGAAGCTAGGTCACGTCGGTGGAGTGCTCATCCAACCATTCGGATACAGTTCGGGAGCGATGGCACGGCGTATTGTCTTGTTGCAGGATGAGGTCCCCAGTGGGATGTTAAAGACGCACAAACGGGAGCAAATGGTCGTCCAGGTTATCCCGGTAACGTTGACCTGTGAGGGAAGATGTCACACGTACCAGGGATCCCATTTCAGTCCACGTAAACAGTCCCCAGACGAGAATGCCACCCCCACCAACTTGAAGAGTACCCTGCTGGCAAGAAGGATCCATCGCTTCATGTGGTTTGCGCCGTACTCGTATCCTGCCATTCGCATGTACCAACGTGAATCTCGACTCATCAGTTCAGGCAACATTTTCCCACATGTTTAGGGTCCAGTGGCGATGTTCCCGCGCCCATGCTAATCTTTGCACCCTGTGATATGCGGTCATCAGCGGTACCCTCGTGGGACGATGGCTTTTGTATCCCATAGCGAGGAGATGGTTCTGGATGGTGTGGCTGCTTACACGTTTTTGTGCACCAGCGTTAAATTTCCGAGTGGTTTCTTGCACTGTGGCCCGTTTATCCACTGTTACAATGCGAGCTAGCCGATGATGACCCCGCTCATCCACACGCTGTTGTCCACGGCAGTTGGCCCTTACAATGATGGTTTTACAGGATTCGATGTACTCACGGTGCACCCGTGACACAGTGGCCCGTGAAAATCCCAGTGCCTGCACGACTTCTGAGATGGAGTGACCCCATTCGTCGGTCCCCGACAATTTGCCCACGCTCAAATGCGCTTAGATCCTTCGTCTTACACATACTGCGCCCGAGTCTTACTGATTCCCGTCGCATCACTCCTTATATTGTCGGATCGCTGCATACGTCATGTCGTTTCCGTTTACAGGGCTGCCCACCGCGCAACATTTGCATAACGCCAGCTGTCTCTAATTCAGTTGCTCTTCAGTGTATAAACTCTACTAGATCTGTGAAAAAGATGTCGTAGAAACCTTTTTGTACTTTCTCAATTTCACTTTTCGGTGTTACAAGGCTCGGGCTTCACGTGACCGCAGCGTACTCGAGTGAAGGTCTGATCGTAATATCAAACTTCACTCTCAAAAATGCGAATAAGTGTCTGAAATTAATTATCTAATAGCTCTAAATTCAGCATGGGTGAAGTCTTCCTTCTTTATATCACAAACAATTTTGTCTGAAAGTTTGAACGTTTCCCCCACTTTGGTGCATGGCGCAATGGTTGAGTCCGAGAATGAAATATTTGTGACGTCACGCTTAGCTATTCAGTGAATGGAAACTGCTTTCCGGACTAAATTATGAGACTTCACCTTAGCAACAACTGAAAAAGAAATATTTGTGACGAGGCCATTAGTTATCGCGTTTTCATTCATGTGTTAAGTGAGGATATAATTATGTGACATTATCACCATAGCACCAACTGAGGTTAAAATACGAGGGTTGTACCGAAATTAATGCAAAAGCCGACATAAATGTTTTATTAACAGGCAGAGGTCATTCAAATTGCACATGTTGGTAGAGTACCTCTTTCTCTATACAAAGGTACTACTCAATATAGTCTTCATCACAAGCGATGCATTTGAGCCATCGTTGAACCCAACACTCAAATCCCTTTGAAAAATTCAGTTTAGGATTGTTGTACTCACTTGTGCACAACCACTTTCACGTTGTCTGTGTCATCAAATAATTGTCCCCAGAGACTGCCCTTCATTGGACCGAACAGGTGGAAGTCGGACGGCGCCAGATCTGAGCTGTGCGACGAATGGGTGACCACCGATCAGTCTAATTTTCGGATCATGTGATTTGTTGCCAAAGATGTGTGTGGTCTCTCATTGTCATGGTGAATGTGGATCCTTTTCAGATTCTTGTTCGTTCTCTTCCTCCTTCTGGCTTCTCTAAGCTTCTTGAGTGTCTCAATGTACAGCTTGCTGGTCACAGTGCTGCCACGTTCCAGAAAATCAAGGAAAATGACACTCCTGTCATCCCCCAAAACAGTCACCATGACTTTCTGTGCTGATCGCTGGCTCTTGAACTTCTTAGGCCTTAGTGAAGAGGTGTGACTCCATTCCATGGATGGGTTCTTCGCTTTCGGGTCTTAAAAATACGCCCACGTTTCTTCCCCTACCTCCAGATCGGAATAAAACGCGTCTTCATTGGATCCAAACGCTTCCAGCAGGTCAGAGCAGACTTCCACATTTCTCTCCTTCAAATCTGCAATGAAGAAGAAGGGTTACTATAGAGGAAGAGTTGCTCTACCAATATGTGCAATTTGAACGACCTGTCAGTTAATAAAATAGATGTGCCCACTTTTGCATTACTTTCGGTACAACCCTCGTATTTGTCACGTCCCGCTTATCTTTTCCTGTTTTCGGACAGGTGTTTTGGTGGTGTTCAGTGAATGGAAACTGCTTTCTGGATTAAATTATGAGACGCCATCACCTCAGCAACAACTGAGAAAGAAACATTTGTGATGGCCTGCTTAGTTTTTCCTGTTTTCGAACAGGTGTTCCGTTAATAGAAACTGCGAGTTATATCAGTGTGTGAGTACAAGACATTAAAAATACAACGCCTTCGGACAGGATTGGGACGTCATTGGCAGTGGATTCATCCCGTCGGGGAAGGTCGCGTCCGTAAGACATCACCGTCAGTTACTGCGTTCGTGTTATTTTAATTTTGCGAACGATGGTGCATTTTATTTGTTTTTAACGGATGTAAAACAGAAGTAGAAAAAAAGTATTATTCAATTTTTTAGGTCATGGAAATAAGATTCATACATTCTTGCCGACAGGAAGGAAATTCCAAGTTGATAAAATGGCCTGCTAAAACTAAAGTTACGAGAACAGCGAAAATATTCCTACTTTAATATAGTTTTAAAAATAAATATCCAACAATAAGGAATTTGTAAAAAACAAAAACAAAACAATGACCTACACATTACTGGGAAATACACAGTCGAGTCACATTATTGTGACCACCTCCTGTTTTTGACGTGAACAGCGTGTAGCCAATGAAAGAAGGTACGTCTCGTTAGCTGGTTTGGAGGGTATGTAAGGTGTGCTGTAGGCATTCTGAAAACATTTCACTCGATGCTGTTAGGGATAAAAGGAGCGATTTATCAGATTTGCAAAAAGGGATAATTATGGGCCAAGAGTGGCCGTATTTCTGAAACAGCACAGTTTGTGAACTGTTCGCCTGTTGCTGTGGTTAAAGCGAATCGTGGCCGCCCCGGTGGCGCAGTGGTCTAAGCGTTGGCCTCTGATCATTCGTCCGAACGGGGTCCGGGTTCGAATCCCGCTGAGCCATGGATGTTGTGTTTGTCTTACGGCACTGGCTCTCTCCCTTCCCTGGAACCAGTGACCCTAAATTAGGGACGGGCGACTGCTTATAGCCCATCGAGTTGCTCACGGTGGTCGTTAAACCTCCAACCAAAAAAAAAAAAAAAAAAAAAGCGAATCGTGATTGGAGAAATGGCGCCATTGAGAATAAGCGAAGTGGAAACTGCGGAGCACCACTTGCCATTGATGTGAGAGGTGAACGTCTGCTTCGAAGGTGCGTGAGGTCCAATCGACACGTTACAGTGGAGCAACTCACTGGTCGAATGAACCAGGGGGCTACCGGAAGTGTGTCGAAAACGGGAGTTCAACGAATTCTGCTGCGTATGGGGCTCCGATGCAGACGGGTGGTTACTACACCTATGCTAACGAAGGTTCATCGGCAGAATAGGCTTACATTTGCACGACAGTATCGGAATTAGACCGCTGATTGGCAAAGGATTGGCTTCTCCGATGAGTCACGTTTTCTGTTTCATCGAACGCATGGATGCTGGCGTATAAGGCGAGAAACATCGGAGAACAAACACTCTTCAACCATTGCTGGAAGAACACAAGCTGGTGGGGGTAGCGTTATGGCCCGGGGAATGTTTTCGTGGCATTCTCTGGGTCCACTTATACCTGTGGAAAGCACTATGGACTGAATTCGTTATGAATTCATCCTTGCAGACCACGTTCACCCATACATGCTGACTGTCTTCCCTGGGGTGGATAGGATCTTCCAGCACAACAATGCGACATGTCACACATTAGAAATGTCCGAGAGTGGTTGGAAGAGCACGATGAAGACTTCAAAGTACTTCCCTGGCCTCCTAATTACCCAGACTTAAACTCAATTGAGCATCTGTGGGAGCACCTCAATCGTGTTGTTCGCTCTATGGATCCTCCACCACACATACTCCAGCCGCTTTCCGATGCACTGCAGTCAGCATGGTTCAACATACCTGTGAACACCTTCCAGCACTTTACTGAGTCACCCCCAGCCCGTCTAGCTGCTGTTCTCGCTGCATACTGTAGTTACTCTGGATATTAGCTGGTAGTCACAATAATGTGAGTCTACCGTGTATTACGTATTTCTAATACACTGCTGGACAATTGCTAAGGACGGATCATAAACGGCTATATAGCGCATAAAAAAGTAAGCGTGGTTGGATGCCAAGTGAAATAAAATAATGTCAGAATGCCAGGACATTACAAGAAAGACAATTTATTGTGCTCTGAAATCCAGAAGGCTTTGGAACATGTTCAAGGGACAAACAGGCCATTTTGTGCAGAATACGTAAACGTGAAAAAAAATGCAATTACCGTCCGCAGGCGTTCCGGCGTAAGATGTCAGTACGGGATATGGCCACCATGGAGGGCGATGCAAGATTCCACACATCGTGTCATGCTTTGCACAACATTATCAAGCAGCTGTTGGGGTAATTTATCCCATTCCTCTGTCTGTGCACGGATGAGGGTGTCCTTGTTTATTGGAGGGCATTGGCGACCAGCAAGACTCCTCCCCAAAGCATCACACATTTTCAATGGGATTCAGATCTGGAGAACGTGCTGGCCATACGAGGCGTTGAATATCCTCGCTCTCAAGACACTCCTAGACAGCGACTGTTCGATGACATGTTGCGTTGTTGTCCATGAAAATGAATCTATCACCGACAGCACCACGAAACATGCGAACATGAGGTAGCAGAACATCATTAATGTATCGTTGGCCAGTCATAGTCCCAGTTGGAAGCATATAGAGGGATGTACGGCCATTGATCATGATACCAACCCATACCATGACACTACATGTTGGATATCGGTCCCTTTCCTGTATGTTTGCTGGACAATATGCAGTACCACTATCACGCCAGATCAGTTGTCGTCGACAATCAGACGATAGACTGTATCTACTCTCATCTGAGAAGAGGACAGCAGACCAGTCGTTATCAGTCCAATTGCGATGTTGATGGCACCATTGCAAACGGGCGGTACGGTGACGTCTGGACAATGGGATGCACACAACAGGATGGCGGTCGTATAGTCCTCCTTCATGCAAACGTCTGGCGACAGTATTTCGGGAGATCCGCTTGCCAGTAGCAGCCATAAACTGATTTGCTACCTCACTAGCTGTGCTGCGCCGGTGTCTTTTTGTTGATAGCACTATGTACCGATCTTCTGCAGGTGTCGTACTGCGAACACGACCTCCACCGTGACGTTTGCTACACTCTCCATTTGTTTGAAATGATTTCCAAAGCCTTGAAACAACACTGTGGCTGACGTCGAACTCCCTGGCAACATCTGTTATTTTTCGCTTCTTTAATCTTGCCAATAATACGGCCACGCGCAAAATCATCTAGGTGATGTCGGGAAGACATACTGAAAATTGCAAGTTCGTCAATTGATTCTTTCCCCTTCAACTTTTCGTTTGAACAACAATGGTCAATACGCGTCAAATCCTTTATATCTCTTATCAGCGCTATGACGTCACGAACAAGTTCGGCAATCCAAAATTTGCATACGCACAACACGTCTTACTGTATCCCGCACTTATGCTAATTTCCACATTTTCCTGCCTTCCATTTTATGGTTGCTATCGTTGCTATTGTCATCCGTCCTTAGCAATTGTCCGGCAGTGTACCTATCACCTTCACAAAGACACATAATAAGGTAATAGCTTTTAAGTAGTAAATGAAACGGACATGCATATATGATGATAATTTTTAACTGTTTCTGAAATACGTATGTGAACACAGTTTGCAAGCAAAGTTATATTCTACTATATATATTTTTTATTACTAGACAGAGAATTCATCGGTGACAAATCCTGCAGTTGGTTCTAACAAAACATATGTTCAAGAATACGGAATTTGTAAGAAAGATCTACTTATTACTGGAAAATATGATCACACAAGGGCCGCCCATGTGGTGCAGTAGTCTAAGCGCTGGCTTATGACAATTCATCCGATTAGGGTCCGGGTTCGAATCCCCATGAGACATGTATTTTGTGTTTGTGTTACGGCACTGGCTGTCTCCCTACCATGGAACCAGTGGCCCTAAATTAAACATGGACGACTGCTTATAGCCCACTGAGTTGATCACGGTGTTTGTTAAATCCCCAAATAAAAAAATCACACAACGGGTGGTTATTCAGTACATCAAAGTGATCAATTTTAGATAATGATAGAGAACATTGCTAACAGCAGCGCATATAACTACCAACAGTGTTATAAAGAAATAGAAAGAAAACTATTAATGTATTAAATACAAGATATTTACACTGAAGTGCAAAGAGATACAACTCACAGGCTAATTACATTGTAAGCTGTGGAAAAATGTGTTAAAATAGCTATAACATCGTAATGGGGGTTCAGTCGTATCTCTAGCTATACAAGACCAAACAATTAAGGAGCGGATTTAAACATGAACTGCGAGCAATTAAACCAAGGTAAATATAGTAAGGAATGCTTTGGTTTTCATACACATCTCAGCTTAGAAGAAATTATTAATACAACCTGTTCATAAAACAATGACGGGCTGCCGGCTAATTAGCTAAATTACACATGCCATACCCAATGCTCAAGCAATGACCTTTAACCTACATCTTAGTGATTTCTCTAAAAAAAAAACGTAAACACTTGGGAGATATGACTTTAAGTAAAAAAGAAAAAGAATTAATGAGAAATAATTTAAATTAGAATAGAGAACCAACATCAAAAGTTAAATTACACCATATGCGTCACAGAGCATTAAGATCGAAATGAATACTTTATTTTTCAAAATATTTTCTATTTCCGGTGAACTGAAATAATGTTCATTTTTGCCAGTTACTTTTCCTATTTAACTGTAAAGTATTAACGTTTGGATATATTTAATGTCATTTTAATGCCAACTTAATGTCAGCGTTCCTGTGCTCACTAAGTTCGTGCATTTGTTTTGTGTAACTCGCTTTATCCACATGCAAATATTAATATTACGACAGATAATCTTCACTTATGGGGAGGGGAATAAATAGATGGTAATTTGCTTTCATCTGTTTTACTTGTTTCACTCATCGGGTATCACGTATACTTATCTAAAGAAATGCAGTGGAATTCAGTACAAGGAACCATTCATTTTCTGCAAATACTCAAAAAACACTTTATATGAAACTTTTAACAGATACAACTGGAGAAGGATGTCTTTTCATTCTGATTACAGAGCACACCTGTTTCTTTCATTTTTGTTCATCATAAACATGACTGAATAATTGAAAATGCATGACTGTCTTTCCTCGGATAATGACTACACTTGCAGATTTTATGTAAACAAATTTAGTTCTTGTGAGAAACAGTTACGCAGAAACACGTCACTAATTACAACAACAACAACAACAAAAAGTAAATAAATGTTGAATGGAAATCATGTGTTTGACAGTTCATGAAAACTATCAGTGCAGATGCTGTATAAGAGTTAGAAGGCATTATTACATTGTATCCAATGTTTGGTATTTTAGAATACTAAACATTCGCAACGACCAGCCAAAGAGTCAAATCTACGCGTATAAGTGGAGGTATTGAACAGTTCCGGAATTTATGCAAGAAGAAATTTGCTTTTCCATGAAAAAATTACTGACTATGGTTGTAAAAAGAAATGTTGATCAAGCATGTTTTTAGTTTGAAGATGACTGTCAGAAAAGCGAATTAGATGATGTACTGACCATGAATGACTTGTAAATTTGTTTACATATGTAAGGTGTGTGGAGATACCCACGAAACCTTATATCGGAATAAGTTTCATGCAGCTCATGTTTGTTTTTCTTTTCTGTTTTTATTGATGTACGCTAAGGAATGAGTGCATTCATCAGTAAATGATATTTTGTGGCACATACACACACACAGAAAAAAGCATTACTGGAAGACAGAGTGGTTACTGTACGTTCGTGAATTGAATGAAGCTGCTGCAAAATACCCGAAGAACTTAATAGCTTCCATACGGGTCAGAAAAATTATGTTTTGACAAACAACTAGTCTTTAATTTCTGCTCTATTTGTGAACAACATTAGACGTGATAATACGAGTATTTCACCCATCAGAGGTAATTACACATTCAATAATTAATTAATCCCACAAATAACGAAGGCTTAGGTGTGTATTTCGTAGTTAACTTATTTCTCTCTAAACTATGCATTTCACAAACACAAGCGCGCGAATAAATAAATACAGCAATATTTCAGTCTGATTACTTTCACTCACATGAGTATTAGAGAATCCTACGGAAATCGTAAGAACATGAATGCTGACAATTTAGCTGCACGTTTTACCTGCATCAGGCCATTTTGACTAAGTGCTCTCTTTATTCCATCAGACCATGTTCTTTTATTTTTTAGTTTGTTTGATTTAAATTTCATGGCATTTTTGGGCACTCATTTACTGGTCATTCTTTTTACATGGTTAAACCAACGCAATTGTCTCTTCTGTATGTCTTCTAAAACTGTTTCTTTCATTTCCATCAATTCCTTAATCATTTCATTCTTTATTTTCTGTCTTCTTGACACTCTACATGATCTTCTTAGAGCATCCATCTCTACTGCTGTTATTTTTTTTCTACCCGCTTCTGTTAATCGCCAGTCCTCGGTCCCATATAGTAAGATGCTGTTAACAATACTATTATAATTACCCCATTTACGTTTTCTAGTTATTTCTTCTCTCCACCAGATTCCATTCAGACGTTTAACAGCTTTTCTTCCCTGTGCAATTCTATTTCTTAATTCCATTGCATCTCTACCTTCTTGTGTAAATTTAACACCTAGGTAATTATAATGATCACATCTTTCAATTTCTTCCTTATCTAGCTGATTATGTATATATATGTGTACAGTATATATACTACAAGAAAAACAGTGTTATAATTACTACTTACCTTGCTGAACACAAAATTGCGATTAAATTCCACAGTGTATAAAAAAATACCTGTGACACACAACAACGAAGTAACCTTTACAAAGGGAATGAACACTAGACTGACGAAAAGATATCACGCACGACCCTCATTGATTCACATGTGTGACGTCAGAGCCTTTGGAGGGGAAGGAGGGGGGAGGATCCTCAGGACTTGTTTATCGATGGTCACGGTACTGTACGACGTAGTACTTTTTTATTGTTGTAATGTTCATGAAACATACTTTTCATTTGGACATCACAAACAAAAAGAATACCTGGTAATTAAAAAAACACATATCTTGCTTTTCCACATTATTATTGACGGGTTTTCACCTGTTTGTTAATAACCATTAAGCTGTAAGCCAAACATTATGGCCCTTGCCACCTCTTACTGCAACGTTTGTTCCTGATAATGTACTTACAAATTTGTCAATTTTTAACATGTTATATCTTCGACGGACGCATTAACTTTGTTCAGTTGTCGGTTGAAAAGCGAGCGTGGCTCTCATTTCTTTATCTAATATGTATTTTGTTTTTCCTCAAGGGATTAATATCAGCGAGTTACGGCGCCTACGCTCAGCAGATCGGGTGTGCTTGCAGATGTGATCTCTTCTACGACGCGCTTCGCGTCTGCCTGTTTCCAAAATGCATCTTTTAGATCGGTGCTTCTTCATAAAATATCTTCATCGCAAATATTGCTTAAAGAAAACTGCTGAAATTCCATACTTTACTCTCTTTGCACGACTATTTTCAGAACAGGCTATTACCGCACGAAGTTTTCTCCCCGTTTTATTTTGGCTCCTGCAAAATTATTCAGCCTTGAACTTCTTTCGCAGCGACGATTTACTGGGCTCATTATTCAACTGTTCGCTGTCTCTTCCAGACGCAAGAGGGACTTTCCAGCAGGAACACTGAATCTACTCGACGTTTGCAAATACGTAACAGCGGATCTTTAATACCGAATCGTTCAAAGCGCTTTCGAGAAAGAAAACTGTGTTCTGCAAAACTATTACCAGGACACTTCACTGACGAACATCCAAATTAAGAGGCATTAAATTGTCGTCACCAAACGGCTCATAAATTATTCATGTGTCAGCAGCCAAGATTTCCGGATTTTCGTTGATCAGACAATAAGGCCCACGAAATGAAGCCAACATGATTAAAAGGTGGTTCCTAATAACAACTGCGGAGGGAGGGAGGGGCAAGCGTGTAATTTAGGGCACTCTTTCTTAAGGGAATATTCTTTATAACCGCTTTAGAATGAAGCTTCCTGGACGTACTATAATCAATAGCAGAGTATGACGCAACGGCTTTACATTCCGACAATGATACGACAGTTTCTTTAACATACTTAGACAGAAGCCAGTAACTTTTCAAATAAGAATCTCAGGGGAGAAATGCAGCGCTGAACGAAATTTGATAAAATCATTCTGAAAATTATATACACTGGCGGAAAGTGAAAAAAGAACACCAAGAAGGAGACGTCTGATACCAACGAAATTTATACAGCATAATAACGCAATACAGAAGATAACGTGATCAAAACATTATGGCAAAATACAGCTGTATTTGCTGGTAAACTGAAAAATAACTTTTCCATGTAACATGATTAGTACGAGGTTGAACCGCCATGAACTGCGTCACACTGTGCAATTCTGGCATGGAGTCTGTCGTGCAGATGTTGGATGTAAGTTTGGGGTATTGAGTTCCAAGCATCCTCAACCTGGACGCGTAAATCGGGGATGGTCGTGGCTGGCCGTAGAGACCGGATAAGTCGTTGTCCCATAAAATTCCACACGTGCTCAATGGGGGACAAATCCGGTAAACGTGCAGGCCATGGAAGTTGTCTCACACCCTGAAGTGCATGTTAAGTTGCACGTGCCGTGTGTGGGCGTGCGTTATCTTGCTGGAAAACACCACGATGGACCGACCTTACAAATTGCACAACAACGGGCTGAATGATGTTGTTGATGTATGAGGTGCTGTTTAACGTACCCGGTACAAACACTAGTTGTGTACGGGAGTAATAGCTCATCGCTCCCCAGACCAGAAGACCAGGTGCAGGCCCTGTGTGTCTCTGGCGGATGCAAGAAGGGTGGAGACGCTCCCCTGTACGTCTGCGAACACGCATACGGCCATCGGAGGCTCCAAAGCAGAATCTGCTTTCATGGCTGAACACGACAGACCGCCATTGCGTTCTCCAGTGCAGACGTTGGCGACACCACTGCAGCCGTTCCTGACGGTGGGCTGGAGTCAGAGGTACACATGCCAGAGGCACACGCGCCCCTAATCCTGCATCCAGTTAACTGTTGCGGATTGTTTGCACAGTCACCTCAGGTGCAACGGCAGCTCGGATTTGCGTCGCAGTGGATGTTCTGCTTGACAACGCCGCTCTTCTTATGCATCGATCGGTCAGCTCATCAGTCCGTCTATGACTCCCGGTTCCACGTCTTCTCGTGTGGGAATGTTCCTCGGATCATCTACGCCACCACCGTACCACCACCGATACTTCCCGTCCAATTCGCTCCGCAATACGACGATACGACCACCCGGCCTCGCGGAGTCCGACTAGACGACCTCGCTCAAAGTCCGATAACTGCTAAAATCGTACACGTCTTCCATGTCCAGGCATTGCAGCTTCTTCATGGTCTTCGCACGTGTCCGTACGCCGACGACTGACTACATTCACTTCACCGTACTCCTTAAATACCACCGACGATAATTTGCATATTATGCCGTGCTGTGGCGTAAGCGCACACCTGTTGGTCCCGAAATTAACATCACACCTACGTAAACTCGACCCCATTAACATATGTAAATTTCATGATCGTCCGCCAATTCCTTTTTGGTGTTCTTTTTTCACTTTCCGCCAGTATATATATATATATATATATATATATATATATATATATATGCTGCAAAATTATTCAGCTTTGAGAAACATGGAGAGATGCATGCTTGGTGTAACCAGGAGATATAAAAAGAGGAACTCATGGATAAAGAAAATGACAAGAGTAGAAGACATAATGGTCAGAGTAAAATCCCTGAAATGGCAATGGGCTGGACGTGTTGCCAGAAGAACGGACTACCGATGGACAACCGAAATTCGAGACTGGATTCCAAGGAACAGGAAAAGACCCAGAAGAAGACCGCATGGAAGATGGGTGTATGAAATTCGAAAGCATGCAGGAGTAATATGGAAAAGACAGGCGCAAGATAGACGGTTGTGGAATAAACCTGGGGGAGACATTCATCCAGCAGTATATTGATAATGGTTGATGATGATGATATTAAAGAAATTCTGAAAATTCTGCACGAGAGGTACTTCCTTTCCATTGACTTTCATGAAACTACAACTTAGTTTACAGTTTCTACATATGAACTATTAACTACATCTTCCTCTGCAGTTTCGGCGTTACCAGCCTCCACGAAGATGTTATGCGCGAAACATGGCTCTGTTGCGAGATCCTGGGGTTCAATCATATTTGAAGAGAGGAATCAGTATTGAATTGCAAACTATGACATTTGCAGCCCGATCTTTTTTTTTTTTTTTTTTTTTTTTTGTAAAAAGGTAGGCTATTGTGATCACCATGTCTTATTTTTTTTTTCTGAGGGGAAGGGAGTTAATAACCACCGTGAGCAACTCGAAGGGCTATAAGCAGTCGCCCATCAGTAATTTTGGGTCACTGGTTCCAGGGAAGGAAGAGAAACAGTGAACACAAACACATCATCAATGCCTCACAGGATTTGAGCTCGTTCCGGACGAATGTCCAGAAGCCATCACCATGTCTGTCTGTCCGTTTGTGCATGAGGCGTATCTTTGCACCATTAGTCCACTTTGAGAAATTCTTTTTGCATTGGAAAGCTTGAGCTGTGAGGGCGACCTTCCTTGCCTTTTGGTCTTTTCACGAAGCATAACTTCTCCCATAACGCAAACGCAGATCCTATTGAATTGAAAATATCATTTCTTCTACATCATTGCTTCTAAATTGCTGATTGAAGCAACACTCTTTCCTTTTGATAACTTTGACCACGACGATCATTTTACGGAAAATTACTTTTCAAATAACGTACAGTTTTCCCTCAAGTGCGTGGTGTAAAAAAGCATTTTATTTCATTTGATATCTCTGCTTCTAAAAGCCCGATTTGAAAGGCACCAGAGTGCAAGTTTATCTTGCCCTTACAAAAAGCGACGGGACCACTTGAAAAACCCATGAACGGCTCACATTTCCCTCTTTAAATGCTTGTTGCATCAGCTGATATTACACAGCTTTCAAATATACTCAAGAAACGTACATAGCGTATTAAATCCGTTTATTTTTGTGGTGTACTATTACGCCCCAAAAGTAAACGGATTAAATTAAAAGTGTTTTTAGCCTATATATGATTGTGTTTCTTCAGTATTCACAGTCTGATGTACATATTTAAGATACCGCCTTCAAATCCTCTTGCTAATTTTACGTCATAGGATTTTGCTTGGAACTTCTTGACGTGGTTACACGCCACTCGCGAAAAAACAAACAAACAAAATCAAGAAAAACAACAACAACAGCCCGTGAGCATCACGAAAGACCAAAGCGATTTAAGGTATGTGAATACTTCCGAACATATACCGATGAGCTATTTCATTATGACCACCCTCAGCCTAGAGAAATGATGGCGTCTGGAGACCGAACGGTGGCGCAGGTGAAGTTCACAGAGCTGTATATATACAACCCGAGGACCGGATTTCCGTTAGTAGAGTTTTCTGAGTCAGAATGCTGCCGATTTATCGGAGTTTGATAAAGGACAAATTGTGATGACACGGCGATCTCGGAAACGGCGCGGCTTGTGGGTTGTTCACGGGCCGCTGTAGTGAGTACGTATCAAAAGTGGTGCACAGATGGCAAAACGACAAACTGTCGTCCAGACGTGTGTCATCCGCAGCTCATTAATGCCAGAGAAGAGCGGAGACTGTCGCGCATTGTTCACAGCGACCGCAGGGTCACAATGCGACAAAACACCCGCAGTTACAACAGTGGTGATCAGGGCAATGTGTCACAGCACACAGTTCTTCTCTGCTTTCTGCGCATGGGCCTGCGTAGCCGAAGACCCAGATAGGTTCCAATGCTCACTGTACGCCATTGCTAACAAAGCATAAAATGGGCCCAAGACCATCGAGATTGGACCGTGGATGATTGGGAAAAGTGGCCTCGTCTGACGAATCAAAATTCCTAGTGTATCACGTAAATGGCCGAGAGCGGATACGCCGATTACCAACGGAGGCTATGGCACATGGATGCACTGCTGGACGGATACAAGCCGGAAACGGCGGTATTATGCTGAGGGCGATATCTTCTTGGGACGTTTTAAGCCCCATTGTCCTAATAGCACAATCCCAAACAGCTGTAAGGTATCTGAACAACGTTGCAGGCCAAGTTCACCCATTCATGGCAACTGTGTTCCCTGCTGGTGATGGCCATTACCAACAGGATAATGCGCCATGCCACACTGCCAGAATCGTCAAAAAATGGTTCGAGGAGCATGTTGGTGACTTTCTGCTAATGCAGTAGCCTTCAAATCCATTTTGACATGAACCCAGTCGAACATTTGTGGTTCGACTTGGAGAAGCGGGTTCACGCTAAATCACCGCTACCCCGAAATGTACAGGAACAGGAGGATCTGCTGTTTTGACATTATGGTACCAGACACGCCAGGATACCTATCGCCACCTCATCAAGTCGATGCTTCGCCGAGTGGACGCTGTTGTACGGGCTAAAGTGGGCTCTACAGCTTCTTCTAAAGTGGGCTCTACAGCTTCTTGTAAGGCAGACCAAGGTCATGATGTAATGGCTCATTGCTGTACAGCAACTTAACGGAAAACGTTTATCGAACAGTCTTCTCGCAAATGTTTCCTTTACTGCAGACGAAAATTCAAAATAAGAAGTTTTTAAGCACATTATTGACGAGCAAATATATACGTATAGGCATGTATTCAAAAAAAAAAAAAAGGGGGGGGAGAAATTAAAACACATAAGTAAATCTCTGTTGTTCCTACTTGTTTTTGTAAGTTTGGGGCACGATATTTCTGCTTTTAAATGCCGCTAGAAAAATTCAACCTTTAGACTTTTTCTAATGAACAGACGTATGCCAAAAGTTTCCATATTTTTTCGCACAGGTGCTATAATGCAGCATTTTATTTTTTAGTGAGCATAAATGAATGTGATTTTCGTTTGTTACGATATTTCTGGTGTAAATTCGGGGCGCACTGCCCCGATGATAGAGTGGTCTGCTCGTTTCTGACCATTCATCCGAGTTGTGCCCTTTAGTGGTCTGCTGGTTTTTGACCCATTCATCCGAGTTGTGCCGACGGTCGAGTGGTGCGCTGGTTTCTGACCATTCAACCGAGTTGTGCCGACGGTCGAGTGGTGCGCTGGTTTCTGACCATTCAACCGAGTTGTGCCGACGGTCGAGTGGTGCGCTGGTTTCTGACCATTCATCTGAGTTGTGCTGACGGTCGAGTGGTGCGCTGGTTTCTGACCATTCAACCGAGTTGTGCCGACGGTCGAGTGGTGCGCTGGTTTCTGACCATTCATCCGAGTTGTGCTGACGGTCGAGTGATGCGCTGGTTTCTGACCATTCAACCGAGTTGTGCCGACGGTCGAGTGGTGCGCTGGTTTCTGACCATTCAACCGAGTTGTGCCGACGGTCGAGTGGTGCGCTGGTTTCTGACCATTCATCCGAGTTGTGCCGACGGTCGAGTGGTGCGCTGGTTTCTAACCATTCATCCAAGTTGTGCCCCAATCCAAGTCCTAGGTGTGACATGGTTAGTGTGCTTATCCGATGGCGCTAGATCTGTCCCTTCCCTAGAATCACAGGTCCTGAATAAAGGATTAAGGGACATGAGTAATTTTAGGGGCAAAATCTCCAATCCCTGAGTTGAGTTGCTCATGGTCGTTTAACCCCTTTCCCCCGTTCCAAAAAAAAAAAAAAAAAAAAAAAGGAATTGGCTTCCAAAATATTCTTGGATTGGATAGAATGTAAGGCAGACCAAGATATCCCATAAATATTTTCACATATTTCTTCTGGCAAACAGTTTTCACGCTAGGTGGCGTAAGTACATAATTGCGTTTACTTACTACTTATTTCTTTTTTGTTATTAAACAACTATCGTGAGCAACTGAATGGGCTATAAGCAGTCGCTCGTCTCTAATTTGGGGACACTGGATCGAAGGAAGGGAAACAGCCAGAGCCGTGAGATAAGCACACCATCCATGCCCCTCCAGAGTTCGAACCAGGACCCATGATTAGAAACTAAATCTTCTTAAACTCGGCCACCGAAAAAACCAATCTCGTTTAGTATGACATTTTTACTTTACGAAGACGCATCGAAGGAAATCGTTTTCGGTCCGGTTTTCGGATACAAAATGTAGTGTATTTAAGATCTTCAGGCCATTTCGGTGGCGCAGTGGTCCACGCGCTGGCATATGACCATTCGTCCGAGATGGGTCTGGGTTCGAAACCCACTGAGGAATGGATGCTCTGTTTATCTTACGGCACTGGCTCTCTCCCTTCCCTGGAACCAGAGGACCTGAATCAAGGACGGGTGACTACTTATAGCCTATCTACTTTCTAAAACAAAATTTTCTTGGTGAAATGAATTTACGTGTGCTTTCAATGCGAAATTTCCAGATGAACTGAAGGAAATTCATTTTGGATCGCATACACCGATGAACCATTATATTATGAACACCTACCGATTGAGCTGTAGAGTCCTTTTCGCCAGGAAAACAGCGCCACTCGGCGAAGCATCGATTCGATGAGGTGGCAATAGGTATCCTAGTGTATCTGGTACCATAATGTCAACAGCAGATCCTCCAGTTCCCATACATATCGGGGTGGCGGTGATTTAGCGCGAACCCACTTTTTCATGTCGAACCACAAATGTTCGATTGGGTTCATGTCAGGTGAATTTGGAGGCCAGGATATTAATAAAAAGACACCAGCATGTTCCTCTAACTACTCTTTCACGATTCTGACAGTGTGGCATGGCGCATTATCCAGCTGGTAATAGCCATCACCAGCAAGGAACACAGTTGCCATGAATGGGTGAGCTTGGCCCGCAACGTTGTTCAGATATCTGACAGCTGTCAGGGATTGTGCTATTGGGATAATGGGGCCTAAAGTGTCCCCCCCCAAACATCATCCACAGCGTAACACCGCAGCCGCCGGCATGTTTCCCTCCCAACAGTGCATCTATGTGGCCTAGCCTCAGTTGGTAATCGGCGTATCCGCTCTCGGCCATTTACGTGATACACCAGGAATCTTGATTCGTCAGACGGGGCCACTTTTCCCAATCATCCACGGTCCAATATCGCTGATCTTGGGCCCATTTCAGGCGTTGTTGGCGATGACGTGCAGTGAGCATGGGGACCCGTCTGGGTCTTCGGCTACGGAGGCCCATGTGCAGAAGGCTGCGATGAACTATCTGTTGTGACACATTGCCCTGATCACCACTGTTGTAGCTGCCGGTGATTTGTCGCAATGTGGCCCCACAGTCTCCGTGAAGAATGCGTGACAGTCTCCGTTTCCCCTCTGGCATCAGTGAGATGTGGACGACACACGGCTAGACAACGGTCTGTCGTTTGACCATCTGTACACCACGTTTGATACGGACACACTACAGCGGCACGTGAACAACCCAGAAACCACGCAGTTTCCCAGGTCGTAGTTCCGAGGCACCGTACTATCACAATATGTCCTTTATCAAACTCCGATAAATCCACAGCTTTTCGCATTCTGACTCCGGACACTCTATTAACCGAAATCCGGGCCTCGGGGTGTATATTTACCGCTCTGTGAACTTCATATGCGCAACCGTTTGGTCTCCAGACGCCATCATTTCTCTAGGCTGGGGTTGGTCATAATATAATGGCGCATCGGGGTAGAGGGCAGCGTACCCGAGTATTTCGAATTCTTGTTTAAAAATCCAAAAAAAAAAAAAAAACATTAGTAGTTGACAGTAACGGGGAGCCTTGTTGAAAATGGTGAATTATTTTAATCTCTTTTTGAGAGAAGGACACCTTTCCCTACCTTGATAGATTCTACTGGTGACTTTTTAATATTGTGTGAAATTATTGATTTGTGATTTTATTCCTTTTGTAAAATACTCGCTCGTTATACCCCCTACGTCATCAGTATTCTTTTCGTCACGTGCGTAGCGTCAATAAATAGGAGCACAGCTTCGTACGTTCGCGTCCTCGTTCCAGCGAGCATGACGTTTGCAATAGCATTTTCCGCGATGCTGTCAAGCCAATCTGTGGCAAAAGAGGCTGTCTTAATCCCACTAATTATCTCGTTGTGTCATTAGTTAGCAGACGTGGGAATGAAAACTGCGCAACGCTGCATATTGAGCAAAGTGCCTCCACAATTTATTGCCGCTGATGTCATTCCAGCGGAGCGTGCTATCTCTTATTCTACGAAGACCTCCGGCGCAAGGATGTTAAAGGGTGTTAATGAATAGACTTCCCTCTTCCATGCGACTAAATCCACTCATTGTCTTTGTCTACTTGAGTTTTGAAAAGGTTTCCAACAGATTCAAAAGTATCCTTCTTACCGATAAATTAATTGAAAGGAGAATTTTGTTAAAGGCGATATTTCTCATTTATATCCTCCTTTTCTGACACGTTTTCTGATGTGTATACTTGTTGCTAGAAATGATGTACTTGTATTGTCACTTTACCCATTTATAATTACCACTTTCACTTCCCTTGGCTGTATCTTAAAATTCCTTTCGTGTCGCATAGCTAAGATGATTCATATATATTTCGATTTTCTTAATGCATAATGTTTCCGCTGGGTAGCGAAATTAGGATTGACACAGTTCTTCCACCAATATAGAAGTCAAAATGGAAAAACTCTTATCTCACCGACCAGCTGTAATCATGATAAAGGTTATTCAGGCGCTTTAGCAATTCTTGACGTGTAATTCATCGGTTAAGTGACGTAAAAGTGTATTTGATGTTGGCGTTATATTTCTTGCTTGTGAAACCAAATTGGAAAAATTCACGATTTGTTTTTGGAAAGAAGTATAAAGAACTTCGCACAATGAAGACAATTCTTGAATTTTACGATTTTTTTCTAATGCATAGTAATTTTTTATGCTTTCCAACCGTAGGTTGAAGAAGCGTATATGCTGCTCCAGCTTTGTCCGTCTGTCTGTCCGTCCGTCCGCAGGATAAATCGCGAAAAAATTGTTCGATTTCGGTGAAAGTTTAGTATGTGGTAGGGAACCAACAGGGGACGAACCCTATTGAAAATGGATGAAATGGCGTCAAAGGTCAGGACATAGGAGGGTCCATTCCATTGCCCTTATTCGTCATAACTTGCGTAAAAATCCTTCGATTTCGATGAAATTTTAGTATGTGGTAGGGGACCACCAGGGAACGAAACCTGTTGAAAATAGATGAAATGGGGTCAAAGGACAGGACATAGGAGCGGGATCCATTCCACCGCCTTTATGCGTCATAACTTATGTAAAAATACTTCGATTGCGACAAAACTTTAGTATGTTGTTCCGCAGTTATACTGAACCGGTTCTGTTGAATATAGTTGAAATGGAGCAAAGGCCAGGGCATAGGAGCGAGATTTATTCCATAGCCATTACCCTCATAACTTGGCTAAAATTCTTCTATTGCGACAAAACTTTAGTATGTTGTTCTGGAGGTATACTGAACCAATTCTGTTTCATATCGTTGAAATGGGTTCAAAGGTCTGAGCACAGGGGCGATATTTCTTCCACAGCCATTATCCTCATAACTTGAGTAAAAATTTGAGTAATGATTTCTGGTATGTTGGAAAGCGTATCATAATCAGTGCATTGCATGATTTTACTAACTTATTTCTCTTGCAAGGTGTCGAAAATATGTATAGTTTGCACGAAGCTTACTCCCTTTTTGTTGCTTGGGAGTTTAATGGCCACCGTGAACAACTGAACAACTCGGTTCCCTATAGGCCCTCTGGCTCCAGGGAAGGGAGAGTGCCAGTGCCATAAGATAAACACAACATTCATGTCTCACCGGGATTCGAACCCGTCTCGGACTAATGCACTGCGCCATCGAAACTGCAAGAAAGCTACCATTGTTTACTACGGAGGAGTAATTCGTTTACGTGCACAAGCTGTTACTATCATAAAGGTTATTCTCATATTTGGAAAATTTTCTGAGGCAAAATTTTGGTTTTTTTTTTTTTTTTTTTTGATTGGAGGTTTAACGACCACCGTGAGCAACTCAATGGGCTATACGCAGTCGCCCGTCCCTAATTTAGGGTCACTGGTTCCAGGGAAGGGAGAGAGCCAGTGCCGTAAGACAAACACAACATCCATGCCTCACCGGGATTCGAACCCGGAGCCCGTTCGGACGAATGATCAGAGGCCATCGCTTAGACCACTGCGCCACCTGGGCGGCTATTGGAGGTTTAACGACCACCGTGAGCAACTCAATGGGCTATACGCAGTCGCCCGTCCCTAATTTAGGGTCACTGGTTCCAGGGAAGGGAGAGAGCCAGTGCCGTAAGACAAACACAACATCCATGCCTCACCGGGATTCGAACCCGGAGCCCGTTCGGACGAATGATCAGAGGCCATCGCTTAGACCACTGCGCCACCGGGGCGGCTATTGGAGGTTTAACGACCACCGTGAGCAACTCAATGGGCTATACGCAGTCGCCCGTACCTAATTTAGGGTCACTGGTTCCAGGGAAGGGAGAGAGCCAGTGCCGTAAGACAAACACAACATCCATGCCTCACCGGGATTCGAACCCGGAGCCCGTTCGGACGAATGATCAGAGGCCATCGCTTAGACCACTGCGCCACCGGGGCGGCTATTGGAGGTTTTTTTTTTTTTTTTTTTTTGATTGGAGGTTTAACGACCACCGTGAACAACTCAATGGGCTATACGCAGTCGCCCGTCCCTAATTTAGGGTCACTGGTTCCAGGAAAGGGAGAGAGCCAGTGCCGTAAGACAAACACAACATCCATGCCTCACCGGGATTCGAACCCGGAGCCCGTTACGGACGAATGATCAGAGGCCATCGCCTTAGACCACTGCGCCACCGGGGCGGCCTATTGGAGGTTTAACGACCACCGTGAGCAACTCAATGGGCTATACGCAGTCGCCCGTCCCTAATTTAGGGTCACTGGTTCCAGGGAAGGGAGAGAGCCAGAGCCGTAAGACAAACACAACATCCATGCCTTACCGGGATTCGAACCCGGAGCCCGTTCGGACGAATGATCAGAGGCCATCGCTTAGACCACTGCGCCACCGGGGCGGCAAATTTTGGTTTAAATATGAATTTATTCTGCTTGGGGCTTTAACGACCACCGTAAGCAACTGAATGGCCTGTACACCGATGAGCCGTTATATTATGACCACCCTCAGCCTAGAGAAATGAGCGCGTCTGGAGACCCAACGGTGGCGCAGGTGGAATTCACAAAGCGGTATATATACAACCCGAGGACCGGCTTTCGGTTAGTAGAGTGTTCGGAGTCAGAATGGGAAAAGCTGACAATTTATCGGAGTTTGATAAAGGACAAATTGTGATGGCACGACGCCTCGGAACCACGATCTCGGAAACAGCGCGGCTTATGGGTTAGTTGTTCCCGTTCCACTGTAGTGAGTACGTATCAAAAGTGGTGCACAGATGGCCAAACGACGGACCGTCGTCCAGCCGTGGGTCGTTCGCAGCTCACTGATGCCAGAGGGGAGCGGAGACGTTCGCGCATTGTTCACAGCGACCGCAGGTCCACAGTGTGACAAATTACCCGCAGCTACAAAAGTGGTAATTAGGGCAACGCGTCACAGCACACAGTTCATCGTAGTCTTCTGCGTATGGGCCTGCGTAGCCGAAGACCATCCCCCCACCCTGCTCACTGCACGTCATCGCCAACAACGCATGAAATCGGCACAAGATCATCGAGATTGGACCGTGAATGATTGGAACAAAGTGGCCTGTTCTGACTAATCAAGATTCCTGGTGCATCACGTAGACGGCGAAGCGCGGATACGCTGATTTCCAGCGGAGGCTATGGCACCTGGATACACTGTTGGGCCGAAACTGGCCGGCGATGGCGGTGTCATGTTGTGGGCGATATTTTCTTCGGACACATTAGGCCCCATTAGCCCAATAGCACAATCCCTGACAGCTGTCAGATATCTGAACATCGTTCTGGACCAAGTTCACCCATTCATGGCAAGTGCGTTCCTTGCTGGTGATGGCCAGTACCACCGGGATAATACGCCATGCCACATTGCTGGAATAGTCAAGGAGTGGTTCGAGGAACGTGCTGGTGACTTTCTGTTAATGCCCTGGCCTCCAAATTCACCTGATACGAACCCAATCGAACATTTACGGTTCGACTTGGAAAAGCTAGTCCGCGCTAAATCACCACCACTCCGCAATGTACGGGAAGTGGAGGACCTGCTGTTAACATTATGGTACTAGATATCCCAGGATACCTATCGCCACCTCATCGAATAGATGCCTCGCCGAGAGGCCGCTGTTTTGCGGGAGTCATACAGCTTATTAGGTAGGTGTTCATAATGTAATATCTCATCGGTGTAAGCAGTCGCCTGTCTCTAATTTGGGACCACTGGTCCCAGGAAAGGGAGAGAAAGAGACAGTGCCCCAAGGTAAAAACACCATCCATGACTCATTCTGAAATGGAACCCGTACCCATCTTGGACGAATGATTAGCAGCCAGCGCTTCGTTCCATTCGGTTATCAGGTAGGCAGAGAATAATAAAGGCAACCAAAAAGTCACAGTTATCAAATCCACAGCATCTTTATTCGGAGCTCGAGTATGTACACCAGTTGGGGTAAGACACCGAGGTTAAGTCTTCGAAGACAAGCACAATAGTAATTTAACGGAAACAATGTACATCGTTCAGCAAAGAAATGATAACAACACATATAACTTCGTCTAACAAAGAACTAACAAGGTAGGATAGTATATGTCAGGTAGGAAACAGAAAATATTTAGTATAGAAAATTCCTGAACGCTTTTCATAGTAACAGACTAACATCTCGCATCACAAACTTCAAACACTTTGCTCTTATTTGATGTCTCACCTCTTGTGGCTTCCAAAAAATAAAATTAAAACCTGGGAGTTTAGACATGACGTTAAGTTTAGAAAGTATAACGAGATGTAGCCAAAATGTATATAAGATATAGCAAACCAAAAGAAAAAGTTAAAATAGGTAATATATTGTATGTCTATCACTTCTAAGGCATTGTCTGAATGTCCTATTAACACGATGATTTCTACTTCATTTCTTTATTGAGCTTTGACTGAAAGGAAAGCTCAGTAAAGAAATGAAGGGAAGGTAAGTAACCAGCATCTGTCGAGTGCCATTCAGAAATTCAATATCTCTTGTTATACACAAAAGTAGTGCAAATTTGCCATGGAATTCAGAAATCTGTTCCAAACTGTTGTAGACAAAAAGTGCGCAGTAACTGTTGGTCGAAAAAAGGACTAATTCGCGTCATGCAGAAATAAGTCATTGCACACTTTTTTACGAAACAAACTAAGTTATATTCTTTAAAGAAAATATGAAACAAGGAAGTTTCAAATACCATCGTGAATTTCTCAGACTTAGAACTTGAAACAATCAGTTTATTCCACGAATTGGACACTACAAGCTTTGTGATGATTACATATAACAAGTTAGTAAAATCATGCAATGCATTGACTGTAATACGCTTTCCAATATACCAGAAATCCTTTTTTTTTTTTTTTTTTTTTTGATTGGAGGTTTAACGACCACCGTGAGCAACTCAATGGGTTATAAGCAGTCGCCCGTCCCTAATTTAGGGTCACTGGTTCCAGGGAAGGGAGAGAGCCAGTGCCGTAATACAAACACAACATCCATGCCTGACCGGGATTCGAACCCGGACCCCTTACGGACGAATGATCAGAGGCCAACGCCTTAGACCACTGCGCCACCGGGGCGGCCCAGAAATCCTTACTCAAGTTTTATGGATAATGGCTCTGGAATTAATCTCGCTCCGGTGCCGTGACCTTTGACTCCATTTCGATGATATTAAAGAGAATTAGTTCAGTGTACCTCCGGAACAACATACTAAAGTTTTGTCGCAATAGAAGCATTTTTAGTCAAGTTATCAGGATAATGGCTGTGGAATAAATCTCGCTCCTGTGCCCTGACCTTTGACCCCATTTCGACGATATTCAACCGAACCAGTTCAGTATACCTCCGGAACAACATGATGAAGTCTTGTCGCAATCGAAGCATTTTTACGTAAGTTATGACGCATAAGAGAAATGGAATGGATCCCGCTCCTATGTCCTGACCTTTGACCTCATTTCGTCCATTTTCAATAGGATAGGGTTCGTCCCTAAGTGGTCCCCTACCACATACTAAAATTTAATCGAAATAAAACCGTTTTTACGCGAGTTATTATACGGGCGGACGGACAGGCAGACGGACAAAGCTGGAACATATACGCTTCTTCAACCTACGGTTGGAAAGCGTAAACAAAAAAAATACAACCTTGCTTCACAAATATTTTATTTCTTGTGTCGATCAAGGTTTCGCTGGGCCGTGGTTCAGCGTCAGTAGGGCCGGAACGGCGTTCCGGTGCTTCGTTATCAGCCGGCCCGCATTCCGGTAAACAGTATACAGCATAATTTGCTTTCTTTTTAAAATGCGAGTGTCCTCTAATTAATTCTTTTTCAGTAAACAAATTCAACAGAAAAACTGCACATTTAGCATAATTATCGTCCCATGTTTGTTTGAAGGTAGAGTTAGTCTCTAAATTGCAGCCCCGGTGGCGCAGTGGTCTAAGCGATGGCTTCTGATCATTCGTCCGATATGGGTCCGGGTTCGACTCCCAGTGAGGTATGGATGTTGTGTTTGTCTTACGGCGCTGGCTTTCTCACTTTGCAGGAACCAATGACCCTAAATTAGGGATGGGCGACTGCTTAATGCCTACTGAATTGCTCACGGTGGTCGTTAAACCTCAAATCGAAAAAAAACAAAAAACAAAAAACAAAAAAAGTCTCTAAATACATTACCGCTTGGCAATCCCTTGAAAATCCTTTTTCTGGGCATATTACAGTGGGGAAATAATTGTAATTGGGAATGGAGTCTAGTTGTGAATCTCAGTGAATTTAGACCAGGTACGAGTGCCCCTTAATTACGCTGGAAGCAGAGATTATTTTTCTGTCTGGAGCTTTAGGCCTGTTTCACACAGGCTTAAAAAATCCGTCGAGGCAATAAATCTCCCAGCTGTTCTACCGCCCCTTTTCAGGCGGACTACAGAATTGTACGAAGACTTTCAGAGGCGCAGAAGCAGTAGAAATCCCGACGCGACAGCCTCTGGATTACTGCGAATTCCTCCACAAACCGGATGGAAAAAGCGCTGTCCAAAGTTAGAGAAGCACGTGTGTAAGGTAAGATGTCCAAAGTTAGAGAAGCACGTGTGCAAGGCAAGATGTCCAAAGTTAGAGAAGCACGTGTGTAAAGCAAGATATCCAAAGTTAGAGAAGCACGTGTGTAAGGCAAGATGTCCAAAGTTAGAGAAGCACGTGTGTAAGGCAAGATGTCCAAAGTTAGAGAAGCACGTGTGTTTTTTTGCAAGATGTCCAAAGTTAGAGAAGCACGTGTGTAAAGCAAGATGTCCAAAATTAGAGAAGCACGTGTGTTAGGCAAGGTGTCCAAAGTTAGAGAAGCACGTGTGTAAGGCAAGATGTACACATGGGCGGCCAGCGGTTCGTCCGCAACGGCAATGAAACAATGAATCACTCCTGTGAGAAGGAGTGGGGCCCAAAGTGTTTGCTTCGGTTGCCACTCATCCGTCGGGAGTTTTTTTCCTCACTTCTAATAATAAAATCACCTGTGTGAAAGTTCGCGGAAAATTACACTGTGGGGCGGTGCAATTTTTTTTTACCAAAATGGTGAAATGTTGTTCCATGAATGCCAAAACGTGTCAATCCGGAAGTCTGATTTTGACCGATCACTATCATCGTCATCATCAACCATAGGTGAAAATCCTCCAAATACGTGGTGTCAGACATCGCTCTTTCTACGTTTTATCAACACATATCAACCGAAAAATTGTTATCCGGTCACCGCTGGGGATCCGAATCCCAGATCTTTCGATATCTAGGCGAATGCGTTAGCCTTACGCTGCGGTGGCCAGCAATCAACGGCGCTACGTGTACGACTAGATGGAGACGTCTCGGTAGCTGAGCCCATCTTACGGATATATGATGTCAGCAGCTGACAGAAAGACATACATAGTGCCGTTGATTGTTGGCCACCGTAGCGTAAGGCTAACCGCATTCGCCTAGATATCGAGAGATCTGGGATTCGGATCCCCAGCGGTGACCGGATAACAATTTTTCGGTTTCTATGTGTTGATAAAACGTGGAAAGAGCAATATCTTTGTTTATTAACAACCATGGGTAATATTCCCGTAAGTGCTTGATGCCACGGGGCATCAAATTTTATTCGTCTTACATTGTTTTACTACCACCGATAAGTATACTTTACTATAAATATAAGAAAATACAAAGAGGTGAGGCGGAATCAGACGGTGGGTAAGCAGCGAAAGGTATTGAAGACGTAAAGGCACCGCGCGTTCTCGTACTTTTTCAATTAAAATTACACCACTGACGAATGGCACATTAATATTCAAAATCCATGTGCCATTCGTCCTGACAAAGTTAAGACATATCCCAGCGAAACCTTGATCGACTCGAAAAGTAAAATATTTGTGACACAACGTTGTATTTCTTTAATATATATAATCACAGTTTATGCTCATTGTGGAGCAATCCATTACCACTTGGTAGCAATAGCATAACAACAGTTTTACTTATTATTTACAGAAACCAGCAGTAAACACAGGATGAAGCATAAAGTCGATGTACGTACATTACATGAAGCACACATCCAGAGAACATCTTTACAATGAAACGACGAGCTGCATCACACACGACGAACATTACCAAGAACTGAAACAGCACTGCTAGAAGAAGGGTGTGGTTTAGCAGGAAACACCTGCTTGTAATTGTTGCTGCTGATATTATGTCACTGCTCTGAAAATTGCGCAACGCGAAGAGAAAATAAAGGCGGATTCTAACACAAACCCGAATGATTGACATTCATTGATTATTGGTACTCCACGCATTTATATAAATATTTGATAGTCGTATTAAAAAAAAGAGGCGTAAAAATGTATGACCTGAATAAATTAAAAAAATTAAAAAAAAATTGTCGTCATAAAACGCGGGGCTGCTCTGCTGATAGTGTCCAACGTCGCAGGCTTTTGGCCAATGATCACAGGTGTGTGCTCGGGTTCGAGTCTCGGATGAAGCATGGGTGTGTGCTGGTTCAACGGCACTTGTCATGCTCCTTCCCTAGAATCACTGGCCCTAAATTGGAGCCGGGCGATTTCTTACCGACTTAAGTATTTAAGTAAATCGTCACCCCCCCCCCCAAGGAAAGGATCGCTAATCGATTTTCTCTGCACACGTGGTTTAACATATAAATTCGGGATTCTTAATATTTTGCATGTTCATCACCCACATGCGACAGTCTCCTCACTCATCCAATGTCAGTAGTTTTATAAATGACGTATAGTCACAATTTAAATATTTTAATTTCTTGGACCAGCAAAAGGAATAGGAACATACATTATATTGACAGAAGTCACCAAACACCTAGTAGAGAAACACAACATAGCATTTATCGACATACATTAGTACAGTGTCGGTCCACCTTTGGCCTTAATGCATGCACTGACCCTTCGAGATATCCTTTCAACAAGGTATTGGAACACAGCGATAGGTATGCGCTTCCATTCAGTACATAACGCTGCCGCTGACTGTTGCTTAGTAGTAGGCCTTGGTTCCAAACTTCTTATGCGGCGCTCTAATTCATCCCATAGGTTCTCTATAGGATTACGATCAGGGCTCTGTGCCGGCCAGTCCACACACGATACGGAATTATCGTCTAACCACGCCTTAAGAGTCATTGCTTTATGGCTTGGTGCATTATCCTGCTGGTATCAACAAGGCTCGGTTCCTTAATATTGCCACAGAGTTGGTAGGGTATAATTGTCCAGAATATCTTGATAGACTTGCTGGTTAACAGGTTTGTCCACGATAAACCAGCCGGAACCATACCACAAAAACATCCCCACACGAGTACACGGCCAGCTCCAAACTTGACAGTAGGAACAGTACACTGTGGTAAATAGCATTCCCTCGGCTGCCGCCATACCCTCACACGGCCACTTGACTGATGGATTGTGTTTCCTGATTCATCAGTCCATAGGACCCGTTTGCATTGATCTACAGTCCACGATAAATGTTCTTTACACCATGCTAAACGACGAGCAGCTTTCCGAGTGGAGATGAAAGGCTCATGAGCAGCAGCACGCCCACGGTAACCCATGGAATGAAGTTCTCTGCGAATGGTACGTGTACATACCTATGTTCCAGCATTTTTACTTACCTGTACACTGAGGTCTTGTGTAGTACTCCGTCGATTAGCTGTAACGACTCTTCTGAGGCTTCGACGTCCTCTATCACTGATTTCCTTTAGTCTGTCGGTACGTTTTACTGCTTCAGGCACGCCGTGTGTCTTCCACTTATTTAGTACATTGACTTAGGTATGTTTAAACGCCTTTCTGTTTCTCTTACGGACAACCTATGAATATAACACCCAACAATATTTCCTTTCTCAAAGTCATTTCTCTCCCGCCGCGACATTTTCACTCAACCTCACAGTGCGATATGATCGCGGTCAGCTGTAGGCTTGTTTTTATATCCTTTGCAGCTGTACCGCGCATCTTAACAAAGCAGCAGATCCGTTCATTTGCTTTTGAAGGGATGTCCAGTGACTTTTGTCAATATAGTGTATATGACAGAGATATAAAACAAAAATGACTGTAGTTAGGAAAAGCTGCCTTAATAGCGCAGTGGTCTTAGTGATGGCTTCTAATAATTCGTCCGAGATGGGTCCGGGTTCGAATCCCGTAAAGCACGGATGTTGTGTTTGTCTTATGGCACTGGTTCTTTCCTTTTCCTGGAACCAGTGGCTCTAAATCAGGGGCAAGAGACAGTTTATTGCCACCGAGTTACTCACGATCGTCGTTAAACCCCGCAACAAATAAATGGCTAGACAAAGGTTCTTAATTCTACCATTCAACCAACATTGAAACAGTTGAACAAGGCCTGGTGGCGCAGTGGTCAAAGCGCTGACTTCTGACTACTCGTCCGAGACGGGTTCGAATCCCGGTGAGGCATGGATTTTATGTTTGTATCAAGGCACTGATTCTCTCCCTTCCCTGGAGCCAGTGGCTCTAAAATATGGACGGGCGTCTACTTATAGCCCATCGAGTTACTCATTGTGGTCGTCAATCCCCCAAACAACAACAACGAAGTTAGATAACTTCAAACTCTGAGCAAAAAATGGTAATACGGGGGTTGTACCAAAAGTAATGCAAAAGTGGGCATAACCTTTTTATTAACAGACAGAGATCGTTCAAATTGCACATGTTGGTAGAGTAACTCTTTCTCTATACACAGGTACTACTCAATATTGTCTCCATTACAAGCAATGCATTTGTGCCTTCGTTGAATCCAACTTTCGAATCCCCTTTGAAAAAATACAAGAGTTATACCCACTTCTTCACACCCACTGGCATCTCGTCCGTGTCATCAAATCGTTGTCCTTGGAGATTGTTCTTCATTGGACTGAACAGGTGGAAGTCGGAGGGCGCCAGATCTGGGCTGTTCGGTGGATGGGGGACCACCGACTAGCCTAATTTGCTGATCGCCTGATTTTTTTGGCAAAAATGCGTGTGATCTGCCATTGTCATGGTGAATGTGGATCCCTTTCAGATTCTTGTTTGGTCTCTTCCTCCTTATGGCTTCTCTAAGCTTCTTGAGTGTCTCAGTGTACCGCTCGTTGATCACGGTACGGCCACGTTCCAGAAAATCAGGGAGATTGACACGCCTGTCATCTCAAAAAACAGTGACGATGACTTTGTGTTCTGAACGCTGGATCTTGAACTTCTTAGGCCTTGGTGAAGAGGTGTGACGTCATTCCATGGACTGATTCTTCGTTCCCGGATTGTAAAGATACACCCACGTTTCATCCCCTGTCACCAGATCTGAAAGAAGCGTGTCTTCATTGGCTTCAAACGCTGCCAGCAGATCAGAGCAGACGTCCACCCTTTTCTCCTTCAAATCGGGTGTCAACTGCCGAGGTATCGACTTTGCACACACTTTCCGGTAGCCTAAGTCTTCCACCATCTTCGGTATGGCATTGTGATCACAGTCCACTTGTGCAACAAGCTCACGGATTTTGACTCGTCTCTCCGCGCGCAATAAATCCATCCAATCGCTGACGATTCGTGTCTGTGGTCGCAGATGATGGTCTCCCATTGCGTTGTTTGTCTTCAATGCTGGTTTTCGATTCCTTAACATCCATCTGTGCACATTGCTCTTGTCAATGGTGTCATTTTCGTAAACATTCTGTAGCCTTCTGTGGATGTCGTGCAGCCTGAACCCTTTCTTCGTCAAGAATTTAATGAACGGACGTTGCTTCTGCTTGAAACCCATTATTTACTTGCAATGAAGAAGAAGGGTTACTATAGAGGAAGAGTTACTCTACCAACATGTGCAATTTGAACGACCTCTGTTAGTTAATGAAAACGTTATGCTCACTTTTGCATTACTTTCAGTACGACCCTCAAAAAACGTCACGAATACAAACTAATAAAGAATATATACGTGTGATATCTCGAGTTCAGTTCGCTATTCAAAAAATAAATCTTCAACAAACCCTTTCGCACTTTTTCTTTCATCCCTTCTCTAAAATAAATTACTTTTAACCAAAGTTCCCGCTTTATCACTACGAGAGGTGATATCCACATTCACAGATATTTCAAATAATTAGGAAAGGTAATTAATTTTTTTTAATAAAAACTTAGCCACGTTGTAACGTACCAGGAGATGTGACGTACCTGCCAGAAGGACGCACACGACATAAAGGCAGATAGGAATCAGAATAAAATGTCCGCGTAGCTCAACTGGTAGAGCAACTTATTCCGGAATGAGTGGACCCGGGTTCGAATCCTGGCGCGGATAGAAATGACGGAGAAATTCACTTCGTTATAATGGCGCCCGAACTATCCGGATGACCCGACCGTTCAAAATCTCGCAATGGTGTGATGTTATTTCCACACCGCGAGATAGGAAAAATAAGAGCAGCACTTCGAAAAAAAAAAAAAAAAAAAAGTATGAGAGGGAGATGATGTAACGTACCAGGAGATGTGACGTACCTGCCAGAAGGACGCACACGACATAAAGGCAGATAGGAATCAGAATAAAATGTCCGCGTAGCTCAACTGGTAGAGCAACTTATTCCGGAATGAGTGGACCCGGGTTCGAATCCTGGCGCGGATAGAAATGACGGAGAAATTCACTTCGTTATAACGTAGCGTGTCACACTCTATTCCTGTTAAGTTCATTTTAGACTCTTACATAAAGTTCAGAGCTTACGCAGATTCAAAATTCGGTCGTCAAAGTACTTAATTTAAAGAAATTTGAAACCGAATACTCATAAAATAAAAAAGGAAAGAAACGTATTCAGCCTTTTTCTATCAAACGGCCGTCACTGGCTTGTATAGTAATATTGATTTCATAAATCATGAGTGGCAATGCGTTGTAACAAACTGGCGTTGGCTCGGTGTCCTAGAAATATGCACGTCGATTTGGATATGTGAGAATAACCTGAGAAACTCAGAAGAAAAAAGTAATCTTATCTTCCATTTGAAAAAGATTTGAAGTGATAAATCTACACCTGGCACGTTAGGAAATGCGAAATGCACCATATCTCACGCGAGAAATATGAAGATCAATTCATCAGTTGTTCGAAGGCGGCGGATTTCGGGAACTCACGATAAGCCAATCAAATGGAATACTTCCAGATAAAACCATTTAGGGAGATACGAAATATGTCTCACGGCCACGGCAAAAAGTGAAGTTAATCGCAACTGATTAAAACAAGAAAGATGACACCGAATTTTCGGGTGTAATAAGCACGTCTTTTGAATCCGTTCTGACGCAAATTAAATTTATCAGAGCTATTCAAAGTCAATGGAACCGGTATGGAAAACAATAGTATCTGACGGAAGAAAGAAGTTTTTCAATCGGGTTTTTAATCCCTCAGATATCGCTGTAAACGGAATCGTGGGCTTACGCCCTCTGGTTGCAGACTTGTGCTTTAAGAAAAACATGAATTTATATGAGAAACAGTTCGCACCGGAAACGCTCTCCAACACAGAAAGAATTTTTCAAATCGGACTCTTAGAAACAGACATATCGACAAAAATAAGATGTGAATTTACGTCCCCTGGTGGGAAAACCATGCATTATTTTAGGAGGAAGGTATGGAATGTTCTCAGATTTCTAAGTCACATCTGATTAGCTTCAGTTGCTTGGAACTTCCATGTCCTGGGTGATGTAACGGGTAGCATGCTTGACGGGTAATCGGGAGGTGCGGGTTCGATTCCCGCTCCAGGGTAATGTAATTTTAAAGTTTTTTGAGAGTAACTACATGGACAACGGTGCCAATGATTACATTTGCAACATTAGATTTTTTATGCTTTCACATGATATTTGCTTCAGGATTCGCTATTACTATATCTCAACGTACGTGCTTATTTTATTGTAATTTACACTGCTGTATTCCTTTAATTAAATCTTTCAAGTATATCGAATTGCTGTGGATATGCACTGAAGAGCAATTGAATTAGAGATACCTATCTAGTAACGAGTAGCACTACCTTTCACCCTGTTGACGGCGGCGATTCGTCTCGGCATGGACTCGACAAGACACCGGAAGCGTTGGGAAGTCATACGGATCCACGACCCCTGAACAAGCTCTCACAGTTCACGAAGATTTGATGGAGGAGGGTCAGAGCCTCGAACATCTCTCTCGATGGCATCCTAGATGTGCTCGATGGGATTGAGGTCAGGTGACCTAGCTGGCCAAGGAAGCGAGGCCACGTCGGATCCAACTATTCGAATACAATTCGGGAGCGATGGCACGGTGCATTGTCTTGTTGCAGGATGAGGTCCCCAGTGGGATGTTGAAGACGCACAAACGGAAGCAAATGGTCGTCCAGGATATCCCGGTAACGTTGACCTGTGAGGGACGATGTCACACGTACCAGGGGTCCCATTTCAGTCCACGTAAACAGTCCCCAAACAAGAATGCCACCCCCACCAGCTTGAAGAGTACCCTGCTGGCAAGAAGGATTCATCGCTTAATGTGGTTTGCGCCGTACTCGTATTCTGCCATACGCATGTACCAACGTGAATCTCGACTCATCAGTCCAGGCAACATTTTTCCACATGTCTAGGGTCCAGTGGCGATGTTCCTGCGCCCATGCTAATCTTTGCACCCTGTGATGTGCGGTCAGCAGCGGTACCCTCGTGGGACTATGGCTTCTGTACCCCATAGCGAAGAGATGGTTCTGGATGGTGTGGCTGCTTACATGTTTTTGTGCACCAGCGTTAAATTGACGAGTGATTTCTTACACTGTGGCCCGTCTATCCGCTGTTACAATACGAGCTAGCCGACGATGATCCCGCTCATCCACACGCTGTTGTCCACGGCAGTTGGCCCTTGCATACATACATGGACAACATTGAAAATACGGCATACCTGTGTCAACGATTACATTTGTATCGCCTTCCATGTATTTGAGAAGAATTGTTTCTTCTGGGATATTCGTTTCCCATTTATGTATGATGTTCTAAATGTAATGTTGTTTCTTTTGTTTTATGATCGCTTAATTTTTTCGCGGAGTACCTCTTAGTTCATTAAATATCTCGTCATCGCCGTGATCTATTGCTTAAAGAAAAAAAGTGGGAGATTTTCCACACAATCAGTGACACACGACGTGGCCGAGAGTTCTGCACTGAACTTTTTTTTCTGGTGTTTTTCCACTGGGGTTTTTTCCCCCTATTTTCAACTCTGCTGACCCTTTGGAATGACTCTCTCCCTCAATTAGCCTGTTTAGTATTTGATGTACTCTAGAGCTGAGTTCGGGCTCAATTATCGGAGCCCAAGCCCGTGGTATAACAGCCCGAGTCCACCCGAACCCGAATTTTATATTGAGAAATAGAGCCCGGGCCCGAACGAGCACGAAAACTGGCTAAACTGTTCAACCATTAATAAAAAACATCTCCTTTTCCACATTTCCATTCTCTCCTCCTCCTGCAATTAACCAATGTATTTCTCAAATAGGGAGTGGGGAACGGACCGTATTAAAAACGTGCACTAATGCGTGGCCTATGGCATTTTTAATGCGCGGCCTATGGAGGAGGAGAGAATGAAAATGTGGAAAAGGAGATGTTTTTTATATTTATCTATTTTTACAGAGTAACTGTACGATTTTCTTTGACCATTCGTTTCCACCTGAGTGCTTCGGACGGCCGGTCATCCAAAATGATTATGCGGTGTTGAAATTGTATGTTGCTCAAATAATGCTAAATATTATCACGCCATAATGCGCTGAAATATGTACGTTGCTAAATAGAATTAGCAGGGAGCTACTGAGTGGAGATAGGGGGTTAATTATCGTAGTCAAGCTATAAACTATCCAATATCTATAGTTATCGAAAAAGCTTTTTCTTCTCTGCAGAAACACACTAATGCGCGGCCTATGTCATTTTCTACCCAAGCCCGGAATAAATAGCCATCTCGAATGCCCGCTCCCCAGTCAGAACCAGTTCTCGAAGAATTCCCTTTACCAACTATAAAGTGTCTCATTTGCTAAATCATATAAAATCACATTTATACATAGAAAAAATTCTCTCGCTCTCCCTCTCTCTAAGAGCTCTAGCCTACCCGAGCCCGAACCGCACTAAATATTCTACAGCCCGAGCCCGATTCGGGCCCGTGCTCTGCTTCGGGCTTTCGGGCTCGGGCTCAGCCCGTCTCAGCTCTAATGTACTTCCTCCCCATTGCGGTTCTATCTCAACATGATTGCACTAACACACAAGGATTCCCCTATGCTTGTTGTAATTGCTTCCTGTGCGCCATCGTAATACTTCTAACAGAGATGTGACTCTCATCGAAATGGAGAAAATTGTCCATGCTTGCTAATAACAAAATCTCAGTTGCCGTGATCTTTGAAAAATGCTTTGGTTAATTCCTCTTCTGGTCAAAATGACAATGCGAATAAATTGAGATTGAAAATAGAATTCAGTAATGAATAAAGTGCAGACAGCCGCCCCGGTGGCGCAGTGGTCTAAGCGATGGCCTCTGATCATTCGTCCGAACGGGGTCCGGGTTCGAATCCCGGTGAGGCATGGATGTTGTGTTTGTCTTACGGCACTGGCTCTCTCCCTTCCCTGGAACCAGTGACCCTAAATTAGGGACGGGCGACTGCTTATAGCCCATCTGAGTTGCTCACGGTGGTCGTTAAACCTCCAATCAAAAAAAAAGTGCAGACAATACGAAACATAACTGATTCTGCCGCAAAGTACTTGCATAAAATTAATTTTTTCACTTACCTAGCTAGCAGAGCAAAATTTTCGTTTTCTAACTCATGTAAATGTTTATTCGTTTTTTAACTCATGTAAATGTTTATTCGTTTTCTAACTCATGTAAATGTTTATTCGTCGAAGATCATTGAAGTTATTCCATTGGACACATTTTACTTTTCTGCTGCATTTTGTTTTTGTTTTTCAAAACAAGCTGCGCGTTTCGGTTCAGGCAGTGAACTATGCTTAATTCCTTAAGAAGCAACATGTAATTAGAGATTTTGGCAATAACGGAAAACTGCCGGCCGTCTTTTTCTTACTATCACGCAAAAATCGCCGACTAAGCATGTTTCGTTCACACCGACGAATTAAAGACCGCTGTTAAGAAAATTTACGAAAATTGGAAATTAAAAAAAAAAAAAAAAATCTACAGTAAATTGTAGTTACGACTTCAAAACGGAAACTACACTAAATGTGTATTTAATCTATATTTATTAAAGACGATGCCTGTCTGTGCGGGTGTATCTTAACAATAAGTCATCGCAAAATCATGGCAGATGTTACAAAATTTCGCAAAATATCATCCCTTCCGTTCCGAGTTGCAGGGGTCGGTTTCAAGTCGAAGTTCCAAAGCGGGCAAATCTGAAGCTAAAATATATGTTTTATTTCTAGGAGACCGAGAGAAAAACCTGAGAACGCGCACGTGATCTTGAACGCGCGTGCACTCCCATTGGGACTCTCATTAAAATGTTTTTGTCACGTGAGCATCACAAGAAGCAAAACGGGTCCCTTTAATTGGATGTTGTTATTACATCAGTGATTGCAATCTTAGTTAGTTACGAGTCTATGTGACATTCACGCAGTATGCAGTGTTTCACTATCGGTCTCAAGTTGGGGCTAATAATTTTATCTATGGTGCATAAAAAATACTTAGTGTGTGTTTGTTAAACTTAGTTTTATTTACGATCCTTTAGAAAGGGGAGCTCGTATAGCTGCAGCTAGATCTATGGAAAGAGAAGAAAAAATTCAGAGAAAAGCAACAATTTAGCATCTAACAGAAAAACCATTAACGTACGAGTAGTTTTATATAAGAGGTGTTATGAACGCAGATTTTTCTGTGTCCATATATTTGAAAGATATTATTACTGCATTGCTAAAACCGTCATGGAATGCATACGAAGCGAGTATTTTTCATAACTAGGGGATTACTGACGTATAAGATAATCATTCACTGCAGTAAAAATAAGAATATATAGGTCGCATCTTAAGCAAAGATGGAAACGGATCACGGGTCAATGGGTCAACGGGTCAACAATTTTTTGCGGGTTCAGCGGGTCGGGTCAAGGTGTTCCTGACTCGATTTTGACCCGGTTTTATTTCCGTTTTATTTTTGAAAAGAGAAAAATATATTCCAAAGAAAAATGCGCGTTGTGGAATTCTGTAGTCGATACTGGTGCCTACGAAGTGAATAATGATTTGCCATGCAAAAATATTGTCGTCTCTTCCTAAGATTTCCACCTTCCGACGTCAGACACACCGACACCATACCGTAAAAAGATACTTCCTTTGCGTTCTTTTACAGTGCGATTGTCCAGGGCAAGGCACAGGTAAACGCCATTCGCCTGCTTCTCAGCTGATTCACTCTCTCCGTGCGAAGTTCAATGTATGGCTAAGAGTTACTTTTCACATCGCAGCTTTTAGATTGAGCTATCAGAGGTTTCTGATTGATGTACTAAAATCCTGTTTCCATGGCATGTCATGTCGAAATTAATATGGATGTATTTAATATTAAGGAGGTTGAGAAAGGCGTCGAGGCCAACAAATACATGCTTTTTGAAAACCACAAGGGGAAGAGTGAATGCTGGAAATTGTTTCGTCTAATTAAGGAACCCGTGAATAAGTCTGTGTTATTTGGTCTTGCTTTTTGTTCAAAATGTGGAAAGTGTATAAAGATGTCGACGGTGTAATAAAAGATTATGGAACCAAAATTCTAACGGACCATATAAAACTATGCGCACCTCCATCAAAGCGTGGAAAGAGTGAACAATCTAAATACATTAAACAATGCATTTGTGTAATCGTAAATAATGATTCCCATTTGTAATATACTCCATGATCACGGTCATAGTCAGCCATTATTTCTGCATCACGCAAAATAGTTGCATTAAAATGGCACTAAAATTTAGCAAGTAACCAAATTTTATTATTAAAAAAGGACTTCAGTTATTAAATATCAAGCAATTATTGGGATGAATATATATATATATTACGTTTATATCTATCATCATCACCATCATTGTCAACCATTATCAATCCACTGCTGGACGAAGGTCTCTCCAAGCCTCTTCCACAACGGTCTGTCTTGTGCCAGTCTCCTCCATGTTGCTCCAGCATACTTTCGAATTTCATCCACCCATCTCTCATATGGTCTTCTTCTGGGTCTTTTCCTGTCCCTTGGAATCCAATCTAAAATTTCGACTGTACATCGATGGTCTGTTCTTCTGGCACTATGTCCAGCCAATTGCTCGTTCGTGATAGACGTAGTGTTGGTGGCTCCAATATTTTATGCGTTTTAGTGTGGAATACCTTGTCCCTCACTCACCTGTTGCGTGTCCCGGCTGTCTCAAGGTATTGTGTACGTTTTGAGCTACTTTTCTAGTGTTCTCATCCTCATATTAGTTCATATTCATCCGTTTTCTTATCGTTTGCTCGTTTGTTTACGTTTGGAAGCTGCCAACATGGCGGCTTCCGGTATTTCGTTATCATCTATGGGCGCGGCGGATGCACGTCACGTCACACTTCCCACGTCCATGGAAGTTAACATACTCTCGTCCTCAGATGTGTCTGCTCAGATGCCTTCCCAGCTTTCTAGTACTCCTGCACCGGTGCCTTCACTGGACTTGGCTGCGCTTTCTTCTTCAGCTCCTGCATCTGTCTCGGTGCCCTCCCTGGGAACTACTGATTCTACTGTCTTGCCTTCGGCCTGTGCTTCTCTTCCCTCACAGCCTTCTGTGCCTGCCGGATCCGAACAGACTTCTCTTCCGAGGATGTCATTTGCCTCTAAAGTGCAACGAGGCGCTACTTCTACGTCCGATTCCTCTCAACCAGATGGTCTTTTGCAAGCAACACCTATTATTCAGGTATCCAACCACAAGGTGAAGGTAACGATTGATGACAATTCGCAGATTGGCCGTGAGTTCCATAACCTCCTGGATAGAGGTGTGCTCTTTCATGCTTTACCAAATACTCCATTGCCACGCTACATGGAAGCCCTCTCTGTACATGTGTCGTCTGCGTCCATTGCAGGAATTTCCCATACTCCTCGGGGTATTTCGGTACAGTTCAACCACAAGGAGGATGCTGACTTTTTTCTAGCTAACGGACTTTCGATTGGGACAAACCATCTCATCCCGTCGCCTCTTTCCAAGAGACCGGTGAACATCACGTTCTATCCTGTTCCACAGGAAGTGCCGGATACTGCACTTCCTCTCCTTGTCAGTCATGTTTGTAAAATTGTTGGCAAGGTCCGTCGCCTTTCTGACGCTCCCCGCGGAACTCGATTTGCACATGCTACAGGACCTCGCCGTCAGTTATTGGTCGTCTTTCCCACCGAGAAAGCCTTGGCGGGTTGCCCTACAGAAGCTACTGTTGAAATTGGCGCACGAACGTACAGTTTCAAGATTTTCACTGCTCACTATTGTACACACTGTTTAACACAATATCACACCACTGCCTCCTGTGACCGCGTTCGACGTGGACGTTCATCAAGTTCGCATCCCACTGCTGACCACATTGGTCTTTCTACTATCCCCACTACCGGTAGTTTGCCTGACGCGAATTCTTCGTTTCTCCGTCAGACGAACATTTCCGTCACGGACAATCCTGCCTTTCCTCCTCTCCCGACCCGTACGATTGTGCATCCACCTTCAAGGTTGACAGAGTTGTCTTCGACTACAGATGTGTCTACAGCGGAGTGTTCCGACCCGGGTGTGTTGAGTGGTGGTTTGGCGGATCGGCCGTCTGGCTCTTCTCCTAGCCTCTCGGATATCGGATCTCCATTTACAACCTTGTCTACCATACCCTTGTTGCAACATCTTCCTGAAGCCTCGGCTGTTGTACCAGTCTCCACTAAGGCAGCTCAGCTACGTACTGCTTCTTCGGCGACGTTCGTTTCCTCGTCTCCTGACTTGGGAGGTGAGCCTGATCCACTAATGGATACATCCGCCTTAGCTACTTCTTCGAAGCGGATTGGAACTTCCAAAGGCGCTGTAAAACAGAAAAAAGTTAAAACAACTTTCTGTGCCACATTCTGAGGATTCATCTAGTATTCCCGAGGTTTCCGGTTCCGGTGTTTCTCCACCTGATGTTTCTTCAAACAGTATGCTTCTCCGCTCAGGTCCTGTCAATCCTCTCTCTGATGCTGAGGTTCTACAGGCAGTTGATACGTTTCCTCCAGTTCCTGGCCCACTGTCCAGACAGCAACTTTTACGTCTTTTTCTACCTGCACGTACGATTGTTGGTTCTGAATAATTCCTTCACTCACCTGATCTGGACCTGTATGCAGCGGTAACGAAATTCGAAGCTTATGTGTCACTTTTTAAATCTCTGTGTGCCACCGATCCTTGGTATCAACCTTTTTTGAGACGTTACACGCGCCGTCTCGCCTCCTTGAAGGATCTCCTTGAGAAGCATATATGTGATACCTTCTATCCTTTTACCGATGACCTTTAGCTCTCTTCCTCACACCGATTACTTTTTGTTCTCTCAATACTAGAGGATTTGCGAACCCGTTCGCAGATTCCCTGGTTTTGCAGACTTAGAGCATGTTGTTTCAGATGTTTTCCATGTGTGTTTTTACTGTGATTCACAAGTCATGTATTGTAGATTTGCTTTATTTGTGTGTTTGGCTGTGTTTCACAAGTAATGTATTTTAAATTTGCGATAATTGCGTGTTTTTGCTGTGTTTTCACAACTAATCGGTCTCGTTACTTGTGTGATCTCCTCATTATCTCATCATTATCTTATCTGTTGTTTCCTGAATTTGTGCCTGTTTTTAAATTACCTATAATTGTGAGTGTTTGCTGTGTTAGTGCTTTCCTCTATCGCGGATTAGTATAGTAGTACGTTTGTTACCTTTGTTATTTTTATATAGTTGCTGAGGTACTCCATGTTGTTTTGCTCTCTAACCACATTTCAGTTCCGTTCGGTTGATTTATGATATCATAGTACATTTCATGCATTTGTGCACATGTGTTATAGTGTTTGACATGCCGTTCGGTCTTTCATTGTTCGTGTGCATATTCATTTCCTTTCTGTGTAACGTTGTGCTGCATCGTGGATATACTTACTTTCCGCACTGTTGTTTTCTGTACTGCAGCTTTTAATGAATCTCCTATGTCTGTATTTCGTTATAGCAATAAACTGGGTACCACTATGGTACCCACAGTTACCAATACCAATTGCTCGTTCGTGACAGATGTAGTGTTGGTGGCTCCGATATTTTATACATTTTAGTGTGGAATACCTCGTCCCTCACTCACCTGTTGCGTGGCTAGGCTGTCTAAAGGTACTATGTACGTTTTGAGCTACTTTTCTAACGTCCTCGTCCTCGTATTAGTTCATATTCATCTGTTTTTTTATCGTTTGCTCGGTTCTTTACGTTTGGAAGCTGCCAACATGGCGGCTTCCGGTATTTCCTTATCATCTCTGGGCGTGGCGGATACTAGTCACGTTATACCTCCCACGTCCATGGAAGTTAATATACTCTCGTCCTCAGATACCAAATGTATATCCACGATGCAGCACAAAGTTACACAGAAAGGAAATGAATATGCACACAAACAATGAATGGCATATCGGCATGTCAAACGATATGAATAACACACGTGCACAAGTATATGAAATGTACTATGCCATCATAAATCATCCGAACGGAACTTAAATGTGGTTAGAGCGCAAAACATTATTGAATATCATCAACTTTAAAAAAATAACAAAGGTACCAAATGTACCACTGTAGTAATCCGCGATCGAGGAAAGCACTAACACAGCAAAAACTCACAAGTATAGGAAATTTAAAAAACAAGGCGCAAATTCAGGAAACAACAGATAAGATAATGATAAAGAGATACTGGGGAGCTCACACAAGTAACGAGACCGATTATTCGTGAAAACACAGCAAAAACACACAATTATCGCAAATTGAAAATACATTACTTATGAAATACAGTAAAACACACAAATATAGCAAATTTAAAATTCATGGAAAACATCAGAATCAACAGGCACTAAGTCTACAAAAACCAGAGAATTTGCGAACGGGTGCGCAAATCCCCTAGCATTAAGAGAACAAAAAGTAATTGGTATGGGGAAGTGAGCTAAAGGTCATCGGCCAGAAGAAATGAGGAATCACATGTAGGCTTCTCAGCAAACTCCTTCAAGGAGGCGAGACGGCGCGTGCAACGTCTCAAAAACGCCTGTTACCGAGGATCGGTGGCACACAGAGATTTAAAAAATGACACATAAGCTTCGAATTACGTTACCGCTGCAAACAGGTCCAGATCAGGTGAGTGGAGGAATTCTTCAGAACAAACAATCGTACGTGCAGGTTGAAAAAAACGTAAAAGTTGCTGTCTGGATAGTGGTCCAGGAACTGGAGGAAACGTATCAATGGCCTGTAGAACCTCAGCGTCAGAGAGAGGATTAACAGGACCTGAGCAAAGAAGCATACTATTTGAAGAATCATCAGGTGTAGAAACACCGGAACCAGAAACACCGGGGACACTAGATGAATCCTCAGAAAGAGTCACAGAAAGTTGTTTTAACTTTTTCTGTTTTACAGCGCCTTTGGAAGTTCCAATACGCTTCGACGAAGATGCTGAGGCGGATGTATCCATTAATGGATCAGGCTCACGTCCCAAGTCAGGAGACGAGGAAACCAACGTCGCCGAAGAAGCAATACGTAGCAGATCAGCCTTAGTGAAGACTGGTACAACAGCCGAGGCTGCAGGAAGACTTGGCAACAAGGGTATTGTAGACAAGGTTGTAATTAGAGATCCGATATCCGAGAGGCTAGGTGAAGAGCCAGACGGCCGATCTTCCAAACCACCACTCAACACATCCGGATCGGAACACTCCGCTGTAGACACATTTGTAGCAGAAGACATCTCTGCCAATTTTGAAGGTGGATGCACAATCGTATATGTCGGGAGAGGAGGAAATGCAGCATTGTCCGTGACTGAAATGTTCGTCTGACGGAGAAACGAAGAGGTCGCGTCAGGCAAACTACCGGTAGTGGGGATAGTAGAAAGACCAATGTGGTTAGCAGTAGGTTGCGAACTTGATGAACGTCCACGTCGAAAGCGTTCACAGGAGGCAGTGGTATGATCCTGTGTTAAACAGTGTGTACAATAGTGAGTGGTAAAAACCTTGAAACTGTACGTTCGTGAGCCAATTTCAATAGTAGCTTCTGTAGGGCAATCCGCCAAGGCTTTCTCAGTGGGAAAGACGACCAATAACTGACGGCGAGGTCCTGTAGCATGGGCAAATCGAGTTCCGCGGGTAGCGTCAGAGAGGCGACGAACCTTGCCAACAATTTTACATACATGACTGACAAGGAGAGGAAGTGCAGTATCAGGCACTTCCTGTGGAACAGAATAGAACGTGATGTTCACCGGTCGCTTAGAAAGAGGCGAAGGGATGAGATGTTTTGTCCCAATCGAAAGTCCGTGTGCAAGAAAAAATGAGCATCCTCCTTGTGATTGAACTGAACCGAGATACCCCGAGGGGTACGGGAAATTCCCGCAATGGACGCAGATGACACATGTCCAGTGAGGGCTTCCATATAGCGTGGCAATGGAGTATTTGGTAAGGCATGAAAGAGCACACCTCTATCCAGGAGGTTATGGAACTCACGGCCAATCTATATATCAAGGTATAAAGTTGCCCAGGGTGGTCGTTAAACCCCAAAAATAAAAACACGGAGATATGAAAGAAAACCAGAATCCAAGTTATAGAGTTGCCCAGGGTGGTCGTTAAACCCCAAAAATAAAAACACGGAGGTATGAAAGAAAACCAGCATCCAAGGTATAGAGTTGCCCAGGGTGGTCGTTAAACCCCAAAAATAAAAACACGTAGGTATGAAAGAAAACCAGCATCCAAGGTATAAAGTTGCCCAGGGTGGTCGTTAAACCCCAAAAATAAAAACACGCAGGTATGAAAGAAAACCAGCATCAAAGTATAAAGTTGCCCATGGGGGTCGTTAAACCCCAAAAATAAAAACACGGAGGTATGAAAGAAAACCAGCATCCAAGGTATAGAGTTGCCCAGGGTGGTCGTTAAACCCCAAAAATAAAAACACGCAGGTATGAAAGAAAACCAGCATCAAAGTATAAAGTTGCCCATGGGGGTCGTTAAACCCCAAAAATAAAAACACGGAGGTATGAAAGAAAACCGGAATCCAAGGTATAGGGTTGCCCAGGGTGGTCGTTAAACCCCAAAAATAAAAACACGCAGGTATGAAAGAAAACCAGCATCAAGGTTTGGTTCCTATTGGTACATGCCAGTAGTAAAGTGTATATGGAACAGGTTTTTCCTGAGATTACCGAAAAAATGCAAATGTCTGGGAGAGAAATCTAAACTGTTCTACATGTGGACCACAATATCTTAGCTAAGAGCTGCAACCGCTAGCTAGTGCTATTGGCAAGGTACTGCTCAAGGTACTACTATGCATTAGCGTGCAGCGAGATAACGTTTTTAGATAAGAACCTCATTCGATCATATGAAATGGGTTCTCATTGCCAGTCGAGCACACTTTTACAGCAGTATTCAAATAGATAAAACTATGTCGATCTTTTCTTTTACTAAATAGTTGTTTTGGCATTCAGCACGCACATATTTTTCTACAGCTAAGTAGTAAATGCGTAGGATGTGGTGAACACTACGTAGTGCGATTTGGAGCACTTTGGCACCTTCACGCAGTCGAATGCGCCCTTCTTTCTTGAATAAATCCTGGATGCGACACGTAGGATGTGTTCCAACGATCTTGAACGATTGTTTTGACGTTCTTAAAGGCAAAAAGATCGCAAGGCACACAATCCTTCTTGGGTGAACTGACGTTAAATCCAAACACATAAATCAGTTTACGATTGCTTTTCTTTAAGTTCTGGGTGTAACGACGATCAGGAGCAACTACGAACTACTGTATAAGCAGTCTCCCGTTCCTAATTTGGGGTCACTGGTTCTAGAGAAGAGAGCTAGCCAGTGCCGTAACCCAAACGGACAACACATGGGAGGTCTGCACGGGTCTGAACCAGCTGGTAAACCCCATGGGCCTACCCTGTCCGAGGGACAGGCCCTTTTTTATTACTGAGGGGGTTTAGTTTAGTAGTGCAGCTTTGTTTCCCCTGGGGAAGAGCGTTATTTGCAATAAGTGGTGAACGGGGGACGAAAATCTGAAACGGCCGGGCAGGGTACAGATAAGCTCCCTAAAATGTGGGTCCTGGTTAAGCCGGGGTTTCCAAATGAACACCCGTGCACGCCTTTAACCCATGCCTCATTCGGAATTCGAACCAGAGCCCATCTTGGACGAAGGTTCAGGAGCCAACGCTTAACCCACTGTGCCAACGAGACGGCCAAGTTTGCAATGAGTTTCTACTGCTGTGGTACAGTTTACTTTAAGAAATTTAATTACCCTGTACTTTCCTACGTTTGAACATGCTTCTAATCACCCGGACATGTTCGATCCTCACCTACGGCGATTCGTCGCGCATGCGCTGTTAGATATGATTTCTATACGACAGAAGCGATGCACTTTCCTACACTGTTAAAAATTTGCGGTAGGTTGCACCAAAAAGTGGTGCTACACCAGCTGCACCAATTTCTGAGAAAATATACACCATTGTGTAGTGCAAATAAAACCCAACAACATGGCTTAACTTTTATTTTTTTGATTGGAGGTTTAACAACCACCGTGAGCAACTCAATGGGCTATAAGCAGTCGCCCGTCCCTAATTTAGGGTCACTGGTTCCAGGGAAGGGAGTGAGCCAGTGCCGTAAGACAAACACATCCATGCCTCACCGGGATTCAAACCCGGACCCCTTTCGGACGAACGATCAGTAGCCATCGCTTAGACCACTGTACCACCGGGGCGGCGGTTCAACTTTGCCCCATGTTATACACTGCCGGACAATTGCTAAGGACGGATGACAATAGCAACGATAGCAACCATAAAATGGAAGGCAGGAAAATGTGGAAATTAGCATAAGTGCGGGATACAGTAAGACGTGTTTTGCGTATGCAAATTTTGGATTGCCGAACTTGTTCGTGACGTCATAGTGCTGATAAGAGATATAAAGGATTTGACGCGTATTGAACGTTGTTGTTCAAACGCAAAGTTGAAAGGGAAAGAATCAATTGACGAACTTGCAATTTTCAGTATGTCTTCCCGACATCACCTAGATGATTTTACGCGTGGCCGTATTATTGGCAAGATTGAAGCAGGGCGAAAAATGACAGATGTTGCCAAGGAGTTCGACGTCAGCCACAGTGTTGTTTCAAGGCTTTGAAAATCATTTCAAACAAATGGAGAGTGTAGGAAACGTCACGGGGGAGGTCGTGTTCGCAGTACGACACCTGCAGAAGATCGGTAAATAGTGCTATCAACAAAAAGGCACCGGCGCAGCACAGCTAGTGAGGTAGCAAATCAGTTTATGGCTGCTACTGGCAAGCGGATGTCCCGAAAAACTGTCGCCAAACGTTTGCATGAAGGAGGACTATACGCCAGCCGTCCTGTTGTGTGCATCCCATTTTCCAGACGTCACCGTACCGCCCGTTTGCAATGGTGCCATCAACATCGCAATTGGACTGATAACGACTGGTCTGCTGTCCTCTTCTCAGATGAGAGTAGATACAGTCTATCGTCTGATTGTCGACGACAACTGATCTGGCGTGATAGTGGTACTGCATATTGTCCAGCAAACATACAGGAAAGGGACCGATATCCGACATGTAGTGTCATGGTATGTGCTGGCATCATGATCAATAGCCGTACGTCCCTCTATGTGCTTCCAACTGGGACTATGACTGGCCAACGATACATTAATGATGTTCTGCTACCTCATGTTCGCATGTTCCGTGGTGCTGTCGGTGATAGATTCATTTTCATGGACGACAACGCAACATGTCATCGAACAGTCGCTGTCCAGGAGTGTCTTGAGAGCGAGGATATTCAACGCCTCGTATGGCCAGCACGTTCTCCAGATCTGAATCCCATTGAAAATGTGTGCGATGCTTTGGGGAGGAGTCTTGCCGGTCGCCAATGCCCTCTAATAAACAAGGACGCCCTCATCCGTGCACTGACAGAGAAATGGGATAAATTACCCCAACAGCTGCTTGATAATGTTGTGCAAAGCATGACACGACGTGTGGAATCTTGCATCGCCCTCCATGGTGGCCATATCCCGTATTGACATCTTACGCCGGAACGCCTGCGGACGGTAATCGCATTTTTTTCACGTTTACGTATTCTACACAAAATGGCCTGTTTGTCCCTTGAACACGTTCCAAAGCCTTCTGGGTTTCAGAGCACAATAAATTGTCTTTCTTGTAATGTCCTGGCATTCCTACATTATTTTATTTCACTTGGCATCCAACCACACTTACTTGTTTATGCGCTATATAGCCGTTTGTGATCCGTCCTTAGCAATTGTCCAGCAGTGTAGTACAAGGTTGCACCATGTTGTTGGGTTTTGTTGGCACCACTTACACAATGGTGTATCTTTTCTCGGAAAGTCATGCAGTTGGTGTAGCACCACGTTTCGGTGCAACCTACCACAAAATGTTTAACAGTATAGTATCACTGCCAGTGGCATTTGTTCATTCACATGTGGGAAGCCTCAGAAGTATTACCGTACTGTTTGAAACTGTCTCTAATGTTTACTTTAAAGCCTACCAGGGGAAGGATTTGTCATAATTCAAATGTAGATGCCAATGCCTTTGTTGCGCTTTTATGAAATAAAAAAAGAGCGAACGTGCTGCAATGGAGATTGTATTTTCTTCAAGTGTACTTTTCGTTTTTAACAAGATTTTTTTCTTTTTATCTTTCGTTTTCTAACAAGAAAACTTGACGTATTTCTTTCCGCACGTGGGTTTGTTCAATCACAGTCAGTTGGATTTCTTTTTTTAATTCAGATGCAAATAGTAACATTTTTATACTATGCCTTTTCTGCGAAAAAGAACCCGTTTGCTCTCGCATTGTTAGATCTGCCTTTTACGCTTTTCCTAGCAGAAGCTTTTGCCGTATTTGCTTTTATACTTCACACAGGAGTGGATTCTGGTTTGAATATGACGTAAATAGCAAAACATTCTCTGCGCATTTTGTGGTTAAGGAAAACTCATATTTGTTTCAAGTCACGTAGCAATTTTTTTATTTTTCTGCGGGAAGGGAAATTTACTGAACATTAGTAGAGGTCAAATTTTATGCTTTTGATTTTGGAAAGTTAACTCACTGAGTATCACATTTGTTGCTTTTGGACTCAATATATGAAGATACTTTTGCTCGATATGCTCTGACGCATACAAGGGCCACTTAAAATCGACGACGCCATCAGGATAAATTCCGAGAACGTGTGCAAACTCTGAACTTAATTTATGTTTTGATCCTGTAGTTAGATTATTATCAGCTGATGTTTCAGAAAATAAACTGTTTTCGGTTTTAGTCTGACGTTTGTGACGTGTCTGCCCCGCAGGACGCACACGACATAAAGGCAGATAGCAGTCAGAACGAACGTCCGCGTAGCTCAATTGGTAGAGTGACTTATTCCGGAGTGAGGGGACCCGAGTTCGAGCCCCGGCGTGGATAAAAATGACGGAGAAATTTTCTTCGTTATACGTTATCAAAAGCATTTTGGTATTCGCATATTGCTAAAAGTAATCGGTTGTATCTTGTCGCCTTTTGATTTACGGGAATTATATATCAAATATAAAGTAGTGGCCGTGCATCAAAATCCTAACTTGAAGATGTGGTTATTTTACAGTTAATGTTTCCGAATTCCTTTGAGCTAGTGGTTTAGGAAAGAGTACCTCTCATAACTTTTTCTGAAATCAGTAGTTCTGAATTACCGACAGGCAACTCTTATAACGAAGTAAATTTCTCCGTCATTTCTGTCCACGCCAGGATTCGAACCCGGATCCCCTCATTCCGGAATAGGTCACTCTACCAATTGAGCTACGCGGACGTTTTATTCTGATTCCTATCTGCCTTTATGTCGTGTGCGTCCTTCTGGCAGGTACGTCACATCTCCTGGTACGTTACATCATCTCCCCCCCCCCTTTTTTTTTTTTTTTTTTTTTGAAGTGCTGGAGAAGGGATTCTCTTATTTTTCCTATCTCGCGGTGTGGAAATAACATCACACCAATGCGAGATTTTGAACGGTCGGGTCATCCGGATAGTTCGGGCGCCATTATAACGAAGTAAATTTCTCCGTCATTTCTGTCCACGCCAGGATTCGATCCCGGATCCCCTCATTCCGGAATAGGTCACTCTACCAATTGAGTTACGCGGACGTTTTATTCTGATTTCTATCTGCCTTTATGTCGTGTGCGTCCTTCTGGCAGGTACGTCACATCTCCTGGTATGTTACACTCTCTATAATCTCAGATACTTTTTTGGATCGAAACAAAAAAGAAAAACTGTAAAAAGTTGTTCAAAGAAAACGTATCGTCAAATTTGGTAAAGTATAATAGTGTTTACCTTTCCTGAAGCAGGTCAAGCAATACAGAAAATACTAATATGTTAAGATGAGATGCAGAAAATGTTCTAATTAAAGTATCGTAGGTAGAGAAGTGCTGTTTTTTAAATTGTTCGCTGATATCAAACAGGGTGAAGGCTTTGATTTCTTTTCCATTTTGCAATAATGGGCAGAATTCTGATGGTGGATTCCAGAATCCTTCTCAGACCAGCGATAAATGACTTAGATATATAATATATTCAGAATGTTCATGAGTACTTAGCGGACAGTCTGAAGCATATAATGAATGAAGAGTTCTGTCATAATTAAAGTTGCGAGCTGGATTAACTGAAATGGAAAGATACCGAGAGAGCAAGCGGCAAAACTAATGCATGGGAAGAATTCTTTGGCTAATGGAAAAGTCATGAAAACAAGCGCCACTAACAATAAGACATCTGCACCAACACAAAAGAAGTTTGAGAACTAGTGACACAAATCCAAATCAAGCCCGTACCACTGAATTTTGTTCAGAAGACCTAGATGTCAGACCTTATCTAATACTTAGGAAATATCTGGTGCAACAAGCTTTCTACATATAAATTTTCCAAGCATTACTAAAACCCACATTGATGATCATTAATGACTAATGACACAAAGCAGAATCAAGACTACGACTGAATTTTGTTCAGAAGACCTGGATGTCAGACCTTATCAAAGGTTTTGGAAATATCTAGTGCACTACCTTTCCATAACACTTTTCCAAGCATTACTGAAACCCATGCTGATGATCATTAATAACCTTGGAAGGCTCCAGATAAGAAGTAGTTAGATGCTAATGGGCCAACTACGTTGCTTCGATAAACAAAATGTTAGCCCTGTTGGACAATAGCGAGAGATATTAGCGGAGTTGGTTTCCCAAACAGGTGGCTTTTAGACTAGTTTCTATTCTTTCGGAAAGGTTTTTGTAGAAAACGGCTACAGAATTAGACAGCATAAAACCGGATTTTGCTCAGTGGTATTTCCACATGCTTCGGATACATAAGTATTTTAGTTGTGTTCTATGAAAGACTGAGGAATAGGACTTGCATCGTTTGGACTACTTTTTGTTAATTACTACATTGTGCAGCTTCAGTTCGTACAGTGGTGGAACGGAACTAAAAGCAGAGTGCCACAAGTGTGTAGAAGTAAAGGGTGGGATTTATTTGTTGAAATTAATTTGAGGTTACTGCATCCATGGAAAAGTGAGAACTGCAAAAGAAATAGAAACACCACAGCCAGGAAATATCTATCTTAAATATTTTTCGGGTAATTTTTCTGCTTTCGTGAACAAATTATGTGTGGGGTAGCTACTCAGCCCCCAAACTTCGAGTTACTGAAGCTAACTAAGAGAGAGAAGCAGAACACGCACAAACTATTTTATTCTACAGCTATCAACTTCTGCGGCTAAGGCGTATTGTCCATTTGCAAATCAGGATTATTTAATTCAAGGAAATAGCAGAACCAGAATCTCAGTACCAAATTAGCAGTGACGTGGACGTCCTTTTCTGTACTCTTCACACTTCTATGACATGCATATAAGGATTGAAGTACTACATAAAGTAATAAATTCTTTACTGACACATAAGCAAGTTTCATGGAATATCGATGAGAACGTAATAGATCCAAACGTATTCGCAATATGGTCTCCGGAAACCGTGTACAAAAGCAAACGTCTCCGAAGTGGAAAATGTTTAATATCAAAATATAAAGTAAGGCCCGTATTTCACGTAAATTGCATAACTATATTCCAAAGAAATTATATAACCTATATAAGGCTGCCTCGGTGCCCAAATGGTCGTGTTACTGGACTTCTAACTGATGGTCGGAAGTCGACCAGGATTCAAGTCTCGGATGAGGTATGGGTTGTGTGTTTATCATACGGTGCTGAAATAGCTTAGGAATATGGCTTAGGAATATGTGTGGAACCATACATATCCGTAAGCTGTTCTCTGTGATTCAGAAATGATGAATCACAGAGAACAGCTTAGTGATTGAAGAAAGCTCATTTGCCAAATTCAGGTTAGAATTTGTAACTGATGAAACTATATTTACTTACTGTTGATGTATTAAATGCCTCCATTTACAACCATCTTGGCACACAACTCGAGCTTCATTGATATTTATTACACACCTCACACAAGACGTTTTGTACTTCATACTCATAACCTTTTCCTCATGCAGATCCTCCCATGTTTTCCCTGAACTTACTCTACCTTTCTTTACTGCCACTTGGGCTGGATTAATACTTTTAGTAAGCATCTCACCACTCATTCTTTCAGCATGGCCAAGTCGACTCAGAATATTTGTCTGCACGTTACTAACAACATTTTGCTTCACATTACACAACTTCCACACATTTTGTTCCTCACGTTAACAAAACCTATCTTGCCACAAAACCCCGGTAAGTAACACATCTCTCCAGCACATAGACCACTGTGAACCCGTTATTCCTGTGAAATCCTCCTAAGCATCTGACTTTAAAAGATGAATTCACTCTCCTACTAATTTCACCATCTAAATTGTTTCCTCTGTTAAACATTCTTCCTAAATGTACAAATTAATTCACCTGGTCTATCTCTGTGCCATTTGGAATGATCTTGCATTCAGTACTAACTGTTCCTCGCTCAAAAACCATAACATTGGGGTTTCCCTTATTTATACTCAGTTTGAATTTCAGAGAGACTTCGTACATCCGGGACCGAATACTTTGCAACTCACTTTTGCTCACTGCTAACAGGATTGTGTCATCAGCACACAGCGATATGCACACATGGGTATTCTTCATCATCAACCATGGGTACTATCCCCGTAGGATCCTACTGCCATGGGGCATCAGATTTCATTCTTCTTACACTGTTTTACTACCAGCGCATCGACATTTATCTGGTAAACCCGGGCATTCTGGGAAAGGGGGTCCAGGAACAAAGCGGGTCCGGGACCGACTTCAGAGGGAACCATCTATGCATTCGTGTTCCCAAGTCTCCGGAAGACCCCGGAAAAACCGCAGACTAGGTGACCGGTAGGACCGGGTCTCGAACACCCGTCAGAAACGTCTACCTCCCACATAGTGCATAGCGACTTAACCAATTGAGCCATGCCGATGGTACACATGGGTATCAGAGCTGAATTCGAGCTTAATTTTAAGAGCCCGAGCCTGCCAGAAAGCGAATTTTATTTTTCAGGATACAACCCGGGCCCGAACGAGCTCCAAAACCTATGATTAACGTGTTTAGGCATTAAAAAATCTCTTCCAGGGTTACACTCTCTCCTCCCCGGCAATTAACCGATGTCGTTCTCATCTGTGGAGTGGGGAAGGGATGTCTATCTACAGTATTTCTATAAATTCTTTGAGCATTCATTTCTTCCTGAAATTAGTCGGGGGAGGGGGGGGTCAGGAAAAATTGGGTGGCGCAGCAATCTACCAGAGATGGAAACGGGTCACAGATTAACGGGTCAATGGGTCGACAATTTCTTGCGGCTTCAACGGGTTGGAACAAGGTGTTTCTGACATGATTTTGACCTGGTTTTATTCCCCTTTTTGTTTTTGAAAAGAGAGAAATATATTTCAAAGAAAAATGCGCGTTGTGGAATTTTGTAGTCGATACTGGTGCCTACGGAGTGAATAATGATTTTCCTTGCAAAAATATTGTCGTCTCTTTCTTAAAGCAACGAAGATTTCCACCGAACGACGTCAGACACCACACCGACTCCATATCGTAAAAAGATCCTTCCTTTGCGTTCTTTTACAGTGAGATTGTCCAGGGCAAGGTACAGGCAAACGTCATTCGCCGGCTTCTCAGCTGATTCGCTCTCTTCGTGCGAAGTTCACTGTATGACTAAGAATTACTTTTCACATCACATCTTTTACGTTGAGCATTCAGAGGTGCCGATTGATATGCTAACATCGCGTTCCCGTGACATGTCATGTCGAAATTAACTCCTTATTTGTTAATGGATGGATTTAATACCAAGGAGGTTGAGAAATGCGTCGGGACCAACAAATACGTGCTTGTTGAAAACCACAAGGGGAAGAGTGAATGCTGGAAATTGTTTCATTTTTGAACAACAAGCAAGAATTGGTCTTGCTTGTTGTTCAAAAATGTGGAAAGTGTATAATTACAAAGAAAGGTGTCGATGGCGTAATAAAAGATTATGGAACCAAAAATCTAACGGGCCATGTGGAAGTATGCACACCTCCATCAAAGCGTGGAAACAATGGACAATCTAAATACATTTAAAAAATGCATTTCTGTAATCGTAAATAATGATTCCCATTTGTAATATACTCACGGTCACAGGCAGCCATTACTTCTGGATTACGCAAAATAGTGGCACTAAAATTTAGCAGGTAACCAAATTTTATTATTTAAAAAGGATTTCAGTTATTAAATATCAAGCAGTTATTGGGATGAATACGTATATTACGTTTAAATGTACATATATGTAAATTGAGTTCGAATTCATAGTTCAAAGCAGATTTGTCCGTGTCAGATACGGATCCCGGTGGGGTGCGGATCCGTCATTTTCGTCCCGTTTCCAACACTGCAATCTACGTCGTACTACTGCCAGAAGTAGAGCATCTTTCCTGGAACCAGTGGCTTTAAATAACGGATGAGCAATTACTTATAGTCTCAGATGCTCAGGGTACTTGTCAAACGCTCACCTCCTTCCGAAAGATAAATACGAGGTCCGTCCCAAAAGTAATGAGAATTATTACTAAATGCGTTTAATCAAAATACATACCTTTAGTCCCGATCACCTTCGAAGTAAGTACCGTGGGACTGAACACACTTATTCCAACGACGCTGCCATTGGTCATGGCGGTGTTGGAAGTCTTCATGTGAGAGGTTCTACAAAGCCCTCGTCGCAGCTGATTGGACGTTTGCAACAGTGCCAAAATGGTGTCCTTTCAGATGCGGTTTGATTTTCACAGACAAAAAAAGTCACACGGTGCCAATCCAGGGTTTTAGGAATGTGAGGGGGTGAGGAAGAGCAGCGATGTTTTTCCGCATCAGAAACTCCTTTACAGCCAATGATGTGTAACTCGGCGCATTGTCATGGTGGAGGATCCACGTTTCCGCAGTGTCACGACGCACTCGCAAAACCCTTTTCCTCAAACGCTCCAGGACCTGTAGGTAAAAGTCTGATTGAATGCCTTGTCCTGGTGGTACAAATTCTTTGTGCACCAGTCCTCGACAGTAAAAAAGAAAAAAAAAAAAAAACCAGATGAGCATTGATTTCACTTTCGATTTGCTCATGCGAATTTTCTTCCGTCGAGGTGAAGAAGGAGTGTGCCATTCTGAACTCTGCTTTTTTGTTTCGGAATCGTACTCAAACATCCATGTTTCATTCTCAGTAATCACTCTACGCACGAAAAGTCGGGCTCAGTTGCCACACGATACAACAGTTCTTGGGAAATGAACAGACGATTCTCCTCCTGCTCATCGGACACGTTTCTTGGGACGAGTTTTGCGCAAATCTTCCTCATGTTGAGATTTTCCGTAATGATTCGACGAACCACCGTTTTTGGTACTCCGACATCATCTTCGATTAGTCGGACATTTAAACGCCAGTCCTGTTCCAGAGCAGCCTTGATAGCAGTTCTTGACGTTGAAGGTCGCCCTGAGCGCTGCTCATCCTCAACGGCTTCCCTTCCATCCTTGAAGGCCTTGTGCCACCTGAAAACATTGGCTGATGACAAAGCTACGGCTTCATACACTGTCTTCAGCATCTCTAAGCTTTCCGCGGCTGTTTTTCCAAGCGTTACGCAAAATTTGATTGCGTAACGCTGCTCGATCCTCCTTTGAATACGTACGTAACGAGTGTGAAAAACAAGGGTGCACTTTTTTTACGTTCCGACGCTTCGAAAGGCTCGCCCTCAACTGAGGATGGTCCAGCCGTTTACCTGAGATACCCACGCAACAATCTGCAGCGCCACCTGCCTCCCGCGGTGTTCGTGGCGAGCGTTAACGAATCATTCTCATTACTTTTGGGACGGACTAGTAACTATTTGATGTTTTGGAAATTATCAAAGGAAAAAAGGTGATCCGTTTGGGTAGGGATAATTTAAAAATGCTGTGATATATCTTGTAATAGATATAACAAGTCAATATTTGGCAGAAATTGCCTTTATGGATGGGAGTTTATTTAGGCCTCTACATGACCCCCTTTACGGACTCGGCAGAATCCATACCGGGTGCTCAATTCTTGCCACGTGTTTTCTCACATCTGCCGAGTGATTAGTGCGAACCCTGCAGTACAGAAGTCAAATTCTGCCCAAAGGGCAAAGAAAGATGGAAGTGTCAAGCACTGTAGTCAGTACACACGTATCAGAATGGCGATGAAGGAGAGAAGTTTGATGCGATGTAGTCAATGCTCACGCGCCGTCGCAGCATCGGCCAAAGTGAAAATGGCAGCGACCGTTCAACAATGCGCAAAGTGTGTCCTGTGGTATGCAAAGTTTGAGAGTGTTACGACTGTTAAACGAGAGTTTTGTCTTGTTTATGGGACACGAAGACGACTAAGGACCAGAGCATAATGCGTTGGTATTGCACATGTGAAGAAACAGGGTCCATCATGAAGTCGAACTCCGATGGCCGCAAGCGTGAGCCTTAGAAAGAAGCCCTTGTTTCCGCCACATTGGAGCGTTGTATGTGGAAAAGTCTACGACGCTTATCCTTGGAGCTGATAGTGCTGTACACAACATGCCAACGCACTGTGCGACGTTACCTGAAAATATACCCGTGTAGCTTACAGCGTATATAAGCACTACGTGTATGTGGCCACGTAAGCCGTTTCGAGTTCGCCTTCCTCATATGCGACCGGACGGAAGCGGATACCATTTTTTATGGCTATTTACAGACGAGGCTACATTTCATGAGAGAGAGAGAGAGAGAGAGAGAGATGTGAATACGCACAACGCTATCATTTGGGGTACCCAGAATCCCCATGCTGCCCTGGTGGTGCAGTGGTTTAAGCGATGGCCTCTTATCATTCGTCCGTAAGGGGTCCGCGTACGAATCCCGGTGAGGCATGGATATTGTGTTTGTCTTACGGCACTGGCTCTCTCCCTTCCCTGGAACCCGTGGCCCTAAATTATGGACGAGCGACTTCTTATAGGCCATTTAGTTGCTCACGGTGTTCGTTAAATCTCCAATAAAAAAAAAAAAAAAAGAAGAATCCCCATGCTTTCTAGGAAGTGAAAATAACAAGATCTAAGATAAATGCGTGGTGCGCGGTCATCAGCTCTGCGGTCCTTTTTCCTTCTCTGAGGAAACTATACGATCAAGACCATACCTGGACATGCTACAGATCTTCTTGGTACCAAAACTGGATATCTATGTCACTTTTAAAACAGACGGGGGCTGCCCCACTGGTCACTGAAAGTCAGGGACTTCTTCAATAACATATTAGATGCCAACTGGTGTGATGGCCCTATTCCTTGGCCTGCAAACTCCCCGGATCTCACTCCTCCCGATTTCTTCGTGGGGGAGGGAGGTTGTAAAGAACATTGTCTATACGTACAACGACCTCAAGTCCTGGATTACTTGAAGATAAAAATTTCTGCAGCGTTCGTACGAGTCACTCCACATATGTTAGAAAACACGTGGCAAGAATTGAGCTCCCGCTATAAACTCTACTGAGGGATTCTGACCATTCGTTCGAGAAGGGTCCGAGTTCGAACCCCTGTGAGGCATGGATATGGTGTTTGTCTTACGGCACTGGCTCTCTCTCTTCCCTGGAGTTAGTGGCCCTAAATTATGGACATGCGACTGCTTATAGCCAATTGAGTTGCTCACGGTGATCGTTAAACCTCCAATAAAAAAAAAAAAACTCTACTGAGTCCGCAAAGGGGGTCATGTAGAGGACTAGAGAAACTCCCATCTATAAAGATAATTTCACCCAAGCCATACCAGAGTATTTTAAAATTATCCCTACCAAAACGGATCACCCCGTATTTTTTTTTAATTGGAGGTTTAACGACCATCGTGAGCAAATCAATGGGCTATAAGCAGTCGCCCGTTCCTAATTTGGGTCACTGGTTCCAGGGAAGGGAGAGATCTAGTGCCGTAAGACAAACACAACATCCATGCCTCAACTGGATTCGAACCCGGACCCGTTCGGACGAATGATCAGAATCCGTCGCTTAGACCACTACGCTACCGAGGCGGAACTCGTATTTTAAGTCGCGCGTGAATGGCAGTTCTTATCTTTTATCAGAAAATATACTGGACTTTGGGAATTTCTTTTTTACTACGCGTTTGTGCCAAATGTGGAGCTGCCCACCCCCGGCGCCGCAGTGGTCTAAGCGATAGTTTCTGACTATTCTTTCGAGATGGGTACGGGTTTGAATCCCTGTGACACATGGATACTCTGTTTGCCTTCTTGCACTGGCTCTCTCCCTTCCCTGGAACCAGTGGTCCTATATATTTTTTTTGATTGGAGGTTTAACTACCACCGTCAGCAATTCAATGAGCTATAAGGAGTCGCCGGTCCCTAATTTAGGGCCACTGGATCCAGGGAAGAGAGAGAGAGCCAGTGCCGTAAGACAAACACAACATCCATGCCTCGCTGGGATTCGAACCCGGACCCCTTTCGGACGAATGATCAGAGCGCCACTGCGCTACCGGGGCGGCGGTCATATATTAGGGACGGGTGGCTGCTTATAGCCCCTCGAGTTGGTCATGATGGTGGTTAACCTATCTCCCCCCTCCCCAACCCCCAAAAAAGAAAAAGCAAATACAGTATCAACGCCTTAGGACAGGCATAACATCCTTGCCTGACTCAAACCCAAATTCAACTTTTGGTCACAAGCTTGCGTCTTTGCCACCCCTAGGACTTAGGTATTACGAAAGAAGGTTATGTGCAATTGAACACTTCAGCGATCGTATCTTGCAGTTATATGTAGATATTTTTTCCCTTCTTTGCTGATCAACGTATAATACGCCGCCCCGGTGGCGCAGTGGTCTAAGCGATGGCCTCTGATCACTCGTCCAAAAGGGGTCCGGGTTCGAATCCCGGTGAGGCATGGATGTTGAGTTTGTCTTACGGCACTGGCTCTCTCCCTTTCCTGGAACCAGTGACCCTAAATTAGGGACGGGCTACTGCTTATAGCCCATTGAGTTGCTCACGGTGGTCGTTAAATCTCAAATAAAAAAAAAAACAAAAAAAAAACGTATAATACGCCGCCCTGGTGGCGCATTGGTCTAAGCGATGGTTTCTGCTCATTCGTACCAGATGGGTCCGGGTTCGAATCCCGTGAGGCATGGATGTTCGTTTGTCTTACGGCACTGGCTCTCTCCTTTCCCTGGAACCAGCGACCCTAAATTAGGGACGGGCGACTGCTTATAGGTCACTGAGTTGCTCATGGTAATCGTTAAACCTCCAACAAAAAAAGAAAAAAATGTTCTTACGAACTAATTCTGCACAATCCAACATACTTGCGGATAAATGATAAGAAATATAATGACCAATCGCGTTGAGTCTCCTACACTTCCATCATCTCGTGATGTAGGCACTACGGAATTCAGTGTTATGGCCGTTCCCAAGCAAGACAATCTCACGAGCCAGCACAAAAAATGGAACTTAAACAACGTCTGAAATGTTGCGCATTTCTATTTTTAAAGCAGGCGATCTATCGAACGTTAAGTGCAATGTAGACTTAGTGTCTTCTGAAACTTGTACGCAACAATGTTTTCTAATGTAATTAGTCTACATAGTTTCAGTTCCAAAATAGTTTCTATGCTATAAAAACTGGATAACTGAATAAGAAAGCATCGTTAGGTTTAAAGCATCATGGTCCTATCATTCCAACTTGTAGATTTCATCATAAAAATGCTGATTTCTTGATGCATCCTTATCCTACAGGTACCGTTCCTCTTTTAAAGTCAAATTATATATTTTATCTGTAACTGCTTGCTTGATGCACTGATGTTCAAAATTTTTCGCGATGTTCATGTCTTGTCTGTCTTTGTATATAGATTCGGGAAACCATAGAGTTAACAGGGTTAGATTTCATTGCTGTTCATAACCCTTAAGTGTCTTACAGAGCTGGATTATTACTAAAGAATTTGTAATTTTATTGATTTACCTTCTCCTCCATATGAAGCAACTCACACCATTGGGGGGGGGGGGGGATTACGTCATCCATGAACATGTAAGCTATAGGTAGTCGCCCCGTTTCTAATTTAGGGCCACTGGTCCCGCAGGGAAGAAAAGATCCAGCACCGTAGGTGACAAATTGCCCATTTGAAACTTGAATTCGGCCTAAAGTGCATGATTACCATGAGGTTCGCACTTTTGACTACTCAACCACCGAGGAGACCACAAATGATCCTATTGTACTCAAATTTAATACAAATAAAGTGAGAAACCACAATCGTAAATCTAATACATCACCCTTAAGTATTTTGTTTTGCATATATATGAACCTAAAAAATGAGTTTTAGCACTTTCGATGTCTGACCTTCGGTTCTCTTGAGCCAGAAAATTTAAATTAGGCATAGACAACTACTGACACCGCTGTATACTGATGCGTAATACGTAATAAAGCCCCTTAAATTAGGTAGGGCCAACTAGTCAACCAGCTGATGAAATAAAAACGTAGGTCGCCCCGGTGGGGCATTGGTCGAAGCGATGGCCTCTGACCGTCCTTCCGAAAGGGGTCCGGGTTCTAATCCCGGTGAGGCATGGATATTGTGTTTATCTTTCGACACTGGCTCTCTTCCTACCCTGGAACCAGCGACCCTAAATTAGGGACGGGCAACTGCTTATATCCTATTGAATTGCTCATGGTGGTCGTTAAACCTCCAGTAAAAAAAATAAAAACATAGGGCCCTGCTGATTGTCCATATTTAGAACTAGTCTTTTTCGAATGGATTTTGTAATTACTTTACGATTCGCAAGTGAGTGAGATATGGTTATCTTAATAATCTGTTTCAGTCTTGCTTGTTGACTGGCGATTCTAATTCAGGTACAGGTATCTTGAATCCTTTAACAACTAGGAGCCTAAAATAGCGTGTTGCCTGGACTATCATAGCGCCCCAAACTAACTGTTGCTGCTTTTCAAATACCTTTGCACATGTAACAAACGGATAAGAGATGGGCCACGACAAGGAACTTCCAATCTGTGGGCTTAATGTGCATAGGTCTTTTAGGTAATTTACGGGAAAAATCACTGCATTCTTCCACGGGAAAATATGCGATGTCCCGATAGTGAATGATATCGTCTATGGCGAAACCAACTCCTGCTTGACATATTTGTTCAGTGAAAACAATGGTGGCTAAGGGTGCCTTCTGCTAATCCCGTAGAGGCTGTACAAATTCATAGAATATGTGGCGGTAGGAAATTCTACGCACTCTAGACAGGCGATTTGGGTGGCTGTTCTCGTCTGCACGAACGAGCGTTTTAGTGGTATGGCCGTTGAAGGCTTTAAACTGCGAAAAGATATTCCAGACTTCCTTTGTTTCCTAACCTTTTAATCGGCTGGGACGAACTCTCTGTTAGAAAAACCAGCTGAAATCAGCTCGAACGAATATTTTTGCTGTCTAAGAAGTGGGCCGAACGCGACTGAAACGAGTGAACCAACACAGAAAGAGTTGCTTTTTCCGTTAGTTAGTCGGTCATTTACGAGGATTATTGACACTAATGTTTTCTAACTATCTGTTAAAAAGGTTATAACAATAGTGACGAGCCTAAGAAAAGAGAGAGAGAAAGGATGTTCGAGTCCTTTCGTTCAACCCATTGGCACGATGTTCGTGACAGGGAAACTATCCCTTGCCCTCCATGATAAGGGTCATGAAGCAGAGAATAAACGGTTAGAAGTGAGCGCTAATCACCATTAACATATTTACGGTCGATACTGCTGAGATGAGAGGTGGAAAGTAATTGCTTGGGTTGCCATAGATATCAGCTGTATGTAAAGATTTCTGTTTGAGGATCGCAGAAAATTTTGGGCACCATTTTCTTCAGGTAAATCGGTCGCTTAAAGGGTTAAATGCCATTATCTGAAGGCTTATGACCCTGCAGGTGATAAATCTTCAGGTAACACCATTTTAAGGTATAAAAGAAATCTAGGTTATAGTTTTTACAGATTTTCGTTCTTTCAGTACTTTGCAGCCTGTTATTTTAAATTCACGAAGTAGAGACACATGCTATCTTTTTATATTTATTGAATTCGACGAACTGTAACATAGCCGCCCCGGTGGTGCAGTGGTCTAAGCGATGGCATCTGATCATTCGTACGGAAGGGGTCCGGGTTCGAATCCCGGAGAGGCATGGATGTTGTGTTGTCTTACGGCACTGGTTCTCTCCTTTTCCTGGAACCAGAGACCTTAAATTAAGGACGGGCGACTGCTTATAACCCATTGAGTTGCTCACGGTAGTCGTTAAACCTCCAATAAAAAAAACTAACATATCTTCGCAGATGTAAAGTTGAGACCAATTTTTGAATGCTTTCTATGAGGTACAGTTAAGAAAGGCAAATAATGCAGTTTTAATTTTCTTGTTCTTATTAACAGATGTTTCTTTACTTAGTATATACACCGTTACATTGTCCAATACTTATCGAACATGTTGCTTGCCGCCTCAGCGGCGAAGTGGTCTAAGCTTTGGCTTCTGATCATTCGTCTGAAATAGGTCTGGGTTCGAATCCAGTGGTGCACTGGTCTAAGCTATAGCTTTTGGTTGGTCTGGGTTCGAATCCTGCTGGTGCAGTGGTGTAAGCGATGGCTTTTGATTATTAGTCCGAGATGGGTCTGGGTTCGAATCTCGGTGAGGCTTGAATGTTGTGTTTGACTTACGGCACTGGCTCTCTCCCTTCCTTGGAACCAGTGGCCCTAAATTAAGGGCAGGCGAGACTGCTTATAGCTTACCGAGTTGCTCACGGTGGTCGTTAAATTCACAGTTGCAGCCCCGGTAACGTAGTGGTCTAAGCGCTGGCTCATGACCACTCGTCCGTGAGGGGTCCGGGTTCGAATCCCGGTGAGGCATGCATGTTGTGTTTGTCTGCTTTTAGCCCGTAGAGTTGCTCACCGTGGTGTTAAACTTTTGAAAAAAAAATGCTTTTCTTAAATATTTCATGTTTCGAATTTTAAACCATTTTTGTACATTGCGTAGTCTTCGTATTACTTTATCATTTAACGACACCCAGATGCCGCCGCGTTCGGGTTCGAATCCCGTGAAGCATGGATGTTGTGTTTATCTTATGGCGCTGGTTCTCTCCCTTCCCTGGAACCAGTGGCTCTAAATTAGAGAGTTGCTCACGGTGGTCGTGAAACCCCCAGTCAAGAAAAAAAGACCCCCGTGTGATACATAAATATTATTTGTTTTCATCAAATCATGTCTTCTGCTTCCTGCGGAATCCTAAATTGGAATGAACATCAACTTCTAAAACATGTTCACTTTTGACAGTTTCAATCGCATTTATGGAGATGCAAATTAAATAAGGAGTCTCTTAGCTGATAAAGATGTCACATAAGCTAGGACCTTATGTTTTTACTAACCCTAATTCCCCTTGCTCACGCAGCTTTCTTGCACTTTACCTTTCTTGGTGTGTAAAACTATATCTAGAGATATTCTTAAAGCGTGAACACATACGCCATTCATTGACTGACGATATCTGGAGTGACAGATTGTGTAGTTTTGCTGCTTTTTATTGCTGACGTAGTTGCGAAAATGTCGAAAACAAAAACGCTCTTTCAGGGAATCGATTTTGACTTCTTGTTCAGATGCCGTCAGAGGCATGCCACCTATCATCAATATCCAGCCATCTTCCGGATTCCCACCGCTGAATTACTATACGGCAGGGCATTTGGGGAATGACGTCACTCGAGCTTGCTTCTTCGAAATTCAGCCGGGCTTCCAGATCTTTGCCGAACTTTTGGATCGTGTAATAACACACTAAGGAAATTAATGAATTTCGGTCTCTAAATTTAGAACCCTAAATTAAACTCTGTAAGATATCGAACCGGAAACGTGTCTCACCAGAGATAACGCCCATGGGGACAATCAGATCAATAACCCAATATCCCAAAAGTATTCTTCCATTAAACGTAGAATATCATTTTCCTTTAAAGCATTCAGCCAGTCTTGCATTTGAAACCTCTGATTCGAAACGTAAAATCATGAAGAAAAAGAAAACAAGTTAATAAAATCATGCAAATGCATTGATTATGATACGCTTTCTAACATACCCGAAATCATTACTCAAGTTATGAGGATAATGGCTGTGGAATAAATCTCGCTCCTGTGCCCTGACCTTTGGCCAAATTTCGATGATATTAAACAGAACTGGTTCAGTATACCTCCGGAACAACATACTAAAGTTTTGTCGCCACAGAAGCATTTTTAGTCAATTTATGAGGATAATGGCTGTGGAATAAATCTCACTTCTGTACCCGTTGACCCCATTTAGATAATATTCAAAAGAACTGGTTCAGTATACAACCGGAACAACATGTCTTGTCGCTATCAAAGCATTTTACGTAAGTTATGACGCATAAGGGTGATGGAATGAATCCCGCTCCTATGTTCTGACCTTTGACCTCATTTTCAATAGGGTTTGTTCCCAGGTTGTCCCCTACTACATACTAAAATTTCATTGAAATCGAACAATTTTTACGCGAGGTATCGTGCAGATAGACAGACTGACAAAGGTGGAGCATATAAGTTTCTTCAATTTTACGGTTGGAAAGCGTAACAAGGCATGTAGAATTTCACATACGTTCGTTTCATCAGTATTTTTATTAGCAACCCTGCAACTACGAATTAAATTACAAAAAGAAATCCCGATCTATTATCTTCCAAATTTAGCGTTGCTATATGGATTTCAGAATATAAAAATGAATATTTAATGTGGCTTAGATATTTATTCAGAAGAAAAATTTTCGTCTTACTTTAAACCAGTCTTTTGTACACTTGCCATGTTAGGAAAGAACGAAACGTTATGCTATTTTTATTGTTTTTATCTGTCTGTGCTTCAAAGAATCAATCCAGTTGAAGTCGCAGCGACTTCCTTTTCCGTCTGTTTGGCCCACTGAAGACGAAGCAGACGGTAACGAAAATTGCGATGCTAAATGAAACGACATATTGACTTAGGACTTCCTGGGACCATTTGTGGATAAATGCCACTTAGTTTGGTAGGGGGGATTGAAAAAATAGCAGAACGCTTTCTTGTTCCTCTGGCTTGAACGCAGAAAAGATATGCCATGTTTAATACATGACAGAACACGCAGTGTTGAATATGCCGAAGAGTACAACAACTCTTTCTTAAACTGAGCATCGCTCATAACAATTCAATACGCTAAACTGTAAAAGAAGCAAAGCACGAAAGTTTCAGAAAGGTTACTTAAATGCAATGTTCTCCATTTGAATCCATTGTTTGTTTGCTAAATATCCTTCGTAAGTTGCTTCTCATTTAAAAAAGATTTGGTTTCGAATCCAATAGTCGAACAGATGATCATCTTAGAGATATAAATTGTTCTTAAGGTGTAGGTGATAAAACTAAGAATAGATCAATATCTCGTGGAGAAAGTTACGATCAATACGGCGGATATAACGTTAACACCAAGCCAAGATTATCTTTTGGCATACTGTTTTTGGGGGCAAGCATTTTGCGAGTGACTTTTTTATTCCAGCACCTTGAGAGAATAACATTTTGTAGAATCTGTCAATTCGGACGATCGGATGGCAAGAGAGACTTAACATTCCAGCAATGGATGCATTTGATATTGGAAAATAAAAGTTAACAATTGTGCTGGTCTACCACCTAAAGAACTTTGTATTATATTCAATAGGCAAAACCACAACTGGCCTGAGTTGGTATTTCTTTGCCGTATATTCTTTTCGTGGCTTGGTTTTTTTCCACGGGGGTTACGATCACCGTGAGCAGCTCGAACCTAAAGCAGGCTCCCGTCTGTTATTTATGGTCACTGATTCCAGGGAACGGGGAAAACCAGTGCCGTAAGACAAATCAGATATCCATGCCTCAGAGCGATTCAACCCCATCTCAGTCGAATGGTCAAGACCACCACACTACTGGGGTGCCATAGCTTGTTATACCCTCGGCACAAGTAGACATTGGGTGCCCTTTAGTCAAACCTGACTCATATACTATACTATCAAAGGTGAGAGACTATCGTCTTGGTCCCTGTACGAATTCATGGCGTCGTTTGTATCTGGATACTTGAATGTATTATTTGCTGTTTCACTGGGCAACAAGGGAAGGATAGATTCACCTACCTGTTGATGTTGCCAGTAGGTCTAACCACATGGCATGCAGAAAAATAGTGGCCATTCTTCCATGGTTTGGTGGCCTTTGCAGTATGGTAATGGTATCTGAACACTCCAAACCAGCTATCTTGCGTTATGGTAACTGAATACCCCGACACCTATCTAGGAGATGTGGCTTTTTGATTAAGCTTCGTTTCATCATTCGGGTATGTAAATTGACAGAATATGCTCCCGTTGGAAGCTTCAAATCCTCGGTGTTGACGAGATATCCTGCCATGAGAACATCAAAGTCGCTCCAGTGGCGCAGTGGTATAAACGCTGGTTTCTGACCATTCGTCCGGGTTCAAATCCCGGTGGCGCAGTGGTCTAAGCGATGGCTTCTGATCATTCGTCCGAACGGGGTCCGGGTTCGAATCCCGGTGAGGCATGGATGTTGTGTTTGTCTTACGGCACTGGCTCTCTCCCTTCCCTGGAACCAGTGGCCCTAAATTAGGGATGAGCGACTTTTTATAGCCCATTGAGTTGCTCACGGTGGTCGTAAAACCTCCAATAAAAAAAAAAATCGCGGTGAGGCATGGATTTTGTGTGAATGTCGCCCATCCTTAACTTAGGGCCACTGGTCTTCCTTTTCTGAGACAAGTGGCCCTAAATTAGAGATAGGCACCTGCTTATAATCTGTAGCTGCTCACGGTAGTCGTTAAACCCTAAAGAAACAGAATCTCAAAATAGTCCTCATTTTCTTCGGCACGAACGTTAACAGCGAATTCTGCATTCACGTTCTCTGAACATTTGTTTATTTGCATTCAGAGAGGGTGCTGGTACTCTTTTAAGTGTAACAAGATAAGGCGAAGTGTCGCATCTCTAAATGCTATTTGGATGAAAGCAGGAACTGTTTTTACGAGGGAGGGCTTTTGATTGTTTCGAATAGATTTTGATAGCTACGCCTTACAAACGTGTCTGAAGGACTTTATTCTTTGTATGCTATGTTCTAAACGGTAGTGTTTAAGAACAAACGTCTCACTCTGTTGATCAGAACATGAGAGAAACTGTTTAAATTCTTCCATGTTAGCTAAGGTATACGAAAACACTGAACATAGTATTCACAATCTCTCAAGACGAAGGAAACCACTTTCTATGTCTTCTCTAATTCAGCACCTCTCATCCACCAAGGTATGTTCATACTAATTTGTTGAATTTTCTTTATTGAATTTTTGGATGATCTGTTATCTTTAATAATTGGAGGCTTCTTAGAGAGGACTGTCCTGTTGAATTGCGTTCACGCAGAGCGTATGATGTCCTTTAATAGTTGTCTCCATTCGAATGTATCACTGCAACGTTCATCACAGGCACTACAGAACAAGTTGATGAATGAAGAGCCGTGCTGCTTACGGAAGAGTCACGGTTCCTTTTCTCACGAAATCATAGAAAACGTTCCTTGAAGGAAACACATGAATGAATTACCATATCGTGTACAGCCATGACGAGTCGGTATCTCTTGATTGTCTTGGGACGTGTGCTGACTGACGATTCATTATGAGCATTGAAACCGCCAACTGCCATCGCTACCGTGCCACGTAACTCTCATTTCTACCATTTTGTTCAGAAGGTCATGAGTTTTAGAATGGGTAGTTGTCGTGGTAGCACAAGTGTACGTTTATCTACTTACTTCACGCCTACCACTGAGTGGACATCTGCCATAAACCTTACGATTCACAGACTGATTTTTGTCTGCCTTTATAGGAGTGTGTTGGACCACAATTCTAAGGCATCACTGCCCGAACCTTTCAAAAGGTATTAACTAACTCGGAATCTCAGTGCTTCTTCGTGTGTGGCACACTGACGCATCATTTAATTCCGGCGGTATTTTATACATGCTTTAAAATTTAAGCTGCTTGCTTCTGATGATATTCACCAGTTACTGTCAACAGCGATTTTATTGCCGACAATATCTTAACGGTTTTAGGTTGGCTTTGTTGCGCTGATTGCGAATACGGCATCGGTTTTGCTAGATTGGCTCTACTTTTTGAGATAATGGAGGCCTCATTGAAAAGCATAAGATATGTAAAAATGTAATGGTGAGGCATAACCTACCCACAAATCACTTTGAAACTGTCTGAAATAGTACAGAAGTAAACTTTTGAAATACCTCATAGCGTTGTTTTCAGTAAAATAACACAAAAAATGTAAGATGATTCAGGTATTCACAAAGAAGGTATAGAAAAAACTTTTTGTACGATTTTCTCTTATGCGGGTCATCAGGACAATCACTTTGAAGGCTCCAGCAGTAGTTTGCCATTATGTGTCTCTCCCATCTGCCTTTATACCTTTCTTCCATCACCTTGATATCCTGATGGAACCTCTCCCCTTGATCCTCACTGAAACCACCAAGGTTATCCGGAAATCTGTCTAAGTGGCTATGAAGAAAGTGTACCTTTTATACTCATATTAGTACCCAAATTGTTAAAGTTAGCGAGCATGTTTTGCACCAATTCTTCATAACTGTCTGCTTTGTAGTTAAACAAGAAGTTCTTGACAACTAAGACATAACTGCACCAGGCAGATGTTTCAACATCATTCATAAATTTGGTGAAATTCTAATAGTTGATGAGTTTACGAATTTGAGGACCATCAAAGATCCTTGCTTTAAGTTTTTCAGAACACAGTCCCAGGAACGAGATACAAATGTATTTGAAGCAATCGCCATCTTTGTCCAAGGCCTTAAGAAAAATTCTTAATTCTCTCATTATCGTCATGGTGTTGTAAACTTCATATTAAGACGATCACTGCACTTCATCCCAAAATGTCCGCTCTCTATTTGTATAAATTAACTAGCTGTGTTGCTGATTCTTCGATAAATTTCATTGTACACTCTGAAAGCTTCATCCCACTGGCTATTAAATCGACGTCATCGTTGAATGAACTCAGATATACTGATAGTACAACTATACTAGTTATCCGAATTTATTGGCGTATATAAAATCAAGGTTTCCAAAAAAATTGTTGAAACGTTCAGTTTGCAGTTTGCTGTCTACCTTCCTTGAGAAAGCCATCTGGTTGATGTGCGAAAGCTTGGAAACCTTGATTTTATATACGCCAATAAATTCGAATAACTAGTATAGTTGTACTATCTTATATATAGTTGGTGTACAGTTCCTTGTGTTATTATTCAGATATACTGTATATGTTATACTGAGTGATAGTCAAAAAATGTTATATAAAAGAACAACCTTTCCATTCATTACGGGAATCATCTGCGCATCAGCTAACTTCCAATTTCTTTTCTCTCCCAGTTACCGTATTTGAAAATATCTTCCCGAAGGAACAACGAAGCAAGGAGGTTCTAACAGAGGCCGAAGGTTTGGATCAATAGGATCTGTCGTCCATTCGTATCAGCAATCGTTTTCTCTGACAAATTAGACCTGCCAGTAACAGCAGCCCAAATGCGAAGTAGTCAATGATTGCAATGCAAGATATTAAAAGAAGTATAACATGGTGAGAGTCAGAAAGGATTATTTATAAATTTTTCCTTAGCGCTACAGTTTAGGTTGAAGATATCTTGCATTGATTAGTATTAGGACAGGAAGATTTCCTGTCGACTAGAGGAAGAAAGTGGAATCGTTTGCCCTTAGAAATAGGAAACTAGGAGATTTGGTTTAGATTGCCTGATAGGAAAGTGACACGGAAGTACAGCGCCTTTCAAAACGAAAGAAGCCTTGAACACGAATTTTTAGTGGAAGCTTTGCGACATTATGGATGTTTCGGAAAGTGCAAATAAAGGATGAATCCTTAATGTGTGTTGGAGCAATAATTTTTAGCAGGTTCCATCAATGACCTATAGCTAAGTTATTCAAAACATGACGTCTCTTCTGTTCGGATCCACTGCGCCGTGTCTGCTTCGGTGACTAAGTAGTCTAAAGCGCTGTCTTTCGATAAATCGTCCAAACTGGGCTAGATTTCGAGTCCTGGATGAGGCATGGATGTGTGCTTATCTCAAGGCGTTGACTCAGTCTCTCTCAGGGGAAACAGTGGCCCTATATTAGACACAGGTGACTTACAGTCAACGAGTTGCTTATGATGGTCGTTAATTCCCCCCCCCCCAATCCTCTCACTGGGCATAATCATATCCAGTACATGTATTAGTTTCCCATTGCTTAATATGACACGGTTTGAAGTGTTTTGCTTTCTCTTCAATGTTTGTGTTGCTTTGTTTTTTACTTTTACATTTTAGCGCCGATATTTTTCGTGTCTAAACTTTTCCGACGAATTCAGCACCACAGTTTAGATCAGATCATATGTAGAGGATTTTAGGAAGGGAGTGTCTGACCCTAATTCTGAAACAACCCTTAGAAATAAGGAAACTAGAAGATTTGGTTTAGAGTGACCGATAGGAAAGTGACACGGAAGCGAGGTAGAAAAGAGGAAGAAGACACCCTTATTTATTACTGGGGGAGGAGGGAGTACCCAGAGTCCAACGGCTTAACGTGCCCATCCGACGCACGGCGGATATTTAGGTTCGTTCGTACCTGCCTGGGATCGAACTTGTGGTTCTCCGTGGCAGTCACGAACGTTGACCTCTAGGCCACCCGCGGCCCAGTACCCCAACTTAATTTTAGAGAATAATCTTGTGTCTCACATAAAGGCAGTTCTCTGTTCAAAGTAATCAAGTAGTTGTGATTAGTCTACGGAAGGTAAGCATGATGAACATCTGCCTGCTCCATCAAATAGCTGACTCAGCAGGATTGAATGAGCTCACTGTACACGTTTACTGCCGTAAACGTTACGGTAATAATCCCGTTCTGAGGAGCCGGAGGTTCGAACCTGCGTACGGGTGGTGCGAACTGGGAGTCGTACGCGACGGACCGTGAGAGCTATTGAGTTTCTAGGAGGTTGGTAAGCGCGGAAAATTTTCTTTTCTGGGTACAAGGACTTTGATTCTGCTACATTGATACAGTACACAACACATATACACACACATAGGCTCAATGCGCCATGCCACACTGCCAGAATCGCCAAGAAGTGGTTCGAGGAAGAGGCTGATGACTTTCTGTTAATTCCCTGGCCTCTAAATTCACCTGACATGAACCCAATCGAACATTAGTGATTCGACTTAGGAAATCGTGTTCGCGTTAAATCACCACCACCCTGAAATGTATGTGAACCGGAGGACCTGCTGTTGTTATTATGGTACCAGATACTCCAGGATACCTATCGCCACCTCATCGAATCGATGCCTCGACGAGTGGCCGCTGTTCTGTGGCAGAAAGGAGGTCCTACAGCTTATTAGGTAGGTGGTCATAATGTAATAGCTCATCGGTGTATATTGAGTCTGAGTTTTTGGTCAGCGCCGGGCTCCCAATGCGATACGCGCAGTAGGCATATCCTTTGCCTGTGACGAGACAATAGTACTTCCTTCACTTACTTCCGTTCATAATTTTTTTGCAAGAGATTTACTTTACTATTGTCGGGCAAGATGCATAGCATCAAAAAGCATGAAGAGCTTTATGCCTGCAGTAATCAGAAAATGTAGGAAAAGGAACTCATGGTTCAAAAAAGGGACAGCAGTTGATATCGTGATCAGATGAAGAATCCGCACTTGGCGATGGGTTGAACCTTATTGCTAGAAGAAGTGAACACTGTTGGACAACTTAAATAAAAGACTGGATACTAATGGACAGACAAATACCCACAAGAAGACAGCGTATGAGATACGTGGATGAAATTCGAAAGCAGAACGGGATGACATAGGGGAGACTTGCTCCAAACAGATTTGTTTAAGAACCTTCGGGAATCTTACTGAAAACAGATTTCTAGAAGAGATTTGGTGAGAGTAGCGGATTGAAAATGGTTGACGAAGATGACGACACTTACTGTTTAGACTCGAAGCCAGAATCTATATTTCTTAGCATGCAGGAATGCTGATGGGGAATTCCTTACTCTCTAAACACACAAATCTGAAAAATATACATCCTAAAGATGTCTTCAAAATTCTCACCGCCGTCCCGGTGGCGCATTGGTCGAAGTGCTGAATCATTTGTCCGAGATGGGTCCGGGCTCGATTATTCGTGAGGTATGGATGTTGTGTTTGTCTTACGGCACTGGCTCTTTCCATTCCCTGAAAGCAGTGGCCCAAAATTAAGGACAGGCGACTGGTTATAGCCCATTGAGTTTCTCACAGTGGTCATTAAACCCCAATAAAAAATAAAATTTTCGCTTTCAAAACTTAAATAATTTGAAAGAAAAAATAAACAGATTTTCTGTAACTTACTTCGGATCAACAATTATTTACGGTGAATTCAGTATTGGTAGAAACATGGTGGCAATTTTTATGAATATTACAAATGTTTGTAATAGCGCATAACGTATTTATATTAATGCGATAAAAAAAAGTGGATTATTTTGACGGCATAGTTTCTGATTTATATATAAATATGACCAGTTCTAATTTCTGAAATCAGGATACAAATTCTTATTTATTAGCAGCACCAAGTCATTTAGGATTTAGTGCTTTCGCAGGAAACTGTATCGCTCAAATATTTTACACAAATACTTTCATGTAGTCTGGATTGACAGAATAAGATAAAATGGAATCAAAGTGAATTTTATTTGGTGAGTTTGCGATAGTTATAGATCTTAAATGGTATGTCATTTTCGGGTTTCTGGCTTTCTCATTGAAATTTGTGCTTTATAGATCCGGAAATGGTATGTCATTTTCGGGTTCCCGATTTTCTCATTGAAATTTGTGCTTTATAGATCCGGAAATGGTATGTCATTTTCGGGTTCCCGATTTTCTCATTGAAATTTGTGCTTTATAGATCCGGAAATGGTATGTCATTTTCGGGTTCCTGATTTTCTCGTTGAAATTTGTGCTTTATAGATCCGGAAATGGTATGTCATTTTCGGGTTCCTGATTTTCTCATTGAAATTTGTGCTTTATAGATCCGGAAACAGCATGTCATTTTCGGGGTACTAGGTTTCTCATTGAAATTTGTGCTTTATGGATCTGGAAATGGTATGTCATTTTTGGGTTACTAGTTATTTAATTGAAATTTGTGCTTTATAGATCCAAAAATGGCGTGTAATTTTCGGTTTACTGGTTTTCTCATTGAAACTTGTGCTTTATAGATCCGGAAATGGTCTGTAATTTTCGGGTTCCTGATTTTCTCATTGAAATTTGTTCTTTATAGATCCGGAAACAGTTTGTCATTTAGGGGGCACTGGTTTTCTCATTGAAATTCGTGCTTTATAGATCCGGAAATGGAATGCCATTTTCGGGTTCCTGATTTTCTCATTGAAATTTGTGCTTTATAGATCCGGAAATGGTATGTAATTTTCGGGTTACTAGTTTTTTCATTGAAATTTGTGCTTTATAGAACCAAAAATGGCCTGTAATTTTCTGGTTCCTGATTTTCTCATTGAAATTTGTGCTTTATAGATCCGGAGAAATTGTTACTTTTCAAGATTATTCCAATTGAAAATATTTACTAGTGAAATCAGCATGTAAAATTCAAATATGTAAATGCAGAACAAAGCGTGATTTATCCAATGTAGAAATGAAGCAGAAAACGCTTTTCTTTTGTAGGGTATTAGATGTGTCCTATTTGATTTTCGCCTGTGGTTAGCTTTCTTAAACTTATATAGGAACCTCTTTCTTAATTTCGTTCTTTTACTTGATTGTGTCTGTTGTTATCAATATTTCTGCTAAGACAAATAGCAACTATCTGACTAGATAAATGCAGGATCAATCGGAGGCTTTATATTTGATATTTACACACGATTTCAACAAAAGTGAAACACGCAAGGTCTGACGTCAACACTTCACGTGGTATGTTTTTTTTTTCCTTTAAGAGCAGTGTTCACTTATCTCGATAGGTTGATAAGGTAATCTGTCAGTTTGTCGATGATGAACAATAATCTCTTTCATATTATACTACCATTCGTGTGGTTTGGCATATAAATGGCGAAAAAGCACTGTAAATATATAGTACGACTTTTATTTATTTGCACAAGACATTAAATTAGAAACGCTGATCCTGTTTATATTTTCTTGTGTGATAGGTGGTGTGTTGAAAAGAAATCTTAAATTCAGCGTCGTAGATATTCAAATGCGTGAAATCAGTACTTATCTAATAACTGAAGATTTGCTGTGCCATTCTGATTTTGTTCTTAGGTGTTTCATCGTGCCAAAATATATGCACGAATGCTCCACCGAACCGGAAATATCTGCATTAGTGATTGAGCATTCGTTCGTAACGAATGATTCTTCACCGTGGATGGTGAATGATTCGCTCATATTTGATATTTACACACCACACGATTTCAACAAAAGTGTTTGTGCAGCAGTTGATCTAACGTCCAGGGCCGTCTCTTTTTCGTGATCTGTCACACGAGGATTTTCTTTGATAGTTTTCTTACAGAATCGAGGTTTTCAGTCGCTACGTCGGTATGGGGCCGACTACAGCGAAATTCATGTGCCAAAGAATTTTTTCCCCTCTTAAATTCACAAAATAAATTTCTAACTGTGGCAAGAGAAGGAGCAGACTTTGGAAAGATATTTGATACCGGTTCAAAACACTGCTGTGCATCTAAATCTTTTTTTTTAAATCATAGGAAGCAATTGCACGAAGAAACTTCTTGACAGCTCCATTTTAGCACGCCAAATGATGTCCATTGTGTTCCATTCTCGTGCCACGTGAGCGAAATCTGGTTTGAGCAGGTGGCCACATCGTCCTCCTTTGGTCAATACGAATATGTGCTTTCTAACTATAGCTGTTTCTTTGTCGACAGACAACGCGTTCAACAGTAGCTAAAATATTTCGGCACAACCTCCGTAATAAGTGTCAACCGTTATGTGAGTGAGCAAGTTACCTAGGAAATAATAGGGAAACTGAAGAAGAGGAATGATACGTGAAAGCCATTCATTTGAATGATGTGAGAGAATTGTTCGCCACAGCAGAGAAACATTCGTTGACGGTGAACGGGTCTCCTAAGTTTTCTTTCTTTTAGTCAGTTTGCAAAAAAGAATTGTGAATGTATGTATTTGTACCAGTCGTGGTAAATCATTCATTGTGAACGGTGAAAATCTCATGCTCTTGTGGGCAATTTGCCAATTTCCCCTTGGTCTCGCAATCGCAGGTGGTTTGGAGCACAGAATGATTTTCTCAGTGAGTGGAATGAGACAACCAGCTAGGTGTGGATGCTAAGTGAATGGCCATTCATTCGAATGAGCATTCGTGAAAGAATCTTTTGTGTGGATGATGAATCTCAAGAATGAATGACTTATGTCGTCACTAATCTGTATCAAACTAAAATATTTCGATAACACTGGGCAAAAAAAAAAAAAAAAAAAAAAAAAAAAAAAAACACTTTTTCGTGTCCCAAGAAAAAAAATATCTGATTATAGTAATTTTGGTGCTGAATCCAAATGTTTTTTTTAATTTCTCTATCAGGTAAATTTTTTGAGTGACATGTAATTTCATGTTTGAAGACCTATATTTTACACTCATCCAAACGACAAACCTGTGATCTCAAACACTACAGTCTTGTGACGATTATACGTATTAAGAGAATACAACGTGGTTTGTCACAAATACTTATTTTTTCAAGTCGACCATGGTTTTGCTGGGTATTGACCTAGCTTGATCAGGACGAATGGCACGTAAATATTCAAATTGTATATGATATCATAAACTGTGTTAACAGTCACGTGTTTTGCTTAGTTGCTTCCACGCGCTTGATAGAAATGGGGTGGGTGCCATGTCATTAACAAGTTGCAAAGACTTCTGATACATATGGAAAGCTTGCAAAATATCAAGTTTAGTGGTTGAATCTGGTTTGTCAATTTGGAAATTAGTTTTGCTTCTTGCTCTTTGCATGAAAAGTTCAATGTAAATCGACTGGGAAGTTCTTGTGAAGAGCTTCCAAAAGCAGTAAACAACCAACCGGAAGTCCGCCATGTTGGCCACCATCGTGTTCCGCTGCTTGACTAAACGCAAAGTCGAATATGCCCCATACAGCGTCAATGTCGCACTCCCGCACGATTTGCACGTGCACCACCCTCGGCAAAGGCCGTTAAACGCCACCCGCTCGCCGGCACAGGCAACCGGACGCGGGACTCTCTGTCGGTAGGTCATCCGAAGGCTAACCACATACTCGAAATTAAGGTAATTCGTTGCGTCACTTCCGTTACCTATTTCCGTAACATCGAGATTTTATGCATGGGATTTACTTTACTGCTGTCGGGAAAGACGTATAGGATCAAAAAAGGTGCCCCGGTAAAAGTTATTATCCAATCAATAGTGTTGCTGTTCTGATCACATGTTCAGTACAATATGTCCAGGTGTTGCGTGAAAAACGCATCGAGCTGACGCTGAGAATCAGATTTTCTGATGTTTATTTACTTTGATCTTCGATCTCCTGGAAAACCAACGTGACTTGGAGAAATGGAAGAAACCTCTTTCAATTTCCGTAAACACTTTGCTCAAACGCAAACAAGAAAGAAAAACAGTCACTGTTTGCTGAGAGGGATGAACACAGAGCGAAAAAACTACTGCTGTCACGATTTTAACTGCCCATTATACAGGGTTACAAGGAAGTCCTTGATTATTTCACGAACTATGGCAGTTAGCGATTTACTTCTTGTGCAGATGTACAGGAAACTCCCTATGGCGCACACAAAATCACCACGAGGGATCCCCTCGCCCCATTTTGGGGGAGGGGGTTGAGGGGGCTATCTCGCCCCCCTTTGTAGATAGGGCGAAAAAGTTTATTACAAACTTGTTCAGCGTGGCAAAAATAGTACACAAATGTTTTTGTCCCATAACAAAAGATGGAAGGGGACCGGGAATGTGGCCCCAAGAAAATCCCAACATCCAGAAGCAAGGACAGAGTATTTAGACAAGAACTTATTACTTAGAACTTATCTAAACTGGTAAGTTCTAAGCAAATGAAAGCACAAAGGAAAAGTTTTCCTACAAACCTTATCAACAGTTCTTGTTCTGAAATAAAACGCAGTTCCTTGACATATTCATTATCAGACTTTGATGTCCACTGCAGTAAAAATTACACCGAGACAAGGAGAAATAGCATAAAGTGGCGAAACACTCATTCGATAGGTAAACCGTACATGCACATCTAATTGACTTGCTTACGTAGCAAAGCTTTCGATTTTCCGTCACTTTTTCACGAAGTGTTGGCATACCGACCACGCATATCGTTTTTCACGCTTTCCAACCGTAGGTTGAAGAAGCTTATATGCTCCAGCTTTTTCCGTCCGTCTGTTGGCACGATAACTCACGTAAAAATGGTTCGATTTCGATGAAATTTTAGTATGTGGTAGGGGACCACCCGGGGACGAACCCTATTGAAAATAGGACAAATGGGGTCAAAGGTCACGCCATAAGAGCAGGATCCATTCAATTGGCCTTATGCTTCATAACTTGCGTAAATATAGTTCGATTTCAATAAAATTTTAGTATGTGGTAGGGGACCACCAGGGGACAAACCCTATTGAAAATGGGTGAAGTGGGGTCAAAGGTCACGCCATAAGAGCGGGATCCATTCCATTGCCTTTATGCGTCATAACGTTCGTAAATATAGTTCGATTTCGATGAAATTTCAGTATGTGGTAGAGAACTACCTGGGCACGAACCCTATTGCAAATTGGGATCAAAGGTCAGGCAGGGCATAAGAGCGGGATTTATTCCATTGCCCTTATGCGTCATAACTTGCGTAAATATGGTTCGATTTCTATGAAATTTTGGTATGTGGTAAGGAACCACCTGGGAACGAAACCTATTGAAAATAGGTGGAATGGGGTCAAAGGTCAGGAGATAAAAGCGGGATCCATTTCATTGCCTTTATGCGTCATAACATGCGTAAATATGGTTCGATTTCGATGAAATTTTAGTACGTGGTAGGAAACCACTGGGCACGAACCCTATTGAAAATGGGCGAATGAGGTCAAAGGTCAGGCAGGACATAAAAGCGGGATTTGTTCCATTGCCCTTATGCGTCATAACTTGCGTAAAAATGGTTCGATTTCGATGAAATTAGTATGTGATAGGGAGCCACTCGGGACGAACCCTACTGAAAATGGGCGAAATGGGGTCAAAAGTCAGGACACTGGAGTGGGATCCATTCCATTGCCCTTGTGCATCATAACTTACCAAAAAATGTTTCGATTGCGACAAAACGTTACCATGTTGTTCCGGAGGTATAGTGAACCGGTTCTGTTGAATATCAACGAAATGGGGTCAAAGGTCATTGCACAAAAGCAAGATTTATTCCACAGCCATTATTCTCATAACTTGCGTAAAACTGCTTCTATTGCGACAAAACTTTAGTATGTTATTCTTGAGGTGTACTGAACCAATTCTGTTGAATATCATCGAAATGGGGTCAAAGGTCAGGACACAGGAGCGAGATTTATTCCACAGCCATTATCCTCATAACTTGAGTAATAATTTCTGGTATGTTGGAAAGCGTATCATAATCAATGCATTGCATGATTTTACTAACTTGTTGTATTCTGACGACGGAGCAGAAAGCACATTTGAAATCCATGAAAATATGCATCGGACACAGCGACTCGGGTAGCTTTCCGCTTTTTTCGTATTTTGAGAGTCCCCTTCCATCTTTTGTTATGGGACAAAAGCATTTATGCACTATTTTTGCGTCGCTGAACAAGTTTGCAATTGACTTTTTTGCCCCATCTGCAAAGGGGGGGATAACCCCTCAACCCCCCAAAGGGTGCGAGGGGATCTTTCGTGGTGTTATTGTGTGCGCCACAGGGGTTTTTCTATATAACTGTCATAGTTCGTGAGATATTGGCCTAATCACGACTTTCCTAGTAACCCTGTATACAGACTGCAATTTCCAGAGCAGATCGAAAATAACTTCCGGGATGGGGTTACCTTTTAAAAGAAGTGCTATTCACAGTATATTTTCAGGCTTCATTTGGACGTACTACTGTAAGGTGAGAGTAATTCACGTGAGTTAAAATACTTTATACCGCATCTGAAACGTTCAGGGAAAATATAGGATACTTTCAAAAGCTTTTATGAAGAAGCTTAGGCAGCATGACAAAGAACTATTAGAACAGATGTCGAACGATATTTGAACATGTAGTAAGATAATGGTTGTTATATTTATAATATGCACCAGACGATAAGCTTTTTTTCTTTTTTGGTTGGAGGTTTAACGACCACCGTGAGCAACTCAATGGGCTATAAGCAGTCGCCCGTCCCTAATTTAGGGTCACTGGTTCCAGAGAAGGGAGAGAGCCAGTGCCGTAAGACAAACACAACATCCATGCCTCACGGGATTCGAACCCGGACCCCGTTCGGACGAATGATCAGAAGCCATCGCTTAGACCACTGCGCCACCGGGGCGGCAATAAGCTTTTGGTAAGAAGATACTCAAAAATGTTGGAGCCAGTTCAATTAAAATAACGCTCAAGATCGAAATTTCCCATAGTTATTATTAATAAAAATTTTCAGTTCGGGAGTTAGAAGTTTTTCACCCCTCATTGGAGTTTGTGACAGTATATTAACATACCTATCTCAAATTTCCCGTTTCTGCAAAGTTTAGTATGCGACGCGGAGCAAATATTCAATAAAACTAACGAGAAAATGTAATTTGCCATTCACTAGCTCATTACTCCTCTAAATGACCTTCGGGGCTCAATTAAGATAGACAGCAATTCGTTCTCTTCTGTTTCCAATTGTCACATTGTCATTTCGCTGGAAGCAAAGTGGAAACCTCGCTGAATATTCCGGGAAAGATTACTGTTGCAGTAAATCAAGTTTCTAAAATGGAATCGTCGAGAAACTGCATTAACAGGAAATCGTTTACGCTGACACATTAACAACCTGAGCTCCCGCCAAATCTTCCAGATGAGAAAGACTCTTTTCTTTCCTGTCTTTTATGCTCTGCCATTTTCATTTTTTTGCCCTTTCTCGTTTACGAATCTGGCAAGTGCATTTAATGAAATAAATGCTTGAGCCTTCATTGCCAATTTTGACCTAGAAACATCGTCAGCGCATTTTCCTCGTTTGACATGCTGTCAGAAACATCAGCTTTTCACCTGCAATGCAAGAGGAAAGAAAATGCTAAATTCTACTGTCAGCAGAATTCCCTTCCCACTTGCGTGTAGCAGAGAGGCAGAATTACCTTTACCCAAGCCTGCCTCTACAACCGTGAAATCCAATATCATTCACGTAGCCTTTGGTACTTTACTGCATGCTACTATTACGGAGGGTGAGTCGAAAGTTTTGCAATATTTGCATAAACGCATGTGCTGCGCGGGTATGTCACGTGTTTAAGCTAGTTCGAGTCGCAGTTAGTCGAAAGGGATATAAAGTGGTAGTCGTTGCATCGAACAGCATTGCATGTAGTCGTTCTGTCTGTGGTTAGGACGACTGAAACATGAATAGCCACAACCAGCTAATTAGGAAACTTTTGCTTTACGAGTTTGAACTCTGCCATAACGCTACTCAAGAAACACGGAACATTTTTCATGCGAAAGAGGAAGGTTCCATGACCCGCAGCATCGCAATCATATAGTTCAAGAAACTTAGCTCAAGTGACAGAAAACTCGACGATCGGTCAAGGTCAGGTAGGCCGCGAACAGTGGATTCGGAGGCCGTGCGTCAGGCTGTAGAGGTAAATCCGACAACCAACACTCGGAGATTGTCAGGCGAGCTGGGCATATCCTAGACCACCATAGTTCGTCACCTTCAGGACATCGAGAAGGTCTACAGGTGTTGCCGCATTGTCCCTCACAAACTGACGCCAGCTGAAGCAAACCGCCGAGTGCGATGGAAGTGTGCACGAAACTACTAGAAAACCCGCGGGATGTACGTTTCATCAAGAGAATTGTTACGTGCGATGAAATGTGGGTCTATTTCCGTAATCCTAACACACAACGGCAGTGGTTGAGCCCGGGCCAGCTTCCAGAATCTGTTGCCAAACGTGGGTGCTTCGAGCACAAGGTAATGTTCTGCGTCTGGTGGAATTTTAAGGGGATAATCCTTTACGAATTTGTTCCAGATGGTCAGATCATCAACGCCAACCTGTACTCTGAACAGTTCGAGCGGATGTATTCTGTTTTGGAGAAGTACCCGACACTGGTGAACAGAAAACGCGTTTTCCTACAGCAGGACAACGCTCGGCCTCTTACAGAGTGAACTACCCGGGCAAAACTCCAGGAACTTGAGGGCATCGAACTGATGCCCCACACAGCATATAGTCCGGACCTTGCCCCGTCGGATTATTACTTGTTTCGGTCCATGGCCCACTTCCTTCGCAGGCGGCACTTCAACAAACAGGAGGAGGTGGCAGCTGGGGTGAATGAGTTCTTCGCCTCGAAGAACAAGAACTGCTACCGCCGCGGAATCGAAGAACTGGCTGACAGATGGCTAAAGACGGTGCAACACGATAGCCTATACTTTGAATGCTAGTCAGCTTTCATCAGAAAGGTACGTATGAAAATAAGTGATCCAAATGTTGCAAAACTTTCGACTCACCCTCTGTAGAATCAAAGAACTGACAGACAGATGGCTAAAAACGGAGCAACACGATGGCCTATACTTTGAATGCTAGTCAGCTTTCGTCGAAGGTACCTATGAAGACATAAAGTGATCGAAATATTGCAAAACGTTCGACTCACCCTCTGTAGAATCGAAGAATTGGCAGACAGATGGCTAAAGACGGTGCAACACGATGGCCTATACTTTGAATGCTAGTCAGCTTTCGTCGTAAAGGTACCTATGAAGACATAAAGGCCTCTCCGGTGGCGCAGTGGTCTAAGGCGCTGGCCTCTGATCATTCGTCCGTAAGGAGTCTGGGTTCGAATCCCGGCCAGGCATGGATGTTGTGTTTGTCTTACGGCACTGGCTCTCTCCCTTCCCTGGAACCAGTGACCCTAAATTAGGGACGGGCGACTGCTTATAGCCCATTGAGTTGCTCACGGTGGTCGTTAAACCTAAAAAAAAAAAAAACTGACAGACAGATGGCTAAAAACGGTGCAACACGATGACCTATACTTTGAATGCTAGTCAGCTTTCGTCGTAAAGGTACGTATGAAGACATAAAGTGATCCAAAAATTGGAAAACTTTCGGCACCCTCTGTAGATGCTGAATAATTCACTAGCAGGTTTTCTCACCAATTTTTCATGCAATTAAAAAAGTTGAGCGTCAGGAAAACAGTGGAAACAAACATCCAATCATAGTCTCTGATTTGAGTTGTGATTGGTTCGTGTCTTGTAACATTCTCATGGTATCAAGAACTGGTACCGCTGCGAAATCGAAGAATTGGCAAACAGATGGCTAAAGACGGTGCAACTGCGTCACACGTTTTGAAAGTATATAATATTGAATGATAGCTAAGGGGGTGTGATTAAACATTCCAGTGGGGAAAACTTCCAGTGCTATCTTTTGAAGAAGCTGACTGTTTTTTTACCTAGAAGCAATAAAATGGCTACTATAAAGATTCGAATTCTACGAATATTTTAAGCTTCAATACCAAAATGTTGAGATCTGTAATACTACGGGAGTAACCCTACCCTTGAAAGTTCAATAAAGCAGATAAAAGAAGTTGGGCGCGTACGCAGACACACATGCACATAACTGCGTTGTATTCACTCATGGTTCAGGTCATTATGACCACCCCTGTCTCCAGGAATGGACTCTTCCTAAAGCGCACATCAGTGACGACTGGCTCGGAATATATGTATAGTAGGGTGTGTAAGTTCGCCAGTGCAAAAATATATGTATAGCAAAAATATATGTATAGTAGGAATATATGTATAGTAGGGTGTGTAAGTTCGCCAGTCACGGAATTTGAAGAGGGAATGAAGTTGGCGCAGGGGTGTATTTCAGTAACTGCAGATATTTTTGGCTGTTCAAGAACCCTCGTAGTGAAAGTGTGGTTAGAAAACTCCAAAGAAAGGTGCACATCCACACAGCGTGCCGGAAAGGAAATACATTCATCGTCAAAAAAAAAAAAAAAAAAAAAAAAAAAAAGTAGCACCCAGAAAGAAGCAACCGAATGGAATGAAACTCGATGGGCCGCCCCGGTGGCGCAGTGGTCTAAGCGATGGCCTCTGATCATTCGTCCGAACGGGGTCCGGGTTTGAATCCCGGTGAGGCATGGATGTTGTGTTTGTCTTACGGCACTGGCTCTCTCCCTTCCCTGGAACCAGTGACCCTAAATTAGGGACGGGCGACTGCTTATAGCCCACTGAGTTGCTCACGGTGGTCGTTAAACCTCCAATCAAAAAAAAAAAAACAAAAAAACTCTATGGGTAGGTTTGACATCGTGAGACATGCAAATGCTTCAAATATCACGCTCGCCCGCGCATGTAACTAAAGCAAGGAGGGGTCGTAGCGCTGTGCCTGACAGGCTATATAAGGTCGTCCCGTTGTGCTTGCTTGCCATTCTGACTCGTGCTGTTGTGTTGGTTGCATCCTTTGCAAGTGAAGTATGACTCGGAGAAAAGATCGGAAGCAATTTGAGCAGTTGGAGGAGTTCGAGAGGGCATCGTTGGGCTCCGGGAAACGGGATGGTCTTATCGGCGCATTGCGCGCAGAAGCGACAGGAAGAGTCTGGGAGACCTAAACGAACCACGGAGAGAGAGAGAGAGGACCGAAATGCGCGGAGTGACACAACAGCCACTATTGCGGATATTCAGTGAACAGCGGCGCCCTCCATGAATCGTCCGATTAGTTCCAGCACCATTGGCAGACGGTTTGCACGACGTAAAACTGCACGGAGACCGTTACGACGGCTGCCATTAACACCATTGCATCGTCGCCAAAGACTGCAATGGTGTCGTGCCAGACTGTCAAGAAGCCACAGCGGGTGATCTTCAGTGATGAGTTCCGCTTTTGTCTTGGAAACGACCACCGAATCCATGTGTGGAGGCACCGTGGCCATCTCCAAGATGAACGGTTTGTTGTCGATCGTCTCACGTCCAGAAGGCATGGTGTGGGGTGCAATTTGCCTGCGATGCCAGATCACCTTTGGTGTTCATTACAAGCACTTTGACAGCCGAACGTTGCGTTAATGAGGTCCTGGAACCAGTGGCCCTTCCTTTTCTGAACACTCACTCCGGTGCGATTTTCCAACAGGACAACGCTCGTCCACATAGTGCTGCTGTATCGAGAGCTTGCCTTCCAGGCATATCGACGATTGAAAATGTGTGGGATGCTATTGGACGCGCTATCCACACTCCACCCCTACCGCACCATCTGTAGGAACTTCCTGAGGAGATTCAAGATGCATGGGATGGTTTATCGCAGGACACCATTAGGGACCTGTACAACTTCATGCCGAGACGTCTAACATGCTGTGTGAGCAAACATGGCAGCCCGACGCCATACTGAAACACACTACTTATTGACGTGTAGCTCAATAAATATTGCCCATATTAGGCTCAACGTTTGATCATTTATTGTTCCTGGTAACCTTTACCTTCCTCTTGAATAGCGTTGCAATCCGACATGTCCTTCTGGGTGCAACTATTTTTTTGACGATGAGTGCACTATCATTGCTATCCTGGACGTGCGTATCAACCAGACTGTTCAAGATCCATCAATTGAGGGAAGACTGCAATCAGGAATCAGGGCACACAGAAAATCATTCGAATTACACAGGCCAGCGAATGGGGCTGAGAAGTCAATAGCCAGTTCTTGTGATCATGTTGACAGACTAATCGACTCCTTTTCAGTGAGCGAGGGGGCACCATAACTTGATATTGGAAAAGAGTCGCTTGGACCCATGAGTCCGGATTCTAGGTTCGACATGCCCATGGATGGGCCCATATTCGAAGTATCGCAGATTAACAGTTGCAACCGGACTGTACTTTGCAGGAAAATAGGCTGGAGTCTGCAGATCACGGTACAGAAATTGTTCTCATGGACATCAGAGTCCCCTCATTCTCGTTGAACGCACTCTCACCTCCGGATCTTACTTAAGCGTTGTGTATCCAGATGCCATTGTTCCAGGAAACAATGTACAGTGTCACAAGTGCGGCATTGTGGAGGAGTGGTATGAAGATCATGTCCAAATCGAGACCCCACGTAATAGATATGACCTGTTCATGACGCAGATCAGATTGTCCGCTATCCAACGTGTCCATCACTAGGTGGCGCTGGGGCCCGGGCATTTCCACGGTGGTACCCATTAGGTAAGCATTGGGTGCGACGTAGATTCCTTTCTTTGTCATTGTTATTAGGGTATTTCACTTAAATTTTTTCATCAGTTATCTTAAGGAAATATAGAAACGACTTGCTACGTTTCATTATGCAAGCCTTACAAGCTCGTTGTTTCGTAATAAATATTTAGTGCAACGACAAGAGTCCTTCAAACAAGAAAATGTAGAATAATAAATATAAGGACACGTGTCTAACACACGCGAATCATACCACCACAATTTACCTTACAAAATTATTAAAGCATTAAAAAAGCTACCCAAAATTAAAGTTTTGTCTCTGTTGCGAGATGGTTACATCTATGCATTTCAATGATCACTCAAATGAAAGGTCTCTCTTGCGATAATAATGAGATAAAATTAAATGGTTATTTCTTTTTATATTTCATATTGCGTGTCACTTATCAGTTCACTTTTGATTAAAGTGTGGGTTTATTTAATTTTAAACAACAGATTCGTTGGCGCAACCATATCTGTTCTCACTGTTGTGTACATTTTTGGTTACGGTATCTACGGCCACCTAGAGATGAAAACTTTCAACTGTGCTGATACCTTTTCTTGTAGAGATCTCCCTAACGGGCAGGTCATATCTACTACGTGGGTCTTGGTCCAAACACTTCGTGTACATCCCTTGGCGCCAAATTCACCCCAAATTGAATCCCATCAAACACCTGTGGGGTGTGGTATAACACAGTACTCGCCAGTATCTCCCTCACTTGCAGAACTCGGGGACATCATTCCGTCCAGCTGGCACAAAATATTTGAGGACACTTTCCACGTTTGAGAGTCTGTGATCATAGTGAAAGTGAAACACGCTGTTCAGGTGGTTTTGTTATGTCTGATTAGGGCAGGATCACTGACTTATGAAAAAAAATTCAGCTGTTGTATAGGGGAAAGTACCGCACAGAAATAAAGCGTGGGGCGGCTTCAAAAACATTAAATGTTGTTGGTTTCAAAAGAAACTGGTGTTGCGAGAAAATGTTTGATTGCGTGTGAAAGGGGGAAAACCCGTGATATGTGAAAAGATTTGTGATAACCGAAGTCATAATCCTATTGTAACCTTTAAAACAAATTAGAAAAATATTGAAAAGGTGATGTCTCAAAAAAGACAAATCAAGGGGCACAGTAGCAACTATGCCGGAACGTATAACTACGTCAACTGGCACTATCTCACTAGTTCTACGTCCTTAAAGTATTCAGGGAAGGACAGTTAATGTAGCCCTACGTTGCAAATTGCGAAAGAGTTGCTACTGTGCCCCTTTAATTTTTTTCAGATATGAAATTTTTAAGAAATAAAATGAAAGAAATGTTTAACTTTATTTACTGAAAAGCAACTTATACTATATACAATTCATAGTAACTTCTGCTGATTATAAATTAATGTTAGAAGTTTAAATTATCATCGTTGTCGGTAGTTATTGCTAAAATTGTTTCTGAAGAAATCGTTCTTCAGAAACAATTTTTCAAACTCCTTAGTTGCCTTGTTATAAATTTGGAGATACGTCTCGGGCCTAATACACTCTTCTTGTTGTTGCTCTTGTTCTTGTCTAGATTCAGAATGCATCGGCGGTGTGAAGGTTTGAGACTTAATTCATTCTGACGATGTGTATTGGTATTCCATGCTCGGTGTGAAATTCAAAAATTTGGATCCATGACATCAATCTCCATCTGTTCTTGCTTTTTAGGCTCAATTTGTGCAGTTGAAGTGGAAGGCTGTGGCTCTAGAGTCTAACTCGGGTGAAACGCATCTGGCGCGAAAACTCTGACGCTCCCTAGATTCCCGTGAGCTTTCGGTCGATGACTTAGCGGGCCTTTTCGGATTCCTCTCGCTCCCCCTAACTGTTTCTTCAACTTTCGTCGGTTCTTATAGTAATTTTCCCTGGATTTTCGTGGTATTTCTAAATTGCCGTCAGCATTTTTTTTATCTAAACAATAAATAAATTTTAAATCCAATTTATTTCGGTTTATCACATACGCCCGTTAGCTCTGATCGTCAGCTACGGAATGCGGGGCTTAGGGCATCACTATCATTTATTCACTAGTTATCAACCTTAAAACAGCGTACGGCGAAACAAAATCACGCGAAATTTAGCTTCTTTTTATCGCTACTGTATCAAAGTGTTAAGGGGTGGAGGGTTGAAACTTTTGTTATAAATGTGACTATAAACTACCTACTGATGTATTATTTATTACTCTACAATTATTAGTTTGGAAGATATAAGCGTTCAAAACGTGCCATGTTTTCGTTGTATCCGTGCTCCCCATGTTACCCCTTACCCAGCGCGGAGAAAGACTTAGATCTACGTGAAAAAAAAAGTTTATGGGGGTTGAGTGAAAAGTAGTGGCAACGATCAGCGCAAACGATTGCGTCGCACTCTGATGATCACACGATCGAGTATTAGAAAGCATTTCTAGTGTTGTACAGATCGACCTTACGTCAAGGAGGTTAGAATAAGATATACTGGAGATGCCCTTGCAAATGGAACAGTACCACTTTGCGTGAAGCCTATAACTGCGAGCGAAGGCTGTCAAAGTGTGGGAAAGCTGATGGTTTCTAATACCATTGCAATGCATTGCGTATTGACCGAATCGCCTTCTTTAGTCGCAAATGTTTCGAATTTCGCATCATAACCTGCTTCCGATGTGTGAGAAAATGCTAAATTTAAAAAATTCTTAATTATTTTGAAGCCCCTTCCCATTTTTATTTTAAATCGAAATACACGAACATTAGTGCGAATTAAAAACAAAATATAATGAAGTTGAGAACTTTACTCGTCTATGAAGCATAATTCATTCCGGTTTGATATTAACACAGTTTCAAAATACACCCGTTGAAATTACATAGGTGTTATGCATAGCTCACTGATAAGAACAGGCCCTGAAACGATTTAGTCATGTGACCAAGAAGGACTCAACTTCCATGCTCTGAACTGCAGGTGAAGTCTATTAGTCCGTTAATATGTTGCTGTGAAGTTTATATAATTTTTTTATTATTATTGTGATTTTCTTTCCAAAGAAAAACAAATTAACACTCGTAATAACATATAACGTTCATTTACCACTACAACAAGAAAATATTAGAGCGTTTATAAAAAAAAAAAGATTATTTACTTCTACCTGCTGGTTCCTTCTGTTACTGATATACAAGTAAGATTCCTTTTCTGTCTTAAGTAATATAACTTGCAAAGTTTAGTTATTTTTATATACATTGAAAAAAGAATTTGTTATTCATATGTTTTGTTGGTAAAGCTATCTCAGTTGCTTAACGGTTTAGCATTTCGGTAAGATGCATACACCTTACGGAAACGTTTTTCGCACTGCTTTTGTTTTCCTTCGTGGTCGATTTACTATGTGCTATAAGTTCAAACGACAAAAGTCCGCCTTTCCAAAAAATAACTACAGTAAAGAAAACTGAAAATATAATCACGTCAAGCAAAAGAAATACAAAAAGTACTTAAGTTTTCTTCCTTGAGCAATCCACGAATAAGGAACACACTGACACCGCACACCGGTAATTTTAACATTACAGGTATAGGCCGAAACCAAATATACTGACGCAGGAAATTCGGTAATGGCGGCGGAGCAAAGTCCTTTAATAAAAATAGAAGGAAATTGAAAAAAGTTCCGCAAACATTCAACAGGGAGTTCGCCACGAACGAAACAAAAATTGTAAACAAACCGTCATTTTGGAATCAATGCAGACATATGCCATTAAGAACATTAAAATATTCGCATTTCGTGCCACAATGTTTTAAGTAATTTGTCTACAAAACAACAGTAGATTTCATGTATTTTGTGTGGCAAATTTCAAAGTTCTCATCAGCTGGAATTCTAAGCGAAAACTTCGATAATATTTTGCCAGTTTCGTTAAAACATTAGCATTTCTTTCATTTTGTGTAAAACTTTCAAAGTTATTTGCGAACTAAATATTAGCACATTTTATACATACAGTATTACAGACTGGGAATGGCGTCACAATTTCTGGCTTCAACATCAGAAAGGGAAATGTCACGTGATCTTTGTCAAGAATGTTAAACTTACACAACTTGTAACCGGCGAGAAAGGAATTCAATTATTAAGCCGGATTTTATGCCTCTCTGACAATAACGTGATTCCAATCTCCAGTAAATTTTGATTACGTTCAGTATGCCCACCATTTCACCTGAGTTTTCCATATTTGCAATAATGATTACCATATACAGGAAAAAACAGTCAATACTGAGGTTCAATTCCCAATCTAGAAAACGTTTGACTGTAAAAGAAAAATATAGTCATTTGCGTTAAAAAATGAATTTACGTGTTTTAAATTTTTCACAAATATTCATCGCAATATTCTAATCATGGCTTATAATAAAGTCTGCCTATGCACATAGGTACACATTTTAAGTAAACTTACTCTGAGAGCGGCAACGTCATTTCCGTATATTTTACGTAGTATTTAATTGTGTACTTTTGGATATTTCAAATTATAATACACTGGAAATGTTGTAGCTCTGTATCAATAATTATTAATGAGAACTCCACTTTATATAAAGTATTAAGTACAAAGGTAGTCGGTTCATACAAGAATGTACACCAAACAAATGAACGCCTTCGTCCTAAGGACCTATCTTGTAACTCCGAAATGGTTGCAATTAAATTTCTATAAGTGACAGTTTCTTAATGAATATGTCCTTAGGGTTATTATCTCTCTATTCTATTACAAAAATAACTGCTGCCGCTGTTTTAGAAATTTCGCGACACTCTTGCTTTCCTAACTCGCAGCGCAAAATGTATTGAACACAAAAATATGAAATTTGCACCGTTTGTAGAGAATTATTTGGAGAACACGCTGAAATAAACCGTGTTTCTATTCTGCCAATACTTCAAGAGCTATTGTATTACAAAGTTAAGGTAAGTATAAAAGTGCTATCAGGTCGCGTTCCAGACACATTAACAGCAACAGAACCACGAAACTTTGTTGGCATGTAGTGCCGTGACCGAAGTTTTGCACCTCGTCGACCTTTTTTTAAATTTCGATTTAGTTTACCAGAAATTAAATTTTTAAAATTCACAAAATTCTCTATTTCGCGATGGGATCAATTTAAAAAAACCCCGGATATATGGCAAGCTATAAATAATAACGCATTGCAACTTTTACAGCATAAATTTACTACTATCATGAATTTTTTACAAAAACTAATTAAAGAAAAAGTCGTTTCCTGATTTTTAAGCAATTTTTTTAAGATGCAAAGGAAAGAAACGAACGGCTTGTCTGTCTGTCTTCACGATAACTACAGAGGAAGGTTCTGGCACCATGACCTGCTGCCATGGTGAGGCAGAGAATTTGTTATGTTGGTAAAGCTATCTCAGTTGTTTAATGGTTTTACATAATGGTTTACGGAAATGCTTTTTGGACCGCTTTTGTTTTCCTTAGTGGTAAATTTAGTAAGTGCTAAAAATTCAAACGACAAAAGTCTGCTTTTCCAAAAAATAACGACAGTGAAAAAACTCTGAAACTTCGGAATGGCGGCGGAGCAAAGTCCTTCAATAAAAATAGGGGAAATTGAAAGAAGTTCCGCAAAAATCTAACGGAGTTCACAAAGAGCGAAACAAAAACTGTAAAGAAGCCGCCATCTTGGAATCGAATCTGCTTTGGAACTTGTCTGCTTGAATTTTTCGTGACTTGCTTGACCGCTTCTAAATGACCTAGAGATCTGAAAATTGGCACACTCATAGGTCTTTTAGGTATGGATACCTAGAAAGTCCAAAAACCGAAATGGCGTCTTTGGAACATTGTTTGTTTGAACTTTTCGCGAATTGTTAGACCACTTCTAAATAATCTAGAGATCAAAAAATTGTCATGCTGGTAAGTCCGGATACCTGCAAATGCAAGAAAAACAACAACAACAACAACAGCGCTTTGAAACATTGTCTGCTTGAATTTTTTTACCACATCTGCTTAGAAAAAAAGTCTGAAATTCAAAATGGGAGGCTTAGCTTTACTGTTTCAAAATGCTAATAGTTTTAAAGATAATTTTGTCAGAATCACTGAAATGCTTTGAAAATTTCAAATTTTGATTTAAAATTAAGGAGCGCCAAAGCCTTCTCCGTTTTACGTCAAACCGTATGCATTGACGTCACGACGCTGTTCTAAATCGTAAGACAGTTACGGATTTTAAATTACTTTTCTCTTTCTTTAATTTTATATTCAAAAATGATATAGATTCACCATTCGGAGAACGGGCATGATTGCTAGTTCCTAAAAAACGCACTTGTAACGTACATGATTTACTAAATGGGGATATTTAAAAGTAACCTATCAGGTCATAAGAAAGCATTGAAACTGGTTTGCACGGAATCACTTCTGCCTAATGTCACGTGAACTGACGGCTCTTATGTTGCAAGCACTACCAGTGCGCGGTCTATCATTATATATGGTCGAAGGTTGTATGTTATTTGAGTGCTTGTGTGGAACGAAGGAGGTAGCTTACCCAGCACGTAAAGTATAACTGTTGTGTGAAGGCGGTCTAAAGCATGTTTACGAAATTATTAAGAGTACAACACAGCTGGATAAAAACTGAGGTTGCATGCACCTGGTCGCAACGCAAAAAAATGTTAGGTCTGGAGGATGCGTGTGGGGATGTAGCGCTACTGCATTGTACAGTTGCACGACGGGTGAAGGCTTTTCGAAGCGGTCGAGAAAAACCAGCAGATAATGAAAGTTCGGGACGCCTGAACATCCCACAGGAGAAGGTAAGCTCGCGCAATCTTGAGCGTGATAGGCACTGGAACCACGCACCAATTGGCAAATGAAGTTGGAAGCTGTGATTTCACCTTGTCCCACATTCTGCACGATGTCCTTGGCATGCGAAAAATCTCAGCAAACGTGGTTCTCTTATCTTGCAGAAGTGCAAAAGGGGAGCCGATACGCCGTAGCAAAACTCCGTGGGAACCGATATCAGAATGAGGGTGATGCATTTCTTTGTCGAATCATTGCCATCGACGACACTTGAGCACGAGGGTACGAGCCAGCACTCAATCGGATGAATGGTGGCATCAAGGATCCCCACTCCCGAAAAAATTACGGCAGGAACCCAGTGAAGTCAAAGTAATGCTGATTATTGCCTACGGCATGGATGGTGTAATCCTTCATAATGCTATTCCTGAGAATCGAACTGTGAATGCTCTGTACTATCGACGGTTCCTGAAGAACTATCCGCGTCCTGCTCTACGAAAGAAGCTGCCACATTTCGTTAAAGACAATCCTCCAGTACTCATTCACGACAATGCTCGTTTCCAGATTGCCCAAACACTACAGGAACTTTTGGCAAGATGGCGTTGGGGATACCTTGGCTGTGGCAGGCCCAGGTACGGGCATACCGGGCAACCGCCCAGGGCTCCACGCCCAGAGAAGCCCCCGTTCCGCCGCCAATTAATTAGTAGTTTTTGCCTGGCGCTTCTATCGCAGAGCTGGACGCGGATAGTCGGAGCATGACGTAGGCAGTCCTGGGAAACCCGAGCCGCGTGCGGACGGGTGTTATCTTGTTGGAAAATGGCTCCATGCCGCCCCGCCAGGAAAGGCAGCACCTGAGGCCACAGGATCTCCTTTACGTAGCGCAGGGCTGTCAACGTCCCTCGGATCACTGTGAGGGAAGTCCGGCTGTTATTACGCGATGGCTCCTCATACCATCACCCCTGCAGTTCGGGACGTGTGTCGCTGTACAGTGATGTTGGGATTGTTGCGCTCACCTGCGATCCTCCACACCCTGAAACGGTGGTCGTCCGTTCCCATACAGAAGTGGAATTCGTCGCCGAACACTATACATCGCCCGTCCGTAGCATTCCACGTTTCTGGCTGCTGACAACACTGCAATCGACGCCGAGGATGGTCAGGTGTTAATGGCAGAAACCGTAAGGGCCGTCGAGAGGGCAGATTCGCCTCTGCCCCAGGCGTCTGGAAATGGTTCTGGCGGACACAGGAGTATCTTGTACAGCCGGCACGTGTCTCTGGATATTGGGCAAGGACGTCGTTGCGTCTGTGCATGCCGCTCTTTCGATACCACAGTTCTCTCTGCTGGTGGTGTCTGGGTCATCCAGAGCCAGTCCGCCGTGTTTGGGTGCCTTACCATGTCCGTTGCCCCAACACGTTCGCACGGTACTATCCGACCGAACCAAATGGCGGCCGATTCGGCTCGCCGGCCACCCTGCATCTTTCATCCCGACGATACGGTCGCGTTCAAACGCCGTCAGTTGCCCGTACGCATATCTACGGCGGCTCCTCGGCATGTCTATTGCTCAAGGATCTCACCTGACACTTACCGTGCACTTCGGTACGAATGTAGTCCCCTGCGCGGCATCTTATAAGCTACCAAGGATTGCGATTGCTGCGCCAGTATTGGAGATGCGGGCATGCGGAATCGCACGAAACTTTAATCATTTGGATGTCTGCCCTCCCCGTAGCTATTCGCCAGTTTTTTCTTGGTGCGCAGAATTTTATGACAATGAGTGTAGAAATTGAGGTGAGTAGCTGCGTGTATACGGGTACAAACAGTGATGGGAGGAGTAATAGGTTAACAGGAATGTTATAGTGCGATATACACTAGGTAATAGGCATTAAGTACGAACGAAATGCGTAAATGGCCAATCGTGGAGGGCATTTTGAGTTCTGATTTTTCGGTTTCATCTCTGGAATTCTCTAAGTAGAGCTAGGGAAGCAGACAAAGACTGATAGAGAGTCAGAGATGGAAGTGGAAAAAGACAGTGAGAGAGATAGTAAGGGTGGAGAGAGACAGACGCATGTGTTTGTATGACGAAAGAGCAAGTCAAACCCAAAGAGGTTAGAATAAATGGAGTAAGGATGACGTCACAAACTTGAAGCAGTTTGAGCAGAAGAATTTAATGCTCAAACGTCTCACCAACATGGCAGCAGAGACTGTGATTGGCCGCGCCTCGTCTCAAACGTCTCACCAACATGGCAGCAGATGCTGTGATTGGCTGTGACGTCATGATCGTGACGTTTCGGTGGCTTCACTTTGACTACACGAGGGGAATGGCTGGCCCTTATACACCATCTAATCTAACCTCCTTTTTTTTTGTTGGAAGTTTAACGACCACCGTGAGCAACTCAATGGGCTATAAGCAGTCGCCCGTCCTGAATTTAGGGTCACTGGTTCTAAAGAAGGGAGAGAGCCAGTGCCGTAAGACAAACACAACATCCATGCCTCACCGGGATTCGAACCCGGACCCCGTTCGGACGAACTAACCTCCTTGGTCAAAGCCATTAAATCATTTTGATTTATGTGAGATGTTAATTTTATATTTTATGCGATTCGATTTTTTTTATTTTATGCCACTCCGCTAGCCAAGTGTCCAGAGGCTCTGGTAGTTTTCAGCTGTACCAGGGTTCGAGTCCCCAATGAGGCATAAGTGACGAGCCTGCATGCGATGGCTCTGTCCCTTCCATGAAAACAATGGCCCCAAATGAGGAACGCGCGACTGCTTATATCCCCAAGATTTCCTAATACATACATACATACATACATACATACATACATACATACATATCACTAAATTGTCCTCTGAGATTCAAAGTTAGCTCCACATAGAAATACACACTACCAGATAAATTTCTGACTGATTATTCATTTGCTGTTGATGTATCAAAGTTCTTCATTTACAGCGATCTTTCACACAACTCGGACTTCACAGACATCCATCACACGACATACACAAGACTTTCCATACTTCATACCTATAATCTTTCTTTCATGCAGACACTACTGAATCTGATCTTCTCATGACTTCCTTGCCTTCCTCTGTCTTTCCTTCTTGCCACTTGGGCTACAAAAATTTCTTAGTAAGCATCTCATCACTCATTCTTTCATCATGGCCAAACCAACTAAGAATATTAATCTCCACTTTGCTAACAACATTTTGCTTCACATTACACAACTGCAACACATCTCCATTCCTCACACAATTAGAACGTGTCTTGCCACCCCCCCCACCCCCGTAAGTAACGCATTTTTCCAGCCCACAAACAACTCCTATGTCTCTCTTGCAATACCCAGGTTTCATTGCAGTACATCAGAGTAGGTACAATTACACTTTCATACACCGCCATGCGGGACTCTCTAGAGAACCCATCATTCCTGTGAAAACCTACCAGAGCAGTTATGACTTTCAAAGAAGAATTCACTCTCCTACTAATTTCACCATCCAATTTGTTCTCTCCTTTAAACATGCTTTCTAAATACACAAACTGATTCACCTGATCATTCACTGTGCCATTTAGACTTATTTACATTCAGTGCAAACAGTTCCTTGCTCAAAAACCATAACTTTGGTTTCTGCCTTATTTATACTCAGTTTGAATTTCATGCAAACTTCGTACATCTGGGACAACACGTACATCTGGGACAACGTACATCTGGGACTTCGTACATCTGGGACAACTAACTCTGGGACAACACGTACATCTGGGACAACGTACATCTGGGACTTCGTACATCTGGGACAACTAACTTTTACTCTTTGCCAACAGAACAGTATCTTCAGCATACAGCAATCTACACATATGGATATTACCAAGATATAAACCAGTATTGTCCAAAATTGCTAATGGTGGTCGTTAAATCTCAAAACAAAAAATAAATTTAAACAATTCATTCAATGAAAATACATTATTGCACTTAATTTCCATGAAATGATTCATGTGGTTTATACATACCTAGTTTGTTTTTCTCATTTAGAAGCTCTTCATCTTTTGAACGTAAATACTAACATAAAATGCAAAAGATCTGTCACACACTAAGATTACTGTTAGATATTCTCCAGCGGATAAAATCCTATTTTCTTGAAATATCTTTTCAAATTTCTAAGAAACTGCGCTGTTTTTAAAAAAGTTTAATGTAAAAAAAAAAGTGCATAGTCGTCTTTCATTTCTGGAAAAAACGATGAAAGATTACTACACAGACTTAGCAAAGTGATTCTCGGTATTCTTTGAATGGAAGTTGGCAATTACGTATTTGGTGAATTTTTTCTACCACGCCAAACAATCTGAAAAATAATCTCGTAATGTCAACTTAAGGTGTTTGTCTACGTTAAAATCCCCCATTTTTGGCAAAATTTTCGAATTCTTTTTGTTATATTACTTGAAAGAGTAGACTTTTAGGAATCCAAAACACTTCTATTTTTGTTTCTACGCTTATTAGAACAGAAGTTATAGCCAATTGAATAAACCGGAAGGGCGTTCGACCGAACAGTAAAAAGTTAAACATTGTAATTCATAAGTGATTTTCTTCGCTTATGTATTTTTTAATGCTAACAGAATTTATTTGTAATGATTTTGGATTCATTTATTTGCATTTGGCAACACTTAATTAATTAAATAATATATTTTATGTTCTGTGGAATGGCAATCAGTATTATTCTGAGATTTGGTTACGTTTGCTTCGCGCTTTGTTTAGTCATAATTTCTGGTGAAAAGAAATTATGACTAAACAACTCAATGGTTGTGTGTCAGTAATTTCCATTGACACTGGGAATTTTAGATTTGGAAGTTATGACACAGTATTGTTACAAGTGTAAAAGAAACTATGATTCGAGTAAGGAGCACCTATGCTCAAATCGCACAGGATTTGCATCAAGCATGGAATCAGTGGGAGTGTATGAATATTTTAACGGTCTAAAAAAAATCGACAACTGAAGTGCACCGAATACTATGGAGATGGTGACTCCAAAGACTATATGGAAGTAAAAGATATTTATGGGCAAGACACAGTTCAAAAACTGGAGTGTATAGGCCATGTGCAGAAAAGAGTTGGTTCTCGCTTCAGGAATTTGAAAACAAAAAAGGAATCGGAGGGAAAGGGAAATTAACCGATAAGTTTATAGACAAACTGCAGAATTACTATGGCATTGCTTTTCGGAGCAATGTAGGAAATTTGCAGAGTATGCAAACTGCGGTTATAGCTGCATTTTTTCACTGCTGTTCCAGCGACAAGAACATAATGCATGGACAATGCCCTACAGGATCAGACAGCTGGTGTAAATACCAGCGCGCATTATCTGCTGGTAATCAGATTTGTGATAAATCTCCTGGTCTTCCAGATTCTGTCATAAAGGTTATAAAACCAGTGTACATGAGTCTGTGTAATCAAGCTCTACTTTCAAAAGTTTGCATGGGAAGACCCAAAACTGTAATGAAAGTTTTAACAATTTGCTATGGACTGTTTTACCAAAAGAAACATTTGTTGGACTGCAGACCATGTTATTAGGAGCAAATATTGCAGTTTTGCTGTTTAATTCTGGTTATTTTGGACTGTTACCTGTGTTTGAAATATTAGGAATAACATTTGAACAAAAGATGGTTAATGATTACTTGAGACTGGACAATGAGCGAATAATGAATTCGAGACGTCAATCCACTGCAAAACTTGCTCGGAAAAAAGAAGAGCTGCAAAAAAATCAAAATCGGCACGAAATGAAATCAAGGAAGGTTGTACATATAAGAGTGGTGAATTTTAAATGTGATGAACAAGTAGTATATAGAATTTTCTACAAATCAAATCTTTTAACACGTTTTCTGAAAAACTAAATTTTCAGCTATATTTCCGTACGAGAAATGTGATTACTCAAAAAGGTTTCAAGATATAGCATCGAAATTTTGTTCTATTGTTTCAAATATTCTCTTCTATAGTTTGAACTAAAAGTTAAAGTGTACATGCATATTTGGTGATATTATAAGTGTTTAAACATGATGCGATAAGATTTTTTCAACAAATTTTCAAAAATATTTTGCAGTTTTTGTTCGATTTGCTATAATAATGTGAATTTAAGGAATATCACAAAGTTTTTAGTTCATTGCACAGGAAAGGGTTACAGTAATATACAGTATCAAGGAAATTGAAATATATAGAGTTTAATTGACTGTACAGTGTCTGGCGTCCGTACGAAATTTTACTTAATCTTTACTCACAATGACACGTTTCATAACATTTTAAAGCAATTTTGTCAAAGTTATGTTTTTTTTTTTTCATGTTTTGCATTGCATATTAACTCGGAATTGTGTGTATTTAATTAATTTTGTGTTAATTAAAAAATGCTTCTAACGTAGACAAATACCTTAAATATTGCTTGCTGTCAGATTTTAATGAAGAACCGTAAAACGTAGCACCATTTGAAATTTTTATGCGACAACGTAAACTCTTTGCATTCTGTTTCGATGAAAAAAAAATCGCGAATACATTTTTATCTTCATTCAATGGGAAATTTTACCAAAAAAGTTCTCCTTTTGAATTTCATTGCATATAGCACATAAAGCAAAGAATCATTTAGTAAAACATGAAAAAATGTGAAATTAAATTGAAAAACATACATTGTTAGAACTGTTAGGTTCAGCTTTCATCAGAAGTAAAAATAGCTTTTATAAACGAAATAAATAACTACGAGATAAAGGCACAACAGTTGCCAGATGACACCGCAGAAAAAATTAACAGCTCATGCGGGAGCGTGATTTAAAACGAGTAATCAGCATTCCTTCGGGACTCGTAACAAGAAAGGTGAATGAAGATAGGTTCTCAATAATTCCAAATATAGGCTATTGCGAGTTTAAAGGCAATGACTTTTTGAAAGCTTTCTAAACGGTTGTTTGGAATTTATTGAACTGCAGGACTAGAAAATGTGAATATTAAATTCGGGTCGTTTCACTTGATGTAGTTTGTGTATCAATACGTCGGGCGTTTGGTTTCTGCAAATTTGATGCACAAGTTCATGCCGTTTTTTTTCACCGCATAACAGGAATGTATTACATCAGAAGGGAAAACGGAATCGTCCACCATGTATTCCCCACATTGCTTACGATGGTGTCCCAACGCCTGAATAGGTCTGTAATGCCATTCTTGAAAATTCGTGCAGGTTTTGCTCTGAAGAAATCAAGGAAATTCTGGAGATCAACATCATTGTTGAACGTTCTGCCACGGAGTGCATTCGGCAGCGATCAGAACAGGTAATAGTCTGAAGGGGCGACATCTGGGGAATAGGCTGGATGGGGAAGGATCTCCCATTTCATGTCCTGAATGGACATATTGGTCATGTTTGCACTGTGAGGACGTGCGTTATCATGTTGGAGAAGGACACCATGGCACCGATGTGGCCGTTTCTGCTGAATTGCTCTTTCCACACGGCGGAGGTGCTCACAATAGAGTGCAGCGTTGATGATCCGATTGCTCGGTAGCATTTCACAATGAATAAAGCCTACATGTCCTACCAAACACACATGATCTTGGCAGGATGAAGATCATGTTTCGGGCGTGGTATGGGCGTCTTGTTTGAGCAAAATCATTCCCTCCGATGCCTGATATTCACGTGCAGGCATCACTTTTCATCTCCAGGAACAATACGTGACAGAAAGGGTTTGTGTTGCTTAGAATATTCGCGATAACGGGCGAGCAAGGAACCACATGGCAACTTGCTGATTCTTGTTGTCCTCGTTGAGAGTGTGGGGCACCCAAGACCCCAATTTCTGGACCTTTCCCATACGTTCCAGGTGACGTACCACTGTAGGATGATCACACTCCATCTCAGTGGCCAATTCGCGTGTGGCTTGACGCATATCCAAATGGATGAGATGGTTCAAACGATCCTTTTCAAAGCAAGATGGACGACATGAGCGTGGAGAGTCGTTGAGGTCAAAATTGCCACCTCAAAACAGCTCAAACCATTTGCGGGCTGTCCTCTGAGCAATAGCATCCTCCCCATACTTGTTGAGTAGCCTTGACGGCTGTGGATCTCTTGTTATACTCGTAGAGGAGCAGATGTGGGAAATATTCATTCTTCTCTACTTGACGCTCCATATTTCCGGACTTGAAAACCAAAAAAACCATTAGCCACAATCACACAACGCAATATGATTAAGATACACGATATTACTGACTACATTTTGATACACAACTGGCCAGCTGCACCGTCACTACTGACCTGAGAAACACTTGTAAAAAAAACTGCATGAACTTATGCATCAACTCAATATTTAACAGCAACTACTAAACTGATCACAGTAGTTGGGCCGCGGGTGGCCTAGTGGGCAACGTTCGTGACTGCCGAGGAAAGGACCTCAGGTTCGATCCCAGGCAGGTACGAACGCTCTATCCACTAAATATCCGCCGTGCGTCGGATGGGTACGGTTAAGCCGTCGGATCCCGGGTACTGGCCACCTGGTAATAAATAAGGGCGTCTTCCTCCCCCTTTCTACTTCGCTTCCGTGTCACTTTCCTATCGAGCACTCTAGCCCAAATCTCCTAGCTTCCTATTTCTAAGGGTTGTTTGAGACCTGGGGTCAGACACTCTTTTCCTAAAATCCTCTACATATGATCATTTGATCACAGTAGCATCACATAAAATTTAGTTACTTGACTAGAATCTAGAAATGCAGATTTCAGCTGAGAAAGAAAACTGCAGAATGTTGGAGCTAAATAAAGAACTTCGCATTTTACAAACTGAAAAAAAAATCTAACATGGAAGGAAATGCCAAAATGGCTAATTTATTGCATCCTTTTATTCAACCGTAGTGTCTATAAATCTTTATTTCTCTATTAATTATGAAAGGATGATAGATGCTCTCAAAAGTGATTATTTCGTTCAGAAGATCCTCTTTGCATCGTGTATTTATTACACTGTTAATGTAGGTGTACCGTGAATTTTTGTTCCTATATTGTAACTTATCTCAAAAACTATTTCTGTAAGGCTGTCTTGTAATGTAGCAGAAAATTCGACAGCCACTTTATTTCCCTAACCTTTCGGAGCAGCACGTGCCCATTTTCTCATGTACTTGACGCAAATAAATAGTGTTCATGTAAGAAGAAAAAGGAATTGCAGCTCTGAGAGAAGCGGCTTCTTGTGCCAGCGCTGACGCAATTTGGAACGACAACAATAAAATGTAGCTAAGCCGGAGGTAGAGATCTTCCTTCTTGGATAACAGCGTTCCCAGTTTATTACTAATGTAGGAGACACTTTGAAAATATTTATTACTAGGTGGGTTGCAATTATGTTTCATAGTTTAAATTACTGTAAAACTGAAACAGTACGTTCTGAAACAGGAAAAAATTAATGGGTGGTTGAAAAGTTTTGATGATAACGAAGCCGAGACTATAATAACGTCTTTTGACAAAAAAGACACATTTCGTGTTTAAACATTCGTCTGAGATTCCGGGAATGTAAATCCGTTTATAGATAGGCAATACAGCGACCTCTTTTTTACGCTTTCCAAACGTAGGTTGAAGTTTATATGCTACAACTTGTCCGTCTGTCTGTCTGCCCGTCCGCATGATAACTCGCGTAAAAATGGCTCGATTTCGTTGAAATTTTAGTATGTGATAGGGGAACAACTGGGGAAGAACCCTATTGAAAATGGTCGAAATAGGGTCAAAGGTCAGGACATAGGAGAGGGATCCATTCCATTGCCCTTATGTCTCATACGTACCTAAAACTGCTTCGATTGCGACAAAACTTTGTTATTCCTGAGGTATACTGAACCAATTCTGTTTAATATAATCGAAATGGGGTCAAAGGTCAGGGCACAGGACCGAGATTTTTTCCACATCCATTATCCTCATAACTTGACTAAAAATGCTTCTATTGTGACAAAACTTTAGCACGTTGTTCCGGAATTATACTGAACCAATTCTGTTGAATATTATTGAAATGGGATCAAAGGTCAGGACACAGGGGAGAGATTTATTCCACAGAGATTATCCTCATAACTTGAGTAATGATCTCTGGTATGTTGAAAAGCGTATAATAATGAATGCATTGCATGATTTTACTAACTTGTTTTAAACTGATGCTGTTATATAATACCTGCCATCGCGAATAATTAATTCTACACTTGAAAAAATGGAAAATCTTTGAGAATATCAAATTTTGCCAACCTGGTGTGAACTTGAATAAACATTATATTATATGTAAAAGGCCTGGACATGTTATCTTTACTTTTGAAGACTTTGAATAGCTCAGTCGAACATTCTGCAATAAACGCATAGTTTCTGGAGGGTTTTCGCAGTCGAGAGCAGCCCCTTTACTCACCGGACATTACTCCTTGTTATTTATAGGTTTAAGAATACCTGAAGGACAGATTATCTGGACGGCATGCCCTCAGATTTGAAAACTAGTACCACACGTGAAGTGGCCAACAGCGACATACTGCGAGAAACAGTGTCACATGCCGTTCGTTGTTTGCAAGATGTCATCTCTTGCGATGACGAGCATATTGAGTAGACTTTGTCTTAAAATCTAAGTGATGTCAATAAATAGTAAATTCGCGCACGTGTTCTCGTGTCTGCAGAGCAATTTTGAACTAATTTTGTTTTCACATGTTCCCAATACACTATCTACTGAGTAGGATCCAAAAGTTCGGGAACAGCGCGTAACCATGACAACGCAAGCATGTAGTTCAAGTTACGGTGTTTGAAATATATCACTCCCCTCCGTAGTCAGAATGGTTTGGCCCATGGATAGTGATTGGAATGCGCGCGCAGGCGTTTGCTGCTGTGGTTAGCTTCTGTCTTCTGCGATGTGAGAAACATGGCTTTTGAAGAGCAACGTTGTAACAATAACTTTTCTCAGCGTTTGGGCAAAACAGCTGCAGATGCCTCAGAAATGCTTTCGAAGGTGTACGGTCACTTTACGATGACGAGATTGAAGGTGTACGAGCGGTATCGGCGTTTCAGAGAGGGCCGATAATCCATCGCAGATAATGAGCGCTGTGGTGGACCTATGACAGCACGGTGTGAGGAAAACATTACGATGGTGGCGTAATGTGTTCGTCAGGATCATCGCCGAACCATTGAGGAATCGCTAACGCAACTAACTTATCGGAGACCACATGCCAGCGCATTTTGACGGATGATCGTAACATGCACCGCGTGTGTCAGAACATTGTCCCTCACCTTTTGATCTCCGAAAAAAGGATGAACGGGTGCGGATATCGGGAGTATTAATCAACAAAGCCGATACCGATCCTACGTTTTCGGATAAGATCATCACAGGTGATGAAACGTGGTGCTACTTTTTTGATGTTCAGCCAAAGCGTGTTTCTTTAACATGTAAATCAGTCTTCACCGCGATCAAAGAAATTCAGGCAGGATCGCAGCGAAGGTCATGCTGGAGCTGCTTTTTGTTTCTCGCGGCGTTGTACATTCCGAATTTATTCCTGAGGGCGCAACAGTTGTCAATGAAAGTTATCTGGACATTTTACGTTGCTTACGGGAGTCATTCCGTCATAAAAGGCCAGAGATGTGCCGAAGTGGACAATGGTATTTTCTCCATGACAACGCGCTTGCACATTGGTCCCTACTTGTCCCTGAGATTCTCGCCAGAAAACGTACTAATGTGCCTCCACATTTCGCCTATTCATCCGACTTAGCCATCTGCGATTTTTACCTCTTTCCACTGATGAAACAAATCTGCAGGGACGTCGTCTTGTGTCAACAAACGAGGTAAAAACAGCAACTTGGGGCGTATTACGATGGATTGCAAAGCATGGCTTTCAGAAATGCTTCTAGAAACTTTATGAGCGCTGGAAAAAGTGCATCGTCGCCCAAGGGGATCCTATTGAATGTGGTTGTGCATCGGTGTTTTAAAATACACAAGGTAAGGGACTATACGCCAGTTACCCAAACTTTTGGATCATACCTCGTATAAAGTTTCGTCGCGATATCTCCATTTCTCGCTTTCCTATATACTCTAAAATAAGGATATTTACAGGTATCGCCCCCCCCCGCGCTTTCCGAAAGTTCGCTTTGCGCCACTTCTTTTTCACGAAAGACCTAATAACATCAGTACGTGTTTTCGCTAACCGAAAGAAATCCGAAGAGGATTTTTACTTTTACGAAAAAAGGCGAAACTAGCGTTCAAAGTTTGTTTTGCAGTGAGCCACTGTTGAGGCAGCGCGCACCCCGACATTGGGAGCGGCTCCTCCACGCTCCTTCCCCGGGAACTACACTCAGCATGAAGCCGCCATAGCTTTGAACTGTGTCTGTGAGTATCTGTGCTTTATCTCGATTTATTTTGTGCATTCTTTAGCTAGACGTGTCCAAAGGTAACAGAAAAGACTAAAAGAGTTCGTAAGGGTGTTTCGCTTAGCGTAAAACTGGGCGTAATTAAGCGTTTCGATCGTGGTGAATGAAATAAAGGCATTGCGCATGAGCCATCCCGGTAGCGCAGTGGCCTAAGCGCTGGTTGCTGGTCATTCGTCCGGGTTGGGTCCGGATTCGAATCCCGGTGAGGGACGGATGTTATGTTTGTCTTACGGTTCAAGCTCTCATACTTTCCTGGAGCGCGTGGCTCCTAAAATAGGGGCGGGCTACTGGTAATAGCCCATTGAGTTGCTCACGGTAGTCGCTAAACAACCAATAGCCGCCTCGGTGGCGCAGTGGTCTAAGGCGTTGGCCTCTGATCATTCGTCCGTAAGGGGTCCGGGTTCGAATCCCGGTCGGGCATGGATGTTGTGTTTGTCTTACGGCACTGGCTCTCTCCCTTCCCTGGAACCAGTGACCCTAAATTAGGGACGGGCGACTGCTTATAGCCCATTGAGTTGCTCACGGCGGTCGTTAAACCTCAAATCAAAAAAAAAAAAAAAAAAAAAAACAACCAATAAAAAACAAACACTGTACATGCGTTGAACTTCCCCGTGCACCATTCGTATTATTTACACGCAGAGAGAAAGAATCCTTGAAGCTGGGAAAGTTACTATTGTTTCTGCTATGAAGCAAAGTGGTCTCTTTTAGTCGGCGTCCAGTAATGGATACAATATGTACTCATCAATTTGTTGCGCATTTTATCATACCATTCCTGCTTTTGCTCAGGGCTGTGGAGAGCGAGCTCGGGCCACAGTGCAATAAAATTTCCGCCCCCCTCTCACCTCGGCTCCTCCACTAACCGCATAATCCATATTTCCGTTTCCTCGAGTTTTCTCAGAAAACTCTTGAACGCCATCCACCGACATACATTCTTATTTTTCTTAGTACTTTTTCACAATCATCACATTTTTCACCCTTCATTTTTAGAGTGTAATATACGTCTAAAGATGCAGCCTCTAGGAAAGTATCCACAAAGATTTCTCATAAGTAAACATTAAATTTTGTGTTTTCTCTTTTAAGTTGCCGCTGTGACTTCATCGGAATAAACGAAATTTAACGAAGTCGGAATTACGCACAGAGACACTATATTCATTTATAAAAATTGCCGCAATGCGATAATAATGAGTTGAAGAGACAAAAGAACGCCGACAATGAGTTGAAAGACAAAAGAACGCCGGCTTCTGGTGGGAAACACAAAGTGACAAAATCCACATGATGAAAATTGTCTGCAGCCTTGGATGACTAGCAATAACGTTGTATATCATACACAATGGTCTGTGTCGGTGAGTAGCAAAGCAACACAGAGAACCCAATGAGAGGTGTCGGCGTATCGTTGGAAATGAAAGAAGAAATGAAAAACGTAATATCGAGAGCTCGTTTGATTTGCCGGAGGTAACTTACGCATGTGTTGCAGTTAGCCTGGGAACTCGAGTAACATTGTAACACTTTTTTTATTGTATTTAAAGCAAGTTTTGAATTTATTACATGTTTTACATTTCTGACATAAAATACGCGTACTTACGCGTCACGTAGAAAACATTTTTTTACGCGTAACTTCCCAACCCTGGCGACGGTATAGCTTTAAAAATATTTGGACACCATAAAATTATAATTAGAAAAAACAACAATTTTAAAAACTGGCTCTGGGCGCACCGCCTCCCCCCCCCCGCCCTCGCGTCATGCCTGCCTTTACGATATGTTAGTGTTATTTTAGGTTTTATGTGCTTATTTGGTATGATTTGGTAGTAGGTTATGTTTTGAGTCTGGGAACGCTGAAATGTTTTTGCTTCTGGCTTTACGTCATTTCGGCTTGTGAAGGGTTTTATAGGAACGCTCTACTTTCGGATAGCGGGGGAAACCTGTATTTTATAAACACCCGATATATCCAATATTCCACAAATGTAGGACCGTGCGCATAGACAGTATTGTATGCAATTAGAGTCGTTATCTGTATTTGTATACTATATACACTATATTGTCAAAAGTCACCGGACACCCCTTCAAAAGCAAATGAACGGATCACCTGCGTTGTTAAGATGCGCGGTAAAGCTGCAAACGGTACAAAAACAAGCCTGCAGCTGACCCGCGATCATATCACATTGTGAAGTTGAATGAAAATGTCGCGTCGGGAAAGAACTGACTTTGAGCAAGGAAAGATTGTTGGGTGTTATATTAGTGGGTTGTCCATAAGAGAGACCGTGAGTCGTTTAATCATACCCAAGTCAACTGTTTTGGATGTACTGAATAAGTGGAAGACACATGGCGTGCCTGAAGGAGCAAAACGTACCGGCAGACCAAAGAAAATCAGTGATAGAGGACGTTGAAGCCTCAGCAGAGTCGTTACAGCTAATCGACGGGGTACTTACTGCACAAGACCTCAGTGTACAGGTGAGTAAAAATGCTGGAATCTCTGTATGTACACGCACAATTCGCAGAAAACGCCATTCCATGGCTTACCGTGGTCGTGCGGCTGCTCATAAGCCTTTAATCTCCACTCAGAATGCTACTCGTCGTTTAGCATGGGGTAAAGATAATTTATCCTGGACCATAGATCAATGGAAAATGGACCAATGGACTGATGAATCCGGATACATGATCCATCAGTCTGATGGCCGTGTGTGGATATGGTGGGTGCCGGGGTAACGCTGTTTACCACAGTGTATTGTTCCTACGGCCAAGTTTGGAACTTGCAGTGTACTCGTGTGGGGGTGCTTTTCGTGGTATGGCCCCGGCCCATTGGTTATCGTGAGCAGACCTGTTAACCAGAATGTCTATCTCGATATTCTGGACAATTATGCCCTACCAACTATGTCGCAATACTATGGAACCGAGCCTTGTTGGTTCCAGCAGGATAATGCACCAACCCATAAAGGAAGGACTGTTACGGCGTGGTTTGACGATAGTTACGTATCGTGTGTGGACTGGGCAGCACAGAGCCCTGATCTTAATCCCATAGAGCACCTATGGGATGAATTAGAGCTCCGCATAAGAAGTTTGGTACGAAGGCCCACCACTAAACAACAGTTAGCGGTAGCATTATGTACTGAATGGAAGCGGATATCTATCGCTGTGTTCCCAAAACCTTATCGAAGCATGTCCCAGTTCATGCATTAAGGCCAAAGGTGGATCGACATCGTACTAATACATGTTAATAAATGCTATTTTGTGTTTCTCTTCTACATGTCCGGTGACTTTTGTCAATAGAGTGCAGACTGACGCTGAAGCTACACACCTGCCTTTTAGCTTCCCAAGAAGCTGTACACTAGTCATTTAAAATTATAGATGTTCTCTGTGTTTAAAGGTATATTATTGAAGAATTTGAGCAGGCAGAGGAATTGACATACTGTAGTGGTAATTTCATACAGAAAGGGAAAGGGCATTACAACCGTTGATTAGACAACAGCGATAAATGTCGCTTCGCTTTTCAGTCCTCAATACAGAATTTCTATTTGCCAAATGAAACTGCTGACGGCATTTCAGGCCTAACAACATAGCCTGTGAATCGCGGAGTAAAGGTATGTGAATGCTCAAAATTTTCATAATCCTAGGTGGCAGAGAGGATTAATTACTTTCGTGCTCTCTGCATTAAAATTGTCTCAGCGTAAAATTAAAGGCGAATTTGATCGAGAAACCGAGCTGTAGACATTGCAAAGGGACGTAACTGCATACTGCACATAATATAAAACTATATTTAGGTGGAAAAGGATTTTAGATCAGCAAAATTTAAATAAATTAAACCGGCAGCTAATTTGCTTTGATAATAATTAAACCGGCAGCTCTCTGGCCCTAATCTAATAAATATGAGCATAATTTCACAACTTTCTATCTAAGAAAGAGAAAGGAAAAATGATCTTTTTGTGTTCTTTAAATGTAAAAATAATTTCTCAAGATCTCCGGACCCCACCCCCCCCAAATCTTGCTAGAGAAATTTTGGTTTTATAAGAAACTACACACAAGTTGCACAAAAAAATGAGGTAGACTTATTTTAACCCGTCGTTGGTCGCAGTACGTTGAACAACGCCAGTGGTTGCGCATGAGAGTTTATCTATACTACCTTTTTCCGCAGGTTTAAGTGGGCTATTAATAATAACACTTTAGAATTCTTTCTTTGGAAGAAATATAGTTAATGTATAGTTACAAATCAAATTAGGCGAAAGACGCACTCGTACCATCGCGTTTTCTATAAAATTACGGAGCACAAACGCCGGTGGTCCCTTGATAAGAAACGTTCTCACGTTACGCGAACGCCAGCGGTCGCTTGATGAGTGAAACTTGCACACGGGAGCAAAGAACATACTGCTTGAAGGTCAAAGACGTGACAATCCTTATCGGAACTGATAAGAATATAGAAATGCAGAAGACAAACGCCAATGGTCGCTTGAGAAAAGTTCCCACGTCACGCAAACGCTATCGGTCGTTTGACGAGAAAAACGTACACGGGAGCAAATGACAGACTGCTTAAAGGTCAAAGACGTGCCAAGCCTTATCGGAACTGATAAGATTTTAAAAATACAGAACACGAACGCCAGTAGTCCCTTGATGAGAAAGTTCTCATGCTACGCAAACGCCAGGGGTCGCTTGATGAGAGAAACATCCACACGAAGCACACGAGGCAAAGTGCAGACTGTTTGAAGGTCAAAGATACGTCAATCATTATCGGAACTGATAACAGATTATTAAGAAGATTCTAAAAGTCAGTTAGAGCGGGGTTGGTACCCCCAGGGTCATTTCGAAATAAATTGCGCCTTTTATATGCGAAGCGTAGGAGAAATGCTCATAACGTGACCAACGACGGTTTAACGATTGAGAAATTTCCTCTTATTGATGACATGAAAATTTTTAAATTTGCTTTTTACTGTTTTATTTTAGTATCTGAATCTCCGGTCGGGATGTTAAGTGGTTGTAAGCAGCAAAACTAGGCTACAAAGGGTGAGTCGAAAGTTTTGCAATATTTGGATCACTTTATGTCTTCATACGTACCTTTGCGACGAAAGCTGACTAGCATTCATAGTATAGGGCATTGTGTCACAATCTTCTTAATGTGTATTGTGGTATCTAGCACCCACACTTTACTACCAGAATATTTAACTCTTGTGAGTTACGTGGTTGAGCCGCCGCAGACCGGATTCACCATTCCAACACAGAGTACAGATGCTCGATTGGATTGATATCTGAGAAATTTGGAGGTGAGGCACTGGAAGTCCTCATGTTCCACGAGTCATTCTCGTGCAGTCCGGGCTATGTGGCATGGGTCATAATCCTGCTGAAAGAAGACACTACTATGGGGCAATACCGTTACCGTGAAGGCACTACTAGAAGGGACTACCGTTACTATGAAGGCACTACTAGAGGGGAATACCGTTACTATGAAGGCACTACTAGAGGAGAATACCGTTACTATGAAGGCACTACTAGAGGGGAATACCGTTACTATGAAGGCACTACTAGAGGAGAATACCGTTACTATGAAGGCACTACTAGAGGGGAATGGAATACCGTTACCATGAAGGCACTACTTGAGGAGGAATACCGTTGCCATGAAGGTACTACTAAAGGGGAATATAGTTAGCTTGAAGGAACTACTAGAGGGGAATACCGTTACCATGAAGGCACAACTAGAGGGGAATAGTGTTATCATGAAAGCACTACTAGAGGGGGAATATCGTTATCTTGAAGGTACTACTAGAGGGGGACACAGTTACCCTGAAGGTACTACTAGAGGGGGATACAGTTACCCTGAAGGTACTACTAGAGGGGGATACCGTTACCTTGAAGGCACTACTAGAGGGAGATACCGTTACCTTGAAGGTATTACTAGAGGGGGATACCGTTACCCTAAAGGCACTACTAGAGGGGGATACCGTTACCCTAAAGGCACTACTAGAGGGGGATACCGTTACCCTAAAGGCACTACTAGAGGGGGATACCGTTACCCTAAAGGCACTACTAGAGGGGGATACCGTTACCCTAAAGGGACTACTAGAGGGGATACCGTTACCTTGAAGGCACTACTAGAGGGGATACCGTTACCTTGAAGGCACTACTAGAGGGGATACCTCTACCTTGAAGGCACTACTAGAGGGGATACCGTTACCCTGAAGGCACTACTAGAGAGGATACCGTTACCTTGAAGGTACTACTAGAGGAGGAATACCGTTACCATGAAGGCACTACCAGAGGGGGATACCGTTACCCTAAATACACTACTAGAGGGGGATACCGTTACCCTAAAGGCACTACTAGAGGGAAATACCGTTACCAGGAAAGGATGTACCTGGTCTGCAGTGATGTTTAGGTAAGTGGTAGACGTCATAGTTTCCTGCATATGAATGACTAGACCCAAGGGTTTCCCAGCACAACATTACCCAAAGCATAACACTTTACCCACCGGCTTGTTTCAGTTCCACGGTGTATCCTGGTATCCACATTTCCCCAGGTAAGCGACGCACACGTACCCTGCCGTCCACATGGTGTAACAGGAAACAAGATTTTTTGGACCAGATGACCTTCTTCCAGTCATTGAAGGTCCAGTTTTGATTGATGCTCGCGTGCCCATTGTAGGCTCTTTCGACGGTGAATCGAGGTTAACATGTGTACTGGGAGTTGCCTGAGGCTACGCAGCTCCATTTTCAGCAGGGTTCGATGTATTGTGACACATTGCTCCCGTCACTAGAATTCAAATTACCGACGAGTTTCGCCACAGCATCCTTCCTTCCTTCCTACCTATTGGCTCGTACCATACGGGCCAGCCTTCTCTTACCTCTAGAATAGATGAGCGGTGGTTAGTGGTTTTTCCTCTTCGGATCACTTTCTGAAAGTACTAATCATTGCTGATCGTGAGTATCCCGCAATCCTTGTAGTCTGGGAAATGCTCTGACTCAGTTGTCTGGACATTACAATTTGGCCTTTGTCTAACTCAGTTAAGTCCGCTGTCTTTCCCATCTGATAAAAACGAATAACACTGATTAACAGAACTCAGTATCAAGTGTTCTTTACACCTCTCATGACCACCACACGCTCCATCGCTTACCTGCAGTTGCTTCTATTTGCATAAAGACGCGCTGGTCATAATGTTTTGTCTCTTCGGTGTATGGGTGTAATTTTGAATTTGGCTGAAGTTTGAGCTTATTCCCTTGTAACTTTACACGAAAAACTTCACTGCGGCCAAAAATATATTAAAATCGATTTAGGTAAGAAAGGCCGCTCCAGCTGTTTTCCCGACGTGGCTCTCTAGTATAAAATATATGCGCACAGATACAGCTTTTGATTAAAGATGGGCACATCCCGACGTAATCTTCTCATTATAACGGCTCTACTCGTATGACAACCATCTCTGTCCGGAGCATGGTGGGAAATGTAATATCCGTCTTGGAAGTAGTTGATGTCATGGAGCAACCTTTTGTATTCCTATATTGAATATTCAGGAAAAATGGCTCATTGGTTTAAGCGCTGGCTTTTGATCATCGTGTGTCCAAGTCTGCCCGGATTCGAACCAGTGGTGTAGTGCTTATTGAAATACACTCACGGACAATGAAAATTTGCACATCAAGAAGGAAGCATCGGATTGAACTGAAATTTTATGGACGTAATGATACACATGACAAAAACAAGACTGCAGGACAATTATAGAGGGATCAATCGCATGCAGTCCGGTCATCTTTAATAGCATGTCGCACCGCTTCGTGCCGCAATACATGCTGCAATACGGTCCGGCATGGAGGCGAACAGACGCCTGGTATTGTCCTGCGGCAGACTGGCCCGCACCAGTTGGACGGTGTGCTCCAAATCCCGAATAGTGCTGCACGGCGGCAGCCGACGTTTCAACTGGTCACACACATGCTCGATAGACGACAAGTCCGGGAAGCGGACAGGCCATGTAAATGTCTGGGCATGACGTAGGCAGTCTTGGGCAACCCGAGGCGGGCATTATCCTGCTGGTATATCGAACTTGGAGTTCCGGCCAGGAATGGGAGCACATGGGGCCGTAGGACTTCATCCACATACCGTTGGCCCGTCGATAATCCACGTACCACTACAAGAGCTGATCGACTATTGTAGACAATCGCTCCCTAGACTATAATGCATTCATTGGGGGAAGTGTGGCGCTCTATAGGGATATCGGGATTGTGCTGTTGACCCGGGGACCTTCACACCCGGACACAATGATCATCTGTCCCAAAAACGAAGCGGCACTCATCGCTAAACACCACACGTCGCCAGTCTGTGGCTTTCCACGTCGCTCTGGCCTTGCACCTCTGCACACGCAGCCGGCGATTTTCCAGTGTTAATGGCAGCACACGTAAGGGATGCTGGGATCGCATATTCGCTTCCACGAGGCGTCATAAAATAGTTCGTGGGCACACATGTACCGCTACATCTGCTTGAATAGTGGACCGGGCCCCCGTGGGATCCGTTCGTGCCTGGTGCACGATCCGTCGGTTCTCCATACCGGTGGTCGTCCTAGTCCGACCGGAGCTGTTCCGCCATGTGGCAGTGCCGTCACATGTTCACTGCGCCCAACACAGTCGGATGGTATGGTCAGAACGATCCACGTTCTGGGCTATACGGCGGTCGCGCACCCTGCGGTTTCCAGCCCAATGATCAAGCCTCTCTCAAAGTCCGTAAGTAACATAAATCGACGTCTCTGGCGTCTACCCGGCATTCTTGTCACTCTGTACTCTTGCTTGCGTCGGCCGGTGCTTTTCGCTTTCATGGGGCATCGACTACACGCCGGTTTATAAGGCTGCCGGGTTGTGCTTGCAGCACCACCACACGGTATGTGGCCATGCGCACTGGCACCAAACGTGGGTCATTTGCATACTAGCATGCACTTTATTCTCAAAGTTTCGCGTTTGTAACATGTTTCTTCTAGGTACGCAAATTTCATTGTCCGTGAGTGTAGTACAGGAACACACTGTGACTTGACGTCTTCAATACTTTCGTTTCTCGTACCTCTCCCCCTTTCAGTCCTCCCGCTTTTAGCCATCGGTCGAAATTCGATTTCCGGTTTTACACGTTTTGGCATTCAGTGAACATGATTTCACCATTTTGGTAAGAAAATACTGAAATGTTGGGGCTCAAATTGGGGTCGTTTTGGGGTGAAAAAACTTGAAATCAGCTCTATATTATTGAGTAAGATGTCGTTGGAAGGGAAAACTAATTTCTTGTGCAGTGGTGTAAGCCATGTATCACTGACAGTTTTAGTTCTCGAGATATTTGTATAGTTACAGTTTGGGTATAGCACAAAACAAATTTAACTAACAATTACAGACTAAAATGTGTTTTTTTAAGCAACAGTTTACGAATAGAACAACGATAAAAATCCCCTCTGCTTCCAGAGTAATTTATAAGCTCTCCTAACTGGACTAAATTCATTGGGACTCACAATGGACTCCTTAATGATGACTAGACTAACTAAATTCCTAATTACAATAATTTTCCCACTGTAATATCTGCACCTTAACGTTCTTAACAACAGTAGAAAAAGAAGTTTCAAGTGACTGTCAAGAATGGATTTAGAGATTAACTCTACCTTCAAACAAAAATGAGGCGTTAATTCCCCTAACTATTCTTTTTTTTTTTAACTTAAGGTTTTTTTTTAAATTATTTATTGGACCTGGTGGTATTAGGTGTGTAACTTAATTCTCGGCCACAGGCACGACACGTTGACAGCAAATTATAGCAAATCGAATGCGTGCTTAATCATGGAAATAATCCCCGTTGTGTTGGATACATTTGAGCCATCGGTCAGAGAGCTGCCGAATGCCACTGCGGAAAAAAGAGGGCTGTTTCGAGTTGGTAAAGTTGTCAATATTTCTGTGGACTTCCTCGGCAGAAGTGAAGTGCGTATCACTCAGGTTATGTTGCAGGGAGCGAAAGAGGCAATAATCCGACGGGGCGAAGTGTGGAGAATACGCCGGGTGGGACAAACTCTCCCATCCCAGGTCGGCGTTATCCTGAAGCAACAGGACCGACCTTCTGCCCTTGCCGGTGTATGGTCTTTTCGCCTCCATTGCGTCACTCACACGAATCAGTTGCTGACAATAACGCTCAGCATTGACCATTTCACGAGGTTTGAGCAATTCATAGTGTACGACACCGCGCCGATCCCACTATATGCACAGAAACAACTTTCTGGCATGGATATTCGGTTTGGCGGTACTGGTGGAAAGCTGACCTGGATAAACCCACAATTTGCGGCGCTTAAGATTATCATAGAGGATCCACTTCTCATCACAGGTCAAAATATTGTGGAGAAAATCCTTCTTCTTGAATCTGGAGAGCAAGGTCACAGCAGCATCGTAACGCCTAGACTTGTTCGCAGCTCCGTCTAAGCTTGTGCAGACGCTTTGCAATGGCTTGCCGTGTTACTCCGAGCTCCTGGGCGAACTCTGACTGTGTGCGACAGGGATCCGCGTCCAACAGTTGTTCCAGTTCCTCATCGTCAACTTTCTGTATCTATCCCGAACGTTCTGCATCACGGAGATCGAAATTTCCCGGGTTTAACCGCTGGAACCACTTCTTACACGTACTGTAGGACACAGAAGCCTCACTCAAAGCAGCACAGATCATTTGCTGGGCTTCAGCGGCACTTTGTTTCAGCTTAAACACAACAGGAGGTAGTGCGTCAAATGCTGCTTCTGGAACGACATTGCTTTCACCGTCAACTTTCGTCACTTCTGTCACTACAGCTGTGAGCGGTTACGGGTGCCTGGAAATCTGTTGGATGGCGCTTCAATCAGCCATTATCGCACACAGCATTTGCCAACGTTCTAGAGAATTAGGTTGCACACCTAATACAAAGACATACAGGCAGACATAAACAGGGGACAGAAATAACGCAGCAACAAGTACAAATCATACATGGTTGACCACATGCCAAATGATCAATTTACACAGATATAGACAGTGTTGATCATGTAACACATTGTGAAGAAGTATACATCAAACATGGATTTTACAGTATGCTAAATGACCAATGTACACAGATAACCAGTGTTGGACAAGTAACACATTGAGAGCCGGTGCTGGAAGACAAACACAAACAACCAACCATGCCTCACCGGGATTCGAATCCGGTCCCAACTAGGGCGCATAGTCATAAGCCAGCACTAACTGTAAAGTTCTGCTTCATTTTTTATTGGAAAAAAATTATAGGATATTCGCATTTTAAAAGGAAAACAAATTATGCTGTATCGGGTTTACCGGAACGCGTGCCGGCAAAAAAAAAAAAAAAAAAAAAAAAAAGTACCGGAACGCCTTTCCGGGAAATTCAGGCCCCACTACACCGCTGGTTCAAACCCGGAGGAGTCGTGGATGGTGTGCTTGTCTTATGGCGTTAACTCTGTCCCTTCCCCAAGAACAATGGCAACAAATTCGGATGCGGAAACTGTTTCATTGCTCTAAGAGTTGCTTGAGGTGGTCCCTAACCCCCACCCCCTTCCTGAAAAAAACGCTTGCTTAAAATCTTTGTGCTGGTACAGTTCGTCCATTGAAAAATGTCCTGCATAAGAATAACCCTTCTCCTCTCGTGGTATAGTGGTCAACGTTCGTGATTACCACGGAGATACCTCAGGTTCGATCCCAGGCAGCTACGAATTCTCGAACCAATAAACATCCGCCGTGCGTCGGATGGGCACGTTAAGCCGTTAGATCCCAAATACTGCTCCCCCGGCAATAAATAAGGGCGTCTTCATCCCCCTATCTACCTCGCTTCCGTGTCACTTTCCTATCGGGCACTCTAGTCCAAATCTCATAGCTTCCTATTCTGAGGGTTGTTTAAGACCTGAGGCCAAACAGTCTCTAAGATACTCTACATATGATCTGATCTGATATTATCCTCGCATGATTCACACTGGGTACGGCCAAAATCTGCCAATGTGCATTGTTTGCCAAACATAGTTAGCCCTAATAGAAGACCAGCTTTTATTTCTGCACTGAAATATCCAGAACTCGTAAAGAGCGACTCTCCTGTTATAACAAATAATCAGCTTAGCTTAATTAAAAGTGAAAAACGACAACACTTCTCTTTTTCGCTATGAAAATCTTTGATTTCTGGCAATCGGCCATGATAAGCACTTGACATTTGCTCCCATTGTCGAGATTCACTGGTTTCAGTTGGCGCAACCGATAGATATAGTCTTCTTATCTTAATCATCGAAAAATGAGTTCAGAGCAGGCGACGCCGTTGTTGCGATAAAGTGAACGGCTTTCAATTTACGTTTGGATCTGTTACGGTTTTTTTTTCTTTCTTTATTTAGTCGATCGCTCGGTTGGTTAATTTCCCACCGAAAGCCTTCTGCATTGTTTTCCGATAAAACATTTTGTCCCCTGTATTCTCTCACCCCCTCGCATGCGTTTACCTGTGTGTTGGACTTCCTGAGGCATATGACTGGGCTATCAGTATGATAAGATTAGTTATGTCTAACTCTACTATCGTCTTGTTTTGAACAATGATTGACGCTCACTGCAAAATACCAATGATCGCTTTCACCCTAAAAGAATCAAACTTGCGATTCTCGTTTAGCACGGAAAGAAGCAAAATGCCACTTGATGTTAATTTAAAAGCTGTTATAATTTTAGGAAACACACGGATGATAACCTTACGTTGTTAAAACGAGTATAGGGGGAACTATCACTACGCCGTAGGTCGGATTGATTTATAACTGCTCTAATTACGAGAGTAGATTAATACAATCTGGTAACGACATTTAATATATTACAGGGGTTAGGCAAAATAGTGTGAACACCTAGGAAAAGGTTTTACGTTCCTAATAGGGGTTGGAACACTTTTGGCATTCAAAACCGCCTGAATCCTCCTTGGAATGGACGCATACAAATTCTGTATAGTGGATGGTGGGATTTTACACCATTCTTCATACAGAAATTGCTCCAAGTCCTTGAGAAATGCAAGAGGAGGATAACGGGATCTTACTCTGTTTTTCAATACAGACCACTGTCGCTCGATGGTGTTCAAGTCTGGTGATTGGGAAGGAAAACAAAGGTGTGAAATTTCGTCCTCATGTTCCTCAAACCGTGATTGGACATTACGAGCTCTGTGAATTGAGGCGTTGTCATCTTTATAGATGGCATCCCCTGCAAGAAACAATGCCTGAGCCATTGATGGACTTGGTACGCCAAAATGGTTTCATACGCTCTGCCGGTCATGTCCTTTCAATGTGATCAGGACACCTGCTGAAAACCACGATATGATGGCCCACAGCATGATAGAACCACCATCATGCTGCACAATTAGGAGCAGACAGTCAGGGTTGTGCCCTTCTGACGGTGCTCTTCACACATAAACAGGTCCTGCAGTGGGGAATAGTGTGGATGTGGACTCATCTGACAACTTTACATGCTTTCATGCATCTTCAGTCCACGTTGTATGCTCCTGGAACCACTGCCGTTGCCATCCTGAATTCACACGTGCCATGAATATCTTGTTTATGCAGTTTTGCTGTGCATTGTTTTCGTTTATACTGGGGTCTGGTGATGCAGAAGAAGATCGAAGTGTGACTAGTGTGGCCGAGGAGTTCGGGATAACTCACAGCATCGTTTCACGAGCTTGGAGTCAGAGTTTAGCAGTGTTTGTCCACGAGCAACCACTGCGGCGGACGACCGGTATATTGCCCTACAGGCCAAAAGCGACAGACGGCTGACAGCGGGATAAATCGCAATGCACAAAGGTGGTCTATTTGCACAACGACCAGTACGGTGTGTGCCATTAACGCCTGCTCATCGGAGACTGCGGTTTCTGTGGTGCCAGGAACACAAGAAGTGGACACATCAGAAATGGGTCGAGTTCTCTTTAGGGATGAGAGCCGATTTAGTCTGACAAGCGATTCTGGACGTATACACATCTGGAGAGAACAGGGAACACGCAATCACACCTCCAACATCATCGAAATCGACCGGTTTGGAGGTGGAGTTTTCGTTTGGGGAGGTATCATGCTTGGTAGCCGTACTGACCTCCACATCTTCCAAGGAGGTTCAGTCACTGGTGTCTGCTATTGTACCGAGGTTCTCCTGCTTCACGTGCGTCTGTTTAGAGGTGCTGTGGATCCTGAGTTCCTCTTCATGGACGACAACGCTACACCTCATCGTACAGTGGCTGTCGCAGAGCTGTTGGAGAGTGAATATATTAAACGCATAAATTGGCCCGCAAGGTCCCCGGACCTAAATCCAATCGAACACGTGTGGGACCTTCTCGGGAGACGCTTCGCAGCACGTCGCCAACCGCCAGCAACGATTCCGCAGCTGTCATTGGCGCTACAAGAGGAATGGGCCGCGATGCCTCAATAGCTCCGTGACAACCTCATCCTCAGCATGGACAGACCTTGTAAATCCTGCAACGCAGTCTGGAGTGATCATATCCCCTACTAAAGACTGGATTTTTCTTGGCAACCGCTTGTCACATGGACGTTTCTGTCTTCTGTCCAGTTGTGCTCGAAGCTGCCTTTTCAATGAATTGCCTTTGTATCCTTTGGGTTCCTTGTTTGGACGGTTTTGCTCACTTGTCCCACATTCTAACATCTTGGGGATCTTATGGTATGTTTTGAGTCGATGTGGAGCACTTCTGCACGACGTTACATTCGAAAAACCGTCTCATCCTTAATTTTTGCACGCCAGTGTAGTATGGGATAAGGGCGATGGAATGGATCCCGATCTTATGTCCTGACCTTTGACACCATTTCGTCCATTTTCAATACGATTCGTCCCTAGGTGGTCCCTTACCACATACTAAAATTTCATCGAAATCGAACTATTTTTACCCACATTATGACGCATAAGGGCAATGGAATGGATCCCGCTCATATGTGCTGACCTTTGACCCACTTTACCCGTTTTCAATAGGGTTAATTCCCAGGTGGTCCCTTAGAGTATACTAAAATTTCATCGACATCGAACGATATTTACGCAAGTTATGACGCATAAGGGCATGGAATGGATCCCGCTCCCATGCCGTGATCTTTGACCCCATTTAGTCCATTTTCGATAGGATTTGTCCCCAGGTGGTTCCCTACCACATACTAAAATTTCATCGAAATCGAACCGTTTTTACGCGAGTTATCGTGCCGACAGACAGACAGACGGACAAAGCTGGAGCATATACGCTTCTTCTGCCTACAGTTGAAAAGCGTGAAAAAACGGATTGTCATCTTTAACATTTGGATTAAAACGACTCGTTCATTTGCTTCCTGGTTGTTGACTTTCAATGTGCAATTCATTCTTCCTTGAACAACTCAGATCTTCATTGACTTAATCCCAATATTTGAACTCGCAAAGCTTTGTTGACTTAAATGATTTAAACTTACAGCCTTTCGTTTACTTAATAACAAATGTGACGTGCCTGCGCCTCAAGACGCACGCGATACAAAGGCAGATAGCAATGAGCGCACATGTCCTCATAGCTCAGTTGGGGGAGTGACTTACTCATGAGTGAGGGGGACCTGGGTTCGATGCCCGGCGTGGACAATTTTCACACAACATTTGAACAACTCAGAGCGTCGTTTACTTAAGCACAATATCAATCGCGTCGAAAAAAAAAAAGCTTTCTCAGTGTACCGCTCGTGAAGATTAACATGTGTCAAAATACAGTCAGTGAATCGATTTTGTCGTACCATTTATACTTTGCGTGGCTTTTTATATATCTTCGACTCACTGTAAGAAAGAAAATTTGGGGCCAGTAAAGTGCCGTTTAGAAAGAAAATCTAAAGGAAAAGTAACATAATTTACATATAAACAAATTCAGAAAGGATGATTAAATTACAGGTATATAGGACACAACTGAATCATGGCTTTCCCTAATGAGTCAAATGAAATCATTCCAGGGGGATATTAAGGCTTCTAAGATACCATTTTTACCTCTTTCTCTCTAATACAAGTCCTTCCTATTATAAGACTCAGTTTTACAAAAAGAATGCAGTTCCCCTATCCTGCGAACATTATAGATATCCCCCACGAGGAAAAGTGACTAATCACAGAGAAAACAAATTGACAGAACTGTCAAAACACAAACTGAGGTTTGAGGTTTAGTGACAGGATCAGTGCATATCCTCCAACGGCAGTTGACAACAATGAATGATTGCCCTGAGTATCATTCACTTTGATAAGGATTTTTATGTGCCACATGTGTTTTTAAAGAAGAACACTCTCGATGTAGAACAAAATATACGCAATAAACTTCAGAATATTCTGTAACTCTCACGAGAAATTCGCTGTAATTAATAAACCACTAAAATAATAACACAAAGAACTTATACACCAATTACACATAAGGTAGTATAATTATACTAGTAATCCGTTCTTCAAAAATGCATCTAGTTGATGTGAGAAAGCTTACAAGCTTAAATTTTTCATCTACTCCAATAAATTCCGATTACTAGTATACACATACTGTCTTATAAACCGTTAAAAATTACAGCTTGTAATAACCTCCGAATTAGAGTCCAGTATTTTGTCTAACTGTTTTCGAAAACCAGATCAAACATCCCTTCAAATGTGCATTGATAATACACTGCTGGCCACCCAAAATGCAACACCAAGAAGGAAGCATCCGATTGGCCTGAAATTCGCAGCATGCGTCGCCCGCGAGAGGACATGCAAACGATTAGCATTGCAGGGCATATGCAAATCATGTGTGCCCGGCACGCCACCGAGAAGCACTATAAGAAGGGTGCACAGGAGGCGGGGTGTAAGTGGTGGAAGTGTGTTGTGCTGCCGTACCTGTGCGTGGGAAGCTTCCTGATGCCTCGTTGCAGAATACGGCAGTCATTCCAGCACGCTTCGGAGTTCGACAGAGGACGAATAGTGGCTTATCGCGACAGCGGTTTATCGTACCGAGACATCGGCGCCCGTGTGGGACAACATCCAGCTACAGTGAGGCGAGTATAGATTCGGTGGGTACAGGAGGGACGGACGGACGGACGGACGGACGACGTGAGCGATTGGGGCGGCACATCACCGAACGAGAGGACCGCATGTTGTGCGGCGGACATTGACGGCTCGCACCGCCACATCACGAACGTTAGCGCAGGAATTTGGGTGGGTTGCGCAACAACTTGTGTCAGCACGTACCGTTCGACGTCATCTGCAGGAGCGGCGATTTGTCGCACGGCGCCCATTGCTCCGATTACCATTGACGTTACACCATCGGCGAGTGCGGCGGCAGTGGGCCGTTGAACATCGCACCTGGACTACGGATTGGCACGACATTGTCTTCTCCGACGAATCCCACTTCTGCCTGCAACACCACGATGGTCGGATCCGCGTGTGGTGGCACGGCGGCGAGAGACTGTATGACGCCTGTATTATGCACCGCTATACCGGTCCGTCGCCTGGCGTTTCGGTTTGGGGCGCAATTGTATATGACACCCGCACCCCTCTGGTACGCATCGCCTGTAAACTCAACAGCCACCGCTACATCTCCGACGTTTTGGAGCCTGTAGTCCTCCCTTACCTGCAGGACTGGCCAGCGGCCACGTTTCAACAGGAAAATGCACACCCGCACGTGGCACGCATCGTGCAACAATTCTTTACGGCCCACCAGGTTCACTGCTGCCGTGGCCCGCCTGTTCTTCCGATATGTCGCCCATCGAACACGTCTGGTCGCTGGTTGGCAACCGAGTGTCCCGGCAAGCACCACCCGTGATGAACTGTGGTAACGTGTGGAAGCAGCCTGGACCGACATAACCCAAACCCACATCCAAAAGCCTCCTTCGTTCGATGCCGCGGCGTGTAGCGGCCGTTATTGCCAGCCATGGGGGCCACACGAACTATTGATGTCTGAGTGTTCCGCAAGTTGCACGGGCCTGTAAGCTCAATCGTTTCTCCTTTGTATCTGTAGTTATGTTTCCAGTAAATCTGGCTTTGCTATCTCGTGTCCTTCTTGGTGTTGCATTTTGCGTGCCAGCAGTGTAGTTCCTCTAAGAAGGAAATAAATCTTAAACAGTCAAATTTTGTGTTTTGCCTAATGCTGTATATTGTTTTATCAAAAGTTTTAATGATTAATGGTTACTAATATCTACACTTATGTCTCGTGCTCTGCTAGATCTATAAGTCCACCTGTTTGCTCTGGGTAGGGTAATTGGTAATTTTAAGCAAGGGCTGTGCAAGGGGGATGCAGAAAGTGCAATGCACCGTGGCCTCGCTGCTAATGTTGCTCAAAATTTTCTGAAGTATTATCGAAACTACACATGCTTATAAAAAAAAAAAAAAAAGAGGAGGAAGACACATAGCTGGGTTAAACAAAACTGTAAAAATTCAGTTGTTACGAGTTAGTATCTAAACAAACTAAACTTAACGGGGACAATTTTATTGGATAGCCATTTCAAATTCTGATCTGTAAATGCAATACCTTTTCAGTTAGAAAACAGATTTCAGTTGTTTAAATCAATGCACAATATCTCTTTGCAAAAAAAAAAAAAAAAAAGAAAAAAGCTAAGCACCCAGAAGAAATCAACCAATCGAAATGAAAATTGGTATGTGCAATGTACATGTATACGAAGGGAAATGATTGCTATTCCAGAGCAGTTGGGCCATTTATTCGGATAAAACAGCTACTAGAGTTAAACAAGTCAATGCGTTTTAGCGCCGCCTATGGCTCAGAAACAAGTAATTACCTGGCGTAGCTTAGACTCATATAGTTAATGGATATTGTCCTGCGGTATAGCATGCTAAATAGTGTCCAAATTGCGCGGCAGTTCGCCGACTTTCCGGTAGGGGCGTAGGTGGCGTCCCGTCATGTACCAAACATGTTCGATCGGTGAGAGGTCGGGCGATCATGCTGACCATGGAAGCGTGTCGACATTACGACGGCGGACCGGGAAGATCCGTGCTGTGTGTGTGGCCGGGCATTATACTGTCGAAAAATTGCTCGGTGATGCTGCGATAGGAATGGCAACACAACAGGTCCTAGAATGTCGTGAACGTCCCGTTGAGCCGTGATTGTGGTACGGAGAACTATCGAGGGTGTCCGGCTATCGTAGAAAATTAAAAATGGCTCCCTAGACAGTTATTCACGGTTTGACCTTCCACGGTAAGGGCAGGACGCGTTCGTTGGCCGGCTCGTCTCCAGATGCGTATGCGCTGGTCATCGGCGCCAAGTACAAACTGTGATTCATCACTGAAGACAACACGACGCCACTGGACACTATCCCACGTCAATCGGGCTCGACACCACAGCAACCGGTGCCGGCGATGCTCGCTAGTCAGTGGAAGGCAGCGACGTGGCCTCTTGGAATGTAGTCCCCGTGCTGCAAGTCGTCTGGCAAGGGTCCGGATGGCCAGTTCCGTACTTGTAGACAAGGCAACATGGTCACCGATAGTTGAGAGCTACAAATTCGATTCTGTTCGTGCGGCCGTCACAATCTCTCGATCCTCGCGTTCTGTCGTTGAACTCGGCCGTCCACTGCCCGCGTGCCGCTGGGCTGTGCCCTCCTCGACCCATTGGCGATAACATCGTCCTATCGTCGCGTTGCTCCGACCAAAATGCCTGGCGATGGGGCGTCTTGACCAACCGACCTCTCTCAGCCCAGTTATACAACCTCTCTCAAATTGTGCAAGGATCCAACGTCGAGGCATCTTCATAGTCCGTGGAGGTTAACGCAACCGCAATCCGCTGTCACAATTGTCCCTGCGTGCGCGCTTTGCTCTTGATATACCTTCCTAGATGCGCGATTCCCATGCGCTGCGCCGGGTTATTTAGTCATTGATCTTACTTTTTAATCATTTACATATTCGGCTTCGAGGTACTTGCATGCGGAGTTTCACTAGGAATGAACGACTTTCTCGGGCTGCTTCGTTTATTTATTTGTACAAAGAGTGTATATGCATTTCTTAACTAAATTAGCTCTGCTTCTCTTTCCATACGTCTTTTGGTGCTAAATCCGGAATTTTTTTAAAGGAAGAATACAGAAGTAACCTGAGCAGTGTGTGTAGAGCGTTTATAGCAAACATTACGTTAGTGGTGAATTAAGTTGAAGCACCGACTTTACGCTAGACATCGTCGACGATGAAGCATCGCGGTCATTTTATGCCTTGAAGAGCACAAGGACATCTTTTAAATAGGTTTTAAAAATAAGGTATACATTGTATGATGTAATCCCCTATTTCATTCATCATTCAAGTCTTGGGACCGTTAGTTTGTCATCTAAGTGTTGCTTTAAGCATTTACTATTATTTCAAGAAACGAATCTAAAACTTTTAAAACTCGTAATAATATCCTGAAGCGAAGTTTTCCCGTTTCTTCGAAATAAACTAAGAGTAAACGAAAAAAGTTAGTAAAATCATGAAATGCATTGATTATGATACGCTTTCCAACATACCAGAAATCATTACTCAAATTATTTCTCAAGCCATGAGGATAAAAATGGCGGTGGAATAAATCTCGCTCCTGTGTCCTGACCTTCGATCCCATTTCGAATATATTACTATACCTCCGGAACAACATACTAAAGTTTTGTATTTTGTAACCATAATTATGCAACCCAACATTTGTTTGTCTACTGACGTCATCAAAGTACAGGTCGCGCCATCTTTTTTCTGGTTTCAACACCACGAAACAAAACATTGATTTTTAATATAATTATGTTTATGTTTTAGAAAATTTAAGTATTCCAAGTTATAATATGAAGTTATTTTAATCGATGTTCAAATTTTCATCCTTGGGAACACACTAACTGTGAAGGAAATGTGTGCAAAAGTTTTTCTATTGGAAGTATATAGGGAGCAAAATTACTTGACGTCCACCTTAATAGTATGGGATAAGGGCGATGGAATGGATCCCGCTTCTATGTCCTGAACTTTGACCCCCACTTCACCCATTTTTAATAGGGTTCGTCCTCAGGTGGTCCCCTACTACATACTAAAATGTCATCGAAATCGAACCCTTTTTACGCACGTTTTGACGCATAAGGGCAATGGAATGTATCCCGCTTCTATGTCCTGAACGTTGAACCCCACTTCACCCATTTTCAATAGGGTTCGTACCCAGGCGGTCCCCTACCACATACTAAAATTTAATTGAACCATATTTACGCAAGTTATGAAGCATGAGGGCAGTGGAATGAATCCCGCTCTTACATCGTGATCTTTGTCCCCATTTGTCGCGTTTTCAATAGGGTTCGTCCCCAGGTGGCCCCCTACTACTTACTAAAATTTCATCGAAATGAAACCATTTTTAAGTGAGTTATCGTGCAGACGGACGGACGGACGGAAAAGCGGGAGCATATACGCTACTTCAACCTACGGTTGGAAAGCGTAAAAAAGAACTAAATGTTCTTCACGCGCCAGTTTTACCTTGGAGTATGGAACAAAATTTTTAAATTTGAACAGTATGCGCACGAAAATGGCTTAGATTCTAACTCTGGGACTATTTGCTCTTTGATTCTGGTTCCTTTTTTGGAGGCAGTTACTCTAAACTAACTAGTCTTACCATAACTACTGTTAGAAATCATTCAATGAAATAACAAAAGAAATTTAAAGATATTTTAATATACTTATGATATGACGTAAATAGTACAGTTGTGAATACATAGCACCAATCACTTTTCAAAATGGCATCCTCTTGCATTCACAGAGTCCTTCAGATTCTGTGGCCCATCATCAACAGCTTTACGCAGGGTCTCCACAGGGAAAGCTGCTACTGCTCGCATCAAAGAGCGTTTGAAACTGTCAATACTGGGGTGTCTCTTTCTGCAGGCCATGTCCTCCAGTGTGTCCCACAACTTGTAGTCCAGAGCCACGAATGGTTGAGTGGTTAGCAATTCAGGCTACCAATGCAAGGTCCTCAGGTTCGATCCTGGGCTGATCTTGCGGAGGTGGTGTGATTTGCTAACAATCACTGGATATTCGCCGTGCATCGGACGAGCACGTCAAGGCTGGACCCACTGATTAAATGGGTATCCGTTCCTATGCCCCCTGAAATTCTCTCACCCCTCTATGTGCAACAGCGCACTTGTACGGTGGCGCCATCTACTGTACTTTAATCTCACTACAAACTGTCCTGTCAAAGTCGCTAGACTTGCTCTCATTCCTTCCGCTTCTGTGTCCTGCCCAAAAGGCGAACTCGCTGTAGGTGGCTAGGACCTAAAATCTACCCACTGTGGACGGAAGTCCTACAAGAAAATGACGCAATACTACTACTAACTTGTAGTCCAATGGGCTGAGGTCTGGGCTGCTTGAAGGCCAATGAGCTGGAGAAATGAAGTCTGGAAAATTCGCCTGAAACCACTCCTGGGTTGTCTTGGCCTTGTGCGGAATCCCACTGTCGGTTTTGGAAGAGGGTGTGACTCACATATTTGACCACGGGCTCCTAAACCCTCTCCTGGTAGACTTTAACGGATGTTTTCACTCCTTTCTCACAGAAATGGAGCTGCGTGGTATCATTGTAGGACTCCCAACCAAACCATGGCAGAAGCAGGATGATGGCCCCTTATGATCCTTGGAGATTTCTGCTGAGCTTCCTGTAAGGTTGACGCATACACCCTGTCATTTCGGCAGTTAAAAGCCTCTTTAATAGTGAAAATATTTTCATCAGAGAACAGGATCAATCTGTGGCAATTGTCGGCGTAACGCTGCAGCAAACGTTTCGCTTTTAGCTCCCTCTGCTGCTTCAGTCGTGGGGTGAGAAAGTGACCTGTACGCTGCCGGTAAGCTCTCAACCATAGGTCACTCCGCAGCACTCGTAACATCGACATTTTTAAATTGTTCAGCTCATGAGCCATCACTGATGTTTTCTGACAGGATTTCGTCGAATATGGGATGGCACTGCTTTCACCACGCGAGCAGTCCTCATGGTACGCAGCCGACCCTTTTTGTGGTAGTCAGCGACGGTTCCAGTCTCAAGGAACCTTCTTATAGTGCAGCAGACAAAAATTCGGTTGATTTTTCAATTTCTTCAGCATGTTGAAAAATCCAGGAAGCTGATTTTCCAACTTTGTGCAACACTATTACAGTAACACGATTCTCATAATGGCCCCACTCCATGGCAAGTACTTCACGAAACATGTTATCTCCTTTGTGACTGAACGAGCTGCTTCATGCTTCCTGGGTGACGTTGCACACCGGTTCCGCGCCATCTGTCGAACGTTTGTAACAGTATTTCTGGTAAGACTGGATAGAATTGAAATGTTTTTCCTATCATCAACCCTCACGAGGAACGCTTAGTTGCTTCTATCGAAGGAAATTCAAATACTTAACTGAATTATGATTCTAGAATTACTGTACTACTGTAGCTATAGAAATGCAGCTTTGTTTCCTAGCGGCACTCGTCGCCAATTTATAAGGCTCTCTGTCTTCCATTCCAGCAGTGCCTATTTCTGTATAATTCAGATGTTTTGTGCATACGTACTTAAAATATTAATTTGGTTTTCTGAATTAAATACCTCACTGATGGCGGCAATTTTCTTTCTTAAGCATTTCATTTTGTTTCCAACTTTCGTCATCCTATCCCTTGAATATTATGTATTTCATTTAATTTGTGCATATTAATTTTTTTTATGAGTTCACCCTTTTTCATATTTAAACATTTCGTTTACTTTGCAGATTTCTATTGTTCTTCTTTTTACTATTCCTATGTATTTTTTACTTCTAAAATTTCTCTCTTCCTCACGTTGTCTCTTCCGATTCCTACATTTCATTCTTGATTCTTGAATACTTTATTTAGTTCTTATGATTTTCGCTTTCTCGCCCTTAATCATTTTTCAGTGCACAGATAAAAAAATAATATGTAGTCTAAAGTTTTCATAAAAAGCCAGCAACTTTACTCTGAAACGCTAGCCAACGTTCTTTACGTATTTCGTATTAACAGAATGCACAACGTTTCCTACCTTTTTCTTTTGGCTGTTTCAACGCTGCCTCTTTTTGATAAGACCACTCCATCACCTACTTAAACCTATAGAAAAATAAAAGGTGTAAGGTCACCTGGTCTCTCTCTCTCTCTCTCTCTTTAATTAGCAGAATATCTTTTCGTAGAATTTTTATTATTAATATGTTTGGTTCGGGATTTATGTACAGGGTAATTTAAACTAATTGCCCCGATTACAAATGACAATAACGTGTTTATGAACATAGAGAGCTGATATCCCTACGCTAGAAAGAAGGAAGCTTAGAATTTTATTGAAACCTACTGCTGTGTCTCTATGGTCTTCCGAAAATTGTTCCGAAAAGGTATGGTCTTGCTAATTTTTCCAAACCGTCGTTGTGGACAGGACGACAGGGGTTTCTACAAATGACCCCCCCAAGGTCTCAAGACCTTACCCCTACAAAAAGAAGTCACAAGAAGTATGTCAAAGCCCATGTGTATGTGCCACTTTTGCCGAGAACAAAGGAGCTGTTGAGGCATCACCACTTTTGCCGAGTCAAGGAGCTGTTAAGGCATCGCGGCCCATTCCTCTTGTAGCGCCAATCGCAGCTGTGGAATCGTTGCTGGCGGCTGGTGACGTACTGCCAAGCGTCTCCCGAGAAGGTCCCGCACGTGTTCGATTAGAGGTAGGTCCAGGGACCTTGCGGGCCAATCCATGCGTTGAATATCTTCACTCTCCAACAGCTCTGCGACAGCCACTGTACGATGAGGTGTAGCGTTGTCGTCCATGAAGAGGAACTCAGGACCCACAGCACCTCTAAACAGACTCACGTGAGGCAGGAGAACTTCGGTACAATAGCGGACACCAGTGACTGAACCTCCTTGGAAGACGTGGAGGTCAGTACGGCTACCAAGCATAATACCGCCCCAAACGAGAACTCCGCCACCTCCAAACCGGTCCCTTTCGATGATGTTGGAGGTGTGATTGCTTGTTCCCTGCTCTCTCCAGATGTGTATACGTGCAGAATCGCTCGTCAGACTAAATCGGCTCTCATCCGTAAAGAGAAGGCTACAGTAAAACACGATAACGGACGTCCAGTTGTCTGTTGCATGTGCCTTACGATTTCTCTCGCTGTCTGCCGTCCGTCTCTTCTCGCCTGTAGGGCAATATACCGTTCGCCCGCCGCCGTGGTTGCTCGTGGACGACCACTCCTAAACTCTCTGACAGCTGTTCCTGTCATTTGAAATGCTTTCCAAGCTCGTGAAACGATGCTGTGAGCGATCCTGAACTCCTCGGCCACACTAGTCACACTTCGACCTTCTTCCAACCTCCCAATGACGCGACCTCGGGTAAAGTCATCCAGATGTCGTCTACTGGATTGCCTGTTGGCCAAATCACTCAAACCGATGTACACCGTGCAATAGCTTTCACCGAATTGCTGAGCGTACACCACCCGTGTGCTTTATACCCTTCCGACACCTCCCCCTTACACCATGCTGCATATATGCGCATGCCCTAACGTACCGGACCCTAGTCTATATCCTGAGTGGTCTTTCGGTCCGTTCTGCCTGCTCGTTCCGCTGTTATACTAATTTCTTCTCTTCGTCCTTAATTTTTGCACACCAGTGTCTTATACGTATATATAAGTAACATTACTTGCAAAATTAAGCAATAACACGCAAATGAATACTTTTTCATTGCGAAAAAATAAAGGAAATGCTATTTTTAATATTTAAAGTATATGATAGAATGTCCCAAGATATTGATTTTTTTATATAGTTTAGTACATACACAGTGTGCAAAATGTATGATATCGTTCTTCGGTATGATATATCATACTCAACCCACTGCTGGATGAACACCACTCCAAGTCTCATGTATAACTTTGTTCTTTCAAGTCTCATGTATAACTTTGTTCTTTCAAGTCTCATGTATAACTTTGTTCTTTCACTTTTTCTCTTTCTAGGAAGCTTCTCGTGTTATGAATGTCTTGGGCTTTCATTCCGGCATGCTTTTGAATTTCATTCACCGCAGAGCATTTTTCTGGGTCTTTCCCTGTTCTTTTGTACCCATCCAATCTAGTATTTCAATTGTTCAACAGTGAGCAGTTCTTCTAGCAATATGTCCAGCACATAGCCATTGGATTCCGTACTTTGGTCGTGACTTCATCACCCACTCTAGCTATTTCCCTGACCCATTTCTTTTCCCCCTTTCATCATTTGAGTTGTTCTCAGCCTCTATATCTTTTTGTTCAAGATCCATGTCTGTGATGTATAAATAAGGAGTGGAAAAGGATACATTTATATTAAACACTTTTCTTTTAAGACATAATAGTAAATTGCTCTTGAGAATCGTACTATTTGTTACAAATGCACTCTAGCTAAATTTCGTACGCCTATTAATTTCTATGTGGCCCTCCTTTGATATGCAGCGTGTCCATAAAGTCTTTTCCACATTACAAAAATTAATATAAAATATATTACACGCACAGGGTGTCCACAATGTCTTGTTACCCCCCCCGTAATAAGAAATGTAAGTGAGCTATGTATCTGTTGTATGATGTATGTGTTGAGTTATGGTCTGTATTGTGTTTATTTACAGATTAGGTACCGGAACCATGTGTGATACCAGCGAATACACCCTGGAACAGCGGATTGTTGTCAGTGTCTGGGTACACGAACGTCCACACACAGGGAAGAAAATGCGTGACGTGCGTGCCGATTTCAAACAACGATTCGACAAAGAGGCCCCTCCAAAACAGACTCTTCTACGGTGGGAACATAAACTCTTCGAAGCAGGCAACATCAAGGATAAACCACGAACGGGAAGACCATCAACCAGAGTGCAACAGTGTCAAGCGGTCGAGGAATCAGTTATCAGGTCACCGACGAAGTCGCTCCGCGAACGATCAGCGGAGCTTGGAATACCACGATCGACACTGCATAAGCACATGAAGAATGACCTGAATTTGCACGCATATCTCCCGATGTTCGTTCAGGAGTTATTAGACATCAATTTAAACCACAGACAGGAGGGATGCCTGTGCAATGATGCTTCAGACATTTGCCACATTCCCAAAGCATGGAAAGGTCATTTTCAGTGATGAATGTGCGATATACCGCAGCTGTCGATCACGGAACATTGTGTTCTGGTCCAAGGAAAACCCACATTATGTCGAAGAATTGGAACATCATCCTCCGCATGTCACGATATAGGCTGCAATGAATAGTCAACATCTGTTTGGACTGTATTTCTTTGATGGTACAGTGAATCAGACAACTTATCTGGACATGCTGCAAACCTGGTTTGTGCCACAACTTGGAAATCTTGGCATTCTGAATGACGTATGGTTCCAACAGGATGGGGCCCCGCCCAATACGCAATCGCTGTTCGGGAATACCTTGGTGAGGTCTTTCGGGATCGTTGGATCGGCCGAGGTTTGGCACTGCTGCCCGCTCCACTTGAATGGCCACCTCGAAGCCCAGAATTCTTAACGTGTGATAATGCCTTTTGCGGTTTCATAAAGGAGGTTATTGTACAGCAGCGCTACTAAACCACTGATGAACTTAAACAAGCAGTGAGACGTTCTTTCTCTCGTATCACCCCGCATCTGCTTTGGAAAATGTCCCACAGAACATGGCGTAAAATTATTCTCTGTCACGAGAATGACGGAGCCCAAACGGATCCACTGGATGTTTAAGGATGCCTCAACTTATACAACAGATACATAGCTCACTTACATTTCTTATTACAAGGGGGTAACAAAACATTGTGGACACCCTGTACAAGAAAGGGATTGCACGACAATGATGATGCACAAGTAAAGTTTTTTTTCAGTGTCAGTACAACTCCACATGCGTGCTATTTGTGGCACGGAGGACATTTAAGCAATATTCGATTTTACAGCATGTTTTGTTAAACAGCTCAGCAGACACAGAACTAAGGACATCCCTTATTATGCTCTTCAATGTATCAACATCAGCAACACTGCTAGAGTAAACTTGATCTTTCACATAACCCCACAGGAAAAAGTCTAGAGGAGTTATGTCGGGCGATCGAGGTGGCCATGTCATGGGGCCGTCGCTGCCAATCCATCTTTCCAGAAATGTGGCATTCAGGAACTCACGAACCATTATTGACCAATCTGGTGGGGCACAGTCTTGTAGAAAAATAACAGAAGTTAGGAGTGCATGCAACTGAGGTGCTACAAATAGTTCCAGCATGTCCAGGTACACGTTACCGTGGGCTCTATAAAAGAAGGGTCCGGTGAGTCTGTCATGCATCAGGCTGCACCATACGTTCACTTTCGGACTAGCCCTGTGTTGTTCAATGACATAATGGGGATTTCCTGATCCCAGATTCGCACATTTTACTGTACCAGAGATGTGGAATGCGGTTTCATCTGAGAAACAGACACGATGGAGAAAATCACTACCATGAGCTATGCGCTGCAACATTTCCGTCGCAAATGCAGTACGATGAGGCTGGTCATCAGTCTGAAGAGCTTGAACGATCTGTATCTTATAAGCACACGGATGAAGACGTTTGGGCTTACTTATGCCTTCAAAAATTCCTTAAAAAAGTTAAACCTTGACGTTGGAATTCAGTCGCCGAAAATTATCACTGCCCTACTCACACCAGACTGTCGTAATATGGAGATCGAGAATCAGGCGGTAGTGTACGCCGTACATTTCCAATACTCTGACTCATCTAGGAAAAAGTCTACATCGGTATGACCAAGAGGTCATTCAAGGTCCGTATAAAAGAACACCAGCGCGATTTGAGGAATAGCAAACTGAGCACGGCTCTAGCTCGGGTTGCCGTCAGCCTGGGAGCCTTACCGATTTGGTCTGATCTGCGCATGTTAGCCCCTTACGATGGACCAAGATCTACGGCTCTACGCGAAACTTTCGAAATCCTGACGTACCATGAATCCTGCGACACTGACATCACGATGGAACTCTCTCCGATTTGGAGCAGAGTTCTTGGTATACTGCGAGCACGCCCGTCGTGCGCAACATGACAATTATGAGCTCGTGAGCACTAGAGCTCCTGTTTGATTGTTTGACATATTTGAATTGCATTTGTGCTCTGATTCTGTTCTGTTTTATCTATTTGTTTTTCCGCTGCCTGACGAAGCTTCCCGTTGGAAGCGACAGCTTGCAAAATAAAATAAAATTAAGTTTCTATGCCTAATAACGGATCTTTTAGTTTATATTTATTTTAGAGTGGCTTATTCGAATCCAATTGTCTTTACTCATAAGTAATAACATAAGCTATTTGTTCATAACTCAAGAATGTTACCAACAGCGAATCTGAATTTTCGTGAAAAATTGCGTATTTCCTTTGCTTGACGCAACCACAACGTCTTTGAGTATAACGCAGATTGACAGACATGTTCCAAACTCCGCGGTAACTTTTAAAAGCCGGATTCAATTTCCTCTTAAGAGACTGTCTGTCAGATTTAATTCAGATGTTTAAATTTATCAGGCTTTACAGAATAGAATATCTTGTGTTTTCTGAATTATTCATGACAAAACGTTAAGGTAAAAATGTTGTCAGTTCTTGGGAAATAATCGCAGCTTGCATTATTTAGCAAAAGACAATAATAAAATACTTACATCTGTCGGAAATCTATAATATAACAAAGGAAATCCAAATTTTTAGCATTTTTTGGACCTAGTTCTTAAGCTATTACTTGAAAATCCATTTAATGACTACATCCATGCATTTAGTTACTTGTAGAACTGTTCGAGACATTTAAGTGAAAAAAAAACTTCCAGTTTTCTGAAACGCATTTAAGAATTATGTTCACATCATTATTTTTCCAAAATATTTTGCGCCTTTTTACTTCTTACGCTTTTATTTGCTTTTTAGATGAAAAAAATGTTTGCAATACGTTGAGCTGTGGCTTCTATTTCCCGTCTTTACCTTAAATATCCTAAATTTACCTTCGGCGAATTTTTCCAGAAATAGAACGTCCGCGGATGGCAAAGCGCTAATATACTAACTAAATCAGTTCTGTTCTTTTAGTCTGCCGTTCAGTTTGTCCAGATTCATTTCGTCCGCCGTTCACTTTGTCCACATTCCTTTTGTCCGCCGTTCATTTCGTCCACCGTTCAGTATGTCCATATTAATTTCATCCGCCGTTTAGCTTGTCCACATTAATTTCGTCCGTCGTTCACTTTATCCACATTCATTTCGTCCACCGTTCACTTTGTCCACATTAATCTCGTCCGCCGTTCACTTTGTCCACATTAATTTCATCCGTCGTTCACTTTGTCCACAATCATTTCGTCAGCTGTTCACTTTGTCCACATTCATTTCACATTTTTTGTTCACTTTGTCAACATTTATTTCGTCCGCCGTTCACTTTGTCCACATTAATTTCGTCCGCCGTTCACTTTGTCCACATTAATTTCGTCCGTCGTTCACTTTGTCCACATTCATTTCGTCCGCTGTTCACTTTGTCCACATTCATTTCACATTTTTTGTTTACTTTGTCCACATTTATTTCGTCCGCCGTTCACTTTGTCCACATTCATTTTGTCCGTCGTTCACTTTGTCCACATTCATTTCGTCCGCTGTTCACTTTGTCCACATTCATTTCACATTTTTTGTTCACTTTGTCCACATTAATTTCGCCCGCCGTTCACTTTGGAATACTGTGAAAGTTTTCCGTTTTGATGGAAGTTTTGTTGCAAGACAGAAAAGAAAGGTCAGCGGACATTGTTTACATGCGACTTTTTTTCCTGTTTAAGTTTTCCGACTAAAATATGCCGATTTTAAATGTTATTGAAAGTAAAACGAGGAATCGAACTTTGAAGAGCTTTTTAACTCGTTTGTGTGGTACGATGTCAATTACTATGACATTAATCAAAGTTTATTCCAATAGCCATAAATGTATTAGACTGAAGAGGAAAGTTTTAGACCCCTTTCTGCTTTACGTAAGAAGTCTCTATTTTCCTTCTCTCACACCGCAAATTCGCAGTAAATATCAATTTAAATTTTTTCTCACCATTATACGTTTATGGAATTTTTTTTCATGTTAAATAGCTGTGACACATATAGGTGGATTTATATTTCATTCGTATGAAAAGTAGTAATACGGAAATTATAAACAATTAATCAAAATAAATATACTGAAAAGCTAAAAACTGTACGAGCACAATATAAAAGATGCGTTTCAAAACATTAAAATATTTTTTGTAAAACTTTGATTTATGCCATAGTGATTGATATCGTACCAGACGAAAGAGTTAAAAAGCTCTTCAAAGTCCAGTTCCTCGTTTTACTTTAAATAACACTTAAAATCGTGATATTTTAACCGAAAAACTTAAACAAGAAAAACAAATCGCATGTAAGGAATGCCTGCTGACTTGTTTTTCTGCGCAGTAACAAAAATTCCATTAAAACAGAAAACTTCTACGGTATTCCATCTATTCTGAGGACGAAATGAATGTGAACAAAGTGAACAGAGCTTTAAATGAACAGAGGTCTAAATGAACGGTGGACTAAATGAACGGTGGACTAAATGAACAGTGATCTAAATGAACACGGACAAAATGATCCGTCACCCATCAGCAGATACTAGATCTTCAAGTGCTACCCTAGCGACAGAGATTCCCTGACTCCTCCGTATTAGACGACGTGTAGGCAAGATCACAGCAAGATTTTCTTATGTGGGATGGCGAGACGTCAAATTATGCCCCTTTCAAGGTCAAAATCGCGCCTCTTCGAGGTCAAAATTGCTCCCCTTCGAGTTCCACTCAAATAATATATAATATCAAACACTGCCGTTATAGGAAAGTATTATGATCGTTCAAAAATGGCACTTCAGGTTTGACATAATTTTATTAAAAAAGTAAAAACTAGGTAAATACCCAAGAAACGCAGGTTGTAAGTACCAAGTAAAGCGCAAACGTTATGTGAACGCCAACAACACAACACTCCACATAAATGCAGAACAAAAAAATAAATAAAAATGCAGCGCATAATGAATGAGCATCGGATAGTGGACGTAACAATAGGAAGAAGCTTCAGGGGTAGGACTTGGAAAAATTCCGTTCAAGGTTAGACGCTCAGAGAACTGTCTGTGGCAGAGACCACATGATTAATTAGCTCTTCATCCCAACAATATGTTCGGAAAGTTCATGGAGGTTAGATATACCAGTATATTGTTTTCTATGTCTCCATTCACTGTTTTGGAAAATTACCTTCATGGATATGAGATGTTCACACCTCATAGTGTATGTTACTCTGAACCCTGGATAATTGCACGGGATTCTGTATGAGACTAAAGTCTTTAAAAGGAAAGTATTTGAAGGGTGAAACTTTCTTTTTTAGTAACATTTCTATTTTTTACATTCCCCAGAGCAAGAATTTACGCCCCTGGAATGACCTTTCTGGGAGGGCAATGGCCATTCCGGTTTGCACGGCCCTGCTTGTGGTACGTCATTAGCAGACGACATGACTCCTCTGAACAACTCCCCTAGCAATGTCGATGAATCATAGACACAGGCCAACAGCGCATGTTCAGCGACACTTTTCGGACCCCATCCGGTGACTTTTCACTCCATGCCACGCCGTCCTGCCGAATGCATCTCACCATGGCGATCATACGACCAACTGGCTCCGACCATATTATACTTTTTTCCTCGCCCATTGCATTCAAGTAATCCTCAGGAGATCAATCACTTCTTTCCCTCGGACGTCTACATGTACGTTAAGTTTTGCCTCATTTCATGCATTCCTTTGTGGTGTGGTGTTTTTTGGTATAGCAGTGTATTTCCTTTAAACTGTGATTATAAGTACGAATGCTTGAGAACAAAATTTTAATATTGGACTTACTGCTAATTAACTTTAAACGAAGATCAGGCTTAAAATGAAGTTTTGAGAATCGCAAACATTGCTGAAGTGCTAATCTTCCACAGTTAAGTGGAATGATGGTACAAAATGCATTGGAGAATCTCAGAGCCTTTACATTTAATTCGTCTCTCCAAACAAAGCTAATCAAATTTGTAGTTTTCATATTCAATTTGAGGTCCTCCATCGTCACGCGACTCAGCACTTCTTTTCCTTCCATGAGGCGAAATGAGATCAGTGAGAGTATCTGGGTATCAATTTCAATTACATTTTGCATTATCTTTGAAATACTCCTTTGAACTTTTGAATTAGCAGCACAGAATGCTTTAGTATCAGTGGAAGAAAGTGGCTTCTGACTTTAACGTCGTTTTCAGCTATAAAAGTTTCCAGTGTTTGTATTCCGAAGGGGAATAACAATTCCACGCGAGGCAACATTTCATCCCTTTTATTATTCAAATTTTTGTAAGTTTCAAACATCGTCGTCTGGAGCTTTTGTTTACCAGACATACACCCTGTGAAAGCGAAATTGAAACACCCAGAAGGAATGATGGGAAGTACATGCAAATAGGCAGGCGGAGAAATTGTACCGAGCTACGTAGATGATTAAAATGCGAGGCCAATCAAGGAGGAGCTACGGTTGATATAAATACGGAGGTCAAAAACCTCGTATGAGAGACGGTTGATATAAACACACAGGTCACAAAAATTAATATGTAAGACAGTTAAGAGGCTTCTGCCGAATTTCCGGGAACGGTTTCAGGGGTGAGAATACCAAGATTTCACGTTCGACACAGTTATCAGTGACTTCGACAGACAGCGAATTGTTTGTCCCAAGAAGGCGCCATGATCGCTTCATTGTGTAGCGGAACATGTGGACAGTGACAATAACTGACAAGATTGGTGAATGATAGTCAGATTATAATGAAATTTGTAGTGGAGCCTGACAGACGTCTGCAGAACGGGTCTATTGTATTCTTTGTCGACAGGTTCATACCCCGTTTACAGCCACTCTAGAGGCCATGCAACTAGCTGTGTCGTACACTCATTACCTAGCATCCTGTCTAAACCAATCCACAGCCACTGAAGGAAGGATCTGAGTTAAAGTTGTTTTCATCAATGAGTCGCGCCTCTGCTTAAGGCCCGATAAACGTCGATGCACGTTTGGCGACGACGTTGCGAACGAAATGAGCATACATCCATTGTGGAACGCCATACTGAACGACCGGTGCTACTGTCTGGGTAAGTGGTATTCATCAACGTCAATCGGACTGCTTGCCATAATGTCGCCTAGATGTTGGAACTCGTCGTTCTCTCCTTTCTCACTGGAATACGTGACTCCATTTTGCCTCATACGTACTTCAGGGCTTTCCTTTGTGGTGAAGACGTGTACTGCCTTGGACAGTTAGTAGCCCGGATTTCCCCCTATGTGTGTGTCATGATTGGGCGTATCAAGAGACTCGCCGATAGCGAGCATTATTAGGTCTGTCCTGAGGGAACAGGTGAACGACGCTGGTGAGAAATACCGTAGAAGGCTCTTCAGCATCTGTACGACTTTATACCAGGAATCTGGAGTCGAGGTGTTTTGTCAACATCCCTTTTTGCTCATTAGCATCTGCAAACCTTTGACGTTCTGTTTCTTCTTGACTTTCATTACACTAAGTATCCATCTGTTTTCCTGTTTATTACATAGTGGTGCAATTTGAATGTCAGAGTGTACATGGGGTCAAAAGTCAGTGACCTCAAATTCTAGCCGCAGACTACTTTGAACAATGGATATTCTAATACAGTTATTCTACACTAAACTGTTTACGAACTACATACACACATAGATACAAGGCCTGAAACGCAATGTAATAAATGTACAAGGTCATGTATGATATGGGTATAAGTTGAAAGTATACATTTGTTATACGTTCGGTATGAGTCTGAGCTCAAACGGTGGTTGTAATGGAGTATGGTACGGGTCGAGATTTGACCCTCTTAACCAAGGATATGATTCTCGACCAGTATGGTACTGGTCGAGATTTGACCCTCTTAACAAAGGATATACAGAGAAAAGGGTGGAACTGCCACTAGTTAAAGTGTACCAAGGGTGGATGGTAAGAGGCGAAACACATAATCTGCGTGTGAGTGTTTGAACGCCATGACAGCTCTGCCGTTTACCGGAACAATAGACGTGCTATGCTAGCACAATTGACCATGGCCTGCGAACAGAACACTGAAGAGTGTATCTGCACCTACAATGCAACGAGCCCTCCAGCGTACGGGCATACTGTGTAAACTCATGAATAGAGCACTTTATGGCCTACAACGAGTGAATTTTGCCAGAAAACGAACGTGCGGACTGGACTGTGAAAGATTGGTAGAAAGTTGCTTTCTGTGATGAATCACATTTCCTGCGGCATCCAGCGAATGGACGGTGACGGATAACACAAAGAGATGCGGAGAATATGGTACAAAATGCCGTGACTCTACGGGTACAGGAAAATGACGAGGACGTTTTCCGGGGACAGACTTGTTCCCCTAAATGCCACCGCATACCTGTCCGTTATTGCAGACCAGTTTCACCCCCGGCTTGTACTGAGAACGTTCTTAAGAGAGATATGATTAGTTCCAACAGGGCAACGTGCAATGCCATGCCAGTGTCGTCCAGGACTAGGTTCAGGAACTCGAAGATGACTTCCATGTTATGCCACGACCGCTCATAGTAAATCATGGAAGTGTTATGCTCCCACCGTCTGCCTGGAGGGAGCAATAACCCCCCCCCCTAATTGTTGGATTACTTCGACGACTTTGATTAGTTTTCTCTTGAGCCAACAACTAACCAAAGTAGTGGAAGTGATCCTTTTGCGAATTTTTGTCGGCACTAGCTATACCTAGGTAATATTTAAAGAAATCTTGGTTCTGTGATGACCAATGAGGACTTTGAGAAGTGTATCGTTGGGAAACACCCATGCGTTCTGCAATATAAACCAGTTGCTGTTTCGAAGCTCATTTTGCAGTAGAGGAGTCGGTGTATTCTTTGAAAGAGAGAGTGAGTTTCAAAATATTGTATAACTGTAATTATGATCGGCATATGACGTAAGGCATATCTATTGCAGGCTGCACGAGGATAGAAATGGTGCGAGAAGTTAAGATACTTCGTCGAGTAAACAAAGGAACGACTCAGTAGCGAGAACATACACTATATTGACAAAAGTAATCGGAAACCCCCTTCAAAAGCAAATGAATGGATCCTCTGTGCTGTTAAGATGCGCGATACAGCTGCAAACGGTATAAAAACAAGCCTGCAGCTAACCGCGATCATATCACACTGTGAGGTTGAGTGAAAATGTCCCGGCGGGAGAGAACTGACTTTGAGAAAGGAAAGATTGTTGGGTTTTATATTAGTGGGTTGTCCATAAGAGAAACCGAAAGGCGTTTAAACATACCAAAGTCAACTATTTTATATGTACTGAGTAAGTGAAAGACACATGGCGTGCCTGAAGCAGCAAAACGTACCGGCAGACCAAAGAAAATCAGGGATAAAGCACGTCGAAGCCTCAGGAGTTGTTACAGCTAATTAACGGAGTACTGCACAAGACCTCAGTGTACAGGTGAGTAAAAATGATGGAACCTCTATGTACACGTACCACTCGCAGATAACTTCATTCCATGGGTTACCGTGTCCATGCGGCTGCTCATAAGCCTTTCATCACCATTCGGAATGCTACTCGTCGTTTAGCATGGTGTAAAGAACATTTATCGTGGACCGTAGATCAATGGAAACAGGTCCTTTGGACTGATGAATCCAGATACAAGATCCATCAGTCTGATGGTCGTGTATGGGTATGGCGGAAACCGGGGGAACGCTATTTACCACAGTGTACTCGTGTGGGGATGTTTTTAGTGGTACGGTCCCATTCCATTGGTTAACGTGGACAAACCTGTTAACTAGCACGTCACCTCGATATTCTAGACAATTATGCCTTACAAACTCTGTGGCAATACTATGGAACCGAGCCTTGTTGGTACCAGCAGGAAAATGCACCGAGCCATAAAGCAAGTACTGTTACGGCGTGATTTGACGATAATTCCGTATCGTGTGTGGACTAGCCAGCGCAGAGCATTGATATTAATCCCATAGAGAACTTATGGGATGAATTAGAGCGCCGCATAAGAAGTTTGGAACCAAGGCCTACTACTAAGCAACAGTTAGCGGCAGCGTTGTGTACTGAATGGAAGCGCATACCTATAGCTGTATTCCAAAACCTTGTCGAAAGCATATCTTGAAGGGTCAGCGCATGCATATTAAGGCCAAAGATGGTTTCAACATATCTTTATTCAAGGTAGAACACATTGAAATACAATCTATGATCGTCAAACGCTAAAATCTATATACAAAATGTACAGCATAGTGCACAAATTGAAAAATGAAGAATAGGGAGCAATGCACACTGCTCATGAACAATGAATATAGACGAGCATATCTGGGCTTCTACATACTCAAAAGAACATGTTTGAAAAATTTGCACCTGTTACTCAAAAAATGCATAACCGTGTTAATACACACTTAATTAAGAACATAAAGTTGGAATCGTGAGACAACTCGTCTCTTGCAATACAGTACAATCTATCTGAGAGTTTAAAACGACGTATTTACGAGGATTTGTAATACAATGCGATTAACAAACTGGTAAAAAAATGAACTTAGGAGATGAACAAGTTTGGGCATCCTGATGTGAATGAAACATAATTCTTGTTCAGCAATATTTTAAATCAATGTACATATCTACAGCACAGTGCATTCTTTTTAGTGATCGAAAACAGCAATTTTCAAAACTGCGACACAATTCTATTATCAAGGATATATATATATAAGAAAATTTAGAAAACACTCGATGAATAAATCTTGCAACTACAATATTTACACTACTATTATTCAATGATGGGGGAATGACAACACAAAGCAACTCTGAACACATACGTACAACATAGCAAAAGAATTTTCATAAAGTATAATACTGATAAGTGTAACACATGCGATTGACAAACTTGTACAAAAAGATAAAATAAAGTAATAATCATGAGACAACTCGTCTCTTGCAGGATGGTACAAAATATCATTAAATGTCACACAATGTATTTCCAAGGATGTACAGCACAATGCAATTCAGACACTGGTATTAAGACAAATCAAAGGAAAGTAGAATCTCAGCAAAAGAATCAACATGGACATCCTGAATCATATAAAATATAATACTTGTTCAGCAATTATCTAAAATAATGTACACATATTCAGCACTGTGCAAACACGTTATAAACCGAATTAAAACTAATTCACAAAATGCGATACTATGTAATTGACAATGTGGAGCACTAATACCAAGAAACAATACGCTTACGATTGATGAATAGAGCCTGCACGTTTTTATTATACTATAGAAATTCTAACATTATCCGAAGTTAGGTGATTGACAACACATAGCGTCTCCTAACACAAGGAGGAGCACATTAGTTACTATTAACAATTCAGATATACATAATGTTCAGTACAATGCGTATGAAAAACTGCAATTATTAAAAATTAAAGTGCGGCCTTAAGACGAATGAAGCTTGAACGTCATGAAAAAGAAAATACAATATGGGTGTCACTAAAGCAAATAATTGTGTACACCCTTCACGCTAATTATCCAATAAATAATTTCGGTTAATTTCAGTGCTGAGCAAATATCTTAGAAACAGATCGTTAAGAAAATCAAGAGCACTGCAAAATCTAGAAAATCAAATATCAGATCTAGTGACCGTGATGCGCAATGACGCTGGTGGGCCAGTAAACCATGAGTCAGCAGGGGGCAAGAAACTGGCTTTCCCGACGCTGGGCTACTGCAACGGAACGCTCCAGGCGAAGTCGAGATAGCAGACGGTCGCGGAAGGGACTTAATAAAGCTGAAGAAGCTTCATGTACAGTCAGAGGAGTAGGCCTGTCTCGGCAACTTTGGTGAAACACATAAATTACATGCTTCACCAAAATAAAAATAAAGGCACTGACTGATGGAAGTTTGACTGGGGGGGGGGAGATCTTCAGGAGAAAGAGTCCGATAAGCGTCAAAAGTCATATTTGCTGTACTGGAACGTTGAGCGACGGTAAATGCCAAGTTCAGTAGTGGTAATATCACACAATGTTGATAGGTATGGGAGACATCAGCCTCCTGAGCACTGAAAGGAAAAGCGGGGAATTGAGAAGAGACATTCGGAAAAGGACAGAGGGAACAGGAAGACGGTGGTGGAGGAAAAGCCAGTGAGTGTTAACTTCTAGAGGAGCAGAAAGAGGAGACAGGGCGGCGGACCAAACCGCTCTGGTGGAAGCGGGAGGAACGTCGGAAATGGGGAGAGTGAGAGAAGAGTGGAACGCAGAGAGGAACCGATAGAGAGCTGATACCGAGAGAGAAGAAATGTGAAGAGTTGAGCCAGAAACCGGCAAGAATAAAGGAAAGGGAAGAGAAGCAGGGGGAACCAAGGAGAGACCCGAGTGGGAAGCAAGGTCTGGAAACTGAGAACTGATAGTTGAAAGAAGAGTGTTGTAGACATCATGAGAGGAGGAAGAGAGGGAGGGAGGCTGGCGAAGGGTCGCCAGGAAAGGTCGGGGTTAGTGAGGTCTCTAACTGTTACAACCCCTGCTAGGAGCCAGGATGGATAGGCAAAGTACGGAAGATGAGAGGTGATGTATAATTGAGGAATAAAAGAGAGTTTCTGAGAGGAGTTCAGTAGTAGAAGCAGGTGGGGAGCGAGAAAGAGGGAGGGAACGAAGAAATGTTAGAGTTTCACGGTAAACATGGGGAGTCTAATTTGGGTGAAGGGTCGGTGGTCCATTAGTAAAAAGGAGAGAAAGGAGAAGTTAGGGTTGCTCGGGGAAGCGATGACGTCCCGAGCTGCAACGGCATCCGGTACTGGCGACGTGAAGAGGCGGAGAAAAGTTGTAATCCTGACGGCCTTGTAATACTCCTGTGTATCAGTGAGTCCAATGCCGCCGTGGTCTGGAGGAAGGCAAAGCTTTGTAGCGCTGACCTAGTGGTGGCAGGTCCATATCACAGAGGTGAGACAACGGGTGATTTGATGTAGGCAGAGTTTTAGAGATTTTACACCAAGCCAGAAGTGTGTACACAAGGAGAGTAGATACGTTCGAAAAGACGTGCTCGCTGAAAAAATGATGAACAGAACTGAGCTCTCCTCCACCAGGCAGTTGACCTGAACAAACGTGGGTGGACGGCATTCCACGTTACGAGGGGGCCGCTTGCAAGGAACCAAGTTGTACTCCAAGGAAGCGCTGTGAGATGGAAGACCAACTCTCTCCCCACGGGGTGTCTGCACGATGTGTCCATGAGCCACACCATAAACCAGAGCTTTTAGAGGAGTTGAGCGCAGCACCTGAACATGAGGCGTAGGCTGCGAAGACACGTTGGAGGCAAGGAAACTGTGAATCATGACGTATGCAGAGAGTAACGTCATCTGCATAAGCAACAGAGGTAGTGGCATGATGTCTTGTACAGGCAGAAGGTGGTGGCAGAACTTCTTGAAAGGATTGGTGTACTGAGCGGAGGAATGGTTTGATTGCAATAGCGAATAGTTGTCCGGAGAGAGGGCAACCCTGCTGCACTCCTCGGCTGAAGGGGATGGGCGCTGTGAGAAAGGTGGGTTGCTTAACCTGGAGAACGGCGTCTTGATAAAGTGAAGTAAGAAGAGTGACAAAGGGGAGAGGAAACCGTGAAGTAAGAAGAGTGACAAAGGGGAGAGGAAAGTGAAGGAGAGTTGCTGAAAGATAAGGATGAGAGATGTTATCAAAAGCAGATTGTTGATCAAGGGAAAGGAGGGCGAGGGGTTCGGAGCGAGATCGGGCAAGATGGATAAGATCGTTAAGTAGATGGATGTTATGAGAGAATGAACGGCCGGGAACAGTATAGGTTTGATTGGGAGAAATGGTGTGAGTAAGAATGGGATTAAGGCGTGTCGGGAAAGTAGTTTTGTGTAAAGTTTATAATCTAAATTTAATAGGGAGATAGGGCGCCAATTCCCCACGTTAAGCAGATCACCCTTCTTGGGGAATAAGACTACATGAGCTACTGTGAATCTCCTCGGTAACGGGGAGTGATTAAAAGCAGCAGAAAAAGCAAAAAGAGAAACGGTAGTATGAGAGGCAGAAATGTTTTATAGAAGGGGAATGTGAGGCCGTCTGGACCCGGAGCGGCTCCAGAGTTCAAAGATGAAAACGTAGAAGATAGTTCAGAGCGTGTGGGAGGAAGGAGGAGGGAAGAGGCAAGATAGGCGGGAATTTGTGGTAGGTTAGAAAGAAGAGAAGCAATAGCAGAAGAGGATGGCGGAGGAGGTTCACAGTACTTCTCAGTAAAGAACTTTCGGACTTTGGGAACACAGAGTGATTAGATCATCAGACACCTCGCCAGATGGAAGGCGGAGGTGACGAAGTGAATTCGATGCTGTTCTTCTTTTTTCCAAGGACTTTAGAAACTCATAACTGGACGCGTCCGGCGATAGATGTTGAAGCCTGAGACGTCGTAGTGCCTGTTGAGCCAGAGGAAGTATGAGTGACCGCAATTCTTCTTGATGGGGCAGAAGAGAGGATCACTGAGGCTTAACGTAGAGAGCATAGAGCGAACATGGTCGTGACGCATGTTTTGGAGCGTCTTTGCCTTGAAAGAAAGGTTGCGAACATGGAGAACGAGTGGCTGTTTAATCTGCATCTTTAGACCACAAGGCGCTGATTGAATATGCGGTTGTCTTTCTTCTAGAAAAGTGCGGACTGAAGTACAAAAGTCTGGATCAACAAGGAGAGTGTCTTCAAATGTCCATGGACGAATCGTCCGGGGCTGTGCTAGAGCAGCTTGAACACTTATAACGATGGCACAATGGTCAGAAGAAGCTGTGGGAGTGATGGTGGATTCAGTAACAGCTGGAAGAAGAGTAGGTGATGCGTAGAACCTATCAAGACGAGCTGTCAACGGATTTTGATTATGCTGCGAGCGCCAAGTATGTACTGTCGACAATGGATGGAAATGACTATGCACATCGATGAATGAGTTGTCGGATACAATTGACTGAAGGAGATTCACCAAGTTGCCGCGGCGTTCTCTAATGGAAGGAGAGCGATCTAGCGTAGGATTAAGAATACAATTAAAATCCCCTCCAATTAAGACATGATCTGTGGGAGGAATGCTAGATAGGGCACGACGAAGGAGAGTAAAGAGTATTGCCAAGTAGGTTGAAGAGCTTGGAATATAAATGTTGAAGATATGATAACATGTTGATGCAATGGTGAATGAAGCACACTGTAATACATCTCGACATAGTTTTCAAATAGAAAGAGAAGTGATAATGGAGTTAAAAGTATGACCGATTCCAATAGCAAGACCGCTATGGAGTGATAATCGAAAGGCATGGCAAAAGAAACGTGTAGTTCCGTTGGCACCATCGTGAGAAAATCGTAGTGGAATGACAATTTGTCTCTTGTAGTAAGAGAATATCAGCTCCATGCGGAGTGAGGTCCTCATTTACCAAGGCACTGGAGAGTGGGGAAGAGAATCCCCTACAGTTAAGTGATATAATATTGAACACTTTAGTCTGCTAGTGCTTGCTGGAGATCCTTGACAACAGGAGGAAATGACTTAAGTCGATTGAAGTAGGTTTTAGCCCACGGATGTTCCTTGCGAAGGTAGGAGAGACATTGAGACAGGCTTTGTATCTGATCTACACAAGAGGGAGAAACGATGCGTACTTTGTAAGAAATGCATGCGCTGTGGAGTAGTCTGTCTTGTGTGACAGGTATTGATGAAAATCATCAAATGAAATCGGCCCAGTAGGAACAGAGGCATCCTTAAGATAATCGACTAGTTCATCAAAATTGGGGGAGTCTCTTCATCAGCCTGAAAAACAGAGGCAGCAGCTTTCGATGGTGAGTTTTGACGGGAGACACCGCCAGCACGTGGTGAGGATCTAGGTGAAGTAGAAGTCAGCCTCTTCGATTGTCGTCTTCGAGAGGATCCTCGGCGTTTCAACGGAGGAGCAGTCAAACTTTCATTACACCGCGACGTGTGGCCTGAAAGTTCATCATCAGCAGGTTCATTGGTGTCGATGGTGAGGGCTGGGGAAAGACCCTCTGTAAGGGACTCTGAAGCAGAATGCCGTCGTAAGGGAATCGAACAACTGAGTGAGGGAAACTCTAGTTGCAAATCCAGGGATGGAATATTCGAAGACGTGCGTTGACCAACCCCTGCAGTCGACTTTTTTGTAATTTTTGTCTGCGGAGCTTTCTGTGCAGTGGTTGAAGATGTTGATCGGCTCGGAAGAGGGCCAGAAACTGTAGAAGTATTATTAGGAGCCTGTGATGCCAGATGTGGGCAATGCACACGTAAATGATTTTCCCCGTGACAATAAGTGCAGTGGAGGGATGTGCTCACTTCAATTCGTCTCCGTTGTTGTCCGCAACGAACGTTGATAATCTTTGGGCAGGCGAGCAAGTGTTCATCAGATGGAAAGAGTACTCTGGCACTTCGGGAATCCTCCTATTGACTTATCGTCCGGATCTCTCGGTGCAGCTGAAAGAGTAGTCACAGGCCCAACAACCCGGCCGAGCTTACTGAGAACAGTGCACAGCGTAACGTCTGAGACTTCAGGTGGAACCGGGTAAAAGGTCACCTGAATGGGCCGTTGTGAGACAGGTTCTGGTAGTAGATGGACGTCTTTGAGGGACAAACCCTCTATCATGAGAAGATCTGCATGTTCTTTAAGAGCAAAGTATACTAACACAGCTCGAGGTTTGTGAGCCATATGAGTAATACTGGCTCCAGCTGGAAGTAACTTCTTGAGAGCAAGACTATATTCTTTCAACTTTGTGTCAGGTAGTGCGTCAAAACACACTCCAAAGTCCATGGCAGAATGGAATTTTTTACCCTCTGGGGAATCTTCTGGAATATCAATGTTGGCAGTAGAACCATCTGTACTGACGTATGAGTCTGGTAGGATTTCTGCGACAAACTTGGAAGAAGCTTTTGCTCCAGTAAGGGCAGGAGAGTACGCCCGAGGAGCAGGCCTAGTGTGCGAGGGCTGCGACGCAGTGCGGTTGTCTAGAAGAGGCTGTTTGAACTGAGTTGAAGTGGAGGGTAAATTAGCAGCGCTGTCAGACACATCCATTCCTTCATCTACAACGACAGTGTGTAGCGTCGAACTGACGTCACTGGCCATCGCAGGGCATGTAGATTGAGCTGTAGACGAGGAGCCACGTGCCACCTCTAGTGGTCGAGTGACGTCTCCATCAAGCATCGTAGGTGATTGGTCTCGTATCGAGGAGGAGGAGGAGGGAGGTAATGCCTCGCTGATATAGACGTGGACATCGCTCTTATCAGCAGCCGCCGCCATTGTTAATGGCGAGGGCTACCTGAGAAATCGACCAGTTCGGTCGAGAATTCAAATGATAACAGAAAAAATAAACTACTCACCAACTTGGGAGATGTACCAAAACACAGCACAAACCTTCTGCTTGAAGGAACACAAAAGGAAAATGAAGAGCGACACGATAAAACACACCAAATAGGCACAAAACACGGAGCTCAGAAAAGCGTGACTTAGGCCAAAGGTGGACCGACACCATACTAATGTATGTCAATAAATGTTATGTTGTGTGGTGATCAGGGCAATGCGTCACAGAACACAGTTCATCGCACCCTTCTGCGCATGGGCCTGCGTAGCCGAAGACCCAGCCGGGTTCCCATGGTCACTGCACGTCATCGCCAAGAACGCATGAAATGGACGCAAGATAATAGAGATTGGACCGCGGATGATTGGAAGAAAGTCGCCTGGTCTGACGAAGGTGCATCACGTAGACAGCGCGGATACGCCGATTCCCAATGGAATCTATGGAACCTGGATGCACTGTTGGGTGTAAACAGGCCGGCAGCGCTGGCGTTATGCTGTGGGCGATGTTTTCTTGGAACGCTTTAGGTCCTTTTATCCCAATAGCACAATCCCTGACAGCTGTCAGGTATCTGAACATTGTTGCAGACCAAGTTCACCCATTCATGGTAACTGTGTTCCCTGCTGGTGTTGGCCATTACCAACAAGATAATGCGCCATTCCACACTGCCAGATTCGTCAAGGAGTGGTTCGAGGAACATGTTGGTGACTTTCTGTCAGTGTCCCTGGCCTCCAAATTCTCGTGACACGAACCAAATTGAACATTTGTGGTTCGGCTTGGAAAAGCGGGTTCGCGCTAAATCACTACCATCCCGAAATCTACGGGAACTGGAGGACCTGCTGTTGACATTATGGTACCAGATACCCCAGGATACCCATCGCCACCTTATCGAAACGATGCCTCGCCGAGTGGCCGCTGTTTTGCGGGCTAAAAGGGATCCTACAGCTTATTAGGTAGGTGGTCATAATGTAATGGCTGATCGGTGTATACAAAATTACGAGGTATGCAAGGCAGAAGTTGATTACTTTAATGATGATGAAAAAAATGCCTTTTAAAGAACCTCGTGCAGTTATTTGATGATGAAAACCATCATCAAATGATTGCATGTTATTGTGGCTAGAATGATTGTTGGAAAGGAGTCATAACAATGCTCGCTATTGTGCAGCGTAGTTTCCTTGGCTGTATGTCACACTTTGCAACATTTAAAAGGCAAACGACTAGTTATCACTTTTTCGACTATTAAATTTTGAGGGTGCACGTGCCCCCTGTACTCCCCTCGTAGCTGACGTTACGCCTATGACAGAACGTTTGGAAGCCAGCCTTTAAATTTTTTGAGTGATTGAATCAGGCTGAAATTTATGGGAAAATGTTTGGTAAACAAAATCGAAGAGGCAAAAATCCATAGACCGATTTTGTGTTCGAGGAATAAAAAAAAAAAAGAATAAACGTCGTGTAATTTGTTCAACAGAATAACAATGATTGCCTTATTTTGTCCAGGTTATATACATTTGCTTTTTAACTATGAGAGTAGAGTTTATTTATGCCTTCAGTAAAGGAAGTTTCTGGTTGTAAAAGCTAGTGATGCCACCGTGTTGCTAACTTTATAGCCGTTCGCAAATTTACGACTTGTCGAAGAATCTTCCCAGGGTCTGAACACGTGAAGCAGAAATTTTATCGATCTCCATTCTCACATTCGCGAGTAAGTGATCTTCAGCTCCTAATTTTTGTCGACAAAACCTACGGAAGTTCTACGTCAACCAAGTTCATCCGTATTATTTGTTCTACATGCTTCTGAAAACAATAGAGGAAAAAAATGTAGATCTGGCAGTTTCCTTGGTATCAGTTCATCTAGAAATTTTTCATGCATCACAATAGATGCTTTTCTGAGATCTTTCGCATGAAGCAAAAACACATAATTCGATTCAAGATAATGCGGAAATTGTCTTCTTGGCAATCTTTTCGCAGCCTTAGTTCGTTTTCGTGAATTTTAAGAATAGTTTGTGTGTGCAGAAGCCATTCCCAAATGTATTTTTTTTTATTCATGCTTTGGAACATTCGGTAGAAGAAATAAAATTGCCGTTACTTATTGGTTACCCCTTTTATTTGTGTGTTTAAATGAATCCATTTTCTGTTTATAACCACGTAATCAGCTTTATGTATACAAGAGTAACACTGTGTAAACACAAATTCGTCCGTGACGGGGATCAAACCTGCGCCCCCTCATTCCCAACTAAGCTACACGGACAGAATTTATCGCTACAGATTTGTCGTCTTGACACGTGTTTTACCTCTGTAGTACCTCACATCATCTCTCTCATTTTTTTTTATTTATTTAAAGCGAAGTAGGTATTTTTTCATTAATTCCAGACGATATGTGGAACAAACATCACGCATTTTTTGAAGAACCCAAAGGCCAGTACATCCAATTTTAGCCACTCCGGTGGAACAATGGTCTAAGTGATGACTCTAGGACGCAATAAATATCTGTCTTAAGCACGATTACAAAGGTACTCTACAACTGCACATACCCGTCTTCAATGAACAAACACTTTTATTCGAAATTAAAAACATCTATGTACAGCTAAGAGCATGTTAAAAGTTAAAAGGCGAGCACTTTCGCTCCACTCAAGTGGCCATTATCAAGCAAACAAGTGAGCTCAGATTTCCTGTGAGTGGGACCATAATACATAAAGGGTTAGTCACGTGTAGTTACCATAGCAACGCAAAGTAGCAATAACAACGTGACTAACCTTACACGTGACTAATAACTCTGTATGTACAATAGTCCCACTCACAGGAAATCTGAGCTCACTTGTTATCTTGATAATGGCCAACTTGGGTTTACCGAAAGTGCTCGCCTTTTAACTTTTAACTTTTTAATATGCTCTTAGCTGTACATAGATGTTTTTAATTTCGAATAAAAGTGTTTGTTCATTGAAGACTGGTGTGTGCAGTTATAGAGTACCTTTGCAATCGTGCTTAAGACAGATATTTATTGCGTCCTAGATACATACTGTGCACGAGTAAAATAGTAAGTTCTACTGAGTGATGGCTTTTTACCATTCGTCTGGAAGGAGTTAGGGTTCGAATCCCGATGAGGTATGGATGTTGTGTTTATCTTACTGCACTGGCTCTCTCTCCCTTTCCTGGAACCAGTGGCTCTGAATTGAAGATGGCGACTGCTCATAGCCCATTGAGTGGCTCACGGTGGTCACTAAACCTCCAATCAAAAAGAAACATTGATTTTTGTGTTCGGGCGACAATGTGAAAACACAAATTTGTCCGTGACGGGGATCGAACTCGCACTCCCTCATTCCCAAGTAATCTACACGGACAGAATGTATCACTGCAGATTTGTCGTTTTGACACGTGCATTACCTCTGTAGAACGTCACAACACTTGAAGAACAAAGCCATTTCAAATGTGCGTGAATGTAACAACAAAATGACTAACAGCATATCACAGAAGGCTGTCGCGTCAGATGCAGAAGTACGAGGTATGAAAATTTAACATCCGTAACGATCGCGTAGTTTCGCCCTTGTTGTGATGCTGATAGAATCACGTGCCTGTGCGTGTCTGGACATGTTTCCAGTGGTGCATGCGTCATCCGCAAACCAGTAGAGCCATTCGTGAGTAAGCAATTGCGAAAGCAGTGTGTGATTTTTGAGCTAAAAGTGAGTCTCAGAAATTTAGAGCTGAGCATTAACATCAATTTATGTGTGAAGATCGGTGGTGCAGTGGTCTAAGCGGTGGTTTATGACCATTCGCTCGTGAAGAGTCCAGGTTCGAATCCCAGGGAAGCATGGAGTTTGTGTTTTCTTACGGCACTGGCTCTCTCCCTTCCCTGGAACCAATGGCCCTAAATTAGGGACGGGCGACTGCTTATGGCTGATTGAGTTGCTCACGGTAGTCGATGAACCTTCCATCAACGAAAAAAGAAAAACAAAAAAGATCGATAGAAGTGGCACTGAAGCGTTAGAACTATTGAAACTGGCGTTTGGTGTGGATGCTATGAAGAAGCCAAGTGTCTATGAGTGGCATAAGAGTCTAAAAAAAGCACGCATGCTACGCTCGCGGTTCAAAACCATGCCTGCCTGTGTTTCCATCGCGAATTCATTGAGGAGGGACAACTGTCAACCAATGTCGCAATTTAGAGGTGTCGAAAAGGTAACGGAGTTCTGTTCCAAGGACAAGAGCTGAACTGTGACCTGACAATTGTGTCCCGAAAATGCCCCAAGCCATAACGCGCTCAGTATTCACGACTTCCTGGCTAAGAAATCTTTTTTTTTTGATTGGAGGTTTAACGACCGCCGTGAGCAACTCAATGGGCTATAAGCAGTCGCCTGTCCCTAATTTAGGGCCACTGGTTCCAGGGAAGGGAGAGAGCCAGTGCCGTAAGACAAACACAACATCCATGCCTGACCGGGATTCGAACCCTGACCCCTTACGGACGAATGATCAGAGGCCAACGCCTTAGACCACTGCGCCACCGGGGCGGCAGCTAAGAAATCAATTATCAAATTAGACAACCCATCATATTCACCTGACTTCGCCCCGTGTGATTTGTGGCTGAACTGTGGCCTGACAATGCCACGAATCAGGATGCTCTCAGTGTTCGCGACTTCCTGGCAAAGAAACAAATTGCCAAATTGGATCATTCCCCCTGTTAACCTTACTTATCCCCGTGTGATTTCGGGCTGAACTGCGGCCTGACAATGCCCCAAGCTATGATGAACTCAGTGTTCGTGACTTCTTGGCTAAGAAATCAATTACCAAATTGGACAATCTACCATATTCACCTGACTTCTCCCCACGTGATTTGTGGCTGAACCGTGGCCTTACAATGCCACGAGCCATGATGTGGTTAGTGTTCGCGACTTCCTGGCTAAGAAATCAATTACGAAACTGGATCATCCACCCTATTCCCCTGACTTAGCCCCTTGTGATTTCTAGCTTTGCCCCAACATAAAAACTTCCGTGAAAGGACGAAGATTTTCATATATTTCTGTCATCCAGGGTAACGTGACAAAGAAACTCAAGAGTACTCCAGAGAAGGAGTTCCAGGCACGTTTCCAGCAATAGCAACAGCGTCTAAGTACATGCATAGATGCGTATGGGGATTACTTCGAAGATGACAGCTGCCGCTAACGCATAGGCACGCACACATTTTTGCACAGATGCATTCCGGGAACTAAATTGTCTCACTTCGTATACATCTGTTTTGTTTTTAAGTTATTGATTATCCAGTTTTGTTCTTGTATTTTTTGCGGTGGATGTTTTGATCAGTTTTTCCATTAATGTAGAGGAATCAATTCCATTGTCTTTTCCTCGCACATCAGTGAGCACCATTTCACCTGATCCAGATCGGTTTTATCGATGCAAAGAATCTTCATGCGTTATTATGTCCTGACTTGGATGACTTCAGAAAAGAGACAGCCCCCTTGGAGACCGAGTGGTTTTTATATGGCTAGTCGTCCGAAATGGGTCCGGTTTCGCATCTCTGAGGGGATGTAAGTGGTGCCCTTGTTTTACGGCGCTAAATATCTCTTGCCCTTGCAACCATCGGCTCCAAATTAGTGACAGTCGATTACTTATAGCTCACAGAGTTGGTCGTTAAACTCTCCAAACAACCCCACCCCCTCCCCCACAAATTTATCAAAAGTATTCGGACGCTACCAAATATTTGCATAAGTGCAAAGAACGGTTGCGAGGGAAGGTGCGCTGTGAGTGGGGAGGTAGGTATATGAAGCAGAAATGTTTTTTGTGGTGTTATCAGCAACTTTGAAGCGGATATGCCGCGTGGATGTAAACTTCCCGAGTTCCAGTGTGGGCTGGTCATAGGATGTCATTTGAGTAACCTTTTCATACGGAGCATTGCAGCTAAACTAAATTTGCAAAGTATATGATTTAGCGTGAAAGAAGTATGCATGGAATTCGAACTGGGTATAATAAGGGAAAAGCAAAGTAATGGATTTTAAGCGAGGAACTGTTAGCACTGAATGCAAGATGAATGGGACAGAGTTAGACCAGGTGAATGAGTTTGCGCACTTAGGACGCATGTTTGACAGAGAAAACCCGACTAGTTGATGAATTCAGAAGTGAATTTCGCTGTGACAGTTATATTTGCTGTAGGTGGATTTGATAGGAGTGATGGTTTGTTTAAAAGGTACCGAATAGCTATGCATGAAAGGGTAATTGTTCATGCTCCGACGTATAACAACGAAACTTCGGTATTGTAGAAGATATACTAGAGTTCTTTGTGTGCTGGAGCATTCAGGGGCATTGCTAGAAAGACTCGTTTTCATCATATGCGGAGCGAAGATGTGTAATGTGAGGTGTTAGTAGGGTAGAAACAAATATTTTGAGGTGGTTTGACCATGTCGAAAGAATGAGTAATGAGGTCCTAGCTAAGAGAATTTATTTTGCCCAAGTGACTGAAAAGCAAGTTAAAGGACTGTGGATGAAATCATGGGAGGATCAGATTCAGGAGTGTCTGAAAAAGATAGTATGAATGTAGTAATCATGTGTGTGTGTGACGTGTAATGGAGGTGTGTGAAGCTCGAGTACTGTAAATGGAGACGCTTCATGTATCAACGTTAAATAAAGTTTAACATCACCAGAAATTTTAATTTGACAGCAGAGGGTGGATGTCGGTAAATGTGCTGTTCTGATGCTCCTACAACATTATTGAAAAAAAAAACAAGTCAAAGCAGCAGCAGCGAGGAAATAGTGAACCAGCATTACTGCATGAAAATGGTACCGATACTTTAGAGCTGGGGACACCAGTGTCGAAGACAAGCCGAGTTAAGGAAGTCCAATGACAACCAATATTGACACCCTGGTCGAAGATGTGAAATTTAACCCTGGTACCGGTACATTTGTGCCTGGGACACCATTGTCGAAAACAAGGCGAGTTAAGAAACTCCAATGACCACCAACACTGACATCCTGGTCGCAAATGTGAAATTTAACCCCGGTACCGGTACATTTGTGCCGGGGACACCAGTGTCGAAGACAAGGCGAATTAAGGAAGTCCAATGATCACCAATGCTGACATCCTGGTCGAAGATGTGAAAACTAACTCCGGTACTGGTGCTTTAGTGATGGAGACAACAGTGTTGAAGACAATCCGATTTAAGAAAGTCCAATGACCACCAATACTCTCGTCCTGGTCGAAGATGTAACAACTATACCCCGGTACCAGTACACAACTGGCAGCTAAAAGGGTTTTCCCAATGCACCATCGTTCTTCACCTACACCGGATTTATTTATGCACTATCGAATGATTCCCCATGGATTTATACCCGAGCAGGCGAAACAGATTGTCACTCTCTGTTGCCAATTGCTGCCAAAACTAAAGGATGATAGGTTTTGTCGTCGTATAGTCACAAAGGTTGAAAAATGGATTTTTACGCTATTCTAACACTCAGACCTGGTGGCTGAGGCGAGGCCGGGAAGCACAGCCCCCAGTGATGCAAAGTGTGCGGTTCGAGTGGAAACTCATGTGTATTTGGTAGAATTGTGAATGTCTTGTACACTAGCCAGTATGTGGACGAGAACATCTACGCCGAACAAATACAGTGGATCCATGATGTTCAGCACTCATCAATAGGAAGCTGGCGTTGCTTCAAGTAGATAATGTAGTGGCACAAGTCACACCTTCAGAGTGGTCAACCGAAAATTACAGGAATTAGAAGGGTTTAAAATCCTACTCCATGAACCATACAGACTGGACCTCGCCCCATGCGTCTACCACCTGTTTTACTCCATAGCCCATTTCCTGTAAGAACGGCACTTCGCTTTAATGGTAGATGCGGAATCTGGCATCAGAGTTTGTATCCTCGTAACCTGCTTAGTGGTTTCTCCGTGGGATCGTATCTCTTGTTGAATGTTGGTAAAGGATTATAAAACAAAACAACAGCCTGTACTATTCAGAATGAGGTTCTTGCATCATGTAACTTTTACCTGCAAACGTGACGAACTTGACTTTTCGTGATGTAAGAGAAAGTCCTCTATGCTGGAACGATATGTGCTGAAGACTATAGATTTTATACGGTCTGCCTTGTTTTTGCTTTCCTAACTTTGCGAGCAGCTGAGTTCGCCGAAAGATTTAATTTAATGTCAGAAAGAACTAGAAGCATGAAACAAATACACCCCCTGTCTCAAAGATCTGTTTGGTGTAATTCTTTCGGACTTTCAAAACGTAGAGAGAACCTGCTTTGCGGAGAAAACTCATCCTTCCCCGCTGAAAAGAAAGTGAGAATAAGTATATGCTCCGGTTTATTTATAGGAGCTGTTAATCACCTGATTTTATCCGTTGCTATGCTGAGCATTTCTTCAAATTACTTTCCAGAAAAACTTATCGCTTAAGTGGGCGTCGTTAGGAGCTAGTCTCAGCGAGCAGCAGGGCAGGTATTTTTAACCCCACTGCCAGTTGATTTCACTGGAAGAAAGGTGCCTAGATTTAATGGAAAGCTTATGTCCACACGATGGACGGATTAGTGACGTTCACTGGTTGTTCATGGGAAATTTTTCACAATTTCGCTTCGCTCACATAAAAGTAATTTCAGAAGAAAGAATATAACAGACTATCAGCATTAATACTGCATTTCTATCTGCGTGAGATTCGCGAGTCTAAATTTCATGGTGGAGGACTTAAAACCTAATGTTTACTGGATGGATAATTTAGTAAACCCATCTGGGGACTCCATTCCTTCTCGTTACTAATTTAACTTGCTGCTCCACGTATTGCGAATTACCACAACAGTTGCATCTGTTAAGAGATGCACTGCCAATAGTTTAAAGTTTTAATAGCGAAGAAAATATTCATTATTTAATATTTACCGATGTTAATCTCTAGAACTGTGCGTTACGTTTTTGACTTCTCTTTCTTGATGGGATCTGACGTTTAAAAGGGTAAATATATTTTCAGTCAGAGGAGTTTAAAGAAAAATAATTCAGTCAATCTAAAGAGTCACGGTAAGCTTTATTTTTTTTTCATAATTCCACGCGAAAAACCTTTAAACTTTATTTTCTTTACAGTGCATATGCACTTGGAAATTTTAAATCTTAAGTTTGCAATAGTAGGTTTATCTATAATAGCTGCAGCTGTAAGGTTTACGTTTGCTTAAATGCTGATGTTACTCAGTCCTTAGATTATGCACTTTTCATCTGAACTTGTAAAAATAAACATAAAGCACATGTAAATATAGAAATCACTAACGTTTATTCTTCACTGGCTTTTCGGAACAGGGGGAATCAACACTAGCCAGAATATGAATTTACTGCTTTAATTCATAGAACGTTTACAATGTTCCCTAATCGTAACATGCGTTTCAAATAAGACCCAGTGGCAAATGCGCATCTAACTAACAAGATTCTCACACAAATACACACCAAATGCATTCAGTGTTGACGTCATGTTGACATCTTACCCACTTCCAGTGATGCCAACCTGAGAAAATGTTCGAGCAATTTAATATGTCGTTAAGTCAGAAAAGCCGCCCCGGTGGCGCAGTGGTCTAAGGCGTTGGCCTCTGATCATTCGTCCGTAAGGGGTCCGGGTTCGAATCCCGGTCAGGCATGGGTGTTGTGTTTGTCTTACGGCACTGGCTCTCTCCCTTCCCTGGAACCAGTGACCCTAAATTAGGGACGGGCGACTGCTTATAGCCCATTGAGTTGCTCACGGTGGTCGTTAAACCTCCAATCAAAAAAAAAAAAAAAAAAAAAGTCAGAAAAAGTTTCCATCTCGTCCGCTCATGGCGGGTTGAGTTCCGCAAAGACGACTATGCGCCCTTGAGAATTACTGGCAAGTTAATGCATCCGGCTTGCCATTCCTCTTTTGCATACGAATAACGGACAAAGTGCGTCCGGTGCCGACATCACAGGGAACCATCTACGCATTCGCGTCCCCGAAAATGGACACAGGGAGTCTGCGAAAAACCAGGAAGAACCTCACACTAGATTGCCGACAGGACCGGGATTCGAACACCCGGTCAGAAAAAGTTGAACGAGCAGAACTGAAATTTTACATATAAGGACGCAAACTCAGAAGGAAAGTTAAAGTAGATGCATACAGCACAGTATTAAATTATGGATATTTGACTCCGTTTCAGGAAATGAGCTCTTACTAGGGTGATGTGTTTAGGTTTCTTAGTGGAATCTAATTTCTTCAAAAGAACTTTAATGAAACATAAGTTTTAACGAACCTTTTGCGAAAGATTCCTTTACTTCTTGTATGCAGTTTTGATGAGTTTGATCCACGTGAAGAATGTAAAATCATTATCACCCTTGAAATTGAGCTTTTATTGATTTAGTGAAAGACTTATCAGTACTTTGAAAGTAATTTAGGTTCTTTCAGGCACTTGTCCGCTTTGCATTCTATTGCAATTCCGACTGATTCGTCAGCTCTTCATCGCCCAAAGTGAAAGATAGCTTCTTTATTAAAATTTTACGTAATTTGCATACCCTTTGTCTTCGCGAAGGACACATGACTACTTTTCCGGACTTTTGATAGATTTGTACGGCCATAAACTGCGAGAATGCTTTATTCGTCTTTCATGAGCAAGTTTGATGGCTGTAAGTTTATGAGCACTGGTTAGCAAACCTGCTGTAATTTTAATCACTTCAAACTTTCTCAGATTTCAAATACACTGCGAGACATAGAAAACGCCACATCAGGAAGTCTTTATAGGAGCGCCATGCTAATTGGTGGAGCCGTCCCGGTGGCGCAATGGTCTAAGCGATGGCTGCTGACCAATGTCCGGCGCGTAAACAGTCCGGCACGTAACTGGAAGACCCTGGCTTAGATTCTTGGAGGCGGCCGGTGTGAATTTTTAGTTTTTCTGTGACTCACTTATAAACGTGGAAGCAGCTATGACTTATGTTTGATGTTCCTAATCCACGTCAGTTGTGTGTATTACTTATTGATTCGCCTCCTAGTTATTGTTCAGTTGCTGCTTACCATTTTTGGTGAATCCCCAGCATTGTTCGAGGCTCCAAGAAGCAGCTTGCCATGTGGTTCGGCAGTTAGTCGTATGTGAGTCTGGAGAATTCGAGGCCGCTGTGTGGTGCAGTAGCAGCATGTCCGGAGTGTAACTGGAAGACCCTGCGTTCGATTCCAGGTGCCGGCCGATGAGAATTTTTCTGTGACTCACTTATAAACGTGGAAAGAGCGATGACTTTTGTTTGATGATGAGGCTTCTGACCATTCGTCCGAGAAGGGTTTGGTTCGGATCCTGGCGAGGCATGGACGTTGTATTTGTCTTACGGCACTGGGTCTCTCCCTTTCCTGGAACCAGTGGCCCTAAATTAGGGACGGAAGACTGCTTATAGCGCACTGAGTTGCTCACGGTGAACGTTAAACCCCAATAAAAAAATGGTGGATATTTTGTATGTTGACACTGGGTTATGCAAATAAATTTCAGTTGGAAACCAATCACGTGGTAGGTGAGAGGGACGAAAGGGTTAAAACGGTTATGCGTAGCTAAGTTTGGTCGTCCTGTTCTAGGTGTGTGAGCCACTGCATTGGAGTGATCTCGGTGGCGAAAGCACGTGTAAGGAGTGAGATGCCTGGATGATGTCATCGAAAATTCCACCACTACACAAAATTCTACCTGCATCAGAGGCTTCAATAGAGAGCTTCGTACGGCTAGTTTGTCCCAATCTCGCCTCACAGCGGAAACGCATCGAGATGCAAAAAATTACTGCCGAATATAGAGACAGTAATGGTTGGAGGAAGGTAACGTGCGTCGCAGTAGAAGAACTGGTGCACTTAGGCGGACGTCTTAACTCCTCGCCCGAATTCGACTACAAACCGTAGCAGCCTTACAATCCAAAGACATTCGACGAAGCGCATCTTTAGCTATGGGCATCCACGTATTGACATGGACAAATTGAAACTGCAAGTCTGCACCCTCTCCAGCCATTGTGAAGATTGCCACTCACCACATCACATCGTCGCTCAAGGTTACAGTGGTGCGATACAAGACATACGCACCGGGACGAATGAAACTATGTCACGTTCAATGACGATTCTTGCTTCTATCTCAGATCCGACGAGGTTCGATTGAATCTGGAGACCGCATGCTCACCGGGATGGTCTTGCTCCCATCGGTGAGCGTCATATAAACTACTGAGCACGGTGTCTCGATCTAGGATGCTAACAGTTTCCACAGCCGTTAACCGCTCGAATGCGTAGGTACAATAACAGCATGACGATACATCGATGAGATGCTATAGCCCGTTCTGTTGCCGTTTACCATGGTATCCATGGAGTCCAGTTTCAACAAGATAACTTCCACCCGCACACTACCATCAGCAGACAGTGTCTACAAGGTACCCAGGTGGCTCTCTGGCAAGCGCGGTTCCCAAACGTCTCTCCAACACAGAACGTGCGGAACGTCGTTGGTAGAAGACTGAACGCCTTCACACGTCCCTCTCGCTATATCGGTAAATTATCGACACAAGTCAACGATATTCAGAACAACATGAGTGGATGTAATGGATAGCATGCTCAAACGGAAATCAGGAGATACGGGTTCGATTCCCCGTTCCAGGACGATGTAATCTTTAAGTTTTCTGACGTGACTAATGCTAAGTGAGAAAAACAAAATTACACGCAATTCAGAGATGTCTGATTGCTGTGTTAATAATTCATCAGTGGATTTTTCCACTCGATGCCGCACCATGTCGCCGAATGTAAATGTATGTCAGTCATACGACCTACTAACTCATGCAAATAATACTGTCTCCTCGTCTATGGCATTCACACAATACCCCAGAAATTGAATTGCTTCTTCCACAACCTGCTGCTTCTGCTTGTGTAGTAAGTTTTAGAAGTCTGCACGGGCCTTGCTTGGTAAGCCTGGCACCGCTCGGCCCGAGCCCTTGCATTTAAGGTCAGGCCTAGCTCGACCCGTTTCAGATATCAGACGCTGCCAGGCCCGTGATGTGCCACTTTAATTATTTGTCTTTCTATTGTATTTTATTAAATTGTGAGAATCACTGTACTGAGATATTATTGAAAATATTTAGTTGACTAAGCCCAAAAATATTAACTAAACTTTGGCAATTTTCGAAGAATTTAACATTTAAAGAGATAGAAAGACTTGTGAAAATACAAGTTCGTCCGTGCCGGGCATCGAAACCGGGTCGCCTCGCTCCGGAGTAAGTAGCTCTTCCAACTGAGCTACGCGGACAGAATGTCTCGCTACAGATTTGTCATATTGACACATGTTTTTACCTCTGTAATGCGGCACAGGCTCAGCGCTTTCAAAATCTCCATTTCTCTGAACTAGCAATCAGTAACACTACAATAGATCTCCATAGAGATTAGGGATATGAGGAATAATCGATGTCGTCTCACTCTCGTACAAACACACACGCACTTCATCCCACTGCAGCCCCCCCCCCGTCCTCCACTCTACAGAACACACACACTCGCTTGCGGTCCAATCTTTTTTTTTTGTGTGAAGAAGTCCCAAAGTGGTTTTTTACGCTTTCCAATCGTAGGTTGAAGAAGCGTATATGCTCCAACTTTTTCCGTCCGTCTGTTGGCATGATAACTCACGTAAAAATGGTTCGATTTCGATGAAAATTTAGTATGTGGTAGAGGACTTCATGGGGACGAACCCTATTGAAAATGGGACAAATGGAAATAAAGGTCACGACATAGGAGCGCGATCCATTCCATTGCCCTTATGCCTCATAACTTGCGTAAATATGGTTCGATTTCAATGAAATTATAGTATGTGGTAGGGAACCGCCTAGGGACGAACCCTATTGAAAATGGGTGACGTGAGGTCAAAGGTCAAGACATAGGAGCGGGATGTATTCTATGCCCTTATGCGTCATAACGTGCGTAAAAATGGTTCGATTTCGATGAAATTTTAGTATGTGGTAGGGGACCACCTGGAGAGGAACCCTATTGAAAATGGGACAAATGGGGTCAAAGGTTAGGACATAGGATCGGGATCCATTCCATCGCCCTTATCCCATACTTTTAAGGTGAACGTCAAGTAATTTTGCTTCCTATATTTCCAATGGAATAATGTGTTCCCAAGGATGGAAATTTGAACATTAATGTGTTTGGAAATTTGAACATCGATTAAAATAACTTCATATTATTACTTGGAATACTTAACATTTTCTAAAACATAACCATAATTATATTAAAAAACAACTTTTCCTTTGGTCGTGTTGAAACCAGAAAAAAGATGGCGCGATCTGTATTTTCATGACGTCAGTAGACAAACAAATGTTGAATTGAATAAATATGGTTATGTTTTAGAAAATATTAAGTATTCCAAGTTATAAAATGAAGCAATTTTAATCGATGTTCAAATTTTCATCCTTGGCAACGCATTAATTGTGTAGAAAATGTGTACAGAAGTCTTTCCATTAGAAGTATAGGAAGCAAAATTACTTGACGTCCACCTTAAAGGAGCAATTCTTGTATCTATGAAAATTTTATTTTAAAAACGGCTCTAAGGATTTTGATGAAAGTCGTTAATCTACCGTTTTCTGGTACTAGTAATCGATTTAGCTTGATCTTGACTTTAGGAAAATTCGTTTAGTGGGTTAAATAACCACATCGAATTACCACGTTTATAGTGTGGTATCATTACGTCGTCCCATTAGATGTTGGCGCGCGGTCACTCCACCTGTCTCATTACGTCACGCGTTGTGTGTGGATCCTATTAAAGTTTGATGGCGTTACACTCTTGCGAGCAGATGGTCGCGATTCCTATCTGCCTCATTACGTCACGCGTTGTGTGCGTATGCCCGTCCGCACGATAACTCGCGTAAAAATCGTTCGATTACGATGAATTTTTAGTATGTGGTAGGGGACCACCTGGGCACGAACCCTATTGAAAATGGGCGAAATGGGGTCAAAGGTCAGGACATAGGAGCGAAATCACTTCCATCGCCATTATGCGTCATAACTTAGGTAAAAATTCTTCGATCTCGATGAAATCTTAGTATGATGTAGAGGACTGCCTGGGGACGAATCCTACTGATTGAAAATGGGAGAAATGGGGTGAAAGGTTAGGACACAGGAACGGGATCTATTCCATAGCCCTTAGGCATCATAACTTACGTAAAAATGCTTCGATTGCGACAAAACGTTATCATGTTATTTCGGAGGTATACTGAACTGGTTCTGTTGAATATCATCGAAGTGGGATCAAAGGTCAGGGCACAGCGGCGAGATTTATTCCAAAGCCATTATCCTCATAACTTGAGTAATGATTTCTGGTATGTTGGAAAGCGTATCATGATCAATGCATTGCATGATTTTACTAACTTGTAATCATCTATGAGTGCTTCTCTTCGCCTCTGTGATTATACCGTGGGATATGTCATGGAAGTACGTAAAACCACCAAAACAGTTAAACAAACCTGGAAATCGAGAAACCCACCTCTTTTCTTTCTTTACCATTGCGATAAAAAAGAATGGGTCGACGTGGCCCGAGCCGTCCTAAGTGTATGGGGGAGAAGCCCAGCCCGGTCCGTTGCTTTGTTCTCTAAACGAAAAACAGCCCGACCCTGGCCCGCGCAGACCTCTAGTAAATTTCCGTCCAGTTCCGTGTATTTCTTCATGGTGTGGCATTTTGCTATGAAGAGCAGGGCAGGCAATAATCTGTATTCCTGCACCTTATCTTCTATCTGTATGTGTATATTATAGAGTTCAGTCTCATTCCGAAGTTGCACGCATTTATCTTGTGAGTGACATTTTTGCGGCAACTTCCATTAAACTCTGTTTACAAACTTGCAACAGTTAGGGTGCGAAGGTCGCGCGACGGAATTACAGGAGCGGGGATACGCATTTGTTTAATTGAAAAAAGTAAAAATAAAACTGTGTGGGTAGAAAGGTGCAAACTACGGGGTATAGAAGTCATTCTTCCTTGAATAAAAAATGTTTATAAAGAAGTTCGAGCTCTCCAACATAATTTGGCCAGCAATGACTTCTAAAGCTGTGACTTGGACTCTTTCAAAGCCAGCTTTATGAGTCAGCAAAATCTTCAGATACCTTCTGCTAGGCCAACAACCGTACTAAATATTCTTTTCAACCTCGGGGATGCTGAATATTTTGGCAAGTGATGGGAACTTTCAAGTTCGGGCGTCAGTTTTAACAACACGTTGAAAGCTGTTAATAGGAAGTTGATTTTAAGTAGCAGGTGTATAATCAGGTCATTAGCATAAAAATAAACTATAAACTGATTATTAATTGCTATACAATACGTGTAATTTAGGTTACATTCTCTTAGTTAAACTTAACACTTCTCTAGCATTACAAAAAATCAGGGACGGAGTTATTGTCCTTGACGACATGCGCACAAGACAAGGCAGGATGGCTCCCCCCTACCAGATTTGTTCTTTTGTTAAACGGTGCAGACTCATTACGTGTATGTGTCTGTTTGTCTGGAAGTGTATTTTATTGCTTTATGTTAAGTAATTTTGCAATGATGTTTATTATTAATGAAAAATATAATAGGTCTATTTTATAGTGTAGCAGTGTACGTTTCAAATTATTGACCTTCAGGATTTTCTGAAAAACAAATTCATTATGATAATAACATTTATTATTATAAAACAACAACACTATAGCCTGTCCTAGGACGGTTGTTTTTAAGCTTTAAATAAATATTAATGTATAGGGGATGTTTTTCGCCCTAGACGGTGAAATTTTTAATTGAAGCAGATTGAAAACAAATCAAACAGACGCCGGCTCTTTTGTAAGGAAATGTAGTATTTACATAGCAAGAACTCATTCATGTTAGTACTGAAAATTATATGCTATTTATTTCCGTTTTGCAAAAGACCTCTGTGCGAAATATTTGTTGTTTTACCAATTTTCCTTGTCCTCTAGGTTTTCCCTGTAAACTTCCCATAATAACTTTTGCCTTGATTTTTCGCGTTAAATTTCTTTTCTCCGCCACACTTGTTATTCCGTTCACGGCGTGTTTTGGACTGTCCTATTCGGAGGTTAGTTTGAAACTTCATACCGAAGCCTTTTTTACAAAATAATGCGATATCTGGCATTACAAATCGGAATTATCTAAATTATGGACAATGTGCTGTTGGGGCGACATCTGTTTTTAGATGCAATTTCGCTCACTTCGACATCGCAAAATTTCAGTTTTATTGTAGGTTAAAGCATTTAGATAGATCGATATTTTGCAAAATGTTTAATGTAATCAGCACTAAACTCAGAAAGTTAGTTAAATTAAAAAAGTAAAAAAGTAATTAAAGCGTACAAATTAATATTCGAATGATGCTAAATTAAATTAATATACAAACGCAACTTGCCGTGATATTAAGATTTTAATTCGAATTTTGTAGATTGGATAAATAGAACTCGAGTCATTGGTAATCCGGTGTTTCTAAATTAGCACGCGATCACATTGACTTCTCAATGTGATCGCGTGCAAACTCAATTTGCTGTGTTATTAAGAATTCAATTCGAATTTTGTAGATCGGAAAAACAGAACTCGAGTCATTAATAATCCAATGCTTTTAAATTAGCAAGCGATCACCTTGACATCTGAAAATGATCTCGTGCTATTATATAGCAGGCAATAATTTTGACATCGCGAGAGCACATACGAATTGATCGATAAGTGATGACGCAACAATGTAGACGTTGTGTGACTTGAAGCGTTACAGAGAGCCGGATCTGGGTGCTTATATTATTAATATAATGCACCAGAACAGACACAATAATCTGGGGGAAAACGCAAATATTAAAACAATCTTAATGAGCACTTACGATGCAAATGAGAATTTGATTAACACTTACTTCGTTTCCCACTTTTCCACCCAGTGTCTGACTGCACCATAGTTACGGCCTGATCATCGGTTTTTGACGAGCCTTTGCATGGGCAAAATTGTCAGTTACTGAAGAGTAGTCTATGTCTGACTACACCATAATTATGGCCTGATCATCGGTTTTTGACGAGCATGGACAAAATTGTCAGTTACTGCAGAGTAGTCTATACCCAATGTCTGACTACACCATAATTATGGCCTGATAATTGAGTTTTGACGGTCCTTTGCATGGGCAAAATTGTCAGTTACTGAAGAGTACTCTATACCCAGTGTTTGACTACACCATAATTATGGCCTGATCATCGGTTTTTGACGGGCCTTTGCATGGGCAAAATTGTCAATTACTGAAGAGTAGTCTATACCCAGAGTTATATCCTTTTCTACATACATTATCACGAGTGAGTTAAACATTTTTTTCTCCCAAAAAAGTCCTTTTCTTAAAAAAAAGAACTTTAAAAAAATAAAAATTTTCCTCCCAATATTTAAAAAAAAGAATGTTTTTTTTGTTTTTCCCAATAAAGTGTCTATTTTGTATTCTTGAGACTGCTGAAAATGATCTTTCAGCAGAAAAATTCGTGACTGCTAAAGGTTAAAACCATTCTCGCATCTGTTTCTAAGTTTGAAAATGTACTCTGAAGATTGTTATCAATGAAGAAAGTGTACATATCCCGTGGTGTGTTCAAGTCTTCGGCAGTCAAACATGACTGGAAATGTAGACATTCGTTGCTGAGAAAGTTTTCTATGTCTCATTGGTACATACGAACAAGTTTATTGGATGTAGCCCCTATATCACGAGCACTGGTCTCTTTCAAATCCCTGAAAAGTTCAAACCTTTCCAGAACAACTTCGGTAGTATTTCCTCCTGTTTGCTAAATTACTGATTAAAGAATCCATCATCTTAAAAAAAAAACGTGTTTACTCTGGCTCAGTTAATGCTCTCTGTCCACGCATATGGAGTAACGATTACAAATAATATAAATTTTTAAAAATAATATATTTCTTAAAATTATTTAAGTAAAGATTTTCTTGGATGATGGTGCTAAATTATTTATACAAAGAAAAAAAAAACTCTTCCAGTTTGGCGTCCCCCTAAATCTGGCGACCTGAGCCCGTTGTTAAAATCGGCCCTGATGGTAAAAAAACACCCTTAAATAATTTCCAAGAGAACTGTGATATAGCTTATATTGACCGTTCCTTTTTACTGAATGAGCAGCTGCGCTTTCGAAATAATTCAAATCGTTGCTCGTGTAACAAGATGGGTTGAATTTTAATTTAATGTTTTTCAGAAAAACAATCATTTTACAAACATAAAATTAAGATTTATTTTACCAAAAGTTTGTCAACGTATTAGTAGAGTTCGTTAGATTATTTTGTTTTAATTTCTAGTCATTTTCTTGGGGAATTTCGATTTCAAGTTTTTCAATTCGTGAGTTTAGGGCGATCTGAATTGTTTAAAGCAGAAATGGCGAACTTTTCCCGACTAGTGTGCTACTTAAAGTTTGCTTTGCTGCTTTCAAATGTCTAGTGTGCCACATCTTGTTTGCGCTTTTTTTTTTTAAATTGACATTTTGTTATAAAACTTTTTTGCGAATACCATAAAAATGGCATTAACAGATTTGGCAAGTGAGTTTTAAGACGAAGACAATTTGAATCTGGACCTGATTTAATTCGTGAGAAGATAATTGAAAAATCATACTTACATAATTACATTAGTGTGAAACTTGTTGCTGAATGCTGCTAGCCAAGGAATTTATTTTGGGTTCATAACCTGTTGTCTTCAACATCACGTCAGATGCACTTAAGTGTGAACCAAGATGGTTCAGACTTAAGCGCATCTTGCTTTTGGAAATTAATGCATAAGGCAATTAAATAAAGTGAAGTTGATTTACTATTCCTTTGGCGGACACTTTTTGGCTAGATTAATTTTCTTGTCAGAATTCGGTTATCTGCAAGAACACATTACAAACGTGCTGTCAAAAAATTACTGTTTTCAAAAACCTAAATTTTTATTTAATGTTAATGTTTTCATACCGTAGTGCCGCCCGAATTGTGTTCGTGTGCCACCAAGTGACACGCGTGTCATAGGTTCGCCATCCCTAGTTTAAAGTGACTGATAATTGAGGCTTTAGGAAAATTCTGCAATTGTTGGATTAAATGCAAAATAATATCCAGAGCAGAATGTTTGGACATGATAAATATTTAAATTTTATTTGAGGGTAATAATTCTGCAGAAGAAATAAACCTAATTTACATACAATTCGATAAGTTGAATTTCAAGGAATTTGTCGGCGGAAAAAAATTGGATTCTATGACTTTTTAGATAAAATCACAGAAATATGCTAGGGGTGAGAACAAAAAGATGTGAACAGTATTGACAAGAGTCATATATGTTAATTAATATGGTGTTGTAGACCCCGTGTTTTCATAATACAGCTAATATTACGTACGAAATGGATGCAAATTGATCCTGAACAGTTTTCAGGGTGATATTAAACCATCCTTCACGAAGGTAAGCTTCAAGCTCCCTGAAGAAAGATGGCAGAGTAATTCTGCTCAGCGAAGGATATTCAAAAACAGACAAGTGGCTCGATAAGATTTAGACAGGTGAACTTTGTCCAGTTCCTCCAACCACGTCGTGAAATAATTTGCTGCCATTTTGAATGTTTGCATCATGTTCAGGAAATAATATTTGAACAATGGAGTGCATTTATTCACTCAAAAGAAGCAATTCAATCATTTGACGAAATTCTAATTTGCACTATAGAGATGTGACTCACGAAGTCCCTGCCTAAACAAGCATAGCCCAATGACTGGTAAAACGAGACAGAATTATATTATACACTGAAGTGCTAAAAGTCATGGGATAGCACTATGCAAATTTTTTAATTGGCGCTGCCGTCGTATAAAGGTAATCGCACGCCACGATTTTTGTCAGTTGCGAGGTGTAATCTTGTGAGTCAGGCCAACCGCCAGTAGGATTATGGCAAGCCGACGTGCATTATCGGATTTTGAACAAGGTATGGTAGTGGGAGCCAGATGGATGGGACATTCAATTTCCGAAGTTGTGCGAACATTCAACATTTCTCGATCCACGGTGTCACGTGTTTACCTAGAATACCTCATGGAAGGCATTACCACCCATCGTGGACAGCACAATGGCCGACCACGGGTGCTGAATGACCGTGACCAGCGGCGTCTGACCAGGATTGTCCATACTGACAGACAAGCGGCACTAGCTAAAATAACATCCACATTGAATGCAGGAGGTACCAGAGACACATCCATCAAGTCCGTGCAGTGCAATTTAGCGTCCATGGGGTATGAGAGCAGAAGACCCACCAGAGTGCCTTTGTTAACACCACGATATCGGACACAGCGCCTCACCTGGGCTTGTAAACACTGTAATTGGACCACAAATGACTAGCAACATGTGACGTGGTCCGATGAGTCGCGCCACAGTTGTTACGAGCTGATAGTAGGATTCAGGTGTGTCGCAGACACCATGAGGTCATGGACCCAAGCTGTTTACAAGACACTGTGCAAACTGGTGGTTGTTCCATACATGTGTGGGGTGTCTTTACGGGGCATGGTGTGGGTCTTCTGGTCCTCGTAAAGACGTCATTAACAGGTAATCGCTTTGTTGCTCTGCTGGGTGACCATTTGCAGTCCTTTATGAACTTCATGTACCCCAGCAACGATGGTATTTTCCAGGCGGACAATGCACAAAGTCATGGGGCCCAAGTTGTCCGAAAGTGGTTCAAGGAGCATTCTGGACAGTTCCGATGGATGGTGTGGCCATCACGTTCGCCCAATATGAACCCAGTAAGGCACTTATGGGAAGTGGTGGAAAGGTACATTTCCACCCAAAATCCTGCATCTACAAATATCAGGGAACTGTGGGCGGCTGTTCAGACGGCATGGCTCAACATTCAATTAAATTAAATTCATTTATTTTTCTGAGCCAAAAACCAGTATTACAAAAAACTAAATATCAACTGAAACAAAGCGCAGCAAGGAAGCAGGTGGGGGGGGGGGGATGATGCCAGCAAATCATGACAGGGCACCATGCTCTTTAGACAAATTCTACACTGAGGTCACCAGTTGAAGTTACAAACAAGTTACTGTTTCAGAGAAAAAAAAATTAATGATATACACTGAGTGGCCACTTTATTATGACCACCCCCTCAATACTTCGTTGGGCCACCTTTTGCCTTTAATACTGCGTCAATTCTTCGTGGCATGGACTCCACGAGATGTTGATAAGAGGTTGGTGGAATCTGAGGCCATGCTTGATGAATAGCACTTTCCAGGAGTGTGAGATTGCAGGGTCGTGGATCCAGCTGTCTGATGGCTCGTTCAACTTCATCCCACAAATTCTTAATGGGGTTGAGATCTGGAGATTGTGGGGGCCACCTAAGCAAAGTAAACTCATCGGCATGTTCCTGAAACCAATCCTGAACAATACGAGCACTATGGCAGGACGCATTATCTTGTTGAAAGTAGCCATCGCCATTGGGATAAACCATCCACATGACAGGATGCACTTGGTCCGCAACGATGTTTAGATATGATGTGCCACTCAGACCTTGATCAACACGAATTAAAGGGCCCAAAGCATGCCAGGAAAACATTCCCCAAACCATAACGTTGCCTCCACCAGCTTGAAGGGTTGTAGCAATGCATTTAGGGTCCATGCTTTCGTGCTATTTCCGCTAAATTCTCACTCTGCCATCTGCATGGTGCAACTGAAAACGTGATTCATCGGACCACATAATTTGTTTCCAATTATCGACTGTCCAATCCTTGTGCTCCTGTACGAACTGGAGAGGTTTTCTCTTGTTAACTGCAGACAGCAAAGGTGTTCGAATAGGCCTTCGGCTTCCATATCCCATCCGACGCAGTGTACGGCGAACAGTGCGTGCAGAGATCATTTGAGGGGATCCTTGATTAAGATGGTCTGTAATTTGCTGCTATGTTGCCTGTTGTCTGTTACCAGTCTGGCCACTCTCCGTTCCGCCCGAGCAGTCACTAGTCGATGACGACCACACGTTGCACGTAGAGACCCAGTTTTTTGGCTGACAGTCCAGCCTTTTAACACTTTAACAGGTGCTCTAGAACATTTGACCAATGCGGCGGTTTCGGTAATACTCGCTCCATGGCTCCGAGCTCCTACGATCATCCCACGTTGAAAGTCCGTCAAATCTCAATTTTTACCCATCTCGTCACCCAAAAGTCACTTCTACTACTGTCGCAAGCACTAAGCTTTGCCGCCCCGGTGGCGCAGTGGTCTAAGCGATGGCCTCTGATCATTCGTCCGAACGGGGTCCGGGTTCGAATTCCGGTGAGGCATGGATGTTATGTTTGTCTTACGGCACTGGCTCTCTCCCTTCCCTGGAACCAGTGACCCTAAATTAGGGACGGGCGACTGCTTATAGCCCATTGAGTTGCTCACGGTGGTCGTTAAACCTCCAACCAAAACAAAAAACAAAGCACTAAGCTTTCCCTTTTTGTACTAGCCTCGCCCTCCTAAGGCAACAGCGTGCAACCATAACTTATTTGCTTAAAACTGTCAGGTGGTCATAATAAAGTGGCCACTCAGTGTATAAAAAGATGATAAACGCTACAGGAAATACCATTGAAAATCAATTTACATCGAGATATAAAAGTCATAATAATAGTCATAGTCCCCCTCCATTACAATCATCAATTTTGAGGAGTCGCAATTCATTATGAAGTTTTTTCAATTTTTTTTTAAAAAAGGTTAAAGATATTTAAAGAAGTCAGTTCCGTCGATAATGAGTTCCAGTAGTGTGGGCCAATGTAGTTTATACTTTGCTTTTGCTTCATGGTCTCCATCTTCGGATGAATAGGCCGAATACGTGATTTAGTACGTGTGTCATGTGACTGTATCTGTGGAACAATTGGTATGATGTCAGTGTGTAAATTATTCTTAATTCGCCTGAACATAATTTTTCCAATATTAAAATAATATGATTGGTTAATCGTAAGAATATTGTATTTGTTTCGGAAATCTCTTGTGCTATTATATAGTGATAGTTGTGTATTTCTATCAAATTTTAGGTCAATTAATCTTATATATTTGTTTTGAAGAATTTGAAGTTTTTTTTTGAACTTATATTTAGTCGTCTGTCCCCAAGATAAGATATCATAATTAATATGAGTCTGAAACATGGTATAATATAATTGAATTAGTGTTCTATAGGAAAGGTTTGTGAATACCGAACGAGCCGCCCCGGTGGCGCAGTGGTCTAAGCGATGGCCTCTGATCATTCGTCCGAAAGGGGTCCGGGTTCGAATCCCGGTGAGGCATGGATGTTGTGTTTGTCTTACGGCACCGGCTCTCTCCCTTCCCTGGAACCCGTGGCCCTAAATTATGGACGAGCGACTTCTTATAGGCCATTTAGTTGCTCACGGTGGTCGTTAAACCTCCAATCAAAAAAAAAAAAAAAAAAAAAAAGAATACCGAACGGACAACTCCAATGTTTTTAGAGTTTGAGAGAGAGTCCACATGTTGGTTCCACTTAAGGTCCCTATTTAAAGTAATCCCAAGTAATGTAAGGAATTAACTTCTTCTATATTTGTACCATTAATAGTTAATGTGATAGAATCGGGTTGTGAAATATTTTGTTTTGAGAAGATTAACGATTTTGTTTTGGTAGTATTTTATATGAGTTCATTGGAATTTAGCCAATCTGAGATATTATTCAGTTGAGTATTGATATTCTAAATAGTGTCAGTCGTTAAATTAAATGGGGTGAGGATGGTTATGTCGTCAGCATAAAGAAGAAGATCAATGTTACTTACGGAAGTAAAGATATCATTAATGTATATACTGAAAAGTAGAGGTCCCTAAATTGAGCTCTTTGGAACACCAGTTGGTATGAATTGAAGAGAAGACGGATGGTTAATTTGAGTATATTGTTGCCTACCTGATAAATAACTTTTAAGAAGAGATTATTCATTGTACTTTATTCCTATAGTGTGTAATTTATGCAGTAAGATATTATGATTTATAATATCAAAAGCTTTGGATAGGTCTAAAAATAAAGCGATGGTATGTAAGTTTAGTTCAAAATTATGTTGAACTGTTTGTCGAAGATATAATAAGGCTGATTCTGTTGACCTACCCGATTGAAAACCATGTTGATTTGAATAGATAATATTTAGTTTATGAATGAACAAGATTAATGTATTATAAATCAATCTCTCCGAAATTTTAGCAAAAATTGATAAATTGGCTATAGGAAGGTATTTTGCATCGTTTATTGATCCAGATTTGTATTCTTGAATTATTTTTGTTGATCGAGATTTGTATTTTGGAATTATTTGTGTTACTTTAAGTAGATCAGGAAATTAACCCGATTGGAATATATCATTAAATATAAACAACAGAGGATTAAGAATGAGATTAACAACATTTTTTATAATAAATGGTTGAAGATTATCATATCCAGGGCCGGAGCTAGAATTTATGTGGTTAAGTTCTTCTAATAGTTCCGTTTCAGTAATTTCAATAAGATGAAAAGTATTAGATAAGTGTGTGCTCCCTAGGTAATAAGTGAATGGGATTTTTGGGGTAATAAAATCATTTTTTAGTGTTTATTGAAATAAGGTAAAATGCTCATTTAATGCACTTGTAATATCTTGTTTGTCAGTAAGCTTAAAGTTATTGTTATAGAATCTGCAAAATACTGAGGAACAGTTGGATCTGTATTTTTACCCATCAGCAAATTTAAATGTTTCCATGTCAATATCGGAGAGTTATGTGAAAATTTGCCGAAATCGTAGTTACGCTTAATATACCGAATATCATTAAGTTTATTACGAAAACATTTAAAATTTTGGAAATACTGTGGTAGTTTACTTTTCATGAATTTCGAAAAGAGGTTATTTGTTTTTATTTATTCTTTTTAATAGAGCATTGGTAAATGGCTTACGAAATTTTAACGGCTTACGAAATTTTTTTCAGTTATGTGTTTTAGGATTTTTGAAAAGACTGATTATAAAGTTGTGTAATAGTTGTGATGAACGACTCGTAATTTTTATTTGCAGAGCCGTGTACCAAAATAGTACTCCAGGTAATGTTAGCTAATTGAATTTTAAAACTTTCCATATTTATGTTATTAATTTGTCTAAAAATGTAGTAGTCTTTTAGGTGCAGTAGTTTGTTGTTTAAGAGGGTAAATTGCAAATATTGTTAGGTGATCACTAAAGGGATGTAAGGTCAGGTGATGCGTAACATCACAGCCTCTCCTTGACAAATGTCAACCCCGCCTTCTCGTGGTGCATCCTGTTCCCACTAAAAGGGGCTCTGACGACCGCCCATAGCGGTATAACTATACCATCGGGATCAGAGGAAATGCTATCCCACACTCACCAACCCGCTTGGCCAGCGTGGTGAGTTATGGCCAAACCCCTCCAAAATGATTCCACAACTTAAATCTTGGCCCTCAGTCTCCGGCAGCTGGAATGTACCTGGCCAAGGCAGCGGCCAGTGCGACATGAAGGCAGAGGGTGCTAAGAATCCCCGGAGGACCGGACTAGGCTGCCATCTGATGCTGACCTTGGCTACTTACAATGGACGCTCCCTATCTTCTGATTCAAGGCTTCTTGAATTGGAAGAGGAACTACAAAGGATCAAGTGGGACATCGTGGGGCTAAGTGAGGTAAGGAGAAAAGGAGAAGATCTCATCGAACTGAAAAGTGGACATCTCTTCTACTATCGTGGGACAGATACTGGCAGAACTAGTGGTGTTGGATTTATAATAAACAAGAAACTGAAGGACAAAGTTGTAGAAGTTGAAAGTTCCTCTGACAGAGCTGCACGACTTGTTATCCAACTCTCGAAAAGATACCAGGCTCAGATTATTCAAACTTATGCACCCACCACAAGTCATCCTGAAGAAGAAATTGAAGAATTTTATGAGGAAATTTGTCATCTAAATAATAAAGGTAAGCAGCATTTGAAGATAATTATGGGAGATTTCAATGCAAAAATAGGGCAACGGCAACAGAATGAAACTTCAGTAGGTAAATTCGGTCATAGCAACAGAAACCAGCGTGGAAATACTCTCGTTGAGTTTGCACAGGCAGAAGGGTTTTTCATCTTGAACTCCTTCTTCAAGAAAAAGCCACACAGGAAATGGACATGGAGACATCCAAATGGGACGACAAGTGAAATTGATTTTATTATGTGTAACAAAAAAATTCGTCATAGAAGACTGCAGTGTGCTAAACAAGTTCAACACAGGTAGTGACCATAGATTGGTGAGATGTAAGATGCACCTCAACACTAAACTTGAACGTGGCAAGCTCATAGGACAAACAAAATCTATTGACATAACCAACCTTAAAAAACACCATAATACCTTCAAGTTAGAACTGAAGAACAGGTTCTCTGCTTTAGAAGGCCTAACATCGGAAGAAGTGGACATCTCTGAAGTTAACAGAAAAGTAACCAAAGCTCTTATGGAAACAGCAACAAAATTAGCTGGGTCTAAGAACAAGTTGTATGTGAACAAATTATCAGTAAAAACCAAAATGTTGATGCAAAAAAGAAGAGAGATGAGGACAACTAAAGAAGATGTGACTTCCAAAGTGGAATATATAGAGCTATGCAAGACAGTAAGAAAAAGTATCACTGAAGACGTAAGGAAATTCAACTGTGAACTAGTGAGGAAAGCAATTGAAAACAACCAAAGCCTAAAGATAGCAAAGGGACATCTCAGTAAGGGAAGAAAACAGATTATGGCACTGAGAAAAGAAGATGGTTCTGTAACAAGAAATAAAGGCGAAATTTTGACAAGAGTGAAAGATTTCTACTCCAAATTATATGAAAGGGATGATATATGCACTCCAGACATCATGAAAGGTACCAGTACCAGAGTTCCTCCTGTCCTTCCAGCAGAAGTTGCACATGCAATCAAGAACATGAAGCGAGGAAAAGCTCCAGGAGAAGATGGAATTACTGTAGACATCATACAAGAAGCAAGTGGAGAAATCGAAACAGTACTCGCCCAAATTTTCACTCGATGCCTTAATAAAGGAAAGATTCCTGAGGATTGGAACACCGCTACAATGATCCTGCTACATAAGAAAGGTGACATTGAGGATCTCGGAAACTACAGACCTATCAGCCTCCTATCAGTAGTTTATAAAATCTTCACTAAAGTTCTTTCACACCGCTTGAAGGTAACACTGGACATGGCTCAACCGAAAGAACAAGCTGGATTCAGGAGTGGCTACAGCACAATAGATCATATCCACGTGCTGAGAGAACTAATTGAAAGAGCGAGGGAATATGAACTTCCATTGTGCATGGCTTTTATCGATTATGAAAAAGCCTTTGATTCGGTGAAACCATCAGCAGTTACAATGGCTCTGAAAACCTGCGGTATTGAAGATGCATACATTAATATTATTAATAACATCTATGAAAATGCAAGTGCAAAGATTCGGCTGTTTGAAAATACAACACACATAAAAATTGGAAAAGGAGTGAGACAAGGGAACACCATATCTCCGAAGCTCTTTAATGCCACATTGGAGGGTGTTTTTCAGTCACTGAGCTGGGAAAACAAGGGGATAAAGATTAATGGAGATTATCTAACCCACCTTCGTTTTGCTGATGACGTAGTCATTTTTGCAACTACCCCATCAGAGCTGCAGAGTATGATCCAGAAACTTGCTGACAAGAGTAAAGAAGTGGGATTAAAAATGAACTTTCAGAAGACAAAAGTGATGTTCAATGCTTTTACAAGAAATGAAGATTTATCGATTGATGGAAAAAAGCTGGAGATAACAGACACGTACGTTTATCTTGGACAGCAGATATCAAGTGAGGGTCACATTGATGAAGAAATTAATCGGCGTACAAAACTTGCCTGGAGAGCTTTTGGAAGAAACAGCATAATTTTCAAGAGCAATATGCCATTATGTCTTAAAAGAAAAGTGTTTGATCAATGCATCCTTCCAGTGCTTACGTATGGTGCGGAGACGTGGACCTTAACTAAAAGAGACATACAAAGGCTGCAGACAACTCAAAGCAGCATGGAGAGGTGCATGCTTGGTGTAACCAGGAGAGATAAGAAGAGGAACTCGGGGATCCGAAAAATGACGAGAGTGGAAGACATCATGATCAGAGTTAAATCCCTGAAATGGCAATGGGCTGGACATACTGCCAGAAGGACAGATCATCGATGGACAGCCGAAATTTTAGATTGGATTCCAAGGGACAGGAAAAGACCCAGAAGAAGACCACATGGGGGATGGGTGGATGAAATTCGAAAGTATGCAGGGGTGACATGGAGGAGACTGGCACAAGACAGACCGTTGTGGAGGAAACTTGGGGAGACCTTCGTCCAGCAGTGGATTGATAATGGTTGACAATGATGATGATGATGATGATCACTAAAATCATACTCCAAGGCCCCTGAAATAGTAGTCTCAATTAATACATTTGTGATGGAGAGATCAATCAATGTCTACGAGTTGGGACTGAGATCATATTTTTGTGTCCAGATGCATTCAGTGATTGTAAAAGCTGAATAGAGTGATTGGTGTTTTGTAATAAGTCGACATTCATATCCTTTATAAGAAACATTTTTTTGATAGAGTAGTTAAATAATTCAGTAAGTAATGATAAAAAAGCTGTAAGGTTAAAGTTAGGTGGCCTATAGAAAAAAATAATTATATAAAATTGATTATGAATAGTTAGGATTTCAGCATTTTGATTCGATACTGTGAAATTTGGAATAACGGAATAAGCATTATATCTTTTACAAAAATCGCAACCCCTCCACCGTTTGAGTAAGTTCTGTTTCAGTGGAAAATTTTGTAATTAGTAATTTGTAATGAGTAACGATGTGAAAGAAACCAAGTCTCAGAAATACAAATTATATCAAGATTTAAATTTGTCAGTTGAATTAGTGATTCCAATAAGGTAATTTTGTTAATTAGTGATCTAGCATTGATATGAATTAATTTTAAGCTAGTGAGTGAGTAAGTCGTTAAAAGGTGATTGAAAGTTTATAATGAATAGTAGTCACACATCATTCAGTTACTAGTAAAGAGAGAAGAAAATAAATATAAATAGCAGCAACAACAACAAAAAAGTTCAGCAAAAGAACATGTGAAGAATAATTAGGAATCACAAATCGATAGAAACACCGGGGATATCACATGAACATAAAGGGAAAATTGGAATGAACAGGGTTGATCATCCAGAGGTTAACAGTAAAATGCACATGCAATATCAACGAAGGCGTAATATAGCGCAGATGGAGGCCCAGCAGGAGAAAAATAATAATCCAAAAGATAATTCAATCACAAAGCAATCCCAGAAGTATGTGCTGTGACGCTGTGATTATTAAAGTATTTTTAAAGAAGTAGTCATCAAATTATGATATACCATCACGCCACGCCACAACCAGACCGCGATGTGCCACCAGCAGTAGACCAACCCTCATAGAGACAACAGTTTTAATCATGATCTGTTGAGGGCCCAAGATTTTAGCCCGAAATATTGAGAATGTAGAAGCCAACTAGGAACTCAAGTGCACAAATATGTTTAAGCTACTGAGTGAGTAAGTCGTCTGCACTCCAGAAGTCTTCCGGCTATTTGTGGAATCGATGCACGTCGAGTAGCCGTACTTCGTCGGGCTATACGAGGGCCTATACGGTACTAGCCAGCGTTCGAATTACCCAGTGGTCCGTTGGTTATTGTCCAGTAAAACTTTAATTGAATCACAGAACTGTTGATTTTACTGGCCCGGATGGCCAGTAAGTTTCTTTTTCTAATTTGTCGCAAGTTAAAAAATGAATTTCTGATTCTTTTACCTTGCTGTATGGTTTCCCTTTTAGGCTGCAAACTAATGATAGGATTAAAAACAAATATTTGAGATAATTCCATTGAAATGATACGTTATTTTCTACATATATTGTAAATGTCTTTAAGGTTTTTTTTATTGATTTTTTACGGACCACTGGTTTGCAAATTCTAGTGGTCCACTGGGCCAGTAGAAGATTTATTTCTAATTCTAACACTGTATGGTGGTCTTCAATCCTAAGGAACAACTCTAAAGAAGGATTATCTCAGCGGCGATTTTAAAATGTTTTAGTTAAGATAATTTTTTGTACTACCTGGTATGCTGATTTTTGTTGAATTGTACGATTTTCTCTTTCAATTATTAAAGTTTTTGTCTGTGTTAATCACTTCTTTCGAAACTTTTAATATATGTGTTTCTTTCTTTTCCTTAGGTGAGTGTTGATGCCTTAATCGTGGAAGAATTATTCTCCTGTTCTCTGTATGTATTCCTGTTTAGTATTATTATTATTTGGGGAATCAAAATGCGCATATATAAATCAGTTTCTAAACTCTGAAAACAAAATATATCGACCTTAGACTGAAGAATTTAATGACTGTAAAAATCTAAAAGAGTAATCTTGGTGCAACCAAGAAAGATTGGAAAATGAATTCACGTGTCAAGAAAATGACAAGAATTAATCACATAGTCAAAGTAGAGATTCTGAAGAGGCAAAACCTAGGAGAACGCCATGTAGATGGTTGGATGAATTCGAAAGCATGGTTGAGTAACATTGAGAGACTGGCTTAAAATGAAAGGTTATGGAAAAGACTTAGGGGAGACCGTAATCCAGCAGTTGATGTATAATATTAGGTGTGTGCATAAGTTTTACCCGTTTTTGTAGACTACAAAGAAAGGAGGAGAACACAACAAATAACATACCTAGGATTTCAAATAATTGCCATCAATTATGTATGACCTCTTGCCATCTGTCTATGAATAGGCGAATCCCACGCTGGAAAAATTCCTATGTTTTAGAGTAAAAAAAGTCGTGTAATGCCGTTTTAACGTCCACATCATCAAAGGTTTGGATACCGAAGGCGTTCTGTAATAATCGAAAAAGGTGATAGTCCGTAGGTGCCAGGTCAGGGGAATACGCCGTTGAGGTAACACTTCCCTACCAGGACTCTATTTCGACCGGTAGTTAGAAGCAAATTGCTAGCAAGTAAATGCATTTTGCTAGTGATAAAATATCGTTTTAGCAAAAGTTGCTAGTGGAAACATTTTGAATGTTTTAATGTGAACCGTAAAGCACCACTGCATTGCACGTGTGGAATATTTTAGACCCATACAAAAAGAAACAACTGCTTTCTGAAAACGAATGTTTCTTAAAAAGTACAAACATTATAAAAAAAATTGGCACTAGTAGAAATATCCAGAATATTTCCCTTATCTACTTCTGCATGTGAGGTTGGGCTCAATTTCATGAAGAGAATTCAGGGTGATTGGAGGGTGCAGTTTAAACTTATGGAATGCTTTCATGAGTATTGTGGTTGAAGGTGCAACCGAAGACAAGTTTGACCCCAGGCCTGCTGTTTTAAAGTGGTATGATGAAAAGAACCGAAACCCAGATCGTAAACCTTACGGAAAATAACTTAAGATTCTGAATAGTGTTCTTGAATTTTGTGAACAAAGTTAAATAAAAAAAACAATGTTTTTTAAATATTTGCATTCGAATTAAATTGTTAAAATTAATCTGTCAGGTCATGAAAAGGTGAGTTATATCAAAATATTTGTATTCTTTTCAGCATTACAATGTGATAGTTACAGGGGTGAAATCAAAATTTGTCATGATTACTAATTAAGAGGGACATATTAAAGTTTCTTTTGTGTAATGTTAATACACTTTTCTAGTAGATAATGCAATTTGCTAGTAGTAAAAAATCAGACCACTAACAAGTGTTGCAAAAAAAAAAAAAAAAAACGAGATCCAGGCATGTTCTCTACCAAAGTGCAGTGATTTTTGCCGAGTGATTAAAGCAGCATGAGATCTGGCGTTATCGTGATGAAAGATCACGCTTTTGCGATTGACGAGTGCTGTACGCTTCGATATCAATTGTTCTCGCAACCTGTCCAACTGTTGGCAGTAGAGGTCAGAATTTATCGTTCGGTTAGGTGCCAACATCTCTCAGTGGATAGTTCTCTGGACATCTCACCAAACACTCAACAAAACCTTTTTGGGATGCAGTCCTCCTTTTGAGGTCGATGGAGCAGGTTCCGCACCTCGGCGCACAGTCCATCGACGCTTTATATTACGGTACAGTACCCATTTCTCATCACCTGTTACAATTCGTCCCCAAAACGGTTAATTTCCGTAACGAGAAAGCAAAGAAACATAAGTACGGATTCTCTCCTCTCGTTGCTTTGCAGAAAGCGGTGCGAAACCCAGTTATCGAAATTGGTGATGAACCCAAGCGCATGCATCCGTCTTTCGACTGTTGTTCTGTGTACCGAAAACATTTCCGCTAATTCCTGAACGGTTGAATGTGGATCTCACGGGTCAAGAAAACGACAAGAATTAATCACAGAGCAACATTTCATTTGTTATGGCTTGGTCCACATCCTTGTCAGAAACCACTGATGGACGTCCAGGACGTGGTTGATCTTTACAGCTTCTGTCTCCGTCAAGGAATTTCCGAAACCAAAGGCGACATGTGCTATCATACTGCATCCTCCCCATACACTGACAGATGTTGCGGCAAGCCGCGGCGGCAGTGCTGCCTTTTTCGAACTCGTACAGTAAACAATGTCTAATGTGCTCCTTATCGCATGTCATGTTACACCGTTCGTGATTTCCGTTACTATTGACATAATCAATACACTGTATGGTTTTCCCCTTACTTATTTTCTTCCTTGCAACTTCGCGTGCTGTGCATGCACATGCATTCGATTTTATGACTTAAAAAAGAAACCTTTAAATTTTTTTATCAACTTTTACCCCATGTATTTTTGCTTATTGCATTAATAATAATTATATCCCCGTGTAGGAAAATGCAAAAATATATACCATGCATAATGCACATAAGATTTTGTAAGAGCATTTAATTGCAATGTAGAGACACCATTTGAATTGCCGTTTGCCTGGAGGTACATAATAACAAAAGAAAAAGAAACAGAAGGAAAGGACATAAAAACTAAATTTATTGAAAATGTCTCATTCAATAATAATGATGAATAATGAAATTACATAAAATGAACACCAGATGGTGCAACAATAGAAAATGTCGTAAATCACGAGACCAACCTACGTATGGATACAGGACCAATGGATGATGAGTCGACTGGTGACAGGGAGGTAGTCAGCAAAATAAAAAGCAGAAGGGTGTCTATTGCACCCGACCGCTGAAGATGGGCACAGCGTAACCTGAAAGATGTCCGGGCGAGCGAGGAACGACTTGTTGACTTCTTTAACCTTTTTAATTTTTGATACTTCACAATAACTTGGCATTGAACAGTGAAATATCTCAACTGCTGAAATTCTGGCTGCGTCGATGGAATCTAGTCTTAACAACAGTCTCGAATTATTTTAACTTATCCCCCCCTTCTTTTAGAATTGTGCTGTTGTTTGTGTTGAACTTTGAACATTGAATATCTTTTAACGGTGTGGCGCAACAGTGGACACAGGACAAGTAGCATGTTTGAACTGAAATGTGATGAGTATGTTTACGCCAGACTATTGCAAACCAGGAGGACTGAAACCAAAATAAGGTGAGCGCAATATGTGATGCTCCATATACCTCATTACTGATTTTGTCTCACTGGATGTAACTTACATTAGCTTTCATAATTTAATGTAAGTATATTGTACATATAGATATATTCTTAAGTTCAGATATAAGTATTCAATTGCCATGGAAGTCAACTTGTATTTTCCTGGCTCATATACTACAACGTGTGTAACAGTACTGTAAAGGACTTTGTCCTAATATGCATTGCCTATCTCCCACGTATTTTATTGTTCAAATATATATGTGTATAGCCTGAACTTCTACTAAAATGTATTTTGTTATTAGAAAATGAAAATATCTGCGTAAATATCACAATCTGATTGATAAATTCTAAATGTAATCATTCGAGATCAAAATGTTGCAAGAAATATGCACCGGAATAAAAACTACAGTTTTTTTATTCTGGTGCATATTGTTCCTTCTGCAGAGCAAAGGCTAAACTGCGAAGATATAAAAACTCGATAGGAAAGTCACAAGGACAAATAAGGGGTTCTGTATTTTTTCCCTCTGAAACCAGAGGCTATTCAGGTTTTTTTTTCTGCCCAGGAAGAGACACTTGCAGGAGATGTCAAATGGATGTGTGTAAGTAATATTTGTAAAACAGCACTTTGCGTTCAATATGTATCAAATACGTGGAGATAAATGGAAATGGACGATTTCATCGCTCTGTCCACGTTATTTTTATAAACAACGCATAGCGACTGAAAAATTGTGTTCCGACACCGCTGGGATCGAACCCCAGATCTCTCGATAACTAGTCGAGTGCGTTCGCATTTACGCTACAGCGTCAACAATTCTCAGCGCCCTTTGAATTTATCAGCTACAATTAAATAGCTGTTCCTTTAAATGCCACCAGATGACGACATCTCAGTTGCTGAGACCATCAATACGGATTCGTGTAGTCAGATGCTGACTGATAAACCACGCATGGCGCTGAGAATTGTTCACGCCGTAGCATAAATGCGAACGCACTCGACTAGTTATCGAGAGATCTGGGGTTCGATCCCAGCGGTGTCGGAACACAATTTTTCAGTCGCTATGCGTTGTTTATAAAATAACGTGGACAGAGCGATGAAAGCGTCCATTTACTTTGCGTTCAACAATAGCATTCTCTATGGAATTAAAACGTGCAAGGAACTATTTGAAGAGAAGTGTATTGTTGCAGTGGAAGACTCGGAAGTGTCAGTTTAAAAATCAGCGACCCAGGTCACTTTTGCGTTTGTGAGTGGCAATCAAAATATGGCATAATATTTGTGCAATAAACTTTAATTTTAAATTAACTATACGTTATGCTTCAGTGTGTCGTCCTTGGCACTAATACCATGTGCATGCCAAATGTATTAGTATTTGTGCTATTTCTGGACCAGTAAAAATGAGTGAACCACTACATTTTGGTATGTACTGGCCCTGCTGACCAGTGACTTCTTTTTTTCAAATTTTTGTACGACTGCTTATTGTGCTTTGTGTTTTATTCATTAGTATTATTTGTTTGCATGCATACAAGTACACATTCTGTTGCTCTTAATTTGTGATCTACAGCTCCAATGAAAAAATACGTTATTTTTTGCGTATACTGTAAATGTGCAATAATTTTCTTTTGCGGACCAGTGGGCATTTTGACGGACCAGTGATTTGCAAATCTGACTGGTCCGCTGGGCCTGTAAAAGATTTATTTTTACTTCTAACACTGGTACTAGGTACGTATCCCATGACTTCTGGCACTCCAGTGTACATGCACACAATGACGTAGTGCAGGCCGCCAGAAGCATCCGCCGTTCTGTGAGGGAGCCTACGAATAGAAACCTCTAGATCGTTGTAATAAACATATTCTGTACAGTCATTACAATTTAAAAAACAAACTTCTGTTGCATAGAGCTCGGGGTTGCATAATTTTTACTAGGCTTCGAGCTCTGAATTTCCTTTTTTTTTTCTTAAATGAGATACGAAGCTTTTATTTCACTTCCTAGTTGGTAAAGAGAATTTTTCGACAACTGGATCTGAGTGGGAAAAGGGGGAGGGCTATTTTTTGTCTGGGCTTGGGGAACAAATGCCATAGAACACAAGTTAGTATCTTTCTGAGGAGGAGGAGATGATTCTTTAGGAAATGTAGATACTAGATACCACGCCATCAGGATTTTGTACGTTTCTCCCAAGCGGCAGCTCCCTGCTCATTCTATTGAACAACGTAAGTAGATTAAAGTGCAGCCTGATTTCGTCCGATGCCCTGCCCCAGACGCATTTCTGAAGGAATTGAGTGGCCAAAGAAAATCGCGCTACTATACTAAAGAAACAGATGTTCCTTCCCCAGTTGCGAAGGAAGTTGGTTAATTGAATAGGGAGAACAGAGTGGGAGTCTGTCTTTAAGGAGATTTCTTTTTCTTAAAGCCTAAATAAGTTAGTTGTAGTTTTCGGACTCCCTCAGTCCCTATTTTGCGGCATATATTTCTAGCTAGAGCACTCATGCTCGGGCTCGTAAACCTCAGCAATGCGAAACACACTGTGACGTGCCTGCCCAGCAGGACACACACGACATAAAGGCAGAAAGCAGCGATAACGAACGTCCGCGTAGCTCAGTTAGTATAGCGACTTATTCCGGAATGAGGGGACCCAGGTTCATGTCCCGGCGTGGACAAAAATGACGGAGAAATTTACTTCGTTATAATGGCGCCCGAACTTCCCGGATGACCCGGCCGTTCAAGATCTCCCAGTGGTGTGATGTTCTTTCCACACCGCGAGAAAGGAAAAATAAGAGAATCCCTTCTCCAGCGCTTAGAAAAACAAATGTGTGTGACGTTGCATTCCACGCACCAGATTGACTGGAAATTCTCAAGTGCTTGTTCTACAGCGGATGGCTACCTGCAACGATTCATGGTCACGGCTGACCCGTGGGCCATGCTCCCGGCCCTTTTTAGGGGGAGGAGATGTGACGTGCCTGCCCAGCAGGACGCACACGACAAAAAGGCCGATAGCAGCGATTTCGAACATCCGCGTAGCTCAATTGGTACAGCGACTTATTCCGGAATGAGGGGACCCGGGTTCGAGCCCCGGCGTGGACAAAAATGACGGAGAAATTTACTTCGTTATAACACACACACAGTTCTCCAAGAACACTTCGAAATATATTAAAGATATTTCTAGGACCATAGATTCCTTGACGAGTGTCACTGTAGTGATCGAGTGGTCAGATACGCTGGTTTCTGGCTAGTTCTCAGAGTAGGGTCATGGTACTCATCTCTTATGAGGCGTGTGTGTTGTGCTCCCCCCCCCCACAACTCTAGCTCACTCCTTTCCCTTGAACCAGTGACATACAATTAGGTGTGAGAGGCTGTTTATTGCCCTTAGATTTGCTCACTGTAGTTGTTAAGTCTCGAAACAGAAAAACAAAAAATCTGGCCAGCTGGGATACAATACGGAGTCCCCACGGCTCTTTATCATTCTTATAGTAAGTTGTGTGTGTAAGCAATCATTTCATGCAAAAGATACATTGTGGTTACGTAAAAAATATTTAAAAATAACAGTTTTGATTCAGATTTTCACTATGCCTGTGAATGTTTTCAATTTCGGTTTAAGCTGTTTGTCATATCAGAAATGAAGACGTAAAATATGAACGCAAGTATAAAGTTTAAAATTTTATCTACGTATTTGATACCAAATATCCTACTATTGGTTAAATTATTTTACTGTAATGACTAAATGAAAGTTCGATTTTTCTGTTCTAAATAAAGGTAAAAAAAAGCGGAGTGAAATTTACCTGCGTACATAAAATATTGCATTTTTGTTTCGTTTTGGGGTTTAACAACATCCATGAGCAACTGCGAAGGCTATAAGCAGTCGCTCCTTCTTCATTAGGGACTACTGGTTCCAGAGGAGGGAGAGAATCAAAGCTGTAAGAAAAACACACCACCCATGCCTCGCCCAGTAGTGGAACCTGGACTCTTCTCGGACCAAAAAATCTGAAGCTCTTTGCCTCAGACCACTCGACCTCCAGGGAGGATGGCATTTCGGCCACGTCGAAAAATGACGTGCAATTAGACATTTGCAAAAGCAGTAATGTATACGCGTGGGGTAGAAACTCATGCACGTAATATGTACTACAGCATTCGCGTGCAGGCTATAAAATTTCGCTCTTTTATGTAAATATTAAAAACAAAATTCGGAAATAATTGAAAACAAATCTCTTTTTCGGTATGGCCATTTGTTTGAGACCACATTCATGATACCTGTTGTCCAGTTGTATTTGACTATGATTGTGTCTGTTACCGGATGACATCTGTTGACTAAGATAAATACTGGAATCAATTACTTCTAAATTTTCTGAATCAACCTCTAAATCTTTACTTGGGAAAACACTATTATCCATTTTGTTTCCTGTAAATTAATTTTAATCCTGCTTCTTTGCTCTTGACATCAAGTCCCTGGGTCATACTCTGCATTTCTGAGGGTGGGCTAAACTACATTTATTCATCATAATTGTAAAAGCAATTAATCATACTTGCAAAATCAATTAATTATGCATGCAGATAGGCTACGTTGTCAGCAAAACGAAGATAGGTTGATCTATCTCCATTAATTATTATTCCCTTTGTGTTCCCAGCTAAATGACCGAGTTGCTTTGCGGAATTGAAAAACTCGTGAGATATGGTGTCGCCTTGTCTCACTGCCTTTCGAATTTTCATACTTTACTTTCTGTGTCCTGGAACAGTCGAACCTTTGCACTTGCTTTTTCACAGACATTAATACCAATATCAACATAAGCATCTTCAATACAGTAGAATTTCAAAGATTGTGACTTGTTACAGAGATGAAGCAGGTCACAAGCACGTAAGAGGTAAAGCACTTTAGTCGATTAGAGCAACTCACTCTGGAGCGAGGAGACGCAAGTTCGATCTACGTCACCGAAAAATTTCTGCTTTCACAAGATATTATAACTGCTTATGATTTTACGGAATCACAAGTCTTCTTAATGAAAGCCATGCATAGTGGGAGTTCATTTAGTCCTCCTGGTGCATAGATAAGATCTACAGCGCTGTAGCCATTCCTGGATTCAGATTACCTTCTTGGTTGAGCCATGTCCAGTGTTTCCATCAAGCAATGCCACAGTACCTTAGTGAAGATTTTGTAACAAGTGATAGAAAGCTAATAGGTCTGTAGTTTCATAGATCTGACTTTTGTGAATCAGGATCACTTTTGCAGTTTTCCAATCGTCAAGAATCTTCCCTTCATTCGGGCATCGAGTGAAAACTTGGACGAGTGTCGCTTGTTTCTTCGCTGGCTTGTTCTACACCATCCACCTGAATTACACCTTACCCGTAAGTTCTTCCCCGTTTCGTGTACTTAATTGCATGGGCAACGTCTTCCGGGAGAACTGGGATCACTGTACAGCCTGTTCATTTCTTCGTCTGTAATAGATATATCATCCCTTTCATGTAAAAGTTTTATGTAGAACTCTTTAACTCTTCGCGAATTTCGCCTTTATTTATTGTTACAGTGATGTGTTCTTTTCCGACGGCTGTAATCAGTTTTCTTTCGTTACTGAGATTATCTTTTTTTACTTCAGTCTTTGATTGTTTTCAGTTGCATTTTTCACTACTTTGCTGCAACTGAATTTCCTGATGTCTTCAGTGGAACTTCTTCGCACTGTTTTCCGTAGTTCGACATATTCTACTTCGGAAGCTACATTATTTTGATCTATATATCTTTTTCTTTTTGTTCTAAAATTTCAGTAACATGGTATTTGTTCTTCGTACCAACTACTTTTTCCGCGATTTCAGTAAGGGTGTTGCTGATTTTACTGTTATCTTGGGAGATTTCTTATTGCGTTAGATAGGCACTGTAATGCATCCAATCTGAAAGTTTTCTGAAGTTTGATTAAGATTTGTCATTTCATTGCTTTTCGTTTGCTTTAGTAAAGTGCGTAGTTTCAATTTTGTGCTAAAACATATTCTTCATCATACCAGTCTATGTTCCCTTCTTTTGTTGAACCTATTAACCACACTGCAATCTTCGACGAGAAACTTCTTAGGTGCATCCATAACAAGTTTGCAAAATCATGCAATGCATTGATTATTATTGTACGCATTCCAACATACCAGAAATCATTACTCAAGTTATGAGAATAATTGCTGGGGAATGAATCTCGCTTCTGCGCCCCGACCTTTGACCCCATTTCGATGATATTAAACAGAATTAGTTCAGTATACCTCCGGAGCAACATGCTAAAGTTTTGTCGCAATAGAAGCATTTTTACGTAAGTTATGACCCATAAAGGCAATGGAATGGATCCCGCTCCTATGCCCTGATCTTTAACCCCATTTCTTCCATTTTCAACAGGATTCGTTCCCAGGTGATTCCCTACCACATACTAAAATTCTATCGAAATCGAACAGTTTTTACGCACGTTATGACGCATAAGGGCAATGGAATGGATCCTTTCCCTATGTTCTGATCTTATACTCCATTTCGCCCATTTTCAACAGGGTTTGTCCCCAGGTTGTCCTCTACCATATACTAAAATTTCATGGAAATCGAATCATTTTTACGCGAGTTATCGTGCGGGCAGGCGTACAGACAGACTGACAAAGCTGGAGCATATACGCTTCTTCAACCTACGGTTGGAAAGCGTAAACTATTTAGTACGGGGCTTTATCTTGAAAAAGGAGAATCATGATGAAAGCCTTTGAGAATTCAGCAAAATAATCTTTGTGCTAGTTTCTGTTGCCGCGATAAAATTCGCCTACTGAAGTTTCATTCTCATGATGTTTCCTTATTTTTGCATTGAAATGTCCCATGGTCATCTTCAAGAGCTGCTTATCCTTGTCTAGATGTCAAATTTCCCTCTTCGATTGCTTCTTGATGACGCAGTGATATCGGATTGATTGAAATGACACCGAATTCTGGTCATTCAAGCATATGCGATCTTGTGGTGATCGCATATGCTTGAATGACAGAATCCTGTATCATTTGAGAGTTGGATAAATAATCTTGTAGCTCTGTTTGAGGAACTGTCAGCCTCTAGAACATTGTCCGTTTTCTTGTTTACGCTTTCCAACCGTAGGTTGAAGAAGCGTATATGCTCCAGCTATGTCCGTCTGTCCGTCCGTCCGTCCGTCTGTGGCCACCATAACTGGCGTATAAATGGTTCGATTTCGATGAAATTTTAGTATGTGGTAGGGGACTACATGGGGACGAACCGTATTGAAAATGGACGAAATGGGGTCAAAGGTCATGGCATAGGAGCAGGATCCATTCCATTGCCTTTATGCGTCACAACTTGCGTAAATATGGTTCGATGTCGATGAAATGTTAGTATATTGCAGGGGACCACCTGGGAATGAACCCTATTAAAAATGGGTGAAGTGGGGTCAAAGGTCAGGACATAGGAGCGGGATCCATTCCATTGTCTCTATGCGTCATAACGTGCGTAAAAATGGTTTGATTCCTATGAAATTTTATTATGTGGTAGGGGACCACCTGGGGACGATCTTATGACGTCACAACTCGCGCTTCAGATGTTGGCGCGCGGTCACGCCATCTGTCTCATTACGTCACTCATTGTGTGTGGATCCTATTAAAGTTTTATGACGTCACACTCTTGCGATCTTGCGAGCAGATGGTCGCGATTCCCATCTGCCTCATTACGTCACGCGTTGTGTGCGTATGTCCGTCCGCACGATAACTCTTGTAAAAATCGTTAGATCTCGATGAACTTTTAGTATGTGGAAGGGGATCACCTGGAAAGGAATCCTATTGAAAGTGAACGAAATGGGGTCAAAGGTTAGGACATAGGAGCGGGATCCATTCCACTGCTCTTATGCATTATAAATAACGTAAAAAAAGTTCGATTCCGATTAAATTTTAGTATGTGGTAGGGGACAAACCCTATTGTCCCCTACCACTTGGGGACAAACCCTATTGTCCCCTACCACTTGGGGACAAACCCTATTGGAAATGGGGTCAAAGGTCAGGACATAGGAGCGGAATCACTTCCATCGCCATTATGCGTCATAACTTACGTAAAAATTCTTTGATTTGGATGAAATGTTAGTATGTTGTAGGGGCCTGCTTGGGGACGAATCCTATTGAAAATGGGCGAAATGGGGTCAAAGGTTAGGACACAGGAGCGGAATATATTCCATAGCCCTTATGCATCATTACTTACGTAAAAATGTTTCCATTGGGAAAAAACTTTATCATGTTATTTCGGAGGTATACTGAACCGGTTCTGTTAAATATAATTGAAATGGGATCAAAGGTCAGGGCACAGGACCGAGATTTATTCCACAGCCATTATCCTCATTACTTGAGTAATGATTTTTGGTATGTTGGAAAGCGTATTATAATCAGTGCATTGCATGATTTTACTAACTTGTTAATTTTGAATCCAACACTATCGTCTGTTTCGCAGTAGTAAAACACTTTTTTCACTTTTCGATTCTGCGAAATCGTCGCCGTTTCATCTCCGTTCATTTAATTCAAAAATATTCCGCTTGAGTTTGAGTTCCTCCACTAATTCAGGATACCTTGAAACAGAAGACAGGGTTCGTCCGCTATACGTGACGCGAGTCGTCAATGTATGGCAGCCTATTCCATAATTCCGGTGATTCTTAGCACCCTCTGTGCTTCCACTTCACAACGGGCACTGCCTTGGATAGGTACATTCCACCCTAGGGAGAATAAGGGACAGGTTTGCAGTTTTTGAAATTTAGGGGTTGGCCGATTTTAAGAGTACCTTCAGGTTTTGGAGTTTTAGGGTTAGTGGATTCTACGAGTACCTTCAGTGAGAACATGATGCATCACGAGTAGTACATAAGACTTTTACACATACCTAAGTGAGATGAAAGCGAATTTCTCAAGACAGAGTAATGGAAGTGACTCGGGGAGACTCCCATCTAGTAGTGTATGGATAATTGTTGATTAATCTTTAAATTCATGGACTGTCCATTAATACCGGCTGTTGTACAGCTCCCGACGAAATTTATTTTGGATTCTGAGTCACTGATGTATCTACGTACTCAGTTCAGTATTAATTGTAATGTAGTAATTGATTTTGGTTGGTAAAAATAACCAAAAATAAAAATACGTGGTATTATATAAAAGAATAATAGCTATATACTATACGTACTACTGTTTCACACGTTATATACGTTTCATGCGTTGTGTGCATATTTACAGCAAAATCATCTTGGCATTTATATATCATATATGACTAGGAATATTACTACAAGTTTCAATTATTATATCATCAAGGACTCACCTTGTATCGGTATTCCAAATTAGTAAGCTTCATCCTGTATCTTGAAATAAAATGTGTATCTAGCGTGTCACCACGTAGAATCATCGTATTGCAAATAGGCCCAATTGAAATTTGCGACCAGTGTTTAAACTCAAATAAAACACGACTATGGATATCATACAAAGAGAGTGTAAAAGGATATCATACAAAGAGAGAGTTGCATTGTATATAATTCTTTCACACTCTCTTTGTATAATATCCATAGTCGTGTTTTATTTGAGTTTAAACCCTGGTCGCAAATTTCAATTGGGCCTATTTGCAATACGATGATTCTACGTGGTGACACGCTAGATACACATTTTATTTCAAGATACAGGATGAAGCTTACTAATTTGGAATACCGATACAAGGTGAGTCCTTGATGATATAATAATTGAAACTTGTAGTAATATTCCTAGTCATATATGATATATAAATGCCAAGATTATTTTGCTGCAAATATGCACACAACGCATGGAACGTATATAACGTGTGAAACAGTAGTACGTATAGTATATAACTATTATTCTTTTTTTTTGTAATGTAGTGATTTGTGCATTTTATTTACAATCCATGCACGTTTGTTTATACTCGTATCTGTGGATGAGGTTTTAGTTTATTGGCTAATGTTAGTCCTTGCAGGTACTGTCTATACTTGCTTTATAAAGTCCGCCGTGACTTCGGTAACAGTTGCTGTTCTAAACAGTGAATAAATTAATTTTAGTTAGAGATTTCCCTGCTAAATGGAAACAACGCATTGCTCTGTTAAGAAATCAGACAAGTCTCTAATTCTTCCCTCCGTAATTTCTTACACGACTGCAATAACATTTTCGTTGATTGTATTAAAACACACGGAAAAAACAAATAACTACATTCTTTTACCTATTTATAGCTATCATGGATAAATAGGGTGTCTCAATTATTCGATAGATCTCATCTGTACACGTTATTTTTCGGAGCATTATAACGAATCTGAGTGAGCTCAGTTACGGGACGTTTTCATTTTCAGTACATACTGTTTTCGTTTATTAATTAGTTCTGTGCATGTTATATTTTTCAGAGCATTATAACGAATCTGAGTGAGCTGAATTACGAGAATTTTCAGTATACTTCGGTAGCCATTGCTTCGGCTTACACCGCCCCCCCCCCCCTTTTTTTTTTGCCCGTAAGCCTGAAGTACTGTATTAATATAAATTTATGCAGTTCCAACGGGTTTATCACGAAGATAATGAAATTAAAGTAACATTTTATAATAATTTCATCATTGGAAGAAGATAAAAACGTAACAAAATTTGGTGCATAAGATTCAGAAAATCTAACACTGCTTTAGTGAAACATTTAAAAAATTTTCAGAGGTATTTATTTGGTAAGCCTAAACTGACTAAAGAGATTAGAGAAACTGAAACTGTTTCAAGTGTTCTCTTCTGCATTTTGAAAGATTAACGGAAAACTTGAGATCATCTGAATCTTTCGACTGTTTCACGCAGTTTGTTTTCCAGTGCCACAGGACTAATTTTCTTGGAGTTCTTGTGCGGAAATGAGCTTTTCATCAGATGTAGAAAGGCGAAGCTTTGTCGTTTTCTTGGAACGCTTTTCCGAAAAAAGAAGGAAAGAAAAGAAAAAGTACAAGGGATTAGAAGCGATTGTCTGAAGTGATGCCAACATCGTTTCGTTCTCCGAATCTCGGCTTCCAGAGTAGGCTTCTCGAAAAAGTGATTACCATTCCAAAAATAAGATTTTAAAGTGAACTAAGCTTATTCCAGTTTATCATGCATTTTTAATCTCGTTCCCAAAAGAGTGGATGCATCCGGTTTTTCCATCGGTTTTGCTCTTCGTGCTCTTGTCGTGATGAATTGCGAAGATGGAAATTCGATCCCAATATGATGCTTTGAAATCGCATCTGCCAATTAGATCTTTTCTTTCCTTAAAGATATAAAGCTTTATAAAGGCATTTTTTTTAAAGAAAGGAGTCTTTCCGGTCGAAATAAGATTTGAACATCGTATGAAATTGCATAATGAGCTAAATGTCTTAATATTTTATTTAATGAGAATTGAGAACGCTAATGTAGGCTGTTCGGGAGAAGTAAGGGGACACTTCTAACTTACCGTAACTTCTGTAATAGCAAAACAATGACTGAAATATTTGAGAGTAATTATTACTAGTTCTCCTCATTATCCCAAACTGTGGTCAGTTCACGAATACCATTTAAAGTACTAGTGTCATTACGTCTGTGGAAAATATCCGCGCTCCAAATCCTGTTTGTTGTCGTAGCGAATACCAGACTCTGTTTAAATGGACAAAACAGTTGAAATCACTGGAGTACATGTCCGGTGAAGACTGTGGATGTGGCAACTGTGCCCTACCGTTCCGTTCATTGAACAACTGAACAATTCTGACCTTTTGCCGTTGTGGGTCGTCATGGACGAGGACGGGTCACTGTACACTGTATATCATTGCACATACCGGGTTATACTCTAGAAGTGATTTATACCGCTCCAATGTCGTGATATTCATATCATGCCTCTTAAAATCACGTACGTCCTGATTCTTTTAAACTTCATCATACAGAGGATTATAATCTTGGAAAAATTATATATGTTGATAACTCGCTTGCTTGTGTGGTAATCATACCATATCACAAAATTTCAAAATATATGGTTTTTCAGTGAGTTCTGTTTACCCTTCTGACTGCATTTTGATATTAAGAGAAATCTCCCTGAGCTTGAAAGCACATCTGGTGTTAAGATGAATCATCACACTCGTTAAAAATAATTATTTTGACCACCAGGGCTCTGCTGGTGTTCGAAGGATCGGCTTAATCTTGGTAATTGGAAGGCTTTTTCCGTTGAGGTGACACCTTTACCTGCAGAACATAACTGGTGTAAAGCAATATAACTGAAATTAAAAAAAAACACACACTTGATATTTTACCGTAAATTATATCCTTCTCGTTTTCTTTCTTCAATTTTATCTGGAAACACTTGACGCTGGCAAGGGATTTCCCCTCTGTTGTCTTCGAAACAATTATAATGCTGGAATGTGCACTCCTCTTTAGAACAGACCAGATGTTGAGAAAACAAAGTTCATTTTTACTGTACTGTATTCTTCTTGTGCACAGATCTTTGGGTATTCAGTGAAAACTAATTATTATCTGTTTAGCACACCGGATACTAACTTCTACTTGGCATGCAATAGATTTCGTTTCACCCTCTCAGGAGATGGTAAGAATATTTTGAGCTACTGCCATTGCGATTAAAAAAGGACACTTCCAATTATCTAATTGCAGTGCATGTGCTACTTGCATGTTTTACAGTTGGTTCTATGTCTTTGATATATTCAGTACTCCAAAGTAATCGAGGTAGTTGCCTTCAATGCACGATCTTAAAAAACCTTTAAGATCGGTTTTTTAAGATCGTGCATTGAAGGCAACTACCTCGATTACTTTGGACTATTTCTGCACGAATTCGAATTCTCCTAATATTCAGTACTGTTAAACCAGGGAAATCACTGTTGTATATAAATGCTTGGTCTTAGTATGCTTTCTTTAGAACACATCTTTTGCTTACAATTATAGTTGACTCCTCTCTTACAAGCGGTTTGATGCAATCTTCAGAACACGCTTTAAGGTTCCACCTAAAATCTCTTCCTTATGTTTCCAATGGTAAAACTTCTTTACATATTTTCTTCGCAATTAATGTATTCCCAAGAATACAAATTTGTACATCGATAAAACTAACTTTACGTTATAGCATGGGATACTTAATACTTGCTAAAATATAACCAAAATTGAGCAATCCAACATTTGTTTGTCTACTGACGTCATCAATAAACATGTCACGCCATCTATTAGCAGGTCTGTACATTACTCAAAGAAAAAAATGATTGATTTTTAATATGATTATGGTTATGTTTTAGTAAGCATTAAGTATCCCATGCTATAACTTAACGCTGGGTTTATCGATGTGCAAATTTTCATCCTTGGGAATACATTAATTGCGAAGAAAATATGTAAAGAAGTTTTACCATTGGAAACATAAGGCAGAGATTTTAGGTGGAACCACCCAATCTCATATAAGTAACAATAACTTCAGTCTTCAGACGACCCATGCTGTTGAGTTTCGCTCTAATCTCCCATGAAGACAGATATCAAGTTGGAAACGCGCGCGCGCAGGCACACACACTCACACCTCTCTCTCTCTCTCTCTCTCTCTCTCTCTCTCTCTCTCTCTCTCTCTCTCTCTCTCTCTCTCTGACACACACACACACACACATGCACACACCTCTCTCTCTTGCGATGAAAGTTATTTCGAAATTTCAGGATCTCTCCGGATTGTGGAAGAACAATGCCATTTGACAGAACACACCTGCTGCTAAAAGCAGGAACCTCTCAATTCGTAATGTATGAGGGAGGTGTTGCGAACAATCATGAAAATCGTAAGAACACATCTCGTGTCAGGAAGAATAGATCTAAACATCCGAAAACACATATATATTTAAAAGGACTCTTTTTCTCTCTCTCCTTACCCTCATTTTAAGAACTCATCCATGTTAATAAAGATCACTCTATTGCACAGAAAACGTTTTGGGATATACTTTATAAGTTCACTGTATTCTCCTTTTCGGAGTATTCTTTATGCGATAGACTTTCCCCCTCTCAGTTCGCGCGCGCGCGCACACACACACACACACACACACACACACACACACACACACACACACACACAGAGAGAGAGAGAGAGGAGTCTTACTCCACTTCTGAACGCATTTTATGTTCTGAATGAACGTAGCACCCTTGATGGCAGAAGGATTTTATCTGTCGAAAGTTTTCGGCCGTACACATGAAACTGTTGCAGGGGAATGAAGGCACTGTTCAAGTTGTACAATCGCGTAACAGCTCATAAAATGATTTAGAGAGTAAGACAAATGATATCTACAAGACATTTGTTAAAATTATGTGACGTGCCTGCCCAGCAGGACGCACACGACATAAAGGCAGATTGCAGCGATAACGTACGTCCGCGTAGCTCAATTGGTAGAGCGACTTATTCCGGAATGAGGGGACCCGGGTTCGAGCCCCGGCGTGGACAAAAATGACGGAGAAATTTACTTCGTTATAATTAACATAATTAACATTACATCAATGCAGAAGTTGTGCCGTTTTTCGGAATAGGGTTCTTGCTCTCTTGAGACTTCAACTCATGGTCGCTTGCAAAAGGACACTCTTAAAACATTTCGGATGGATATATTTTTCTTTCCTTTTTCTTTGGTGCGTGCGGCAAGCAGCAGAAGGATCATGCCGACTCCTACAGTCATTAAACGGGATGTGCTATGGTTTCCGTCGCGCAGATTCAGTCGGTTCAATAGTTCTTCCAGCAGAAAGAAGTCGCTTCAGTAGTCCATCCAGGAGAAATAAAAACAAATAGATCCTTTAACATACCGTCCTTTGCCAACGACCATGCGCTGAAGTAGAGCCAGCCCGAAAACTTTTTTTCTTGGTGTTACATTAATTTGTGCCAAAAGCATTTCAAAGCTAGAAGTCTATTTTAAAATATTAAACTGAGTTTTGTACTGCTATTGTGTTAATTTTTACGAATGCACCACATATACTACAAAGAAGAATTAGCAGATTCATTCTTTCAATCTTCGTATATTTTGTTGAACAACTGTCTGACAGAAATCCCGCTATATCGATATCTTCAAAATATTTTTCCTGGTTTAGAGTATTCGAAACTTTTTCATGGAATCCCGAATGAAGTTATATTAGGTGCTTGAATTAATTCCCGCTGATTTTTGCCACACAAACACCTGTGTGTTGCCACAGAACGGTACAGGATAGTCTATTCAAAGTAGTGTCCGTTGGCAGGTACGAACCTTCCCACCGTTGAGGTAACAAATGGATTCCGCGGTAGAAAAATGCAGGTTCTTTCGAGGCGAACCATTCATCGAGCCATTTTTGGATATCCGCGACAGAAAGGAAGTACTGCTCTGAGAGGCCATGTTGCAGCGACCGGAACAAATGAAAATCCGAGGAAGCAATGTCCGGGGAATAAGGCGGGTGAGGTAAGAAGTCCCAGCCAAGTGCCTCCAAGAGTTCCTTCACGGATTTGGCGACATGAGGTCTAGCGTTGTCGTGAAGAAGAATCACCTTGTCATGTGGGATCCAGTTTCCGAGCTTCTGGATCATTCCCATTTCCTTTAAACGTTTGCTAACCGTTGACTCATTGTCCCGTAGTCTTTCAGTCAGACAACTCGTGGAGCATCTGACATGAATTCGCGTCCAATAAGGCCTCCAATGCGCCATCTTCGAACTTTTTCGGCTGCCCAGGGCGCTCTTTGTCCTTCATCATATTCGTTGACTTTGAAGCGTCGGAACCACTCTATGCATGTTGTTTCCGTTAGGACATGTTCCCCATAAGCCTGCACTAGCAAATGATGACTTTCCGCTGCGGATTTCTTGAGATGAAAGCAGAAGTAATGCTTCTCGGAAATGCTCCTTTTTTGGTACGAAACTCGACATCGTGAATGCGATACAAAATCGTGTTCTGCGCCCTCCGATCGCGTGTCACACACTGCTTCGCCCAGACTACGGACGGTACGTGCGTGCGCAAGGAAAGTCACGTGTGGCCCGGGTCACAGCGTATCACTGCTGCGCACTATTGGGCAACAGCGGAAATTAATTCAAGCACCTAATACAATGACGTATTCCTATAAAATGTGAGGGATCAACCTAAAACTTGTACTTAAAACACAATGGGCCCTATAAAAGTTTAAGCTTTACCTCCAGGTTTCCTTTATTTAATCTTCAAAAACGTAGTTTCGTTATTGGGAAATTACAAAACATTGCTGCAGTTACATTATAGTAGAAATTAAAACTTTGTCCCATACAGAATCAAATCCCGCTCTCTCAGTTCTTTAGGACTATTTGAAATGGAACACTGCGGCATCATTGAGCGCATTTTCAATATGCAAAAATGCACAGGCTTATCTTAAATCAATAAGTTGCTGTGGTCTGTCTAATGTTTGTATTTTCTTCGATATTTTGCTTCATTCCAGAACTTGCTTAATACTGGATAACAGTTTTCATTTTGCACTTAGTATGATGCGCTTTATCACAATGGCGAAATTTCCTTTGGAATCGACTTTATTACTTTTTCACTGCATAGTTATATTTATGAAATAATAAATAAACCAAATTGCACTTTGGTGCTTTCCAATCGGCTCATTACCTAAGACGACTAGCCCATTCCTAATTTAGGGTTTACGACACCCTGGCAAAGAAGGAAATAACTGAGTAGAGTGTGAAAATAAATTGACCAGGTTTAGTTTCGTACATCATCAAGAAACAATGGCGCATAACGTTTTTTTCTTTTGTAGCATCTCACAGCACTAGTTGCAAGAGTGTATTCTTCCACGGAGTCGATCGGATTCTGCCTGTTCTCGTAGCAGTAAATGCTGCAAGAGAAAACAAAAAAGATGACACCGAATGTTCGGTTGTAATAAGCACCCTTCCAACACGAAAAATGTATTTCAAAGCAGATTTTTAGAAAATCCAATATATATATCATCATCATCATCATCATTGTCAACCATTATCAATCCACTGCTGGACGAAGGTCTCCCCAAGTTTCCTCCACAACGGTCTGTCTTGTGCCAGTCTCCTCCATGTCACCCCTGCATACTTTCGAATTTCATCCACCCATCTCCCATGTGGTCTTCTTCTGGGTCTTTTCCTGTCCCTTGGAATCCAATCTAAAATTTCGCCTGTCCATCGATGATCTGTCCTTCTGGCAGTATGTCCAGCCCATTGCCATTTCAGGGATTTAACTCTGATCATGATGTCTTCCACTGTTGTCATTTTTCAGATCCACGAGTTCCTCTTCTTATCTCTCCTGGTTACACCAAGTATGCACCTCTCCATGCTGCTTTGAGTTGTCTGCAGCCTTTGTATGTCTCTTTTAGTTAAGGTCCACGTCTCTGCACCATACGTAAGCACTGGAAGGATGCATTGATCAAACACTTTTCTTTTAAGACATAATGGCATATTGCTCTTGAATATATATATATATACAGGGTGATCCGTTTGGGTAGGAATAATTTAAGAATGCTGTGGTATGGCTTGTGGCAGATATAATAAGTCAATATTTGCAGAAATTACCTTTATGGATAGGAGTCTGTCAAGGCCTCACCATGACCCCTTATGTGGACTTTTGCCCTATCTAGCTTTGTTTCGAAGCTAGTTTTCATAAGTACCAAAAATATCCGCCAGAGGGCGCCGCTGTTGATCCCATTCGATTGACCATGGCCTTTTACCTATACCTAGCCACTAGTTTCGTTTCTGTACGACCATTATTTCACCAGTTATGTGGCCTTTTCCGGACTTTTGGTTATACCCTGGATAAGCAAAACATGACATAACTTTACGCCTCACTACAGCGGAAAACCTTTGGGTTACGTAAAGAAGAAAATGGTTTAGAATTACCCTACATAATGCAGAGTATCGTATGGCATCAAAAAAAGCATTTTTTTAACGGATTCTTATAATCGAATTAACCCCTTCAAATAGAAATATACATCGATGTCCCCTGGCGGCAGAATTTTGAATAATGGAAAAGCAGAAAATATGCTAAAGGTGTTCTTCATAGAAAAATCTATGCTAAGGAAAAATAATTTTTCTAATACGGATCTTTGAAGCAAGGACAGCAAGAAAAATGGTTTGATATTTACGCCACCTAGCGAGAAAATTTTGCATTATTTAGAGACTATAATGCTCTCTATCTTTACTGTAGCGATGGCATACAGTAAGACGAAACCATTTAGAAGCGTAGCTACGGTTGCAATTAATATAATTATAAACTAACGCCACCTAGCGCTAGAACTGTGAACTAAAAAAACCCACGAGTGCATGCAAAGTGTTCAACGTGTTTAATGGATGGTAACAAGCATTAATTTTTTTTTAATCGGACTTGTGGAATCAGATACAGAGAAAAACGGATTAAATATTTGTGCCCCAGCAGGGAAATTTTGCATTATAATGGGCAAAAAATGTACAAAGCGTTTTTGTAGTTAATAATGTCTGACCGAGAAAGAATCTTTTAAATCGAGACGCCCAGATATTGCTTTAAACATGCTGTAAACGGATACATGAATCTATGCCTTCTAGCGGCAAACTTGTGCGTTTAGAAAAAAAAATGAAATTATAGGGAAAACATTTCGCACAAGAGACTATCTCCAATAAAGATAGAATTTTTTAAATCTGACTATTAGAAGAGATATCAAGAAAAGTAAGATACACTACTACGCCCACCGGCGGAAAAACTGTGCATCATATCCGTGATGGATGCTCACTAATTTCTCAAAAATAAAAAAATTAAGATGACCAAGTCTTGCGCATATTAAAAACTATTTCATTCTCAGTGTAATTTTTCAAAATTTTAAGTTAATGTACTTTTTGTAGAATTTGAAATTTCAGAGAAAATGGCATTTTTCGAAAAACCAGTAAATTTCCAGACTTAAAACTCGGAACGCACACAAGAAAAACTTTAAGGTGCGTAACTGTTCCTTTTTTTTGGGGGGGGGGGGGCTTGGAAGTGTTGGCTTACATTGTAGAAACCTCTAGATCATCTATTAGTGGTGGATACAAATAAAATAAAAGTTCAGTCTGATTTCGACTAAAGACGTGAGCATAGCTGAAATATATTACACTATGATATCCGAAATCCATGATATCCGTTCTCATGCGTCATTTTTTTGGTATCGCGATTTTTCGGAAAAAAAAAAGAAAAAAACATTTGTTGTTACCCTTCCTTACTTTCCGAATTGAAATATTTCTTGAAGGAACTTTTGAGAAAATGTTTGCCAAATATCAACAAAGTACAATAGGAACATTAACATGCGTTTATGAAGCCACATAAATTCTCTTTTTGAGCGTGACCATTCACACTTGACGTTAGTGATAAAATAATTTTATTGATTATTTAAAATAAACGTTCCGTTTTTTTATCTGTTGCGAGAGAATGATCAATATCCTTATTTTTTTTCATGCTTATTAAAATCCTCGGAGTTTTCAATAAAAATAGACCGTTTATAGACCTCTTTCTGCAAATATTTTCTTACAGGGTGAATTAATGCAATGGAAGTACGGATACGACTTTTCTGAAATGTCCGTAAATATTGACTCGAAAGCAAGTTATCCTTTTAGAATGTCTGGAAAGAAATTTCTCGTCGGGAAAGAAACTTCAGAGTATTGGGTAATGTGGCGAAAAGGTAGTTGCTCAGTAAATCGGAGAAGGGGATTTAAAGGAGAACGGCACGCATTTTAAAAATGCAAATGTGTTTTATGAAGTTTGAACTGAATGACAGAGGAAAAAATCTCCCGGAAAATAAGAAGGGGGAATTCATCCATATTTATTAAGCCGAAACATCTCCGCTGAAATTACAATCCCCTATCGATCATTTTGGAAGTACTCCAAGAATTCAGCATCCAAAATCTTACTTTTGTTTACTATGATTTAAAGAATTTTCGTGGCCTATGACCTTTGCGAGGATAATATGAGATGGGATTTAACTATGCTGCACAATTAAGAGACTCCCTGTCCATATCTTTATGAGGAATTTTTTTATGGCTTTTGATAAGTGGCGTGCTTTTATGATAAAACCTTTGAGTGTACTTTCTTCATGGGCGGTGTGTTTTCGCTTATATAAGATCTAATGGGAAACTGTTCTATTTTACGACAGATTAAGAAATGTTAGGCCAAGATTTTATATTTAAGATTCTGCGTTTTCAGTGGCTCAGTCCTGCCGCTAGGCGGCGTAATATTTGCATTTATCACGGCATTTGTGTTCATGAAGCGTAGATTAGAACAAAAATTGCTCTTCGGTCGGAAAAAATTCTTTACACTTGAGTAAGGTTATGAGTTTTTCGTAACTTGGCAGCAAGGTTTTATGTAGTTGTAAAGCTCAAAAGTAATTCACTGTCTGTCTGTGGAAAGTATAACTCCTCTGGCATAATTCTGAAATATGAAAATCACAAAGTTTGATGTAGAAGAAAGTATTTCAAACGATGGTTACAGTAAGCAGACGAAGGTTTTACGAATTGTCCTGTCTCGCCTGGCAATAGCAGTGACTCAAGTGGTGGAAGTAAATATGGGGTTTCCATATTCTCGTTGTTATAGGCATTGCGGGACGGTTTCCTACGATTTTCAAGATGCTTTGAATAAAAATGGATGTTAACGATATTTGTAAACTGTTTTTACGATGACAACGTTTTTCGTGAAACCGTGTTGATGGCATAACTGCCGAGATGTTGAAATATGGTGGTGACTCTGTAATTGACTGGTTAATTGAAATTTGCCAGTTGTGCTGAGAGTTAGGAATGGTCCCTCGGGATTGGAAGGATGCTATCATTGTTCCCTTGTATAAGGGAAAACTGTCGGGGTGTTAGCCTACTGAGTGTGCCAGGGAAAGTGTTTGGTAAGGTTGTTGATGAAAAAGTACGAGGTCTTACATCATTGAAAGTGTGGGATGTTCAGAGTGGTTTTATGCCTGGTAAAGGCTGCACTAACCAGATTTTTGCATTACGCACGATGATTGAAAAGTATCTGGCTGTTGGTAAGAAATTCTTTGCTGCCTTCATAGGTTTAGAGAAAGCTTACGACCGAGTAAATAGGACACTTTTGTGGAAGGTATTGAATGAATGTGGTGTTACTAGGAATCTATTCAATAGTGTAAAAGCTATGTATGCTGGTGGTAGAGCTTATGTACGACTGAATGGTGTTTTATCAAAATGGTTTTCTATTGGTGCAGGAGTTAGACAAAGTTGTATAATGTCACCATGGCTGTTTAATATATTTATGGACGCGTGTATGCGTGATGCCGAAATAGATAATAGTGGTTTATGTCTTGGTGATATCCGTGTGTGCAGATTGCTGATGACACTGTCCTGTTGGGAGAGAACATAAGTGATTTGCAGAGTATGTTGTCTCGGATGTACGAAGTTTGCATGAAATTCAGACTGAGTATAAATAAGGGAAAAACCAAAGTTATGGTGTTTGAGAGAGGAACGGGTAGCACTGAATGTAATGTAAGTATAAACGGCACTGTGATTGACCAGGTGAGTGAGTTTGTGTATTTAGGAAGCATGTTGAACAGAGAGAACAAATTGGATGGGGAAACTAGTAGGCGAGTGAATTCTTCATTGAAAGTCATAACTGCTCTCGGAGGTTTTCACAGGAATGATGGATTCTCTAGAGAGTCCCGCATGGCTGTGTATGAAAGTGTAATTTTTTCTACTCTGATGTATGACAGTGAAACCTGGGTACTGCAGAAGAAACATAGGAGTCGTTTGTGTGCTGGAGAAATGCGTTACTTACGGGTTATTTTTTTTTTTTTTTTTTTGGCAAGGCACGTTCTGATCGTGTGAGGAATGAAGATGTGTTGCAGTTGTGTGATGTGAAGGAAAATGTTGTTAGCAAGGTGGAGACCAATATGTTTCTGTGGTTTGGCCATGTTGAAAGAATGAGTGATGAGATGCTTACTAAGAAGATCTTTTTAGTCCAAGTGGCAGGAAGGAAAGGCAGAGGAAGGCATGGGTGGATCAGATTCAGGAGTGTCTGCATGAGAAAAAGATTATGAGTATGAAGTATAAAAGTTCTTGTGTATGGCGTGTAATGGATATCAGTGAAGCCCGAATTGTATGTCAAGATCGCTGTAAATGAGAGGTTTGATACGACAATAGTAAGTAAAAATATCTGGTAGTTTGTATTTCTTTTTGGAGCTGACCTCTGAATCTCAGAGAATAGCTTAGTGATATGTATGTGTTTTGGTAGCTTTAACAATTATAAAAAGCTAGCTAACTGACTCTGATACAAGTTAAGTTATATGAAGGCTAAGAAATACTAGCACGCAACGAATTATTCCTTATTCTGTGCCGTACAAGGGTGGTCTTCCGAATCAGAACGCGTTTCAAGTAGTTCTCGTCTTCGTGTGTATTATTCCGCTTTTTTTTTTTTTTTTTACATGAAACGGCAAAGTAATTAGTTCACGTTATGCTGGGTTTTTTTTTTTTTAGAATTTCACTATAATCGACGCTATAATGGTTTTTTTTTGTAAATGTATTTTATGAAGGAAATTATCGAATTATAGTTCAGCTGGTTGTCAAATAGATATACTGGGAAGGTGGATCAAAGCCGTCTGAGGATTAGAGGCCTAAGCTTACGCGATTTTTTCGTTTGTGACGTCAGCAAGCGGGTCATAACAAAATAAACCCGCTACGATTGAAACCAAGAAACAGTCTGTTTACTTGGCGTGTGTCTTATACTATGAGTTGTGACGTGCCTGCCCCGCAGAACACACATGAGATAAAGGCAGATAGCAGTGAGAGCACATACCAATGTAGTATAGTAGTTTGGATTGCATTTTTCTTATGAATTGATGAACTCGGCTATTTTTTTGCAAACGGTAGTTTGCGAAAAAAAAAAAAAAAAAAAAAAAGAAAGAAACTGCCACTCAGCGAAGAAACTGCCACTTGTTTTGCGAGGTGGCCAAAGAGGTCTGCTAGTCTGGGATTCAGCCAGCACTCACCGCGCTAAAGACATGAAGAACTTCCTTGCAGAGAGAAGAATAGATCAAATAATGATTCCCGCAGGAATGGCTCCCTATCTTCAGACTCTTGATATTGCAATAAACAAGCCATTCAAGGATCATTTGAGCATGGATCTCAGTGACTACATTGAAAATAGAATGAAGAAAAATCAGCATGGAAACTTTGTGAAGCCTAGCCTGCAAGAGGTCGTGACTTGGGTGAAGAATTCATGGGATAAAATTACTGACAGCTGCGTTGCCAATGCACTACGAGCAATCTACATGGACAAGAAGTGCTTATTTAAAGGAGAGCTTTATTGCAGGACATGAGAGATTGGGATCAATGGTTCTACAGAAAATGGAGTCGCAAGAAATTCAGGCCGGAATTCGGGGTTTGGAGAGTTATGACGATGTTCCAGAAGATGACATGACTGTATTTGAATAAATGTAGATTTTTGTACATGAATAAATGTAGATGGAAAAAAATTGGTAGTACATGAAAAAATAAGACATCCCCTGAAAATAAGCCCTAATACGTTTTTTGGATCAAAAATTATTATAAGACCCGGTCTTATTTTCGGGGAAACACGGTATTCGAAGAAAAACGTTTTTCAGTAGCTGAGATATTGCTGTAAACAGAAACGTGAGCTTACGTCCTCCGGTGGCACACTTGTGCGTTAAGAAAGATTTGAAATTATATGAGAAACATTTCTCAGCGGGGAAACTCTCTCCAACGAAGAAAGGATTTCATTTTTCAAATCGGACTCCTACAAGCTGAGATATCTACAGACATATGATATTCATCTTCGCCCTCTGGCGGAAAAACTATGCATTTTTTTTAAAAAAGAAAGTATTTTTAAAAGGTTTTCGATGTGAGCGGTATCGGTCCACGAAATAATTTTTTCCATCGAGTTTTCAGGAGCTCAGAATTTGCTTCAAATATATCAGAAGCTGAAATTAAAACTTACGCCCCCTGGTGGCCAAACCACTTTTTGCCAAATACTAGAAGTTATATGCAAAACATTTTCCATCAGAAGCTGTATCCGGTGCAGAAAGAATTTTTTGAAACGTAGTTTTAGAATCGGAGACATCGGGGAAAACGCGTTTTCCCTTTACGTCCCCTTGCGGAAAGTCTGAATTAATTGAAAATTTTGAAATTATATGTAAAAGATTTCACACCGGAAACTCTACCCAACAAAGAAGAAGTTTTTCAAATGGGACTCGTAGCAGTGAAGATATTGACAAAAATAAGATAAGCATCTACGCATCCTGGCGGAGAAACCGAGAATTATTTTAAGAAGAAAGTATTCATGTATGGTTTATCGACGTGAGTGGTATCAGGTCCAGAAACGATTTTTTTCAATCGAAATTTTATCTCAAATTTTTCTGCAAATGCATTATCAGCAGAAATTACCACTTACTCCCTCTGGTGGCCAAACCATTCCTTACCAAATATTAGGAATTATATCAAATAGAAGTCATCGCTCTTTCCACGTTTATAAGTAAGTCACGGAAAAAATTTCATCGGCCGCCACCGGGAATCGAACCCAGGGTCTTCCAGTTATGCGCCGGACATGCTTCCACTGCACCACAGCAGCCTCGAAGTTATCTAGACTCACATACGACAAACTGACAACCACCTGGCAGGTTGATTCTTTGGAGCCCAGCACAATGCTGGGGATTCACCAAAGATGAACTTATAAACGTGGAAAGAACGATGGCAACTATTTGATGTTCCTAATCCATGTCAACTGTGTATTTATTATTCATTCAGCTTCTAGTTATTTGTCCAGTTGCTGCTGCTCATCTTTGGTGAATCCCCAGCATTGTGCGGGGCTCCAAGGAAACAACCTGCCAGGTGGTTGGCAGTTTGTCGCGAGTCTGTAGAATTTCGAGGCCTATGTGATGCAGTGGAAGCATGTCCGGCGGGTAACTAGAATACCCTGGGTTCGATTTCTGGTGGCGGCCGATGAGAATGTTTCCGTGACTCACTTATAACCGTGGAAAGAGCGATGACTTCTATTTGATGTTCCTAATCCACGTCAACTGTATATTTATTTATTAGAAATTATACGCAAAGCATTTCCCAACAGAAGTTGTATCCGCCTCAGAAAGAATTTTTCATATCGGAGTTTTAGAAGCAGAGATATCAGGGAAAACGCAATCTACTTTTACGCCCCTAGCGGAAAATTGATGGGTGACTTAAAAAAGTGATTATACCTGAAACCGTCTTCGGCATAAATGAAATCAAAAGGTAAAAGAACTTTTGCAATCGGACGTGTAGAAGCAAATTATTGAATAAAATGTATCTTGAATTCGATGTCATCTGCACCTACGCCTTCTAGCGGCGAAATTGTACATCGTGTAAAGAAGGGAAATAAAGGGTCATCATTCTAAGATTTCAAGCTTTCCAATGAAAAAAGAATTTTTCAAATCGGACTACTAGTTGCAGCGATATAGTATCCACAGACGGACGGGCAAACCGGTTACATAAGCACGTTCTTCTTGGCAAAAGACGTGCTAGAAACATAGTACTGTTATTCGATAAATCTTCTTCATAAAATACACTTACGAAAAAAAAAACCCTCGTTATAGCATTTGTATTATAGTAAAATTCTAAAAATAAAACACGGCATAAAATTAACATGAACTGAAATCATGTTAGGTGTGAGCAGGTTCTATCTAAACAAAGCGGAATGATACGCGCGAAGTATAGGGGACTACTTGAAAAGCGTTCTGTTTCGGAAGACTACCCAGAGCATTTACAAGGACGAAGAAAAGAAGACCTGTCATGAATTTTTTTGAGAGCCTTCGCAGAAGTGATTGGCAACAGGACTTTGAATTTTGGTAAACTTTCTAACATGCTGGAGGTGATCGAATACGTTTTCTCAGTTCAAAAGTCACAGAGCGGTCTTGTAAATGTCTGTATTCGTTTGGTTCAATTCCATCTTTTTCACAACGGAAGTTATGGAGGTACAGGTGGTCAGAAAATTGGAGATTCGCTGTATTGTGTTAAGTGAATATAACAGTAAAGTGAGTTTAGAGGATATTAATATCTAAGAATCGACCATGTTCAGTTAGAAAAAAGAGAATGCTGTGTGAAAACGATAAACGTATCCATGTGCTACCTGGCATTCCGGTTGGATCCAAAATACAAGCCAGAAAGCACGCATTCTAGATCAGTTTATACGAAGTATTCTCTTGAGAGAGAAGTACAGAGACCCTCAGAATGCTTCTTTTCACATTATTTTGTTCCTGTAAAGGTAAGCCAGAATTTCTGCCGTGCAACTCATGATCTTCTGCAGCCAGAAGGGGCAATTTTAATCTTTTAGTGGCCTTTTTTTCGACCTTAGCCCGTTCTGTTCTGTCTTTATAGAGCCACTACCTTCTTTCTTCTGCGTCATTGCGTGGCAGTTGTGTGTGACTGGTGTAAGGTGTTCTTCTACCCTCCAGAGGCGTGCGGTGAAAGTTATGTGTAGGCATGCAAAAGAAAAAAGATCATACTTCATTTGTAAGGGAATTCCATCCTGCGATTGTTTTTCATTCTTCAGTTACTTTGCATCAAGATATAAGATTTGGCATCAAAATCATCAGTAGAACTTCCTCAATAAGAAAAAGTTTAGATAAACTGTTTTCTCTTTGACAGTTTTAAGAAGTTTTTATTCGTTCAATGGCACAACGTGTCATCTCCCTAAAGCATTTGCATAAACCAAGTTTGTGCGAAGCTTTGAATAATTTGCAGAACGTTTTAGGGCTTAATCCAGGGGGAACAGTAAAAAAAAAAAAAAGACTTTTCATTACTGAGCAAAGTAAAAGCGAGGGAGATATTTCTTTGAGTGAATTCAGGCTCTCTTCGGGAAGCTCGATGATTTTTGTATCGTTACTTTTTTGGAACCATTATCTCTCCATATCCGATATTTATAGAGTATGATTATGAATTGGGAACTACCAGGGGGGGGGGGGAACTTAACCCTCTCGAGGGAGAATATGAAATGTTGAAGTACACTTTAAGATAAGTGCAGGAAAATGAACAGTACATGAATTTTAACTATTTTTTGAATTTTACATTTTTTTCTCTTTAGACAAGGGTATACAGTTTCTCATGATTTCATTACAAAATATACACGGCCAACAAACAGCTTTCGGGGTTCTAAAACACTACAAATCCTGTCTGTTTGGTAAATAGAAGCATTGAAATATGTAATAAGTTCGTATGTTTTTACCTGCATACTTAACGACCATGATAAGCCACTCATGTTTAAAGGTGATCTTTGGTTGCTTACACATTCGGATTTTTCTGTAAAACATAGGCAATCGAAAGACTTATTAATTTTGCACCATTTAATTCCTTATTTTACTTTTGGAGATTGATTTAAATTAACTTGAAGCATTACTGAGCTTCGAAAAACCAAGAAGTATAGAAAAAAGTAGCCTTGCATTTTTGCAACTCTATCGGAAAAGATCTCTCTGAAATTACGCGTAAGGCAGTAAATCCCAGGCAAGGTCACCGTCGAAAGAAATTCTGCTTTCTATTGGTTAATGCGCTGCGCTCTTTCGCATTTCGGGGAGTTTTGCAGCGGTACTTCACATAGGCGCAACCTACGTGGGAATAAACAGAGGGAGAGGATGTAATTGGTCCTTGCCTAGGATTGGCTCCTACACGGCACAGTCTCACATGACTACGGGCTTAATGATGCAAAGGTAGTTTTCGCTTTACAGCTGTATTTCTAAAAATAATGTACATGCAAATAGGTGAATTTCGTTTAAAATAAAAATCTTCTGAAACTACATGCATAGTTAAAATTTTCCCGTAAAAAATCTGCAGCACGAAGTTTCTCTTCGTGTAGATATTTTTTTCTTAGAGCAAATTTGTACATTTATTTAGGGCATGCGTTGCATATAACGACCGCACGCTACTGCTCGCCTCGAATGATATGTCTTCTGGTAGAAGTAGAATGTTCCAGACGTTAACTCTTTCTTCACATTTTCACAGTAGCCCTTTACTTGCACCGATTCAGAGCAACGCCAATTTTGAAACCAGAAGATCAGAAAATGGGGAAGAAATATTATATTTAGTTTTTATTTAAAACGTCCACCAATTTTTATCGTACTACTTGCTATGTACTAACTAAATGGTAATCTTTACATGGCTGATTTTGAACAAAAATTCTCTGCTTATGTTTCCTTAACGCAAATTTGCTCTAATGAGATCCATGAATCGGTAAAAGCTGCTTGTCAAATGCAAACTTTTGCATATGAGAGCTTGCTCTTATGCGATTTCATTCTCGAGCCTTAACCTTTCAAAGGGCAAATTTAATCTCAGCGGTTATTTTTATTACGCAAAGTTATATTGCAATTTTTATTACAAATATTTTATCATTTTTATTTTTTATTTTTATTATTTATTATTTTATTACTTTTATTTTTTTTTATTACTTTTTTTTTGTTTTTATTATTTTATTATTTTCATATTTTATTTCATTATTTTTATTTATTTTTATTTATTATTTTATTATTAGTTATTTTATTTTTTATATTATATTATTTATTCTATTCTATTATTAATTAATAATAATCTTAATATAAATATATAGTATATAATAATTTTTATTAATATATAATATAATTATCATTTTATTTTTATTTTACTATTTTTTATCTTATATTATTTTTATATTATATTATTATTCTTATTATTATTATATTATACAGGAAAAGACCCAGAAGAAGACCACATGGGAGATGAATGGATGAAATTCGAAAGTATGCGTGAGTGACATGGAGGAGACTAGCACAAGACAGACCGTTGTGGAGGAAACTTGGGGAGACCTTCGTCTAGCAGTGGATTGATAATGGTTGACAATGATGATGATGACGATGATTTTTATTTACATTAATATTTTTATTTTTTATATTTTTTTATTTTTTATTTTTTGTTATTATTTTTTTATTTTCCTTTATTTTAATATTTTTTATTTATTTAATTATAATTTTATTTTTATATTATTTTTTATTTTATTTTATTATGTATTTTTTTTATTATAATTTTTTTGGATTATTTTTACTACCCAATTTTCCATTGGTCAGCATCGTGCATGAATGCAAGAAGACATGACTGTCAATCACGGGGATTAACGAATTTTACACCCACTCATTGATTGCGAAATGTAATCTCAAAAACCGATACAATTCCACGATCAGCTTTAGTCACTCGTCACAGCGAGTACAGCTGGCTGGAAAAGGAGTAAGGAAAGTTTGTCCCTTCTGGCTTTGTCCCTTCTAAGGAAAGTCAGTACCCTTCTGGCTGGAAAAGGAGTAAGGAAAGTTTGTTTTGGTTGCCTTTTTTCTCTCCCTCCTCAAGAGGATTTCCCTATTTGGGTGTCTGACATGGATAGGAGGGTAAGGGAGGGTAAGACGTAAAAACTGGATAAAATGCGCTCAGTTTGCTTTTTTGTTCACGCACTGAATGTGCTAAAAACTAATCTAATGAGTTTGAGTTTTTGTTTGACCAGTATTTTTCTGCAGTAGCAACTGTGTTACTATACAATTTTGAACTGCGGATTAAATTAAAAAAAAAGCCACCATGTTTGGTAAGAAAAGCACATGGATAGATAGCATTCCATTGATTTACATTATGAAATCGTTTCAATTTAGGACTATTCCGATTCCGGGAATGCATCCCTAGCGTAAATCGAGGGCTACCCGTACTTACAGCGTTAATTTACACGACTCGGTGTTCGTCATCTGTTGCTTTTTAAGTAAGTACTGGATTCTTCAGTCTAGGAATCTATTTTGTATCTTCCCTTTCTTAGCAGCTTCAAGCTATCTGATGGTTACAATTTGTCGCGTGTTGTATAATAAATACAATTTTAACATCATAGTGTGGGATATTACTGTTTTCGTCACACCAGGTGAGTACTTCTTTCGTCGCAAATGTTTTTCTTTCTACTCACCAAACACTTTCTACTTCTGCCAGGGCTCAGGACATTAACGCCGCATACAAAATACTGGATTACCTCACGACATAGAAAATGCCACACTATGAAAAAATGCACGAAATGATACTAAATTTGTCACACTTGTAGACAAGCAGGGGTGATAGAAGTGATTTAATTTGAGCAGGATGCATTGAGAGTGAAGAGACACTAATATGGTCTGAGTCAGTAGGTCGTATGACCGCCACGCTGAACTACACATTCGGCAACATGGCGTGGCATCCAATGGAGAAGTCACCGGATTTTGTCTTGAAAGTGTCGCTGAGCATGCGCTGTTGGCTTGTGCCCACAATTCATTGCGGGGGAGTCGTGCAGACGCATCAAGTCATCTTGTGGCGTACTACAGAGGTGAAGCACGTGTCAAGACGACAAATCTCCAGCGATACATTCCGTCGGTGTAACGTAATCGGTTAGAGCAACTTACTTCGGAGCGAGGAGATGCGGGTTCGATCTTCGTAACCGCCAAATTCCTGTTAGCTCAATCTGTCAAGGACATCTCACACGTTCTCTATTGGGCAGAAGTCTGGGTATGACGCTGGCCAGTGCAGCTCCCGGAAACTTTGTACGCACTGCCTACTGATGTCAACAGTGCGGATGGGAGATATCTTGTTGAAACTGGGCAGCACAAAGACACAGCAAGAAAACAGATTGCAGCTCCACCTCGACAAAACGTAGAGCTGAAATTGTACCCTCTGGGTGTACGAGGGTCTGGTTCATTTGCCCGACGTTTACTTCACCGAAGGGTCACTTGACCGAAAATCACTTCACCGAAAAAATTGTTTCACCGAAAGATCACTTGATCGAAGCGTTCATTTCACCGAAGGGTCACTTGATCGGAAGGTACATTTCACCGAAGGGTCACTTGATCGAAAAGTTCATTTCACCGAAAGGTCTCTTTACCTAAAAGTTCATTTCATCGAAAGGTCATTTCACCGAAGGGTCAGTTTATCGAAAACGCTAGATTTCATTACAGGATCTGTTGAAGCATGGTGCAAGTTTGACAGACAGACCACCGAAACGTTAGGGGATCATACTCAAATTGCACTTTTGATTTCTCCGTGTCACAGAGAACGCAAAGATTTAGTTTTAAGGCAAAAATAATTAATTTTAAGTCCCTATGCCTCGGCCTAGGCCTTTTTAGCAAGTTTTATCATGTTCATACGTTTTTCATAAAAATCATGTTCAGTGCTCATGTTCATAAATAGTTTACATGAAAAGTCAAGTTAATAACGTTGCACATTTATTCAGGCAAAAAAGAATCAATATTAGGGCCGTAGGCCTCGCTTAGGCCTTTTTAGCAAATTTTAACCGTGCGTGCTCATGTTCATAAGGTTTACATAACAACTCAAGTTAATGATGTTGTACACTTATTTAGGCCAAAAGAATCAGTCATAAAGCCCACGGCCTCGGCTTAGGCCCTTTTAGAAAATTTTAATCCTGCATGCTCATATTTATAAGGTTTACATAAAATGTCAAGTTAATAATGTCGCACATTTATTCAGGCAAAAAGAATCAATATTAGTGCCGTAGGCCTCGCTTAGGCCTTTTTAGCAAATTTTAACGGTGCGTGCTCATATTTATAAGGTTTACGCAAAAAGTCAAGTTAATGATGTTACACATTTATTCAGGCAAAAAAGAATCAGTCTTAAAGCCCTAGGCCTCCGCTTAGGCCTTTTTAGCAAATTTTAATCGTGCGTGCTCATATTTATAAGGTTTACGCAAAAAGTTAAGTTAATAATGTTGCACATTTATTCAGGCAAAAAAGAATCAATATTAGGGCCGTAGGCCTCGCTTAGGCCTTTTTAGCAAATTTTAACCGTGCGTGCTCATGTTCATAACGTTTACATAACAACTCAAGTTAATGATGTTGTACACTTATTCAGGCCAAAAGAATCAGTCTTTAAAGCCCTAGGCCTCGGCTTAGGCCTTTTTAGAAAATTTTAATCCTGCTTGCTCATATTTATAAGGTTTACATAAAATGTCAAGTTAATAATGTCGCACATTTATTCAGGCAAAAAGAATAAATTTTAGGGCCCTAGGCCTCCGCATAGGCCTTTTTAGCAAATTTTAATCGTGCGTGCTCATATTTATAAGGTTTATGCAAAAAGCCAAGTTAATAATGTTGCACATTTATTGAGACAAAAAAGATTCAATTTTAGGGCCCTAAGCCTCGGCTTAGGCCTTTTTAGGAACTCTAAACGAATTTCGCGAAAACGTTCCATGTAAGCCAAGCGAGAATTGTGCTTTAATTTGAAGAACTTAATTGCCGATGATCCGAGGTACACTTGGTTTGAGGGAACTGTACCCCGAACTTCCGTAGTATTATATTCTGTGCCGCTGGAGTCTGTCAGTGTATCCAGGATGTTCTCCTTGAAGTGTCTGCGAAGTACGTGAGCTTTGGGAGGGGCTTTCCCCCAAAATGTTAAAATGGACGTAAAGCTGTAAACATTAGAACCTTGCTTTATATAATGATTCTGTACACGATCACGAATTTTCAGGAGGGTGGGACGAATTCACCCTCCCCCAAGTTTCTAAGAGCGCAGACAGGTGTTCAAGGTAAGGGATTTGCTCGCAATTTCTATGCTTCATGTTGTGTTTAGTGCCAAACTATGTATGCCCTACCCCCTCCCCCAGAAATTTGGTGAAGTCTGTAAAAGGGATACGAGGTGCTTGGTTTTGAGGGCTCTACCCCCAACTTCCGTAATTTTATATTCTGGACCTCTGGAGTCGGTCATCAGTGTATCCTCGATGTTACCCCTGAAGAGCTCTTGGAAACGGGGGGGGGTTCAGTTTCACTCCACATTCCTGAAAATTCGTGGTCGTGTACAGAATCATTATATAAAGCATGGGTCTAATGTTTACAGCTCTACGTCCATTTTAACATTTTGGGGGAAAGCCAACCCCCCCCCCAACATGACGGACCTCGCGGACGCTTCAAGGGGAACATCCTGGATACACTGACAGACTCCAGCGGCCCCGAACATAATATTACGGAAGTTGGGGGTACACCCTCCCAAAACTAAGTGTACCTCGGATCCTCGGCAATTTTTTCTTCAAATTAAAGTGCAATTCTCGCCTCGCTTGGCTTACATGGACCGTTTTCGCGAAATGCGTTTGGAGTTCCCAATTCAGTTCTCAATATATGCCCAGAAACGGCAATCTTTAACCCCACCCCCTCTTGATTTTTTTAACTTGACATTTTATGTAAACTTATGAACAAGCAAGATTAGAATTTTCTAAAAACGCCTAAGCTAAAAAAAAAAAAAAAAAAAAAAAGCCCTAAGGGCAATAAAATTTATTCTTTTTTGCCTTAATAAATGTGCAACATTATTAACTTTTTAACTTGACATTTTATGTAAACTTATAAACCAGCAAGATTAGAATTTTCTAAAAACGCCTAAGCTAAAAAAAAAAAAAAGGCCTAAGGGCAATAAAATTGATTCTTTTTTGCCTGAATAAATGTGCAACATTATTAACTTTTTAACTTGACATTTTATGTAAACCTTATGAAATGAGCACGCTCGATTAAAATGTTCTAAAAAGGCCTAAGCTGACCTTGGGCCCAATAAAATTGATTCTTTTTTGCCTGAATACATGTGCAACATTATTAACTTGACTTTTTACGTAAACCTTATGAATATGAGCACGCACGATTAAAATGTTCTAAAAAGGCCTAAGCTGACCTTGGGCCCTAAAATTGATTCTTTTTTGCCTGAATACATGTGCAACATTATTAACTTGACTTTTTACGTAAACCTTATGAATATGAGCACGCACGATTAAAATTTGCGATAAAGGCCTAAGCCGAGGTCTAGGGCCCTAAAATTGATTATTTTTGCCAGAAAAATGTGTAACATTATTAACTTTACTTTTTATGTAAAGCTTATGAACATGAGCAAGCACGATTAAAATTTGCTAAAAAGGCCTAAGCGAGGCCTACGGCCCTAATATTGATTCTTTTTTGCCTGAATAAATGGGCGACATCATTAACTTGACATTTTATGTAAACCTTATAAATATGAGCACGCACGATTACAATTTTCTAAAAAGGCCTAAGCCGAGACCTAGGGCTTTAAGACTGATTCTTTTGGCCTGAATAAGTGTACAACATCATTAACTTGAGTTGTTATGTAAACCTTATGAATATGAGCACGCACGATTAAAATCTGCTAAAAAGGCCTAAGCCGAGGCCTAGAGCCCTAAACTTGATTCTTTTAGCCTGAAAAGTGTGCAACATCATTAACTTGAGTTTTTAGGTTAACCTATGAACATGAGCACGTACCGTTATTATTTTCTAAAAAGGCCTAAGCTGAGGCCTAGGACCTTAAAATTGATTCTTTTTGCCTGAAAAAATTGCAACATTATTAACTTGACTTTTTATGTAAAGCTTATGAACATGAGCAAGCACAATTAAAATGTTCTAAAAAGGCCTAAGCTGAGACCTAGGGCCCTAAAATTGATTCTTTTTTGCCTGAAAAATTGTGTAACATTATTAACTTTACTATTTATGTAAAGCTTATGAACATGAGCAAGCACAATTAAAATGTTCTAAAAAGGCCTAAGCTGAGACCTAGGGCCCTAAAATTGATTCTTTTTTGCCTGAAAAAATTGTGTAACATTATTAACTTTACTATTTATGTAAAGCTTATGAACATGAGCAAGCACAATTAAAATTTTCTAAAAAGGCCTAAGCTGAAATCTAGGGCCCTAAAATTGATTCTTTTTTGCCTGAAAAAATGTGTAACATTATTAACTTTACTATTTATGTAAAGCTTATGAACATGAGCAAGCACGATTAAAATTTCCTAAAAAGGCCTAAGCGAGGCCTATGGCCCTAATATTGATTCTTTTTTGCCTCAATAAATGTGCGACATTATTAACTTGACATTTTATGTAAACCTTATAAATATGAGCACGCAGGATTAAAATTTTCTAAAAAGGCCTAAAACGAGGCCAAGGGCTTTAAGACTGATTCTTTTGGCCTGAATAAGAGTACAACATCATTAACTTTAGTTTTTATGTAAACCTTATAAACATGAGCACGCACGGTTAATATTTTCTAAAAAGGCCTAAACCGAGGCCTAGGGCCCAAAAATTGATTCTTTTTTGCCTGAATAAATGTGCAACATTATTAGCTGGACATTTTACGTAAACCTTATGAATATGAGCACGCACGATTAAAATGTTCTAAAAAGGCCTAAACCGAGGCCAAGGGCCCTAAAACTGATTTTTTTTTGTCTGAATAAGTGTGTTTACATAACAACTCATTAACTTGAGTTGTTATGTAAACTTCATGAATATGAGCTCGGGGGATTAAAATTTGGCAAAAAGGCACAGGTCTATCTATGACTTATAATTAATGTTATATTTCGAAAAACCTACTTATGGGGAGGTGTTTAAAAGAAATTAAAAGTGTATTTTTTATACAATCCAATAATGTTTAGGTGACCAGTTTTTTAAAAACCAGCACCATACTCCAACAGATCTATAACAACAAAATTCTAAGTTTTCGATAAACTGACCATTCGGTGAAATGATCTTTCGATATAATGAACTTTTAGGTAAAGTAATCTTTCGGTGAAATGAACTTTTCGATCAAGTGTCCTTTCGATGAAATGAACTTTTAGGTGAAGTGATCTTTCGGTGAAATGAACTTTTCGGTCAAGTGACCCTTCGGTGAAATGTACCTTTCGATCAAGTGATTTTCGGCGAAGTGATTTTCGGTCAAGTGACCTTTCGGTCAAGTGAACGATACCCGTGTACGAGCAGTGAGCGGTTGGTGCAACAGATTGGGCTGCAAACAATGGCACCAGGCTGAGAAGCAGTATGACGATGACCAATGGTGGCAAGATCAGCCCGGTGGCCACGTGGTGACCCTCAATCGACGATCAGAGACTTGAATTATTACTGAACAGGGCATGGCTCCATTCCTCTCATCACTCGAATGTGATGTGGCATCACTGCTATCTTGCATTACGACGTGCATGGACTGGAATTCGTCGAGAGCGCAAACCTGTCTCAGCCAATCTGCTATTCACAATCCGTGTCTATAGTTGCCTGTGTACACCTCATCGAATAGCGTACAATGTGGACTGTGGTGCTACTTCGACTTACCGCTGAAAGAGGGTACAGAGGCGTTCGAACTGTCACAAGACATTTTTTCCTCCCAGTGTAGCTCCTCCGCGATGTGACGCAGAAGGAAATCAGCCGCATGTGGCCCTAAGATTAAATCTCTGCTAAAGGTTGATGGTAGGATTCCCGATAACGTCGCGGAGGCATTTTCATTCTTTACATCAGCTTTCGCCACCAAGATCACTCCGATCCAGCGGTCTACACTTCCAGGTAAGGACGACTATACAGCTAATCTGAGCCGTTTGAACCCTTTATCTCCCCCTATCACGTGATTTGTTCTTAACTGCTGTAAATATTTTACATACTGTCTAAACGTACACACTATGAATATTTAAGGCTTTAAAAACAACTCATTAATTTAAAAAAATGGCCGCTCTAGTGGCTGAGCAGTCGTCCAAGATGTGCCCGAATATTTGGTAAGGCATGTGTGGTGCTCTTGTCCGATGGGGCAGGCTCTATCCCATCCCTGGAATCAATGACTCCAAATTAAGGATGGGCGATTTTCATGCTCACGGTGATCTTTAAACGCCGAAATTTAATTTTTTTTTAGTGGAGTTATTCCTTATTTGACTGGAGCCCGTTTTACTATTTCTACTACTGCTTGACTTATTTGTGGAAAAATATGAAGCTCAAATAAATTTTGCGAACGTCGTTAAACAGCAAACGGAACTGAAATGTTTGTATCCAGAAAGAACCGTGTGGATGTTATTTTGGGAAACCTGATGTTTAATTTCGAGAAAAGCGGAAGCAGGAATCTTTTCACAGACCATCTGCTAGCCGAGTTGCGGAAGGTCAGGGGGCCTATTCCTTTCGCTCTCTTCCACCTGGCTTAGGTACTCGGAGCGTTTATCGATCTTAGAGACAACCTGTAGAGCGCAGTTTCGAAGCGCTCTTTCTCCACACCTGACCGCAGCTTCCGTTCCATTGCATGTCAACGGCGATTACTGATCAATCGATGCCATTCGTCATCAATCTTAACCACTCACTCTCCATCTCTCTATCTTCATTTTCTGGTCACTTTGTGCAGAAGTTAACGATGTCTCTGGTTTTCATTGCGTCATGCTCAACGAGTGGAACACATTTGACGGAAATGAACGCACGAGATAAAACGATACATTAGCGTTCTTATTATTAAACGCTTTATTTTGCCATTGGTACTGAGATTACGAGTTTAATGAAAATTTTGTTGATATTATATACAAACACCAACCACTGAATTAGAAATCTTTGTGCAGCTGGACGTAAACGTCATTTACGCAGCGTATATTCAAAATACGTGGTCACATGAGTCACCACGTGATCTAGGCAGCTATTTAAGACTGATGATCTTCAGTGGTGTTGATCAGAATGGAAAAAACAAAGGATCTTTTGAGGAGTACAGTACAGGGCTTATTGTGGGTGCCCGTCTGGCTGGAGCGATGATTTTGTAAACAGCAGAGCTGACTGGTATCTCAAAAGGTAAAATATAACAGGTCCTTATTCAGCGGAAGAATAACCCACATTGCTTGTCTAAGAAATGCAACTGTGGCATGACGACAATCTGTCAGGAAGGGATCGCCGTCGTCGGAGAAGGCTTGTACCAAGAAAGGATTTCTTATGTGCAGTAATTGACCGAAGCGTTCAACGAAGGTTTTTCCGACAACTTCGTTATGAATTTGTATGTAGGAAATCTCCGCGTTTAATTTCCATGTAAGCAATCTCCGCTGACCTTTCTTGATCTGCCTGCTAACAAAAAGTCCATCAAAACAGGAAAATTTCCACGGTGTTCCATCCATTCTGAGGACGAAATGAAGTTGGACAAAGTGAACAGCGGACAAAAGGGAACTGTGGACGAAATGAACTGGACCAAGTGATAGGGAAGGGGCTGCAGATACAGGTGATGCCAAGTTTGAGACCTTGATTGAATTCGATCCTTGTCAAACGGTACGAAAACTTGGAGATAACCCTGAGTATATTATGCAACCATTTCTCGACATTTAAAACCACATGCACAGTAGTGAAGTTTGATAAAGGGGTCCCGCATGAGTTGACTGAAGAGGACAAAATGTGACGTTTTTATGTCTTCTCTTCTACGCTTATTGTCAACAAAAAAGACGAAATTTTGAGCTGCCTGGTCAGGTGTGATTAGAAATACATGCCGCATGACAATCGCGGACGTTCGGCCAATGGCTCGACCGCGGTGAAACCCCGAAATATACCCCGAAGTTGGTATTCCATCCCAGGAAAGACGATGCTTGGTGTCTGGTGGCCCGCGGATGGTGGGATCTACAACTCCTTTTTATAACCCGGTCAAACCATCATGGCGGACAGGTATTGTAAGGAACGTGACACCATGCATGAAAACCGGGACCATACTTCTTAATGATAACGCGAGATCCACTCTACTCGATCCAGTAGCTGCACCAGTTGAGGTACGAAACTTTACCACATCCGCCTTATTCACTTGATCTGTCCCCCACGGATTATCACTTCTTCAAGCACCTGGTGATTTAAAGGTAAAAGTTTCTGAGAGCAAGTTACACCCCAAGTGTCCTGTGAAATGAGCCACAAAGAAAAATTCTGTCAACTAATATTTAGGAAGTACTTTTCTTGACCTTCGTCTATTGTGTCAGTTAGGTAACTGTTACAGTGAGAGTTTTGATGCTTTAGTGACTATTAGTTTACGTAAAAGTGATTTATAAGAATTCTGTAATACTCGGTACTAGCTTGTCGCTTTGATCCCTCACGCAGGGAGCGTAGATTTATTTACTTCCTGACTAGCTGCCAACCGTTGCCCAAAGGTCAGAGAAACTTGGTAGTTTGCCGTCCCGGTGGCGCAGTGGTCTAAGCGATGGCTGCTGATCATTCGTCCAACAGGGGTCTGGGTTCGAATCCCGGTGAGGCATGAATGTTGTGTTTGTCTACAGGCACTGGCTCTCTCCCTTCCCTGGAACCAGTGACCCTAAATTTGGGACGGGCGACTGCCTATAGCCCATTGAGTTGCTCACGGTGGTCGTTAAACCTCCAATAAAAAGAAAACAAAAAATCCTGGCTGTTTCGATATGACGTTCAGAATAAAAACTATATGTAAACGATAACAAAATCCCCATTAGATAAAAAAAAACTAAACTAATCCATAGGAACTATGAGATAAGAGAAATTTGAATCAAAGTCAAAAATCTACCAACATGTTATTATGGTAAACAACAACAAAATGCTCCCTAAAACGAGTCAAAAGCTATGTTGTTAGAGTACCTCTAACAACATAGCTTTTGAAGGGCATCATGCCATAATAAGGTTTCTATTGGAAAGAAAACCCGGCACACGAAGGTAATTACAAAAGAAAAACGTTTTCTAGAAAATCTCAAAGTGTGCCGAGACAAACGTTTCTAGGAACAAATGTAAGCCTACACTTTAGTGAGATAACCAGTTAGCCAGAAGTTCTTAGAAAGGTTAAAAGTGTACCGCAGGGAATCCAGTCGTATATTTCTTGTAAAAAAAAACGAAATGACTTTTAAGTGGCTGATGTAAATGAACGAAATGATGCCCAAGCTTTCCTGCGCCTCCTACACCGAAATGTTCACATAGAGGCCGGGTTTTACGAAAACTACGACACAACGACTCCTTTATCCCCCTTCTCACCTTTGCACTTCCAACTATAAACCTTTTAGTGATGTTAAGCGCTCACTTCTTGTCCTTTATTTTAGGCAACATGATCCAAGGCATGATTAGGAAGGGCAGTCCCCTTGACACGGACATCATGCCAATCGGTAGAAACAAGTGACTCGAACATCACACTCTCTCCTTTCTTAGGTTAGCAGGCAATGGTGTTAATCACCGCACCATCTAAAAGGCCAAGCTGAATAACTAAGCTAAGGAGAAAGCAATGCTTTCTTATGCGCAAGTTCACTCATTCCAGCGGAGTTCGACACTTTTCTACACTAATATTACTAGGGGTATGCAAAAGTTTCCTCCGTTTTAAGGAGAAAAGAGACGGGAACTACCAGGAAACCAGTACACATTTATTCAATGAAATATTGGCCGTTAGCATCAATGACCTTTTGTCATTTTTCAGGCAACAAATGAATGCCCCTGTGATAGAAAATGACTCGGGTTTTGAGCTGAAGAACGCAGTGACGAAATTTTCCACCTCAGGAACTGTGGTGAACCGCTGTTGGGCTAGGGCATGTTGCATAGAGCGAAACAGATGAAAGTTTGAGGGTGCAATGTCTGGGGAGTAAACCGGGTGCGGTAAAACCTCCCAGTGTAACTGTTCGAGGGTTGATTTCGTGGTATTATAGTACAACAGGACGACTGGGTGGCGTCTTTTACCTGTCCATGAGCGTTTTTGCTCGATTATGGCATTCAGTTATATCAACTGATTGCTATATCGTTGTGGAGTGATTGTTTCGCCTGGTTTCAAGAGTTCGAAGGACAGCACTTCATGCATATCCCACCACACACAACAGCGCCTTTTTCCCGCGGATATCTTGTTTTCTAGTGGATGTTGATGGCTGGTCTAGGTCGTCCCATGATCTCTTGCGCACGGGGTTGCGCAGTAAACCCATTTTTCATCCCTGGTGACAACCTTCCACAAGAAATTCTTTCCTTGAAACCTCTTCAGCAACGACATGCAGATTCCCAATCGTTGACCAATTTTACGCTCCCTTAAAGTATGCGGAACTCACTTGCCAATCTTTTGGATCTTCCCCAAAGCCTGTGGACGCCGTACCACCGTCGATTGAGCCACTTTCATTCGTTTCGCCAGTTGTGTGGTCGATCGTGTGGCATCCTCTTTCAACAGCGATTCCAGCTCCTTGTCTGCGAGTTCCTGCGGTCTACCTGCACGTGGCGTGTCTCCCAAGCTTAGATCACCTTTCTTATACCTGGCAAACTATTCTCGACACGTCCGCTCACTCATAACCGTTTCGCCATACGCCTGACATATTGAACCGTATATTCTTCACTCACACTTTTCCCTAAATGAAACACGAATAACAAATAGTGCCGCAAATGAACTTTATCGACCGTCACGCTTGTCTTCATTTACGAACTGACAGCACGGGTCGCCGACCGGTTAGACTCCTACAGCGCCTGCTAGCGTAAGCGGCTGAAACTTTTGCTTACTCCTAACATAAAGAGAAAAAGTTTCTGAGTTTAACTGTTTGTAAGAGGTAACCTGAAAAACTATTAAACCGATTTCGAAAATTGTATTTCCGTTTAAAAGCTTATTTTCCCCCGGTGGACATAGGCTATCTATTTTTACGGTATGCAAAAAATAGGGATGAATAACAAGCGTTTATGTAAAACACCACCGCGTCATCTCGGAAACTACTAAACCGATTTACAAAATCCTTTCGCTGTTCAAACTCTTATTTCTCATCGATCGACATAGACTATACACACAGTCGAGTCACATTCTTGGGACCACCTCCTACTTTTCACGTCAACAGTGTGTAGCCAATGAAAGAAGGCGCGTGTCGTGAGCTGGCTTGGAGGGTATATAAGGTGTGCTGTAAGCATTCTGAATACATATCACTTGCTGCTCTCATGGATAAAAGGAGCGATTCATCAGATTTTCAAAACGGGATGATTATCAGCTTTCGGAACAAGTTGTGAACTGTTCGCGTGCAGCTGTGGTTAAAGTGTATCTTGATAGGAAAGATGGAACCATTGCGAATAAGCTACGTGAAAACTGCCGAGCACAACGTGCCATTGATGTGAGAGGTGAACTTCGGCTTCGAAGGTGCGTGCGGGCCGATCGACACGCTACAGTGGAGCAATTCACTGGCCGAATGAAACAGGGGGCTACCGGAAGTGTGTCTAAAACGATAGCTCAGCGAATCCTGCTGCGTATGGGGCTCAGATGCAGACGGATCGTCACTGCACCTATGCTAAAGAACGTGCATCGACAGAAAAGGCTTACATTTTCACGGTAGTATCGGAATTGCACATTCGCTGATTGACGAAGGATTGCCTTCTGCGATGAGTTACGTTTTCTGCTTCATAGAACGGATGGACGTTGGCGTATAAAGCGAGAAACATCGGAGAACAAACACTCTTCGACCATTTCTGGAAGAACACAAGCATGTGGGGGCAGCGTTGTGGTCTGGGAAATGTTTTCGTGGGTCCACTCATACCTGTGGAAGGCACTATGGACCGAATTCGTTATTAATCCATCCTTGCAGACCACGTACATTCATGCAAAACAATTATCTTCCCTGGGAATGGGATCTTCCAGTAGGACAATAAGACGTATCGCACAGCTAGAAATGTCCGAGAGTGGTTGGAAGAGCACGATGAAGACTGCGAAGTATTTCCCTGGCCTCCTAATTCCCCAGACTTAAACCTAATTGAGCATCTGTGGGACCACCACGATCGTGTTGTTCGCTCTAAGGATCCTCCACCACGCACCCTCCAGCAGCTGTCAGATTCACTGCAATCAGCATGGCTCCACATACCTGTGAAGGGTTTCCACCACCTTACTGAGTCGCTCCCAGCCCGTCTAGCTGCTGTCCGCGCTGCACACGGCGGTTACGCTGGATATTAGCTGGTGGCCACAATAATGTGACTCCACCGTGTATTATTACAGTATGAAAAATTGGGGATGAACTGCAAAAGTTTATGTAAAACACCACCTTGTGTCTCAGATCTCCCATGCGGGGTAAGAAGTGGGGGAAAAAGGGGAAGACACTCCCACTTCTATATCAGTAGAATACCATATCGCGCCGGAACAGCGAAGTGAAACGGCACGTAATGCAGATAGGTACGCACTAATATTACTACCTTGATTGCCAAGGCTTCAATTTTAAGTAGGTACCTATATTATTATTTGAGCTTTTGTATGTTTAAGTAATAAAGTACAACCAAACTAAAAATGTGGTATATGCAAAAGCATTGTAACTACATATAATATATTTTGGGATAGTATGTTCCGAGTTCCACGCGAATGAAGTCTCAGGCAAAAGGTGGTTAGCGAATGTATTTGTTCGAGCTGATTTCAGTTCGTTTTTGTTAACCCCGAGTAAAGTCATTTAGTCGGTCAAAGAGTTAAACATTTTTTTGTAATAAGTCCAATACTTCCGACGGTGTAGTGTACACTCCACGTAAATTGTCCAAATGCCATTTTAAAAGGGTATGAATTGATAGTGTTTTTGTTAGCATTTCTTATCTCGAAACCATGCCGAAACGTCTGTACTCTTTATCGTGCAAGCGCTCTATACGTCAGCTGAAGCAGATGGAGTGCTTAATTAGATGACAACGATCATGTTGTGTTCACCATCTAATTCAGGAGATTCAAGAGATATACACGTTGATAGCAGTGAAGCAATATCACTGCTTTTGACCAGCGCTACTCAGCGTCGTTGGAAAAGTTTCGTGATTTATGTGACCGCTTGTTGTTCTCAATCTTTTGCTGAGGTTGCGGGCAGTTATGGCCATTCTCTGTCTGTTATTTACTCGTATTAATTAACTCGATGAGTCCAATATCTCACGGAGATAACATTCTGTGTTGCCGCCATTTCGCGGAAGAGTACTTATCTTGACGTTTAAAAAATGGTCAGCAAACTGCGAAATCTCTCGCGAGTAGTCTCTCTCGTGAGAAAAGAGTGATAAATTGAGTGGTTGTCTTGGGCTCGGGGAGAGGTACGATAAAACAGCATAAATTCATCGCCTGGCAGCTTTCTGTCCAGTTCAATCAAATAACTTCTCTGACGGAAAGGTTGATTGGATTCAGCTGAGCAGAAAACAGTTTTCAGCACGTGTTCAGATAAGAAGTGCCTCCTGAGACAAACTAGATTTCCTTAGTCGAGCGAATACTGGGTGGGAAAAAAAAAGGAGCAACTACTTGTACTTAAAGTGAATTGTTTCTATAGATCAGTGTTTAGGATTTCCTAGTTTTAGTTTCTTTCCAATATAAAATCTCCCGGATTTTACCTACGGCTTTCGCTGACCACGTGGATGATACTTAAAACAATTCGATTGACCGACTAAATAAACAATTCATGCGTGCATCCATCCATTCATTTATGGCACACGTCGGGTTGAGTCCCGCAAAGACGACTGTTCGCCCTTGAGGGTTACTGGCAAATTAATGCAGCCGGCTGGTCGTTCCTCTGCTGTCTACGGATAAGGGAAAAAGTGCGCTCTGGGCAAACTTCACAGGGAATCATCTACTCATTCGCGTCCCCAACTACGATGAGTCCGCAGAAAAACCGCAGACTTAAATGGCTGGCAGGACGGGGCTCGAACACCCGTAACAAACGTGCGCATAGCGACTTAACCAAATGCGCTATGCCGGTGGTAAATGAAAAGAAATGAAGCAGGTTAATTTTTCACGTGGCAACAAACTCAAAAACGTGTATTGTTCACCTGACTGTGCTTGAAACAGACCTGTTGCCAACTTTTGCAGCGAACTGAAACGAGCCGATTACTCACCTGGCGGATAGTTGTTACACACTGATTTATCACTTTTTCACTAAAACCCGATTGGACCATATTTGGCTCGAATAACACCATGTATGTGGTTTGGCATAGATTCCATAAGCTCATGGAGTTCATCTGCGTCTACAGCATACCATGCGTTCACCAGACAGTCTTTTAACTGGTCCTGATTTGACGGAAGAGGACTTTGCTCACGGATCTGTTTTTCAAAGATGTTCCATACATTCCCAACGGGCTTCAGATCCTGGCTTTGTTGTGGCTAGGGAAGATGGTGGAAGTCTGTCATGGTCACTGAGCACCTGTTGAACACATCTGCGCGATGGGCAGCACCGTTGTGGTCCACGAAACAATCGTCACCTGCTGTATAAAAAGTCAACATTGCGGGATAGATTTGACGGGCAAAAATATCCAGATCATCTCTGGAGGGCTCCCGCCCTTCTAGCACTAACAGGAGGGCCGCTCTGTAGAAACAGACAGTGCCCCACACCATGACACCATCTCCAAAATCTTGAGTTGTATTTGAAATGCAAGATGGGTCTATTACTTCATGGCGCTTTGGTCGAACTCTCTGCCTACCTTTGATATACACTTCTGGCCACCCAAAATGTAGCATCAAGAAGGACACGAGATAGCAAAGCCAGATTTACTGGACACACAACAACAGATACAAAGATGAAACGATTGAGCTTACAGGCCCGTGCGACTTGCGGAACACGCAGACATCAACAGTTCGTGTGGCCCCCATGGCTGGCAATAACGGCCGCTACACGCCGCGGCATCGAACGAAAGAGGCTTTGGATGTGGGCTTGGGGTATGTCTGTCCAGGCTGCTTCCACACGTTGCCACAGTTCATCAGGCGTAGCCGCGGGTGGTGCTTGCCGGGCCACTCGGTTGCCGATCAGCGATCAGACGTGTTCGATGGTCGGCATATGGGGAGAACAGGCTGGCCACGGCAGCAGAGACACCTGGTAGGCCGTGAAGAATTGTTGCACGATGCGTTCCACGTACGGGCGCGCATTGTCTTGTTGAATCGTGGCCTCTGGCAGGTCCTGCAGGTAAGGGAGGACTACAGGCTCCAAAACGTCGGAGATGGTGCGGTGGCTGTTGAGTGTACCGGCGATGCGTACCAGAGGTGTGCGGGTGTCATATCCAATTGCGCCCCAAACCATAACGCCAGGTGACGGACCGGTATGGCGATGCATAATGTAGGCGTCATACAGTCTCTCGCCGCGATGCCGCCACACGCGGATCCGACCATCGTGGTGTTGTAGGCAGAAGAGGGATTTGTCGGAGAAGACAATGTCGTGCCATTCCGTAGTCCAAGTACGGCGTTCAACGGTCCACTGCCGCCGCACTCGCAGGTGGTGTGACTTCAATGGTAATCGGAACAATGGGCGCCGTGCGATAAGTCCCCGCTCCTGCCGACGACTTCGAACGGTACGTGCTGACACAGGTTGTTGCTCAACACACCCTAATTCCTGCGCTAACAATCGTGATGTGGTGGTGCGAGCCGTCAATGCCCGCCGCACAACATGCCGTCTATTTATTATTTTCATGTCGAAGACTATTTATAGGTAAAGTCACTTTTTAAGTCACTCATAGATTTTTTACTAGGGGTCGTAAAAGTAAATTGTTTTTTCCCCGATATCTCTACTTCTAAAACTCTGATTTGAATTTTTTTTTCGTCAGAGAATACAGCTCCTGATGGGAAATCTTTTGCATATAATTTCTAATTTTTGTTAAAGAATAATTTGGACACCAGGAGGCGTTAGCGTTAATTTTTGTTTCTGGTGTGTTTGCCACAAAAACTGAGCTTCTAAAATTTGGATTGAAAAAATTCGTTCGTGGACCGATGCCATTATTTTCTCATTTCTCGGAAATTATCAATTCCGGGGGGTTCGGGGTTCAACTATCATAGCTGAATTGGCCTCGGATTGGTGCGTATTTCGCATATTTCGCTTTACTGCTACGACAAACCGTTAGTTTCCTATTCCTTTCGAACACTCGTTGTGAAACAGCCTGCATATGAGCAAAACATCCTCGCTCTTCAAATACGTACACAAATTTTATGTCGAAGACTATTTATAGGTGTTCGACTATTATACAAATATTTCAAACTTCCTGATCTCCGCTGTAGCAACGAACCGCTCTTTGTGAAACTGCCTGCATAAGAGCAAAACCATCTTCGATCTACGTAAACAAATACTTCAAACTTCCTCGCTGCCGCTGTAGCAACGAACTGCACCAGAAGCTCAGGCGTCTAGTTTCGTGAAGCCGAAAACGTTTGTAAATGCAAGCATTTTTCGCAGAAGAAAAAAGCCACCTGCCTTAGTCGTAAAGCCCACGAAGGGAAAACAAAATTTTATTTCAGCCTTTACAGGAAAAATGGGCCCATTCACACTCATCTTTCAACCCGGCTTCTCGATTTCATCTGCAATTAATCAGTGCATCTGGTGGTGGATATACGAGTACTTCCATGTATTTCATTCCTTTCGGTGATCTTAATTACTTGGTTATTCCATAAGTTAGTATCTCTTTGTTTTGTGAGTCGAAACGTTTTCCTTTTATCTATGAGCAAATTGATAAACCTTTAAGTAGAGGGCCGGCCTAGGAAGTTTTCACTTAAGGCTGTCTTTGGATGCGTATTCGAGTTCATATTCTACCCTATATCTGCAAAAGGTAAATTCTTTAGCACTCATTTTCTCGAAGACTATTACTTTGTAGTGATTGAAATTTTGAACCAAATAAAAACGACCCATAGCTAATATATGCAACAGATATTATTTCTAAATTTGTTTTAGAATTTTTCTTTTGAAAGTCAATTTATCTGACTCGAAGCGTTCCACTTTGTCGCTAGATGGCGTGATAAGTGAAAATAGCAGTGTTTCTGTCTGGAAGTAACGAAATCGCTTTATTTCTCCCTGATTTTGTTAATCATCTGAACCAAATAGAAATCAATGAATAGGGGCAAAAGGTAAATTGGAATCTTATCTTCTATAGATCATCTTAAATCCTACTGTACGCTCATTTTTTGAAGAGAAAATGTGTACATTAGCAGAGAACCCCTGAATTTGAGCCTATGGAAACTCCGCCTATTATTAATCCATCCCCAAATAACGTCATTGGTTAAAACATAACAGCGCATATTTTGTCTTTTCATTGTGGAGCCAACGAGAACCCGCTCCATTCTTAATATGGTGAGATCTGCAGTGATTCGCTGACGCAAACTTCTGGAACAGTTACTCAAGACGTAAAAGCCACGCCTGTGGAGTGATATTTTGCGCCATCTATCGCAGAAGATGAACCCTAACACTCATTCAAAGACAGCCTTAACGGGTGAAGAAATAAAGATGGGGAACTTTAGGGTCGGCTCAGATCCGTGCAGACATCTAGTTCATATGTCCGGGGAGTTTTATCTATTCACGAATTTGTAGTACATTATAGAAAAAAACCCTATATAAGATACCACGAATTGGATAGTCAGCAACGGGATTAGAACCCTTAGCAGTCGCCTGCCGCCCAGACCAGAGTCTGGCGATTTGACAACTCAGTCGTGCTGATTTCGTGCGTTAAGATGTCTAAGTAAGGCTACCGTTATGTGTGATGTAACAGTTGCTTATGAAACCAGTTCTTAAGGATTGCTAAACGTACTAAATTCATGCAAAACACTAAAAATCAAATTAACTTTATTTCTTGACGCGTTTCGAAAATGCTTGTACGGATGCACGAGATCAGTAACTCCGTTTGCAAAGGTCATACTCCTAAATTTGGGCGCGACAGGAGAGGAAATTATTTATGTGATACCAATACTCGTGCAAGCATAGATAACCAAATTTTTTTTTCTCTTTGGTAGTTCTGTCCAGAGCAGTCGAAAGGTCCTAATTTTCAAAAAATTTCAGAAAAAATTTGGAACATTTTTCAGAAATTTGGCTTACATCCCTGTAGTTTGAAAAGTAACTGTCAAAACTATACACTCACGGACAATGAATTTGGGCACCTAGAAGAAAGCAGTCCACAACGGCGAAACTTTGGAAAAAGCTAGAATGCGTGCTGGTATGCAAATGATCCACGTTTGGTGCAAGTGTGCATGACTGCACACTATGTGGTGGCACTGCAAGCACGAACCGGCAGCTTTAGAAATCGACGTGTAGTCGATGCCCCATGAAAGCAAAATGCACCGGCCGATGCAAGCAAGAATACAGAGTGACAAGAATGCCGGGTAGATACCAGAGACGTCGATTTACGCAACTTACGGACTTTGAAAGAGGCCTGATCATCGGGCTGAAAACAAGCAGAGTGGTCGGTGCGCCGTATAGCCGGCCACGTGGATCGTTCTGACCATATCGTCTGACTGTGTTGGTAGCAATGGACACGTGACCGCACGGTCACACGGCGGAGCGGCTCCGGACGGACCAGGAGGACCACAGGTAGAGAGGATCTACGGATCGTGCCCCAGGCACGAATGGATCCCATGGGGACCCGTTCCACTATGCAGGCAGATGCAGCGGCTCCTGTGTGCCCACGAACCATTTCCCGACGCCTCGCTGAAGCGAATCTGCGATCCCAGCGCCATTTACGTGTGCTGCCATAAACACCGGAACATCGCCGGCTCCGCGTGTAGTGGTGCCAGGCCAGAGCGACGTATAACCCCACAGACTGGCGACGTGTGGTGCTTAGCGATGAGTGCCGGTTTGTTTTGGGAATAGACGATCGTCGTGTCCGGGTGTGGAGGTCCCCGGATCAACGGCACAATCCCAACCTCGCTATCCAGCGCCACACCTTCCCCACTGCAGGCATTATGTTCTGGTGAGCGATTGCCTGCGTTAGCCTATCGGCTCCAGTAATGGTACGTGGATCATTGACGGGCCAGCGGTATGTAGATGAGATCTTACGGCCCCATGTGCTCACATTCCTGGCCGGGATTCCAGGTGCGCTATACCGGCAGGATAATGCCCGCTCGCACGCGGCTCGGGTTGCCCAGGACTGCCTACGTCATGTCCAGACACTTCCAGGGCCTACCCGCTCCCCGGACATGTCCCCTATCGGGCATGTGTGGGACAAGTTGAAACACTAGCATGCTGCACTCTCCGGGATTTGGAGCACACCGTCTACCACGTGTGGGCCAGTCTGCCGCGGGACAACTTCACGCGTCTGTTCGCCTCCATGCCGGACCGTATTGCTGCATGTATCGCCGCACGAGGCGGTGCGACGCGCTATTGAAGATGACCGGAATGCATGCCACAGATCCCTCTGTAATTGTCCTGTAGGTCCATGAGGGTATATTTGAGAGCCTGCATAGAGTTCTACACTCAGAAGAAAAAAGATTAGAGACAGGGGTGATGGGCAGTTGACATGGGCATCCCCCGCACAAAGTGGAACAGGCGATAAATAGGCTGGCAGCAGAGCCTCCCAACAGTATATATCAATCGACAAACATGGGTAAACGTGGCGATCTGAACGACTTTGATCGTTGACGCATTGTCGCTACAAGACAGATGGGCAATTCTATCACCGAAGGTGGTAAGAACCATAGGATTCCCGAGGGCAACCGTATCAAGGGTGTACCGCAAGTATACCATCTATGGACGTACCAATGCCCAGAGATCAAGCTGTGGGCAACCACACGATGTTGATAACCAAGGTCGTTGACGTAGAATATCCAGGTTCAGAGAGACCGACCGCGTGGCAATAGCGACGCAAATCACATGTAGGTTAAATGTCGGAAGTTCAAACAGCGTCAGCGAGCAAACGGTACGAAACACACAGCCTATTCTGGTCTACGGGAGGCGATGCCTTACCTGTGAGCCACTGTTGACTGGAACCTCAAAACCTTACTTGTGAGCCACTGTTGACTGCCTTACTTGTGAGCCACTGTTGACTGGAACCTCAAAACCTTACTTGTGAGCCACTGTTGACTGCCTTACCTGTGAGCCACTGTTGACTGGAACCTCAAAACCTTACTTGTGAGCCACTGTTGACTGCCTTACTTGTGAGCCACTGTTGACTGGAACCTCAAAACCTTACTTGTGAGCCACTGTTGACTGCTTTACCTGTGAGCCACTGTTGACTGGAACCTCAAAACCTTACTTGTGAGCCACTGTTGACTGCCTTACCTGTGAGCCACTGTTGACTGGAACCTCAAAACCTTACTTGTGAGCCACTGTTGACTGCCTTACCTGTGAGCCACTGTTGACTGGAACCTCAAAACCTTACTTGTGAGCCACTGTTGACTGCCTTACCTGTGAGCCACTGTTGACTGGAACCTCAAAACCTTACTTGTGAGCCACTGTTGACTGCCTTACTTGTGAGCCACTGTTGACTGGAACCTCAAAACCTTACTTGTGAGCCACTGTTGACTGCTTTACCTGTGAGCCAACTGTTGACTGGAACCTCAAAACCTTACTTGTGAGCCACTGTTGACTGCCTTACCTGTGAGCCACTGTTGACTGGAACCTCAAAACCTTACTTGTGAGCCACTGTTGACTGCCTTACTTGTGAGCCACTGTTGACTGGAACCTCAAAACCTTACTTGTGAGCCACTGTTGACTGCCTAACTTGTGAGCCACTGTTGACTGGAACCTCAAAACCTTACTTGTGAGCCACTGTTGACTGCCTTACCTGTGAGCCACTGTTGACTGGAACCTCAAAACCTTACTTGTGAGCCACTGTTGACTGCCTTACTTGTGAGCCACTGTTGACTGGAACCTCAAAACCTTACTTGTGAGCCACTGTTGACTGCCTTACTTGTGAGCCACTGTTGACTGGAACCTCAAAACCTTACTTGTGAGCCACTGTTGACTGCCTAACTTGTGAGCCACTGTTGACTGGAACCTCAAAACCTTACTTGTGAGCCACTGTTGACTGCCTTACCTGTGAGCCACTGTTGACTGGAACCTCAAAACCTTACTTGTGAGCCACTGTTGACTGCCTTACTTGTGAGCCACTGTTGACTGGAACCTCAAAACCTTACTTGTGAGCCACTGTTGACTGCCTTACTTGTGAGCCACTGTTGACTGGAACCTCAAAACCTTACTTGTGAGCCACTGTTGACTGCCTTACCTGTGAGCCACTGTTGACTGGAACCTCAAAACCTTACTTGTGAGCCACTGTTGACTGCCTTACTTGTGAGCCACTGTTGACTGGAACCTCAAAACCTTACTTGTGAGCCACTGTTGACTGCCTTACCTGTGAGCCACTGTTGACTGGAACCTCAAAACCTTACTTGTGAGCCACTGTTGACTGCCTTACTTGTGAGCCACTGTTGACTGGAACCTCAAAACCTTACTTGTGAGCCACTGTTGACTGCCTAACTTGTGAGCCACTGTTGACTGGAACCTCAAAACCTTACTTGTGAGCCACTGTTGACTGCCTTACCTGTGAGCCAACTGTTGACTGGAACCTCAAAACCTTACTTGTGAGCCACTGTTGACTGCCTTACTTGTGAGCCACTGTTGACTGGAACCTCAAAACCTTACTTGTGAGCCACTGTTGACTGCCTTACCTGTGAGCCACTGTTGACTGGAACCTCAAAACCTTACTTGTGAGCCACTGTTGACTGCCTTACTTGTGAGCCACTGTTGACTGGAACCTCAAAACCTTACTTGTGAGCCACTGTTGACTGCCTTACCTGTGAGCCACTGTTGACTGGAACCTCAAAACCTTACTTGTGAGCCACTGTTGACTGCCTTACTTGTGAGCCACTGTTGACTGGAACCTCAAAACCTTACTTGTGAGCCACTGTTGACTGCCTTACCTGTGAGCCACTGTTGACTGGAACCTCAAAACCTTACTTGTGAGCCACTGTTGACTGCCTTACTTGTGAGCCACTGTTGACTGGAACCTCAAAACCTTACTTGTGAGCCACTGTTGACTGCCTAACTTGTGAGCCACTGTTGACTGGAACCTCAAAACCTTACTTGTGAGCCACTGTTGACTGCCTTACCTGTGAGCCACTGTTGACTGGAACCTCAAAACCTTACTTGTGAGCCACTGTTGACTGCCTTACTTGTGAGCCACTGTTGACTGGAACCTCAAAACCTTACTTGTGAGCCACTGTTGACTGCCTTACCTGTGAGCAACTGTTGACTGGAACCTCAAAACCTTACTTGTGAGCCACTGTTGACTGCCTTACTTGTGAGCCACTGTTGACTGGAACCTCAAAACCTTACTTGTGAGCCACTGTTGACTGCCTTACCTGTGAGCCACTGTTGACTGGAACCTCAAAACCTTTTTGTGAGCCACTGTTGACTGCCTTACTTGTGAGCCACTGTTGACTGGAACCTCAAAACCTTACTTGTGAGCCACTGTTGACTGCCTTACCTGTGAGCCACTGTTGACTGGAACCTCAAAACCTTACTTGTGAGCCACTGTTGACTGCCTTACTTGTGAGCCACTGTTGACTGGAACCTCAAAACCTTACTTGTGAGCCACTGTTGACTGCCTTACCTGTGAGCCAACTGTTGACTGGAACCTCAAAACCTTACTTGTGAGCCACTGTTGACTGGATCTCTGCAGAGTGGCGCCGAGTCGTGTGTTCAGATGAGTCCCGTTTCCAGCTGCACCGAGCTGACGGTTATGTAGGTATGGCGTCAACAGCATGAGACAGTGTCGTGCCAGGTTGGATCTCTATAAGGCCCGTTGAGGATCTGCCATGGTTCGGAGAGCATTCCAATGGGACACATTAGGTCCCTTACTGTGTCTAGAGAGGTCCTTAACCGATGCGGGCTGACAGTGTCGTGTCATGTTGGCTCTGTTTAAGGCCGTTGAGGATCTGCCATGGTTCGGAGAGCATTCCAATGGGACACATTAGGTCCCTTACTGTGTCTAGAGAGGTCCTTAACCGATGCGGGCTGACAGTGTCGTGCCATGTTGGCTCTGTTTAAGGCCGTTGAGGATCTGCCATGGTTCGGAGAGCATTCCAATGGGACACATTAGGTCCCTTACTGTGTCTAGAGAGGTCCTTAACCGATGCGGGCTGACAGTGTCGTGCCATGTTGGCTCTGTTTAAGGCCGTTGAGGATCTGCCATGGTTCGGAGAGCATTCCAATGGGACACATTAGGTCCCTTACTGTGTCTAGAGAGGTCCTTAACCGATGCGGGCTGACAGTGTCGTGCCATGTTGGCTCTGTTTAAGGCTGTTGAGGATCTGCCATGGTTCGGAGAGCATTCCAATGGGACACATTAGGTCCCTTACTGTGTCTAGAGAGGTCCTTAACCGATGCGGGCTGACAGTGTCGTGCCATGTTGGCTCTGTTTAAGGCCGTTGAGGATCTGCCATGGTTCGGAGAGCATTCCAATGGGACACATTAGGTCCCTTACTGTGTCTAGAGAGGTCCTTAACCGATGCGGGCTGACAGTGTCGTGTCATGTTGGCTCTGTTTAAGGCCGTTGAGGATCTGCCATGGTTCGGAGAGCATTCCAATGGGACACATTAAGTCCCTTACTGTGTCTAGAGAGGTCCTTAACCGATGCGGGCTGACAGTGTCGTGCCATGTTGGCTCTGTTTAAGGCCGTTGAGGATCTGCCATGGTTCGGAGAGCATTCCAATGGGACACATTAGGTCCCTTACTGTGTCTAGAGAGGTCCTTAACCGATGCGGGCTGACAGTGTCGTGCCATGTTGGCTCTGTTTAAGGCCGTTGAGGATCTGCCATGGTTCGGAGAGCATTCCAATGGGACACATTAGGTCCCTTACTGTGTCTAGAGAGGTCCTTAACCGATGCGGGCTGACAGTGTCGTACCATGTTGGCTCTGTTTAAGGCCGTTGAGGATCTGCCATGGTTCGGAGAGCATTCCAATGGGACACATTAGGTCCCTTACTGTGTCTAGAGAGGTCCTTAACCGATGCGGGCTGACAGTGTCGTGTCATGTTGGCTCTGTTTAAGGCCGTTGAGGATCTGCCATGGTTCGGAGAGCATTCCAATGGGACACATTAGGTCCCTTACTGTGTCTAGAGAGGTCCTTAACCGATGCGGGCTGACAGTGTCGTGCCATGTTGGCTCTGTTTAAGGCCGTTGAGGATCTGCCATGGTTCGGAGAGCATTCCAATGGGACACATTAGGTCCCTTACTGTGTCTAGAGAGGTCCTTAACCGATGCGGGCTGACAGTGTCGTGCCATGTTGGCTCTGTTTAAGGCCGTTGAGGATCTGCCATGGTTCGGAGAGCATTCCAATGGGACACATTAGGTCCCTTACTGTGTCTAGAGAGGTCCTTAACCGATGCGGGCTGACAGTGTCGTACCATGTTGGCTCTGTTTAAGGCCGTTGAGGATCTGCCATGGTTCGGAGAGTATTCCAATGGGACACATTAGGTCCCTTACTGTGTCTAGAGAGGTCCTTAACCGATGCGGGCTGACAGTGTCGTGCCATGTTGGCTCTGTTTAAGGCCATTGAGGATCTGCCATGGTTCGGAGAGCATTCCAATGGGACACATTAGGTCCCTTACTGTGTCTAGAGAGGTCCTTAACCGATGCGGGCTGACAGTGTCGTGCCATGTTGGCTCTGTTTAAGGCCGTTGAGGATCTGCCATGGTTCGGAGAGCATTCCAATGGGACACATTAGGTCCCTTACTGTGTCTAGAGAGGTCCTTAACCGATGCGGGCTGACAGTGTCGTGCCATGTTGGCTCTGTTTAAGGCCGTTGATGATCTGCCATGGCTTGGAGAGCATTCCAATGGGACACATTAGGTCCCTTACTGTGTCTAGAGAGGTCCTTAACACATGCGGGCTGCCAGTATGTGTTGGCTGATCACCTACACGGTTTCATAGCCTTTGCGCGTCCTGCGACCGATGGTCTGTTCAAGCAGGACAATGCGCCGCCCCAATGAACTCCCGAGACACGGCTCAAGAAACACTCATCTGAGTTTAGAATCGTCGAGTGGCTCCCAAGGTTCCCGGATTAAAACCCAGTGGAAGGTGTCTGGGATATCGTGGAACAGAACATCAGAGTTATGGATCCCTGACTCACGTCTAGACCAGAGATGTAGACAATGCTGTAACAGTTATGGCTGACATGCATTTCCTCCGGAAACCTTCTGGCATCTGGTGGGGTCGATACCTTGACGTGTACCGGCTGTTATTGGCGCTAGAAGAGGACCAACACGCTACTAAGTAGGTTGTGACGTATATTCTAAATTAACGTTTCTTTATGGTTTCTTTCCCTATGTAAATTTTGAGTTTGTTCTCAGTTATACTTCACAACTTAACGTGACATCTTCTCTCTCAAACGAAATGTATGAAAATGAAACATATTCAATCCCAGACACACAGACAGCGACTGAATTTACTAATACACCGACAGTAATGCATGAATAATGCATAAATATCAGAAATCAAATGTATTAGTTGTCTCTGATGTTTCATCTTCTGAAGTGCTCAGATAAAAGAAAAATCGTGGAATACATAAGAAAACATAACATGCGATTTTAAAAATGGTGAGCAGGTGATGGATGGCATCGTTCTATTCTTACATAAAAAAAGTTAGGGAGACTCAAAAGCAATGTGTGTTCTTCACTTGTATCAACTAGGCTAACTCAGACTGTTGAGCATTCCTGGCTCATAGATTCCATCGAGGGTTTCGCTTCGTGATATCTAGTTATAATTAATATAACTAGTTTATTTTTAATTGGTTAACTCAGGGCACCATTTCTAGAGAACTATCAGAGAAACTGTATTTCCTTATGCATAACTGTTAAAAATTTTGTGATTGGTTGCACCAAAAAAGTGTACTACGCCTGCTGCACCACTTCCTGAGAAAAGTACGCCATTGTGTGGTGCAAACAAAACCAACAACAAGGTGCAATCTTGCACCATAATGTGATGCCAGCGTGCATCAGAACGTGGTTCAGAGTTAAAAACACAATATAACATATAGCAATCTTGCGTAATTATGTGGCACGACGACGTAATGCAAAGATGCACCATGTTATTGGATTTTGTTTGCACCATATGATGGTGTATGTTTTGTTAGAAAGTAGTGCAGCTGGTGTAGTGCAACTTTCTGATGACGAGACTGTAAAATAATGAAAATGTCTTCGTAGCAACTTGAACTTACACATACAAATAACTGTCTCCCCCAAAAGCCGTCCCCTTTGGAGGCATAAACATGCACTGCTCGGCATAGAAATTGGCTCACCAGGAACTATGCACACTGCTGGGAATAGAAAGGGACTCACCAGGAAGTGTGTACACTGCTGGGCACAGAAGATGCCACATCAAGAAGTATGTACATGGTACACTTCTGGGCACAGAAAGTGCCACACTAGAAAGTATGTACACAATTCGGCATAAAAAACCTACACCAGGAAAGTATGTACCCAGCTGGGCATAGAAAGTGCCTCACTAGGAAGTATGTACACTTTTGGGCATAAAAAGGGCCACATCAGGAAGTACGCACACTGCTCGGCATAGAAAGTGCCTCACCAGAAACTATGTACACTGCTGGACGTAGAATGTGCCATACCAGGAATTATGTGCACTGCTAGGCATAGAAAGTGCCTCACCAGGAAGTATGTACACTGCTTAGCATAGAAAGTGCCTTACCAGAAAGTATGCACACTTCTTGCTATAGAAAGTTCTACACCAGGAAGTATGTACACTTCTCGACATAGAAAGGGCCTCGCCAGGAAACATGTACTCTGTTCGGCATAGAAAATGCCTCACCAGGAAGTATGTACACTTCTGGGCATAGAAAGTGGCTCACTAGGAAGTATTTACTTTGCTCGGCATCGAAAGTGCTACACCAGGAAGTATGTACACTTCTCGACATAGAAAGTGCCTCACCAGGAAACATGTACTCTGTTCGGCATAGAAAATGCCTCACCAGGAAGAATGTACACTTCTGGGCATAGAAAGTGGCTCACTAGGAAGTATTTACTTTGCTCGGCATCGAAAGTGCTACACCAGGAAGTATGTACACTTCTCGACATAGAAAGTGCCTCACCAGGAAACATGTACTCTGTTCGGCATAGAAAATGCCTCACCAGGAAGAATGTACACTTCTGGGCATAGAAAGTGGCTCACTAGGAAGTATTTACTTTGCTCGGCATTGAAAGTGCTACACCAGGAAGTATGTACACTGCTCGACATAGAAAGTGCCTCACCAGGAAACATGTACTCTGTTCGGCATAGAAAATGCCTCACCAGGAAGAATGTACACTTCTGGGCATAGAAAGTGGCTCACTAGGAAGTATTTACTTTGCTCGGCATCGAAAGTGCTACACCAGGAAGTATGTACACTTCTCGACATAGAAAGTGCCTCACCAGGAAACATGTACTCTGTTCGGCATAGAAAATGCCTCACCAGGAAGAATGTACACTTCTGGGCATAGAAAGTGGCTCACTAGGAAGTATTTACTTTGCTCGGCATCGAAAGTGCTACACCAGGAAGTATGTACACTTCTCGACATAGAAAGTGCCTCACCAGGAAACATGTACTCTGTTCGGCATAGAAAATGCCTCACCAGGAAGAATGTACACTTCTGGGCATAGAAAGTGGCTCACTAGGAAGTATTTACTTTGCTCGGCATCGAAAGTGCTACACCAGGAAGTATGTACACTTCTCGACATAGAAAGTGCCTCACCAGGAAACATGTACTCTGTTCGGCATAGAAAATGCCTCACCAGGAAGAATGTACACTTCTGGGCATAGAAAGTGGCTCACTAGGAAGTATTTACTTTGCTCGGCATCGAAAGTGCTACACCAGGAAGTATGTACACTTCTCGACATAGAAAGTGCCTCACCAGGAAACATGTACTCTGTTCGGCATAGAAAATGCCTCACCAGGAAGAATGTACACTTCTGGGCATAGAAAGTGGCTCACTAGGAAGTATTTACTTTGCTCGGCATCGAAAGTGCTACACCAGGAAGTATGTACACTTCTCGACATAGAAAGTGCCTCACCAGGAAACATGTACTCTGTTCGGCATAGAAAATGCCTCACCAGGAAGAATGTACACTTCTGGGCATAGAAAGTGGCTCACTAGGAAGTATTTACTTTGCTCGGCATCGAAAGTGCTACACCAGGAAGTATGTACACTTCTCGACATAGAAAGTGCCTCACCAGGAAACATGTACTCTGTTCGGCATAGAAAATGCCTCACCAGGAAGAATGTACACTTCTGGGCATAGAAAGTGGCTCACTAGGAAGTATTTACTTTGCTCGGCATCGAAAGTGCTACACCAGGAAGTATGTACACTTCTCGACATAGAAAGTGCCACACCAAGAAGTATTCACACTGCTCGGAATAGAAAGTGCCTCACCAAGAAGCATGTACACTGCTCGCCATAGAAAGTGCTTCACCAGGAAGTATGTACACTGCTCGCCATAGAAAGTGCCTCACCAGGAAGTATGTACACTGCTTGGCATAGAACGTGCCTCACCAGGAAGCATGTACACAGCTGGGCATAGAAAGTGTTTCACTAGGAAGTGTGTACACTTTTCGGCATAGAACGGGCGTCACCAGGAAGCATGTACACTGCTGGGCATATAAAGTGCTTCACCAGGAAGTATTATACTATTCGGCATAGAAAGTTCCTCAACAGGAAGTATTTGCCATGAAAATTGTTGGTATGCGTAGACAGACAGGTTATGTAAATGAGTGTAGTTGCAAATCAATCACGTGATAGAAGATGGAAATAAAAAAGACAAATGGCTCAGCGCAGCTAGGTTTGGTCGTCCTCACCTGAGAGTTTGAACCACTAGATTGGAGTAATCTTGGTGTACGAAAAACCGCGTGCGCATTTTCACTGACGTTTTAATCATTTGCATGTCCCAAGTACATATCCTATACGTTTCAAGCAAATATCAGCAGTCCTTTGTGGTATGGCAATTTTCACGAATAGTAGTGTACTTTCGAAACTCCATCTATTCCTATAGAGCATTATGTGTGTGTGTTATAACAAAAAGTAAAATTTTAAGTGCTTCTTCATCCTTTTATTGGATTATTTTATATAAGGTGAGTCATTTTATTTGAATACAATAATTTCCGAAGTATCAAGTCGGTCCACCGATGGCTAGCGTAGAAACATAAATATCACATTTTTTATATCACACTACAACTGATATAGCTTCTCCAGTACACATGAGCTACGATTTCCAACGCAAAATTTACTCGCCTACCAATTATAACATCTAAAATATTTTCTGTTTCAAATATGCTTCCTAAATACACAAAATCTCATTCATCTGGTATAACTCTATACCATCTAGAACTTAAAATTCCTTGCTCAGAAACCACAACTTTCTCTAATTATACTCAGTTTGAATTTTATACTAACCTGAATTTCTTAAAGAAATTCAGTACATTTTGTGACTGAATTTTGCTAACAGAACTATCACTCTGTCACGGTAGGAGTGCCAACTTGGGTGTATTAAAAATGGGTAAGAGATACACTATATTGAAAAAAGTCACCCAACACCTAGAAGAGAAGCACAACATAGCATTTATTGACATACATTAGTACGATGTTCGGTCCACCTTAGGCCTTAATACATGCACTGACCCTTCGAGACATGCTTTCGACATGGTTCTGGAACACAGCGATAGGTATGGGCTTCCATTCAGTACATAATGCTGCCGCTAACTGTTGCTTAGTAGTAGGCCTTGGTTCCAAACTTCTTATGCCGCGCTCTAATTCATCACATAGGTGCTCTATGGGATTAAGATCAGGGCTCTGTGCTGGCCAGTCCACACATGATACACAATTATCGTCAAACCACGCCGTAACAGTCCTTGCTTTATGGCTGGGTGCATTATCTTGCTGGTACCAACAAGGCTCGGTTCCGTAGTGTATTGCCACAGAGTTGGTACGGCATAATTGTCCAGAATATCGAGGTAGACGTTTTGGTTAACAGGTTTGTGCTTTCGGGACCATACCCCGAAAACCAGCCCACACGAGTACACTGCCAGCTCCAAACTTGACCGTAGGAACAGTACACTCTGGTAAATAGCGTTGCCCCGGCTCCCGCCATACCCACACACGGCCATCAGACTGATGGATCGTGTATCTGGATTCATCAGCCCATAGGACCCGTTTCCATTGATCTACGGTCCATGAAAAATGTTCGTTAAGCCATGCTAAACGACGAGCAACATTCCGAGTAAATATTAAAAGGCTTATGAGCAAGCCGCACGATCACGGTAACCCACCCAGGGAATGAAGTTCTCTGCGAATGGTACGTGTACATACCGAGGTTCCAGCATTTTTACTCACCTGTACATTGAGGTCTCGTGCAGTACTCCGTCGTTTAGCTGTAACGACTCTCCTGAGGCTTCTATCTCCTCTATCAATGATTTTCTTTGATCGGCCGGTATGTTTTGCTGCTTCAGGCACGCCATGTGTCTTCCACTTATTCAATACATCCAAAACAGTTGACTTGTGTATGTTTAAACGCTTCTCGGTTTCTCTTCTGGACAACTCACTAATATAACTCCCAACAATCTTTCCTTTCTTAAAGTCAGTTCACTCCCGCCGCAACATTTTCACTTAACCTCACAGTGCGATATGATCGCGGTCAGCTGCAGGCTTTTATTTATACCGTTTGCATCTGTACTGCGCATCTTCACAACGCAGCGGATTCATTCGTTTGCTTTTGAAGGGTGTCCGGTGACTTTTGTCAATATAGCGTATATTATAGGTACGTGCAAAAGTTATTCCCGTTTTAACAGTAGGGAAGGAAAACAAATCATTTTGGAATGAATAACATCTTTATTCTTTCACATAACTGACATTATTATCTATAACCTCTTGTTATCTTTCTGGTAGTAAGTGAATTCTCCTTCTGTAGAACTCCATTTTGGAGTCAAAAACTTTTGTAATGCAGTTCCGACATCTTCATCTTCATCGAAGGTTTTTCCAGCGAAGTTGCTTTGAAGAGATCGAGAATTGTTTTGAAAAAGTGCGTAGCGCAAGATCTGGAGAATACGGGTATTGAGGTAATACTTCCTATCCGATGTCCAGTAATTTTCTGTGAGCTGCTAAAGCTGCATGGGGTCATGCGTTGCAACGTTGCGAGATAACGCCTTTGAAATTAGTCTGTGCTGGACGCGTAAATTTCAATTTTTCTTTCAGCCTCCCAACTGTTGGCCGGAAAGGTCAGCATTTATGATTTGGTTAGGTGCAAGCAGCTCCCAGTGGATTACGTCCTTGACATCTCAGCATATATTTAAGAAGACCTCTCTCTCTCTCTCTCTCTGATGCAGATCTTCTGTTGAAGTCGATAGAACAGGCTGTCCAACTCGGAATAGAGCCCTTTGACGCTTTACATTTATGTAAAGTACCCACTTCTCATCACCCGTAACTGATCCTTCCAAAAAGGTCTATTCCTTGTGACAAACAAGCAAAGAAAGACAGGTGGTTATTCTGTCCAGTCGAATTCTTGCACATAGATCATGTGGTACCCACGGTCGAACTTTGTGATGAACCGAAGCGCATGCATCCTTGTTTCTACTATTGTTCTGTGTACAGAGAACTTTTCTAATTATTCTTCAACTGTTAAATGTTGATCATGTGATATGGCTTAGTTGAGATCCTCTTCAGAAACCTCTGAGGACGTCCAGAACGTGATTGACTTATGTAGTTTGTCTTCACGGAATTTCCGGAACTAACGGTGACATGTGCTTTCGTCTACGGCATCGCTATACATCTCGCAAATGTTGTAGCAGGCTTCAGCTGCGTTGTTGCCTTTATCTAACTCATGAAGCAACCCAGCAAAACGCAAGTGGTGAGAAACTGCTGGTCAGCAGCTGGCAGTGATGGGTCACTGCTGGCTTCAATATGCCGCTCGCGGTACGGTAGCGGTCCGTCGGTGCCAGCGCCATCAGTTGGCAGCCAGTAATGGCCCTGCAGCATCGCCGTGAATTACAGGCGTCCAAGCAAGCGCCACTAGTTGCCCGTAGCTGGTAACCCCAACAGGAGGGGAAGCAGCGGGACTGCGCATGCGTTGAAGAAACACGTGCGCAGTCTCTCGTGAGTTAAAGACATCGCCATCGTGTTATTTTAGTGGATGTTAAAAAAAAATGTCATGTGTAGAAGCGAATTAATTTTAATGAAATGCTACGTATGGGAGTATTAATTAAACAATCGCCTTTCAAGACCGCAAGGACACCGCAAAGCTTTGGAAAACGTCTTTAAGTTCGTACACTCGTTGAAAATGAGTGAAGTTTCCTTAAGTAAACAAAATCAATCTTTATGTTGGGAAAATAAACCTATGGATTATATAAAACGGACATTTATGAAAAATAACTCGTAATATTGTAAAATTAAAAACAGAACCTTTCGTTTCCCATCGCGCATAAAAGAGGCTCACCTTCAAGCAAACGCACGTGCGTGGCAAACTAATGTATGTAGTTGCTAAAGCGTCCGATTCGCAAACAGGTTGTCGTTGTTACGATGCTACACTGATCCAATCCGGCGTTTTTCAGCATCTGTCGAGAAAATTATCCCATCATGCAGAACTTTCGTTGTGAAAGAAAGAGATTCTACTGGGAAATTGGAGGAAAAAATTCGGCAAGCCATCAGTTACGTCACGTGATTACCGACTGCTAGACTGGTGGACCACATTAGGCTAGCGATCATTTATGGCACGTTCATACAGGGCTGCTTGTGGCAGCCGCTGCCTCTGATGGATAACTGATGTCCCTGTTCTGGGATATTCCAACTGTTGGCTAGCTGCTAGCTTGAACTGCTGGCCTATGTTGTGGCCGTTGGGACATTTTATTGACGGTCGGGCATCGGCAACGAAGCGCTGTGCCAGCGCTGGCCCAGCAACACTGTTTGTTATGGGAAACAATGCCTAATGTGATCCTTATTGTTTGACGTGTTAACCCTTGTGTGACTTGTTTACGAATGACTAATGTCTTGGCCCGCGGGTGGCCTGGTGGTCAACTTTCGTGACTGCATGGAGAAGACCTCTGGTTTCGATCCCAGGCAGGTACGAACGTTCGAACCACCAAATATCCGCCGTGAGTCGGATAGGCATGTTAATCCGTCGGGCCCCGGGTACTCCCCTCCCCTTGGTAATAAATAAGGGCGTCTTCCTCCCTTTTTCTACGTAGCTTCCGTGTCACTTTCCTATCGATCACTCTAGCCCAAATCTGCTAGCTTCCTATTTCTAAGGGTTGTTTAAAATCTGGGGTCTGACGTTCCTTGTGTGGCATGTTTACGAATGATAATTATCTGCTCATCTGGTGCCATTTTATAGCCTATTCCTCGAAGCATTTTGGCCAACACGTGCGCCATCGGTACTTCTTACTTAAATGTTTTAGTTGAAATTTGCGTCATGAAAAACAGGTAGAACCTTTGCACACACCTTATATTTGGAATGTTATACTACTATCAAAATTGCATGGAGCGTTCGAGAAAATGTGAAAGCCATGCGATGTCGTGATCACAGTTAACCCTTTAAGCTGCTGCCGATGTACCTGAACCAAATATTGGGTTATCGGAAAAGCCATGACGTATTTTAGCCATGTTTTGCAAAGGTCATTTATTGATGGAAAGAACAAAGATCAATCAACGATATAAAGGCCGTTTTGTTCGATAACCTTTTGCCATCTTTCAGTGAGCTGCAGAATGCATCGTTCATGCAAGGACCTGTCTTTCGTGGCGAAAAACTGTACAAGGTGCTGATTTACAGTCTCATCTGAATTGAACGTTGTACCACGCAAGGACTGTTGAAGAGAGCAAAACAAGTGGAAGTCGGACGGCGCAAGGTCAGGCGAGTATGCTGGGTATGGCAAAACATCACTCCCAAGCTCCAATAATTTTTTGCGGGTGATCAAACTTCTGTGTGGTCTCGCGTTGTCGTGACGGAACACAACACCTTTACGATGAACGAGCTCTGGACGTTTCTGGATGATAGATTCGTTCAAACTGTCCAATTGCCGACAGTACACATTCGAATTGATTGTATGGTTTCGTCTTAGGAGCTTGACAAACACGACAACTTTGAAATCCACCACACTGAGACCAGAACCTTCTACTGATGAATGTCTGCTTCGGATGTCGTTTGAGGCGAAGCAGCACGTCGGGACCCAGACCGTTTGCGCAGCACATTGTTGTGCACAATCCACTTTTCGTTACCAGTTATCAGTCGCTTCAAAACAGGATCGCTTTCCTCACGTTTAATGAGCATATCGCAGATGTTTATGCACGCCGTCAATTGAGCTTCTTTGAGTTCATGAGGAACCCACACATCGAGCTTTCTTACGTATCGCAGCTTCTTCAGATGGTCGTGAACGCTTGCATGATGGGCGTGCAATGTGTCTGAAATCTCTCGTGTCGTGTAACGTGGGTTTGACTCAATCAATGCCTTGATTTGGTCGTCATCAACCTCGGTTGGCCTCCCGGACCGAGGAGCATCGTTGAGTTCAAAATCACCAGCACGGAATTTTGCGAACCACCGCTGTCACTGACGTACTTATAGAGCATTATCACCGTACACTTCACGCAACTTTTCACAAGATTGACGAGCGTTCTTCCCTTTAGGGAAGTAAAACAGTAAAATATGGCGAAATGCACAGTTTGGTCTTCCATCTTCAACTTGATGTCAAATCTCCGAAAATCAACCAAATCGCTCACTATTCATTTTAGACTGCAGCTAGAACTGGCACCTGTCGAATGCCATAGCGATAACAGACCTCTAGTACTTCCAAAACCGCCTAACCGCCATCTAGTGCCAAAATATGTCATGACTTTTCCGACAACCCAATATCACCCAAAGTTTTCTGCGCTGCTGCTCTCTCCCCCCCCTACGCCACCCAAAGTTCAAACAGCGGCCGGGTATTATGAAAGCCACGGCAGAACAACTCCTTTCATCCTCTCATCTCAGCAGTACCTATCCTAAACCTGATAACGGTCAAAAGGTCTGCCCCATGATCCAAGGCATGATGGAGAAGTGATAGCCCCTTTGGCACTGACATCATGCCCATGGCTATAAACAAATGACAAAGGTTTTCTCTCTCTCCTTTCTTATGTTCGTCGCCATTCTTATAGCCCTTTCGGCAGGTAGCCTCCCAGAAAGGATTAGTGTCAATTAATTATTCCTCTGAATGACCACTTTGAATAACAAAGCTAAAGTGAAAGCACAGCTTTCTGACGCGTGAGTTCGCTTGTTCCAACCTCATGTAGTCCACTTTTAAGACACCGAATTTATTCGTTCGAGCTGATATCAGTCCATTTTGCTAATCCCGAGTTAATGCGTTCCAGTCAGGTAAAGGGTTCAAGAATATAACTGCCTTTTCCTCCCAGTTATATGTGAACTACAAAGATCACACTTAGCTCGAAGATTCTGATTAAAAAATAACTGGAAAATCTTAGTTAAATTTGTTAGTTTGATTAGTTTGTTATTTTAAAGTCAATCTTGGTTTAGTGCCGTTCTTCTAATACCTCTCGGTTGGTATAATAACTGCGCTCTGCTTTCGCAAAAGAAACACCTGGAAAACCAGTGGAACATCTTAGGCGTGCTTGCTTTCATACGATCCAAGAAAGCTTTTCCCTATTTTTTAAGAAACATAGGCATTTTAAAATCTGCAAGTTTATGTTAAGAAAAACTTTGAATGAGAAAATCTGAAAAAATATACTGAAAATATCTGTCATGCTCGCGCATTTCTGATACGAAAATAATTTTTTGATGCATTTTCTTGAAGCCCAAGTACCGTGTCGACGGACAAATAAATGGTAACGTACACTACAAGATCTTTCAAGTCAACTATCGACTCATTTTCAGGCAGAGTATCAAAAAGGGTACAGCAGTGCTTTTAAAAGGTGTTACAATCTCTTATGACACAGTTTGTGTAGCACTGCCCTAGGGCGTGACATGCAACGTGACAAATGTATAGTTTAGGCATATGTGGATGTATTAGATATGTAACTTAATTCTCGGCCGCTAACCGCAAGCGATCATAGAACGTCGGCGAATGCAAATAGCTGTATGCGATAATGGCTGATTGCATCGCCATCCAACAGCTTTCCAGACAATCGTAACCGCTCACATCTGTAGTGACAGAAGGGATGAAAGTTGACGGTGAAAGCAATGTCGTTCGAGAAGCAACATTTAAAGTACTGCCTCCTGTTCGCGTTTCAGCTGAAAAAAAGTGCCGCGGAAGCCCAGCAAATGATCTGTGCTGCTTTGGGTGAGGCTGCTGTGTCCTACAGTACATGTAAGAAGTTGTTACAGCGGTTTAAGCAGGGAAATTTCTATCTCCGTGATGCAGAACGTCCGGGACAGCCACAAAAAGTTGACGATGAGAAACTGGAACAACTGTTGGACGCGGATCCCTGCCCCACACACAGTCGGAGCTCTCCCAGGAACTCGGAGTAACACGGCAAGCCATTGCAAAGCGCCTGCACAAGCTTGGACGGATTCACAAGGAAGGCCGTTGGGTGCCCCACCAACTCACAGCTGCGAACAAGTCTAGTAGGCGCTACGATCTTGCTGTGTCCTTGCTCTCCAGATTCAAGAAGAAGGATTTCCTCCACAAGATTTTGACCTGTGATGAGAAGTGGAACCTCTACGATAATCCTAAGTGGCGCAAATCGTGGTTTATCCATTATAAGGCAAGTAGTCATTGCTACACTTCTTACCATGATTGTATATAGATAAACTTTCGGTAAAGCAATAGAGATCTGCGATTATTGGCAATAGCCTCGTCCCACTTTGGGGAATGTGAGCGCCTAACCAGGCAGCACAGCCTTGCAATTTAACGTAGGCCCAACACTGAGCCACCGTTATTTGGGAATAGAAGACGGTGGCTCAGTGTTGGGCCTAAGTTAAATTGCAAGGCTGTGCTGCCTGGGTAGTCATAAGTCTCGATAAAGACACATTCGTCGCAGAGTTCTTAACGTTGTATTTATGTTCTGAAATACGAGTTTTTAAAGTACGAAGTGTAGAGCTTATATTTAGAATGGCTCCCATTCTAAGAAATGCCTGTACGAAATACCAACTCAGCTTTGGCATAAAAACTCATAACTTATTTTCTATGGTAAGAAATGATCGAGACCCCATTGACGTATTCAACAGACATGGAGTCTATAGTATACCTATTAAAGCTACAAATGATTCATGTTAGGACTCTGAATATATAGGCTCCACACTTCGTACTTTAAAGACTGGTATTTCAGAACATAAATACAACGTTAAAAACTCTGCGACGAATACGTCTTTATCTAGACTTACATCTAGGGGCTCACATTCCCTAAAATGGGACGAGGCCTTGATATTGGCCATAGTCAATAATCGCAGATCTCTATTGTTTACTGAAAGTTTGTGTATATACAACCATGGTAAGAAGTGCTGCAATGACGACATGCCTTATAACATACCGCTGCCATGGACAACCCGCTTCTCTAACCCTGATACAACAGAGGAGAATATGCACAATACATTCACACATAACTAAACTATGCTTTTTTCAGGTTGCATGGCACGCCCTAGGGCAGTACTACAGAAACTACGTCATAAGACATTGCAATACCCTATCATCATCATCATTGTCAACCATTATCAATCCACTGCTGGACGAAGGTCTCCCCAAGTTTCCTCCACAACGGTCTGTCTTGTGCCAGTCTCCTCCATGTCACTCCCGCATATTTACGAATTTCATCCACCCATCTCCCATGTGGTCTTTTTCTGGGTCTTTTCCTGTCCCTTGGAATCCAATCTAAAATTTCGGCTGTCCATCTATGGTCTGTCCTTCTGGCAGTATGTCCAGCCCATTGCCATTTCAGGGATTTAACCCTGATCATGATGTCTTCCACTCGTCATTTTTCGGATCCACGAGTTTCTCTTCTTATCTCTCCTGGTTATACCAAGCATGCACCTCTCCATGCTGCTTTGAGTTGTCTGCAGCCTTTGTATGTCTCTTTTAGTTAAGGTCCACGTCTCTGCACCATACGTAAGCACTGGAAGGATGCATTGATCAAACACTTTTCTTTTAAGACATAATGGCATATTGCTCTTGAAAATTATGCTGTTTCTTCCAAAAGCTCTCCAGGCAAGTTTTGTACGCCGATTAATTTCTTCATCAATGTGACCCTATAAACACACTGCTATTACCGTTTTGATACTCTGTCTGATGATGAGTCTATGATCGACTTGAAATATCTTGTACTTTTAACTATTTAATGAAAGTGTTTTTAACTATCGAAATAATCTTGTCCTCTTTTTCGATGTTTAGAATCGTGCACTGACGGCCTATTACCGTATTGATTGAACGAGCACGACAAATACTACACCATTTGGTAATGTACACATACCATTTTCAATTGCTATGTGTTTGTTAAAATACGTGTAAAAAGCATTTGAAATATCATGCGAACTGACTTGCGCTGTCTGAAACCGATTATCAGATATGACTTGATTACACTAACCTAGTTCTTGCGTATTCTGCTGTCGTCCAAGTCTTCGCATCTGAAGTGTTCGTAGAACTGCAAAGAATTTTGTTCTCTTCTTTCTCTCTCCCTCCCTAAGCCGCAGAAAATTGCAGACTGCAGATATTATTACACTGCGTTAGCTCCGTGACCTCGTTGTCTTCTAGCGTTTTAGTAGAACCAGGAAGTTTTCTGAACCAAAAGTCAAAAGTTTTACGTCGTCACTAAAAGATCATAACTCAAAAGGAAGAACTTTTCACACGTTCGTTATTATAATAATAGAAAAGTGCTCCTCAAACGAGAACTACATTTCTTTTGTTTCGCAGCAAAAATGTTAAATGTGAGTAATATTTGTACATATAAAAAAGCTCACGAAAAAATAATATCCTTTAGTGTCATCTCGCATTTTTATGTTTTTGTTTCCTGCCTCGCTGGAGAATAGTTCTCCTTGGAGATATATTTTTTCTCTTTGCATTTTGCGAATATATTAAATAACGACGCAACTGAATCCACATTTATTCTCTAAGTTTTTATCGCTAGTGTTAATTATGTAAAAAATGACTATTTCAACGGGGAAAAATGTCTTAATCTCTTATTTTCCGTAATACAGCTAAAGTGTTTTCGGAATGCTTAACGCTTTCACGTGAAAATTAAAATTTTAATTTCAGTCTTACTTTTTGTAGCTTTTTGACAATCTTCGCAAAAGAAACAAATCATTTCTGTTGAGAGTTGGGAGATTCTGTTTGTCGGTCTTGTAATGTTTTAAATTTTTCTCGCGGTCGTTTGATGGCTGTTAAATAGTCACTTGAATGCTAAGCATAAAACATCTAGCAAGACACCAACACACAAAGTTCATTCGACTAAGAAACAAACTACTCACTGTAAACTTCAAACTCCCTTGTAGGTTTTCAATGGCCAAACACAGCTGGTACAATTTAATGAATACAATCCACTGAAAAGCACTCGTCGTAAAATTCTCGAAACTAACAGGGTATCGCATATAATGGAATAACAATTAAGATTTGTTATATCTCTCGTCGTCTAATCGTCGACTCTCCCCTGGAGAACATACTTTTTTATTTTCCTTTTGTCTAGCTGTCAGTTGTTACCCAAACTTACGTCGAAACTTTTCATTTTTGTTTCCGGAATTAATAACCACATTGATAAACCCTAAGCGCTTACAAGCAGACGTCCGTCCCTAATTTGAGGTCATTGGTTCAAGGAAAGGACCGTAAGACTGATTCAGGACTCTAACCCGCGACCCACTCGGACGAACGGTCGAAGCCGGTGCTTGGACCACTCCGTCACCGAGGCCGGAGTAGATACTTTGAGGTTCCGATGTGCCGTTCAGAAGCCGGTACTTCTGAACTTTCTGGTATTTTATCGGAACCAAAAATTTAGAAGAAATATTATAGGAAAATCCTTTACTCGAATTCGCTTTCAGTACTGTAAAAAAAAAGAAAAGGCAAAACGGAACAGTACTTGTGCAGCCCATGAAACACACACACACACACACACACACACACACACACACACACACACACACACACACACACAGACCGTGCATAAAAATGAATAACTATCACAAAGAGGCTTTTCCGGGTAACCTATGGTTTTCTTATCAGTCAGAAAGAATCCATTCAACATTTTTTTTGCGGAGTTTTAACTCTTACCTCATGTTTCGGTTTTCTCATTGATCGAATTTCTGCAGTCAAAAATGATAAATCTCGGATACATTTTCGCGTAGTATCTGTCGAGGCGTTCTATTTTGACGTTTCCCTCGTGGTATTTAGAACCGTAACTTCCCTATCTTAATTTTCTAAAAACAATCCCTAAAGTGTTCCAGGAATCAGTCATGTCTGTGAATTTTTGTTTTTATTGTGCTATAGATATCATTTCTGAATTAGACTAATAAATAAGCTTTAAAAGTACTAACTATCTAAGCTCTAAAGTACTATCTAATAGCGTGTTATACTTCACTAGACCGCGAGTGTTCTTAGGTAATTTTTACCAACTAGACATACATAGAACGATTTTCCGGAATTTCGCGACGGAACGAGGCGATGGCATTAACTGGAGAATAATGCATTCCATAATGTTCGATGGGATTCAAGTCGGAGGATTATGCAGGCCAGGGAAGCAAACTAAATTCTTGGACATGATCCTCAAACTATTGCTGAACAACGTGGGACTTGTGACAGTGACCGTTGTTTTGCTGAAATAATCGAGGGCTCTTGGGATTACTGGCCACCATGAGGTGCAACACCTGGTCCGAAACAATGCCCATCTAATATTCGGAGGTGAAGATGTATTCAACAGGGACAGATCAGGTGACACAGCGACTTCCCATGAGAACAATTCGATTTCCATGATAGCGCCACCGCGGGGTTCTGACTGTTCATCCGGGTTGCAGCTGATCATCTGCGCAGGGTGTTCGACAGCTCCATCAGCAGGGGTCGCGGAGTTCGCGTGCTTACTTTAGACGAAGCTGTCGATGAATTCGATCGACATGGAGCATATGTACAGAAATATGACTTTTTAATCCTATCCGTAAGAGTTTCCACTGGATTGTGTACTCTGAAAGTTTCCCCATGAGCCCTGATTGTGTTATGCCGTTAGCTGAGATTACATGGCCGTCTGTTGTCATCGACAGCATATGCCAACCGGCGTTCTCTTTGAATCTCAACCTGCGTTGGTCTCCTCTTTCCTACTTCTTGAGGTTATGCTCTTCGGAACACCGCCGCAACGACTTCATGAAGGCGGCCGTCGAAAAGACAACAATGCTTAAGGATGATGAAATGCTTGTCCCCTGGCTTTCTCGCAGCAGTTATCAGTTTCCGTTCAAACACCGAAAGGTCATTCCCTTTCCCCCATTACACCGGAGCCATATTAACGAAGTGACGTTCCTTGCATCCGTGACATCTATATACAGTATATTCTCTTCCGAGATATCACTTCTAAGAATTGTATGACGCGTCGCTGGTTAAGATTGGTGGTCATTAATGCTGAGAAAATACATATGGGGTCACGTGCAGTGGAGGATTTGGTAAAAAAGGCCCGGGGTGTTGCTTAGTACTAGGAGCCCGGACTATATATTTATTCCTTATGCGGCAGTCGCAGTCATTCCATCTGTTTCTGACATATTCGTCTTTTAATTTTACTTGGTCTATATGAACTCCTCTCTGATGTTGCATCGGGGATTAAATGATCTTCTAAGCTACGGCAGGAGTGTTTTCACAGCGGGCTTTTCCATTTTTGGAACAGATTGGACTGTAGTTTTTGAGGATTAAGGGTGGGGGAAGCAAGGAGAAAGAGGGATAACGAGGTTGAGAGGAGTTACATTTCGCACACGAGATGCCAGGGAGATAGATGGACGGACACAAGATGCGAGGGAGATGGAATCCATAGTACATACGCACCTAGCAACGGAGGAGACAAAAGTATGCTACTTATTTTGGCTAATTTGAGTTGCTCTGCGTTTTATCAATTTTCAAGATTATTTTTTTTTATAAACTTATCAAATACGTACTTTAGGTGCGCTTTTGGGGTGGCATTTCCGCCTCTAGGGCCAGTGGACATATAAAGCCCAGGGGTGCTACAGCTCACTACACAGCCTTGTGGTAAGCGCAGACAGTCGTAATACGGGAAAGACTCGTGACTTTGAAAAAGGTATGATAACGGCCGCTAAGCAGGCAGGTGCAAGCGTCAAAGAAACGACAAATTTCTGGGCTATGCAAAGGGAACTACAATACATCGAAGGTGTGCAACGAATGGTGTACAAAGAACAAAACAAGCAGTTAGCAATCTTAAAGATGGCGAAAAGTACTGGTTCAAGGGCAACGGCAGCTGGAGAGGGTTGCACGTGGCAACAGGCGACGAGCTGCATTGCGCCAAGTAACCACGCAGTACAACATTGGTATCAAGAGGAGAAATTCAGCATAAACAGCCATCCGTACTTAAGCGCGAATGGATTATAACACCAGACATCGCCTTCGTGCACTACTTGACCGTGCAAAAAACAACAACAATACATTAGTCTGGAGTAAGCACGGGAGCAGGAAAAGAGGATTTCTGAGTAATGCAAAGAGTAGGATGGTCCGATGAGTCACGTGTTCATTTAATACACACCGGTGGAAGAGTCAGAATATAACGTCAACAGCACAAATCGAAATCCCAGCGGCCTACTGTGAGCACTACAAATTGATGGAGGCTATGTAATGGCGTGGGATCTATCTTGATGGCGGGTATTAGGTTCCTTAATATTTCGGGAGTAGCATTGGTATGCCACGAGGTGTCTTAACGTCATTTCGGACCAAGCACACCCGTACATGCACATGGCGTTTCCTGATGAAGAGAGCTTCGCCATGTCACAAGGCTCGGATTCCCACATAATGGTTCCAGAACCACAGCTGTGACTTCACAGTGTAAAGATGGCTTTCCACAATCTCCAGAGCTTAACCCAATTCAACAACTGTGGGGGCAAGATTGATAGACCATTCGTGACAAGGTTTCTAGTCCAGCGAACATTCGGCATTTGACTGACGCGATCATATCTGCTTGCCTGAAAGCACCTAAAGTGCGTCGCATAAATATAGAGACAGAACAAATTCTCGAATAAAAAAGAAACAACAACGAGGCAAAATGTGCACCTCTTATTTATAGCAAGAATAGCATAGGGCACGCAACTGTTTGACGGAAACATAACAATTCCAACACCAAGTACAAGAAAAAACAGAAATACTCTGTCTCAAAAATATAAAGATTTACTAGATACGAGCACCTCCGGTACGAATAGTGGAGCCGTTGTTCTGGATAACATTGAAAACCCGATTGGGAATGCTGTCCACCAAGTGATGTAAGTGCGTACCAGCTTTGTTCCAATCTGCTCTTTCAATGCCGCCATACCTAAGAACTGTCGTCCATTCGCATACACATCACAAGCTAAAACAACCCAGAGGTTTTCGATAGGGTTAAGATCTGGACTGAGTGCTGGCGAATCCATTACGGTCACACAATGAGTATTAAACTAGTTTTTCGTTGATGCAGACCGATGGATAGAGGCATTGTCTTGCTGGAACACATAATCAATCCCCGCTAGGGTTTCGGCAAATGGTAGAAGGTGGCTGCTGAGTATGTCCTGATACCTTTCGAAGTTTTATCTGCCTTGCAGGAAAGCGCTATCCATTGTCCCATTGAACACAAAAGCTCTGCAGACCATCACAGATCCCCCTCCTTTCTCGTTGCTGAAGAAGGTGCGTGGCTAGCGTCGTAAATCACGCCAATAGCAGCTCCAACCGTCAGGGCCGCCCAGGTTGAACTTCTTCTCATCGGAGAAAATAGTTGCGATCCACTCGTCCGTATATTGTATGTGGCTGCTAGCCCATAACAATCTATCTTCCTTGTGACGCCGCGTGAGGTGTGGCAGACGGCGCAATTTACGGTACACAATGTTGCGACTTTTCTTGATTCGTCGATGAACTGTGCCCTTTGAGACTGTAACACCAAAAATCCAAGAAACGTGACGTAGTGATAATGTTTGGGGTGAAACTAAATTCATGAGGACACGATCATCTCGTTTGATTGTTATTCGAGGCCTTCCAGGCCGTTTTCTCGCCGTGGACGCTCCACGTTTCGATAAAGTCTTATAAATGACTGTCCTGCTCCTCCCCATGGCCTTACAAAGTTTTGCAACAGGCAATCCATTTGCTCTCAGTCTCCAAATATTCTGCACCTCTTCACTAGAAAGTTGAATGTTGCGTGGCATTTCAGCAGGTGAATGACTGACGGCAGGACAGCTGTCTTTTGTAGGCTGGACGGAATTACGGCACATGCGCGTGCGTACAACATGCCAATTTGTACATCTCATTTGCATGTGGCTACTTTACATAGTTGCTTTTATATTTATGAGAGACATAAAATTACACTATTTCACTTTGTGGTGTTCTTTTCACACAATCCGGTCATCTCGACGGATCGAAACGTTTTGTTGTAGGATTGTCTGTTTAGGTCCACTTCAGCTTTCTACCTAATTTCACATTGGGTTGACGGCGCAAACTGGACTGTCTCTATACTTATGCGACTCCCCTTAGTCGAATTCAGGCCACGTCGAGTACAGGCTATTTTGAAGGCCAAGTGCGCCCCAACACGTTATTAATTAGGTGTTCCTGATAAATTGCTACTTCAGTATATATATTTGATATTTTATGCAATACATATGTCTGAAATTATGAGCTCAATGCGAAGTAATATATTAGGCCAGCTCAATGAGGCAGTAGATTTTCATATACATTGCTGGCCACCCAAAATGCAACACCAAGAAGGAAGCATCCGATTGGCCTGAAATTCGCAGCATGCGTCGCCCGCGAGAAGAAATGCAAACGATTAGCATTGCAGGGCATATGCAAATCATGTGCGCCTGGCACGCCACCGAGAAGCACTATAAGAAGGGTGCCCAGAAGGCGGGGTGTAAGTAGTGGAAGTGTGTTGTGCTGCCGGACCTGTGCGTGGGAAGCTTCCTGATGCATCGTCGCAGAATACGGCAGTCATTCCAGCACGTTTCGGAGTTCGACAGAGGACGAATAGTGGCTTATCGCGACAGCGGTTTATCGTACCGAGACACCGGCGCCCGCATGGGACGACATCCAGCCACAGTGAGGCGAGTATGGATTCTGTGGGTGCAGGAGGGACGGACGGACCGACGTGAGCGATTGCCGCAGCCGCGGCACACCACCGAACGAGAGGACCGGCATGTTGTGCGGCAGCCATTGTCGGCTCGCACCGCCACATCACGAACGTTAGCGCACGAATTAGGGTGTGTTGCGCAACAACCTGTGTCAGCAGGTACTGTTCAATGTCATCTGCAGGAGCGGGGACTTGATGCACGGCGCCCATTGCTCCGATTACCATTGACGTTACACCACCGGCGAGTGCGGCGGCAGTGAGCCATTGAACGCCGCACCTGGAGTAGGTAATGGCACGACATTGTCTTCTCCGACGAATTCTGCTTCTGCCTGCAACACCACGATGGTCGGATCCGCGTGTGGCGGCACCGCGGCGGGAGACTGTATAACGCCTGTATTATGTATCACCATACCGGTCCGTCGCCTGGCGTTATGGTTTGGGGCGCAATTGGATGTGACACCCGCACCCCTCTGGTACGCATCGCCGGTACACTCAATAGCCACCGCTACATCTCCAACGTTTTGGAGCCTGTAGTCCTTCCTTACCTGCAGGACCTGCCAGCGGCCACGTTTCAACAGGACAATGCGCGCCCGCACGTGGCACGCATCGTGCAACAATTCTTCACGGCCCACCAGGTGTCACTACTGCCGTAGCCCGCCTGTTCTCCCGATATGTCGCCCATCGAACATGTCTGGTCGTTGATCGGCAACCGAGTTTGCCCGGCAAGCACCACCCGCGGCTACGCCTGATGAACAGTGGCAACGTGTGGAAGCAGCCTGGACCGACATACCCCAAGCCCACATCCAAAGCTTCTTTCGTTCGATGTCGCGGCGTGTAGCGGCAGTTATTGCCAGCCATGGGGGCCACACGAACTATTGATGTCTGCGTGTTCCGCAAGTCGCACGGGGCTTGTAAGCTCAATCGTTTCATCTTTGTATCTGTTATTATGTGTCCAGTAAATCTGGCTTTGCTATCTCGTGTCCTTCTTGGTGTTGTATTTTGGGTAGCCAGCAGTGTAGATAAGTTACCTAATTTTTAACATATGTGAATGGAACACGTGTTCCCTCACTCCGTAGTAAGTCGCTCTCCCAACTGAGCCACGCAGACAGAATGTCTCGCTGCAGATTTGTATCCTTGACACATGTTTTCACCTCTGTAGTTCGTCACGCATATGATATTCGGTTGGAAAGAAAATAATGTCTGCAAATGTAAGGCAATAGAAAAGTTCTAATTGCCGTATATATGAGCTTAAATCGGTCAAAAATATAGTCGCATCATTTGCCACGACCTAGTCTAACCGTCTGGGAAGCTGTTGGCATTCGTCACTGTAGAATTATGGGAACATAGATGTAAAGAAGTGAATGAGTGCGCGTTCGATATCATTCTAGTTGTTGAACCGCTGCCCCTCCAGGAAATGCTGAAACGACCGGAAAAGGCAGTAGTCGCTCGGGGCAATGTTCGGGGGAATAGGCTGAGTGCAGTAGCAGCTCCTAGCCTAGGTCTCTGATCTTGTGACAGGCCACTGGTGCTTTATGCAGTCTCGCTTCATCCTGCTGCTGGAGGGTATCCTTGCGGTGCAGCAGTGCTGATCGTTTCGACGTGAGCGACGCCTGCAGATCGTCGAGCTGACGGTATCGGTAGTACACATGGACCGTGATAGTGGCGTTGTCCGGCAACAGCTCAAAAACACGACACACCGCATATCCCACCAAACAGGCAAAAGGACCTTACATAGGTGTAAGCAAGCTTTTAGGGGTCGGCGTGGGCTTCTGTTTTGGGTCTAACCAATGTTTCCGGGCGCAGACGTTGCCATGTAGGACCCATTTCTTGTCACCTGTCACAGTGCGGTCCAAAACGGCTCAACTTGGTCACGTGCAAGCAGGGGAATGCATGCGCTCATGCTATTTGCTTTCTGCTTAAATGTGAGGGGGTAGTGTACCAAAACTCCCTTCTTGTGAACCTTCCCAAGTTGACACAAGTGAGGGATAATTCTCGTGTTGGTAGTCCCCAACTGTTAGGCTGATTCACGCGTAGTCACACGTGGATCGGTCTCCAATAGGGTCATCGGCATGTCTATATCCACGTTTGCCGATCTTCCGGCTTTGGGACGGTCTCCAATAAGGTAATCGGCATGTCTATATCCACTTTTGTCGAACTTCTGGCTTTGAGATGGTCTGACAGGTCAAAAGTATCCTCTCGAAACCGTTCGAACCAACGATAGCACTGACGATGTGATATGGCATTGGAGTACACATTGGTAATGTTCCTTACAGCACTTGTGAAGATGCTACCTCGACGAAACTCATACAGCATGCAATGGCGAATGTGCTTCTTGTCCACTTCCATGTTGCCTGGCGCTTACACGCTTCGCTTTCTGACGGCTGACTGCCACTGACTTAAGCCACCTACCTTCTGATGTCATGCAGGTGTGCTGGACAATCTCAGCGGCCAATGTGGCTTCGACTTTCACGTCATCGGACATTACTTTCTTTCCAAAGCAACAGCTTAAGGCAGTCAAATGTAAGGAGCGGACATTATCGAGAGTGAAGGAAGCAACATACAGACCCGGGTTCACCACTGGCAGATTTCGTTGAAAAATGAGTTACGGGAATACCTTATATGCCCGAAAATACGTCTCAGTTTTTCCTTTGTAAAGTCTGACTTAACGAAACCGGAATTCACCTTATCGTTCATCTTGGAAAAAATGTATGTGACTAGCTTAACCTTTAGCTTTCATGGTCTACAACAGATGGCGCTATATGCTGGTGAATTTATTGAATGCAGTGGAACATTGAATCAAAGTTATAAAAGATGACAAAATGCCATTTCTCTACATTCCTACAAGAAACATAACGCGTAATGAATGTCATAAAATTGTACTCTTTCTGCTGGTACTTGGCGGACTAGTCACGTGATTCACTAACAGGGGATTACTACCAGTTAGCACATATAAAGTAGTCTTGCATACACATTTAACGCAACAACCCTCTCGTGAAATATCGAGCATTTCGCGCGTGAGACTTTCTGTTGCCAAATTGTTGAAGCGTGATGTGCCGGAGCATTAACGCAAGAGACCAAGCTGTAATAAAAGGATCTGCTAAGGGCTGAGGCGTAGTTACGAAGCGAATTCTAAAATCATAGTAATGAACCTCGCAGAAAAGAAATAACACAAAAGTAGGAAGAATACATGAAAAGGGTGGGCAGCATTACAGGTAGACAAGAGAAACTTGCGTAATATTACTTCCAAGGAGAAAGATTTAAAGGGCACTAAAATGAGTTTACTTTGTAAGACGATCCTAGGTGCTTAACTTAATTTAGGAGCACCCGGCTTGAAAGAAAGCTGGTCATTAAATTCAAAACTTCTAAATCTACATGTTACCTGAAAAAAGCCTCTTAGAGAACCTTATCCTGGCTTGCTGCTAACAGTTTGAGAAGTATCAAGAGCGTAGAATATCAGTAACACAATTATTGTCTCCCAGCTTCAAAATCAGAGAACATAAGAACCCATCAGCTTGCGTTATCTTACCTATATAATACATTTATTATCAGAAATTACCAATTGTGAAAACACAAGTTTATCCGCGCGGGGCATTGAAGCATTGTCCCCTCACTCCGGAGTAAATCGCTCTCCCAACTGAGCTACGCGGACAGAATGTCTCGCTGCAGATTTGTCGTCTTGACACATGCTTTCACCTCTGTACTACGTCACACCATATACAGAACTATCTATGATTGTAAATCTGAATGAGACATTTTTATAGCTGGAAGTGATAAAATTGCGCAGCCAATTCGAATTGAATATGTGTGCACAAGTGATAATAAGCTTTCGTTTCAAAGAGGTGAAAATATAGCGATGCATATTTTTCGGAACAGTTAAGACGTATTCTTCTAATTTAACCTTACTTTCGAGTTCCTGTATTCTTATGCAAATTTGGTTTCTTCTCGTTAAAGAGTATTGATTTTAAAAACTGAGAAGTGTCACGCAGTTTGTGAATCATCGTTAACTGAAGTCTAACGTATTGTGAAAGGCTTGTTTATTAACAACTTTGAAAATGCATAATTAACGAATAAAGAAAATGGTTTGGATACTTGTAAGTAGTTTCACTCTGAGTGATTACTGAATTATGACCACCAACCTAATACTTCGTAGGTCCTCTTTTCGCCCCCAATACAGTAGCTATCCGACGTGGCATCGATTCAATAAGTTGTCGGAACAGTTGGGAGGTATGTCCAATCAAGCTGTATGTAATGCGCTCTTCAGTGGAGGCATGAAGGTAATTGGTGTATTCAAGTGCCTGACATGACATTCCATAGTGTCCCATAGGCACTCGGAGCCAATCGATATGCTGGAAGTGTGAACTGTGTACTTCAAACCTTTCCTGCACAACATTGGACCTGTGGCTCGGCGAATTGCCATTTTGGAAGATACCGTCGCCCTTAGAGAAAAAGTGCACCATTGCTGAGTGTACAGAGTCGGCAAACAATTCACGATAATGGGCACTAATCATACGTAGTTCCACATGCACCTGGGGTCAAAGTTCCTGCCAGGCAAACATGACCTACACCATACAACAGCCTCCATCGTCTTGCCCTACACCGTACAACAGCCTCCATCGTCTTGCCCTACACCGTACAACAGTCTCCATCGTCTTTCCCTTCACCGTACAGCGGCCTCCATAGTCTTGCCCTACACCGTACAACAGCCTCCATCGTCTTGCTCTAAACCGTACAACAGCCTCCATCGTCTTGCCCTACACCGTACAACAACCTCCATCGTTTTGCCCTACACCATACAACAGCCTCCATCGTTTTGCCATACACCGTACAACAGCCTCCATCGTTTTGCCCTACACCGTACAACAGCCTCCATCGTCTTGCCCTACACCGTACAACAGCCTCCATCGTCTTGCCCTACACCGTACAACAGTCTCCATCGTCTTGCCCTACACCGTACAACAGCCTCCATCGTCTTGCCCTACACCGTACAACAGCCTCCCTCGTCTTGCCATACACCATACAACAGTCTCCATCGTCTTGCCCTTCACCGTACAACAGCCTCCATCGTCTTGCCCTACACCGTACAACAGCCTCCATCGTCTTGCCCTACACCATACAACAGCCTCCATCGTCTTGCCCTACACCATACAACAGCCTCCATTGTCTTGCTTTACACCATACAACAGCCTCCATCGTCTTGCTTTACACCATACAACAGCCTCCATCGTCTTGCTTTACACCATACAACAGCCTCCATCGTCTTGCTTTACACCATACAACAGCCTCCGTCGTCTTGCCCTACACCATACAACAGCCTCCATCGTCTTGCCCTACACCATACAACAGCCGCCATCGTCTTGCCCTACACCATACAACAGCCACCATCGTCTTGCAGTATGGAGACCATGCAGCATGGATCTAGTGCCTCACGTTGTTTGTGCCAGATACGTACACTACCATGCACGGAGTAGAATAAAAAACGTGACTCCTCGAACCAATACACTTTTTTCCAGTCATCTGACGTCCAATGTGCATGATCTTTGCACCAGGCGAGTCTTCTGTGCCGAAGAAACGTGGCTAGGAGAAGTTGTTGTTGGTGTCGTCCGCTGTTATAACCCATACGTGCGAGCGTGCAACGTATGGTCGTGACAGATACTGTTCCGGGTTGATATCTGATGTATTGGGTAGTAAACTGTCGAACAGTGCGGCGTCCGTTGGCTTGTAGGAGTCGTCGGAACTGGCGCTCACCTCTCACATCAACCCTTCGCTGTCCTGTAAAGTTTGGCCTCTGAGTCATTCATTGTTTGAACAGTTTCACGCCAGTCCCGATGTACTTTAACAACGGCGCCTCGCGAACAACCCACCATTTCAGCCTTTCGGGAAATCGGGGCACCCGCACTTTGAGCTTCTACAATCTGTCCTTTCTGAAAGCTTGCTAAATCCTTCCGTCTACCCATGACGCTCCGAATTTCACTACCTGCTGCTCCGCTCACATCTTATATATGCTACTTCAATCGACTAATAACACCCTCTCAGAAATCGTGATCAGCGAGCGGCATCCACTATTGATAGGGGTGATCATAATTCAGGAATCATTCTGTGTATGTTACCATTGAATTCTGCCCGTGATGTTGAAAATGAATTATGTGACTACAAGCGACTGAGACTCATGCGGGGTATTCCAAGTGAAATGAATTCACTAAGTCTTCAAGCTAAGAACTAAGCTTTAAGTTAAAGCCTTAACGTAAATCCAGATCTACAAACCCAATAACAGCAAATATTCCATAGTAGATAGAATATATTATTTTACACAATACATATTATATAGATAGCTTCAAGATTATGATGAATAGTGGCAAACTCCGTATAATCCCAAGTAGATGAGTGCCCAAAGGTCCGAACGTCCGGCTAATTGGACAAGTTGGGCCACCGCTCTGCTCCTGGATGATTTATGGGTGGTGCGCTTGTCCTCCGGTGCAGATTCTGTCCTTTCTTCAGAATCAATGTCCCTAAAATTAGGGACAGGCTATTGCTTTCTACCTTAGACGTTCAGGGCAGCCTAGAAATTCTGGAACAAAGATAAAAGTGACATACCGGTACTGGTATTCACAGAACTGCGAATGAGTCCAGCACAAAAGAATAAACATCACGAAAATGCATATATAGCAAATCCGATTAACAGCGATGTAGCCAGTCAGTGCATAAAATCAATCAAAATGCCTCTTTAAAACGCTTTCGATCACTTACACTGAAGTGCCAGAAAAACTGGTACACCAGTCTAATACTTGGTAGATCCCCACGGGAGCGCAGGACTGCACAAATACGACTGGGCATGGATTCCATTAGCTTCTGGAAATATGCTGTAGGCAATGCACAACATACTTCCTGCGGAGCGTTCCACAATTCGGGTGTATTCCGATGTCTCTGATTCCTGTGTTCGATAGCGCGTTGCATAGCATCCCAAATGTGTTCTGTCACGTTCAGATCTGGGGACTTGGGGGGGGGATGCCAACACCCCAAAACAAGATGAATGCTCCTCTAACCATAATGTGGCGTCCCGACACTTGTGTGGAGGTGCATTGTCATGTTGGAACAGGTCCAACCCATCAGCATGAATGCGGGACATGAACGGATGTCCCTCGTCAGAAAGGATGCGCAGATTGCGTTTGCCGATCACAGACGTTTGTAGACGTACCAGGGGTCCCAGTTAAGTCCAGATAAACACACCCCATACCATTACGTACCCCCCACCAGCCGGTACAGTTCCCTGCTGACAGGCTGGATCCACGGCTGCATGGGGTTTGCGCCACACACGAATCCTTCCATCTGCCCAATACAGTTGGAAACACAACTCGTCAGACCAGGCTACTTGCTTCCAGTCATCAAGTGTCCAGTGGCTGTGTTGCCGTGCCCAAGCGAGGCGCACAGCTCTTGGTCGTGCACCCATCAAGGGAACTCGAGTTGGGCTTCGGCTCCCAAAGCCCATATCGTACAGGGTACGTTGCACAGTCCGGACGCTGATGCTTGTTGAGGCTCCAGCATTGAATTCCGATGATACCTGCGAGAGTGTTGCACGCCTATCGCGTGAAACGATTCTTGACAGCCGACGATGGTCACGTTCACCCAATGTCTTTTTACAGCCAGACTGGTATCGTAGGTTAGAGGTTTTTCCGGAATTCTTGTAGTGACGGTACACCCTTGCAATGGTCGTCCGTGAAAATCCGAACTTCGTTTCTACGTCCGAAATACTATGGTCCATCTCACGAGCACCAACTATGACACAGTGTTGAAAATCGCTTAAATCGTTATTACTTGTCCTTAAATCGTTATTACTTGTCATTCTCATGCCAAAAACAGCTCTGACAGCTGGCAAGGATGTCTATCGCTTTATATATGTATTGGCGGACGCAACCGAGTACGCGCATAGGTGAACTTGCTATGTATTTTGCATAAGCTCGTCTGTACCAGTTTTTCTGGCACCTCAGCGTATATTATTACATTATGACAAATAATAGTAACCTACAAGTATCGTAGATCGAAAACTAATGAGAAAATCTTTACAAGTTTGGTTACGACCGAAAGTGAATCTTACATTCTAAAATAACTCCAACTCACATACAGTACCTACCTGGTTCAGTACTTGTTCGTATGAACACAGCATATGTGCAGAAACTTCAGTCAGCAAGAATGAGTTCTGAGGAGCTGTAGTATAATACTAACGTTCATGACAATCAGTCCGAGATAGCTCTCTCGAAAACGTCTCTATGCTGGAGAGAGGTGAAATACACAATCCAGTCAAAAAATTATGATCACCCCTGATGTAAGCAGGAACCGTAATCAGCAACCAGATCGCGTGATGTAGCAACATATAAAAATCTAGTAAAACATTTAAAAGGACACGAACTCACTAATGGTATGCAGTTTTGCATGAAAATGGGAAAAAGACGAAACCTAACAGAGTTTGAAAAAGGAATGATTGCTTGGCTACCGACTGAAGGGTGGTAGAATGATAGAAATGGCCGGCATTGTGGGCTGTTCACGTGCTGCAATTGTTAGTGTTCAATTAATGGAAGGAAACTGGTAAAACCTGCGGTAATCGGAATCATAGTGGATGCTTACGCTGCATGGACGACCTTGAACAGCGACGGCTGCCCCGAATAGTACGATTCAACAGACGGGTCGCAGTGGAACAACTGGCCAGAGCAATTAATGCAGGCACACCAAAGAGCGTATCACGGACCGCAGTTCAACGAACTCTGCTTTCTATGGGTCTCCAGACCCGCCGTCCCCTCGAAGTACTCATGCTGACGGCTAGAAGTCGACGATAACTGCGTGAAATTGATTTCGAGAGGAGCATTGGACCACCGAACAGTGGAAGAAAGTCGCCTTTTCTGACGAATCGCGTTTTCTGCTTTATCGTGGGGATGGTCGGTGGAGAGTATGTGAAACTGTTCAAACAATGACAGAAATCATCCCCACACGATGCCAGAGAAGAAACACATAAGAGGCGGCAGTGTGCTCGTGTGGGGCATGCTTTCCTGGGAATCATTGGGAGCAATCATCCCCATCGTTTCAGGCTACTTATCCATTGTGGCAGATTAGGCGCTTCCATTCATGATGAATGTCTACCCCGAAGGCGTGGGTTGCTTCCAGCAAGATAATGTCGCTTGATATGCATGTGCGAGAATGGTTTGATGAACATTCTAGTGAGTTTAGCTTAATAACCTGGACACCATACCCGCTGGACATAAATATCATTGAACATCTGTAGGACTACCTTGACCAATAGTATGGATCCACCACCAATGACTCTTGATGTTCTATGAGAAGTTTTGATGTCTGCTTGGTATAGCATCCCTGCAGAAACCTTCAGAGGCCTCAATGAATCAATGCCATGGGGTATTGGTAGCACGAGGAGGTTGTACCTCATACTAACAGGTGGCCATAATGTTTTTGACTGCCTGTGAATGTACGGCGCAGTGCTATGACCAGTGTCCTGCAATTGGGTTCATCCGAGCAGACGTTCATGGTAAATGTAGCTTAGAAGAAAATAATTTGTGTTCGGTTTCTACACTTTTAGGGGTCAATAATTATGGGAAACCAGCTCTGGGATACTCTGTCATGTGAGCACAACGTGGGTCTTTGGTAATTTTATTTCTAGTAACGCACAGAAAAAGCTACACGACACATTAGAAGTTCTGACTACTCAGTGAGTAAATCTGTTCAAAAGATGCACAGCATCCTCCGGGTATTTGAAAGACCTTGTGCTCAGGTGTCAAAGAAGAACTCCGGCATAAAAGCAATGGCACCGAGTTGTTAAAAATCAAACTCATGTATTGCCCTTACACAGAATCATCATATGGTAGATTTAGAGCACCCAGTATTACGAATATCAGGAATGAATAAGAAAAGCAGCCGTACAGATCCTCAGAGCGGGTTTACTCCAACTCTGGATATGATGCAGGCAGGTAACATTCGTGGCACGCTGTCCACCAGACCCTTGAGACAATGTTGGGCTAAAGCATCCAGCTCTTTAAAGAGACCCAGCGGAGGTTCTCCACGACGCGTGAAGAACCCTGTTTGAGCAGACTCCAATCATGCTTCCAGTTTAGGCAAGGGTGCGGATCACTCCGTCCTTGCGATCGTCACTTTCTAGAGATAAACATTGACCAATCTCGCCCGACGTGCTGTAGCGTAGTCGTCCTGCTGGATGAACTTCTTCGCCGCTGTTCAAGGTGCACAGCTGCATAACTGATGGAATTTTGTGTAAGGACAATATGCCGAATTCGTTATCGTTTTACTACTCAGTAGTTGTACAACCTCGCTGACACGGTGCACCGTTCTGTTGAAAAATGGCACTGTTGTCTGAATAAACCTCCTACAGAAATGGATGGAGATGGTCAGCTAACAGGTCCCTGTAGCTTCCACCATTTAGTGTTTCTGGGATGATAACCAACGGACCTAGGGTTTGCCAGGAAAATGATCCCCAGACCAAAACGCCACCTCCGCCGGCCTGTTGAACCCCAACTGTACAACCTGGGACAGGACTTCATGCTGTTTATGCCATATGCGAACCCGTCCATCAGCGTGGTGCAGCAGGGACTCTTCAATCCAGAAGACTTTCCATCTGTCAACGTTCCTTGGCCAATGCGAGGCGCTGTTTTCAAAGACTAAGCGTCATCATGGGCACCCTCGTTGGTCTCCGGCAATGGAACTCCAGGCTAAGCAAGGTATCATGCATGGTGCATGTGAAAATCGATCGAACTGCACCGCTGTTGTACTGGTGGGTGAGCGGTGCACGTCGTTGCTGAGATAACCCATCGTGACACCTGACGCTCAGCTCTAGGATCAACCGCACGTGGCTGACCAATGTAAGCCTTTCTGTTGAATGTACGAGGTAGGATCCAAACTTTCGGGGCCGCCCCGGTGGCGCAGTGGTCTAAGACGATGGCCTGTGATCATTCGTCCGAAAGGGGTCCGGGTTCGAATCCCGGTGAGGCATGGATGTTGTGTTTGTCTTACGGCACTGGCTCTCTCCCTTCCCTGGAACCAGTGACCCTAAATTAGGGACGGGAGACCGCTTATAGCCCGTTGAGTTGCTCACGGTGGTCGTTAAACCTCCAATCACACACACAAAAAAAAACTTTCGGGGACTTGGCTTATATTTACCTTGAATGCTTTAAGACACCGATGCGGTGGTCGTTAAACCTCCAAAAAAAAAAAAAAAAAAAAAAAAAAAACCGATGCGCAACCACCATCAAAATAACCCCCTTTGGTGACGATGCACTTTTGCCAGCGCTCGTATAGCTCCTTGAAGCATTACTGAAAGCCATGTTTTAAAACCCCTCGTAATGCCTCCGGCTTTGCTGTTTTTACCTCATTTGTTGACACAAAACGACGTCCCTGCAGATTTTGTTTCATCAGTGGAAAGAATAAAAATCGCAGGAGGCTAAGTCGGGTGAATAGGCGGGACGTGGAAGCACTTTAGTACGATTTCTGGCTGGAAACTCCGTGATGTGGAAACGCGCTGTTATGGTGAAGGTACCATTGTCCATTTCGCCACATCATCGGCCGTTTACGGATTGGCTCCCGTAAGCGACGTAAAATATCCAGATTCTTTGTTGACTGCTGTGCCCTCAGGAATAAATTCAGAACGGACAATGCCTTGAGAATAAAAAAATCTCCAGCATGACTTTCCCTTTGCTGCGATCCTGCCTGAATTTCTTTGATCGCCGTGAAGACGGTGATTTCCGTGCTGAAGAAGCACGCTTTGGCAGAATATCAAACAAGTAGCACCACGTTTCATCACTTGTTATGATGTTATTCAAAAACGTATGATCGCTATTGGCTTTGTCGATTAATTTGCCCGATATAGACATCCGTTCATCCTTTTGTTTAAAAGCTATGTATCTCACATCGCAGAAGGCAGGCAATTAACCACTGCACAAAACGTCTGCGCGCGCATGCCAATCACTTTCTACGGGCCATTCTGACTACGGAGGAGACGGATGGCGGGATGTATTTCAGACGCCGTAACTTTAACTACATTCTTGTTGTCATGGGTAGCCGCTGTCCCCGAACTTTTGGATCCTACTCCGTATATGCGTGGTTAATCCAGTCCTGGTACACCTTTGATACAGTAGTACGAGAGCAGCTAACAAGTGCATCTGTTTCCGAAATACTGGCACCTGCCCTTCGCGCCCCAAATATCTGGCCGCTGTCAAAAGTGGCAGCTACGTTCCCATTACTGGCAAATATTTACTGATTGCGTACAGTTCATTAGTAAACTATTTATAGTAGCCACACGTAACGTTGATATCACGTGGTACTTCATTATCCCTCCAAATATGTGAAATGGGGGATGTTTCTAATGCAAAGCTAACTCAGTGTATACTTTCCGCATGTGTAAAACACTATTCGTAGCGCTATTCAGAAGAGCTGAGAACGGTGTTTTAAATATGCAGTATGTGTATGTTGCTTTCACTAACGGAACTTCTCCGTCCTGTTCATTGACCAGACCCAGTAACTTCCTTTCGTCGTTTATTCTTCATACATGTGTATGCATATTTCTGAACGAATTTGATGTGTATTCATTTTGAATAATCAAGAGCAATAAAATTGTAATTATGTTTATGGTAATTGCTAAAGATGATTCGGATTTCTAGAACGGTGCATGCGATGAATGAATACATAATTTTCCTTCATGAGGTATTGACCGCTTTTGAAAGTAGGCGTGAGTTCCGGTGTTAGCATGTTATTAACACAGGTTTCGTAAGGAACGTCATTTGGGCGAAAACGAACCTTTTATTCGTTCATCAGTACGAAAATTCTATTCTCGCTCTTCGCATTTGTATATCTAATATATATATATATATACTGTATACACACACATATATATCATCATCATTGTCAACGATTATCAATCCACTGCTGGACGAAATTCTCCCCAAGTTTCTTCCACAACGGCCTGTCTTGGGTCAGTCTCCTCCATGTTACTCCCGCCTACTTTTGAATTTTATCCACCCATCTTCCATCTGGTCTTCTTCTGGGTCTTGTCCCTTGGAATCCAGTCTAAAACTCCGGCTGTCCATCGATGGTCTGTCCTTCTGGCAGTATGTCCACCCCATTGCCATTTCAGGGATTTTACTCTGATCATGTCTTCCACTCTTCTCATTTTTCTACTCCACGAGCTCCTCTTCTTATCTCACCTGGTTACACCAAGCATGCATCTATCCATGCTTTTTTGAGTTGTCTGCAGCCTTTGTATGTCTCTCTTAGTTAAGGTTCACGTCTCTGCACCATACGTAAGTACTGGAAGGACTCATTGTATAACGAAATAAATTTCTCCGTCATTTTTGTCCACGCCGGGTATCGAACCCAAGTCCCCTTATTCCGGAATAAGTCGCTCTACCAACTGAGCTACACAGACATATGTTATCTCTGCTATCTGCCTTTATCTCATGTGCGTCCTGCGGTGCAGGCACGTCACAACTGATCAAACACTTTTCGTTTAAGACATAATGGCATATTGCTCTTGAAAATTATGCTGTTTCTTCCAAAAGCTCTCCAGGCAAGTTTTATACGCCGATTAATTTCTTCATCAATGTGACCCTCACTTGATATCTGCTGCCCAAGATAAATGTAGGTATTGGTTATCTCCAGTTTTTCCCTATCAATCGGTAAATCTTCATTCCTTGTAAAAGCATTGTACATCACTTTTGTCTTCTGAAAGTTCATTTTTAATCCCACTTCTTTACTCTCGTCATCAAGTTCCTGCGTCATACTCTTCAGCTCTGATGGGGCAGTTGCAAAAATGACTGTCATCAGCAAAACGAAGGTGAGTTAGATAATCTCCACTAATCTTTATATCTTTGTTCTATATATACACTGAAGAGCAATTGAATTAGAGACAGCTGGCGTTATGCAAATGTGGCGCTGCGGGCGGCCCTGTAAACGGAAACGACATGACGTATGCAGCGATCCGACATGTAAGGAGTGATACGACGGGAATCAGTAAAAGTCGGACGCAGTATAAGTCAAGATGAAGGATCTAAGCGCATTTGATCGTGGGCAAATTTTCGGGGCTTGAAAAATAGGTCACTCCATCTCGGAAGTCCTGCAGGCACTGGGATTTTCACGAGCCACTGTGTCACGGTTGCACCGTGAGTACATCAAATCCGGTAAAACCATCCCTGCAAGGGCCAACTGACGTGGACAACAGCGTGTGGATGAGCGGGGTCATCGACAGCTAGCTCGCATTGTAACAGCGGATAGACGGGCCACAGTGCAAGAAATCACTCGTCAATTTAACGCTGGTGCACAAAAACAACAGCCACACCACTCAGAACCATCTTCTCGCTATGGGGTACAGAAGCCATCGTCCCACGAGGGTACCGCTGCTGACCGCACATCACAGGGTGCAAAGATTAGCATGGGCGCGGAAACATCGCCACTGGGAAAAAATGTTGCCTGGACTGATGAGTCCAGATTCACGTTGGTACATGCGGATGGCAGGATATGAGTATGGCGCAAACCACATGAAGCGATGGATCCTTCTTACCAGCAGGGTATTCTTCAAGCTGGTGGGGGTGACATTCTCGTCTGGGGACTGTTTACGTGGACTGAAATGGGACCCCTGGCACGTGTGACATCGTCCCTCACAGGTCAACGTTACCGGGATATCCTGGACGACCATTGCTCCCGTTTGTGCGTCTTCAGTATTCCACTGGGGACCTCATCCTGCAACAAGACAATGCACCATGCCATCGCTCCCGAATTGTATCCGAATGGTTGAATGAACACTCCACCGACGTGACCTCGCTTCCTTGGCCAGCTAGGTCACCTGACCTTATTCCCATCAAGCACATCTGGGATGCCACCGAGAGAGATATTCGAAACTCTGACCCCCTCCATCAAATCTTCGTGAACTGTGGGAGCTTGTTCAGGGGTCATGGATCCGTATGGCTTCCCAACGCTTCCGGTGTCTTGTCGAGTCCATGCCGAGACGCATCGCCGCCGTCATCACGGGAAAGGTGGTGCTACCCGTTACTAGACAGGTATCTCTAATTCAATTGCTTTTCAGTGTATATATGTATGAGCAAAAGGTTGCTAAAAACTTCGAGGCACAATACAAATTTGGAAGATGTGAATCCATTCACTGGTGTAAATATGACAAGGATGTTAAGTCAGATAATATCCGAAAACTTATGAAAATTTGATAGTCCTGGAGCTGGAATCGAAGCCGCGTTTCCCGGATGTCGCCCGAGTATGCTAACCACTACGCTACCCAGAACGACCAAGTTTCAAGTTTTCGATTAATTTGAATATAACCAGCACAGGATTCGTTAGTCGAAGCAACCAGCATTCATATATAGCTAATCTGGAGGTTTTGGAATTAATTTCCCGTGATTGCCGGAAGGCGCAAAATATCAATGAATGAAATACACATACCATGGTGTAATCCCGTATTTCATTCATTGATTTCCAGACACTTTAACGTCATCGCCTAGTAGGCGGAAAATAATAACAAACAATGCTAAAAATTTTTCAGAACAATGCTACAGAGTAGTTTCATATCCGTTCCTCTAGAACCAAAGTACCGCTTCCAGCAATATCATACATACCTCAGGAAGCCTTATCGAAAACTGGGTTTTTTAACGAGGAAGAAAGTAATTAGGATTTATTAAGTTATCAGTTATGCTAAAATTATAACGCATGTAAACTTGCAAGGATGAAGTCTACAGAAACGCATTTTTAGAACTCATGATTATCGTCTGCAAATGGTGGATTTCTATCAAAACATTAAAAGTTCACAGTACTAAATAACTTCGAAACAACAGTTGAAGGGTTGGGCGCAAGAACTATGAAAGTCCAAAATGCCAGGTTTTCAGGAGAGCAAAAAATCTTAATAGAAAATTCTTGAATCATACTGAATTGCAATTACCAATGTTATCGAAAATAAAAGCGACTAACCTATTGCTTGTAGGCAAAAAAAAAACATTTGTTTTTGTTTTAGTTCCAGGAAGAAAAAAATTGGGTGGACTTATGTGGTTATTGTCAAAGTAAATAAATAATTGTGTATTAAAGCAATATGTAGCTTTATTGAAGTGTAAAGTACAGTGGTTTTAATGAAAACAGTCTCACAGCTATTAAATTACTCTTCTGGCTCTTGTGACTTTATAAAAGAACATAGTTCCAATGGTTACTTGTCATCAGTTTCTGATGTCTGACAATCATTGTTTTGAGCTTCTTGCCCAAGTTTATTGTACAATCAAATGTCAGGTGGAGGTGCATTAGATGTAGCAAGTTTCGCCACGCCTTTGTGTTTTTCTCTTTAATCATGAGTTGTCTCCGGTACGAACACTTTCTCGGCATTGTTATTGTTGTTACATCAGATTTGAGAAGCATAAACTTTGTAAAATGCGTACCACTTGCATGTTCACAAGTTACTTCAAAGAGATATTCTGAGCTGTACTTAAAAATGCAATACGTTGAAACCACGAACTTTGTTTCCTTTGTTGTGGTACTCTTCCTGTAGAGCATATGAAAATGTTCAAGAAACATGGGCTGACTGATTTCAAGTTTGAACTGCCTGGATGTCCTTTTCAGTAAGTTTTTTTTTCACCGTATATAAAGGTGACGTAACTGTTTTCCGTATACACCTATAAACCATTCCATTATGACCACCCCAGTCTATAGAAATGAGCGCGCCTGGAGACGAACGGTGGCGCAGATGAAGTTCACAGAGCAGTATGTATACAACCCGAGGACCGGCTTTCGGTTAATAGTGTTTGGAGTCAGAATGGGAAAAGCTGCCGATTTATCGGAGTTTGATAAAGGACAAATTGTGATGGCATGGCCCCTGGGAACTACTATCTCGGAAACGGCGTGCTTGTGGGTTGTTCACGTGCGGCTGTAGTGAGTACATATCAAAAGTGGTGCACAGATGGCCAAACGACGAGCTGTCGTCCAGCCGTTTGTTGTCCGTAACTTATTGATGCCACAGGAGAGCGGAGGTTGTTGCTCATTGTTCACGGCGACCGCAAGGCCACAGTGCGAAAATCAACTGCAAATACAACAGTGGTGATCAGAGCGATGAGTCACATTGCATAGTTCATCGCAGCCTCCTGCGCATGGCCTGCGTAGCATAGAATGGGCCCAAGGTCATCGAGATTGGATCGTGGATGATTGGAAGAAAGTGGCCGGGTCTGACGAATCAAGATTCCTGGTGCATCACATAAAAGGCCGAGCGCGGATACGCCGATTACCAACGGAGGCTATGGCATCTGATTGCACTGTTGAGCGGAAAAAGGCCGGTGGCGACGGTGTTATCCTGTGGGCGATGTTTTCTTGGGACACTTTAGGCCCCATTAACCCAAAAGCATAATTCCTGCCAGCTGTCAGGTATCTGAACATCGTTGCTGACCAAGTTCACCCATTCATGGCAACTGTGTTCCCTCCTGGTGATTTCCACTACCAACAGGATAATGTGCCATGGCACACTGTCAGAATCGTCAAGGAGTGGTTCGAGAAACATGCTGGTGGCTTTCTGTTAATGCCCTGGACTCCAAATTTCCCTGACATGAAAAAAATCGAACATTTGTGGTTTGAGTTGGAAAAGCGAGTTCGCGCTAAATCATGACCACCCCGAAATGTATGGGAATTGGAGGACCTGCTGTTGAAATTATGGTACCAGATACCCCAGGATACCTATAGCCACCTCATCGAATAAATGCTTCGCCATGTGGCCGCTGTTTTGCGGACTAAAGAGGGTCCTACAGCTTATTAGGTAGGTGGTTATAACGTAATTGCTCATCGGGGTATAACTCAGCGTAAATCACAGGGACACACATCGTTCTTGCACCAAATCAAAGGCCGATATATCATCCATGAGTTAACATTAAGGAGCTAAAATAACCAAAAATTGACTTCATGGTTTTGCACCGAATCCTTCAATTTTAATCCCCCTATGAGATACGTATCTTCAGTATGAAGATGTTCTTTTATTTTATTTATGCATTTATGGACTAATACAGTTAACGTAAGGAGTTAGGTTATTTGCTTTATTCATAGTACGTCCTTTCAAGTCGTGTTTAAACTTTCTATGGCTTTTAATGCCAAAAACCTTAGTTTGTAGATATAATACCCGATAAATCCAGAGAATGGTTTTTAGTTTTAATATAATAATTACAGAGTGGTACGTTGTGAAACTTCAATTTTCTGCCTCCCATCGGCAGATAGCTTGATCAAAACATTTAATATTGTCCAATAAATAACCTTTCTCTATAGGTAGATCAGATCAGATCCTATGTAGAGGATTTTAGGAAGGCAGTGTCTGACCTCATGTCTTACTCTTAGAAATAGGAAGCCAGGAGATTTGGGCTAGGCTGCCCGATAGGAAAGTGATACGGAAGCAAGGTAGAAAGGGAGAAAGACACCCTTATTTGTTACCGGGGGCCAGTACCCGGGGTGCGACGGCTTAATGTGCCCATCCGACGCACGGCGAGTATTTAGTGGTTCGAACGCTCGTACCTGCTCATGATCGAACCTGAGATTATCTCCATGGCAGTCACGAACGCTGACTACTAGACCTATTTCTCATATACAGTTTACACACACACACACACACACACACACACACACAAACACACTGTATATAGGAAAGTGACAAGCGCGCGAGTGACCAAAATGAGTAACCTTTACTACGGAAATACTGCAAACAATGCCCGAAATTGAAATTGAAAAGTTGTATTACAGCACAGATCGCTCACCAATAAATATACGCAACCAGCATTTTAGCACAGAGAACATGAAACTGAGCACTAAGTTTTATTTAAGCCTTTTTCTTGTATTGTTTTCTTCGTTTTAGGGTATAACGACCTCCGTAAGCACCTGATGCTAAGGGTTTTCGTCCCTAGGTTTCAGGAAAGAGATAGAGCCAGTGTCGTGGGACAAATGTATTATCTATATAGTTTTACCCAACTCGATCCTGCTCCCAATTTGGACTGTGTTTACTATAGTCACATTTGAATGCTTCGTCACATATATAACCTTGCAAAACTGAACTCTGCAGAAACTAATTAGTGGAACTTATAAATAATGCCTGCCTCAGCTGGAGTTTTTTTTCATAAAGACGTTAAACGTTCTGATCACAGCGCTGTACTGCGTCGCATAGAATCCAGCCCAGTAGTTTTGATCATGTGCCAAGTGTTCTCCGAAAAAGATCTTAAAAACGTGGTGCGAGTGCGGTATTCATTTCGAATGGGGTTACATAAAAGCAGGAATTGAGTAGAGTCTGAACAGATATAACAGGCTCTAATAAATGTACGAATATCAGGACAAGAACAGATTGTGAGCAGATGCAGTAGGAAGGTGCGAAAAGGATGTATGTGTGTGTGTTCGCGCGTGTGTGAGAAATTTAATAAGATACTATATTAGGATAGCTAATTTGGTAAAGGAAGAAAACATACCAAGCTAGTGAGCTCTGATATGAAAGTAACAGATCAAAAATCGAGGAGCAGAAAGTGTTGCTACACTTGCGTTGTGTTTGAAAATTGTGAATAAAATTTGGTTAAACTTTTGTCATTTACGGTACCGAAAAATACTTTCTGCAAAATATCAGCCTTATGGAGGTTTAAGTACTTCTTTTTGACTAGTGGAATGCGAACTGAAGGAGTCGTTGCCGATGGACCTATGTTAACACGGGCGCCTTGATGCAGCGTTGACTCCAGTGACCCATACGTAACATGGTTCGCTCTACTGTTATCGGGGACATGTACCTGACTGACACAGCATTCGTGTGTGTGGTCAATTGTTGCACCGTTGCGCGTCGATTGCCCTTTCCCAGACGACGGAGGCGACGTTCTTCTCTGGAGTCGATGGCCTTTGGGTTTCCACAGTTATGACGTCACGATGTACTCGGTGTGCCAGCTCGTCCTTGGTACACCCTTACTACAGCACCTCACGAACAGCCCACGAAGTCTGCTGTTTCTGAGGTGCTTAACCCCTTGGTGCGACGACCATTCCTTTCTGAACTTCCGTCAAATCACTACCTCTGCCCATTGTGCTCACGTGTTGCACTATGGCTCATCTGTCCTGGCCGGCCGCGTATATCTCAGTGTGGTCGACCTTGTCACGTACACGCTAGTGACGTATCTTGGGTCCGAGACCTAGGCTATCTCTAACCCCCCCCCCCCCCTCCTCCCCGACGGTAATGATTTTTTAAAAATGCGAAGTTTATTTTTTATTTGGTAAGTAATAGAAGTAACATTTTTTTCCTAAATTTTAGGGGCATGTTATTGGTAACACGATACCAAATAATTATGAGGATTAGGATTTGAACACTTATTTGTACACGAACTCCATTCTTCTTTCCTTTTGTGTGAACTTGAGTGTTACGTTTTCACAAAAATATTTCTTTCGAGTACTTTTTCATACTTAAAAATAATGTTTTTCTCTATTAACAAACCAGCCACGTTGCTCGATTGTGCATGTCCTTGTGTGGCTGTATGATATATCTTGATTCTTTTTAATACGGGAAAAACGTCTTTCGGCAGTTGCAGTTGTTGATCAACAGTTTAATATTGATCTGCTAATTTGTACATCTCAATAAACGCTATGTCCAGTTATTCAACTTTATATAGCAAGTAATGTTTCTCACTGATTTGTTTTGTATTCATCAAGGGAATTAAACAACTTCAGTTAATTTTTTTGATTAGAGGTTTAACGACCACAGTGAGCAACTCAATGGGCTATAAGCAGTCACCCGTCCCTAATTTAGGGTCACTGGTTCCAGGGAAGGGAGCAAGCCAGTGCCATAAGACAAACACAACATCCATGCCTCAGCGGGATTCAAACCCGGACCCCTTTTGAACGAATGATTTTGGACGAATGATCTTAGACCACTGCACCACCGGGCGTGGTAGTTCATTTTTTAATCGAGCTGTATCAAAATTTGAAGCATAGAGTTCTTCAAGCTCTGATAGATGTTCAGGGAAGCTTTCACAAAATTTAGCAAAACAGTTCGAATCCAACGAAGCCACGAATTTAAGATATAATATAACTGATTTTTAATTCATTGACACTTCACACAAACTGAAGAAGCTCTCGCGAAACACGCGCTGGAAGCATGGAGGGACTGAGGTAGTCCGAAGTCTTCGTTTTTTCGGAGCGAACCCTTGGCCAAAGCAATGGCCACTCACGAGCTCCGTAGCTCATTCATGTTGTCATGGAAACGCTAGCAGGGGATAGTATTGAAGCTGTTCGCATCAGAACAGCGAAGTCTCTCGAAGACCTACTTGCGTTACGTTGATGCCGTTGATAATCGCTCGCCAGACTGATTCTCATAATCGAAAGAAGCGAATCCGCTCGTGTTTTCTTCGCACCGAAAGAACTGACATATCTTAATACCGTTGATAATTGACTTTTATTTGTGTATATTTAATTAACTTTTATTTGTGCATTCTCTGGGCTTCGCAGCTAGCCTAGCTAGCCTCGAATATACGCCACTGGTAGGCTATACTCTGCGACGCGCCTGGGCGGGTACACTGATTCCGTTCCGGTGTGGTCATATTATTCTGATACGACCGTGTATGTACAAATACCAACAATGTAATCACATTTTTATCTCTTCCCTCCTTAAAAAGCGATTCAATACAAAAACGGTACAAATTGAAAGAAAAGAACTGATTGATTTTTATACTACTCACGTCGTTGTAGTTTCATTACTGTGACTTTTAATTCTATCTGTAAAGAAAAAAAAAAGATTCGTGAAAAGGTTTCGACCTTTTAGCTCTGTGTATTTCTAGAGCGCAGAGTATAGAAAGACATAATTGGAAAAAAATCATGGCAAGGAAATTTCTTGCTTGACATTTCTGACCCTTTTGATATCGTTTGTGAGCAGCGACAAGCGGAATATATTTAACGCGAAGGGATTTGGTTTCCGTGTAGCAATTAAAATGAGCTCAGCATCTGCAGCTTAATTGCATCGAGGGAATAAGAATAATAAGGTAAAAACAGCATTAAGTCATAAAAATAAAAATAAAAGATAAAGCTGGCGATTGGAATAAAAGGCGCACTCAAGGTTGCTGAAGCTGATAAAGTGATTGTTGCCATAATCATAAGGCCTGACTCCCACATCTTGTGCAGCAATAATCGTACCTAGTTCGTATACATCCTTCAACGTAATGTTGGGAAACACTCTTATCTCAACGGCCGGTGCGTCTGCAATCGATACAATAATCGATTGACATATATGTTTGATGCTTCCCTGCATTCGAATGGTAAACGGATCATTTTAAGTTGCCATAATCTATGAAGAGCAGCCCAAGATTGATCGGTGCTATCTTCAGTATTTCCTGCTCTAGTGATGAACATACATAGTCGACGTAGCAGACTTTTTCAATAACACTATAACGCACCTTACTTACTGCGCATTTTTTGTTTTAAATTACGTTACACTTTGTCAAGGAAAGAAATAACCCATTAATTCCAAGAAACAAATGCGGCATTCAAGTTCCTTCAGGACGTTCCGGTGGCGCAGTGGTCCAAGCGCTGGTTTCTCATCTTTCGTCCGAGTGGGCCTGGGTTCGATTCGCAGATGAGATTTGGGTGGTGGGTGCTTATGTTACGAAACTGGCTCTCCTACCTGGAGTCAGTGGCCCTAACTTTGAGGCGAGTGACTGCATTGTAGAATTTAGAGTTGCCCACAGTGATCATTAATGTACTGTAAACAAGTTAGTAAAATCATGAAATGCATTCATTATGATACGCTTTCCAACATACCAGCAATCATTCCTCAACTTATGAGGATAATGTCGGCGGAATAAATCTCGCTCCTGTGCCCTGACCTTTGACCCCATTTCGATGATATTCAACAAAACCAGTTCAGTATACCTCCGGAACAACATGGTACAGTTTTGTGGCAATAGAAGCATTTTTACGTAAGTTATAATGCATAAGGGTGATGGAATGGATCCCGCTCCTATGTCTTGACCTTTGACTCAATTTCGTCATTTTCAATAGGGTGAGTCTCAAGGTGGTCCCCTACCACATACTTAAAAGTTCATGGAAATCGAACCATTTTCACGTAAGTTATGACACATACGGGCAATTGAATGTATTCCGCTTTTATGCTCTGACCTTTGACCCCATTTCGCCCATTTTGAATAGTGTTCATCCCCAGCTGGTCCCCTATCACATATAAAAATTTCATCGAAATCGAACCATTTTTACCCGAGTTATCGTGCAGACAGACAGACAGACAAAGCTGGAGCATATACGCATCTTCAACCGTAGGTTGAAAAGCGTAAGAAATAAATGGTGTAAATTCACGGAAAATTCCTGAAAATAATCTACAGCAGAGTTGCCCGTCTTCAAACGAAATTTCCATTTTAAAAGTTCCCGTTTTCTTTTTAACTTCCGTATTGTCACAGATTTTCCATAGTCATTAATTCCACTTATTTCAGAAAAGTTTGCTACGAGGTTTTCCGTATTTATACAGGAATTTCATAAAATAGAACGAATAACCTTAATTTTTCAGCCCTCATACCACAGAATCCTTTCTCCCCAGTGGGATTCATTCCGAAGTCAATTCTGTTGGCTCAGCACAGAAACCGTGCGTCTTAATGACAGAGCCAGAAAGACGTGGAAGCCACAGTCACGTTCAAGGTAAACCTCTAACTTACGCGATGATTACTTTTTTTGTCATTTATGCGAGTGAATTAGTCATTTTACAACATCCATTCCATAAAAACTGAGAGTAAAAGCACATACAATGAAGAAATATAGGTACAGCAAAACATATGTTATTCTTTCTCAAAGTATCTTCCCTCGGATGATATGCAACGGTGCCATCGTTCAGTTCACTTTTCAAAGCATGTGGCGATGCCATTTTGTGGAAGCTGCTTTAACGACCCCTATACAACTTGAATAACGTCAGCATGTGTGTTGAATGTTGCATCACGAAACTTCTCCTTCATTGTTGGAAACAACTACAAATCTCATGGGGCGAGTTCCGGACTGTAGGCAGACTGTTGCATGATTTCAACCCTGCATTTCGTAAGAAATTGTTGAACACCATAGCCACATGTGGGCGAGCGTTATCATGGAGTAAGGTCCACTTGCTTACCAGTTCCGGTCGCTTAATCGATGTGTGTCATCGCAGACGCTTCAAAAATGAAATGTTATACTCAGCATTGACAGTAATTTGTGGAAGAACGGCATGCTGGTTGACTACACCTTTATGATAAAAGAAAATGATCATCATCACCTTTCCAGCTGATTAGGTTTTGCGGAATTTCTTCGGAGGAGGCGAGCCTGTGTGTTTCCAGACACTCACTGCGCGCTTCGTGAGGGGGTCGAAATAGTGGGCCCATGTTTCATCGGCAATTATTTCTGTATTTAGAAAGCTAGGATCCCTTGCAGCCATTTGTTTTCAGTCATGATACACTTGGACTCCGGCCAACCATTGCTCTCTCGTCAAGAGATGAGGCACTCATCTGAAATACACACGACGTAGCAGTAATTTGTTTCGTAAAATAGGAAATGCCGACATTTTTTGATATATTAGTTGACGCTGCTATGTTTTCCTACGTCATTCGTCGATCTTGCAGGATTGCCCAAGCAGTGTCAACAATACGCTGCGTAACAACACTTTCAGGTCGACCAGGTCTAGGAGCGAGTTCTGCCGACAAACACCCTTTTTTGAAATCATGGCGCTATCTAAAAATCGTTGACTCACCCAAACATTTTAATTTGTAAGCTTCTTTCAGTAAATCAACTGTTTCTAGAACCGTTTTACCCAAACGATAGCAAAATTTTATCGCACAACGCATTTCACTTCTTAACTGTGAGACACTCACCTGTATGGCGAAATGCAGACGTACCTTAAACAACTTCGCAGCAATAGGTACTTCCTTAGTTCCTGCCATAGGTACTTCCTTAGTTCAGTTAGTAGTCTGCGTGATTATTTTCCCCTTTCGCACTGTTCACTCAGAAAAAAAAAAGATTTCCCCCTTCGCACTGTTCAGAAAAGAAAACAAAATATTTTTCCCCTTCGCACTGCTCAGAAAAAAAATATTTTCCCCCTTAGCACTGTTCACTCAACTAAAAAAAAAATACTCTGCTTTTATGGAATGGCTTTTGTATTTCCCATTCGTACTTACTATTTTAGTGAAAAGGTTTATTATAATTTTATTTCTTCCGTAGGAGGACTTGCCACAAATTAAATATTTTTTTATCGGGATTTTTCGAAGCAACAGAATGCTTTGGAGTTTGAGAACTTTTTAAATTGACAATGGCATTCAATTATTTCTTAAAAAAGGTGAAATGTACTGTTTTATGGTATTATTTCACAAAACTCCTAAATATAAAATTTACTCTTGATAGCTATAATAGCTTTTATCTTTACGGACCCCAGACTGATACATAGACATCGTACAATCACCTCTTCAATAATTTAAATACCCAGTTTCTTACGTTAACACAATATACACACTGTATAATAGCTGGTGCACAAATCGGGGAAAAAGAAAAGAAATATCCTGTGCGACAGTAACCAAAATTAATGTATATACACTATATTGACAAAAGTCACCGGGCACATAGAAGGGTAACACAACATAGCATTTATTGACATACATTAGTACGGTGTCGGTCCACCTATGGCCTTAATGCATGCACTGACCCTTCGAGAAAGGCTTTCGACAAGCCTTTAGAACACAGCGATAGGTATGCTCTTCCATTCAGTGCATAATGCTGCCGCTAACTGTTGCTTAGTAATAGGCCTTGGTTCCAAACTTCTTATATGCGGCGCTCTAATTCATCCCATAGGTGCTCGATGGGATTAAGATCAGGGCTCTGTGCTTGCCAGTCTACACACGACACGGAATTATCGTCAAACCACGCCGCAACAGTCCTTGCTTTATGGCTCGGTGCATTATCCTGTTGGTACCAACAAGGCTCGGTTCCATAGTATTGCCACAGAGTTGGTTGGGTATAATTGTCCCGAATATCGAGGTAGACTTGCTGGTTAACAGGTTTGTCCACGATAACGAAGGTACCAGGACCATACCACGAAAAACACCCCCATACGGGTACCAGCTCCAAACTTGACCGTAGGAACAGTACACTGTGGTAAATAGCGTTCCCCAGGCTGCCGCCATATCCACACACGGCCATCAGACTGACGGATCGTGTATATGGGTTCATCAGTCCATAGGACCCGTTTGCATTGATCTACGGTCCACAATAAATGTTCTTTACACCATGCTAAACGACGAGTAGCCTTCCGAGTGGAGATGAAATGCTTATGAGCATCCGCACGCCCACGGTAACCCATGGAATGAAGTTCTCTGAGCCGCCCAGGTGGAGCAGTGGTCTAGGCGATGGCCTCTGATCATTCGTCCGAACGGGGTCCGGGTTCGAATCCCGGTGAGGCATGGATGTTGTGTTTGTCCTACAGCACTGGCTCTCTCCCTTCCCTGGAACCAGTGACCCTAAATTAGGGACAGGCGACTGCTTAGAGCCCATTGAGTGGCTCACAGTGGTCGTTAAACCTCCATTCAAAAAAAAAAAAAAAAAAAAAAAAAAAGGTTATCTGCGAATGGTACATGTACATATCGAGGTTCCAGCATTTTTACTCAGCTGTACACTGAGGTCTTGGGCAGTACTCCGTCGATTAGCTGTAAAGACTCTCCTGAGGCTTCGACGTCCTCTATCACTGATTTTCTTTGGTCTGCCGGTACATTTTGCTGCTTCAGGCACGCCATGTGTCTTCCACTTATTCAGTACATCCAAAACAAGTAACTTGGGTATATTTAAACGCCTCTCGGTTTCTCTTATGGACAACCCACTAATATAAAACCCAACAATCTTTCCTTTCGGAAAGTCAGTCCTCTACCGCCGCGACATTTTCACTCAACCTCACAGTGCGACATGACCGTGTTCAGCTGCATGTTTGTTTTTATACCGTTTGCAGTTGTACCGCGCATCTTAACAAGGCATGGGATCCATTCATTTGCTTTTGAAGGGGTATCCGGTGACGTTTGTCAATATAGTATTTTATCTTCAGTTGAACAGGCTAAGTAACTCATTTCTGTCGTAGGGTGAAAGCAGATTTAACGGTGTTTATCCCGTAGAAGGATGTAAGGTCAGGTGATGCGTAACATCACAGCCTCTCCTTGACAAATGTCAACCCCGCCTTCTCGTGGTGCATCCTGTTCCCACTAAAGGGGCTCTGACGACCGCAAATAGCGGTATAACTATACCATCGGGATCAGAGGAAATGCTATCCCACACTCACCAACCCGCTTGGCCAGCGTGGTGAGTTATGGCCAAACACCTCCAAAATGACTCTACAACTTAAATCTTGGCCCTCAGTCTCCGGCAGCTGGAATGTACCTGGTCAAGGCAGCGGCCAGTGCGACATGAAGGCAGAGGGTGCTAAGAATCCCCGCAGGACCGGACTAGGCTGCCATTTGATGCTGACCTTGGCTACCTACAACGGACGCTCCCCATCTTCTGATTCAAGGCTTCTTGAATTGGAAGAGGAACTACAAAGGATCAAGTGGGACATCGTCGGGCTAAGTGAGGTAAGGAGAAAAGGAGAAGATCTCATTGAACTGAAAAGTGGACATCTCTTCTATTATCGTGGGACAGATACTGGCAGAACTAGTGGTGTTGGATTTATAATAAACAAGAAACTGAAGGATAAAGTGGTAGAAGTTGAAAGTTCCTCTGACAGAGCTGCACGACTCGTTATCCAACTCTCGAGAAGATACCAGGCTCAGATTATTCAAACTTATGCACCCACCACAAGTCATCCTGAAGAAGAAATTGAAGAATTTTATGAGGAAATTCGTCATCTAAATAATAAAGGTAAGCAGCACTTGAAGATAATTATGGGAGATTTCAATGCAAAAATAGGGCACCGGCAACAGAATGAAACTTCAGTAGGTAAATTCGGTCACGGCAACAGAAACCAGCGTGGAAATACTCTCGTTGAGTTTGCAGAGGCAGAAGGATTTTTCATCTTGAATTCCTTTTTCAAGAAAAAGCCACACAGGAAATGGACATGGAGACATCCAATTGGGACGACAAGTGAAATTGATTTTATTATGTGTAACAAAAAATTCGTCATCGAAGACTGCAGTGTGCTGAACAAGTTCAACACAGGTAGTGACCATAGATTGGTGAGATGTAAGATGCACCTCAACACTAAACTGGAACGTGGCAAGCTCATAAGACAAACAAAATGTATTGACATAACCAACCTTAAAAAACACCATAATACTTTCAAGTTGGAACTGAAGAACAGATTCTCTGCTTTAGAAGGCCTAACATCGGAAGAAGTGGACATCTCTGAAGTTAACAGAAAAGTAACCAAAGCTCTTATGGAAACAGCAACAAAATTAGCTGGGTCTAAGAACAAGTTGCATGTAAACAAATTATCAGGAAAAACCAAAATGTTGATGCAAAAAAGAAGAGAGATGAGGACAACTAAAGAAGATGTGACTTCCAAAGTGGAATATATAGAGCTATGCAAGACAGCACGAAAAAGTATCACTGAAGACGTAAGGAAATTCAACTGTGAGCTAGTGAGGAAAGCAATTGAAAACAACCAAAGCCTAAAGATAGCAAAGGGACATCTCAGTAAGGGAAGAAAACAGATTATGACTCTGAGAAAAGAAGATGGTTCTATAACAAGAAATAGAGGCGAAATTTTGACAAGAGTGAAAGATTTCTACTCCAAATTATATGAAAGGGATGATACATGTACTCCAGACATCATGAAAGGTACCAGAGTTCTTCCAGTCCTCCCAGCAGAAGTTGCTCATGCAATCAAGAACATGAAGCGGGGGAAAGCTCCAGGAGAAGATGGAATTACTATAGACATCATACAAGAAGCAAGTGGAGAAATTGAAACAGTACTCGCCCAAATTTTCACTCGATGCCTTAATGAAGGGAAGATTCCTGAGGATTGGAACAATGCTACAATGATCCTGCTACATAAAAAAGGTGACATTGAGGATCTCAGGAACTACAGACCTATCAGCCTCCTATCAGTGGTTTATAAAATCTTCACTAAAGTTCCTTCACACCGCTTGAAGGTAACACTGGACATGGCTCAACCGAGAGAACAAGCTGGATTCAGGAGTGGCTACAGCACAATAGATCATATCCATGTACTGAGAGAACTAATTGAAAGAGCGAGGGAATATGAACTTCCATTGTGCATGGCTTTTATCGATTATGAAAAAGCCTTTGATTCGGTGAAACCATCAGCAGTTACCACGGCTCTGAAATCCTGCGGTATTGAAGATGCATACATTAATATTATTAATAACATCTATGAAAATGCAAGTGCAAAGATTCGGCTGTTTGAAAATACAACACACATAAAAATTGGAAAGGGAGTGAGACAAGGTGACACCATATCTCCGAAGCTCTTTAATGCCACATTGGAAAATGTCTTTCAATCACTGAACTGGGAAAACAAAGGGATAAAGATTAATGGAGATTATCTAACCCACCTTCGTTTTGCTGATGATGTAGTCATTTTTGCAACTACCCCATCAGAGCTGCAGAGTATGATCCAGGAACTTGCTGACAAGAGTAAAGAAGTGGGATTAAAAATGAACTTTCAGAAGACAAAAGTGATGTTCAATGCTTTTACAAGAAATGAAGATTTATCGATTGATGGAGAAAAACTGGAGATAACAGATACGTATGTTTATCTTGGGCAGCAGATATCAAGTGAGGGTCACATTGATGAAGAAATTAATCGGCGTACAAAACTTGCCTGGAGAGCTTTTGGAAGAAACAGCATAATTTTCAAGAGCAATATGCCATTATGTCTTAAAAGAAAAGTGTTTGATCAATGCATCCTTCCAGTGCTTACGTATGGTGCAGAGACGTGGACCTTAACTAAAAGAGACATACAAAGGCTGCAGACAACTCAAAGAAGCATGGAGAGGTGCATGCTTGGTATAACCAGGAGAGATAAGAAGAGGAACTCGTGGATCCGAAAAATGACGAGAGTGGAAGACATCATGATCAGAGTTAAATCCCTGAAATGGCAATGGGCTGGACATACTGCCAGAAGGACAGACCATAGATGGACAGCCGAAATTTTAGATTGGATTCCAAGGGACAGGAAAAGACCCAGAAAAAGACCACATGGGAGATGGGTGGATGAAATTCGTAAATATGCGGGAGTGACATGGAGGAGACTGGCACAAGACAGACCGTTGTGGAGGAAACTTGGGGAGACCTTCGTCCAGCAGTGGATTGATAATGGTTGACAATGATGATGATGATGATCCCGTAGAAAAAACTTAGAACGAGCTGCTAAAATATTAAGAGCGCTACAGCTGTGTTCGAAAGAAATACTTTATTCTCTTAGCGAAACTCAATAACCGGAAAATTACGAGAAGCTTTGGTTAATAATAATAGCTCAAATTCCACCGGAAAAAAACTTACGACTAAACGGGAATGCTGACGCTGTATTTTGTCTGTTTCTTCCCGATAATCAACTTATTAATATCGGAAATATGTTCAACGCCCAAGTAATGTACAATACTTTAAAGCGCAGTTAATAGGTACATTTATTTTCTGAAATAACCGTATAGCTAGTGCTTAGTTGAAAACGAAAGAATGCGAAAACAGACTAAGAGGACACAGTAGAAAGAACAAGAAAATTAAACAGGACCGGTTAACTTTCATTATCATTCTGTTCCAGAGATCAACCCCCCCCTCCCTCTCCGATACCAGAACTTGGAATTTTTAGACTTAAGGTGGTTCCACTTAAAATATCTGTCGTATGTTTCCAATGGTAAAATGTCTTTACATACTTTCTTCGCAATTATTGTATTCCCACGGCTGAAAATTTGCACATCGATAAAACTAACTGTAAGTTATAGCATGGAATACTTAATACTTGCTAAAACATAACTATAATTAAGCTATCCAACATTTGTTTGTCTATTAACGTCAACAATGTACAGGTCGCGCCATCTATTAGCAGGTCTGAACATTACTCAAAGAAAAATGATTGATTTTTAATATAATTATGGTTATGTTTTCTGCAAGTATTAAGTATCCCATTCTATAACTGAAAGTTCGTTTTATCGATGTGTCGATGTGCAAATTTTCATCCTTTGGAATACATTCACTGCGAAGAAAATATGTGAAGAAGTTTTACTATTAGAAACATAAGGCAGAGATTTTAGGTGGAACCATCTTAATTTAACGTTTGATGACAAATGTTAAATTAAGATGGTAAATTATTTAACTTAATTTAACATTTGACGTGTCTACATTACTTTGTTTCGTTCGGGAACTGAAGACGCAGGAAATTATTAGACACACGATTATGAATTACAAGATATTTAAATTATCATTGAAACTTTATATCATAGAAAAACTACATCATTATCATTACCAATTCTCAATCCACTGCTGGATGAAAGTTTTCCTAAGTCTGCCCCACAACTTTTTCTTGTACAAATCTCTTCCATGCCACTCCGGAATGCTTTTAAATTCCACCCACCTATCTCTTTTATGGTCGCCTTCTGTGTTTTTCTGTCTTTTGGTATTCCGTTTAGAATTTCAGTTATTTCGATGGTCAGTTCTTTTAGTAATATGTTGAGCCCATTGTTACTCGACCCTTCAGTGAAGAGGATGTAGTTAACACTTGCCATTTTACTGATTCACCCGAGTTCCTTTTCCTATATTCCTTGGTTACACCAAGCATGCATCTCTCCACGCTTCTTTCAATTATCCGCAGTATCCGTATGTCGATTTCAGTTCAGGTTCATGTTAATATAATGTTTGAAGTTTAATTAGTTTGAATTAATGAGAATTAACTGTAAACATTATGTAAATTAGACTACTGGTTTAATTTGTTCTTCAGCTACAAGCTAAATATAAGTTACCTTTACTGGCTTTAATTCAAATCCATCAAGATAAATGCACGTTCAATTAATTAAAATTCACCAAGATTTAATCCACGTTCAACAACGCTTATCTCTGAACGACTTGAGGATAGGCATATTTTCTCGCTAATTAGTCGTGTATGAATATTGAACGAGCATCAAAGGTTAACTAACACAGATTACTAACGGAAGCTCGTTTTAGCATCATACCTTCAACGTGACTTCAATTACACTGCATGAAGAACATGCCGAATATATTGGTTGACAGAAAACTGCCTGTGATAAGATTCCTTCCTGATTACTGAAATAACATTGTCTCTCTAAGACTGAACACATCAATTCTTTTATGTAGCTTTCGATTACTTTATTGCATTTTTAACTTGTCAAAGTTAAATTCGTCGGATCAGGAATCCACGCAGGTAGAAAAACGTTTAACAAAAAGTAAACCAAATTTGCATAAGACTACAGCAACTAAAAAGGAAGGTTAAATTAAGTATAGGTTATAGTCCCTAATTCATAGGTTAGAACTAGAGGGATGCATTGATTAAACATTTTTCTTTTAGGACATAATGGTAAACTACTCTTGAAAATTGTACTGTTTTTCTAAATGCCCTCCAACCAAGATTTTATATACCTATTGATTTCTTTCTCGATGCGATCCTGGCACATATGCAACGTATTATCATAACATCTGTTTTCTTCTTTTCTTTCTGACATGAAAAAGCTTCAAAGATATTCATTGATTTTGTGAGGTCTGCTTTAATACCAGCAAGTTTAGTTGGTTCTGGTTCATTGTTGACCACAAATTACCTTTTTATTATTTTGAGAAACGAGAAAAATATCTTCCTGCCAATGTGTTTGTAACTGGTGTTGTGCAAACAAACATTCGGAATATATATTCACGTTGAACATTCTGCTTCAAGGTCTCCTGTCCGGTAATTCTATGAAAATAGTGAAGTACGGATCCGCAATAAAAAATATACGGGTTTTTTCGTAAATGTTTTCTTTTTCGTATCTGTTTTAGATAAACGCTTGTGTTTGAGTGTGTTTTTCTATGTAATTGTACGAATTCTGCTTATCGCTGAAGTTGTGGCGTACTCTGTGTTTATTTCTGACGGCAGGTGTTATGAAAGCCGCGCTTAGGTGTTAGAGCCTTTAGAATAACTGCTCGCGATTTGTTTGTTAAGAGATCCATCCCTTTAGCAAAGGATAGATCTGCTTGGGGTGGAACCGCAACTGCGCATGCGTGCTATGGTAAGGCAACTCAACCAAGAAGTAGCTCTTCTTAAATCGTGCTCTCCGTTTATAATAATGATGGCTGACTTAATTTCTAAAAGAAAGGGAATAAGAAATTACAAGTTTTTACCGGAACATAGTGCAAAATGGCCATGTTTGAAAAAAGGAAAAACAGCTAGCAGTGCACTGCATATTGTTTGTAGTAATTAACTGAGTGTTCTCTGGTTAGGTTTTATGATTTAAGAACCAGGTATTTGCCTTGCAGCGCCAGTAACAAAGCTAACGAAGAAACTCAATAGCTCGTGCATGGGGCCAGCATGCTCAGTGTATTTGTGGATTAAATGATGATGTGCGAAACTAAGTAAGAATGAAGAATATATTGGATATACACTGCTGGCCACCCAAAATGCAACACTAAGAAGGACACGAGATAGCAAAGCCAGATTTACTGGACACATAACAACAGATACAAAGATTAAACGATTGAGCTTACAGGCCCGTGCGACTTGCGGAACACGCAGACATCAATAGTTCGTGTAGCCGCTATGGCTGGCAATAACGGCTGTAACACGCCGCGGCATCGAATGGAAGAGGCTTTGGAGGTGGGCTTGGGGTATGTCGGTCCAGGCTGCTTCCACATCAGGCGTAGCCGCGGGCGGTGCTTGCCGGGCCACTCGGTTGCCTATCAGCGACCAGACGTGTTCGATCGCCGACATATCGGGAGAACAGGCGGCCACGGCAGCAGTGACACCTAATGGGCCGTGAAGAATTGTTTCACGATGCGTGCCACGCGCGGGAGCGCACTGTCTGTTGAAACGTGGCCGCTTGCAGGTCCTGCAGGTATGGGAGGACTACAGGCTCCAAAACGTCGGAGATGTAGCGGTGGCTGTTGAGTGTACCGACGATGCGTACCAGAGGGGTCCGGGTGTCATATCCACAATTGCACCCCAAACCGTAACGCCAGGCGATGGACCGGTATGGCGATGCGTAATGCAGGCGTCATACAGTCTTTCGCGGTGGTGCCGCCACACGCGGATCCGATCATCGTGGTGTTGCAGGCAGAAGCGGTGTTCGTCGGAGAAGACAATGTCGTGCCATTCCGTTGTCCAGGTGTGGCGTTTAACGGCCCACTGCCGCCGCATTTGCCAGTGGTGTAACGTCAATAGTAATCGGAGCAATGGGCGCCGTGGGACAAGTTCCCGCTCCTGCATACGACGTCGAACGGTACGTACTGACACAGGTTGTTGCGCAACAGACCCTAATTCCTGCGCTAACGTTCGTGATGTGGCGATGCGAGCCGTCAATGTCCGCCGCACAACATGGCGGTCTTCTCGTTCGGTGGTGTGCCGCGGCTGCGGCAATCGCTCACGTCGGTCCCTTCGTCTTTCTTGCACCCACCGAATCCATACTCTCCTCACTGTGGCTGGATGTCGTCCCACACGGGTGCCGATGTCTCTGTACGATAAACTGCTGTCGCGATAAGCCACTATTCGTCCTCTGTCGAACTCCGAAACGTGCTGGAATGGCTGCCTTATTCTGCGACGAGGCATTAGGAAGCTTCTCACGCACAGGTCCGACAGCACAACACACTTCCACTAATTATACTCCGCCTTCTGTGTACCCTTCTTATAGTGATTCTCGGTGGCGTGTCGGGCGCACATGATTTGCATATGCCCTGCAATGCTAATCGTTTGCATGTCCTCTCGCGGGCGACGCATGCTGCGAATTTCAGGCCAATCGGATGCTTCTTTCTTTGTGTTGCATTTTGGGTGACCAGCAGCTTAGAATTGTAAAAATGTGGCTATAAGAAGAAAGCCGAGAGAAAGGACACCAAAGATCAGATGCTGGTACGGAGTAAATAACGACATGAATGAGTATGGTGACACAAGATCTGAATGCAAAGCAAAATATCTACAACATACGACTTTCCTAATTGCGGACTGAATAACGTCTCACCGGTCAGTTCATCTGAAGTTAACAGACGGTTGCCTCTCTACTGTCAGAGATAAGGCAACCTACTGTATACCTGCCTAAACGACAGATCCAGTCAATTGTGTCTGTTTACCGGAGGTACAGTTGATTTCTTCCTGGGCGGAGAGAGAAAGAGTGAGAGAATAAAAACCAATTGATTTAGACATAAGTTAGTCTTATGCTTCCTAGTTTAAAAGGACGATGCAGTAGAAATCAGTTTGGGCATGGATAATTTAAAAATGCTGTGGTATGGTGTGTAACAGATACGATAAGTAAATACTTGTCAGAAATTACTTTTGTGGATAGGAGTTTGTATAGGCCTCTCCATGACGCCCCCCCCGCTTTGTGAAATCGGTAGAGTTCATACCGGGTGCTCAATTCTTGCCACGCGTTTTCTAACATCTGCGGAGTAATTTGTATGAACGCTGCAGAAATTTTGACTTTTAAATCAACCCGGCTTTGATGAGACCCGGGGAGTTTGCAGGCCAAGGAATAGGTTAATCGCGGCCACACTAGTTGTCATTGAGGAAGTTCCCGTCTTCCCGTGGGGTGGGGGCCTCTTTTTGCTGTAAAATGACATCGTTATCTAGTTGCCGTACCAAGGAGATCTGCAGCATGTCCAGGTATAGCCCTGATTGTACAGTGCCCTCAGAGAAGTAGAAAAGACCGTACAGCTGATGACTACTCATCCTGCAGATTTTTAGATGTTAGAAACACGTGGCAAAAATTGAGCACCCGGTATGAACGCTACCGAGTACGCATAAGGGGTCATGTAGTGGCCTAGACAAAATCCCATTCACAAAGTCAATTTCTCCCAAATATTGACTTATTCTATCTGTTACTACCCATACAACAGCATTATAAAATAATCCCTACCCAAACGCATCATCCTGTATAACTTTCCACACAGTTCTATACAGCACGACACAAAGAAGCAGGCAGCACAAAATTAGAAATAACGTGTTCTCCTATTTTAGGGAAATAAAAACAAAGTGACTGCCAAACACTTAAAAAAATAAAAAAATGAGATGCTGGAGATATAGTGATCTTAACAAGATAAAAAAGAAGGAAGCCTAAAACAAAGAGAGAAAGCAAAAGAAGCACGTTTCAAATCATATAAGCATAAGGAAGACATAAGAGGCTACCACCTGTCTTTTGAAATGTAAACAAGCAAAGAGAAATAATGTAAACAATACGAAAACGCTAAGTTCCAAAGCACAAGCGAGCAAACAAAGCAAGGAGAATAGATAATCACCCTTTGAAACTTTGGCACAGAATAGTTCCCTAGATAATAATTCGAAATACGGTATATGATGCATACTGGATGGTATTCGCGTAGTTTCACAGGTGAGTTTTTGTAAAGTCGTATTCCATATGTCACTCACGAGAAGTTCTCAGTTTGTCTCCAGTCTCGTCCTTTCCATATCATTGCGTTGGTAAATATGTAAGTTCTTGGAATCCTATCACAGAAGTACAGTATGCAGGCATTTTTAGTTGGAAAAGATCGTGCTTTTGTTATCGGTTTGTTCATCCATCCGTCTGTGGACACCATATCTCTGCAACTATTAGTCCGCTTTGAAAAATTATTTTTGAACTGGAAAGCTTGAAATGTGAGAGTGATCCTTGCATTCCGTTTTTCTACCATGCACAATTTTGCCGGTAGATGGCGTGTAAATGCAGATCATATCGAATTCAAAATACATTTTATTCCATATATCGGCTTCTAAATATCCAAATAAAAAAATTTTTCACCTTTCGATTCCATTTGTATCGAAGATTATTTTACGTACAGTCACTTTTCAAGTTACGCATACATTTTCCGCTAGGGGCGTAAAAGTAAATTATGTTTTCCCGAGATCTCTGCTTCTTAAATTCCGATTTGAAAAAAAAATTCTTTCTGCACCGGATATAACTTCTAATGAGACGTGTTTTCCATATAATTTCTAATTTTTGGTAAAGAATGGTTTGACCACCAGGAGATGTAAATGTTAATTTCTACTCCTGATGTATTTGCAGCATAATCTGGGCTTCTAAAAGCTCTATTGAAAAAATCATGGACCGGTACCGCTTACGTTTATAAATCTATTCGGAATATTTTGTTCTTAAAATAATGCATGGTTTCTCCGCCAGGGGCGTAGACGTGTATCCCATTTTTGTCATTTTCTCTGCTTCTAAGATACCGATTTGAAAAAATCCTTCTTTGTTAGATAGCGTTTCCGGTATAAAATGTCTTTCATGTAATTTCAAAATTTTCAAGTAATGCATAGAATTTTAACTAAATGGAGCGTAAAGGTAAATTGCGTTTTCTAGGATATCACCGATTCTAAAACTCCAATTTGAAAAACTTTCCCTGTATCGAATTCAGCTCCTGTTAGGAAATCTTTTATATATAATTGCTGATTTTTGGTGAAGGATGGTTTGGCCACCAGGAAGCGTAAGTGTTTATTTCTGCTTCTAATGTATTCGCAGCAGAATCTGAGCTTCTGGAAACACGATTAAAAAATTCCTTTCTTGGACCGATACCGCTCACCACCGAAAGCTTTATGAAAATACTTACTTAAAATAATCAATTTTCCGCTAGGAGACGTAGAGGTATATCTGATTTTTGTCGATATCTCTGCTTTTAACAGTCAGATTTGAAAAATCCTTTCTTTGTTGGAGAGCGTTTCCGGTGCGAAATGTTTGTCGTTTAATTTCAAAATTTTCTTAGCGCACAAATCTGCCACTGGAGGGTGTATACGATACGATTGTAAACATGTAGAAACAATTATTTTTGTTCCTACATGTTTACAATCGTATCATCCCTTACAAAAATCTAACCGAAAAATGCTTTTTCTTTAGTTCGATTTCACACACCGCTGTAAACATTTATTTAAACTTTTTCCTCATAATAATGTGTAGTTTTTCCTCTTCAGGGTGTTATTGTACATCTCTTTAATGATATCTCCGCTTCTAAAGCCCCATTTTTTGCTACTGATAGCGTTTGCGGCGAGGAACATTTTTCATATATTTAGCTGTTTTTGTACCATACAGTTTTGCCGCTAGGAAGTGTAAGTTCTCGTTCCTATTTGTACCACCATAACTTGGAACCGTAGCTTCGTTTCTAAAAACCAGATTCAAAAAAAAAAAAAAAAAAAAAAAAACCTTTGCCTTAGATACCTTTGTGTTACGATAAATTCTTTGTGCACAAATTGTGATTTTTCATAGCACACAGATTAGCTGTGCTTAGCAGCAGAAACTAGCGATTTCTAATCGTGGATGTCTATAAGATTGTGCGGGAATTCAGTTGATATGTTTTATGTTTATTTTTTGTACCCAGTTCAACATACTATACTGTGCTTAGATTGCGCCTCCTTAGATACAGATACTTTTTCGCTGAATTTTTTCATCCAAAAATCAAAAATCTGCTTTGAAACAGTGTTGTATGTGTGTGTGTGTGTGCGCGCGTGTTTGTCGGAAAGCATTCAAAAGACGTGCTCATTACATCCAAGAATTCGGTGTAATCTTTTTTGTTTTCTTGTTTAAACGTTATTATCCTACTACTTCGGCTCAAGTTGAGCTTCGTGAGGTTGTTAAGTCGCTAGGAAGCTTTTTACACCACTTTTCATGCCACTGAAATGTGTTCATACTTTAGTTAAGGCAAGAGTTGTTTTAGTTTTAAGTCAGCAATTTTGTTAATCTATAAGAAGCGCTGGTTTCTGTAGGATCAGCTAAGTGACGCAGTTTGAACCAAAGTTGCCACAAGATCGCTCCTCTTTCGCAATCCTACGATGCTGTGGCTCTTTTTCCTAGGAACTGTTCGTGAACGTCATTAAAATTGTGCATTCAGTCTAAAAGGGACAGCATGAAATTTTGGTATAAATGATTCGTGGCGTCACTACCGAAACTCAATGGATAACATTTGTGACGTCATAGATTTGTGTCGCCTGTCTCGGGATCAGCTAATACGGCCCAGAAAGTCCTGTTTTACGCACCTCATGCAGTTGTTGGAAAATCCCGACAGTAGTAACGAAAATCACGTTCACGTGGTTCTCCTAAGTACTTGACTCCCCCCCCTGGCACTTTCTTTATTGACAAAGCGCCAAAATGTAAGACGCTTCAAAACAAACTAAGCCGCCCCGGTGGCGCAGTGGTCTAAGGCACTGGCCTCTGATCACTCGTCCGTAAGGGGTCCGGGTTCGAATCCCGGTGAGGCATGGATGTTGTGTTTGTCTTACGGCACTGGCTCTCTCCCTTCCCTGGAACCAGTGACCCTAAATTAGGGACGGGCGACTGCTTATAGCCCATTGAGTTGCTCACGGTGGTCGTTAAACCTCCACTCAAAAAAAAAAAAAAAAAAAAAAAAAAAAACTAAATCCAGACAACTGTGTTGCAGAATAATGCCGACTAGAAATACCTTTCTGCTCCACTAGAAACGTTCTCAATGTTTTTTTTATTTGGGAGATATCTGTAAAACAAAGAAGAAAAGGAAATTGGAAAAATCATAATTGGGTTAGTTACTTTACTTCCACGCCGAAGTGAGGAACTGAAAAATTTGCCATTCTATATCTCACTCCACAACTCTCAACCAGAGAAAGACATAGATGCATATGGTAAGGCACTGTACAAGCCTTTTAATTCGCGGTCGAGTCACATTATTGTGACCACCAGTTAATATCCAGAGTAATCGCCGTGTGCAGCGCTGACAGCAGCAACACGAGCTGGAAGTGACTCAATAATCTGCTCGAAGGTATTCACAAGTATGTGGAGCAATGCTGACTGCAGTGCATCTGACACCTGCTGGAGGGTTCGTGGTGGAGGATCCATAGAGCGAACAACACGATCGAGGTGGTCCCACAGATGCCGAATTGGGTTTACGTCTGGGGAATTAGCGGGCCAAGGAAGTACTTTGAAGTTTTCATCGTGCTTTTACAACCACTCTCGGACATTTCTAGCTTTGTGACACGTCGCATTGCCGTTCTGGAAGATCCCATCCGCCCCAGGGGAAACAATCTGCGTGTACGGGTGTACGTGGTCTGCAAGGATGGATTCATAACTAATTCGGTCCATAGTGCCTTCTACAGGTATGATTGGACCCAGAGAATACCACGAAGACATTTCCCAGACTATAACGCTACCCCTACCAGCTTGTGTTCTGCCAGCAATGGTTGAAGAGTATTTGTTCTCCGATGTTTCTCGCCTTATATACCAACGTCCATCCGTTCGACGAAGCAGAAAACGTGACTCATCGGAGAAGAAATTCCTTTGCAAATCAGCCGAGGTCTAATTCCGATACTGCCGTGCAAATGTAAGACTTTTCTGCTGATGCACCTTCGTTAGTGTAGGTGCAGTGACCATCCGTCTGCATCGGAGCCTCATACGCAGTAGGGTTCGCTGAACTGTCATTTTAGACACACTTCCGGTAGCCCCTGGTTCATCCAGCCAGTGAGTTGCTCCACTGTAGCTTGTCGATCGGCCCTCACGCACTATCGAAGCCGACGTTCACCTCCCACATCAAGAGCACGTGGTGCTCCGCAGTCCCAACTTCAATTATTCGCAGTGATGCCATTTTTCCAATCACGATACACTTTAACCACAGCATCACGCGAACAGTTCACAAACTGCGCTTTTTCAGAAATACTACCACCCTTGGTCCGAAAGATGATAAATCGCTCCTTTTATCCATGACAGCTACGAGTGATATATTTTCAGTTTGCCTTCAGCAGAGCTTATACACACTCGAAGCCAACTCACGACACATACCTAAATTCATTGGCAACGCGCTGCTTACGTCAAAAGTAAGATGTGGTCACAATAATGTTACTCGACTGTGTACTTACGATACAGCTTCATCAACACTACACTTAACCACATCGGTCGGTCGAACTAGCACAATAATAAAAGGCTTAAGAGGTTAATCTGACGAACATTTCAAGACTAAAGATAAATGAAGAAATATTTGAAGTAAAGTAATTAATATCGATGCATCTAAGAGTACGCCTTGGTAACAGTTTGCGTAGAGAGGAAAAAATAAGTAAGAAAATTTTCCATTTAAAATGGAAAGCAAAACAAGGACATTAAAAATTAAACACATGCACCAATCCTAAAACGTGGGATGTCATATTGCACTTTAGATAACACACAGAATAATTACGTAAAATTAATTCCGTTGGGTGTCTTCGTTAGAGATGAAACGAGTTAAAAATGTTGAAATGTAACAAAAAACCTTTCTCGCAAACCAGGAAGTTATTGACATTGAAAGAGCTGCATGGAAAGCATGTATAACTCATGCGATGTCGCTGTGAGAGCACGAGTGAGATAGAACGCAATGAAGAATAACTAAGATAGAAAAAGACAAAGAAGCAAAAGGGAAAGAAAAAGGAAGCAGTGAGGGACATGAGAAGAAAGACACACACACACACGCGCACACACACACACACACACACACGCACACACACTGATAAAGAAATGAAGTCCGAAAGAGAAGCAGTGGATGAAATATAGAGTAAGAGGGGAGACAGCAAACGAGTGCAAACCAGAGATGGGAGAGACAGCAAAAGAGTGCAAGCGAGAGATGGAAGAGACAGCGAAAAGTGAGTGAATAAATGAGCGAGATAGAAATGAGGAGGTACAGACAAGGAAGAGTATTTTTGAGATATATACGTACTCTTTTCTGAGTCAATTTCTTCTCCAATCAATTTTTCTTACTGTCTGTATATGTAGGTACAGAAAATAAGAAAGATTGGTTGAGGAGAAAAGGCAACGAAGAGAACGCAGGGACGGGAACACAAAGAAGAAAAGGAAAGGTTATAAGAGCTCAGGGAATAAACTCAGAGAAACGGAGGAGCGAATGAATAACCTAAGAAAAAGACAAAACCGGAAATACGGAGACGGAACGAGGAGGAGGTAGATGAGGAGCAAAAATATGCAGCAATAAAGAGGAGGAAAGAATGAAACGTGGAGAATACAAGCAAAGCACAGAAATAATGAAAGAGCCTCTAGAGAGTTGTTATTAGTAATAGACTCTTTTACCGGGCAGCCAAAAAGGTCATAAAATACATATAAGGGAAATTATTGGAGGTGGTAGTTAACTACATGTGAACTGGATCCATAAACACATTTGCGTGTATCTTTGTGGTTAGGCATGAGTATACTTGAACTGGACTCTGAAAGAAAAAGAAACTGTGTTCGCACTAAAACTGAAGCAGTTTTTGTTTCTTCCAAGTTTGTTTTGTTTTGTGAAAACGTGGTCTTCTGCTTTGACCATTTACCTGTGACTAAGCGTGTGTGCTTTCTCGTGACAGTCCGGGAAGTTTACGAAGTAGGAGGAAGAGAGATAGGTCAGTGTGTTCTGACCTCGGAAGAGAGAAGAGCCAATGTGTTCTGACCTCGGAAGAGAGATGAGTCAATGTCTTCTGACCTCGGAAGAGAGATGAGTCAATGTCTTCTGCCTATGGAAGAGAAATGAGTCAGTGTCTTCTGATTTTGGAAGAGAGATGAGTCAGTGTCTTCCGACTTTCGAAGAAAGATGAGTCAGTGTCTTCTGACTTTGGGAGAGAGATGAGTCAGTGTCTCCTGACTTTGGAAGAGAGATGAGTCAGTGCCTTCCGACTTTGGAAGAGAGATGAGTCAGTGTCTTCTGACTTTGGGATAGAGATGAGCCAATGTCTTCTGCCTACGGAAGAGAAATGAGTCAGTGTCTTCTGATTTTAGAAGAAAGATGAGTCAGTGTCTTCTGACTTTCGAAGAAAGATGAGTCAGTGTCTTCTTACTTTGGGAGAGAGATGAGTCGGTGTCTCCTAACTTTGGGAGAGAGATGAGACAGTGTCTCCTGACTTTGGAAGAGAAATGAGTCAGTGCCTTCTGACTTTGGAAGAGATGAGTCAGTGTCTTCTGACTTTGGGAGAGAGATGAGTCAATGTCTTCTGCCTATGGAAGAGAGATGAGTCAGTGTCTTCTGACTTTGGGGGAGAGATGAGTCAGTGTCTCCTAACTTTGGAAGAGAGATGAGTCAGTGTCTTCTGACTTTGGAAGGGAGATGAGTCAGTGTCTTCTGACTTTGGAAGAGAGATGAGTCAATGTCTTCTGACTTTGGAAAAAGAGAGAGGATTCAGTGTCTTCTGACTTTGGAAGAGAGATGATTCAGTGTCTCCTGACTTTGGGAGAGAGAAGAGTCAGTGTCTCCTGACTTTGGGAGAGAGATGAGTCAGTGTCTTCTGACTTTGGGAGAAAGATGAGTCAGTTTCTCCTGACTTTGGAAAAGAGATGAGTCAGTGTCTTCTGACTTTGGGAGAGAGATGAGTCAATGTCTTCTGCCTATGGAAGAGAAATGAGTCAGTGTCTTCTGATTTTGGAAGAAAGATGAGTCAGTGTCTTCTGACTTTCGAAGAAAGATGAGTCAGTGTCTTCTGACTTTGGGGAAGAGATGAGTCAGTGTCTCCTAATTTTGGGAGAGAAATAAGTCAGTGTCTCCTGACTTTGGAAGAGAGATGATTCAGTGTCTCCTGACTTTGGGAGAGAGATGATTCAGTGTCTCCTGACTTTGGGAGAGAGAAGAGTCAGTGTCTCCTGACTTTGGGAGAGAGATGAGTCAGTGTCTTCTGATTTTGGAAGAGAGATGAGCCAGTGTCTTCCGAGTTAAAAAAATAGATGTGCAACATTTTCTCCACTTATCCTACTGTATGTCCTTTTCACAAGGACGAAGTGTATTTAGTGTTCATAGTGAACACACTTATGTTTGTACTTATCTTGTTGAGATAAGTTTGATCGGTCATTCTGGATTCTCCTTTGTGAAATTCAAAATGTCTTGTCTTGTGTGATCTACGGATCTGTGAAGTCAGCAATACATACGGTGCAGGAATGATTTTTTGATCTCATTGTTTGGTCTGACGTCTCTCTCCCACGATCTCCGGATCACTCACTACGGATTTCTACCTTTTTGTTCTTTCTCAACAAGAACGTTTACAAAAGCATGTTACAAGAGCTGAAACAAAATAAACGTTCAGCTGTGTTTTTAATATGTCGTTTCAACAGCACATCACCAGCTTATTTCAATCTTGAGGAAAAGAGTGAATGTAATTAGCGCTGAAGGTGTCGTGCATTTCCAACACTTAATGTAACAGACTGATTTTATGTTCTAATTTTCATGCCACATATTTCTTGCGTGTAAAAGAATGGCTGCGTAATTGTTTTGCTCACATTGCGTTTGTAATTTAAGAAAGGTACGGTTTCGTGAGAAATGGTTTATGATAAAAACTATGTTCAAAAACAAGTCTGAGAAGAAACAGAGGCTATGATTTAGTCACTCCCTGAACAACTGTTGCTTTGTCTTTTTAGTCAGGAGTGCGTCTATGTCTGGGGAAAAAAAAATAAAGAAACCTTAACCGGCTTCGGTCTCCTTGGTTTGACTGCGCTTTTATTTCCTTTATGGAACATGAATGCGAGAAAATTTGTGCTAACACAACCATTGACAAGAAGGTTTCAGAGATTATTTAAGTCGGTCGTGTCATAAAAGTTAACCTTCTGTAGCCATCAAGCCGTTACGGGATCTTCTAGGATTCTAAAACGAGCTTTAGGACCCTGACATCTTCATAGGAAAATATTTGTTTTCTTCCTAAACATATGGTAGATATATTGTATTAAGGGTATGCAAGTTGAGAATAAAATTTCACACTTCTCCGGAACTTTTACATTGCCTGTTATGAGCTCATTTTACTAACTTGCCAGATAAAATTGATCAAAGCAGCTGTTGATCAAATAGAGCGAATGTGACCATTGGATTGCCGATATTCGCGGAAGAGGAAAGTGCATCACGCGAGGCGCATATTTCCCCTGAATTATCCGGTTTGCTCTTTACGAAAATCAAAAACAGCTGTCTGTAATGTAGTTCATTTTAAACAAAATAAATCTGAGTGCTTATAGCATAATGTATACAAGCTTTCAGACGTTGATAGTGACCGAGTTATTACTTTTCTGTATCATAGAATGGTTATTTCAGACATCAAAATTTTTTTAAGTCTGAGACAACCATTTTTTAAATTAATTTTACTTCTTTTAGATAAATACACATCTTCTACATAATAACTTTGTTGGCATTTTTCCGTGAATTTGTTAGTACGTTTCCTGTAATTGAACTTATTACAGGAATAACTGCTAACAAATTCACTGGAAAGACGTACAAATACCAGCTACTGAATTAGAAACTTTAATTCAATACCCGGTCAGAACTCTTTTAGCCTGAATTACAGCACGTATGCGGTGTGGCATAGATTTCACAAGGTGCTGGAGATTTCTAAGTGTGCAGCACACCAAGCGTTCACCAGACAGTCACTTAATTGGCTGAGATTTAACGGAAGAGGATATTGTTTTCGGATCTGTTTTTCTAACAAGCCCACATGCATTATCAATGTGGTTCAGATCCGGACTTTGTGGTGGCAACGAAAGATTGTGAAAGTCTGTCGTGCCCGCGGAACACATTTTGCGCTATGGGCAGTAGCATTGTCGTCCATAAAACAGCCGTCATCTGCTGGATAGATATTCAACATTGCAGGATGGACTTGATCGTCAACAATGTAATGTCAAATAATCCTTTGGACGACACCCTACCTTTCGTCAATGTCAGAGGACCCGTTCCGTGCCAAAAGAATGTTCCCCACACCATGACACCACCTCCACAACCTTAAGTTGAGTTTAAAAGGCAAACTGGGTCCATTGCTTCATGGGACTCCTGCTAAACTCTCTGTCTACCATCTGTACAAAACAAGGTGGACCGCATCTCGTCGGACAACACGACGTTTTCCCAGTCTTCCGGTGTCCAGTTACGGTGTTCCTGATGCCATTCAGACGAACTTTCCAGGTACTCAGTGATTTCCGTATATGCATGTTACTGCCAATACAGATCCTCTTCAATTCCCTGCGTATAGTTCATTCAGTTATGGGTTGGGACCAGCCTTCATTGAATGCTTCGGTCAATTGCTACACACAGAAAGTCCTATTTCTCCGTACAATACTTCTCAGACGACTGCGATCTCGTTCCTGACAGATTATCGTCGCACCGCAGTTATGCCTCTTAGGTAAACAACGCAGGTTATTTTTCCACTGATTGAAGACCTGGGATATAGAACAAATTTAGCAACTTTTTTCACAATAAATGTTTATTATACATCGACTATACTTTTGCAGTTTGGAGCGTAAGTATGTTGATATATCTTGAATGTTTATGCTCTATTCGTCCTGAAGATGCCGAGACGAACGCTCTGCGAAACTACAGTCAATGTATAATAAACATTTATTGCGAGAAAAGTTGCTAATTTTATTCTATCTTAGCCCCACAAGCTTAGTAGTAATAAATTCTATATAATGACCCGGGATATGTCACCTTTTGAGATACGAGTCAGTTCTGCTTTTTCTAAAACGTCGCTCCAGCCAGACGGGCACCCACAATAAGTCCTTTATTGTTTTTCTTATTGTGATCAACATTACTGACTAGCTGCAATGTTAAATAGTTGTCTAGATCACGCGGTGACGCATGTGACCACGTTTACCACGAATTTGGATATACGCTGCGTAAATTTAGTTTACGTACATCTGCATAAAAGTTTTTATTTCAGTGGCCGGAGTGTGCCCAATATATATACTCTACCTGCGCAAAACAAGCCATCTGATTACAAATACGAGCGTTCACTAGATTGTCCCGAAGAATTAGCTACGTTTTATTTTACTAAAATCATGTCAGAAATTATCAACAGAATAGGCTGACCGTGAGTCAACTAGAAAATGTCTTTTTAGCCTTAGGAGGAGAAAAGGTATCACTAATTTCCAAGAAAAACTGTCTCTCTTCGTTGCTCGGTTGGAGCGTCGTGACCCAATTCACATCCTGTCGGCAGTCAATGGTTTGCCATTCGTGTCTATTTTCCACGGTTCTCATGATTGCTGCAACTGATAGATTTTTGAGAGTTTTTATTTGATCGATGGTTTCTAAATCCTCGAGAAGAACAAGTCTTTATTTTTCTGGTAATCGGACTAAGCATCAGTTAATTCATGACAAGAATGAATCGCAGCTATTTCTAGCAGCAGAATAAGACAACTAAAATTATAGGAAAAACCAGCGGTCATATTCAGTGCATGCTACCCATCAAGTACACGTAACTCAATCCTCAAAACGAACGAATGACAAATTTTGTTCTTTCAATAACATAATACGTATAAAAGGCACACTCGCCCGGCAAGTAAGTTTATTAGTAGAAAGACCAAGTTTAAAAGAGAATGTACGTAATTGATCAATCCTGTGCATACAAATTGGTTTCAGTTTAATTTGTGTGACGTATATTTTAATTTAACTTTTATTTTTGGTTCCTTTTTCTATGTAAATTTGAGTTTGTTCTCTTTTGCACTTTCCAAACTTAACGCGATATTTTCTATCTCACATGAATGAGGTTGGCAACACTTCTGAGGTCAGAGTGGCGTATGAACGTGATAAGAACGTTAAATAAAAAGGACGATACAGCAGTTGCTTAGTGTGTGTGTGTGTGTGTGTGTGTGTGTGTGTGGAGATGTTCGATCGTTGTTAAGGTAGATTATACGACAGATAATTAAGGCATTATATGTGAAATGTAAAACTCGCAGTGCTATATTTTGGATTTTATCAAATATTGCTGGACCAATAAAAGGTTATCGTAAGTTTGGCTTCTGTATATGTTTCGTCTGGCGGTAATTTGAGCTATCCCGTGCAACTATTGCATCGTATTCAACATTTCCTTAGTCATGGTTTTAGACAGAGCGTAACACAAATCTCGTACACGAAAAAAACTTACGTTATACTTGTTTCAATTTTCTGATTACATGTCAAGAATAAAAGTTAAAACGAATGAAGATATCGAATATTTTTGACTTTTGTTCTTTTTACTAACAATTTATTTTCTCCAAAGAAACTCATTTACTTCTAGACACAATTTCTCGATGAACATGTTTTGTTATTATATTTCTTATCTGGGATTCCTTTCGCGATTTAATCAGATACTTTTGTGTCGAAGTTTATGCTAAAGGTCCAATCAAAAGGGAGATCTATGGCACGATTCATATATTTCATCAAAATATCTCAAGCTCAAGACGATGTCGATTTTCCATGTTTCACATGAATTGCATGTAACGTTGTTCATTAAGCAGTACGAATATTGCTCATAAACATTTCTGAAGGTCAAGCAGCAACAAATATTTTCAGAAAAACATTTTTTCATTCATGGTAGACAAGATAAGGAATCTTTTTAAAGCAAAATATCAAAGAATACTACATTTCTGCGGATCAAGTTTTCTTTCTTTCCTTACGATAAAACTGTGCTGTAAATGGTTGGTGACTTTAATTTACAATAGGCCAAATGAGAATACATTTCTTCGTAAGTTTCTTTACTTTGTTTTTCACTATTTTCTTTCTTTGACTTCGGACATTTCTTGTAAAGACAGTCAAAATTATTTTATATGCATATTTAGGATTTTCTCATGGATATTTTAAAAGAGAGTTCACACACTCATCATAAAATCAGTTGTCTTTAAAAGTTCATCTTTCATGAAAGTTAACATTGGTATCAACTAACTCGACTGATGGTAACCAATTTTGAAATGATCCTGTTGAGATGTTGTTGGAGTCCAACAGTTTCTCAATCATCAAGGTTTGAAGGTTCTCAATATTTTCCATTAATTACATTTCGAGTAATTCGCACATGATGATGATCACGTGCCATAGGAATTCTTACCATTGTTTTAAGAGACTTCCAGCAAAATCCCGTGAAATGAACTTTATGGTACACTTTCAATGATGTAGACTATTGTCCATCATTTGTCCATCTCTTACAGTTTACATCCACGTGAACGAAAGATGATCTACAAATTCCATTTAATGAATCTTTGTCCGTTAGCTTAGAAATGCATTTTTCTCGAACCGTTAACACAAATCGCGGAAGACTGTATTGTAATGAGTAACACTTCTTGAAAAAAATGACTCATTGTTACCTTGGTCTCATTAATTTCCGCATAAGGTAATATTAACGTATATATTAATGCTAAAAGGGTTTTTACTGTTTAGCCAGTTTTGAGAGAACGGCTGAATGTAAACATATGGTTGAGGTATCAAAATAAGGGTCTTACTATGTACATGTGCCAGTCGAAGAAAAAAATGAGATTTGGGCAACGGTTCTGGCTTTGTGGGGCAGCAAAGTTCCCATGTAAAGTCAATGGGAGAAGCGTGCGGTTGACTCACGCGCTGTTGAAGGCGGAGGTATGGAGGGACTCGGATAGTCCAAAGTCAGAAGTCTCTCTTCTCAACGAACCGTTGTGCAAAACAACGATGGAAGTAATTTGTTTGAAAGTTCTTATCGGGACAGCGAACACTCGAAGACCTGATTCCGTTGTGCCATTGGACTGTGTGATGCATATATACAATTTAACATTCATTCGATCCAGTTTATTCACGTAGGTAGGATATTTCTCATTATGTAAAGATGCTAATAAACGTCTCATACGAGTTTATTCTTTTCAAAAAAAAAAAACTTATCGTCGATTCCGACAGGTTTCGTCTACCGGGAAAAAACAAAACACTATTCGTCGATTCCGACAAGTTTCGTCTACGGGTTCGAATCGCGATGAGGCATGGATGTTGTGTTTGTCTTACGGCACTGGCTCTCTCTTCCGTCCCTGAAACCAGTGGCCCTAAATTAGGGACGGGTGACTGCTTATAGCCCAAGCGTTGGCTTATGAACATTCGTTCGTGAAGGGACCGGGTTCGAATCCCGGTGAGGTATGAATGTTGTGTTTGTCTTATGCCACTGATTCTCTCCCTTCCCTGGAACCACTGACCCTAAATTAGGGAAGGGCGACTGGTTGTAGCCCATTGAATTGCTCACTGTGGTCGTTAAATCTTCAGTCACAAAAAAAAAAAAAAAAAATGACGAACCTGGACTATTGTCTTTACTGAAGTGGTTGAATGAATTTGTCATTTTTTGTTGTTGTTTCATATCAGTTTATTATTCAAAAAAAAAAAAAAAAACTTACCGTCGATTCAGACGGATTTCGTCTAGTAAGTATCTTTAAACTTACAAGTTAAAATACCTTTTCCTATTTTTGTACGTCTTTGGGAAGGCTTTGAGATGGTTCCTCCTCTGGTTAGCTTCCTTCTCTGATTAACGGCTAGCTGTTAATCAGAGAAGGAAGCTAACCACTCCCTCTACGCTTACGTTGTTCAGAGGAAACACATCTCTGTGTATAGTTTTATAGCATCCGAGATAAAGAAACTAGATATGCGAGCATATAGCTTTTTCTAACAATCTTAGGTTTTATTGAGGTATTTCTCACGGAGGGTAAATGTCGTCATGATGAGTATTTAGTAATTGCGCAGATGGTCCGAAGGAGGGAGTGAGGCAATTGACGAACACCGCTTTCTTCCTAAAGAAGGAATAAAAAGCGGGATAATTCTGATCTATTGTTTGAAGGAGGGGGAGATCGGCTCGGCGATTCTCCGTTCTAGGTATAGTCTTCATAAAGAAAGGAGGAAATACTACGGGAAAGTATAGATTTTCAGTGTCCGATGTCGAGATGAGAGATCAAAGTGGAAATCAAGTTGGAAATGGGAACTCAGGTAACCGAGGAAAACATATGGTAGAATATGCAGTACCAGTTCAATGTGTAAACAATAAAAAAAAACAAAAAAAAAAACAGAATTCCGGACAAGTAAATCCGTGAAATGCTTCATATACTGCAATAAATAAATAGCACCATTGCAGAAGAGCGCTTGCATTTTAGAATTACTAGCCCTCGTTTAGTTAGTAATTCGTTTATTTCATCATCGGAGGGTAGCGGAGGAGGAGAATAACCTAAAACCCTGGAATTGCTTAATTTCCTTACAAGCGAAGAGATGGTCCCTTACGACAGGGCATTGAGAAGTAGTGAATAGCCTTGTAGCCGCTTCGTTAGCGCAGTGGTCTAAGCTCTGGCTTCTAATCATTCGTCCGAGATGTATCTGAGTTCGAATCCCGGTGAAAAATGGATGATGTGTTTGTCTTACGGCACTGGACTCTCTCTCCTTTTCATGGAGCCAGTGGTTCTAAATTAGAGACGAGGGATTGCTTATAGCCCATCGAGTTGCTCACTGTGATCGTTACTGAAAAAAAAAGCCTTATAGCAGAATACTCAAAATGTTTCACAATATTCTGGAAACATTATCTTTTCAGATAATTATGCAAAGTTAATGTGAAATCATGATGGCCAAATAATAGCCTGATGAAATATAGCCAAAAAATACCTTGATGAAATATAGGAAAAAAACAATAGCCTGATGAAATTAGCCAAAAAATAGCCTGATGAAATTAGCCAAAAAATAGCCTGATGAAATTAGCCAAAAAATAGCCTGATGAAATATAGCCAAAAAAATAGCCTGACAGCATGGGCGCTGACTATAGGGGGCAAGGTGAATCTTGCCCCCTAATAATTTTACTAGGGGCAGTGCCCACCCAATATTTTTCGTCCTGATTAATAAAGTAATCCTTTGCTTTATAAAGTGGACCAAGCTCTACCTTATGAGGCCAAAGCGATTTATTTCCGAAAAATTTTATAAATAACAAAATAAGTAAACTTTTTTCCCGTATAAAGCATTGCTTATTTGATAAGAAACTTGATTGTCAGCCCCGTATTTTGTTCAACATGTTCTCGTGATGTTTAAAACAATGAAAAATGAAATAAATAAAAACATAGAAACGTATAATATCTAGCTCCTTTTATGTATCTATTTATTTTTTGCGCTTCTCGTTTTTTGTTTGAGTAACAGCGCTGATTTTTCGTGTTTTTGATAAACGTCTGGAAATAAAATCTCTCAGGATATTTTTGCAAAATCGTTGGCTGAATTTAATTTTTGAAAATCTTAATACTCAGCAAAAGAATATTTCTATTTCCTTGTTCATTTGCTGATGATCAATTACAATTGCGTTTCGAAATATACGTGGAAGCTCTTACTTTATCTTTCAGCTCTCCCCCCCCAATCCTTGTTACTTTTATTTTCTTCCTGACAAAAGAAAAAACTTGCTCTTCCCACGTCATATCTCTTCACGCCTGCTCCCTCAATAATTTTGTGAAGTCGGCGCCTTTCCCTGACAGGCTGTTTCTGTGCGAAGCCAAAGTTCATTTATGGAGACTGACGAGGGCGGTTAACGGCCCACTCAGTTAGCTACCAGGTCTCAGACATGTTCGATAAGAGACATATTCGGTTGCGTGGAGCCCAGGGAAGAAGCGGTATCTGCATTGCGTGGAAGAGGTCTTGGGCATTCCAGGCTATATGCGGCTGAGCATTGTCCAGCTGGAATATAGCGTCAAGACAACCCTGAAGGAAGGAGTATCACATCTGCCTCTAAAACATCCCTGATATATCTCTGGCTGTGTTAGGGTTCATTCGGATTGCATCAGGCGAGATCGTGAATTGAAGCCAAACAAGCCCACTCTGTGACGCTTGGCGTTGGGCCGGTTATGACGTTGCAAAGTGCCTTTCACCACGATGAATTCGAACACGTATGTGTCCATGTTGCATCAAGTTGAATCGTGACTCGTCACAAAACATGACCTGCTGCCAATCAGCGTGCCAGTGTCTGTGTTCGAGAACATATGGCCTCCTGAGGCGTCTAATTGAAAGGTCAAAGGAATGGGCTGCTAGAGCGACCAATCCGGTATTAAGCGGAATACGTCGAACTGTGCTGGGGGACATAATCCAAAACTGTAACAGTGCTCTATTGCTACGCTAATATCGTGCACGTCGCTGTGATGCGGGAAAGGTTGCTGCCGTCCCGTGCAGTCGTTCAATGTCAAGACCCATTTCCCAGAATTCTGTGCGTATCATCTGTTCACTGACGTCACGTGTGCATCACTGTACTGCTGTTTCGTCCCATACGAGCGGCCATTTTGGGTAAGGAAATCCAGCTTCTCTCATCCCAACAACCCTTCCTCGCTCAAAGTCCATCACGTGTTCATAACGTGACCTTCTTCGGCGACGGGACACAGCGAAACACACGGTCGAGTCACATTATTGTGACCACCAGCTAATATCGAGAGTAACCGCCTGTGTGCAGCGCGGACAGCAGCAACACGGGCTGGGAGTGACTCAATAACCTGCTGGAAGGTGTTCACAGGCAGGTGGAGCAATGTTGACTGCAGTGCATCTGACAGCTGCTGAAGTGTGCATGGTGGAGGATCTATAGAGCGAACAACACGATCGAGGTGGTCCCACAGATGCTGAATTGGGTTTACGTCTGGTGAATTAGCGGGCCGGGGAAGTACTTTGAAGTCTTCATCGTGCTCTTCCAACAACTCTCGGACATTTCTAGCTGTGTCGCATGTCGCATTATCATGCTCGAAGATCCCAACCACCCCAGGGAAAACAACCAGCATGTATGGGTGTACGTGGTGTGCAAAGATTGATTCATAACGAATTCGATCCATTATGCCTTCTACAGGTATGAGTGGACTCAGAGTATGCCACGAAAATATTCCCCAGACCATAACGCTGCCCCCACCAGCTTGTGTTCTTCCAGCAATAGTTGAAGAGTGTTTGTTCTCCGATGTTTCTCGCCTCATACGCCAACGTCCATCAGTTTGATGAAGCAGAAAACGTGACTCATCGGAGAAGACAATCCTTTGCCAATCAGATGAGGTCCAATTCTGATACTGCCGTTCAAATTTAAGCCTTCTCTGACGATGAGACTTCGTTAGCACAGGTGCAGTAACCATCCGTCTGCATCGGAGCCCCATACGCAGCAGGGTTCGCTGAACTGTTGTTTTAGACACACTTCCAGTACATGCCCCCTAGTTCATTCGGCCAGTGAGTTGCTCCACTGTAGCGTGTCGATTGGCTCTCACGCACTTTCGCAGCCGACGTTCACTTCTCACATCAATGGCACGTGGTGCTCCGCAGTTTTTACGCAACTTAATCGCAATGATGCCATTTCTCCAATCAAGATACACTTTAACCACAGCAACACGCGGACATTTCACAAACTCCGCTGTTTCAGAAATACTGCCGCCCTTGCCCCGAAAGCCGATAAACATCCTTTTTGCAAATCTGATAAATCGCTCCTTGTATCCGTGACAGCAACAAGTGATATGTTTTCAGAATGCCTACAGCACACCTTATACACCCTCCATTCCAGCTCGCGATACGTGCCTTCTTTCATTGGCTACGCGCTGTTGACGTTAAAAGTAGGAGGTGGTCACAGAAACGTGATTCGACTTTGTATAAGAAATACCCTTTCGGCTCAATGTCGGCTCTTCAGTGATTGCAACATTTCGTTTAAGCTATCTCTTTATACGCCGCCCCGGTGGCGCAGTGGTCTAAGGCGCTGGACTCTGATCATTCGTCCGTAAGGGGTCCGGGTTCGAATCCCGGTCAGGCATGGATGTTGTGTTTGTCTTACGGCACTGGCTCTCTCCCTTCCCTGGAACAAGTGACCCTAAATTAGGGACGGGCGACTGCTTATAGCCCATTGAGTTGCTCACGGTGGTCGTTAAACCTCCAATCAAAAAAAAAAAAAAAAAAATATCTCTTTATACTCAAGACCGTGAAGTTCATAGGGCGCTACTCCAAAACTGCATGCGCATTTTTACCGATATTTTAATCATTTGCATGTCCCATCCTGTTGTATATATCCTGTAAGTTTCAAGATAATACCAGCAGTCCTTCATGTTGCAATTTTCACGAACATCAGCGCATTTTCTTCGAACTTTATACTTCTTTCGTTTCGCATGTTAATTTTTGGGACACAAAAATTGTCTAAAATTTTGAACTTACAGAGATTTGCACAAATTTATTTGCACTTCCCTCATCTTTAGGTACAAACGACATTTGCACCTAATTTTATCACGCTTTGTTCTTTTAACACCATCCACACATTTTATCTAAAAAGTTGATAAGAAGAACATGGCTTTTTCATGGCTTTGTCGCTTATCTTGTCCGATTTACATCGTTCCCTTTCATTGGGTCCTGTTTCAGGAAATTTTATTAAGAGATATCTTTGATAGTTACGTATGGTAAGGATGAGTTAGAGAATTTTTCATAAATAAAACTCGGTGTGTGGCGAAAGGTGGTGGCTGCCCTGAAATGTGTGACACAAAAGAATACTCGTTTTGACCGAAAAAATTATAGCTATCCTGAAACTCAAATGTGAAATGAAGAGTGATAGTTGTTCAAATTAAATATCTGTGATGAAGAATAATGGTTGCTCTGAAACGTGAATAAAATATGCGCGACGAAAAATGATAATTGTCCTGAATTGTGATTATCAAGGAATGATTATTATGTTGAAAGGCGACTGAAGATTATGGGTTATCGCGCGATGTGTACTTATATTGTGAAACCTTTTCTTCTACTCTTTTTCTACTTTTCTTCTACTCAAACGGCTTGACGAAAATGAGAGGAAACAGGCTTTCTTGATATCGAATGCTGTAAAGTGCAAAATAATAAAATTTTGTGAAACAACAAGATTCTACACCCTACATTGACAAAAGTCACCGGACACCCCTTCAAAAGCAAATCAACGGATCCGCTGCGTTGTTAAGATGCGCGGTATAGCTACAAACGGTATAAAAACAAGTCTGCAGCTGACCGAGATCATATCGCACAGCGAGCTTGAGTGAAAATGTCGCGGCGGGAGTGAACTGACTTTGAGAAAGGAAAGGTTGTCGGGTGTTAAACTAGTGGGTTTTCCATAAGAGAAACCAAGAGGCGTTTAAACATACCTAAGTCAGCTGTTTTGGATGTACTGAATAAGTGGAAAACGCATGGCGTGCCTGCGGCAGAAAAACGTACCGGTAGACCAAAGAAAATCAGTGATAGAGGACGCCGAAGCCTCGAGAGAGTCGCTACAGTTAATCGACGCAGACCTCCGCAAAACCTCAGTGTACAGGTGGGTAAAAATGCTGGAACCTCGGTATGTACACGTACCATTCGCAGAGAACTTCATTCCATGGGTTACCGTGGGCGTGCGGCTGCTCATAAGCCTTTTATCTCCACTCGGAATGCTACTCGTCGTTTAGCATGGTGTAAAGAACAGTTATTGTGGAGCGTAGATCAATGGAAACGGGTCTTATGGACTGATAAATCCAGATTCACGATCCATCAGTCTGATGGTCGTATGTGGGTATAGCGGCAGCCGGGGAATCGCTATTTACCACAGTTTACTGTTCCCACGGTCACGTTTGGAGCTGGCAGTGTACTCGTGTGAGGGTGTTTTTCGTGGTATGGTCCTGGCCCATTGGTTGTCGTGGACACACCTGTTAACCATCACGTCTACTTCGAGATTCTGGACAATTATGCCCTACCAACCCTGTGGCAATACTATGATACCAGCCTTGCTGGTACCAGGAGGATAATGCACCGAACCATAAAGCAAAGACTGTGACGGCGTGGTTTGATGCTAATTTCGTGTCGTGTATGGACTAGCCAGCACAGATACCTCATCGGAATCACATAGAGGACCTATGGGATGAATTAGAGCTCCGCATAAGAAGTTTGGAAACAAGGCCTACTACTAAGCAACAGTTAGAGGCAGCATTATGTACTAAATGGAAACGCTTACCTGTTGCTCTGTTCCAAAACCTTGTTGAAAGCATGTCTCGAAGTCTCAGTGCATGCATTAAGGCCAAAAGTGGACCGATACCGTTCCAATGTATGTCAATAAATGCTATGTTGTGTTACTGTTGTCAAATAGTGTATATCTCAAGGACTCCTTTAGTACGCGCATCGAATCGACTTTTAGGTTTCTAAATTCCATAGCTTCTAAGAAGCAGCCATCGCTCGAAAAACTTTAATATGATAAAGTATCAGCTTAGGAAGTTAGGAGTTTGAAAGAGAAATGATCAACAATAGTGCCCATCCTAAAAATTCTTTGAGCACGTGTATTACGATTTAGTTCATCATATTTTTTGCATTTTGTTCAAATACTGCTAGTGAATCTCGTGATGCGCATTTCCTTACATGCAATCTACAGAAGATGCGTGATGTACGTGCTCAAATAATTTTTTCAAAAGATCCGATGTGAAAAATAACTCCGTCTTACAATGTGACACACGGGGTATGAGAAAGTGAATCAGCAGAAAAAACAGGCTGCATGCATTTGTCTGCACCTTGCTCTGGGCAATCGCACTGAACGCAAAGGAAGTATCGTTTTACTAAATGGTGTCGGCGTATCTATCGTCCGTCGGTGGAAATCTTTCTTGTTTTAAGAAAGAGATAATATTTCTGTATGGAAAATCATATTTCACTCCGCTGGCACCAGGATCAAAACAGAATTCCACAGTGCGTATTTTTCTTTGAAATATTTTTTGTTTTGTTTTCAAAAATAAAACTTAAGTGACACCTGGTCAAAATCGGGTCAGGAACACATTGACCGGACCCGTTTGACCCGCAAGAAATTGTCGAGCCGTTGATTTGTGACTCGTTTCCATATCCACTCCTGATGAAGATTATAATACGATAATGCAAATAGTCAGCATTCAGAAGAGTTTGCAATTGTTTTAAATTAGAAGGCGCTTCAACTAATTTTAAAAATATTGTGAAATCTTTATAGTGACTGATATTTTGAAATCACTTTTTGGTGAAGTTTTGTTATTCATTTTACAATAAAAACGTTTAGTATATGGTTATTGTGAAAACGCAAGTTTCTCCGCGACGGACATCGAATCCGTGTACCCTCACTCCGAGGTAATTCGCTCTGCCAACTGAGCTACGTAGACAGAATGTGTCGCTGCAGATTTGTCGTCTTGGTACATGCTTTCACCTCTGTAGCACGTCATAGTTTATGCAATCAAATCGCGCGTTCTTTCAGCTTAGGAGTTCATAATCGCAAAGCATTGCAGCGATCAACGAAAAAAATAAAGAGAAACTCGGAGAGCATGTGTTTAAGCCAGTATCCACAAATTAGGAAAGGGCGGCTCAAATCAACCTATGATGCTAAGAAAATTTATTAAACTGCTTAGAACATCCCTTGAATAAAGAAATGAGAATTAAAAAAGCAAAACCGATGCTGACTTCCATATCATTGAAAGATTTGTCATATAATTCTCACGTCATCAAATTTTAAACTTCCATTGATTCTTAAATTTAATTTTCTTAGATTTTGATTGTTCTTAAATTATAAAAATCCTTTCATTATTTAGGCAAAAAACAATCCAGTCTGGAAAATTCATAAACAATTCATGGCCATTTAAAATGAATGAATTATAACTCAGATTTCACTGTGAGAATTGATTTTCTGAGTGCAAACAACGAAGTACAAAAAGCATGTACTGAGTCTTGTTCATTTCAAATATGTTGCGTTAAGGAACTCTCGTTTACCCATGTGGAAAACATCTTTATCCACATTTTCCCAAGATCTTAACTGGAAATGAAAATTTATGATACTGCTGAAGCCTTCTGTTGTGCATGAACGATGGAGGATGTTTCGCATTTTCAATAAATCCTCTTTTGTTATTACTTAGCTTGAAAGTCATATTACTGTAGGGAATACCTTCTAGCGGAAGGAAGGTGATGTTTGTTATTGGATGATTCATGAATTCCAAGAAAGTCTGCGTTCACGTCACAAGGAATCTTTTCCATAACTGATCACTTCTTTTTGATGTGATCAAAAGCTTATGGAATAAAGCTAGGTAGATCGGACATACGAAGCTGTGCATTTTCAATATGAACAAGCATTTTGCATGTTAAAGTACTTGGAAATTCAAAGCTTATTACCTCGAATGGAAAATGAATAGCAATATTTTCGTGATATTTCCATTGTTCATTATATGAAGGAAACAGCGAAATGGAATCCAGAATTTTCTTTTTGTTTGTAGACGTTGGAAAGTAAGACACAGAGGGCGGGGAAGCAGAACATGTGTTTTTCACTGCAAATATAAAACTCCCTGCGGATCGGAATTTTAGTGCGTATATCTTGTGACGTATATATGTACACTCTACGGCCGTTTTATTAAGAGAACATCAGTAGCAGGAATACTTACATGTCGTGAATTATAGACACAACGATAGTGTGCTCTGACGTATATTCTAATTTAACTTTTATTTTAGTTTTCTATGTAATTTTGAGTTCGTTCTCTTTAGCACCTTTCAATCTTAACGTGTGCCACACCGGTGGCGCAGTGGTCTAAGCGATGGATTCTGATCATTCGTCCGGATTCGAATCCAGCGACGCATGGATGTTGTGTTTGTCCTACGACCCTGGCTCGCTTCCTTCCCTGGAGTGAGTGGTCTTAAATTAGGGACGGGCGACTGCTAATAGCCCACTGAGTTTCTCACGGTGTTAGTTAAACCTCCAATAAAAAAAATCTTAACGTGATATCTTTTCTTTCACATGAATGCGGTTGGCAACACTTGAAGTATGTGAGAGTGCGTATGCTTGTAGTGATAACAAGACGAGATATATATAATATGACTAAGCAGCAGCAGCTGTGTGTGTAATATGTGCCGGTGAAACTCGCTGTGATTTTTTTTTATTATTGGAGGTTTAACGACCACCGTGAGCAATTCAATGGGCTATAAGCAGTCGCCCGTCCCTAATTTAGAGTCACTGGTTCCAGGGAAGGGAGAGAGCTAGTGCCGTAAGACAAACACAACATCCATGCCTCACCGGGATTCGAACCCGCAACCCTTTCGGACGAATGATCAGAGGCCATCGCTTAGACCACTGCGCCAATGATATGTTTTAGATATCCTAGTAGCACTTGTATAACGCAATGTGATTTCGTGTAAACTTGCTTAAAGTAAAAGCGCCGAGCTGGAGCAATGAAAGAAAAGTTTACGTAAGTGATTCTGTTTCCCGTCTATGTTTCGCCTGGCATTTAAAGTGAGCTATCCGGTGCAACTAGTGCATCAAAGTTACACTTAGTTCAAAATTTCTTCAGGAGAACATTTGGAATTTAACATAACACCAAATCTTGCATGACGTAAAGAGTTACGGTACAGTGTAAGAACTATGCTTAAGGAATTATGAATATGCTTAAGGAAGTTAATATACGCCGCCGCGGTGGCGCAGTGGTCTAAGCGATGGCCTCTGATCATTCGTCCCACCGCCCCGGTGGCGCAGTGGTCTAAGGCGTTGGCCTCTGATCATTCGTCCGAAGGGGTCCGGGTTCGAATCCTGGTGAGGCATGGATGTTGTGTTTGTCTTACGGCACTGGCTCTCTCCCTTCCCTGGAACCAGTGACCCTAATTTAGGGACGGGCGACTGCTTATAGCCCATTGAGTTGCTCACAGTGGTCGTTTAAACCTCCAATCAAAAAAAAAAAAAAAAAAAAAAAATCATTCGTCCGAACGGGGTCCGGGTTCGAATCCCGGTGAGGCATGGATGTTGTGTTTGTCTTACGGCACTGGCTCTCTCCCTTCCCTGGAACCAGTGACCCTAATTTAGGGACGGGCGACTGCTTATAGCCCATTGAGTTGCTCACAGTGGTCGTTTAAACCTCCAATCAAAAAAAAAAAAAAAAAAAAAAAAAAAATCATTCGTCCGAACGGGGTCCGGGTTCGAATCCCGGTGAGGCATGGATGTTGTGTTTGTCTTACGGCACTGGCTCTCTCCCTTCCCTGGAACCAGTGACCCTAATTTAGGGACGGGCGACTGCTTATAGCCCATTGAGTTGCTCACGGTGGTCGTTTAAACCTCCACTCAAAAAAAAAAAAAAAAAAAAAAAAAGTTAATATACGTAAAACGCTAAACTTTATCACGTTTTAAGAACTTGGTAGCTAAATAAACTAAATGAGTCCTGTTTTCCAAGTTCTCGTCCTGGTCATCCATGTAACATCTCTGATAAAATTTGAAAATTTAATCGCTCTGGAGCGGGAATTGAACCCTCATCTTCCGATTTCCGTTCGAGTAGGTTAACTGTTACAATTTATATTCTGTTTGCTGTGCATATTCTGTTGATTTCCCATGCGTTATTATGAATATTTCTTTCTTCATTGATTTATGTTCTCTTCCTAAATCCTGAATCTGATTGAATTCGAAAAAAGAAACAAACAAAATGTCCCCCATCTGTATGAATTCGAAATTTAAGCAAGAATGAGTGAGCAATATTAAAAAACAAAACTAAGGTCTTAATTGTCCAAAATAAGATCTTCGGCTATCAAGCTTAACAACGAATCAGGTTTCTGAATAAGATAAACCTGATTCGACTATGGGGTTAATATACTGTATTAGAAGCTTTCCACATATACCGGAATTCTTCACTACTTGTAAACGACGTGATATCGACTCCATTTCTTTCAAGCGCGTGGAAACAACTCACCAAAACCGTGACCGTCAGAACTCTGAGGATGTCAAAATGATTTAAGTGTTTAAGCTCCATTCGTCCTGATGATGCTGAGCCAAACGCTCGGCGAAACTATAGTCGATGTATAATAAGCATTTTACTGTAAGAAACTTTTCTATTTTTATTCTATCTTAACACCACAGGTTTAGTAATCATAAATAATAGATAATAGGGGATTCATTTCTGTAAAAGTACCTTCGTAAAGATTCCAGTTTTAACATCTAGAAACCACAACGAAGTGTTAATGAACAAAAATTCTTTTGATAATGTGTTTGAGCCTCTTTCATTTGGCGCTATTTGCGGAAGCCCACTGTGACAACTATCTCATCAAACTAAAAAAAATTGACTAACTTACCTTCTGTAAAAATTCATAACGTATAACTCTTGGTGCACTGGAAAATCAGGTAGAAATATTCCTTATAAATACATGGGATGATTATTCACACCAGAGTTGGAAACGGGTCACCGGTCAGCAGATCAACAGTTTCTAGCGGGTCAAACGGATCGGGTCAAGGTGTTGTTGACCCAATTTCGACCCAGTTTCATTTCCGTTTTATTTTTGAAAAGCAGAAAAAAAACTTTTTTTCAAAGGAAAATGCGCACTGCGGAATTTTCTGCTCGATACTGATGCTCGCGGACTGAAACATTTATCATGCAATATGAAGGGCAAAGTGTTCCTTATTTTTGAGGGGCAAGAATGAAAACAACATCCACATTTTGAAAACTTTCAACTCACCAGAAACTTGGGAAAATTGGTCTTGCTGTGAAACATATTCTGAGGCTTGATATGTTATCAAGAGAGCAGAAAAAACTGAAATTAAACGTACAACAAGTTGCTTAATTATTTTGACTGTAGCTCCACCAAAATTAGGTAGAACAGTCATGCCTTAATATTACTACGGAGGGACTTTTTGACTCTCGCAGATGTGTTTGAAAACATGTGTAAACAAGTTAGGTTGTGTCTTGCAAATGAAGGACGACAGAATTAATACATTTTGTAAGTAAGCGAGTAAATAATACGTTCCTATAATACATTTGATTTCCATTAAACATGAGATACACATTGCGAAGACGCTTTTTGAAAGCGCTATATATACACTATATTGACAAAAGTAATCTGACACCCTTCAAAAGCAAATGAACGTATCCGCTGCGTTGTTAAGATGCGCGGTACAGCTGCAAACGGTATAAAAACAAGCCTGCAGCTGACAGCGATCATATCGCACTGTAAGGTTGAATGAAAATGTCGCCGCGGGAGAGAACTGACTTCGAGAAAGGAAAGATTGTTGGGTGTTATATTAGTGGGTTGTCCATAAGAGAAACCGAGAGGCGTTTAAACATACCCAAGTCAACTGTTTTGAATGCATTGAATAAGGGGAAGACACATGGCATGCCTGAAGCAGCAAAACGTGCCGGCAGACAAAAGAAAATCAGTGATAGAGAACGTTGAAGCCTCAGGAGAGTCGTTACAGCTAATCGACGGAGTACTGCACAAGACCTAAGTGTACAGGTGAGTAAATATGCTGGATCTTTGGTATGTACAAGTACCATTCGCAGAGAACTTCATTTCATGGGTTACCGTGGTCGTGCGGCTGCTCATAAGCCTTTCATCTCCACTCGGAATGCCACTAGTCGCTTAGCATGGTGTAAACAACATTTAACATGGAGATCAATAGAAACGGGTTGTACGGATTGATGAATCCAGATACACGATCCATCAGTCTGATTGCCGTGTGTGGATATGGCGGCAGCCGGGGAACGCTATTTACCACAGTGTATTGTTCCTACGGTCAAGTTTGGAGCTGGCAGTGTACTCGTGTGGGGGTGTTTTTCGTGCTATGGTGCCGACTCATGGTTATCGTGGACAAATATGTTAACCAGCATGCTTACCTCGATATTCTGGACAATTATGCCCTACAAACTCTGTGGCAATGCTATGGAACCGAGCCTTGTTGGTACCAGCAGGATAATGCACCGAGCCATAAAAAGCAAGGACTGTTACGGCGTGGTTTGACGATAATTCCGTATCGTGTGTGGACTGGCCAGCAAAGAGCCCTGATCGTAACCCCATAGATCATCTATGGGATGAATTATAGCGCCGCATAAGAAGTTTGGATCCAAGGCCTACTACTAAGCAACAGTTAGCGGCAGCATTATGCACTGAAGGGAAGCGCATACCTATCGCTGTGTTCCAAAACCTTATGAAAAGCATGTCTCGAAGGGTCAGTGCATGCATTAAGGCCAATAGTGGACCATCATCATACTAATGTATGTCAATAAATGTTATGTTGTGTTTCTCTTCTAGGTGTCCGGTGACTTTTGTCAATATGGTGTATATCATCATTGTCAACCATTATCTCTCCACTGCTGGATGGTCTGCCCAAGTTTCTTTCACAACTGTCTGTCTTGGGCCTGTCTCCTCCATGGTACTCGAGTATGTTTTCGAATTTCATATATCCATCTCCCGTGTGGTCAGCTTCTGGGTTTTTTCCTGTCCCTTGGAATCCAGTGTAAAATTTGAGTTGTCGATCGGTGGTCCATCTTTCAGGCAGTATGCCCAGCCCATTGCCATTTCAGGGATTTTATTCTGATCATGATGTTTTCCACTCTTGTCGTCATCTTCGTGATCCACGAGTTCCTCTTATAATCTTTCATGGTTACACCAAGCATGCATCTTTCCATGCGCATTGAGTTGTCTGCAATCTTTGTATATCTCTTTTAGTTAAGGTTCATGTCTGTTCTTCATACGTACGCAATGGCGGGATGCATTGATTACACATTTTCCTTTTAACTCATGGCATACTGCTCTTAAAAATTTTAACATTTCTTCCAAAAGCTCTCGATCCAAGTTTTATAAGTCGATTAATTTCTTCCTGAAACGTGACCCTCGCTTGATAACTACTGTTCAAGGTAAATGTAGATATTCGTTATTTCCAGGTTTTCGCCATCAATCGATAAATCTTCATTTCTTGTAAAAGCATTGTACATCACCACTTTTGTCTTCTGAAAGTTCATTTTTAATCCATAGATATATATATATATATCAAGTGAGGGTCACATTGATGAAGAAATTAATCGGCGTACAAAACTTGCCTGGAGAGCTGTTGGAAGAAACAGCATAATTTTCAAGAGCAATATGCCATTATGTCTTAAAAGAAAAGTGTTTGATCAATGCATCCTTCCAGTGCTTACGTATGGTGCAGAGACGTGGACCTTAACTAAAAGAGACATACAAAGGCTGCAGACAACTCAAAGCAGCATGGAGAGGTGCATGCTTGGTATAACCAGGAGAGATAAGAAGAGGAACTCGTGGATCCGAAAAATGACGAGAGTGGAAGACATCATGATCAGAGTTAAATCCCTGAAATGGCAATGGGCTGGACATACTGCCAGAAGGACAGACCATAGATGGACAGCCGAAATTTTAGATTGGATTCCAAGGGACAGGAAAAGACCCAGAAAAAGACCACATGGGAGATGGGTGGATGAAATTCGTAAATATGCGGGAGTGACATGGAGGAGACTGGCACAAGACAGACCGTTGTGGAGGAAACTTGGGGAGACCTTCGTCCAGCAGTGGATTGATAATGGTTGACAATGATGATGATGATGATATATAGTAATAAAGTCCACCACAGATAAATTATAATCCTAACACAGAATCCAACATAACACCCCTAAATTCCTGATAAGTGAATTTTTTTTCCAAAGACCTAAAACAAAAACAAAAAAAAAAAAAAAAAAAAAAAAGACTTAAATTAAAAGTAAACAAGTTTTTTAGATTAATGCACCCCGGAACACCAGACACTCATCAGGGAAAGACATCCGGAGCCCCGGGGTAGGGCACACTCATGAAACTTACACCCCCAGCCCCACCCCGGGGCGCCTTATGTTCCGGGGTGCATTAATCTAAAAATCTTGTTTACTTTTAATTTAGTTTTTTTTTTTTTTGGCTTCTTTGGGAGTAATAAATTATGAAGTGACAAATAATGTTTTTTTTTTTTTTTTTTTTTTTTGGTCTTTGGAAATGTTTTTCTCTTATCAGGAATTTAAGGGCATTAGGATTATAATTTATCTGTGGTTAACTTTATTATTATGCTGATTATGTTTGAAACCTGCAGCAGGACCTGGCTTTGCAGAAATCATATTGTGTTTGTTTGCAAGTTACATCTTTTTTAAGTTTTGTGATATATATGCAAAAGAATATTAACACACAAGCAACCAACCCTCATAAAACTACTAGGGCCTTATGACTTCCAGATGAAGAAAAGCACAATAAAAAAAATTATGAAGTGACAAAATAATGTTAAGTAAATTCTTATAAATACACACTCAGGACCCCTGTAGCACTCCTAAGGGAAAGACATCCAGAGGCCCTGAGCAAACAAATTCAGTTCAGGTTTCGTAAGGAAGTCAAAAATCTCGAAAAAAGCAAAAACAGACGGTGACATTAAAACTTTGTGTTATAAATTTCAATGCATTCTTTCTGTCGTCTTCCCTACTTGTAGTATATACAAAAAAAAGCCACTGAAACTAAAAATGAACCATAAAACTCCTTACTAGAATTGTAATCCCTCTGAAAAATAGCAACAGTAATACAAATCCTTCCACTAAACCTCCCATGACACAAATATAAACATCCATAAAGAGTCACGGTTAAAATCCAAATCCAAGTCGGAATATCAAACTCCAAGTATGTTCAGAAAATCTCAGGGCCTCTGGATGTCTTTCCCTGAGGAGTGCTACAGGGGTCCTGAGTGTGTATTTATAATAATTTACTTAACATTATTTTGTCACTTCATAATTTCTTTTATTGTGCTTTTCTTCATCTGGAAGTCATAAGTCCCTAGTTGATTTATAAGGGTTGGTTGCCTGTGTGTTAATATTCTTTTGCATACACTATCTACATCTAATACCTGCAGCACTTATACAGTATATATATTATACACTCATTGTCAGAATAATCCGCGCACCAAGAAGGGGCACCCGATTGAAATCAGGTTTTAGTAGTGAGATGGTACATACCCAGAACAGAAGTGATTACAATATCATAGCAGCAGGACGATTTCCGTGGACGTACGGTACACATTCCGGTCAGCTTTAGTACCGCGTCGGACCTCCTCGTGCTCCGATACATGCGATGATGCGGTCCGGCATGGAGTCAAAGAGACGTCGTATGTTATCCTGGGACAGATTGGCCCACACTTCTTGCAACTGACGTTCAAAATCATGAACACGGGCATGGAGAAAGCTAGCGCCCCATCTCGTCCCGCACGTGCTCTATGGGTGAGAGATCAAGCGATCCGGCCGGTCACGGTCGACGCAGACAGTCCTGGGAAACCCGAGCAGCGTGCGGATGAGCGTTATCTTGTTGGAAAATGGTTCCGTGCCGCCCCGCCAGGAAAGGTAGTACCTAAGGCTGCATGATCTTCTGTACGTAGCGCTGATCTGACAACGTCCCTAGGATCACCGTGAGGGAAGTCTGGCTGTCGTGCGTGATGGCTTCCCAGACCCTCACGCCTGCAGTTCGGGACTTGTGCTGCTGTGCAGTGAGGTTGGGATTGTAGCCTTCACCTGCGGTCCTCCACACTCTGACGCGGTGATAGTCCGTTCCCATAGAGAAGCGGGATTCATCGCTGAACACTATACGTCGCCAGTCTGTAGCATTCCACGTTGCTCGCTGGTGACACTACTGCAATCGACGCCGATGATGCGTTAATGGTAGAAAACGTAAGGGCTGTTGAGAGTACAGATTCGCCTCCACCAGCCGTCTGAAAATGGTTCTGGCGGACGTTATGATCCCTTGTACAGCCGCCACATATCTCTGGATATTGGACAAGGACGTCGTTGCATCTGTGCGTGCCCTTTGAACGATCAAAACGTCCTCTCTACTGGTGGTGTTTCTTGGTCGTCCAGAGCTAGTCCGCCGTTTCTGGGTGCCTTCCGGTGTCCATTGCTCCCAACACGATCGCACTGTACTCTTCGACCGGTATAAATGGCGGCCAATTCGGCGCGCCGGCCACCTTTCCTTCCTCTCTCATCCCGACGATACGGCTTCGTTCAAACTCCGTCAGTTGCCCTTACGCACATCTACGGCGGCTACTCGGCTTGTTTTTCGCTTAGGGATCTCAACTGACTCTTACCGTGTACTTCGGCACGAATGTGCAGTCCCCTGCCGTTCACGGCGCCTTTTAAGTCCCAATAATTGCGGTCTTTGACGCTCGGGCATGCGGAATCGCACGAAGCTTTAATCATTTGCATGTCTGCCCTCCTCGTAGCTCTTCGCCGAGTTTCGCGTTAATCGCACTTTTTTTTGTTCTTGGTGCGCGGATTTTTATGACAATGAGTGTATATATATTATAGTTAAAAGCAGATTTGTCTGGGTTGGATCCGGGTCAGTTACACATTCTGATCGGGTCAGGGTCGAGTTCAGTTATGTGACGGCCGGGTCGGGTTCGAATCCAAAATGTCCGACCCTTTCCAAATCTGATTTACAGGACAGTCAGACTCTGAACTGGTCTAGTTTACTGTGATATTGTTACATCATATCAGAAAACCCGAAAAGGTAATTTCCAAGTTTTCGGATATCATGTTCAAAGCAAAAGTGCTGACTTGCGAAAATCTGAAGTAATTCGGTTCCTAAGCTGAAAATATTTAGCTTCAGTTATTGGGAATTTTGTTGTCCGGGTGGTGTAACGGATAACATCGTTGAACGGAAATCGAGATATTCGGTTCAATTCCTGCTCCAGGGCAACGTAATTTTTAAGTTTTTTTTTATATGATATAACATGGTGAACAGTAAACTAGATCAAACCAGAGTCATATCTCGATTTCTGTGTGACTAATCTCGGTTTATTTTTTTGCACACCGTCCTTATTCCTGCGTGCTTCAGGATTTTCTGAGTGTTTTTATTTTGCAAGAGTGCTGGACACCACGTGATGCAGGACTTCGACTTTTTCCATGAACATTTAGGGGCTTCCAGGATTAGGTTACACGCTACCATTTCCTTTTCTGTGCAGTTTTCAGTACTGTTGTGTTAGAAAATCCGTTTTAATACTCCAGCATCTTATTAAGTTCTACAGCATGCGCCATTTTGATTGAAGTAGAGTTTGATGCTTGGTGACATTTCCTTGTTACGTGACTTTCCACAATGCCACGTACATCAGTTCATTGCCTCTATTTCCATATAATTTATGTCCTATAAACTTCCTTTTCCCCCCAGGTGGCGCAGTGGTCTAAGCGTTGGCTTCTGATCATTCGTCCGAAAGGGGTCCTGGTTCGAATTCCGGTTTGACTTGGATGTTGTGTTCACGGCCCTGGTTCTCTCCCTTCCCTGGAACCAGTGTCTCTAAATTAGGGACTGGCGACTGCTTATTGCCCATTCAGTTGCTCACAGTGGTCGTTAAACCTCCAATAAAAAAAACCCCTCCATTTTGAACAAAGATTGATAATGAGAGGCAAGATCTATAGCACAGCGAAAAATTTGGATTCCTATTTATAACTGTATTAGAAGAACTAGAAGAATGAAGAGAATAAGCTGGCTCGATAGCAAGACTAATGAGGTCCTGGAGAGAGTGAGAGAACCCATTAATCTGATCAACATGCTAAAAATGTGTGTCCCATGTTATGGATGGGAAACACATTGCGCCATGGAGGCCCAATTCTGAAAGTTTTGGAAGGAAGAATTCAAGGCAAGAGAGGAAGAGGACTGCCAAGGAATGGTTGTGTGGCGCAATTAGTCCAAGACACCGATACTAGGACATACTATGACTTGAAGAGAACGGCGGAGAATAGAGAGGAATGGAGAGACAGAGTACATCTACTAAACAACCAGTCCTTGGACTGAGTAACCAAGAAGAACTGTATCAGTATTTTACGCTATACCCAGTGCTACAATTAAGTAACGAGACTGGTTTTTTATTTAAATCCCGGTAAAACACACTTGGCGGGAAGGCATTGTTTTTTGATAAGTCATTTATCAGCTATGCGGTTGCAACGGCGTTTGCGTGAGAATTGCGCAGATGATTATGTGCGCTGCGCATGACGCCATTCGGTGGAAGAACATTATCACTAATAGGGCAGAGAGCAAATATCCCGTTCTGTTTGAAAATCGGTAAATCTGATCTCAGACAGTTTAATTTTTGCGTGATCTGTACGAGGCTAATTGCCTATCGCGTGCACAAATATGCCGACGGAACATACGTTTCAAGGATGGGCGGGAAGATTTGGAAAATGACGAAAGGCCAGAACGCCGGATTTCAGTGCGCACTTCTGAACTGATTGAAATAATTTGACGAAAGGATAAAATGTGATCGTTGTGTGACCTTGAAGATGCTGGAATGTGAGCTCGATGTTAATAAGACGACGATTCTTCAAATTTTAGTGCAAGGTTCAAAGGGGGAAAAAGTTAGTGCTCGTTCGGTACCGCATGCTTCGTCAGACGACTAGAACCATGCACGAGTGGAGTACGCAAAATACACCCTAGAGACGGCAGAAGCAATGCAAATTCTCCAACAAAGTATTGTGGCAGTTGACAAGCCAATGTGTTTTCGAATGGTCCTGAAAGAAAACTTCAGAGTGCTCAGTGGAAGTCGCCACAGCCACCCAGAGGACAGAAGATCATGTTTCCCGAATCAAGACAATGCTTGTGTACTTTTACGACAGCAAGGAAGTTCTGCATTCCGAGTTCATTCCTGAAGGTACAACTGTCGTTGGCAAAGCTTACACATCCATTTTGGAACGATCGTAGATGAGAATTGTTCATGTCAGTCCTGTGTTCAAAAACGGGCAATGCTTCCTTCTTCGCGATGAAGATAACTGAAATTCGTGCTGTTGGTAGCATTAAAAAACACAAGGCAGCTGCACTTGACGCACGATTATAAAACTTCCAACCACTAATAACACGTTTAAAACCGGCGTCAGTTCCTAAAAGCATTTAATGATGGTAAAAGTGAAACATTAAAATAATTAGACCTTTCGGGCTTGTTATTAATAGCAGCCCATCATCAGATGACATAAAGATATAGCCCTAATGGAGGTAACATATACATTATATTGACAAAGGTCACCGGACACCTAAAAGAGAAACACAACATAGCATTTATTGACATACATTAGTACAGTGTCGGTTCACCTTTGGCCTTATTGCATACCCCGACCCTTCAAGACATGCTTTCGACAAGGTTTGGAACACAGCGATAGGTATGCGCTTCCATTCAGTACATAATGCTGCTGCTAACTGTTGTTTGTAGTAGGCCTTGGTTCCAAACGTTCCTAACGGAATTAAAATCAGGACTATGTGCTGGCCAGTCCATACGCGATACGGAATTATCGTCAAACCACGCCGTAACAGTCCTTGCTTGATGGTTCGGTGCATTATCCTGCTGATACCAACAAGGCTTGGTTCCATAGTAATGCCACAGAGTTGGTAGGGCGTAATTGTCCAGAATATCGAGGTAGACGTGCTGGTTAACAGGTGTGCCCACGATAACCAATGGGCCGGGACCATACCACGAAAAACACCCCTACACGAGTACAACTGCCTGAACCAAACTTAACCGTAAGAACAGTACACTGTGGTAAATAGCATTCCCCCGGCTGCCGCCATACCCACGCACGGCCATCAGACTGATGGATCGTGTATCTGACGACCACGGTAACCCATGGAACGAAGTTCTCTGTGAATGGTACGTGTATATACCGAGGTTCCAGCATTTTTACTCGCCTGTACACCGAGGTCTTGTACAGTATTCCGTCGATTACCTATAACGACTCTCTTGACGCTTCGACGTCCCCTATCACTGATTTTCTTTGGTCTGCCCGTACGCTTTACTGCTTCAGGCACGCCATGTGTTTTCCAGTTATTCATTACATCCAAAACAGTTGACTTTGGTATGTTTAAACGCCTCTTGGTTTCTGTTAGGGACAACCCACTAATATAACACCCAACAATCTTTCCTTTCTCAAAGTCAGTTGTCTCCCGCCGCGACATTTTCTCTCAACCTCACAGTGCGATATGATCGCGGTCAGCTGCAGGCTTGTTTTTATACCGTTTGCAGTTGTACTGCGCAACTTAACAACGCAGCGGATCCGGTCATTTGCTTTTGAAGAGGTGTCTGGTGGCTTTTGTCAATATGGTGTATATAGTCAACCCCGTCAGTAACAAAGACGTGACATGTGAGCGGACAGCGCCACCGCGGAAACAACAATTCGACAAATAAATAAATGAGGTGTCATAAATACAATTAGGTAGGGTGAAAATGTAAGAAATACAAATAAAACAGATATATGAGAAACATAATTAAAAGTGAAATCCGTCGTAATTATCCATAATATACGCTGGCTGTTGTAGAAATGGAAGGCATAGGAAACGTCCTGAAAAATGCACAAAACAGTACAAAAAATCGGTGATAAAAGGTCAAAATAAAATATATGCAATGTTCCTGTTGGGTAGATAAACGTCGGTAAATCCCAAACAGCACAAACATGATACGGTATTTTGTGTACATACCTCGTGAATGCACTAATTTTCCCAGTATTAATACATAGAAGCTTGGGTCACTTTTTAACAGTTTACTTGTAAAAGTCATGTCCTTTGTGTTTCTCGGTAAAAAAATCTCATGGTTGATTTGGTACAAGTAGTTGTTTCCACGGGAGTGGAACGTAGGTTGGCGTGTTATCATTGCAACAAAGATCTGCTTTGTCAAGGGTAATCAAACTTTCAGTAAGCAATAAAGAACAGTTGATAGTTGGGGTTATTAATATATTGCAATAGTTGCTTCGTCCCAGATGGGAGAATGCCTATCCTTGCTTACTAAAGGTGCTGGTGAAGTCTTGAGTAACCCAATTTAACGTCGTATTGGTGCTCCTTCAATCGTGAAAGTAAATTACGCTGAGTAGAGCCAATAAGAACACTGTTAGGTACCTCATCGTTCATACTTCTGAGGGGGATTCTATACACCCCTGCCCTAAGTGAATTTTGCACAAGGTCGCGATCATTCTTAAGCAATGCTGTAAGATTAGTTTTCCGGATGCCAAAATCAATTCCAAATCGCCAGCATAGATGTTTTAAAAGGGGTGTAATGGTTGGATGATAAGTCATTGAGCCCACGAATTTACATTGATGCCTTTCCCTTGCAAGGGTCGTTGAAGAGTTCCTTTAAAATTTTCTAAGGATTTTGTTCACTGTGAACGCAGTCGCAGAGCAGTCAGTGGACAGAAAAACCATGATCAATAGCAATGTTAAAAATCCTTAAAAGCTCGCTACTGCGTCTTTGGGAGTTTGACGAATGAGTGTAAGCTCGTCTTATAAAGTTAATTGAAGCAAGTTTGTAGTTGGTAGGGAGTGCGGACAACGCTGGTATAGTAGCTGGAAGGGCTGTGGGTTTACGATACACAGAATAGTGTATTTTGCCAGTATTTATATCTCCTTCTTCACGATAACGCACCCGCACGCAGAGCTGTCAGTGGACAGCATTTTATGGCAGCTAAAGTGTGTGTGTACCTCCCCATTCTCCAGATCTGTCATAGTGTGACTAATTTGTATTCCTTTAACTAAAGCTGCCTTTAAAATGAAAATTTCTTCAAAGCTATGAAGACATAACAAAAGACTATCTTTGCAAGTCTTTCCTTTCGTTGTCTGATCGTGCCGTTTCCAGTATTAACGCAGAAGGAATGTACTTTGAAAGGTATTCACTTAAGTTTTCCTCCCTTTCCATCTAAAATTAAAAAAATCAATCCAATTACTTACTTACTGCACTGTGTATTATATACATGCTGATTGTTGATGAATTGAACATGTCAGTATCTCATTTACTCGGAAATAATCAAGTGGATTTTTTTTAGTCTTGTTATTTCATGGTAGATAGGATTAGAGAGAAACAATTATTGTTTTTGCTCTTGGTATGGTTAATGGGATAAGTTCTTTTTTTCGTGTACCTTGTCTAAGGCTGTTTATGTCTGAAGTTCATCTGTGCTTCGTGCAAACTCAACCGAAGTTTCCCAATGGGAGCTTTAATGACTTTGTGTTCAATTTACTACTTTTGCTTCAAAGACCTATCCAATTCTTTGTAGAGCTTAGTCTTCCTTTGCAGCAGTAAGTTGCAGAGTTCTCTCGTACTTATTATTACTTGCCTACAGTGGTAAAGTGTGACCTTTTCTACAGCGTTGAAAGAATCCTACAATGGGGAGTATATGAAGTAATGCATAATTACTGTTTTCCTTTTCTGAGTTTCGTTAAATCACTAAAGCTGAATCGTCTGTCTACAAATTTTTTCATGTTGCTTCTTTCGCCGATTTTTTTCGCTCTTTTGTTTTCTTTTTTAGCACAAATATCCATTTTCAATGTTTTTTCTTAAAAACACTGAACTCAATCAAAATCTTCTTCGTTTTTTCCAAACTGAATCAAATTATCTGTTGATTACTAACTTCAGAAGATATTTCATGCCGAAGCTGAAAGATTCTGACATCGTGCGAATTGTGCACACAATACAAATTTTGAAGATGACAATCCGAATTTTGGCGTAAATGTGACAAGGATGGTAAGTCAGTTAATATCCGAAAACTTGAAAATTTTCATCGTCCTGGAGCGGGACTCGAACCCGCGTCTCCCAGAAAACGCCCGGGTATGCTAACCACTACACCACCCAGAACGACCAAGTTTCAAGTTTCCGATCAATTTGAATATAACCATCACAGGATTCGCTAGTCGAAGCAACCGGCATTCGTGTTTAGCGAATCTGGAGGTTAACAATCTTATCCCGTGTTTGCCCGGAGAAGCAGATAAATCATGAAAAGAAATACGGGATTACGCCATATAATACTAATTTTGAAGATGACAATCCGATTTTGGGCGTAAATGTGACAAGGATGGTAAGTCTGTGATGGTTATATTCAAATTGATCGGAAACTTGAAACTTGGTCGTTCTGGGTGGTGTAGTGGTTAGCATAACCGGGCGTTTTCTGGGAGACGCGGGTTCGAGTCCCGCTCCAGGACGATGAAAATTTTCAAGTTTTCGGATATTAACTGACTTACCATCCTTGTCACATTTACGCCAAAAATCGGATTGTCATCTTCAAAATTTGTATTATATGCCGTAATCCCGTATTTCTTTGATGTGCACACAATGTTTAGTTCAACCGTTTGTCTTTGGAGAAAGTAGAACATACGGCCTACAATCTTCGCAGCCACAAAGCCGTGAATAATCAAAACTCCAAGAATATAGTGAAAAGTTGAGGACTAAATTTTTAGATAATTTTTAATGCTTCTAGCGGAGAAGTGGGCCTATTTATCAAACCTACTACAACATGGGCGCATTTAATGACGACTCTAATATTCGAAGGGTTAACGCAGATGTAGCACTACTGTTCATTCTGATTGTGTTAAACACAGCTTAAAGATAGAAATAAATAAAAATAGTCCACTAAGTAATAATAAAGCATTTGTTCACATGCGTTAGGTAGTTAGTAGGACAAACGCAAGAAAAACATTGAGATACAAGAGAGAAAACAAAAATGATTCCCAACCTAAGAGTATGCCGTGTTTCTAAACTCTTGACTGGTGGTATCCAGTGTGGGAGTCTCTTGTGTTTCCGGTTTTCTTTCTTTGTGCGCAGGTGCAACCCACAGAACTCGCAGTTTTTGTCGTCAGTATCAGAAGTGGCAACGCTTGCCAATGGAACCTCTATGTAATTTCGTCACGAGGTAGGCCGGCGCGCGATATTTTTCCACAGCCGATATGGAATGAGAGACTTCATACGTAACTTGTCTTGACAAGTTGCATATGAAGAAAAATGTTAAATAAATAATTGAATAAATTACAGTTATCGAATACTTTACACCGTTTATAACCTAAAACACTTCTTTTTAATGGCGTAAAACTCATACGCAATTCTATGGAGGAAAAGATATTTTCAAGCTGTGCCTTAAAACCAAAAGCCTGATTCAGATATGTGGATGACATCTTTGTTGTAGGGCAACACGGAGAGCAAAGCCTGAAGAAGTTCCACGAAGAGATATAAACTCCTTCCACCAGTCCATGGATTTTACATTTGAGAAGGAAAGCAACGGAACCTTGCATTTTTTAGACTTTCTAATTACCAGGAAAAAAGAAGGCCAACTAGACACGGAAATATTCTATAAATCGTGAGCGGTTCCTGACGTCATCCTCGCCAGCTCCTTCTGCCCGATGTCGTATAAAACAGCTATTTTTAGATCATGGTTCAGAAGATCATTTGTTAATTTTTCGACCATAGAAGCCAGAGAAAAAGAAATAACAAACATCGTCAACAAGGGGCTTTCAGCTGGGTTTTCTAACCAAACACTAGATTCAATATTACGGAGGGTCCAAATGTCCAAACCCAGGACCCCTAATACCACAAGCAATAACAATATAAGATATTGTGGGTCCATAACGTATTATCCTAACTTCTCTTTCAAGTTCAAAAAACATTTTTGAAAAGTATGGATTAAATGTAGCTATCAAATCTCCTGCGACACGGTATCTACAAGAAAACCGCCTATAAATAAAGAAAACACAGCGGGAGTTTATGACATACCCCTAATCTATCCAGACTGCAGCTCAAAGTCATACGTTGGGTTAACTAAAACGCCACTCCAGATAACGACTAAGGAGCATAGGAGACTTTAAGGACGGGAAAACTGCAACCGCTTTGTGCAAGGAAGTCATCCAAAAAGGAGCAACCCCACTTTGGAGCATGATAAAAAGAATAGCACCCTATACAAGCTATGTTGGCACTGCCACGCGTGAAGGTCTCGAGATCATGACCCACCCACACCCATGCAACTAAAACCTGTCTTAAGAAATATCAGATGTCTGGAAAAATCTCCTGAACAAGCATCAAGGAAACAACGGGTAATTCCTGTCCATGCCGCATGATCACGTTTTAAAAAAACACGGACTCTACACGTGGTATGTCTAAACACGGACCTCAACGTGAAACGAAACTGTTTGGTTCTATAATATCAAATTTTTGAATTGTAACAACTGTAAGTTGCTAGCTGTAAGAAGGCTTTGAAAGTTTAGCCCAGACGAAGCCTCCCGGTGGAGTGCGAAAGCTCTGTTTGAATTGTGTATGAGTTTTATACCATTAAAAAGAAGTGGTTTAAATTACAGTTATTTACTTAACATTGTTTCCAATAGTAGTACTGGATACTTTTTACACAACTTATGTCTGAAGCTTTAGAAACTTTAATTTGTGTTGTGAATTTAAGTTTTCCTGTTTTCATAACTCATATTTCCCGTGCTTATTTCTTTTATTTGTTTACTCCTTAAGCTACGTTTTCAATAACGTTTAAAAATGTGTTTGTTCTTAGCATCATCAGCGAATAACTTTCTAATGATTTGTAAGTTAGAGCAATCCGTTTTTCTATTTTAATTATATTTAATATTACTTTAGCTGTAAAATAATTTTTGAAGCTTCTAAGGAAACATTCAAATTGAAAAATTACAGCCGCCCCGGTGGCGCAGTGGTCTAAGCGATGGCCTCTGATCATTCGTCCGAACGGGTTCCGGGTTCGAATCCCGGTGAGGCATGGATGTTGTGTTTGTCTTACGGCACTGGCTCTTTCCCTTCCCTGAAACCAGTGACCCTAAATTAGTGACGGGCGACTGCTTATAGCCCATTGAGTTGCTCATGGTGGTCGTTAAACCTCCAATAAAAAAAAAAAAGAAAAATTACAAATAAATCATAATTTACCGTTTATTCTGCTGAAAGGACACACACGTTTGATCTCTTTGTTTAAGTGCGTGTATGTCGATAGGGACCTAACGGCACCCATAGACATTTAAAGTTCGAACAACCGCTCTTCATGAAGTCCCCACTGATCTGAGGATGGAAACAAACTAAGGCCGCCATAAAGGACTTGTAGAAAATTGGGTAAAATAAACCATAGAAAAGTTGTAACAAATAGAAAATCCGTTTATTTGTGTAAATATATAAGAACTACATGCAAGCTTTTGAACGCCAGGTGGTTGGCACCCTGGAAAACGGTTTAAAACCGTAAAATCTACAGAATTTTTTTACAGTGTACGGTGTCGGTCCACCTTTGGCCTTAATGCATGCACTGACTCTTCGAGACATGCTTTCGACAAGGTTTTGGACCACAGCGATAGGTATGCGCTTCCATTCAGTACATAATGCTGCCGCTAACTGTTGCTTAGTAGTAGGCCTTAGTTTCACACTTCTTATGCGGCGCTATAATTCATCCCATAGGTGCTCTATGGGATTACGAGCAGGACTCTGTGCTGGCCAGTCTACACACGATGCGGAATTATAGTCAAACCACGCCTTTACAGTCTTTGCTTTTTATGGCTCGGTGCATTATCCTGCTGGTACCAACAAGGCTCGGTTCCATAGTATTGCCACAGAGTTGGTAAGGCATAATTGTCTAGAATATTGAAGTAGACGTGCTGGTGAACAGGTGTGTCCACGACAACCAATGGGCCAGGACCATACCATGAAAAACACCCTCACACGAGTACACTGCCAGCTCCAAACTTGACCGTGGGAACAGTACACTGTGGTAAATAGCGATCCCCCGGCTGCCGCTACACCCACATACGACCATCAGACTGATGGATCGTGAATCTGGATTTATCAGTCCATAAGACCCGTTTCCATTGATCTACGGTCCACAATAAATGTTCTTTACACCATGCTAAACGACGAGTAGCATTCCGAGTGGAGATGAAAGGCTTATGAGCAGCCGCACGCCCACGGTAACCCATGGAATGAAGTTCTCTGCGAATGGTACGTGTACATACCGAGGTTCCAGCATTTTTACTCACCTGTACACTGAGGTCTTGTGCAGTAAGTACCCCGTCGATTAGCTGTAACGACTCTCCCAAAGCTTCGACGTCCTCTATCGCTGATTTTCTTTGGTCTGCCGGTACGTTTTGCTGCTTCAGACACACCATGTGTTTTCCACTTATTCAGTACATCCAAAACAGTTGACTTGGTTATGTTTCAACGCCTCTCGGTTTCTCTTATGGACAACCCACTAATATAACACCCAACAATCTTTCCATTTCTCAAAGTCAGTTCTCTCCCTCCGCGACATTTTTATTCAACCTCACAGTGCGATATGATCTCGGTCTGCTGCAGGTTTGTTGTTATACCGTTTGCAGCTGTACCGTGCATCTTAACAACGAAGCGGATCTGTTCATTTGCTTTTCAATGGGTATCCGGCGACTTTTGTCAATATAGTGCATGCTTACAGTAAGCTTCGCGCAAACGTCAATTTTAAATTTTAGTCAGCGAAACACCCAGAAGCGCCACTCCTGCATTATTTCGAATTTCATCGAATCACTTTCCATAAGGTTTCTTCTGTATCTTTTGCTGTCCTTTGGGATCTAGCATAGTATTTTAATTGTCCATTGGTGGTTTGTTCTTCTAGCAAAATGTCCTGCATATTGCTATTTCAGAGATTTCACCATGATCATGATATCATCAACTCTTCTCATTCTGCTGATCTAAGAGTTCTCTTCTTATCCTTTGAGGTTATACCAGACATACACATATCCATACTGCTTTCCAGATTTTGGATGTCTTTTATATTTAAGGTCCAAGTCTCTGATCCATAAGCAAAAACAAGAAGGTTGCATTCATTAAAAACTTTTCTTTTAAAACATAACTGTAAATTGCTCTTGGAAATCGTGCTGCTTCTTCCAAATGCTCTCCAACCAAATTTTATACACCAAATAATTTCTTTAATATGGCTCTCCATTGATATCAACTGTCCAGGATAAATGTAGGCACCGGGTATTTCTCTATTTTGCGTCATTAATCGTTAAATCCTCGGTTCTTGTAAAAATATTGTACATCATTCTTTTTTTCTGCAAGTTCATTTTCGAGCATACCTTTTCACTCTTTTTAGTAAGTTCCTTCATCGCGCACTGTAACACGCACACCACAAATGTATCATCATCATCATCATTGTCAACCATTATCAATCCACTGCTGGACGAAGGTCTCCCCAAGTTTCCTCCACAACGGTCTGTCTTGTGCCAGTCTCCTCCATGTCACTCCCGCATATTTACGAATTTCATCCACCCATCTCCCATGTGGTCTTTTTCTGGGTCTTTTCCTGTCCCTTGGAATCCAATCTAAAATTTCGGCTGTCCATCTATGGTCTGTCCTTCTGGCAGTATGTCCAGCCCATTGCCATTTCAGGGATTTAACTCTGATCATGATGTCTTCCACTCTCGTCATTTTTCGGATCCACGAGTTCCTCTTCTTATCTCTCCTGGTTATACCAAGCATGCACCTCTCCATGCTTCTTTGAGTTGTCTGCAGCCTTTGTATGTCTCTTTTAGTTAAGATCCACGTCTCTGCACCATACGTAAGCACTGGAAGGATGCATTGATCAAACACTTTTCTTTTAAGACATAATGGCATATTGCTCTTGAAAATTATGCTGTTTCTTCCAAAAGCTCTCCAGGCAAGTTTTGTACGCCGATTAATTTCTTCATCAATGTGACCCTCACTTGATATCTGCTGTCCAAGATAAACGTATGTGTCTGTTATCTCAAGCTTTTCTCCATCAATCGATAAATCTTCATTTCTTGTAAAAGCATTGAACATCACTTTTGTCTTCTGAAAGTTCATTTTTAATCCCACTTCTTTACTCTTGTCAGCAAGTTCCTGGATCATACTCTGCAGCTCTGATGGGCTAGTTGCAAAAATGACTACGTCATCAGCAAAACGAAGGTGGGTTAGATAATCTCCATTAATCTTTATCCCTTTGTTTTCCCAGTTCAGTGATTGAAAGACATTTTCCAATGTGGCATTAAAGAGCTTCGGAGATATGGTGTCACCTTGTCTCACTCCCTTTCCAATTTTTATGTGTGTTGTATTTTCAAACAGCCGAATCTTTGCACTTGCATTTTCATAGATGTTATTAATAATATTAATGTATGCATCTTCAATACCGCAGGATTTCAGAGCCGTGGTAACTGCTGATGGTTTCACCGAATCAAAGGCTTTTTCATAATCGATAAAAGCCATGCACAATGGAAGTTCATATTCCCTCGCTCTTTCAATTAGTTCTCTCAGTACATGGATATGATCTATTGTGCTGTAGCCACTCCTGAATCCAGCTTGTTCTCTCGGTTGAGACATGTCCAGTGTTACCTTCAAGCGGTGTGAAAGAACTTTAGTGAAGATTTTATAAACCACTGATAGGAGGCTGATAGGTCTGTAGTTCCTGAGATCCTCAATGTCACCTTTTTTATGTAGCAGGATCATTGTAGCATTGTTCCAATCCTCAGGAATCTTCCCTTCATTAAGGCATCGAGTGAAAATTTGGGTGAGTACTGTTTCGATTTCTCCACTTGCTTCTTGTATGATGTCTATAGTAATTCCATCTTCTCCTGGAGCTTTCCCCCGCTTCATGTTCTTGATTGCATGAGCAACTTCTGCTGGGAGGACTGGAAGAACTCTGGTACCTTTCATGATGTCTGGAGTACATGTATCATCCCTTTCATATAATTTGGTGTAGAAATCTTTCACTCTTGTCAAAATTTCGCCTCTATTTCTTGTTATAGAACCATCTTCTTTTCTCGGAGCCATAATCTGTTTTCTTCCCTTACTGAGATGTCCCTTTGCTATCTTTAGGCTTTGGTTGTTTTCAATTGCTTTCCTCACTAGCTCACAGTTGAATTTCCTTACGTCTTCAGTAATACTTTTTCGTGCTGTCTTGCATAGCTCTATATATTCCACTTTGGAAGTCACATCTTCTTTAGTTGTCCTCATCTGTCTTCTTTTTTGCATCAACATTTTGGTTTTTCCTGATAATTTGTTTACATGCAACTTGTTCTTAGACCCAGCTAATTTTGTTGCTGTTTCCATAAGAGCTTTGGTTACTTTTCTGTTAACTTCCGAAATATCCACTTCTTCCGATGTTAGGCTTTCTAAAGCAGAGAATCTGTTCTTCAGTTCCAACTTGAAAGTATTATGGTGTTTTTTAAGGTTGGTTATGTCAATACATTTTGTTTGTCTTATGAGCTTGCCACGTTCCAGTTTAGTGTTGAGGTGCATCTTACATCTCACCAATCTATGGTCACTACCTGTGTTGAACTTGTTTAGCACACTGCAGTCTTCGATGACGAATTTTTTTGTTACACATAATAAAATCAATTTCACTTGTCGTCCCAATTGGATGTCTCCATGTCCATTTCCTGTGTGGCTTTTTCTTGAAAAAGGAATTCAAGATGAAAAATCCTTCTGCCTCTGCAAACTCAACGAGAGTATTTGCACGCTGGTTTCTGTTGCCGTGACCGAATTTACCTACTGAAGTTTCATTCTGTTGCCGGTGCCCTATTTTTGCATTGAAATCTCCAATAATTATCTTCAAGTGCTGCTTACCTTTATTATTTAGATGACGAATTTCCTCATAAAATTCTTCAATTTCTTCTTCAGGATGACTTGTGGTGGGTGCATAAGTTTGAATAATCTGAGCCTGGTATCTTCTCGATAGTTGGATAACGAGTCGTGCAGCTCTGTCAGAGGAACTTTCAACTTCTACCACTTTATCCTTCAGTTTCTTGTTTATTATAAATCCAACACCACTAGTTCTGCCAGTATCTGTCCCACGATAATAGAAGAGATGTCCACTTTTCAGTTCAATGAGATCTTCTCCTTTTCTCCTTACCTCACTCAGCCCGACGATGTCCCACTTGATCCTTTGTAGTTCCTCTTCCAATTCAAGAAGCCTTGAATCAGAAGATAGGGAGCGTCCGTTGTAGGTAGCCAAGGTCAGCATCAAATGGCAGCCTAGTCCGGTCCTCCGGGGATTCTTAGCACCCTCTGCCTTCATGTCGCACTGGCCGCTGCCTTGGCCAGGTACATTCCAGCTGCCGGAGACTGAGGGCCAAGATTTAAGTTGTAGAGTCATTTTGGAGGTGTTTGGCCATAACTCACCACGCTGGCCAAGCGGGTTGGTGAGTGTGGGATAGCATTTCCTCTGATCCCGATGGTATAGTTATACCGCTATTTGCGGTCGTCAGAGCCCCTTTAGTGGGAACAGGATGCACCACGAGAAGGCGGGGTTGACATTTGTCAAGGAGAGGCTGTGATGTTACGCATCACCTGACCTTACATCCCTATGTATACATGTATATATATATATCATCATCATTGTCAACCATTATCAATCCACTGCTGGACGAAGGTCTCCCCAAGTTTCCTCCACAACGGTCTGTCTTGTGCCAGTCTCCTCCATGTCACCCCTGCATACTTTCGAATTTCATCCACCCATCTCCCATGTGGTCTTCTTCTGGGTCTTTTCCTGTCCCTTGGAATCCAATCTAAAATTTCGGCTGTCCATCGATGATCTGTCCTTCTGGCAGTATGTCCAGCCTATTGCCATTTCAGGGATTTAACTCTGATCATGATGTCTTCCACTCTTGTCATTTTTCGGATCCACGAGTTTCTCTTCTTATCTCTCCTGGTTACACCAGACATGCACCTCTCCATGCTGCTTTGAGTTGTCTGCAGCCTTTGTATGTCTCTTTTAGTTAAGGTCCACGTCTCTGCACCATACGTAATCACTGGAAGGATGCATTGATCAAACACTTTTCTTTTAAGACATAATGGCATATTGCTCTTGAAAATTATGCTGTTTCTTCCAAAAGCTCTCCAGGCAAGTTTTGTAAGCCGATTAATTTCTTCATCAATGTGACCCTCACTTGATATCTGCTGTCCAAGATAAACGTACGTGTCTGTTATCTCCAGCTTTTCTCCATCAATCGACAAATCTTCATTTCTTGTAAAAGCATTGAACATCACTTTTGTCTTCTGAAAGTTCATTTTTAATCCCACTTCTTTACTCTTGTCAGCAAGTTCCTGGATCATACTCTGCAGCTCTGATGGGCTAGTTGCAAAAATGACTACGTCATCAGCAAAACGAAGGTGGGTCAGATAATCTCCATTAATCTTTATTCTCTTGTTTTCCCAGCTCAGTGACTGAAAAACACCCTCCAATGTGACATTAAAGAGCTTCGGAGATATGGTGTCATCTTGTCTCACTCCCTTTCCAATTTTTATGTGTGTTGTATTTTCAAACAGCCTAATCTTTGCACTTGCATTTTCATAGATGTTATTAATAATATTAATGTATGCATCTTCAATACCGCAGGTTTTCAGAGCCATTGTAACTGCTGATGATTTCACCGAATCAAAGGCTTTTTCATAATCGATAAAAGCCATGCACAATGGAAGTTCATATTCCCTCGCTCTTTCAATTAGTTCTCTCAGTACGTGGATATGATCTATTGTGCTGTAGCCACTCCTGAATCCAGCTTGTTCTCTCGGTTGAGCCATGTCCAGTGTTACCTTCAAGCGGTGTGAAAGAACTTTAGTGAAGATTTTATAAACTACTGATAGGAGGCTGATAGGTCTGTAGTTTCCGAGATCCTCAATGTCACCCTTCTTATGTAGCAGGATCATTGCAGCGGTGTTCCAATCCTCAGGAATCTTTCCTTCATTAAGGCATCGAGTGAAAATTTGGGCGAGTACTGTTTCGATTTCTCCACTTGCTTCTTGTATGATGTCTACAGTAATTCCATCTTCTCCTGGAGCTTTTCCCCGCTTCATGTTCTTGATTGCATGTGCAACTTCTGCTGGAAGGACTGGAGGAACTCTGGTACTGGTATCTTTCATGATGTCTGGAGTGCATGTATCATCACTTTCATATAATTTGGAGTAGAAATCTTTCACTCTTGTCAAAATTTCGCCTCTATTTCTTGTTACAGAACCATCTTCTTTTCTCAGTGCCATAATCTGTTTTCTTCCCTTACTGAGATGTCCCTTTGCTATCTTTAGGCTTTGGTTGTTTTCAATTGCTTTTCTCACTAGTTCACAGTTGAATTTTCGTACGTCTTCAGTGATACTTTTTCGTACTGTCTTGCATAGCTCTATATATTCCACTTTGGAAGTCACATCTTCTTTAGTTGTCCTCATCTCTCTTCTTTTTTGCATCAACATTTTCGTTTTTCCTGATAATTTATTTACATGCAACTTGTTCTTAGACCCAGCTAATTTTGTTACTGTTTCCATAAGAGCTTTGGTTACTTTTCTGTTAACTTCAGAGATGTCCACTTCTTCCGATGTTAGGCCTTCTAAAGCAGAGAACCTGTTCTTCAGTTCCAACTTGAAGGTATTATGGTGTTTTTTAAGGTTGGTTATGTCAATACATTTTGTTTGTCTTATGAGCTTGCCACGTTCAAGTTTAGTGTTGAGGTGCATCTTACATCTCACCAATCTATGGTCACTACCTGTGTTGAACTTGTTTAGCACACTGCAGTCTTCTATGACGAATTTTTTGTTACACATAATAAAATCAATTTCACTTGTCGTCCCATTTGGATGTCTCCATGTCCATTTCCTGTGTGGCTTTTTCTTGAAGAAGGAGTTCAAGATGAAAAACCCTTCTGCCTCTGCAAACTCAACGAGAGTATTTCCACGCTGGTTTCTGTTGCCGTGACCGAATTTACCTACTGAAGTTTCATTCTGTTGCCGTTGCCCTATTTTTGCATTGAAATCTCCCATAATTATTTTCAAGTGCTGCTTACCTTTATTATTTAGATGACAAATTTCCTCATAAAATTCTTCAAGTTCTTCTTCAGGATGACTTGTGGTGGGTGCATAAGTTTGAATAATCTGAGCCTGGTATCTTTTCGAGAGTTGGATAACGAGTCGTGCAGCTCTGTCAGAGGAACTTTCAACTTCTACAACTTTATCCTTCAGTTTCTTGTTTATTATAAATCCAACACCACTAGTTCTGCCAGTATCTGTCCCACGATAGTAGAAGAGATGTCCACTTTTCAGTTCGATGAGATCTTCTCCTTTTCTCCTTACCTCACTTAGCCCCACGATGTCCCACTTGATCTTTTGTAGTTCCTCTTCCAATTCAAGAAGCCTTGAATCAGAAGATAGGGATCGTCCATTGTAAGTAGCCAAGGTCAGCATCAGATGGCAGCCTAGTCCGGTCCTCCGGGGATTCTTAGCACCCTCTGCCTTCATGTCGCACTGGCCGCTGCCTTGGCCAGGTACATTCCAGCTGCCGGAGACTGAGGGCCAAGGTTTAAGTTGTGGAGTCATTTCGGAGGGTTTGGCCATAACTCACCACGCTGGCCAAGCGGGTTGGTGAGTGTGGGATAGAATTTCCTCTAATCCCGATGGTATAGTCATACCGCTATTGGCGGTCGTCAGAGCCCCTTTAGTAGGAACAGGATGCACCACGAGAAGGCGGGGTTGACATTTGTCAAGGAGAGGCTGTGATGTTACGCATCACCTGACCTTACATCCCATATATATATATATATATATATATATATATATAAAATCTTTTAAAGGTGTACTACAAAGTTGCCCTACTCATCCCTGGAACTGCGCACTGCAGCAAGAACCACTGGTGGAGTATATAAGTCAAACTCTCTACACCTTCAACCTAGAACTTCCAGTAGAAATCCCTAAATCCCACTAAATTAACACACGCAAACTAAATTAAAACTCTCACAATTCACATACAACAATAATAATAAAAAAAAAAAAAATAAACACTTGTGTTCGGGTACCGGGAGTCACTCATCAGGGAAAGACTCCCCCGAACCAGGGTTCGGGAGATGAGTGACTCCCGGTACCCGAACCCAAGTGTTTAAATTATTATTATTTTTTTATTATTATTGTTGTATGTGAATTGTGAGCGTTTTAATTTAGTTTGCGTGTGTTAATTTAGTGGGATTTCTACGGGAAGTTCTTGGTTGAAGGTGTAGAGAGTTTGATATATACATATATAGCGAAACATGAAAGACACAATTGAAATACACAGAGCCAAAAATATTGGAGAAAAAAAAACTCCAGTATTTTTCGCTCTCCGTCTTCTAGTTTAATTGTGTATTTCGTGCTCTGCTGTTTACCTGAGAATTCTCTGATGCTTTGTGCACGTTTAGATTTTCAGTTTTCTCAAAGTCTTTTGTTTTCAGCTATATATGCATCATCATCACTGTCAGCCACCAATCCATTGGTGGATGAAGGTCTCCCCAAGTTTCTCCACAACGTTTGTCTTGAGCCAGTGTCCTTCATGACACTCCCGCATGCTTTCGAATTTAATCCACCCATCTCCCATGTGGTCTTCTTCTGGGTTTTTCCCTTTCCCTTGGAATCCTGTCTAAAATATCGGTTATCCATCGGTGGTCCGTTATTCTGGAAATATGTCCAGCCTATTGCCATTTCAGGAATTTTACTCTGATCATGAAGTTTTCCATTATATAGATTGTTGAAGCGTCTTTGGAAATGTTTGGCCATAACTCACCACGCTGGCCAAGCGGGCTGGTGCGCATGGGATAGCCATTTTCTGTAATCCCGGTGGTATAGTTATACGGCTATCTCTGTCGGTCGTCAGAGGCCCTTTAGTGGGAACAGGATTCACCGCGAGAAGGCGGGGTTGACATTTGTCAAGGAGAGGATTTGATATGTCTGCGCATCACCTGAATATATACTGTATATATGAATATATTCTCCATTATAGCCTCTCCTTTTGACAATTGTGAAGGACAGCCTATGATATGTTTGCGCATCACTTGAATATGTGTGTATATATATATATATATATATCATCATCATTGTCAACCATTATCAATCCACTGCTGGACGAAGGTCTCCCCAAGTTTCCTCCACAACGGTCTGTCTTGTGCCAGTCTCCTCCTTGTCACTCCCGCATATTTACGAATTTCATCCACCCATCTCCCATGTGGTCTTTTTCTGGGTCTTTTCCTGTCCCTTGGAATCCAATCTAAAATCTCGGCTGTCCATCTATGGTCTGTCCTTCTGGCAGTATGTCCAGCCCATTGCCATTTCAGGGATTTAACTCTGATCATGATGTCTTCCACTCTCGTCATTTTTCGGATCCACGAGTTCCTCTTCTTATCTCTCCTGGTTATACCAAGCATGCACCTCTCCATGCTGCTTTGAGTTGTCTGCAGCCTTTGTATGTCTCTTTTAGTTAGGGTCCACGTCTCTGCACCATACGTAAGCACTGGAAGGATGCATTGATCAAACACTTTTCTTTTAAGACATAATGGCATATTGCTCTTGAAAATTATGCTGTTTCTTCCAAAAGCTCTCCAGGCAAGTTTTGTACGCCGATTAATTTCTTCATCAATGTGACCCTCACTTGATATCTGCTGTCCAAGATAAACGTATGTGTCTGTTATCTCCAGTTTTTCTCCATCAATCGATAAATCTTCATTTCTTGTAAAAGCATTGAACATCTCTTTTGTCTTCTGAAAGTTCATTTTTAATCCCACTTCTTTACTCTTGTCAGCAAGTTCCTGGATCATACTCTGCAGCTCTGATGGGGTAGTTGCAAAATTGACTACGTCATCAGCAAAAAGAAGGTGGGTTAGATAATCTCCATTAATCTTTATCCCTTTGTTTGCCCAGTTCAGTGATTGAAAGACATTTTCCAATGTGGCATTAAAGAGCTTCGGAGATATGGTGTCACCTTGTCTCACTCCCTTTCCAATTTTTATGTGTGTTGTATTTTCAAACAGCCGAATCTTTGCACTTGCATTTTCATAGATGTTATTAATACTATTAATGTATGCATCTTCAATACCGCAGGTTTTTAGAGCCATTGTAACTGCTGATGGTTTCACCGAATCAAAGGCTTTTTCATAATCGATAAAAGCCATGCACAATGGAAGTTCATATTCCCTCGCTCTTTCAATTAGTTCTCTCAGTACATGGATATGATCTATTGTGCTGTAGCCACTCCTGAATCCAGCTTGTTCTCTCGGTTGAGACATGTCCAGTGTTACCTTCAAGCGGTGTGAAAGAACTTTAGTGAAGATTTTATAAACCACTGATAGGAGGCTGATAGGTCTGTAGTTCCTGAGATCCTCAATGTCACCTTTTTTATGTAGCAGGATCATTGTAGCATTGTTCCAATCCTCAGGAATCTTCCCTTCATTAAGGCATCGAGTGAAAATTTGGGCGAGTACTGTTTCAATTTCTCCACTTGCTTCTTGTATGATGTCGATAGTAATTCCATCTTCTCCTGGAGCTTTCCCCCGCTTCATATTCTTGATTGCCTGAGCAACTTCTGCTGGGAGGACTGGAAGAACTCTGGTACCTTTCATGATGTCTGGAGTACATGTATCATCCCTTTCATATAGTTTGGAGTAGAAATCTTTCACTCTTGTCAAAATTTCGCCTCTATTTCTTGTTATAGAACCATCTTCTTTTCTCAGAGCCATAATCTGTTTTCTTCCCTTACTGAGATGTCCCTTTGCTATCTTTAGGCTTTGGTTGTTTTCAATTGCTTTCCTCACTAGCTCACAGTTGAATTTCCTTACGTCTTCAGTGATACTTTTTCGTGCTGTCTTGCATAGCTCTATATATTCCACTTTGGAAGTCACATCTTCTTTAGTTGTCCTCATCTCTCTTCTTTTTTGCATCAACATTTTGGTTTTTCCTGATAATTCGTTCACATGCAACTTGTTCTTAGACCCAGCTAATTTTGTTGCTGTTTCCATTAGAGCTTTGGTTACTTTTCTGTTAACTTCCGAAATATCCACTTCTTCCGATGTTAGGCCTTCTAAAGCAGAGAATCTGTTCTTCAGTTCCAACTTGAAAGTATTATGGTGATTTTTAAGGTTGGTTATGTCAATACATTTTGTTTGTCTTATGAGCTTGCCACGTTCCAGTTTAGTGTTGAGGTGCATCTTACATCTCACCAATCTATGGTCACTACCTGTGTTGAACTTGTTTAGCACACTGCAGTCTTCGATGACGAATTTTTTGTTACACATAATAAAATCAATTTCACTTGTCGTCCCAATTGGATGTCTCCATGTCCATTTCCTGTGTGGCTTTTTCTTGAAAAAGGAATTCAAGATGAAAAATCCTTCTGCCTCTGCAAACTCAACGAGAGTATTTCCACGCTGGTTTCTGTTGCCGTGACCGAATTTACCTACTGAAGTTTCATTCTGTTGCCGGTGCCCTATTTTTGCATTGAAATCTCCCATAATTATCTTCAAGTGCTGCTTACCTTTATTATTTAGATGACGAATTTCCTCATAAAATTCTTCAATTTCTTCTTCAGGATGACTTGTGGTGGGTGCATAAGTTTGAATAATCTGAGCCTGGTATCTTCTCGAGAGTTGGATAACGAGTCGTGCAGCTCTGTCAGAGGAACTTTCAACTTCTACCACTTTATCCTTCAGTTTCTTGTTTATTATAAATCCAACACCACTAGTTCTGCCAGTATCTGTCCCACGATAGTAGAAGAGATGTCCACTTTTCAGTTCAATGAGATCTTCTCCTTTTCTCCTTACCTCACTCAGCCCGACGATGTCCCACTTGATCCTTTGTAGTTCCTCTTCCAATTCAAGAAGCCTTGAATCAGAAGATAGGGAGCGTCCGTTGTACGTTGCCAAGGTCAGCATCAAATGGCAGCCTAGTCCGGTCCTCCGGGGATTCTTAGCACCCTCTGCCTTCATGTCGCACTGGCCGCTGCCTTGGCCAGGTACATTCCAGCTGCCGGAGACTGAGGGCCAAGATTTAAGTTGTAGAGTCATTTTGGAGGTGTTTGGCCATAACTCACCACGCTGGCCAAGCGGGTTGGTGAGTGTGGATAGCATTTCCTCTGATCCCGATGGTATAGTTATACCGCTATTTGCGGTCGTCAGAGCCCCTTTAGTGGGAACAGGATGCACCACGAGAAGGCGGGGTTGACATTTGTCAAGGAGAGGCTGTGATGTTACGCATCACCTGACCTTACATATACTGTATATATATATATATATATATATACAGTATATGAGTTATGGCCAAACCCCCTCATTCTCTCAAGAAAAGGATTCAGCATGCCGGAGTAACATGGAGGACACCGGCTCGAGACAGACCGTTGTGGAAAAAACTTGGGGAGATCTTCATCAGCAGTGGATTGATAATGGTCGACAATGATGATGATACATTCCCCAAACATAATTTTATTCAGAGTTTCAAACGCAATTCATATTTCAGTTCTATATTTATTTCATTTTAATTTATTAGCACGTCTTTTGTAAAAAAAGATCGTGCTTCTGTTATCGGTTTGTCCGTCCGTCCGTCTGTACCCACGATATTCCAGCAACTATTAGTCCGATTTGAAAATTCTTTTGCATTGGGAAGCTTGAAATATGCAAATGATCCTTTATTTCGTTTGTTTTTATACGATGTACAATTTCGCCGGTAGAGGGCGTAAATGCAGATGATGTCGAATTCAAAAATACGTTTTATTCCACATATTTGCTTCAAAACATCCGATTGAAAAAAAATTTATATCTTTCGATTCCATTTCTATTGAAGAGTATTTTAGATAAAGTTACCTTTTCAAACTACGCATAGATTTTCCGCTAGGGGGCGTAAAAGTAAATTACATTTTCCCCGATAGCTCTTCTTCTAAAACTCCGCTTTTAAAATTTTTTCCTTCAGCGGATACATCTCCTGATGGAAAATCTTTTACATATAATTTCAAATTTTTTGGTAAAGAATACTTTGGCCACCAGGGGGCGTAAGAGTTAATTTTTGCTTCTGATGTATTTCCCATAAAATCGTAGCTTCTAAAACATCGATTAAAAAATTCTTTCGTGGACTGATGCCACTTACTTCGATAAACCTTTTTGGAATATTTTCTTCTTAAAATATTCCACAGTTTCTCCGCCAGGGGGCGTAGATGTGCATCTTATTTTTGTCAATATCTCTACTTCTAGGAGTCCGATTTGAAAAAATCCTTTCTTGGTTGGATAGTGTTTTCCGTGTGATATGTTTTTCATATAATTTCAAAATTTTCAAGTAATTCATAGACTTTCCGCTAGGGGGCGTAGCGGTAAATTGCGTTTCCCCTTATATCTCAGCTTCTAAATCTCCGATTTGAAAAATTCTTCCTGCACCGGATACAGCTTCTGATGGGAAATCGTTTGCACATAATTTCTAATTTTTGTAAAAAAATAGTTTGTCCATCAGGGGGCGTAAATCTTAATTTCCGCTTCTGTTGTGTTTGCAGCAAAATATGAGCTTCTAAATTCTCGATCGAAAAAAGTCGTTTGTTGACCGATACTACTCATGTCGACAATCCTTTTAGAAACATTTTCTTCATAAAATAGTGCATGGTTTCTACGCCAGGGGGCGTAGATGCACATCTTATTTTTGTCAATATCTCTACTGCTGAGAGTACGATTTGAAAAAATCCTTCTTTGTTGGATAGTGTTTCCGATGCGAAATGTTTTTCCTATAAATTCAAAATTTTCAAGTATATTATACACTTTTCGCTAGGGGGCACAAAGGTAAATTGCGTTTTCTGCGTTATTTCTGCTCCTAAAGCTCTGATTTGAAAAATTCTTCCTGTATCGCATACAAGACCTGATGGAAAATATTTTTCACATAATATCTAATGTTTAGTAATGAATGGTTTAGCCACCAGGGGTCATATGTGTTAATTTCTGCTTCTGAAGTATTTGTTGCAAAATCTGGGCTCCTGAAAACTCGACTAATTTTTTTCTTCGACCGATACCGCTTATATGGATACACCTTTTGATAATACTTTCTTCCTAAAATAATGCATGGTTTTCCCACCAGGGGACGTAAAGTCACATCTTATTTTTGTCGATATCTCTGTTTCTAAGAGTTCGTAAGCTCACGATTCCGTTTACAGCAATATCTGAGGGATTAAAAACCCGATTGAAAATCTTCTTTCTTTCGTCAGATCTATTGTTTTCCATATCGGTTCCATTGACTTTGAATAGCTTTGATAAATTTAATTTGTGTCAGAACGGATTCAAAAGACGTGCTTATTCACCCGAAAATTCGGTGTCAACTTTCTTGTTTTTTTATTAGAAACAAACAACTCTTGATGTGACGCGACTTATTAAAAGTTGTTGCTGCTGATTGTGATAAAATGAGAAAATTTGTTTCCAATACAAAGTTTACACTCACTGTTTTATCGTTATGAATAGCATAACTTTTTTTTCAGTTTTTATCTCTATACAAAGTAGAGCGATTAGTGTCTCTCCACGAGTTGTAAAACAGACTGATTCCACAGGAGAAGATATGAATCACAGCGAAAACATCAGTCTCTAAGCCCAAAACTAGTACAATCTTTAGACTGAACTAAAAAAAAAAAAAAGAAAGAGTGCAGGAATATGTTTAATACTTTTTCTTCTGCATCCATGACAGATCGAAATCTTGTCCGAAAACTGAATATGACAATGTACTAACTCCTTTGCTCATTGTTGTGCCTTAAGGTCGTTTCCCTTGTAAATTCCAGGGTACGCTACTTATGGTTTAACTTTAGAACACAATTTCTCAGCGAATGATGGATTTTCTGACATGGAACTTTTTACACCGATAAAAATGACCTTAAATTACAATTTGGGGTACATAATATTTTCCAAATATGTTACTAAGTATTTTAAAAATTAATCACTTTTCTTTTATATAGTGTTGGGCTTGTTGCTGATGGCTCCACATGTCCAAATGATTGGGTTAATGTCACAATGTCGCACTTTTACCGTGTAATATTAATAATGATCGGAATGGATTGAAAACATGGGTAGCCTCAAAAGTTAAGACGGAATGCCAGTAAAGACTTAAGGCACTTAGATTAAACATTCTAACATTAATTCAGCTTAAAATGTGTTGTGAACATTGGATACTACTGATTCTGACCATTGCTTGTTGTCTCGTTCGCAGTAATATTTGTAATGACGTCACGAAAGTACTTGGTTTTGAGACTGCGGTTCCTGTTGTGTTTATGTTTACGCTGTATTCTCGTGTGGGGTTTTTTTTTTGTTGTTGTTAGCAATGGCCAAGAGTAATTGTCATCCATGTAAGCACTATGAAGTCGGTGAAGTACGGACAACGTGCTTTAACCCTGACGTCACAAAACAACCGTGAATTACCGCGCCATCTAATGGGATAAGGTAACTTTTTGATTCCAGGTTGAACCATCTTAAAAACTTCTGCTATTATTATTATTATTATTTTGCCAATATATCTTAATTCTGTGAGTATTTCATATCTATAATAGTCCCCTTTTGTTTTTTCTCAAATAAATTTTCAGAAGAACTTCCGTTTCGTTATGATTAAAATAAATATAATTTTCGTTGACACCGGAGTTGAAATGGATTGAAACTAGTTTATCGTTGAGAAATATTTAAAACGCACGAAATATGTTTGAACCTTAGATGCCATGGCGGTTATGAAAAAAGGATCTTTCGCTTCTCATATAGTGATTTCTAAAGAACCTGGAACATACACCAGGGAAGAATAAAAATTGTGTCTCAGACGAACTTTTGATTTGCAAATCTGCTTGTATTGTTGACTTTGCTTCCTTTGCGAAGTTCTTCGAATCTCGTGTCCAACGGCTTCGCGAGATCGTTTGTTTTGTATTTCCGATCTTTTACCTTTGAAAAGAAGTTTCAGGAAAAGGAAAGGGGAGAGGAAATGGGGAACGACTTCAGTTCTCTCTCTCTCTCTCTCTCTTTGAAATGCAAAAAGCGAAGACGCTTTTGAAGTCAAGAAAAATTAAGTAAAAAAAAATGGAAATGAAAGGAAAGTGAGATCAGTCTTTGCATTTAGGAGGAAAAAAATCCTCCCAGTCACGGACAAGATGTTCAATAAATCCGGTTCCGTAGTTTTGAATATTTTTCAATTCCATATTTTAAATCCTCTTAGTTGTATTAGTGGAACTGGGGAAGGAACAGAATGCAGCAAAACGGTTCTTTCAATACAGAATATTACAAATATTTTACGAATTCGTACGACCACAAGACAGAAATTTCACGGTTATAAAAGATATATATATATATATATATATATATATATATATATATAAAATACATAAATAACGCAGACATTACAAGCACAATAGAACTCTATTAAATATGTGACAACCATAAATAATATAAGGTCAGCCACCGGGTGCCAATCTTCAGGGGAGGATGCATCCGACGGCTGAGCTTCTGACAGGTTTCATGTGGACGTCCTGATTTAGCAACCCCGACCGAATAAAAATAAACTGGACATCCCATCCTCCCTACCTGTCAGGAAAGATACTTTAAAATCAACTTAAGTAACAAATTTAAACATTCAAAACAGACCTACCTTAAGCCTGACTGGTGCCCACGACCGGTAAACACAATTTACCGTGGCCATCCACCTTTAGAGTTCATCATTAGGTTAATGCGTACGCAAGAGAGAGAGAGATATTTCCTATCTGAGGTTGAGAGACCCGAACCCTCAGCGCTCTGCGCCTTTTGTCAGGTGAAAAAGAGAAATATTAGATGTTTGGGAACAGATTTCCCTGATAGAATAGTACGAAAGAAAAGTATGGAAATATTAGAGGAGAGGGAGTAGACGGTTACCCGTTAAGAAGTGAAGTTGTAAGCTGCCCTACATACTTACCTGTAACAACAAGCTATTTCAAGTGATATTGCTCTCCGCAGAAAAATGCCTGGTACAACTGTGCCACAGAAGAGCACAGGGGGAAAGGAAGGAAAGGACACGGGAGAGGGGAACCTGGAAAAAAATCATCACACACAGAACATCTTTCCCAGAGAATAAACGTCTTTGAACTCCGGGTAAGACAAAACTGGCCATTTGCTCAGTGTTGCTCGCCAGCCAATGAGAGAAAAGATTTTTCCCCATTGGTTTACAGAATTTTTTCACTGGTTTACTTTTATTGATTCTTGACAGGCATGTCAGATTAACCATACCTGAGGTGGTGTGATCACAAAGTTACACCGATCGAGGTTTCAGATGCAACATTTTGCTCGGCTCTTAAAAGGGCCTTTTTTTTTTTTTTTTTTTTTTTTTTGTTTTTTTAATCAAGGAAAAACAACAACAAATTTTAACATAAAAGGCAAGACCAACAATACCTTGTTTTTTTTTTTGTTTTTTTTAAGGGCAGAGATATTTAGTCCACAAAAGATAAATCTTTTATGCAACATTTTGCTCGGCCCTTAAAAAAGCCCTTTTTTTTTTTTTTTTTTTCTCATTTTAATTTAACTAGGTTTCTTCACATGGGTGAAGTATGTTTTCAAAACAGAGTACGGCTCTTAGAGGATCCCACCCCTTTTTTTTTTTTTATTTAACGAGATTAATTCACATGTGTGAAGTAAATTTGCAATCAGAGTAAGGCCCTTAAAAGAGCCTTTTTTTTTTTTTTATTCACATTTTTTTATTTAACAAGGTTTCTTCACCCTCTAAACTCTAGTCCCAATTATTGTTATTTTTTTTGCTAGGGTAGCTGTGAATTGGGTTCATTTCTGGAACTTTATTCAAGATAGTTTTTGGCCTTTTATAACTGTCAGTTTCATTGACAGTATAGTTAATGGCCGCTCTGACTAGAGGATTAGGATGAATCTTAGCTTTTTCATAGTATCTATAAGCTAAGTCATACATCGTGTAATGGATGGAGTTAATATTTAGCATGCTTCGGATAGCATGGTTTGAAGTTCTTCCATCAAGTCCAACCATATATCGTAGGGTTTTATTTTGAAATGAGGTAATCTTATTTTTCTGCTGTTTGTTGCAGTTACCCCAGATAGGACAGGCATAAGTAATAACAGGGCTGATACAGGCTTTCCATATCAAAGTTTTGTTTTTCCTGCTAAGCCTTTTATTTTTTATTATTGGCTGGAGACTTCCTCTGATCTTAAGAGATTTGGACACAGTTTCTTTAATATGCTTGTTCCAGTTTAGGTTGTGGTCCATGAAAAGTCCTAAGTATTTAACATCATTTACCCAAGGTATTTTTTTTTTATACATTTCTATTTCAAAGTCTGGATTGTGATTGCATTTAATCCTAGAAAATAGAATTGCTTGAGTTTTTTCGGTATTGATTTTAATTTTCCAATCTAAGAAATATTTCTCAAGTTTTTCAACATAATGTTGCAACATGAAAGTTGCTTGATTTTTATTTTTGGAAGTATAAGCGAGTGCAGTGTCATCAGCATAGAGAGCTGTAGTCAGATTCCTGTTATTATAGTTGGGAAAGTCTGACGTAAAGATAGAATACAGCGTACGCAAAGGGTACGTTCAGAATTATATAGAAGAGTGTAGTCCTTCCCCACTGTAAAATATACCATGTATGCTAGGAAAGAATGGTTAAATGCTCCAGGGCAACTCGGAAGAAAACAGTTTTTTTTGTGTAGCCCTGAAAGTTAGTAAGGATGGGCTTCTGGTTTATTGATCTTACAAAATCTTAATCGTAATCAAGTAGTTCATGTGTTTCTAATAGTTTACTGAAATGAAAGTTACAGAAGGCCTCTGGATATTCATTATTTAAGCATCTCCAATATAATCTTCTTAGTTATTTAATAATATTATGCTTTTTATTACATATTCGCGTAATTCGCAAGATTTGTGAAATAATCAAATTACGGAAAATACTTCTTGAGAGGTTGGAGGTCCAATGACTGTATGTTTTTGCTTTAAAATTAAACAGCTCTTTTTTACGCTTTCCAACCGTAGGTTGAAGAAGCGTATATGTTCCAGCTTTTTCCGTCCGTCTGTCCGTCTGTCTGTCGGCACGATAACTCCCGTAAAAATGGTTCTATTTCGATGAAATTTTAGTATGTGGTGGGGACCACCAGGGGACGAACCCTATTGAAAATGGGTGAAGTGGGGTCAAAGGTCACACCATAAGAGCGGGATCCATTTCATTGCCTTTATGCGTCATAACATGCGTAAATATGGTGCGATTTCGATGAAATTTCAGTATGTGGTAGGAAACTACCTGGGCACGAACCCTATTGCAAATTGGGGTCAAAGGTCAGGCAGGGCATAAGAGCGGGATTTATTCCATTGCCCTTATGCGTCATAACTTGCGTAAAAATGGTTCGATTTCGATGAAATTTTGGTATGTGGTAAGGAACCACCTGGGAACGAAACCTATTGAAAATGGGTGGAATGGGGTCAAAGGTCAGGACATAAAAGCGGGATCCATTTCATTGTCTTTATGAGTCATAACATGCGTAAATATGGTTCGATTTCGATGAAATTTTAGTATGTGGTAGGGAACCACCTGGGCACGAACCCTATTGAAAATGGGTGATATGGGGCCAAAGGTCAGGACACTGGAGTGGGACCCATTCCATTGCCCTTGTGCATCATAACTTACCAAAAAATGTTTCGATTGCGATAAAACGTTATCATGTTGTTCCGGAGGTATAGTGAACCGGTTCTGTTGAATATCAACGAAATGGGGTCAAAGGTCATTGCACAAAAGCAAGATTTATTCCACAGCCATTATTCTCATAACTTGCGTAAAACTGCTTCTATTGCGACAAAACTTTAGTATGTTATTCTTGAGGTGTACTGAACCGGTTCTGTTGAATATCATCGAAATGCGGTCAAAGGTCAGGACACAGGAGCGAGATTTATTCCACAGCCATTATCCTCATAACTTGAGTAATAATTTCTGGTATGTTGGAAAGCGTATCATAATCAATGCATTGCATGATTTTACTAACTTGTTTATTATAAATATCTAGTTCTGGTTTACCTCCCTTGAACTCTATCCGCAAATCAAGAAAATTAATCCTCATGTTAGGGCTACACAAAAAAACTGTTTTCTTCCGAGTTGCCCCGGAACATTTAACCATTCTTTCCTAGCATACATGGTATATTTTACAGTGGGAAAGGACAACTACCCTCTTCTATATAATTCTGAACGTACCCTTTGCGTACGCATTAACCTAATGATGAACTCTAAAGGTGGGTTGCCACGGTACATTGTGTTTACCGGTCGTGGGCACCAGTCAGGCTTAAGGTAGGTCTATTTTGAATGTTTAAATTTGTTACTTAAGTTGATTTTAAAGTATCTTTCCTGACAGGTAAGGAGGATGGGATGTCCAGTTTATTTTTATTCGGTTGGGGTTGCTAAATCAGGACGTCCACATGAAACCTGTCAGAAGCTCAGCCGTCGGATGCATCCTCCCCTGAAGATTGGCACCCGGTGGCTGACCTTATATTATTTATGGTTGTCACATATTTAATAGAGTTCTATTGTGCTTGTAATGTCTGCGGTATTTATGTATTTTATTTCAGGTGACATTGACCCCTGCAGCAGAGCGCGAGGTCATGACATTATATTTTTGCAATTTTATGTTTGCTATCTTTATATATATATATGTGCGAAATTGCTCGTGTAATTATGTAGCACTCACTGTTTTAACAGCTGCATAATATTTAAATATATGTTCAAAATTGAGTGCAAAACTTTTCAATTTTTGAAACTTGATTTAATCAAGGGAAATTTGATTTATTCTCGGCAAAGCTATTTAATGGAAGGAAAAGTGAAGAGAAGGCTATAAATAATATTTCCGTAAAAGTACTATAAAAATTATTTAATGTTGTAAGGCAAAAAAAACCCAACAAAAAACAATCCATTTAAAATTCAAAAATTTAATTCGGGAAGGAGACGTAGTTCCGGAAAAAAAAAACAAAAAAAAAACAATGACAAGATGGACACATAAGCAAGCACTCAGGAGTTAATAAACGACGTTGGAGACAGAACCGTCTAATCATATTTAGGAGCCCTGGGCCCGTGCATTTTTAGGGGCCATTTATACACTAACCACTTAGTATTCGTTTTTCACATAATTTTATTAATTTCCCTTTTTGTTCCAGATAGCAACTTTTTAGAGGGGCACGGTGCATGCTAAAAAATTTAACTACGTTAATTAACAAGTTAACTGCGTTAATTAACAATTTAACTATTCTCAAACGATAACTAGTAGAAAGGGCAATGGAAAGAAATTGAAATTTTAAATTGAAATTGAAACTAAATTTAACACCACTTTAGTGCGTATAGAAAAATAGTACAACAACGAAATCCAATATGGGCAATGTTTTTATTAAATGTAGGTGTTACTCATTTATGATGAAGGCAAAAGTTATTAACAAAATAGGATGTGAATTGAAATTTGAATCTACCAGAATTTCAGTGTTTCGCATTTCTCATTGTTTCCTAAATACGTTTAAATATTTTCTTTCCTGAGTCGATGCTTAGCCAAACTAATCGTTCATGTTGGGACCGGGTTCGAGTCCCGACTGAGACATGGGGGGCGTATTTGTTCTACGGTTTTGGCTCTCTCTCTTCTCTGGAACGTGTTACTCCAAATTTGGAACAGTTGTCACCTTCAACTCTTGTGGATCGCTAAACCCGAAGCAATAAAGAAAAACTTAAAACTGAAAGTTTTTAAAAGTACTGTTAGCCAGTTATTCCTCTCACGCTTTGGGTAAGATTAATTTCCATCTCTTAACCAAGGAGGTTAGAATAATACTTCTGGAGATGCCCCGAGTCTCTTAACGGTGAAACCGCAAAGTGTGGGAATTTGAGCTTGTTTACATCATACCCGTGTAGTTTCAACTGTGTGTAGTTTGGAATTGTGTGGTTTTGGGTTGCAGAAATCGTGTTCATATCAAATCAGAATGAATCATACTTCCTACGCGAGTGAAGTTTTCAATTTTAACATTACGTTTTGTTTTGGATTCGCACTAACGTTCATGTAATTCAATTTAAAGCAAAATAGTAAAGAGCCTTAAAATGATTAAGAATTATATAAATTCAGCTTCTCACATATTAGCATCAAGTTATGATTCAAAATTAGAAACATTTGCGACGAAAGAAAACGATTTGACTAACACAAGATGCATTGCAATAGTCTTGTGATGTGCCTGCCCCGCAAGACGCACATGAGATAAAGGCAGATAGCAGTGCGGAAACATGTCCGCGTCGCTCAGTTGGGAGAGCGACTTACTCCGGAGTTAAGGGACCCTAATTCGATGCTCGGCGCGGACAAACTTATACGTTATAGTCATGAAAACCATCAGCTTTACCACACTTTAACGGCCGTCGCTCGCAGTAATAGGCTTCATGCGAAGTGACACTGCTCTATTAACAAAAGCATCTCCAGATATCTTATTCTAACCTCCTTGCTCTTAACTGGCAAAAAAAGTATGATATGAAGAAGCAAGTGAAATAGTTGTAATTACCGTTTAAAACTTATTGTTAGGCGACCAGGTGTTGTTCCAAGATTATCAAAGTTACAAAATTAATTTACCATTACTTCATTTTCTGTTCTTTACTTATCCTTTCGTAATTTCCCCTCACTTCCCGTGTCAAATCATGGGTGATAACACACTGGCGGAAAGTGAAAAAGAACACCAAGAAGGAATTGGCGGACGATCATGAAATTTACATATGTTAATGGGGTCGAGTTTACGTAGGTGCGATGTTAATTTCGGGACCAACCGGTGAGCGCTTACTCCACAGCACGACATAATATGCAAATTATTGTCGGTGGTATTTAAGGAGTACGGTGAAGTGAATGTAATCAGTCGCCGGAGTACGGACACGTGCGAAGACCCTGAAGAAGCTGCAATGCCTGGACATGGAAGACTTGTACGATTTCAGCAGTTATCGGACTTTGAGCGAGGTCGTCTAGTCGGACTCCGCGAGGCCCGCTGGTCGTATCGTCGTATTACGGAGCGAATTGGACGGGAAGTATCGGTGGTGGTACGATGGTGGCGTAGATGGTCCGAGGAACATTCCCACACGAGAAGACGTGGAACCGGGAGTCACAGACGGACTGATGAGCGGACCGATCGACGCATAAGAAGAGCGGCGTTGTCAAGCAGAGCATCCACTGCGACGCAAATCCGAGCTGCCGTTGCACCTGAAGTGACTGTGCGAACAATCCGCAACCGTCTACTGGATGCAGGACTACGTGCACGTGTGACCCTGGCATGTATACCTCTGACTCCAGCCCACCGTCAGGAACGGATGCAGTGGTGTCGCCAACGTCTGCACTGGAGAACGCAATGGCGATCTGTCGTGTTCAGCGATGAAAGCAGATTCTGCTTGGGAGCCTCCGATGGCCGTATGCGTGTTCGCAGACGCACAGGGGAGCGTCTCCGCCCTTCTTGCATCCTCCAGCGACACACGGGGCCTACACCTGGTCTTCTGGTGTGGGGAGCGATCAGCTATCGCTCCCGTACACAACTAGTGTTTGTACCGGGTACGTTAAACAGCACCCCCTACATCAACAACATCATTCAGCCCGTTGTTGTGCCATTTGTGAGGTCGGTTCATCGTGGTGTTTTCCAGCAAGATAACGCACGCTCACACACGGCACGTGCAACACAGCATGCACTTCAGGGTGTGAGACAACTTCCATGGCCTGCACGTTCACCGGATTTGTGCCCCATTGAGCACGTGTGGAATTTTATGGGACAACGACTTATCCGTTCTCCACGGCCAGCCACGACCATCCCCGATTTACGCGTCCAGGTTGAGGATGCTTGGAACTCAATACCCCAAACTTACATCCAACATCTGTACGACAGACTCCATGCCAGAATTGCACAGTGTGACGGAGTTCATGGCGGTTCAACCTCGTACTAACCATGTTACATGGAAATGTTATTTTTCAGTTTACCAGCAAATACAGCTGTATTTTTCCATAATGTTTTGAGCACGTTATCCTCTGTATTCCGTTATTATGCTGTATAAATTTCGTTGGTATCAAACGTCTCCTTCTTGGTGCTCTTTTTTCACTTTCCGCCAGTGTATATACATTACAAGGGCGCAGACATAACACGCAAACAAAAACTGTAAAAGAAATTAATGAAACAGAAATTTGTTGTCATGAACCTTAAAACTTTTGTTCAGTATTGTGGAATTACGGGATGTTCGCAGTGATGACTTAAGGCAGTAATAAATTTCAGCATGGCTTCAAATTATTCTGCTAATTTGAAGCCATTGCCCTCAAACAAAAGACACACTATGCATATCTTATTACAGTGTTGTCCTTATGTTTGTTCAGAGATTGATAGCAGTGTTCAAAACAGGGAGAAAATGGAATTAATTCCCAATTGAAACGTTTCGGTGTTTGAATAGCTCCATGTTCATTATATTGCAAATTAAAGAACAAAATGTTCCGATAACAGATGGTAGAACGTTACGGTGAAACAGAACGCAGAAGTTAATTATATCAGCGGGAGGTTTTGGAAGAGAAAAACTGTTATTAGATTGCATGCGTTTATCGGATCGTAATTCTTCTTTTTTCCATAATGGCGATGCGGTTTAATAGGCAGTGTATATGAATATAAATGTATGCACACAATAATTGCCAGTGAAAAATATTAGAAAATTATTTCGAAGAGTTTGTATAGAAATTGTACTATGTATTATTCAAAGCTTATGAAGAAAACGATGAGTAAATTTTTTCTTGACTTTTGTTTTAAGCTTACTTTACTGCAAGATAGTAGGATTATTACAGTTCTTCTTTCATGTAAGGCAAGATCGTAGTTGTTTCGCAGATTATTTCTAAGTCGGTAGCGGGCGAAGGATAAATTAATATCTAATTCAATTAATATCCAATTCAAACGGTTCATATTCGGCACTTATGCGGCTGTTCAAATAAAGACGATTAATAAGCCGCAATGGAAACGGCAGAACATTCACTTTTAATAAAGAGTACAATATTTCAATGTACACATACTTACACGAACAGAAGATATCCTAATGTTTATAAAAAAAAAACCTAACACCTTAAAGGAGTCAATCTACGACTTTGATTTTTACAGGATATATTCATCATGCAATACAGAACAAATAATTAGCATCTCGATGCCATACGTACCACGTGCATCGATGCAGCTAATAATCGATGTGGCCACTTCTGACCTGTATCTCCTACTGTCCGGGCTGAGGCATCGAATCAAATAATGTATGAATGGTGTCCTGTGGAATAGCCATCCAGGTCGTATTGACACGGGTCAAAAATTCATCAAGAGTTGCTGGCTGACGGTCGTACGCTATGAGGTATTGAATCAAATAATGTATGAATGGTGTCCTGTAGAATAGACATCCAGGCTGTATTGACTCTGGTCCAAAGTTCACCAAGAGTTGCTGGCGGACTGTCGTACGCTCTGAGGTATTGAATCAAATAAAGTGTGAATGGTGTCCTGCGGAATAGCTGTCCAGGCTGTGTTGACTCGCATCCAAAGTTCATCATGAGTTTCTATCGGACGGTCGTACGCTTTGAGGTATTGAATCAAATAATGTATGAATTGTGTCCTGTGGAATAGGCATCCAGGCTGTATTGACCCGCCTCTGAAGTTCATAGACGCAGGTCAATACAGCCTGCGGACGGTCGTACCGCTGCATCTCTCTTTTGAACATGTCCCACACACTTTCTATGGGTGGTAAATCCGGCGATCTAGCCAGCCACTGCAGAAGTGGAACGGTGTTATCCCTTAATAAGGCACGTGTTGTCGCCCAACATGCTGTGTTGCATTGCCCTGCTGAAATATTTCTCAGCAGACTTCCTGCAAGTATGTAAGGGCAACAGGCCGTAGAATATCACGGACGAAACGAGCACGCTTTATGGTGGTACAGACTCTCACGGGAGATTGTGGCTTACTACAGTGGTAAAGCACGTGTCAAGAAGACAAATATGCAGCGATACATTCCGTCCGGATAGTTTGGTTGGGAGAGCCAAAGTTCTCCGGAGTGAGGGGTAGCGGGTTCGATCATCGCCACAGAAAAATTGTTTTTTTTCGCAAGGTGATCTGCTTTCGTACCTGATAGCACTCCAGTTCATAATTCCTCGTGTTGGTGAGGTATTCCTCGTGCGAACACACTCTTCCCAACGCCTCTCACTCCATCCTCGACGGACACACATGCCATCATCATTTTCGCCTGAACAGAAGCGTGTTTCGTCCAAGAACACGATATTATTGCCATTCACCACACCATTCCCTGCATTCGATGCACCATTGCAGCTTAGCAGTCCGTTGTTGCGGTGTCAAAGGTAGTCTGGGGAGGAACCAACGAGCCTGCAGTCAGAGTTGTTAGAACAAACGACGTACTATCAGGACTAACATGGGAGAATGTGTCACATCCCGTCACTGCTGCGTCAACGCCTTTGATGATGCAGGTCAGTCGCTCGGAGACATCCTCATGAGATGGCGATTGTTCCTCGGCGTTGTCTGTGTACGACGTCCAGAATCTTCTCTTCGTGTCGAATGCCCTTCTTCGTGGTATTCGCTGCACACTCTTGCCACAACGAACACACTGCCCCCGGCACGACATACAGTCTCCCGGATGAGATCATTGCTGTCTCTCATGACGATAATGCGAAACTCGCTGTTGTGACTGTAGGAGGCCTGTCTTACACGACGACGAAGCATCCTTACCCACTACTGACCAAGCACTGACATGTCAACTGAGCAATACAGAGCTCATAAAAAAAACTGACGATTTTATGGCTGTGACGTTGAGCGATCCGATTTGCCTAGACACGGTAAGGATGCATCCATGACGCCGAAATCATTTCTGTGATATTGCATGATTAGCATATCCTGTAAAAATAAAAGTTGTAGCTCAGCTCTTTTCAAGTGTTCTGTTTTTAATGAACATGAGTGTACTCAATAGAAGTCACTACACACACTGGTAGCTTTACTTTCATTTTCCCTGTCTTGTTTCCACCATAGTTATTCTTTCTTGTTTCCATTTTAGTCATTCTTTCGTGTTTCAAATCGTATTTATTCTTTCTTGTTTCCAATCATATTTATCAGAGCATTCACAAGGTTCTACTGTATATGACAATTGAACTGTTGCGAGATCTCCACTGCGCAATGCTACCATCTTTCACTTATGATTACCAAAATTATTACACTGTTAAAATTTTTATCAGAAGCCAGGGCTTCTGATAACACAGGGCACCGGGGGAGGGAGAGCTAGTAAAGAAGTAATGGGCAGGATGAAAAAAACCAAAAACGGGTAATCTCAGTTCTGATTGAACCTTCATTTTGTAATGCGCGACTAAGACTTGCAGGTCGGAGAGTTGAAATGAGCTAGTTGAGTATGGTTTCAAAGCCTTTATTTAATTTGTTACAGCCAACACAGGTCTATGATGTGAAAAGTAGCTTACATATTTTTTACAAATAATGCTGGATACATTGCGAACACAAAAAAAACGATACACAAATTACCCAACGTCGTGCTCTGTCTTCTTGGACTTCTTACATTCCACGTCACTTGGTCTTGCTTCTCGTTTTGATTTTCTCCACTTTCGCTTGCGTTAATTCTGCGAATTCCGCGGCATTGTCAAAAATGTTAACCCGTTCAACCAAAAAACAATTTTAAATTTTTTTTGTTTTAACCACTGCGATATGTTCTTTATATACAAGGTGATTTAAAATAAAGTATACAGTTTCCAGATGCTGTAAACCAGTAACAGTTAAAGATACGGACCACAACTGCGAACCGTTAGGTAGTTGTACTCATAAAGTTTGTGTCCCGCTACTGAGGGAAGTGACGTAGGCGATAGCGCGTGTGCCACGTGACTAGTCAGTCAAAATGGCAGCGTCTGCAGTGGAGAAGGCGTTTTGTGTTCTTGAATTGAGCAAAACGGAATCTGTAACTATTGTGCAACGGCATTTTCGATCACGATTCGGAAAAGAATCTCCAACCAGAAAATCTATCTACGATTGGCATAAAAAAATTGAACCTACGGGATGTTTGTGCAAAATTAAGTCCTGGACGACCGCGTGTATCGAAAGAAGTCGTCGATAGTGTTTTCACCGCCATTCAACGAAGCCCGGGAAAATCAACTCGGAGGGTGAGTTGCGAAGTGTTGATTTCACAGCCCACTGTCTGGAGAATGTTGAGAAATGATTGCATACAAAGTGCAGATGTTGCAAAATCTCACTGACCTTGATTCAGATATCTTACCTCGCATTTAGACGGAAATGGATTACCGGCTTGATGTGTGTCGTATGACTAAGGGTGCACACATAGAACATCTGTGACTGTCTCTAAAAAACCTTGAAACATTCCCCTACAATTCTGTTACAGGTAACAAAAAAATATCTTATATTGTTCTTGTTTTATAGTGCGTTGAAACTGTGTACGTCTTTATGAATCACCCTGTATTTGAAAATATCTCGTCGAGAGCTTTAAAACGATACCACGCACAGTCATTTTGCACTTACTGTTTGTCCAGATAAACCGCGATATTTGTCAAAACTGTTCACCGGTTCACAAGAAAACGATTTTTGAAATGTTCAGTTCAAACCACAGGGAAATGTTCTTCGTATATTGGAATAGACCTCGCAGAGAGCATTAAAACCGTACCACGCACAGTAGTATTATGCCGCCCCGGTGGCGCAATGGTCTAAGGCGTTGGCCACTGATCATTCGTCCGTAAGGGGTCCGGGTTCGAATCCCGGTCAGGCATGGATGTTGTGTTTGTCTTACGGCACTGGCTCTCTCCCTTCCCTGGAACCAGTGACCCTAAATTAGGGACGGGCGACTGCTTATAGCCCATTGAGTTGCTCACGGTGGTCGTAAAACCTCCAATCAAAAAAAAAAAAAAAAAAAACAGTAGTATTACGCTCACCGTTGCCGAGACAGACTCAGTCAAACGCGGCGGCACACCCGGAAATATTGAATCACCTCTGCCATTTTGCGCAGTTCGCGAATTGGACTCCAGGCTGTTTACGAATATGCTTACAGGATTAGTGTGCGGCATGTATTTTTAACGCTATAATGATTTCAATTGGGACCTATTTTTGTCACAGGCGTTCGGCCGTAAGTCGCCTCATAATATCCACGGAGCTAGACGCAGTCCTACGTCTAAATGGAAAGAGACATCCTGGTAATCTGTAATAGAAAAATCCCCAATAAATGTGAAATCAAAAATATAAGGGTCATCTGTAAGATCTGCGGTTTCATATGGATTGGAAACTTGGACAAGCAGAGAAAGATAGTAACAACTAGAAAGAATAGAAATGGCGTATTCAGATGGAGGGAAACTGGATCGAAAGGTAAGGACACTGAAGACTTGAGGATAAAAGAGAAGATCTGTGAGTTAGAAATATTAAGAGAAAGTCGTCTAAGATATGTGGAGAAGAGAGGAAGAAAACTCATTTCGAAAAGGAATGGAAATGGTGGTGCCAGAAGATAGGGAGAATAAGAAAAGGGTAGCGTAAAAGAATGGTTGGAGAAGATAAGGCGAAATGCAAGGATGCACAATACAGAAAACAAGTGGGGAACTTGTTTTCTGTCTTGTGTCTTCCTCCCTCAGCCCCAGATGTAGTAGATCTGAGAGAGGAAGAGCATGGAATGGAAAGTAATTGAAAACTAAAGATGATAAAGAAGCGTAACCGACGGACAGACACGCGTGTTACTCGAGATTGGAATCCAGTTTTCGCCATTAAGTTCGTCTTTTAAACTTCTATTGGGTGGCATCGTTTTATACGCTGAACATGAAACAAATCCTACGGGATGTCGATGGCAGTGAAATCTATTTCACGGAAGGATTTCGTAAGAGCTAACCGAATTTAATCAGAGAGGAGCTAAAGCTAGTCACGCACACACAGAGCGATATTGCAATCACCGAAAACGTCGAATTCCTTTGCTATTGGTTGAAATTTTCAAACAGTTATTTGCACAATGAGTTGTCGATCAAATGTTCGGTGAGAATTTTGGAGGGCACTTCTTCCGTATTCAGATGATATTACGTATCCCAGAGGAGTCTATTTTTAGAGTGGCGCACTCGAGCCCAGAAGTACTGTTGGTTAGAGCGGAAAACGAGAACTAACTCTGTAAATTAGTTCTTCCTTTTTAAGAGAGAGAAAGAGGGAATTAAACTGAAGGCTTGACATCGATCTTTTCATCTCACAAACTCAGCTTCTATTCCGTTTCAAGAAGGGATGACAGCCTTTAATACTGATGTGGGACTTCGTTTCGAAAGTATTTGCATACGATTACGTTGACAAGCCGGCGAACTGCGACGAGAGAAATGTAATCATCGAAGAGATCTCTAACTTTCGATGTTAACACTCGGTTTCCTGAAGGATTCCTACGGATGCGCTTGTACGATCAGTTAGGGTGAAATTCCCAAGTGGACTTTCCTATCTATCTTAAAGGCATGAAATTTCACCGTCCTCTCGGCGAATGCCTGCCAACGATGAAAACACTTGCCTACTTATAAGTGGAGCAATCATGAGGAAATTTAATCTGTTTTCTATCTTTCTCCGAATTTAACAAATTAATTAGCGTTTTCGTTGCTCTCGTTTCGTCAGCGAGAAAATTTAGATGAACTGTAGGGAGGAATGAAAGAAACCATCTGTTTTTATCTCGTCTTTGGTAGTAATTGAATTTTTTTTTAAATTGTCTCTCAGTGAGAGACGTTAAGTGCCGTTGTTTTAAATTATATGCGAGAAATTAGTTAGCATAGAGCGTTAATGAAAGCAGCAGGAAAATTAAATGAAGCTCTCAAACACCTAAGCCGATAGTAACCACTTTTCTAACAATAAGTTTTTTAACAAAATCCTTATGCGATACCAAGATAACAGGGCAGCCAACACCCACAGCACGATGTAGTACATCCAACTGGCTTAAAAACACACACTTAATTCGGGCATATTTTTATTATGCCTGTATATATACAAGTTTAAAATGATAGAGTTTTAAAAGCATTCTATACAGGGTGTCCCGGAACTTCGTGTACAAACTTGGAGGGGAGGTAGAGAACAGCGTTAGGAACCAGAATTAAATAGGAAAGCATGGGCGCAAACGTCACAATCACGTGAGAAAGAGACATAAAGACACAGTAAGGCCACAATACAGAAAGCAGTGTAAAATGCTTTGTTACACCACAAAAGAGTACAATGTAGGACTTACAAGCATCACAGGAGGTGTTCGAAATTGCGCCCATTGGCCTAGATGCACGCATGACACCTACGCGCCATGGATTGGCGAACATTGTCGAAGATACCTGGCGGATCGTAGCAGCAGCGATGGAGGTTCGTGCCACCAGGTCCATTTCAGAATTTACTGGCGTGTCGTACACAATGCTCTTCATGGCACCCCAGAGATAATAATCAAGAGGAAATAAATCAGGTGATCTGGGGGTCATTCAACGGGACCGCCACGCCCAATCCACTTGGTTTCAAATGTCCGGTCCAAATGGTCACGTACGCACCTTGCGTAATGAGATGGCGCCCCATCATGTTACAACCACATTCCGCGTCGGGAATGTGCGGGGACATCGTGCATCATTTCCAAAAGAACCTCCTGAAGAAAGACGAGATGATTGCGAGCGTCCAGTCGAGGTGGTAAGATGTATGATTTGGTTGGCGCCTCGTTGGATATCTTTCCAGATACAACCGACCAGCAGCGCGTCCCTTTCCGTTGGTTAGGCCATAGACGAAGTGAATATCCGTCAACTCGGCGTGTGTGAAACGATTCGTGTTGATCGCACGCAGTCCGCGTCTACAATGAGGAAGCCACACGTGCCGACCTTGCGATCTCGCGTACAGCGCCGCCTATCGTTTCCGCCCATGCTTTCCTATTTAATTCTGGTTCCTAATGTTGTTCTCTACCTCCCCTCCAAGTTTGTACACCAAGTTCCGGGACACCCTATATATACAAGTTGAAATAACAGTTTTGAAAGCATGATATCTTTCAGGTCCGCTTGGACCCATCCTCAGATGAATGAAGTCAATTCATTCGTCTGAGAGATGGGTCCACAGTGGACTTGAAAGATCTCATGCTGTTTAAACTTCATCATTTCAATTTGTATATATATAATGCTTTTAAACCTCTATCAGTCCAAACTTTGTGACGTACTACAGTTAGGAAAACATGTGTCAGACGACAAATCTGCAGCGAGACATTCTGCCCGCGTAGCTCAGTTGGGAGAGCGACTTACCCCGGAGTGAGGGGGAAAAGGATTCGATGTCCGACGGAGACAAACTTGCGTTTTCACAACTTGTATATATATATACAAGAATAAAAAAATATGCCCGAATTAAGTAAGTGTTTTTAAGCCAGTTGGATTTATTACATCGTGCTGTGGGTGTTGGCTGCACTATTATCTTGGCATCTTTGTCTGCACGAATATTTAGTGATACTAGCATCCTCATTCGCTATTTGGTTTGACGGTTACAGATTTTCAACTTTAAATCTGCTTTGGGTAATACGTTGCACCCAAAGCAGATTTACAAATTTGCAACTGCGGAGCACCACTTGCCATTGATGTGAGAGGTGAACGTCGGCTCCGAAGGTGCGTTAGGGCCGATCGACACTCACTGGCCGAATGAACTAGGGCGCTGACGGAAATGTGTCTAAACGTATGAGGCTGATATGTAAAACGTATGGGACTCCGATGCAGACGGATGGTTACTGCATCTGTGCTAACAAAGGTTCATCGTCAGAAAAGGCTTACATTTGCACGCCAGTATCAGAATTGGACCTCATCTGATTGGCAAAGGATTGCCTTCTCCGATTGGTCACGTTTTCTGCTTCATCAAACTGATGGACGTTGGCGTATAAGGCGAGAAACATCGGAGAACAAACACTCTTCAACCATTGCTGGAAGAACAGAAGCTGGTGGGCGCAGCGTTATGGTCTTGGGAATGTTTTCGTGGCATAACCTGGGTCCACTCATACCTGTAGAAGGCACTATGGATTAAATTCGTTCCCAGCAAAAACACAAGTGCTGGGAAACTACTTGCCACCAGCTGGCAGTGATGGGTCACTGCTGGCTGAAATCTGCCGCTCACGGCCCGGTAGTGGTCCGTTGGTGGCAGCGCTATCAGTTGGCGAGCCATTGATGGCCCTGCAGCATGGCCCTGAATTGTGGGCCTCCAAGCAAGTGCCACTAGTGTCCCGTTGCTGGTAACCAATGCAACCCCCAACAGCAGGTGGAAGCATCGGGACTGCGCATGCGCAGAAGCAACACTTGCTGTGTCTCTCATGGTGCCAGTTAGTTGAAGACGACGCTATCGCCATCGTGTTATTTTAGTGGATGTTAAGACAAAAATGCATATGTGGAGAGGCGAATTAATTTCCTAATGAAATTTTACGTCGACGAAGATATCAGATTAAGCCGTGAAATACTAGATTACAGCCATGAAATACACCCACTCCATTCCCATGAATATCAATTCATGGAATGGAGTCGATGAATAACAAGCAAAAATTTGAAACCGCTTGAAACAAATATCCTGGAAAACCATTAAAACAACGTTTGTTGGAAGAAAAAAAAGAATTATACGCGTACAAAATTTATTAATTACAAATTTTGAAGATGACGATCCGATTTTTGGCGTAAATGTGACAAGGATGGTAAGTCAGATAATATTTGAAAACTTGAAAATTTTCATCGTCCTGGAGCGGGACTCGAACACGCGTCTCCCAGAAAACGCCTAGGTATGCTAACCACTACACCACCCAGAACGACCAAGTTTTAAGTTTCCGATCAATTTGAATTTAACCATCACAGGATTCGCTAGTCAAAGCAACCGGCATTCATGTTTAGCGAATCTGGAGGTTAATAATCCTATCCCGCGATTGCCCGGAGAAGCAGATAAATCACGAAAGAAATACGGGATTACGCCATATAGTACAAATTTTGAAGATGATAATCCGATTTTTGGCGTAAATGTGACAAGGATGGTAAGTCAGATAATATTTGAAAACTTGAAAATTTTCCTCGTCCTGGAGCAAATTGAGCAAATTCAAATTGATCGGAAACTTGAAACTTGGTCGTTCTGGGTGGTGTAGTGGTTAGCATACCTAGGCGTTTTCTGGGAGACGCGGGTTCCGCTCCAGGACGATGAAAATTTTGAAGTTTTCAAATATTATCTGACTTACCATCCTTGTCACATTTACGCCAAAAATCGGATTGTCATCTTCAAAATTTGTATTATATAGCGTAATCCCGTATTTCTTTCATCATTTATTAATTATTTGAAAGAAGAAAAAAAGCAATGCTATGTGGTGTACTCATCCATGGGTTGAATACACAAGACTGGGAGGAATTCGCATCTAAAAATAACGAGAAGTAAAATAAAATATCTTTTACTCTTTAAAACAAATGTAGCTTCGGACAACGGAAAAGACAGACACAACGTTAAAAATGTAACAGAATGTGACATGAACCCGGGTAAATATATATTTATTCAACAATCTTTTTTCATTCAAGACTGCAAGGACAGTACAAAACTTTGGAAAGCGACTCTAAGTATGTACACGCCTTGAAAATGAGTGAAGTTCCCTTAAGGTAAAAAAAAGAAAAACTATCGTTACGTTGAAAAAATTATTTTATCAATTATATGAAACTGACTTTTATGAAAAATACCTCGCAATATTGTAAAATGAAAGAGAGAAGCATTCAATTACAAATTGCATACCAAACAGATAGCTTCTAGCACATATCCAAGCGTAGTGAATTTGTCCGGTCGGTAGCAAGCGCGGCATCCACGCAAACGGCCCAGGGTCGAACCTAGTCAGATGCAAACGGGCTTTTTTCCGGTCTGTCGAGAAAATTTCCCCAGCCTTAATTCACAAGCTTCGTAAGGGTAGAAAAAAATTGTAGCTTTAGGAAACTGCGGTTATCCTTGCTTTTTTTTTTTTAATTATTATTATGGCTACTACTGGGAAATTGGCGGACAAGATTCGGCAAGCCACCAGTTACGTCACGTGGTTACTGGCTGCCACTAACGGCCCACTAGCGGACCACATTAGGCTATCCATCATTTCTGGCACGTGCTTTCAGGGCCACTGAAGGGCCACTTGTGGCAGCTACTGCCTGTGATGGACCACTGATGGCCCTGTTGTGGCATATGAAAACTGATGGGGGTGCCAACTGTTGGCCAGCTGTTGGCCTGAACTGCTGGCCCTTCTGTTGGCCGCCTGGACATTTTATTGACGGTTCGGCAGCGGCAACATAGTGCTGGGCCAGCAAGACTGATTTTGCTGGGTTATGAATCCCTCTTTGCAGACCACGTACACCCATACATGCTGATTGTCTTCTCTGGGCGGATGGGATCTTCCAGCACGACGGTGCGACGTGTCACCCAGCTGGAAATGTCCGAGAGTTGTCGGAAGAGTACGATGAAGAATTCAAAGTACTTTCATGGCCCCCTAACGCCTAAGACTTAAACCCCATTGAGCATCTGTGTGACCACCTCGATCCTGTTGTTCGCTTTATGGGTCTTCCACCATGCACCCTTCAGCATCTGTCAGATGCAGTGCAGTCAGCATGGCTCCACATACCTGTGAACACCTTCCAGCACCTCACTAAGTCACTCCCAGCCCGTCTAGCCGCTGTCTGCGCTGCACACGGCTGCTCTAAATATTAGCTGATGGTCACAGTGTGACTCGACCGAGTGTGTGTATATACAGTATATACGTATATCATCATCATCATCATCCATTATCAATCCACTGCTGGACGAAGGTCTCCCCAAGTTTCCTCCACAACGGTCTGTCTTGTGCCAGTCTCCTCCATGTCACCCCTGCATACTTTCGAATTTCATCCACCCATCTCCCATGTGGTCTTCTTCTGGGTCTTTTCCTGTCCCTTGGAATCCAATCTAAAATTTCAGCTGTCCATCGATGATCTGTCCTTCTGGCAGTATGTCCAGCCCATTGCCATTTCAGGGATTTAACTCTGATCATGATGTCTTCCACTCTTGTCATTTTTCGGATCCACGAGTTCCTCTTCTTATCTCTCCTGGTTACACCAAGCATGCACCTCTCCATGCTTCTTTGAGTTGCCTGCAGCCTTTGTATGTCTCTTTTAGTTAAGGTCCACGTCTCTGCACCATACGTAAGCACTGGAAGGATGCATTGATCAAACACTTTTCTTTTAAGACATAATGGCATATTGCTCTTGAAAATTATGCTGTTTCTTCCAAAAGCTCTCCAGGCAAGTTTTGTACGCCGATTAATTTCTTCATCAATGTGACCCTCACTTGATATCTGCTGTCCAAGATAAACGTACGTGTCTGTTATCTCCAGCTTTTCTCCATCAATCGATAAATCTTCATTTCTTGTAAAAGCATTGAACATCACTTTTGTCTTCTGAAAGTTCATTTTTAATCCCACTTCTTTACTCTTGTCAGCAAGTTCCTGGATCATACTCTGCAGCTCTGATGGGGTAGTTGCAAAAATGACTACGTCATCAGCAAAACGAAGGTGGGTTAGATAATCTCCATTAATCTTTATCCCCTTGTTTTGCCAGCTCAGCGACTGAAAAACACCCTCCAATGTGGCATTAAAGAGCTTCGGAGATATGGTGTCACCTTGTCTCACTCCCTTTCCAATTTTTATGTGTGTTGTATTTTCAAACAGCCGAATCTTTTGTACTTGCATTTTCATAGATGTTATTAATAATATTAATGTATGCATCTTCAATACCGCAGGTTTTTAGAGCCATTGTAACTGCTGATGGTTTCACCGAATCAAAGGCTTTTTCATAATCGATAAAAGCCATGCACAATGGAAGTTCATATTCCCTCGCTCTTTCAATTAGTTCTCTCTGTACGTGGATATGATCTATTGTGCTGTAGCCACTCCTGAATCCAGCTTGTTCTCTCGGTTGAGCCATGTCCAGTGTTACCTTCAAGCGGCGTGAAAGAACTTTAGTGAAGATTTTATAAACCACTGATAGGAGGCTGATAGGTCTGTAGTTTCCAAGATCCTCAATGTCACCTTTCTTATGTAGCAGGATCATTGTAGCGGTGTTCCAATCCTCAGGAATCTTTCCTTCATTAAGGCATCGAGTGAAAATTTGGGCGAGTACTGTTTCGATTTCTCCACTTGCTTCTTGTATGATGTCTACAGTAATTCCATCTTCTCCTGGAGCTTTTCCCTGCTTCATGTTCTTGATTGCATGTGCAACTTCTGCTGGGAGGACTGGAAGAACTCTGGTACTGGTACCTTTCATGATGTCTGGAGTACATGTATCATCCCTTTCATATAATTTGGAGTAGAAATCTTTCACTCTTGTCATAATTTCGCCTCTATTTCGTGTTACAGAACCATCTTCTTTTCTCAGTGCCATAATCTGTTTTCTTCCCTTACTGAGATGTCCCTTTGCTATCTTTAGGCTTTGGTTGTTTTCAATTGCTTTCCTCACTAGTTCACAGTTGAATTTTCTTAAGTCTTCAGTGATACTTTTTCTTACTGTCTTACATAGCTCTATATATTCCACTTTGGAAGTCACATCTTCTTTAGTTGTCCTCATCTCTCTTCTTTTTTGCATCAACATTTTGGTTTTTCCTGATAATTTGTTTACATGCAACTTGTTCTTAGACCCAGCTAATTTTGTTGCTGTTTCCATAAGAGCTTTGGTTACTTTTCTGTTAACTTCAGAGATGTCCGCTTCTTCCGATGTTAGGCCTTCCAAAGCAGAGAACCTGTTCTTCAGTTCCAACTTGAAGGTATTATGGTGTTTTTTAAGATTGGTTATGTCAATAGGTTTTGTTTGTCTTATGAGCTTGCCACGTTCAAGTTTAGTGTTGAGGTGCATCTTACATCTCACCAATCTATGGTCACTACCTGTGTTGAACTTGTTTAGCACACTGCAGTCTTCTATGACGAATTTTTTGTTACACATAATAAAATCAATTTCATTTGTCGTCCCATTTGGATGTCTCCATGTCCATTTCCTGTGTGGCTTTTTCTTGAAGAAGGAGTTCAAGATGAAAAACCCTTCTGCCTCTGCAAACTCAACGAGAGTATTTCCACGCTGATTTCTGTTGCCGTGACCGAATGAAACCTACTGAAGTTTCATTCTGTTGCCGTTGCCCTATTTTTGCATTGAAATCTCCCATAATTATTTTCAAGTGCTGCTTACCTTTATTATTTAGACGACAAATTTCCTCATAAAATTCTTCAATTTCTTCTTCAGGATGACTTGTGGTGGGTGCATAAGTTTGAATAATCTGAGCCTGGTATCTTTTCGAGAGTTGGATAACAAGTCGTGCAGCTCTGTCAGAGGAACTTTCAACTTCTACAACTTTATCCTTCAGTTTCTTGTTTATTATAAATCCAACACCACTAGTTCTGCCAGTATCTGTCCCACGATAGTAGAAGAGATGTCCACTTTTCAGTTCGATGAGATCTTCTCCTTTTCTCCTTACCTCACTTAGCCCCACGATGTCCCACTTGATCCTTTGTAATTCCTCTTCCAATTCAAGAAGCCTTGAATCAGAAGATAGGGAGCGTCCATTGTAAGTAGCCAAGGTCAGCATCAGATGGCAGCCTAGTCCGGTCCTCCGGGGATTCTTAGCACCCTCTGCCTTCATGTCGCACTGGCCGCTGCCTTGGCCAGGTACATTCCAGCTGCCGGAGACTGAGGGCCAAGATTTAAGTTGTGGAATCATTTTGGAGGGGTTTGGCCATAACTCACCACGCTGGCCAAGCGGGTTGGTGAGTGTGGGAAAGAATTTCCTCTAATCCCGATGGTATAGTTATACCGCTATTGGCGGTCGTCAGAGCCCCTTTAGTGGGAACAGGATGCACCACGAGAAGGCGGGGTTGACATTTGTCAAGGAGAGGCTGTGATGTTACGCATCACCTGACCTTACATCCCATATACGTATATATATATATATATATAATTATCATTGTCAACCATTATCAATCCACTGCTGGGCGAAGGTCTCCCCAAGTTTCCTCCACAACGGTCTGTCTTGTGCCAGTCTCCTCCATGTCACTCCCGCGTACTTTCGAATTTCATCCACCCATCTCCCATGTGGTCCTCTTCTTAGTATTTTCCTGTCCCTTGGAATCCAATCTAAAGTTTCGGCTGCCCATCGATGGTCTGTCCTTCTGGCAGTATGTCCAGCACATTTCCATTTCAGGGATTTAACTCTGATCATGATTTCTTTCACTCTTGTCATTTTTCGGATCCACGAGTTCCTCTTCTTATCTCTCCTGGTTACACCAAGCATGCACCTCTCCATGCTGCTTTGAGTTGTCTGCAGCCTTTGTATGTCTCTTTTAGTTAAGGTCCACGTCTCTGCACCATACGTAAGCACTGGAAGGATGCATTGATCAAACACTTTTCTTTTAAGACATAATGGCATATTGCTCTTGAAAATTATGCTGTTTCTTCCAAAAGCTCTCCAGGCAAGTTATGTACGCCGATTAATTTCTTCATCAATGTGACCCTCACTTGATATCTGCTGTCCAAGATAAACGTACGTGTCTGTTATCTCCAGCTTTTCTCCATCAATCGATAAATCTTCATTTCTTGTAAAAGCATTGAACATCACTTTTGCCTTCTGAAAGTTCATTTTTAATCCCACTTCTTTACTCTTGTCAGCAAGTTCCTGGATCATACTCTGCAGCTCTGATGGGGTAGTTGCAAAAATGACTACGTCATCAGCAAAACGAAGGTGGGTTAGATATTCTCCATTAATCTTTATCCCTTTGTTTTCCCAGTTCAGTGATTGAAAGACATTTTTCAATGTGGTATTAAAAAGCGTCGGAGATATGGTTTCACCTTGTCTCACTCCTTTTCCAATTTTTATGTGTGTCGTATTTTCAAATAGCCGAATCTTTGCACTTGCATTTTCATAGATGTTATTAATAATATTAATGTATGCATCTTCAATACCGCAGGATTTCAGAGCCATTGTAACTGCTGATGGTTTCACCGAATCAAAGGCTTTTTCATATTCGATAAAAGCCATGCACAATGGAAGTTTATATTCCCTCGCTCTTTCAATTAGTTCTCTCAGTACGTGGATATGATCTATTGTGCTGTAGCCACTCCTGAATCCAGCTTGTTCTCTCGGTTGAGCCATGTCCAGTGTTACCTTCAAGCGGCGTGAAAGAACTTTAGTGAAGATTTTATAAACCACTGATAGGAGGCTGATAGGTCTGTAGTTTCCAAGATCCTCAATGTCACCTTTCTTATGTAGCAGGATCATTGTAGCGGTGTTCCAATCCTCAGGAATCTTTCCTTCATTAAGGCATCGAGTGAAAATTTGGGCGAGTACTGTTTCGATTTCTCCACTTGCTTCTTGTATGATGTCTACAGTAATTCCATCTTCTCCTGGAGCTTTTCCCTGCTTCATGTTCTTGATTGCATGTGCAACTTCTGCTGGGAGGACTGGAAGAACTCTGGTACTGGTACCTTTCATGATGTCTGGAGTACATGTATCATCCCTTTCATATAATTTGGAGTAGAAATCTTTCACTCTTGTCATAATTTCGCCTCTATTTCGTGTTACAGAACCATCTTCTTTTCTCAGTGCCATAATCTGTTTTCTTCCCTTACTGAGATGTCCCTTTGCTATCTTTAGGCTTTGGTTGTTTTCAATTGCTTTCCTCACTAGTTCACAGTTGAATTTTCTTAAGTCTTCAGTGATACTTTTTCTTACTGTCTTACATAGCTCTATATATTCCACTTTGGAAGTCACATCTTCTTTAGTTGTCCTCATCTCTCTTCTTTTTTGCATCAACATTTTGGTTTTTCCTGATAATTTGTTTACATGCAACTTGTTCTTAGACCCAGCTAATTTTGTTGCTGTTTCCATAAGAGCTTTGGTTACTTTTCTGTTAACTTCAGAGATGTCCGCTTCTTCCGATGTTAGGCCTTCCAAAGCAGAGAACCTGTTCTTCAGTTCCAACTTGAAGGTATTATGGTGTTTTTTAAGATTGGTTATGTCAATAGGTTTTGTTTGTCTTATGAGCTTGCCACGTTCAAGTTTAGTGTTGAGGTGCATCTTACATCTCACCAATCTATGGTCACTACCTGTGTTGAACTTGTTTAGCACACTGCAGTCTTCTATGACGAATTTTTTGTTACACATAATAAAATCAATTTCATTTGTCGTCCCATTTGGATGTCTCCATGTCCATTTCCTGTGTGGCTTTTTCTTGAAGAAGGAGTTCAAGATGAAAAACCCTTCTGCCTCTGCAAACTCAACGAGAGTATTTCCACGCTGATTTCTGTTGCCGTGACCGAATGAAACCTACTGAAGTTTCATTCTGTTGCCGTTGCCCTATTTTTGCATTGAAATCTCCCATAATTATTTTCAAGTGCTGCTTACCTTTATTATTTAGACGACAAATTTCCTCATAAAATTCTTCAATTTCTTCTTCAGGATGACTTGTGGTGGGTGCATAAGTTTGAATAATCTGAGCCTGGTATCTTTTCGAGAGTTGGATAACAAGTCGTGCAGCTCTGTCAGAGGAACTTTCAACTTCTACAACTTTATCCTTCAGTTTCTTGTTTATTATAAATCCAACACCACTAGTTCTGCCAGTATCTGTCCCACGATAGTAGAAGAGATGTCCACTTTTCAGTTCGATGAGATCTTCTCCTTTTCTCCTTACCTCACTTAGCCCCACGATGTCCCACTTGATCCTTTGTAATTCCTCTTCCAATTCAAGAAGCCTTGAATCAGAAGATAGGGAGCGTCCATTGTAAGTAGCCAAGGTCAGCATCAGATGGCAGCCTAGTCCGGTCCTCCGGGGATTCTTAGCACCCTCTGCCTTCATGTCGCACTGGCCGCTGCCTTGGCCAGGTACATTCCAGCTGCCGGAGACTGAGGGCCAAGATTTAAGTTGTGGAATCATTTTGGAGGGGTTTGGCCATAACTCACCACGCTGGCCAAGCGGGTTGGTGAGTGTGGGAAAGAATTTCCTCTAATCCCGATGGTATAGTTATACCGCTATTGGCGGTCGTCAGAGCCCCTTTAGTGGGAACAGGATGCACCACGAGAAGGCGGGGTTGACATTTGTCAAGGAGAGGCTGTGATGTTACGCATCACCTGACCTTACATCCCATATACGTATATATATATATATATAATTATCATTGTCAACCATTATCAATCCACTGCTGGGCGAAGGTCTCCCCAAGTTTCCTCCACAACGGTCTGTCTTGTGCCAGTCTCCTCCATGTCACTCCCGCGTACTTTTCGAATTTCATCCACCCATCTCCCATGTGGTCCTCTTCTTAGTATTTTCCTGTCCCTTGGAATCCAATCTAAAGTTTCGGCTGCCCATCGATGGTCTGTCCTTCTGGCAGTATGTCCAGCACATTTCCATTTCAGGGATTTAACTCTGATCATGATTTCTTTCACTCTTGTCATTTTTCGGATCCACGAGTTCCTCTTCTTATCTCTCCTGGTTACACCAAGCATGCACCTCTCCATGCTGCTTTGAGTTGTCTGCAGCCTTTGTATGTCTCTTTTAGTTAAGGTCCACGTCTCTGCACCATACGTAAGCACTGGAAGGATGCATTGATCAAACACTTTTCTTTTAAGACATAATGGCATATTGCTCTTGAAAATTATGCTGTTTCTTCCAAAAGCTCTCCAGGCAAGTTATGTACGCCGATTAATTTCTTCATCAATGTGACCCTCACTTGATATCTGCTGTCCAAGATAAACGTACGTGTCTGTTATCTCCAGCTTTTCTCCATCAATCGATAAATCTTCATTTCTTGTAAAAGCATTGAACATCACTTTTGCCTTCTGAAAGTTCATTTTTAATCCCACTTCTTTACTCTTGTCAGCAAGTTCCTGGATCATACTCTGCAGCTCTGATGGGGTAGTTGCAAAAATGACTACGTCATCAGCAAAACGAAGGTGGGTTAGATATTCTCCATTAATCTTTATCCCTTTGTTTTCCCAGTTCAGTGATTGAAAGACATTTTTCAATGTGGTATTAAAAAGCGTCGGAGATATGGTTTCACCTTGTCTCACTCCTTTTCCAATTTTTATGTGTGTCGTATTTTCAAATAGCCGAATCTTTGCACTTGCATTTTCATAGATGTTATTAATAATATTAATGTATGCATCTTCAATACCGCAGGATTTCAGAGCCATTGTAACTGCTGATGGTTTCACCGAATCAAAGGCTTTTTCATATTCGATAAAAGCCATGCACAATGGAAGTTTATATTCCCTCGCTCTTTCAATTAGTTCTCTCAGTACGTGGATATGATCTATTGTGCTGTAGCCACTCCTGAATCCAGCTTGTTCTCTCGGTTGAGCCATGTCCAGTGTCACCTTCAAGCGGTGTGAAAGAACTTTAGTGAAGATTTTATAAACCACTGATAGGAGGCTGATAGGTCTGTAGTTCCTGAGATCGTCAATGTCACCATTTTTATGTAGCAGGATCATTGTAGCATTGTTCCAATCCTCAGGAATCTTCCCTTCATTAAGGCATCGAGTGAAAATTTGGGCGAGTACTGTTTCGATTTCTCCACTTGCTTCTTGTATGATGTCTACAGTAATTCCATCTTCTCCTGGAGCTTTTCCCCGCTTCATGTTCTTGATCGCATGAGCAACTTCTGCTAGGAGGACTGGAAGAACTCTGGTACTGGTACTTTTCATGATGTCTGCAGTACATGTATCATCTCTTTCATATAATTTGGAGTAGAAATCTTTCACTCTTGTCATAATTTCGCCTCTATTTCTTGTTATAGAACCATCTTCTTTTCTCAGAGCCATAATCTGTTTTCTTCCCTTACTGAGATGTCCCTTTGCTATCTCTAGGCTTTGGTTGTTTTCAATTGCTTTCCTCACTAGTTCACAGTTGAATTTCCTTACATTTTCAGGGATACTTTTTCGTACTGTCTTGCATAGCTCTATATATTCCACTTTGGAAGTCACATCTTCTTTAGTTGTCCTCATCTCTCTTCTTTTTTGCATCAACATTTTGGTTTTTCCTGATAATTTGTTCACATGCAACTTGTTCTTAGACCCAGCTAATTTTTTTGCTGTTTCAATAAGAGCTTTGTTTACTTTTCTGTTAACTTCAGGAATATCCACTTCTTCTGGTGTTAGGCCTTCTAAAGCAGAGAATCTGTTCTTCAGTTCCAACTTGAAGGTATTATGGTGTTTTTTAAGGTTGGTTATGTCAATACATTTTGTTTGTCTTATGAGCTGGCCACGTTCAAGTTTAGTGTTGAGGTGCATCTTACATCTCACCAATCTATGGTCACTACCTGTGTTGAACTTGTTTAGCACACTGCAGTCTTCTATGACGAATTTTTTGTTACACATAATAAAATCAATTTCACTTGTTGTCCCATTTGGATGTCTCCATGTCCATTTCCTGTGTGGCTTTTTTCTTGAAAAAGGAGTTCAAGATGAAAAACCCTTCTGCCTCTGCAAACTCAACGAGAGTATTTCCACAATGGTTTCTGTTGCCGTGACCGAATTTACCTATTGAAGTTTCATTCTGTTGCCGTTGCCCTATTTTTGCATTGAAATCTCCCATAATTATCTTCAAGTGCTGCTCACCTTTATTATTTAGATGACGAATTTCCTCATAAAATTCTTCAATTTCTTCTTCAGGATGACCTGTGGTGAGTGCATAAGTTTGAATAATCTCAGCCTTGTATCTTCTTGAGAGTTGGATAACGAGTCGTGCAGCTCTGTCAGAGGAACTTTCAACTTCTACAACTTTATCCTTCAGTTTCTTGTTTATTATAAATCCAACACCACTAGTTCTGCCAGTATCTGTCTCACGATAGTAGGAGAGATGTCCACTTTTCAGTTCCTTGAGATCTTCTCCTGTTCTCCTTACCTCACTTAGCCCGAAGATGTCCCACTTGATCGTTTGTAGTTCCTCTTCCAATTCAAGAAGCCTTGAATCAGAAGATAGGGAGCGTCCATTATATGTAGCCAAGGTCAGCATCAGATGGCAGCCTAGTCCGGTCCTCCGGGGATTCTTAGCACCCTCTGCCTTCATGTAGCACTGGCCGCTGCCTTGGCCAGGTACATTCCAGCTGCCGGAGACTGAGGGCCAAGATTTAAGTTGTGGAGTCATTTTATTGGGGTTTGGCCATAACTCACCACGCTGGCCAAGCGGGTTGATGAGTGTGGGATAGCATTTCCTCTAATCCCGATGGTATAGTTATACCGCTATTGGCGGTCGTCAGAGCCCCTTTAGTGGGAACAGGATGTACCACGAGAAGGCGGGGTTGACATTTGTCAAGGAGAGGCTGTGATGTTACGCATCACCTGACCTTACATCCCATATATGTATATATATATATATATATATATATGTGTGTGTGTGTGTGTGTGTGTGTGTGTGTGTGTGTGTGTGTGTGTGTGTGTATACACCGACCGAACCGTGGCGTAGGTGAAGTTCACAGAGCAGTATATATACAACCCGAGGACTGCCTCTGGGTTAGTAGTGTTCTCAGTCAGAGTAGGAAAAACTGCCGATTTATCGGTACTTGATAAAGGATAAGTTGTGATGGCACGGCGCTTCAGAACTACGATCTCGGAAACTGCGCGGCTTGTGGTTTGCTCACGTGTCGCTGTACTGAGTAGGTATCAAAAGTGGTGCACAGATGGCCAAATGAACAACCGTCGTCTAGTCGTGTGTCGACCGCAGCTCATTGATGCCAGAGGAGAGCGGTGACTATCGCGCATTGTTCACAGCAACCGCAGGGCTACAGCGCGAAAGAAACTATAATGTTGAAAGAGGTTCGCGATAACAATGTAATGTTGAAAAGGGTTCGCGGGTCAAAAAAAGTTGGAACCGCAGCCCTAGAGGTAATATCTGTACATTGTTTAAAGAAGTAGAAACTCTGTGCAAAATGGTCTCCAGTTTAGAAAGTACCACAAAAAAATTTTTCCCAATCGGATCTTTAAAAACAGTGTCACGTAATAAAATGTTTCTAACTCTCTAGTATTTGCATTTGCGGATACCGAAATCCATTTTTAAGTTTTCGACGTGATTGCAAAATATGGAATATTGTAACTTTCATTTTTGTTTTGTCGAAATTTGAGCTATGAAACCCAAATTTACCTGCGAGGAGACTCGAACCGACATGTCTCTGCTCCGGAGCCGAATGCTTTCCCAATTGAGCTGCGCCAGCAAGGGCTTATCACTGCTAATTGCAGTCTTGAAACGTGCGTCACCTCTGTAGTACGTCACATATATTTCCTCGCCATGAGGAAGGCGGGGGAAACAAATTGCATGGTTTGAGTCTGCCACAAACCATGCTTTGAAGTAACTCTCTGTGGAAGAAGGAATTCTCGCTGATTCTTGACGATGTATGGAAGAAACATCACACATTTTTCAGTATGTGGATTGAACATGAGACATTTTCGAAGAATGTAACGGCCAGTAGATCCATTTAGTCAAATTCAAATTTTTTTGCCGCCCCGGTGGCGCAGTGGTTTAAACGATGGCCTCTGATCATTCGTCGAGAAGGGGTCCGGGTTCGAATCCCGTGAAGCATGGATGTTGTGTTTGTCTTACGGCACTGGCTCTCTCCCTTCCCTGGAACCAGTGACCCTAATGTAGGGACGAGCGACTGCTTATAGCCCATTGAGTTGCTCACGGTGGTCGTTAAACCTCCAATCAAAAAAAAAAAAAATTCAAATTTTCCAGTTTCGGAATTCGACTCCGGAACCGAATGTTTTCCCAATTAAGCTACGCCGGCGATGGCTTATCACTGCTACTTGTCGTCTTATCATGTATGTCACCCCTGTAACACGTCAAAAAGCATACCTCTAGTTTCGAAATTTTTATTAAGGTGTGCAACCTAATTCTCGGCCACAAGCACGACACGTTGACAGCAAATTATAGCAAATCGAATACGTACCTAATCAAGGAAATAATCTCCGTCGTGTTGTATACATTTGAGTCATCGGTCAGGGAGCTGCCGAATGCGACTGCAGAAAAAAAGAGGGCTGTTTCGAGTTAATAAAGTCATCAATACTTGTGTGGACCTCCTCGACAGAAGTGAAGTGCGTATCACTCAGATGATGTTGCAGTAAGCGAAAGAGGTGATAATCCGACGGGGCGAAGTCTGGAGAATACGCCGGGTGGGACAAAATCTCCCGTCCCAGGTGGGGGATCGTGTTTAACGTAGTGTTCGCGGTGTGAGGACGCACGTTATCCTGAAGCAACAGGACTGACCTTCTGCCCTTGCCGGTGTATGGCCTTTTCGCCTCCATTGCGTCACTCACACGAATGAGTTGCTGACAATAAAGCTCAACCTTCACCGTTTCACCAGGTTTGAGCAACTCATAGTGTACGACACCGCGCGGATCCCACTATATGCACAGCAACAACTTCCTGGCATGGATATTCAGTTGGGCGGTACTGGTAGTAGGCTGACCTGGATAACCCACGATTTGAGCCGCTTAGGATTATCGTAGCAGATCTACTTCGCATCACAGGTCGAAATCTTGTGGAAGAAATCTTCCTTCTTGAACCTGGAGAGCAAGGACACAGCAACATCGTAGCGCCCAGACTTGTTCGCAACTTTGTGTTGGTGGGGCACCCAACTGCCCTCCTTGTGAAACCGTCTAAGCTTGTGCAGGTGCTTTGCAATGGCTTGCCGTGTTACTCCGAGTTCCTGGGCGAGCTCTGACTGTGTGCGACAAAGATCAGCGTCCAACAGTTGTTCCAGTTCCTCATTCGTCAACTTTTTTGGCTGTTCCGGACGTTCTGCATCACGGAGATCGAAATTTTCCTGCTTAAACCGCTGGAACCACTTCTTACACGTACTGTAGGACACAGCAGCCTCACCACTCAAAGCAGCAAAGATCATTTGCTGGGCTTCCGCGGCACTTTTTTCAGCTGAAACGCGAACAGGAGGCAGTACTTTAAATGTTGCTTCTCGAACGACATTGCTTTCACCGTCAACTTTCGTCCCTTCTGTCACTACAGCTGTGAGCGGTTACGGTTCCTTGGAAAGCTGTTGGATGGCGCTGCAATCAGCCATTATCGCATACAGCTATTTGCATTTGCCGACGTTCTGTGATCGTTTTCGGTTAGGAGCCGAGAATTAGGTTGCACACCTAATACAAACTTTCGCCATAAATCTGACGCTTCTTACATTTACCGGGCTTCTCCGTGCTAAACTACTAATGCAAAAACTGAACGCAAATTATATAAAAAAAAGAATGAATATATGAGATGAAAGAGAAGCATAGCTTTTTATTTTGGCACTGTTTTTAGTTGTTATTAGAAACAGAAAAGTACATTCTCACGTAATAAAACTCTTTTGAAACGGCATTGCAAAGGACGACTTTGAAAATTTTCGATAATTTTCTTTTAAGCTGGCTAATTTTTGATGACGGAAATGTTCTTTCCTCAGCAAATTAATTTTTGCTTCAGGCAGGGAGTTTATTCTGAACTTTTTACGTTTAAAAAAACAAAGAGAAGCAATTACAGCTTGACTCTAAGCCGAGGAGAGTGTTTCTCAGTCATTTTACCTGAAAGAAAATGTTTCGGAATAGCTCAAACGAAGTGTAGAAATAATCGTCACGAACTTCATTCCTGCATCGCAATTCAAAACAACCGAGGTTTATTAAAATAAAGTCACCCATCGTTGTCATAAATCACATTTAATCAACGTAAGCATTCAAAAACTTCAAAGGGATATCAGAACTCATTAAAATTCTCATCATGTTCCTTCCGTAAATAAGGTGCTCCAATCCAGAATAAGAAAGTTCTTCCATTTTTAAAAGGAAGGAAAGTATTTAATTGAAAAGTACACGAATTCAATTTCATCGTTCTCCTTCATAACCATTCTTCGCCATATGTGCTCTTTGTGATGCAAATGTAAGAGACAGCGAGCTTAAATCTGATTGAACTTTTCAGCCAAATGGTATAAATTGCCTCCGCTGCGGCAGAGCAAATGTAAGATTTTTCTGACGCTCGACTTCGAGAAAGGCATATAACATTTTTCTACTTCATTTTCGTTCTTGGATAATATTCCTGTGATCAACTTGTAATTGGGAAAATCACAATTTGAAGGTACAAGTTGTGAATTGATCCTCAAAGAGACGTCACGCTAAGAAAAGACAGGAAATCGTTAGCGGATAAAGTTCGCATGAAGCCTAATTAACAGAGGAAAATTCCTTTCAAAGATGAAAAGAAATGCCGTGTTGAAAGGAGTAAGATCAATTTCAAGTGCAGGAGACATAACTGCAGTTATAACAATTTAAATGATTCTTATTGCATGTATTTTAGCTGTACTTTCCTGTTTTCCCCCTTTACAAACTGTCAATTTTGTTTTTGCTCAGAGTACTAAAACGCAAGATGTGCCAGTTGAAAAGCAACTCAAAACCCAAGGTATTTGCCACCTTATTGATGCCATAACTACAACTAGACGAAAGAGTAACTTCCGTGTGTGTGTGTGTGTGGTTTATTCTGCAGATCCTTAAATAATTTCCAATAAATATGCATGATGCGAGTTCTGAATCCTGTGATGTCCAAAGATAGGCTGAGGGAAGGGCTCAACAAAGAAATTAAAGAAAAAACGTATAGAAAGTAGTAAAACTATGCTAGTAATCTGATTTATTTATACCAGATGGCTTTTTCAAGAAAAAAGTCATCTGGTTGATGTGCGAAAGCTTGGAAATGATTGTTTATGCATTCCTACGCCAATAAATGGGAGTACTAGCATAGCTTTACTATTTTCTACATAATTGGTGTATAGTTGCTCGCTATTAATTAAAAAAACGTGTTTTAGCAAAGTGGGAATTTGTCCTGTGATACTTAAAACAAAAAATTCTTTTCATTAGAAAAAAAAAATTAATTGGATCAGAAGTTTCTAATAAAATTCCTAGTTAATTTTTCTTATGTCCGAAACAGTCTTCTCAGTGTTATTGGTCCAAGAAAGTTTTGTATCGTATACCAATCTGCAATGTCTGCATATTTCTCTTCTGTAGCTATAGGCTTCTAGTATATTTTGTTTATGCTATCCCAAAACTGAAACCAAGCATCGTCTGAAAACAAAAGAAAGAAAGAAAAAGTTGTCCACACACAATACATCAACTTCTCGGCCGAGGCGGCGAAACCAGACACGAATTTTTAAAGCCTATAGAGAATTGATACGTGCTTGATTCTACGGATTCTTAGTCACAATGTTCCTTAAAAGACAGCGAACTGAACATAGTTGCGTGGTCAAAAGGCGCAGGTGGTTCAACCTGGAATCAAACGTTACCTTTTCCCAATAGATGGCGCGGAAACTCACGGTTGTTTTGTGACGTCAGGGTTCAAGCACTTTGTCCGTACTTAACCGACTTCACAGTGCCTTCATGGACGACAATTACTCTTGGCCATTGCTAACAATAAAAAACAAGAAAGATGATACCGAATTTTCGGGTGTAATATGCACGTCTTTTGAATCCGTTCTGACGCAAATTAAATGTATCAAAGCTATTCAAAGTCAATGGAACCGGTATGGAAAACAATAGTATCTGACGGAAGAAAGAAGTTTTTCAATCGGGTTTTTAATCCCTCAGATATTGCTATAAACGGAATCATGAGCTTGCGCCCTCTGGTTGCAGACTTGTGCGTTAAGAAAAACATGAATTTATATGAGAAACAATTCACACCGGAAACGTTCTCCAACACAGAATTTTTCAAATCGGACTCTTAGAAACAGAGATATCGACAAAAATAAGATATGACTTTACGTCCCCTGGTGGGAAAACCATGCATTATTTTAGGAAGAAAGTATTATCAAAAGGTTTTTCCATATAAGCGGTATCGGTCAATGAAAAAAAAAATTTAGTCGAGTTTTGAGGAGCCCAGATTTTGATACAAATACATCAGAAGCAGAAATTAACACTTATGCCCCCTGATGGCCAACCCATTGTTTACCAAACATTGGAAATTATGTGAAAAACATTTTCCATCAGGTGTTGTATGCGATACAGGAAGGATATTTGAAATCGGAGTTTTAGAAGCAGAAATAACGCAGAAAACGCAATTTACTTTTGTGCCCCCCTAGCGGAAAGTCTACGATTTACTTGAAAATTTTGAATTTATAGGAAAACATTTCCTATCGGAAACACCATCCAACAAAGAACAAATTTTCCAAATCGGACTTCTAGAAGTAGCGATATTGACGAAAATAAGATATACATCTACGCCCCGTGGCGTAGAAACCATGCATTATTTCAAGAAGAAAATGTTTCTAAAAGGTTTGTCGACATGAGTAGTATCGGTCAACGAACGACTTTTTTTTAATCGAGACTTTAGAAGCTCATATTTTGCTGCAAATACATCAGAAGCGGAAATTAAGACTTACGCCACCTGGTGGCCAAACCATTTTTTACAAAAATTTGAAATTATGTGCAAAGGATTTCCCATCAGGAGCTGTATCCGGTGCAGAAATAAGTTTTCAAATTTGAGATTAAGAAGCAGATATATAGGGGGAAACGCAATTTGCCTCTACGCCTCCTAACGGAAAGTCTATGAATTACTTAAAAAATTTTGAAATTATATGAAGAACATCTCACACTGAAAACACTATCCAACGAAGAAGGAATTTTTATTTTGACAAAAATAAGATATATATCTACGCCTCCTGGCGGAGAACTGTGGAATATTTTAAGAAGAAAATATTCCGAAAAGGTTTATCGATGTGAGTGGCATCAGTCCAGGAAAGAATTTTTTCAATCTATATTTTAGAAGCTCAGATTTTATGGCAAATACATCAGAAACAAAAATTAACACTTCCGCCCCCTGGTGACCAAAGTATTCTTTACCAAAGCTTTGAAATTATATGCAAAAGATTTTCCATCAGGTGTATCCGCTGAAGAAAAAATTTTCAAATCGGAGTAAAAGAAGAGTTATCGGGAAAAATGTAATTTACTTTTACGCCCCCTAGCGGAAAATCTATGCGTAATTTGAAAAAGTAACTATATCTAAAATAGTCTTCGACATAAATGGAATCAAAAGATAAAAGAATTTTTTCAATCGGATGTTTAGAAGCAAGTATGTGAAATAAAACGTATTTTTGAATTCGACATCATCTGCATTTACGCCCTCTAGTGGCGAAATTGCACATCGTAAAAAAAAAGCGAAATGAAGGATCATCATTCGCATATTTCGAGCTTTTTTTAATGCAAAAAGAATTTTTCAAATCGGACTAATAGTTTCAGAGATATCGTAGGTACGGACGGACAAACAAACCGGTAACATAAGTACGATCTCTTTTTTACAAAAGACGTGCTAAACGAGAATATAGCGTAAACATAAACACAACAGAAACCGCAGTCTCAAAACCAGGTACCTTCGTGACGTCATTACAAATCTTACTGCGAACGTGACTACAAGCAATTGACAGAATCAGTAGTATCCCATGTTCACAATACATTTCAAGCTGAATTAATGTTAGAATGTTTAATCTAAGTGCCGCATGTCTTTAATGACGAATAATTTTTAAGAGTCTGATAAATATGGTATGTGGTGAAAAGATATTAAAGTAAGAGTGTAGTGATTCCCCTGTCAAGGTACAGTCAACTTGATTAGTTACTACTGCTCATTTTATGACTCTGTAATGCCATTTTTCACACAGATTGCTTATCAACATGAAATACAAATTTTAGCAATCCAATTTCAGTTGCTATTAATACCTTGTTAACACTTAACTTCACGTAATTTTTTTTTTTGTTTTCGTCACATTTTTGTTTTTGTCGGAGAAGGTAGAAAATCCTATTTTGTTATTTTAGCACATACGAGTACTTACACAAATATGATAAATAAAAAAGTTACGGTGTCCGTCTGTCGCCTACAGAAGAAACTACCGAACGTAAAGGTTTGAATATTCAAAGCAAACAGTATAAATTCTGAATTTGCTTGTACTATTTACGGGTCATCCATGTAACATCTCTCAAAAGACTTGAAAATTTCATCTCCCTGGAGCGGGAATTGAACATCCAATCTCCCGATTTCTGTTCGAGTATGCTACTATCCTGGACAGTGAAGTTCCAAGCAACTGAGACTAAGCAAACTTAGCTTAGGAATCGGAACATCTTCATATTTTCGCTAGTCGAAACATCGTTGCTTCCTCATATAGCTTTGAATATTCTATCAGTTTCCCGTGTATTATGAGGAATATTTCTTCCTTCATTGAACTTCTGATCTAATTAATGATTGGTCAAAACACTATGCGGAAGCAACGATGCTTCGGCTAGCGAAAATCTCAGGATGTTCAGATTCCTATGCTACGTTTGCTTGGTCTCACTGTCCTGGGTGGTGTAACGGTTAGCATACTCGAACGGAAATCGGGAGATGCGGGTTAGATTCCCGCTTCAGGTCTATGAAATTTTCAAGTTTTCTGAGAGATGTTACTTGGATGACCAAATAAGTGTCACAAACAAATTCAGAATTTATATTCTGTTAGCTTTGAATATTCTATCGATTTCCCATGTACAGTATGCGGAAAATTTCTTCCTTCATTGATGTAAAGGTTTGAAATTGGCCGAAACCTGCAGCGACACATGACGGTGTGCACCTCAAAGCCCTTTTTTTTTCAATTCAAATTTACAAATTGTTAAATAATTTATTTAGTTTTTAAAGCTTTCAACCAATTTTAAAGAAATCATGTTTGAAATTAGATCTAGCTGTATGCTGTGTCATAAATTCTCGTAACAGCAATTCATTTCATTTTTGCACAACATCTTTTCATTGCACTCTTACGCAACAATATTTCATTACACTTCGCAACAATATGAATAGCTTATGCTGAAATATTTGGTCTGCGCTTACGAAACGCTAAGTGCAGCCTTCCACCGCAGTTGCCGGCTGAATTGTTTATGTTTTAGGTAGCTGCTATTCGTGTTTTGCCACGCACTATAAAATTATTCCAAGACATTTCTACGGGAAGATTTTGATTAGAACAGAAATCAAAGTTCGAATAAGTAGTACAGTTATATTATAACTATACTACTGATCCGAACTTCGATTCCAGTGTACAGTTCTTTGTTATTTAATTATTTTTTGATCTCGCCGTTCACTGTGTTAGACTTCGTCAGTGTATCATGTATTCCTCCGCCGTAGTTAGACACTGGGTCGTTTATGTTTCAGATAGCGGTTCTTCTTGCGTTATAACGCGCTATATAGGTCTACTATTCAAAGGTCTACTAATAGGTCCACTATTTAAAAATTTTTAACGCGATACTTTTAGAAAAGAAATATATTTTAATGAAATGCAAATAGAATACACGAAATGAAATGCGCGGAAAATGTGAATTTTCTGGCGTTTCATTACTTGAACGCTTAATGTTTTTTTTTCACACGTTCACCCACCTCATCTTGTCTATTTATTTACTTTAGTCCGAAGACCTACCGTCGCTGTGTAGTGGGACACAAATAACTGTCAAGTAACTCATGTTAAATGCCATCAAAGTTACCATTACTGTCTAGCATGCTACACAGAAAACAATGTTTTTATTCCACGTGTTCCGGTCGTCCCATCTAATCTTCCATTTCAATTTAAACGCCTACAGTTTCCCGTTCGCCTGAGTTTCACCAGGAGTATCAACAAGCACAAAGTCATTCGTTAAAAGTTGTCGAACTCACCCTGCGAAACCCATGATTTCCCCCATGAGCAACTCTGTGTTAGTTGCTTCCGGGTGTGCAAAAGTGAAGACCTCTTCATCTTGGCTCCAAAAATGGAAGAACACTCAACTTCGTTCACCCAGAGGCTCTTGAAGGGTAAACATACTCACGCTTCTAAAGAACTGGGCATCACACTGATCACAGCGCAATAGAGAAACGTAGTTGTTTTAAATATTTCGAATTTCATACATTCACAGTCGACAAATGCTGCTAGTTTGATTCAGCCCATTGTTCCAGGGAACAAGGAGGGCTGGTTGGACGATAAGGGCAACCGGACCGGTCGCTCCGGACCCCGGAGTTTAGAAAATAAAAACAAAACATTATGCTAGAATTCTATACATTTACTGCTATTTTTTTTTTAAGTTTTGGGGCACGAGGACCTTAAAAATGTGTTTTTCTTTTACATATAGTTTATAATCTCTCCCCCCCCTTACACACAACCACACGCTTTCAAATACGTTACCATCCTTCGTATTGTTCAGTGACTTTAAGAAAAGTACTGGAAATTTAAAAAACTAAAAAACAAAAGCGATTTTCACACATGAACGCGTATAAAAGTTAATAAAAAGTCACTAATTCGTCAGTTATTTCACGTTGCGTCAAAAAACAATCACTGCAACATGTACCAGCCAAAATGTGTATGCAAACGAATTTATTTAAGAAGGATCTTTATTATTTCGCTAAGCAAAAATGTTTGTTATGCAAAAATATTCACTACGCATATTAGTTAGTTATCTTTCATTTTGTGAGAAAGTTTTCATACGAGGCCCGATCAAAAAGTTCCGAGACTAGGCCGATATACAAAAAAGTACTTACGTTACTTAAGCCTGGTTATGATCTCCCTCAAAGTAGTTTCCTTGGGCAGTGATGCACCGCTGCCAGCGTTTTTGCCACTGTTGGAACGCTCCCTGGAAGTCCTGTTCGCGAATCGTGTCAAGCACCGTCTGCGATTCGCGCTGGATCTCGTCCACGGTTTCAAAACGGCGACCCTTGAGCTTCAGTTTCATCTTCGGGAACAGAAATAAGTCGCAGGGGGTCAAATCCGGCGAGTAAGGTGGGTGAGGAAGGAGAGTCATGCTGTTCCGGCTGCAGAACTGGCGTGTTGCTAACGCTCTGTGAGCTGCTGCACTGTCCTGATGGAGCAGGAAATCGCACTTGCGCCACATTTAAAGTCGTTTACGGCGAATGTCCTCCTCCCTAAGACGCCGCAGAACATCGCAGTAAAAAAAAGGGCGGTGAGAGTCTGGCCCTGAGGGACGAATTCACGGTGCACAACCCCACGAATGTCGACATTTGTCCACATTTTCGGGGTTTTGCTCGTGGAAGGTCGCCCTGACCTGTTTCAGTGCCACTTTTGAACCGCGAGTGCCACTCAAAACACCTCGTACGACTCATTGCTTCATTGCCATAAGCCGGCGCAACATTTCATGCGTCTCCGTTCCAGATTTGCCGGGTTTGACGCAGAATTTGATGTTCGCTCGCTGCTCTAGTTTGCAGTCCATACCGAAATCTCAGCTGTGTTCTGCATGTGGTCACCAAATATCGTGTAGCACAGTTCCTGATGTTCACAGAACGACGCCGCTCGTCACAATGACTCGTGAAGGTCACTGACCTCGACTACGGCTCGCGCATCCGCGTACTGTCATCTGTTGGCGCTACATACCTAGGCTCGGAACTTTTTGATCTCACTACGTAAAAACAATTGCACCTAAATTCCCTTCTCCCCGGATAGAAAACCGTATTTTCGGGTACTCTCTCTCCATATTATGGTAGCCTTTTTATAAAGATCACACCAATTTGAGAAAATATTTTTGTCTTTATGGCAGTTTTATTATGAGATTTAGATTAATTTCTGGGGTCCGCTATGAAATTTTGCTAGGGCGCTAGCAAAAGTTCTATCTGGCCCTAAGCACAAGAATATACAAGGGAGAACCAAATGAAAACTTGAAATAATTTCTTCCCCACAATTTATTGAAAAAAGGTGGTACAATCCTGCATAATTTTTTCAATGTAATCTCCTTTTGTGTAATACAAGTCCTCCAGCGCTTATAAAGTGCTTAGATTCCTGTAGAAAGAAATTATTTCGGCCGCATGTGCAGCAACTCGTGCAACACCTGCTGCACCTCTTCATCGGATCTCTAAGTCTTTCTTTCAATCGCATCTTCGAGTGGTCCTAAGATGCAGTAATAATCACTTGGCGCAAGATCTGGCGAATGTGGCGGATGTGGAAGACACTCGAAGTGCAGGTCTTGTATGGTTGCAACCGCTGCATGTGCAGTATGGGGCCGAGAGATTTTATGTTTCAACAAGACACCGGTACTCAAAAGTCCACGTCGTTTTAATCTCATGGTAGGTAGATGATGATTCCTGATAAGATATGCATACGTGTCATTGGTTATAGTGTTTCTCCAGAAAGTGCGGTGATTACGCCTCGTTCATCTCAAAAGAGAGTCAGCATCAGGTTCATTTCTGTTGGCTAAGTGCGGAACTGTTTCAGTGAGGAGGGATGGCGCTATTCCTTGCTCGCTCTCTTGGTTTCTGGTTGATGATAGCGAACCCAGGTTTCATCTCTAATAATAGTTCTCTGTAGGAAGCGCAGCGAAAGTTTTTAACAGGCATCAACACGTCGTTGCTTCAATTCTGGACTCAGCTGGCGTGGCACCCACCTTGCAGACACTTCGTTGAACTGGAGCACATTATGGATGATGTGATGCGTTGAACGATGAGTGGTGCCCAAAAGTGCGACTATTTCATCCACTGTCACTTAGCGATTTCCCATCACAATGCCTTCAACTGCTGTAATGAACTCTGTGGCACTACTCTGCGTGCCTGACCCGGTGCGAGGAGAATCCGTCATAGAACTCACTCCGTTTCGGAACTTCCTATTCGATTCGTACACTTGCTGGAGGGACAGACATGTATCGCCATACCGAACTTCATTGGGCGATGAATTTCAATAGGTTTCATGCCTTCACTACTCAAAAAATGGGCGACGGAACATTGCTCCTATTTGATGCATGCATCAAGAAGGACGGCCATCTTTACACTGCTACTGTGACGTCACTAAGCTTGTCTGCACCGTGCTGCCACCTGTAAGAAAATCATTTAGTCATTGGTAACAAAATTGCCAAGTTACAGGACAATGGCGCTGTATTTTGAATTTTTTAACGCACATTTAAAGTTTTCATTTGGCTCGTGTGGTTTTTATTTTTCTTATAAATTCCTTTCTTTTGGTTACTGGGACATAATTCTGTTAATGTTTCCATGCTATAGATCATATTCATAATTTCAAGAAAACTCTGAAAAGGTGGCTTAAACGCTGATTGAGGTTTTTTTCTTTACGCTGCCAAATCCAGGTAACTTTGCTAGTAAGAAAGCAAAATGGGAACGTTGTATGATACAAAAGGACAATATTCCGGATAAGAGCGGTAAGTGAATTTAAGTGAGAGAGCTTCTTGGCTTGCACACGTGATCCTAATCCAGAAACGTTAGTTGAATTAAACCTGGCTAAACCAGTTTCATTCTAACTGGAATTCGAGGCTGAACTCCACACACACACACACACACTTTCCGTGAACGCTATAAATAAATTATTTAACAGTACACACAGACGATGTTATACAATACTAAAAGGTAATTCATGTCAATATTCCTCATAACATAACAGTGAAGCCTAAACTGAAAGAGAAGCTTGACTATGTGCATATATATTCGTGACACAGGGACTTTCGCCAAATAAAACCGAACTTGGGTGCAATACAGAGTAGCATCATGTAGACGCCGTCCATAAAATTAGAAATCCATACAGGCACAGTTCGAATTCCTTTCATTTAACATGTACTTTCTAAAGTATAACTCACCTATACCTAATGGATCTTAGAAAAAAATGTTAATTATACATATACATGCAGTTCTGTGCTTTTGTTTATAATATGAACACAGGTCAAACAAAAGAGTTACGTTTTATACGTGGGTTTCGTTCTCAGCATTTAAATTAATATAAAAATTTGTATTTATGGGCATTACATGAAACTGTTTTTGTTTTTCAATAATTCCAGGACTTCAGTTCAAATAAAGTAAATATTTACTTTCCCGAAATCGTACACATTTCCGATGGCTCTGTAGAAAGTATTTTTGGAAAATCTCACTCTTCACAATAAATTTTTTGTCAAAATGCATGTTATGATTTTTCCACAATTAAATATCTATGTCACTCAACATGCATTATCTTGAAATTACAACCAATAGTAGCTTACATCATGGTTTAGTTCAACTTTCATTCACTTGACTTCGCTACTCGACTAGAAGAGGAATCAAACATGAAAATTCACTGGTTCCCAAACGAGTTGTCAGTCGTTACAATCGATTCTTTTTTACTGCTATTTCTATTTTTTAAATTCAAAATATTTCAACTTCACTTTAGTTGTTTCACACACACACACATTGATTACAAAATTGGGAAGAGGATTTACTGTAATTCAAGTTCATGAAACTTTGAAAAGTTTGCCAAGAGAAAATAAAAAAAAAAAACAGCTTTCTTCTTCTCTGGGTAAAAGAATGTAGTTAGCTGTGTCGCCATGACCAACTGTATGTATTTGCGAATATCTTTCTGCATATGTATTCAATTCTTCCATGACGGTTAAGACCTCATCAAGGTATGTGAAGACCACTTTCATTTTCTACAGTGCTAAACCTCTTGTATGCCAACTAGATCATGAAATCATCACAGGTTCTGAACAGTTAGAATGGCCGCCTCAATGGCTCAGTGGTCTAAGCGATGGCCTCTGATCATTCGTCCGAAAGTGGTCCGGGTTCGAACACCGGTGAGGCATGGATGTTCTGTTTGTCTTACGGTACTGGCTCTCTCCCTTCACTGGAACCAGTGACCCTAAATTAGGGACGGGCGGCTGTGTTCTACTTTCCCAAAATTTAGTCAAAGTTTAGGCCCATTGAGTTGTTCACCGTGGTCGTTAAACCTCCAATAAAAAAAAAAAGGCAGAATAAATTTATCTACATGTTCAACGCTGAAAGCAAATTTCTAAGACTGCTGCTCGACAGTAATCGTCAGCAGTGTTGATCACAATGAAAAAAAAAACAAAGGATTTTTTGGTAGTTCGATAAAATTCTTATTGAGGGTGCCCGTTTGGCTGGATGGACGATTTTGAAAGTAGGTGAACTGACTGACATTTCAAAGAGTGAGATATCCAGAATCTTTAATCAGTACAAAAATAACGCACATTGCTTGTCAACCATGCGTTACTGTGGCGCGACGACAATCTGCCAGAAACGAGAGCGCCGTCGTCTGAGAACACATGTACGGAGAAACAGGACTTCTTGTGTGCAGAAGTTGATCGAAGCATTCAATGAAGGCTGTTCTCGACCCATATATCTCAACGAAGTATGAGCAAGGAAATTAAAGAGGATCGGTAGGGTCAGTCGCACACTTATACGGAACTCACTCATTTCTGCGATGAACCCGAAAGTTCCTCAACAGTGGTGTCACAAACACCGTGACTGGACACCGCAATTCTGGAAAAAGTCATGTGGTCCAAAGACTCTCAGTACACATGGTTCTGTATAGCAGACAGTTTGGTTGGAGTTCCATGAAGCAATGAATACCATCTTGCCCTGTAAACACAACTCAAGATTCTGGAGGTGGTGTCATGGCGTGAAGCTCGTTCTGTTGGTACGAAACGGGGTCCCCTAATATTGCTGGAAGGTCGAATGTCCTCCTAGGATTATTTTCTGAACATTGATGCCTATGAAGTCCATCCTGCAATGTTGACATTTTATCCAGTAGGAGACTGCTGTTTCATGAACGACAATGGCAAATGTCTATCGCACAAGATGCGTTCCGCAGTGGTTCAGCAAGCTACTTCCATTATCTTCTCTGGCCAGCACAAAACCCGGATCCGAACTCCATTTAGAAAGTGGATGATATGTTAGAAAAACATACTGGGGAGCAAAGCGCTCTTCCTTCAAATCTGAGTCAGTTAAAGTACCGCCTGGCGTGCGGTAGACGTAGATGTAGTACAACATCTTGTGGAATCTATTTCAAACCGCATATGTGCTGTAATTTTCCATAAACGAGGTCTAACCCTCTGCAGCATAAAAGTTTCAAAGTCACCAGTGGCGTGACCATGTTTCAAAATCTGGGGATCCGATCACACATACACACATTATATGTCATCATCATTGTCAACCATTATCAATCCACTGCTGGACGAAGGTCTCTCCAAGCCTCTTCCACAACGGTCTGTCTTGTGCCAGTCTCCTCCATGTTACTCCCGCATACTTTCGATACATCTCTCACGTGGTCTTCTTCTGGGTCTTTTCCTGTTCCTTGGAATCCAATCTAAAATTTCGACTGTCCATCGATGGTCTGCCCTTCTCGCACTATGTCCAGCCCATTGCCATTTCAGGGATTTTACTCTCATCATGATGTCTTCCACTCTTGTCATTTTTCTGATCCACGAGTTCCTCTTCTCATCTCTCCTGGTTACACCAAGCATGCACCTCTCCATGCTACTTTGAGTTGCTGCAGCCTTTGTATGTCTCTTTTAGTTAAGGTCCACGTGTCTCTGTACCAAACGTAATCACTGGAAGGATGCATTGATCAAACACTTTTCTTTTAAGACAAAATGGCATATTGCTCTTGAAAATTATGCTGTTTCTTCCAAAAGCTCTCCAGGCAAGTTTTATATGCCGATTATTTTCTTCATCAATGTGACCCTCACTTGATATCTGCTGTCCAAGATAAACGTAGGTGTTTGTTATCTCCAGCTTTTCTCCATCAATCCATAAATTTTCATTTCTTGTAAAAGCATTGTACATCACTTTTGTCTTCTGAAAGTTCATTTTTAATCCCACTTCTTTACTCTTGTCAGCAAGTTCCTGGATCATACTCTGCAGCTCTGACGGGGTAGTTCCAAAAATGACTTCGTCATCAGCAAGACGAAGGTGAGTTAGATAATTTCAATTAATCTTTATCCCTTTGTTTTCCCAGTTCAGTGATTGAAAGACATTTTCCAATGTGGCATTAGAGAGCTTGGGATATATGATGTCCCTTTGTCTCACTTCCTTTTCAATTTTTATGTGTGCTGTGTTCTCAAACAACCGAATCTTTGCATTTTCATAGATGTTATTAATAATATTAATGCATGCATCTTCGAGACCGCTAGATTTCAAAGCCATTGCAACTGCTGATGGTTTCGCTGAATCAAAGGCCTTTTCATAATCGATAAAAGCCATGCACAATGGAAGTTCATGTTCCCTCGCTCTTTCAATTAGTTCTCTCAGTACGTCGATATGATCTATAGTGCTGTAGCCACTCCTGAATCCAGCTTGTTCTCTCGGTTGACCCATGTCCAGTGTTACCTTCAAGCGGTGTGAAAGAACTTTAGTGAAGATTTTATGAGCCACTGATAAGAGGCTGATAGGTCTGTAGTTCCTGAGATCCTCAAAGTCACCTATTTTATATAGCAGGATCATTGTAGCGTTGTTCCAATCCTCCCATCCCCTACGCACACACACGCAGGAGCAAGGCAATTGCTGAGGCACGATCTAACGGGCATGACATAGGCGCCTTTGCTGGCGAATTGTGGAACTTAGCAAACACAACTGTAAAACTATGATAGATAAGGAAGAAATGTGAATTACAAAGTTGTAGAACTGACTTTTCTTATTAGGAATCGATATCACTGTTTTATTAAGTACACATTATACACGTGTTTGCATTCTACGAAAAATTACAATCTTATATTATTAAATTTAGTTGGTTCACATGATAAAAAATTGTGCATCATATCATTGTATTTCCGAAAAATTTGGGGGGTCCTTTTACATTGGGGATCCCCGACTCTGAAAATCTGGGAGGGCCCTGACCCGCAGAGTGGTTACGCCTGTGAAAGTCAGTTGCCGGTATGTGTATATAGTAGATTTTATTATGTTAAGATAATAAACTGAACTTACGGAATGTTACACGAAAGAAACGGACTGCCTGTATTTCCTATCCACCATATGGTGCAAAACAGAGCGATTGAATTTGTCGTCTGGAAGGAGAACAAACGATAGGTAGTCGTAAAGAACGTTGACATTTCTTCTAAGGGGACAATATTGCTGAGGCATTTGCTGAGCGTTAACAGAACGTCACTCAGACGAACAACCAAAGGAAGCATGAGGCGGTGTGGGGAGGGAGGAAGAAAGGGTGTGATGTAAAGTAATGATTCTGCCATGGAAACCGTTGCCCTTAAGATGCTCTCGCTCGGTAAGGAAAATGATTTTCCTCACCCACTACCGCGAAAATAAATAAATAAATCACGAACGTAAATCCCAGGCAATGATAAAAAAAAAAAAAAAAAGAATAACTGGTGATTCTGAAAGAGCAGCGCTTTTGAGAAGACAGCAACCCGCCGTCCGTAGAGATTTGATCAGAGAAAACTATATCAATAGGATTATGAACACACACAAAGACCAAACATGGAATTTCTGTTATTGGTTCATTTTACATTCCATCGTCAAAGAAACAAAAAATCATATCCCATTCTTTTCGGTATAGTAACGTCTTCGGAAAATACTTTGATGGCCAAAATCGTCAAGAACGATTAATCCTACAACACGCAAATCCCATAGAGCACCTATGAGATGAATCTCTTTCTTAATCCATAGAGCACCTCCAGCCAATCTCTTCCTTAATCATTATGGAGGATTATTTTAGATTGTTTTATAATACTCTGAGTAAATATAAACTTCTGAGTTGTGTTTACTAGGTCACTCCCCAGGTACCTCCACCCATGCTTAATGCACCTGTGTCTATAATTCCGTCCCATTCCTGGGTGAAGGATTCAAAGCCCGCATGGACCTTACCACAGCATTCCAAAGATTTTCCACAGAGTTAATGTCCGATGAACGGTTAAGCTAATCCAAAATGAAAACATCTGTGGAATGCTCTTCTAACTAAGTTCAAGTCACAACGGCTCTGTGGGGGCGCACATTGACCTACTGGAAAAGTCCATTGCCCTGTGGGCGTATGATGACCATTGAACGTATGTAGATCGTCTGCAAGGATGGATACGTAGCGTGGATAGTTCAGAGATGCATCTAGACGTATCATAGATTCCAACATGTGCCAGATGAACACCCTCCAGACCATAACCAGACTCCACCAACCTAAACAGTCCCTTGTTGACATGCTGGGTTCATGGCTTCATGCGGTTTCCACCAGTTCTTCACACTCTCGTCTGCCCGAAATATTTGGAAACAGGATTCATCGGACCAGGAGACTCGTCTCCAATCATCAAGGGTTCAGTACCGATGTCCTTTTGCCCATTTAAGGTGTACAGTCTGGTGGTGTGGAGTTAACAATGTGATTTTGGTGGATCGGCTGCACCCCATAACCTTTTGCGGTCAATGACGTGGAAACGTTTCGGCACCTCTCTCGTTGAAGTCGGGGGTGATTTGTGCTGCATTTTGTCCCACAGCTTTCTAGTCGCTCTCGGGTTGGTTGCAAGTGTACGAGAGAGACGTCGACGGTCATGTTTATCCACCACCTTTCCCATATAAACAATCTTGCAACATAGCAAGTACTGCTGTTTTTGGAATGAATTGGTTTTTGATGACTTAAAACACATGTATTCGACACCAACATGTGACAGGTGAAAATCCTCCAAATACGTGGCTTCAGTGAATAAACAAAGACATCGCTCTTTTCACGTTTTAGTAACACACAGCAACCGAAAAATTGTTATTTGGCCACTGCTGTGGAATCGAATCCCAGATCTCTCGATATCTAGCCGAAAGCGTTAGCCTTACATCACGGTTACCAACAATCCACTGCGCCATGTGTGTTTTTCTGTCAGCTTCAGACATCATAAATCCGTAAGATGGGCTCAGCTACTGAGCCATCTCCATCTGGTGGGCATTAATGGCACTGGCTATATATTAATTATAGCAGTTAAATCCAAAGGGTGAGATCCAAAGTGAAAATCCTCCAAATTAGCTACTGTAATCAAATTATAGCCAGTGCCGTTAATGCCCACGAGATGGAGACGTCTCAGTAGCTGAGCCCATCTTACGGATTTGATGTGTGAAGCTGTCAGAAAAACACACATAGCGCCGTGGATTGTTGGCCACCGTGGTTTAACTCTCTCGGCTAGATATCGAGAGATCTGGGATTCGATTCCCCAGCAGTGGCCGAATAACAATTTTCAGTTGCTGTGTGTTGCTAAAACATGGAAAGAGCGATGTCTTTGTTTATTCGTGTGGCAGGTTTTCCAAGGAGGCTTATTTAGGAGGTTTCTTTTCATCAAAATAAGTGGGATCTGACGGCTTCGTAGAACTGTCGATAAGGTAAGCTAACTACAGAATAAGTCAAAAGTCTAAGGACACCATTGTATTTCTGTAACGGGAGGGGAAATGAAATATCTAAATACCCCAGCAAAGAATCGGTAAGGGAGGCCTATCTTTTAGGCTATTTCCGGAACATGGCCACCATCTTGAAATTCGCTATATTGAATTAAGGTCAGATTTTTCAAATAGTAAGGGGGTCATGTTGCATATCAAACAAGACCAGAATTTTTTTCAGAAATTGATTGCCGTAATCAGATTTGACATATGTGATGTGGTTCACAAGTTATCAACACAGAAAGTTGAAATAACCATTGTTTGTTGCAGGTAACTGAAGAGGAGGGATTGAGGTGATCCTAAAGTCTGGGGAACGCAGCTGCCATATTATAGCCGCAGACTTCAACAACCGACACCCAGAAAGACCACACTACGGAGCAATTGTTCGTCAGTGGCTAGATGTTCAATTCCCTGGTCGTTGGGTTGACCGGCGAGGTCCTGTGGAATAGCCACCGAGAACCACCGACCTCACACCACTCGACTTTTATCTGTGGGGTCGTCTGAAACACCTGGTGTTTGCTGAGAAAATCAGCGACAAAACACCACCTTCGGCAACGCATCCTGGATACTTGTAATCGCATTTCTCCTGATATTCGGTGCATAACGACTAGATCAAGCGCCTTCAGCTCCGTGTTCAGCAACAGGAACAACACATTAAACACACCAAACAGCTGCGCATCACAGAGTACTTTAGAGGTTGTTACTTCAACTTTCTGTTTTTATAACTGTGAACCACAACACATATGCCAAATCTGATTACTGCAATCAATTTCTGAGAAACTTCTGGTCTTATGAATGAAATACGGGATTACATCATATAATACAAATTCTGAAGATGACAATCCAATTTTTGGTGTAAATATTACAAGGATAGTACTGTAAGTCATATAATATCCGAAAACTTGAAAATTTCGTCGTTCTGGAGGGGGAATCGAACCCGCGTCTTCCAGATAGCGCCCGGGTATGCTAACCACTACACCACCCAGAACGACCAAGTCTCAAGTTTCCGATTAATTTGAATATAACCATCACAAGATTCGCTAGTCGAAGCAACCGGCATTCATATATAGCGAATCTGGAGGTTCAGAATCCTATCCCGTGATTGCACGGAGGAGTAGATAAATCATGAATGAAATACGGGATTACATAATATAATACAAATTTTGAGGATGACAATCCGTCTTTTAGTGTAAATGCCTTGTATGAAAAGGATTCGCGGGATAGGATTCGCTAAACATGAATGCCGGTTGCTTCGACTAGCGAATCCTGTGATGGTTATATTCAAATTAATCGGAAACTTGAGACTTGGTCGTTCTGGGTGGTGTAGTGGTTAGCATACACGGGCGCTATCAGGGAGATGCGGGTTCGATTCCCACTCCAGGATGACGAAATTTTCAAGTTTTCGGATATTATCTGACTTACCATCCTTGTCATATTTACTCCAAAAAACGGATTTATCATCTTCAAAATTTGAATTCTGGTCTTGTTTGATATGCAACATGATCCCTTTATCATCTGAAAAATTTTATCTTTATCCAATATGGCTGATTTCAAGATGGTGGCCATGTTCCGGAAATAGCCTAAAATATAGGCCCGTTCACCGATTCTTTTCTGGTGTATTCAGATATTTCATTTCCCCTCTCGTTTCAGGAATACAAGTGTATCCTGCAACTTTTGACTCACCCTGTACTTGCACCCTAGCTACATTTACGTGGAGTTAGCATGAGTTTCAGTGTATATTACGTTTAAATATTCTGGAAATTCGGAGAAATCATTTGGATTCCTCATTAAGTTAAAAAATGTCTTACGGCTTTTTTTTTCTTTTGTAAGGCGCACCACGTTTTACTCCTCCGGTCTCTGATTTTATTAATATGGAATGATAAAGTGGATAGAATTCTATTTTATAATTAAATGCTTTTGCAGTCATTTTGCCTGGAGACATTCTGCGATACCTGTGTTTTATATCTGTAGTAGTTTTAATTAAATTCGAAACAGCTGCTAATTTTTTCGGATCGCTAAATCTCATGGTCAGAAAAAATGCGGCAATAAATTAAATTTTTCACGCGTCATTAAGACTGGTAAATAATGTAAACTTTGTAACTGGAAGTTTATTGCTTTTGAGGTGTGGAAGTCAAATTTATTCAATCAAGATGGAGCAGTAGTATCAGTTTTTCCCCCTTGACAATAGCTTTTCGTATTTCGAATGAGCCTCAGAAGCAAAATATGCGATTCAGCAAACCTTGAGATTGATTCCTTCGAGAGAGTTTCTGTAATGGTGTTTGAATATGCTGCACAAATATTTGTATTCCTCTAGTACTGATGAAATTTGCGATTCAAAATGCCGAAGTGAAAAGGAAAGAAGGCGACACAAGAAGAAAAAATCCTGTTTGGGTTGTGTATCCATTTTGAGAGAATATTATCACGTTTTATGAGGATGCAACGTTTGGAAATGAATTTATTCCAGATGTTAAATGATTATAGAAAAACCTCGCCAAGTACTTCATCTCTGATGTAATTAAGTATACGAGTGTTTTCGTCTCAAAGGAAATAATAACTTTTGAACTAAGGGAATATTTATGAGGTATAATTTCCAATTTCATAATATAATTTGCCACTAAATCTAATCTTGCCCAAATAAATGTGAATCCTGTAATGATGAATTGATACATAATGATTTAACTTATTCTTGTTCCTTCTCATTAGAAATTACTATTTTTAGTCAAAAAAGCATTTGAGGACGATAATCGATTTAATATTTTAAATTATAGATTTACGGATGGTCTTCGAAATGGATCATTGAAAGTGGAGAATTGAAATGGTTTTCCAGTCCTCAAAGTAGATAATGAAAAACCTCTACTACGAATAAGAAAAACTTGTAAGAATCATTGTGGGAAGTGAAAAGTAGTACAAAATTAGAACTATTGTTTTGTAAGACTGCATATTATGGCCTCATATTTTCCATCTGGGTAATAATGGACCGTGAGACCATTAGTTATGGAAACGTGCGAGCGGGTCAACTTGTCGACAATTTCTTACGAGTAAAACAGGTCGGGTCAAGGTGTTCTTGACCCGATTTCGACTCGATTTCATTTCCGTTTTATTTTTGAAAAGAACAAAATATTTCAAAGAAAAATGCTTACTATGGAATTTTGTGCTCGATGTGGTAATAGCAAAGATTTCCACCGACTGAGATACCATATCGTGAAACGATACTTCCTTTGCGTTTGTTTTGAGTGCAATTGTCCGGAGCATGATACAGGCAAACGTCTGCCGCCTACTTCTCTGGTGATTCGTTCTCTCACACCCCCTGTCACATTTTAAGACTGAGACTTGCTTTTAATACGGCATCTTTGCATTGAGCATTCAGAGGTTTTCGTTTGACGTTTTAGCATCCCGTTTCATTCACTGCCGTGTCTGAATTAATGCTTTCATTTATTAATATGGGTGAATTTAATATTAAGGAGACTGAAAAAGCGTCAAGGCCAACAGATAAGTTCTTGTTAAAACTAAAAAGGGGAAGAGTGAATGCTGGGAGTTGTTTCGTCTCATTAAGAAACCAGAATATGTTTCACAGCAACATCAATTTTCACAGGCTTTTGATGAGTTGGAAGTATTCAAAAGGTTTATATATTATCAAGAAAATGGGGAGAACTGAAAATAAACATTGCAAGTTACTTAATTCAAACATTTTGATTGTAGCACCATAAATTTAAGTGGAACAGCATTAAATATATCATCATCATTGTCAACCATTATCAATCCACTGTTGGACGAAGGTCTCCCCAAGTTTCCTCCACAACGGTCTGTCTTGTGCCAGTCTCTTCCATGTCACTCCCGCATACTTTCGAATTTCATCCACCCATCTTCCATGTGGTCTTCTTCTGGGTCTTTTCCTGTCCCTTGGAATCCAATCTAAAATTTCGGCTGTCCATCGATGGTCTGTTCTTCTGGCAGTATGTCCAGCCCATTGCCATTTCAGGGATTTAACTCTGATCATGATGTCCTCCACTCTTGTCATTTTTTGGATCCACGTGTTCCTCTTCTTATCTCTCCTAGTTACACCAGGCATGCACCTATATATGGTTCTTTGAGTTGTCTGCAGCCTTTGTATGTCTCTTTTAGCTAAGGTCCACGTCTCTGCACCATACGTAAGTACTGGAAGGATGCATTGATCAAACACTTTTCTTTTAAGACATAATGGCATATTGCTCTTGAAAATTATGCTGTTTCTTCAAAAAGCTCTCCAGGCAAGTTTTGTACGCCGATTAATTTCTTCACCAATGTGACCCTCACTTGATATCTGCTGTCCAAGATAAACGTACGTGTCTGTTATCTCCAGCTTTTCTCCATCAATCGATAAATCTTCATTTCTTGTAAAAGCATTGTACATCACTTTTGTCTTCTGAAAGTTCATTTTTAATCCCACTTCTTTACTCTTGTCAGCAAGTTCCTGGATCATACTCTGTAGCTCTGATGAGGTAGTTGCAAAAATGACTACGTCATCAGCAAAACCAAGGTGGATTAGGTAATCTCCATTAATCTTTATCCCTTTGTTTTCCCAGTTCAGTGATTGAAAGACATTTTCCAAAGTGGCGTTAAAGAGCTTGGGAGATATGGTGTCACCTTGTCTCACTCCCTTTCCAATTTTTATGTGTGTTGTATTTTCAAACAGCCTAATCTTCGCACTTGCATTTTCATAGATGTTATTAATAATATTAATGTATGCATCTTCAATACCGCAGGATTTCAGAGCCATTGCAACTGCTGATGGTTTCACCGAATCAAAGGCTTTTTCATAATCGATAAAAGCCATGCACAATAGAAGTTCATATTCCCTCGCTCTTTCAATTAGTTCTCTCAGTACGTGGATATGATCTATTGTGCTGCAGCCACTCCTGAATCCAGCTTGTTCTCTCGGTTGAGCCATGTCCAGTGTCACCTTCAAGCGGTGTGAAAGAACTTTAGTGAAGATTTTATAAACCACTGATAGGAGGCTGATAGGTCTGTAGTTCCTGGGATCCTCAATGTCACCTTTTTTATGTAGCAAGATCATTGTAGCGTTGTTCCAATCCTCAGGAATTTACCCTTCATTAAGGCATCGAGTGAAAATTTGGGCGAGTACTGTTTCGATTTCTCCACTTGCTTCTTGTATGATGTCTACAGTAATTCCATCTTCTCCTAGAGCTTTTCCTCGCTTCATGTTCTTGATTGCATGTGCAACTTCTGCTGGAAGGACTGGAAGAACTCTGGTACTGGTACCTTTCATGATGTCTGGAGTACATGTATCATCCCTTTCATATAATGTGGAGTAGAAATCTTTCACTCTTGTCAAAATTTCGCCTCTATTTCTTGTTACAGAACCATCTTCTTTTCTCAGTGCCATAATCTGTTTTTTTCCCTTACTGAGATGTCCCTTTGCTATCTTTAGGCTTTGGTTGTTTTCAATTGCTTTCCTTACTAGTTCACAGTTGAATTTCCTTACGTCTTCAGTGATATTTTTTCGTACTGTCTTGCATAGCTCTATATATTCCACTTTGGAAGTCACATCTTCTTTAGTTGTCCTCATCTCTGATCTTTTTTGCATCAACATTTTGGTTTTTCCTGATAATTTGTTCACATGCAATTTGTTCTTAGCCCCAGCTAATTTTGTTGCTGTTTCCATAAGAGCTTTGGTTACTTTTCTGTTAACTTCAGAAATATCCACTTCTTCCGATGTTAGGCCTTCTAAAGCAGAGAATCTGTTCTTCAGTTCCAATTTGAAGGTATTATGGTGTTTTTTAAGGTTGGTTATGTCAATACATTTTGTTTGTCTTATGAGCTTGCCACGTTCGAGTTTAGTTTTGAGGTGCATCTTACATCTCACCAATCTATGGTCACTGCCTGTGTTGAACTTGTTTAGCACACTGCAGTCTTCTATGACGAATTTTTTGTTACACATAATAAAATCAATTTCACTTGTCGTCCCATTTGGATGTCTCCATGTCCATTTCCTGTGTGGCTTTTTCTTGAAAAAGAAGTTTAAGGAGAAAAACCTTTCTGCCTCTGCAAACTCTACGAGAGTATTTCCACGTTGGTTATATATATATATATATCATCATCATCATCATCATTGTCAACCATTATCAATCCACTGCTGGACGAAGGTCTCCCCAAGTTTCCTCCACAACAGTCTGTCTTGTGCCAGTCTCCTCCATGTCACCCCTGCATACTTTCGAATTTCATCCACCCATCTCCCATGTGGTCTTCTTCTGGGTCTTTTCCTGTCCCTTGGAATCCAATCTAAAATTTCGGCTGTCCATCGATGATTTGTCCTTCTGGCAGTATGTCCAGCCCATTGCCATTTCAGGGATTTAACTCTGATCATGATGTCTTCCACTCTTGTCATTTTTCGGATCCACGTGTTCCTCTTCTTATCTCTCCTGGTTACACCAAGCATGCACCTCTCCATGCTTCTTTGAGTTGTCTGCAGCCTTTGTATGTCTCTTTTAGTTAAGGTCCACGTCTCTTCACCATACGTAAGCACTGGAAGGATGCATTGATCAAACACTTTTCTTTTAAGACATAATGGCATATTGCTCTTGAAAATTATGCTGTTTCTTCCAAAAGCTCTCCAGGCAAGTTTTGTACGCCGATTAATTTCTTCATCAATGTGACCCTCACTTGATATCTGCTGTCCAAGATAAACGTACGTGCCTGTTATCTCCAGCTTTTCTCCATCAATCGATAAATCTTCATTTCTTGTAAAAGAATTGAACATCACTTTTGTCTTCTGAAAGTTCATTTTTAATCCCACTTCTTTACTCTTGTCAGCAAGTTCCTGGATCATACTCTGCAGCTCTGATGGGGTAGTTGCAAAAATGACTACGTCATCAGCAAAACGAAGGTGGGTTAGATAATCTCCATTAATCTTGATCCCTTTGTTTTCCCAGCTCAACGACTGAAAAACACCCTCCAATGTGGCATTAAAGAGCTTCGGAGATATGGTGTCACCTTGTCTCACTCCCTTTCCAATTTTTATGTGTGTTGTATTTTCAAACAGCCGAATCTTTGCACTTGCATTTTCATAGATGTTATTAATAATATTAATGTATGCATCTTCAATACCGCAGGATTTCAGAGCCATTGCAACTGCTGATGGTTTCACCGAATCAAAGGCTTTTTCATAATCGCTAAAAGCCATGCACAATGGAAGTTCATATTCCCTCGCTCTTTCAATTAGTTCTCTCAGTACGTGGATATGATCTATTGTGCTGTAGCCACTCCTGAATCCAGCTTGTTCTCTCGGTTGAGCCATGTCCAGTGCCACCTTCAAGCGGTGTGAAAGAACTTTAGTGAAGATTTTATAAACTACTGATAGGAGGCTGATAGGTCTGTAGTTTCCGAGATCCTCAATGTCACCTTTCTTATGTAGCAGGATCATTGTAGCGGTGTTCCAATCCTCAGGAATCTTTCCTTCATTAAGGCATCGAGTGAAAATTTGGGCGAGTACTGTTTCGATTTCTCCACTTGCTTCTTGTATGATGTCTACAGTAATTCCATCTTCTCCTGGAGCTTTTCCCCGCTTCATGTTCTTGATTGCATGTGCAACTTCTGCTGGAAGGACTGGAGGAACTCTGGTACTGGTATCTTTCATGATGTCTGGAGTGCATGTATCATCCCTTTCATATAATTTGGAGTAGAAATCTTTCACTCTTGTCAAAATTTCGCCTCTATTTCTTGTTACAGAACCATCTTCTTTTCTCAGTGCCATAATCTGTTTTCTTCCCTTACTGAGATGTCCCTTTGCTATCTTTAGGCTTTGGTTGTTTTCAATTGCTTTCCTCACTAGTTCACAGTTGAATTTTCTTACGTCTTCAGTGATACTTTTTCTTACTGTCTTGCATAGCTCTATATATTCCACTTTGGAAGTCACATCTTCTTTAGTTGTCCTCATCTCTCTTATATATATATATATATATATATATATATATATATATCATCATCATCATTGTCAACCATTATCGATCCACTGCTGGGCGAAGGTCTCCCCAAGTTTCCTCCACAACGGTCTGTCTTGTGCCAGTCTCTTCCATGTCACTCCCGCATACTTTCGAATTTCATCCACCCATCGCCCATGTGGTCTTCTTCTGGGTCTTTTCCTGTCCCTTGGAATCCAATCTAAAATTTCGACTGTCCATCGATAGTCTGTCCTTCTGGCAGTATGTCCAGCCCATTGCCATTTCAGGGATTTAACTCTGATCATGATGTCTTTCACTCTTGTCATTTTTCTGATCCACGAGTTCCTCTTCTTATCTCTCCTGGTTACATTAAGCATGCACCTCTCCATGCTGCTTCGAGTTGTCTGCAGCCTTTGTTTGTCTCTTTTAGTTAAGGTCCACGTCTCTGCACTATACGTAAGCACTGAAAGGATGCATTGATCAAACACTTTTCTTTTAAGACATAATGGCATATTGCTCTTGAAAATTATGTTGTTTCTTCCAAAAGCTCTCCAGGCAAGTTTTATACGCCGATTAATTTCTTCATCAATGTGACCCTCACTTGATATCTGCTGTCCAAGATAAACGTACGTGCCTGTTACCTCCAGCTTTTCTTCATCAATCGATAAATCTCCATTTCTTGTAAAAGCATTGAACATCACTTTTGTCTTCTGAAAGTTCATTTTTAATCCCACTTCTTTACTCTTGTCAGCAAGTTCCTGGATCATACTCCGCAGCTCTGATGGGGTAGTTGCAAAAATGACTACGTCATCAGCAAAACGAAGGTGAGTTAGATAATCTCCATTAATCTTTATCCCTTTGTTTTCCCAGTTCAGTGATTGAAAGACATTTTCCAATGTGGCATTAAAGAGCTTCGGAGATATGGTGTCACCTTGTCTCACTCCCTTTCCAATTTTTATGTGTGTTGTATTTTCAAACAGCCGAATCTTTGCACTTGAATTTTCATAGATGTTATTAATAATATTAATGTATGCATCTTCAATACCGCAGGATTTCAGAGTCATTGTAACTGCTGATGATTTCACCGAATCAAAGGCTTTTTCGTAATCGATAAAAGCCATGCACAATGGAAGTTCATATTCCCTCGCTCTTTTAATTAGTTCTCTCAGTACGTGGATATGATCTGTTGTGCTGTAGCCACTCCTGAATCCAGCTTGTTCTCTAGGTTGAGCCATGTCCAGTGTTACCTTCAAACGGTGTGAAAGAACTTTAGTGAAAATTTTATAAACCACTGATAGCAGGCTGATAGGTCTGTAGTTCCTGAGATCCTCAATGTCACCTTTTTTATGTAGCAGGATAATTGTAGCATTGTTCCAATCCTCAGAAATCTTCCCTTCATTAAGGCATCGAGTGAAAATTTGGGCGAATACTGTTTCGATTTCTCCACTTGCTTCTTGTATGATGTCTACAGTAATTTCATCTTCTCCTGGAGCTTTTCCCCGTTTCATGTTCTTGATTGCATGTGCAACTTCTGCTGGGAGGACTGGAAGAACTCTGGTACTGGTACCTTTTATGATGTCTGGAGTACATGTGTCATCCCTTTCATATAATTTGGAGTACAAATCTTTCACTCTTGTCAAAATTTCGCCTCTATTTCGTGTTACAGAACTATCTTCTTTTCTCAGTGCCATAATCTGTTTTCTTCCCTTACTGAGATGTCCCTTTGCTATCTTTAGGCTTTGGCTGTTTTCAATTGCTTTCCTTACTAGTTCACAGTTGAATTTCCTTACGTCTTCAGTGATACTTTTTCGTACTGTCTTGCATAGCTATATATATTCCACTCTGGAAGTCACATCTTCTTTAGTTGTCCGCATCTCTGTTCTTTTTTGCATCAACATTTTGGTTTTTCCTGATAATTTGTTCACATGCAATTTGTTCTTAGACCCAGCTAATTTTGTTTGCGTTTCCATAAGAGTTTTGGTTACTTTTCTCTTAACTTCAGAAATATTCACTTCTTCCGATGTTAGGATTTCTAAAGCAGAGAATCTGTTCTTCAGTTCCAACTTGAAGGTATTATGGTGTTTTTTAAGGTTGGTTATGTCAATACATTTTGTTTGTCTTATGAGCTTGCCACGTTCAAGTTTAGTGTTGAGGTGCATCTTACATCTCACCAATCTATGGTCACTACCTGTGTTGAACGTTTTTAGCGCACTGCAGTCTTCTATGACGAATTTTTTGTTACACATAATAAAATCAATTTCACTTGTCGTCCGATTTGGATGTCTCCATGTCCATTTCCTGTGTGGCTTTTTATTGAAAAAGAAGTTCAAGATGAAAAACCCTTCTGCCTCTGCAAACTCAACGAGAGTATTTCCACGATGGTTTCTGTTGCCGTGACCGAATTTACCTACTGAAGTTTCATTCTATTGCCGTTGCCCTATTTTTGCATTGAAATCTCCCATAATTATCTTCAAGTGTTGCTTACATTTATTATTTAGGTGACGAATTTCCTCATAAAATTCTCCAATTTCTTCTTCAGGATGACTTGTGGTTGGCGCATAAGTTTGAATAATCTGAGCCTGGTATCTTCTCGAGAGTTGGATAACGAGTCGTGCAGCTATGTCAGAGGACTTTCAACTTCTACAACTTTATCCTTCAGTTTTTAGTTTATTATAAATCCAACACCACTAGTTCTGCCAGTATCTGTCCCACGATAGTAGAAGAGATGTCCACTTTTCAGTTCAATGAGATCTTCTCCTTTTCTCCTTACCTCACTTAGCCCGACGATGTGCCACTTGATCTTTTGCAGTTCCTATATATATATATATATATTTATACCGTTGTGGAGGAAACTTGGGGAGACCTTCGTCCAGCAGTGGATTGATAATGGTTGACAATGATGATAATGATATACACTGAAGTGCCAGAAAAACTGATACAGACGAGTTTATGCAAAATACATAGCAACGTCACCTATGCGCGTACTCGGTTGCGTCCGCCAGTGCGTATATAAAGCGATATTCATCCTTGCCAGCTGTCAGAGCTTTTTACGGCATGAGAATGACAAGTATTAGCGATTTAAGCGATTTTCAACGCGGTGTCGTAGTTGGCGCTCGTGAGATGGGCCATAGTATTTCGGAGGTAGAAACGAAGTTCGGATTTTCACGGACGACCATTGCAAGGGTGTACCGTGACTACAAGAATGCCGGCAAAACCTTCAACCTACGATACCAGTGTGGCCGTAAAAAGACATTGGGTGAACGTGACCATCGTCGGCTATCAAGAGTCGTTTCACGCTATAGGCGTGCAACACTCTCGCAAATGTCATCAGAATTCAATGCTGCAGCCTCATCAAGCATCAGCGTCCGGACTGTGCAACGTACCCTGCACGATATGGGCTTTGGGAGCCGACGCCCAACTTGAGTTCCCTTGATGGGTGCACGACAAAGAGATATGCGCCTCGCTTGGGTATGGCAACACCGCCACTGGACACTTGATAACTGGAAACAAGTAGCCTGGTCTGACGAGTCGCGTTTCCAACTGTATCGGACAGATGGAAAGATTCGTATGTGGCTCAAACCCCATGAAGCCACGGATCCCGCCTGTCAACAGGGTACCGGCTGGTGGGGGTCCGTAATGGTATCTGGTGTGTTTAGCCGGACTTCACTGGGACCCCTGGTACGTCTACAAACGTCTGTGACCGGCCAACGCTATGTGCGCATCCTTTCTGACGAGGTACACTTGTTCATGCCCTGCATTCATGCTGATGGGTTGCGCCTGTTCCAACAGGACAATGCACCTCCACACAAGTGTCGGGACGCCACATTATGAACCACGACGCAAAAAAAAACAAAAAAACTTAGACGCATAAGCAAAGAACAAATAATGAAACATAAAACGATATACCATGAACTGTCGTCATCAGGAGAGTACCAGTACATGGCGAGAGCAGCTTTACTGATGTCCGGGAAAGGTAGGTAGAAAACCAAAGTACCCACGGACAGTACTCTCTAAGCTGCAAACTCTGACGCGAGACTGAACGAAGAAACGAAAAGGAGAGACGTCAAACAGCATATATATAAGCATAGGTGTTTCGCGTATGGTGACGTACTGTGAGAGAACAATGGTGCACGAAATCTAAAAAAAAAAAGAAAAAGCTGGGGGAAGGAAAGAAGGTTAGTGTTAGCAGCTGTTAGTGATCCATCAAACAGCATTTTGAAAGCCCTGCAAATTAACATTGTAGGATCATGGGTTAATAATGGGGTGAAGGTCGGAATCTGAGTACATGGCTGTATTGTAGGTGGTAAGGAACTGTTGATAATATTTTTTGAGGAAACAAATTGGAAGTCGATTGTTGCACAATTGGAAATACAGGATTCGGAATTTTTTTATGACATTAGCTGGACTGATGCAAATTTTACAAATTCGACCTAATTGCGAAATAACAATGTTACGATGCACGGAAATAGCTCGAATTTGTAAAATTTGCTATAGTCCAGCTAATGTCATAAAAAAATTTCCGAATCCTGTATTTCCAGTTGTGCAGCAATCGACTTCCAATTCGTTTCCTCAAAAAATATTTTCAACAGTTCCTTACCACCTACAAATACAGTCATGTACACAGATTTCGACCTTCACATCATTATTAACCCATGATCATACAATGTTAATTTGCAGGGCCTTCAAAATGCTGTTTGATGGATCACTAATAGCTGTCAACACTTAACCTCCTTTCCTTCCCCCAGCTTTTTCTTTTTCTTTTTTTTTTTCAGATTTCGCGCGCTATTTTTTCTTCCACATTACGTTACCATACGCGAAACACCTATGCTTATATATATGCTGTTTGACGTCTCTCCTTCTTTCGTTTCTTCGTTCAGTCTCGCATCAGAGTTTACAACTTAGAGAGTACCTGTCCGTGGGTATTTGGTTTTCTACCTACCATTCACGGACATCAGAAAAGCTGCTCTCCCCATGTACTGGTACTCTCCTGATGACGACAGTTCATGGAATATCGTTTTATGTTTCATTATTTGTTCTTTGCTTATGTGTCTAGGTTTTTTTGTTGTTTTTTTTGCATCGTGGTATTGTACACTTCATATATATATCATCATCATCATCATCATTGTCAACCATTATCAATCCACTGCTGGACGAAAGTCTCCCCAAGTTTCCTCCACAACGGTCTGTCTTGTGCCAGTCTCCTCCATGTCACTCCCGCATACTTTCGAATTTCATCCACCCATCTTCCATGTGGTCTTCTTCTGGGTTTTTTCCTGTCCCTTGGAATCCAATCTAAAATTTCGGCTGTCCATCGATGGTCTGTTTTTCTGGCAGTATGTCCAGCCCATTGCCATTTCAGGGATTTAACTCTGATCATGATGTCTTCCACTCTTGTCATTTTTCGGATCCACGTGTTCCTCTTCTTATCTCTCCTGGTTACACCAAGCATGCACCTCTCCATGCTGCTTTGAGTTGTCTGCAGCCTTTGTATGTCTCTTTTAGCTAAGGTCCACGTCTCTGCACCATACGTAAGCACTGGAAGGATGCATTGATCAAACACTTTTCTTTTAAGACATAATGGCATATTGCTCTTGAAAATTATGCTGTTTCTTCCAAAAGCTCTCCAGGCAAGTTTTGTACGCCGATTAATTTCTTCACCAATGTGACCCTCACTTGATATCTACTGTCCAAGATAAACGTACGTGTATGTTATCTCCAGCTTTTCTCCATGAATCGATAAATCCTCATTTCTTGTAAAAGCATTGTACATCACTTTTGTCTTCTGAAAGTTCATTTGTAATCCCACTATTTACTCTTGTCAGCAAGTTCCTGGATCATACTCTGTAGCTCTGATGGGGTAGTTGCAAAAATGACTATGTCATCAGCAAAACGAAGGTGGGTTAGATAATCTCCATTAATCTTTATCCCTTTGTTTTCCCAGTTCAGTGATTGAAAGACATTTTCCAATGTGGCATTAAAGAGCTTCGGAGATATGGTGTCACCTTGTCTCACTCCTTTTCCAATTTTTATGTGTGTTGTATTTTCAAACAGCCGAATCTTTGCACTTGCATTTTCATAGATGTTATTAATAATATTAATGTATGCATCTTCAATACCGCAGGATTTCAGAGCCATTGTAACTGCTGATGGTTTCGCCAAATCAAAGGCTTTTTCATAATCGATAAAAGCCATGCACAATGGAAGTTCATATTCCCTCGCTCTTTCAATTAGTTCTCTCAGTACGTGGATATGATCTATTGTGCTGTATCCACTCCTGAATCCAGCTTGTTCTCTCGGTTGAGCCATGTCCAGTGTTACCTTCAAGCGGTGTGAAAGAACTTTAGTGAAGATTTTATAAACCACTGATAGGAGGCTGATAGGTCTGTAGTTCCTGGGATCCTCAATGTCACCTTTTTTATGTTGCAAGATCATTGTAACGTTGTTCCAATCTTCAGGAATTTTCCCTTCATTAAGGCATCGAGTGAAAATTTGGGCGAGTACTGTTTCGATTTCTCCACTTGCTTCTTGTATGATGTCTACAGTAATTCCATCTTCTCCTGGAGCTTTTTCCCCGCTTCATGTTCTTGATTGTATGTGCAACTTCTGCTGGAAGGACTGGAAGAACTCTGGTACTGGTACCTTTCATGATGTCTGGAGTACATGTATCATCCCTTTCATATAATTTGGAGTAGAAATCTTTCACTCTTGTCAAAATTTCGCCTCTATTTCTTGTTACAGAACCATCTTCTTTTCTCAGTGCCATAATCTGTTTTCTTCCTTTACTGAGATGTCCCTTTGCAATCTTTAGGCTTTGGTTGTTTTCAATTGCTTTCCTTACTAGTTCACAGTTGAATTTCCTTACGTCTTCAGTGATATTTTTTCGTACTGTCTTGCATAGCTCTATATATTCCACTTTGGAAGTCACATCTTCTTTAGTTGTCCTCATCTCTGTTCTTTTTTGCATCAACATTTTGGTTTTTCCTGATAATTTGTTCACATGCAATTTGTTCTTAGACCCAGCTAATTTTGTTGCTGTTTCCATAAGAGCTTTGGTTACTTTTCTGTTAACATCAGAAATATCCACTTCTTCCGATGTTAGGCCTTCTAAAGCAGAGAATCTGTTCTTCAGTTCCAATTTGAAGGTATTATGGTGTATTTTAAGGTTGGTTATGTCAATACATTTTGTTTGTCTTGTAAGCTTCCCACGTTCGAGTTTAGTGTTGAGGTGCATCTTACATCTCGCCAATCTATGGTCACTACCTGTGTTGAACGTTTTTAGCGCACTGCAGTCTTCTATGACGATTTTTTTGTTACACATAATAAAATCAATTTCACTTGTCGTCCCATTTGGATGTCTCCATGTCCATTTCCTGTGTGGCTTTTTCTTGAAAAAGAAGTTCAAGATGAAAAACCTTTCTGCCTCTGCAAACTCTACGAGAGTATTTCCACGCTGGTTATATATATATATCATCATCATCATCATTGTCAACCATTATCGATCCACTGCTGGACGAAGGTCTCCCCAAGTTTCCTCCACAACGGTCTGTCTTGTGCCAGTCTCTTCCTTGTCACTCCCGCATACTTTCGAATTTCATCCACCCATCGCCCATGTGGTCTTTTTCTGGGTCTTTTCCTGTCCCTTGGAATCCAATCTAAAATTTCGACTGTCCATCGATAGTCTGTCCTTCTGGCAGTATGTCCAGCCCATTGCTCTTTCAGGGATTTAACTCTGATCATGATGTATTTCACTCTTGTCATTTTTCTGATCCACGAGTTCCTCTTCTTATCTCTCCTGGTTACACCAAGCATGCACCTCTCCATGCTGCTTTCAGTTGTCTGCAGCCTTTGTTTGTCTCTTTTAGTTAAGGTCCACGTCTCTGCACAATACGTAAGCACTGAAAGGATGCATTGATCAAACACTTTTCTTTTAAGACATAATGGCATATTGCTCTTGAAAATTATGCTGTTTCTTCCAAAAGCTCTCCAGGCAAGTTTTATACGCCGATTAATTTCTTCACCAATGTGACCCTCACTTGATATCTGCTGTCCAAGATAAACGTACGTGCCTGTTATCTCCAGCTTTTCTCCATGAATCGATAAATCCTCATTTCTTGTAAAAGCATTGTACATCACTTTTGTCTTCTGAAAGTTCATTTGTAATCCCACTTCTTTACTCTTGTCAGCAAGTTCCTGGATCATACTCTGTAGCTCTGATGGGGTAGTTGCAAAAATGACTATGTCATCAGCAAAACGAAGGTGGGTTAGATAATCTCCATTAATCTTTATCCCTTTGTTTTCCCAGTTCAGTGATTGAAAGACATTTTCCAATGTGGCATTAAAGAGCTTCGGAGATATGGTGTCACCTTGTCTCACTCCTTTTCCAATTTTTATGTGTGTTGTATTTTCAAACAGCCGAATCTTTGCACTTGCATTTTCATAGATGTTATTAATAATATTAATGTATGCATCTTCAATACCGCAGGATTTCAGAGCCATTGTAACTGCTGATGGTTTCGCCAAATCAAAGGCTTTTTCATAATCGATAAAAGCCATGCACAATGGAAGTTCATATTCCCTCGCTCTTTCAATTAGTTCTCTCAGTACGTGGATATGATCTATCGTGCTGTAGCCACTCCTGAATCCAGCTTGTTCTCTCGGTTGAGCCATGTCCAGTGTTACCTTCAAGCGGTGTGAAAGAACTTTAGTGAAGATTTTATAAACCACTGATAGGAGGCTGATAGGTCTGTAGTTCCTGGGATCCTCAATGTCACCTTTTTTATGTTGCAAGATCATTGTAACGTTGTTCCAATCTTCAGGAATTTTCCCTTCATTAAGGCATCGAGTGAAAATTTGGGCGAGTACTGTTTCGATTTCTCCACTTGCTTCTTGTATGATGTCTACAGTAATTCCATCTTCTCCTGGAGCTTTTTCCCGCTTCATGTTCTTGATTGCATGTGCAACTTCTGCTGGAAGGACTGGATAAACTCTGGTACTGGTACCTTTCATGATGTCTGGAGTACATGTATCATCCCTTTCATATAATTTGGAGTAGAAATCTTTCACTCTTGTCAAAATTTCGCCTCTATTTCTTGTTACAGAACCATCTTCTTTTCTCAGTGCCATAATCTGTTTTCTTCCCTTACTGAGATGTCCCTTTGCAATCTTTAGGCTTTGGTTGTTTTCAATTGCTTTCCTTACTAGTTCACAGTTGAATTTCCTTACGTCTTCAGTGATATTTTTTCGTACTGTCTTGCATAGCTCTATATATTCCACTTTGGAAGTCACATCTTCTTTAGTTGTCCTCATCTCTGTTCTTTTTTGCATCAACATTTTGGTTTTTCCTGGTAATTTGTTCACATGCAATTTGTTCTTAGACCCAGCTAATTTTGTTGCTGTTTCCATAAGAGCTTTGGTTACTTTTCTGTTAACATCAGAAATATCCACTTCTTCCGATGTTAGGCCTTCTAAAGCAGAGAATCTGTTCTTCAGTTCCAATTTGAAGGTATTATGGTGTATTTTAGGGTTGGTTATGTCAATACATTTTGTTTGTCTTGTAAGCTTCCCACGTTCGAGTTTAGTGTTGAGGTGCATCTTACATCTCGCCAATCTATGGTCACTACCTGTGTTGAACGTTTTTAGCGCACTGCAGTCTTCTATGACGATTTTTTTGTTACACATAATAAAATCAATTTCACTTGTCGTCCCATTTGGATGTCTCCATGTCCATTTCCTGTGTGGCTTTTTCTTGAAAAAGAAGTTCAAGATGAAAAACCTTTCTGCCTCTGCAAACTCTACGAGAGTATTTCCACGCTGGTTATATATATATATCATCATCATCATCATTGTCAACCATTATCGATCCACTGCTGGACGAAGGTCTCCCCAAGTTTCCTCCACAACGGTCTGTCTTGTGCCAGTCTCTTCCTTGTCACTCCCGCATACTTTCGAATTTCATCCACCCATCGCCCATGTGGTCTTTTTCTGGGTCTTTTCCTGTCCCTTGGAATCCAATCTAAAATTTCGACTGTCCATCGATAGTCTGTCCTTCTGGCAGTATGTCCAGCCCATTGCTCTTTCAGGGATTTAACTCTGATCATGATGTATTTCACTCTTGTCATTTTTCTGATCCACGAGTTCCTCTTCTTATCTCTCCTGGTTACACCAAGCATGCACCTCTCCATGCTGCTTTCAGTTGTCTGCAGCCTTTGTTTGTCTCTTTTAGTTAAGGTCCACGTCTCTGCACAATACGTAAGCACTGGAAGGATGCATTGATCAAACACTTTTCTTTTAAGACATAATGGCATATTGCTCTTGAAAATTATGCTGTTTCTTCCAAAAGCTCTCCAGGCAAGTTTTATACGCCGATTAATTTCTTCACCAATGTGACCCTCACTTGATATCTGCTGTCCAAGATAAACGTACGTGCCTGTTATCTCCAGCTTTTCTCCATGAATCGATAAATCCTCATTTCTTGTAAAAGCATTGTACATCACTTTTGTCTTCTGAAAGTTCATTTGTAATCCCACTTCTTTACTCTTGTCAGCAAGTTCCTGGATCATACTCTGCAGCTCTGATGGGGTAGTTGCAAAAATGACTACGTCATCAGCAAAACGAAGGTGAGTTAGATAATCTCCATTAATCATTATCCCTTTGTTTTCCCAGTTCAGTGATTGAAAGACATTTTCCAATGTGGCATTAAAGAGCTTCGGAGATATGGTGTCACCTTGTCTCACTCCTTTTCCAATTTTTATGTGTGTTGTATTTTCAAACAGCCGAATCTTTGCACTTGCATTTTCATAGATGTTATTAATAATATTAATGTATGCATCTTCAATACTGCAGGATTTCAGAGCCATTGCAACTGCTGGTGGTTTCACCGAATCAAAGGCTTTTTCATAATCGATAAAAGCCATGCACAATGGAAGCTCATATTCCCTCGCTCTTTCAATTAGTTCTCTCAGTACGTAAATATGATATATTGTGCTGCAGCCACTCCTGAATCCAGCTTGTTCTCTCGGTTGAGCCATGTCCAGTGTCACCTTCAAGCGGTGTGAAAGAACTTTAGTGAAGATTTTATAAACCACTGATAGGAGGCTGATAGGTCTGTAGTTCCTGAGATCCTCAATGTCACCTTTTTTATGTAGCAAGATCATTGTAGCGTTGTTCCAATCCTCAGGAATTTTCCCTTCATTAAGGCATCGAGTGAAAATTTGGGCGAGTACTGTTTCGATTTCTCCACTTGCTTCTTGTATGATGTCTACAGTAATTCCATCTTCTCCTGGAGCTTTTCCCCGCTTCATGTTCTTGATTGCATGTGCAACTTCTGCTGGAAGGACTGGAAGAACTCGGGTACTGGTACCTTTCATGATGTCTGGAGTACATGTATCATCCCTTTCATATAATTTGGAGTAGAAATCTTTCACTCTTGTCAAATTTTCGCCTCTATTTCTTGTTACAGAACCATCTTCTTTTCTCAGTGCCATAATCTGATTTTTCCCCTTACTGAGATGTCCCTTTGCTATCTTTAGGCTTTGGTTGTTTTCAATTGCTTTCCTTACTAGTTCACAGTTGAATTTCCTTACGTCTTCAGTGATACTTTTTCGTACTACTAATTTAACTTTTCTTTCAGGAATTAATTTATTTTTGGGGGCTGTTTTCACCACTAGAAAGCAGGCTATGAGCTTTGGATACGTTTTATGTTTCCTTCGAACTTTTTGTAGAATTTCAACACTTTTGATGAATAGTTTGAGGTCTATTTAGTGGTTCTGGGCCTTCCTGTGGGCCAAATGATAAGTGCAGGATCTTGTAATATAGAACTTGTAACAGCTAAACAAAGACTCACATGTTATCACTTCTTTTAACTGTAAATAAGACGTTATATATATATATATATATTTTTTTTTTTTGTAGGAATTTGTGAATTTGCACTAAGATTAATTTTAATATTTTTCTTGTATATTGGGCTTAAAAATTGCTTCACTGGTGCTTGAATCCATGGCCTTTGGTATATTTTTTTAAAAAATTATTTTATTTTGCTGAATAATTTTTCTTAAGTTTTTTGCTGTGGGTATTGGGGATTTTTCTTTGCAACTATGTGACATGCAACTTAGTTATCTTGTTCACTTGAGATTGCAACTGTAAATTGCTCCTTGGGCTTTTTTGTAACTCCTTTTTCCTGAATTTGTTGTTGCTTCCTTTTCAATTTGGTTAGTTGCCTTTTCTGGTTTTTATTTTTTTTGTTCACGATTTTTTTTTTTTTAATTTTGGTGTTTACTGTTTATTTTATGGCTGGTAATTTTTAAAATGGCTTCACTGTATATGTGACAAGTTTAAAGTGTCCCTTTTGTACCATTTATTGGTTGGATTTTTTATTACCTGGATTTGTGTTAATGGGGAGTTTGGCTCTTTTCTTCATTTTTATTTTATTTGTTGTGAGGTCGGGCAAATGTGTTTTAGTTTGCTGGGTTCGGGTTTTTATTAGAAATCCCTTTTATTTGATATTTTTCCCCTAAATTTAATTGGTCCCTATAGCAAACTAAAATAGCAGAAACCCATAATTCTCTGGTCTCAGTAGATTAATGAGTGATTTTCTTGTTGCTTGCCCTTGACGAAGCCGACAAGGAGTCAATCATTAATATACTTCCCTGCATTCATACGTTCGGTACATATTAATCGCTTGAAGCTAGCCTGGTTCGGGTGAATGGATATGGTGATTGTTGTTCTTTTTCTCGTTTTCCTTTTTTTGTTTTTCTAAGTTCAAAATTTTGCTTTATGTATTGCATTTTTATGTTATTTGATCTTCCTCCTATGCAGCCTCTGGCGCTTGGGAATTTCAAATTTGTTCAAGGGTTTCTTGTTTATTCACTTAATATGCTTTTGCTATATATATACACACCGTATAACGCAGCGATAGGTATGCGCTTCAATTCAGTACATAATGCTGCCGCTAACTGTTGCTTAGTAGTAGGCCTTGGTTCCAAACTTCTTATGCGGCGCTCTAATTCATCTCACACGTACTCTATGGGATTGAGATCAGGGCTATGTGCTGGCCAGTCCACACACGATATGGAATTATCGTCAAACCACGCCATAACAGTCCTTGCTTTATGGCTCGGTGCATTACCCTGCTGGTACCAACAAGGCTCGGTTCCATAGTATTGCCACAGAGTTGATAGAGCATTATTGTCCAGAATATCAAGGTAGACGTGCTGGTCAAAAGGTTTGTCCACGATAACCAATGGGCCGGGACGATACCACGAAAAACACACCCACACTAGTAGACTGTCAGCTCCAAACTTGACCGTAGAAATAATAGACTGTTGTAAATAGCGTTCACCCGGCTGCCGCCATACCCACAGACGGTCATTAGACTGATGGATCGTGTATCTGGATTTATCAGTCCATAGGACCCGTTTTATTGATCTACGATCCACAATAAATGTTCTTCACACCATGCTAAACGACGAGTAGCATTCGGAGTGGAGATGAAAGGCTTTATGAGCAGCCTCACGACCACGATAACCCATGAAATGAAGTTATCTGCGAATTGTACGCATACATACCGAGGTTCCAGTATTGTTACTCACCTGTACACTGAGGTCTTGTGCAGTACTCTGTCGATTAGCTGTAACGACTCTCCTGAGGCTTCTACGTCCTCTATCACTGATTTTCTTTGGTCTGCCGGTACGTTTTGCTGCTTCAAGCACGCCATGTGTCTTCCACTTATTCAGTACATCCAAAACAATTGACTTGGGTATGTTTAAACACCTCTCGGTTTCTCTTATGGACAACCCGCTAATACACTATCTACCAACAAACAAGTAATTGGACACCCCTGCAATCGACGATATCTGCGGTTCTGATACACGTCACGGCCGCCGCCGTTAAATATCGTGTGGGAAACAACAACGCAACCAGTCGCATGCAAGACGCCACGCAGTTCGGAGCTCTCTGATTTCGAGAAAGGTGTAATCGTCGGGTATCAAAGAAATGGCCGATCCATACGTGACATATCCAGCGAGTTGAAGTACCCAAAATCGACAGTGGCCTACGTGATTGGTAAGTGGAAGATGAGAGGTGACTGTAGGAATGTGCCCCGACCCGGCAGACGTACAAAATTAGGAGTTAGAGACCGACTGGTGCTGGCCAGAGAAATTCGGAAGAACCGCACCAAATCGATGGGCCACATCCGCAAGGAGTTTCAACAGGCACCCGGGAGTGTTTTTTCGATGAATACCCTCCGTAAGGAAGCCCATCTGCTCGGTTATCATGGACGTGCTGCCGCCCACAAGCCTTTGATCACCAAGTCCAATAGCGCTGCTCGGCTAACGTGGTGCAAAGAACGTCGACAGCGGACCGTTGAACAGTGGAAACTGGTTCTCTGGAGCGATGGATCAAGGTTCACCCTCTACCGTTCGGATGGCAGGGTCTGGGTTTGGCGTCTGCCTGGAGAACGCCTCCTGCCAGAATGTATTTTGCCAACAGTGAAGTTCGACGGCGGTGGAATTATGCTATGGGGGTGTTTCTCCTGGTATGGCACGGGAGCCTTGGTCGCAATTCCTGGTAGACTCAACGCCGAGACCTACTGCACCATTTTGAATGACCATGCGCTTCCTACGTTGTGGCAGTTTTACGGGGTGTACCCATGTTACTTTCAGGATGACAATGCCACCTGTCATGTTGCGAGGTCCACCATGGCTTGGTATGGTGACAATGGGGTTAATCGAATGGACTGGCTGCGCAGAGCCCGGACCATAACCTTATCGAACACCTCTGGGACGAGTTGGAGGGTCGACTTAAGAGGTGCCCTTACCGTCCGAAATCGGTGAAGGAACTGACCTGTCTTTTCCAAGCCGAGTGGAAGAAAATGCCGCACAACGTACAACGCCTGGTTGAGAGTATGCCCCGGAGGGTCGTAGCTGTAATCGCCGCTCGTGGAGGCTCCACCAACTATTGAAAGTGAATAAACTTCGTTTTCCTTTGCTATCACAGGTGTCCAATTACTTGTTTGGTAGATAGTGTATAACACTCAACAATATTTCCCTTCTCGAAGTTGATTCTATCCCGCCGCAACATTTTCATTCTACCTCATATCGCACTGTGAGGTCGATTGAGTATAATGGTTTGGCTCATCGGTTTAAATGACATTACCCAAGAAATTAGTTCATCGGACCAAAGCCATTTCCATTTTGATGGTCCAACTCGACTTTTAGTGGTCTCGATCAGCTGATGGCTACACTCCTAACGGTGGGATTTATAATATTCTTTTTGCATTCAATAGTTGGATTGCGAAACTTTCCATACATTTCCACAGTAACGACATAGCGTATACTTTTATCGGAGTTGGCGCTGATGAATAAACTTCTCAAAAATAATTTCGGGACATTACTTTACGTGCTGATGACCTCTTTTTTCTCGTAATCTTATGCGTTTAATTATAGACAACTAAAGATGCAGAACACAAAACAGACCATGGGCTGTTTTCGGATATATGGACAACACAAGTTGCAGAACACAACAGACCGTTGGGAAGGTTTTTCGGATATGTTTGTATCATCATCATCATCGTCAACCATTATCAATCCACTGCTGGACGAAGGTCTCCCCAAGTTTCCTCCACAACGGTCTGTCTTGTGCCAGTCTCCTCCATGTCACCCCTGCATACTTTCGAATTTCATCCACCCATCTCCCATGTGGTCTTCTTCTGGGTCTTTTCCTGTCCCTTGGAATCCAATCTAAAATTTCGGCTGTCCATCGATGATCTGTCCTTCTGGCAGTATGTCCAGCCCATTGCCATTTCAGGGATTTAACTCTGATCATGATGTCTTCCACTCTTGTCATTTTTCGGATCCACGAGTTCCTCTTCTTATCTCTCCTGGTCACACCAAGCATGCACCTCTCCATGCTGCTTTGAGTTGTCTGCAGCCTTTGTATGTCTCTTTTAGTTAAGGTCCACGTCTCCGCACCATACGTAAGCACTGGAAGGATGCATTGATCAAACACTTTTCTTTTAAGACATAATGGCATATTGCTCTTGAAAATTATGCTGTTTCTTCCAAAAGCTCTCCAGGCAAGTTTTGTACGCCGATTAATTTCTTCATCAATGTGACCCTCACTTGATATCTGCTGTCCAAGATAAGCGTACGTGTCTGTTATCTCCAGCTTTTCTCCATCAATCGATAAATCTTCATTTCTTGTAAAAGCATTGAACATCACTTTTGTCTTCTGAAAGTTCATTTTTAATCCCACTTCTTTACTCTTGTCAGCAAGTTCCTGGATCATACTCTGCAGCTCTGATGGGGTAGTTGCAAAAATGACTACGTCATCAGCAAAACGAAGGTGGGTTAGATAATCTCCATTAATCTTTATCCCCTTGTTTTCCCAGCTCAGTGACTGAAAAACACCCTCCAATGTGGCATTAAAGAGCTTCGGAGATATGGTGTCACCTTGTCTCACTCCCTTCCCAATTTTTACGTGTGTTGTATTTTCAAACAGCCTAATCTTTGCACTTGCATTTTCATAGATGTTATTAATAATATTAATGTATGCATCTTCAATACCGCAGGTTTTCAGAGCCATTGTAACTGCTGATGGTTTCACCGAATCAAAGGCTTTTTCATAATCGATAAAAGCCATGCACAATGGAAGTTCATATTCCCTCGCTCTTTCAATTAGTTCTCTCAGCACGTGGATATGATCTATTGTGCTGTAGCCACTCCTGAATCCAGCTTGTTCTCTCGGTTGAGCCATGACCAGTGTTACCTTCAAGCGGTGTGAAAGAACTTTAGTGAAGATTTTATAAACTACTGATAGGAGGCTGATAGGTCTGTAGTTTCCGAGATCCTCAATGTCACCTTTCTTATGTAGCAGGATCATTGTAGCGGTGTTCCAATCCTCAGGAATCTTTCCTTCATTAAGGCATCGAGTGAAAATTTGGGCGAGTACTGTTTCGATTTCTCCACTTGCTTCTTGTATGATGTCTACAGTAATTCCATCTTCTCCTGGAGCTTTTCCTCGCTTCATGTTCTTGATTGCATGTGCAACTTCTGCTGGAAGGACTGGAGGAACTCTGGTACTGGTATCTTTCATGATGTCTGGAGTGCATATATCATCCCTTTCATATAATTTGGAGTAGAAATCTTTCACTCTTGTCAAAATTTCGCCTCTATTTCTTGTTACAGAACCATCTTCTTTTCTCAGTGCCATAATCTGTTTTCTTCCCTTACTGAGATGTCCCTTTGCTATCTTTAGGCTTTGGTTGTTTTCAATTGCTTTCCTCACTAGTTCACAGTTGAATTTCCTTACGTCTTCAGTGATACTTTTTCTTACTGTCTTGCATAGCTCTATATATTCCACTTTGGAAGTCACATCTTCTTTAGTTGTCCTCATCTCTCTTCTTTTTTGCATCAACATTTTGGTTTTTCCTGATAATTTGTTCACATGCAACTTGTTCTTAGACCCAGCTAATTTTGTTGCTGTTTCCATAAGAGCTTTGGTTACTTTTCTGTTAACTTCAGAGATGTCCACTTCTTCCGATGTTAGGCCTTCTAAAGCAGAGAACCTGTTCTTCAGTTCTAACTTGAAGGTATTGTGGTGTTTTTTAAGGTTGGTTATGTCAATAGATTTTGTTTGTCCTATGAGCTTGCCACGTTCAAGTTTAGTGTTGAGGTGCATCTTACATCTCACCAATCTATGGTCACTACCTGTGTTGAACTTGTTTAGCACACTGCAGTCTTCTATGACGAATTTTTTGTTACACATAATAAAATCAATTTCACTTGTCGTCCCATTTGGATGTCTCCATGTCCATTTCCTGTGTGGCTTTTTCTTGAAAAAGGAGTTCAAGATGAAAAACCCTTCTGCCTCTGCAAACTCAACGAGAGTATTTCCACGCTGGTTTCTGTTGCCATGACCGAATTTACCTACTGAAGTTTCATTCTGTTGCCGTTGCCCTATTTTTGCATTGAAATCTCCCATAATTATCTTCAAATGCTGCTTACCTTTATTATTTAGATGACAAATTTCCTCATAAAATTCTTCAATTTCTTCTTCAGGATGACTTGTGGTGGGTGCATAAGTTTGAATAATCTGAGCCTGGTATCTTTTCGAGAGTTGGATAACAAGTCGTGCAGCTCTGTCAGAGGAACTTTCAACTTCTACAACTTTGTCCTTCAGTTTCTTGTTTATTATAAATCCAACACCACTAGTTCTGCCAGTATCTGTCCCTCGATAGTAGAAGAGATGTCCACTTTTCAGTTCGATGAGATCTTCTCCTTTTCTCCTTACCTCACTTAGCCCCACGATGTCCCACTTGATCCTTTGTAGTTCCTCTTCCAATTCAAGAAGCCTTGAATCAGAAGATAGGGAGCGTCCATTGTAAGTAGCCAAGGTCAGCATCAGATGGCAGCCTAGTCCGGTCCTCCGGGGATTCTTAGCACCCTCTGCCTTCATGTCGCACTGGCCGCTGCCTTGGCCAGGTACATTCCAGCTGCCGGAGACTGAGGGCCAAGATTTAAGTTGTGGAATCATTTTGGAGGGGTTTGGCCATAACTCACCACGCTGGCCAAGCGGGTTGGTGAGTGTGGGATAGCATTTCCTCTGATCCCGATGGTATAGTTATACCGCTATGGGCGGTCGTCAGAGCCCCTTTAGTGGGAACAGGATGCACCACGAGAAGGCGGGGTTGACATTTGTCAAGGAGAGGCTGTGATGTTACGCATCACCTAATGTTAGTAGCTCCAAGGTGATGGCGAACATTACCCCGTATTAGCCACGTCTTGACATTCTGACGGACGAACTTTGACATACTCAGCACGTGTGTGTGTCTTGATATTCTGACCAACGAACTTTGATATGCTCTGCACGTGGCTTGATGTACTGACGGGTGAACTTTGGCACCCTCAGTGGATGTCGTGATAGTTTTATCCAATGGATCTGTGCACTCTCAGTACATGTTGTGATAGTTTGACCAACAAGCTCAACGCACGCATGACGCGATAATCTGATCTAAATAGCCTGGCCATGCTCAGTACGTGCCTTGATATTTTGACCAACGAATACCGGCATGCTCAATGCACGACGTGATAATCTGATCTAAAGAAGCTGGGCATGCTCGGTATGTGTCGTGATAGTCTGACCAACGAACTCGGGAATGCTCAATATACGATGTGATGGTCTGAGGCAAGGAATTCATCGCTGGCAGAAAATAACATTCTCTAGCATTAGCTCCTATTCCCTAGACCTGCCGTGGAATTGAATAGAAAACAGCCAGCTGCTATGATATGCCATTAGTTAAAGAAACAGCTGGGTGCTACCATTTTTTAACGACTGTATTTCTACTGTTTTGAGGAATTCAATAAAGCTCAGCGATAATTTGTAATGAGTTCATCTTTAGATTTACTTTAATTAATGTCTTCTGAAGTGTAACTGGTATCTGTTTGATTTAAAGAAATAAGTAATGCTGATGATTAAATTCTTATAAAATCTTCTTATTTTGTTTATTTAGTTTTAACAGCGTTACCATCTTTATACGAACGTCTAATAACTTTTGTATACGTAGGTGAATCAAAAAGTAAGTCACACTTAGCGCCATCTGGAGTGGGATTGCAGTCAGTCCGTGTGTGCTTGGGAGGAAAGTAGACAGAGCTGCCGACGGGAGGTGTTTTAGTTCAGTAACTGCGTAAGGCTTGTGCAGGAGGAAGTTCGTATAATGGCGCGTCAACTGGATTCTTACTCCAAATTGGAAGTGCGAGGAACCATTCGATTTTTGTGGGCTAAGCGTCTAAATTGCACTGACACCCATCGCGAAATCTGTTCTGTAAACGGATGAAATGCCATGTCTCGCCCGGCCATTGTAAAGTCGAGTGCGAGGAATCATTCGAATTTGTGGGCTAAGCGCCTAAATTGCACTGACATCCATCGTAAAATCTGTGCTGTGTACGGGGAAAATATCATGTCTCGCCCGGCCATTGTAAAGTGGTGCCAACCATTCGAAAAGGGTCGCACAAATTTGATGGACGAATACCTCGAAAGCAGGCCATCAATATCCAGCAGAACTGCGACAGTCATTCAAGTAGGAGGTGTGCCAACATCCACCGTACAGCCCCGACTTATCCCCGTGCGACTACCATTTGTTCAGTAAAATGAAACAGGACCTTAATGGGCAACAATTCCAAACCGATGAGACTGTGGAAACTGAGGTCCTTTATTGGTTGTACCAAACTGGAGACTTTTTCAGTACAGGTATGGAAAAATTAATCACACGTTCCGATAAATGTTTACAGACCAAAGGCGACTGTCGAAAAATGAGTAAATGTTGTACCTTTACACCAACATACTTCCCCTGAAGCCGCTTCGGTGGCCCAGTAGTCTAAGCGATGGTTTCTGATAATTCGTTCGAAAGAGGTCCAGGTTCGAATCCCGTAAGGCATGGATGTTGTGTTTGTCTTGCGGCATCGGCTCTCTCCATTCCCTGGAATCAGTGACCCTAAATTAGGGATGACCGACTGCTTATACTGTATATAGCATATTTAGTTGCTCACGGTGGTCGTTAGACCTCCAATCAAAAAAAAAAAAAAAACTTCCTCTGAATATATCTATTTGTTTTTCTCGTTCAAGAGTGTAACAAACTTTTTGTTCCACCCTCGTTCAACAAGGCGAAATATAAAATTAAAAATGTGTTTACCGTTAGAAAAAGTCTCAGAAGAGAAGATTGAATCTTATTAACATTCCTGAGAAAACACCGCTACTTGTCCTGACCGCAAACTTCATAAACGATTAATTGCTTTAAGGGACAGTCTTGAAGACATTCAACTTTCATAGAGAGTTAAGAAGTGCTGCAACAGTGATATATGGTTTCGTTCATTATCTCTATCCTTGAGACGCCCTTTTAAGATAAACGATAGGACGGAAGTTGCTCCCATGAGGCGGAAATTACTAATAGTTCCCTTTGTCCAATGTTCGGAACAAGGTCGATAATACTGATTCTGACATTATATCTTGTTGTTTGTTTCTGGAACATAAGATGTTTAGAAATAACAATTTGAATTATTGGTTGTAATGTTCGTTTAAGTATTGTTATCTGAACACTACATAGATCGGTCTCACAAACTTCCCTGCAATAAAATACACTCGCGGACAATGAAACTTTTGCAAATAGCTAGAGTGCGTGCTGGTATGCAAATGATCCACGTTCGGTGCGATTGCGCATGACCGCACACCCTGTAGTGGCGCTGCAAGCACGAACCGGCAGCCTTATATACCGGCGTGTAGTCGATGCCCCATGAAAGTGAAAAGCACCGGAGGACGCAAGCAAGAGTAGAGTGACAAGAATACCTGGTAGACGCCAGAGACGTCGATTTACGTAACGTACGGACTTTGAGAGAGACCGGATAATCTGGCTGAAAACAGCAGGGTGGTCGGCGCGCCGTAAAGCCCGCCACGTGGATCGTTCTGACCATACCGCCCCAACTCTGTTAGGAGGAGTGGACACGTGACGGCACTGCCACAGGGCGGAGTGGCTCCGGACCAACCAGGAGGACCACCGGCATAGAGGATCGACGGATCGTGTGCCAGTCACGAACGAATTCCACGGGGACCCGGTCCACTATACAGGCAGATGTAGCTGCTCCTGTGTGCCCACGAACTATTTCCTGACGCCTCGCGGAAGCGAATCTGCGATCACAGCGCCCCTTAAATGTGCTGCCATTAACACTGGAACATCGCCGGCTCCTTGTGCAGTGATGCCAGGCCAGAGTGACGTATAACACCACAGATTGGAGACGTGTGATGTTTAGCGATGAATGCCTCTTCGTTTTGGGGTCAGATGATCATCGTGTCCGGGTGTGGAGGTCCCCGGGTCAGCGGCACAATCCCAACATCGCTATCGAACGCCACACCTCTCCCACTGCAGGCATTATGGTCTGGGGAGCCACTGCCTACGATAGCCGATCAGCTCTAGTAGTTGTACGTGGATCATTGAGGGGCCAACGGTATGTGGCTGATATCCTATGGCCCCATGTGCTCCCATTCCTTGCCGGGATTCCAGGCGCAATATACCAGCAGGATAATGCCGGCTCGGGTTGCCCAGGACTCCCTACGTCATGTCCAGACACTTCCATGGCCTGCCCGTTCCCCGGACATGTCTCCTATCGAGCATATGTGGGACCAGTTGATACACTGGGTGCTGCCGTGCCGCACTATACGGAATTTGGAGTACACTGTCCAACACGTGTGGGCCAGTCTGCCTCAAGACAACATCAGGCGTCTATTCGCATCCATGGCGGACCGTATTGCGGCATGTATCGCCGCATGAGGCGGTGCTACGCGCTATTGAAGATGACTGGACTGAGTGCCACAGCTCCCTCTGTAATTGTCCTGCAGCTTTGTTTTTGCGATTATGTGTATCATTCATCTGCTTAATTACGTCCATAAAATTTCAGTTCGATCCGATGCTTCCTTCTTGGTGCGCAAATTTCATTGTCCGTGAGTGTAGGAGTCATGCAAGAAATTTCATAAAAGGTTACTTGCTATTAGTCTTTATTCTACCACTAATCCTTTTTCACTTCAACAAGATACGTATAATCAAGCGAACGTAAGTTAATAAAAATAATAATAATAATACTTGGTTAAGAGAACAACACCAACACTAAAGTAGAACACGCAGCCTTCAAATGACTCAAACTTCAATTTAGCAAACGTCTCTTCCACAATTAGTATGATGACTTCCACTATTTCCCCATACTGCTGCTTCTCAAACATTATATACTTGCCGGTATGTTCTTATCTGACAAATCCACAGGTCACACGTTCTGAACTCATTGTGTTGCCAAAAATACTCTCGTGCGAGAGAACATATTGTCACGGTCATACTAGTAAGTTTGTAAAACGCTAAGGAGAATGAACGCAAATTTACATACAGAAAGAAACTGAAAAAAAGTTGAAATAGAGTATACGTCACATAGTTTTATTTTAAATTCGTCTTGCTGTCTTTCACGAATTACTTTGCTGTCTTAATTACTAAGGCTACAAGGACTCAGCTGTCCCTATTTTAGAGTGAGTAGTTGCAGAGTGGAAACGCAAAACTACACCCCATGCCGTATCCGAGATTCGAATCCACACCAACCTCAGATAAGATTAGCGAGAAGCCGACAGATACTCTGCCAAAATCTAGGTGACAGAAACTGCTCTTCATGTGATCTTTCAACAAAGGATAGAACTAAAAATCCCTAGGTGCGACATTCCAGTAGTTCAGTTTATGCCGTGTCGTAAAGGTGGGCTTAACAATTATTTTCCTGTCACAGTGACAACGGTGACAGTTCCACGGAAGTAACTGACTTTAAATAGTGACAAAATTGGCATTTATGACAGAGGTGACGGAGCTGTAACTGGATGGTGAGTCACAGTCATACTAGTAACAGTGACAAAATCAACGTTTACGATAGAGGTGACGGAGCTGTAACTGGTTGGCTAGTCACAGTCATACTAGTATCAGTGACAAAATCACCTTTTACAATAGAGGTGACGGAGCTGTAAATGGATGGCGAGTCACAGTCATACTAGTAACAGTGACAAAATCAACGTTTACGATAGAGGTAACGGAGCTGTAACTGGATGGCGAGTCACAGTCATACTAGTATCAGTGACAAAATCTCCTTTTACGATAGAGGTAACGGAGCTGTAACTGAATGGCGAGTCACAGTCATACTAGTATCAGTGACAAAATCATCTTTTACAATAGAGGTGACGGAGCTGTAAATGGATGGCTAGTCACAGTCATACTAGTAACAGTGACAAAATCACCTTTTACAATAGAGGTGACGGAGCTGTAACTGGATGGCGAGTCACAGCCATACTAGTAACAGTGACAAAATCAACGTGTACGATGGAGGTAATGGAGCTGTAACTGGATGGCGAGTCACAGTCATACTAGTATCAGTGACAAAATCACCTTTTGCGATAGAGGTAACGGAGCTGTAACTGGGTGGCGAGTCACATTCATACTAGTAACAGTGACAAAATCACCTTTTACGATAGAGGTAACGGAGCTGTAACTGGATGGCGAGTCACAGTCATACTAGTTACAGGGACAAAATCAACGTTTACGATAGAGGTAACGGAGCTGTAACTGGATGGCGAGTCACAGTCATACTAGTAACAGTGACAAAATCAACATTTACGATAGAGGTAACGGAGCTGTAACTGGATGGCGAGTCACAGTCATACTAGTAACAGTGACAAAATCAACGTTTACGATAGAGGTAACGGAGCTGTAACTGGATGGCGAGTCACAGTCATACTAGTAACAGTGACAAAATCAACGTTTACGATAAAGGTAACGGAGCTGTAACTGGATGGCGAGTCACAGTCATACTAGTATCAGTGACAAAATCACCGTTTACGACGGGGTTAACGGAGCAGTAACCGAACGATGTGTCGAACTTTTGTAAGAAAGCTTTTGTTTGCAAATATCACTCCAAGCAAAATTTTCATGAACGACGGTGAAATAATTCCACACCTCACTGGAATTATTTCACCGTCGTTCAGGAAAATTCGTCTAACATTCTATTAACGTTGAATGAATTATTTCACCGTCGTTCATGATCTCTCGTCAAACATTCTATTAACGTTGAACGCTGAACAGCAATGACACTTTATTATCGTTCACGTCCATTCCTAAAGGCTATTCGCGAAGAGACGAGCAGGAAAAACCATTTTCTTCTGAATAAAGCTGGCATCACTAGCGACCTTTGTGATGTTTCAACAGAAACGACATGGTGACATGGTATCCTTGGACCCCAAGCATTACTCGAACAGGGCTAACAGTGACATTCCTATCAGCTACTTTGAAACTGTTACATTTTGTCTCTAATCGTAACGGCGACAGTGATATTTCAGTAACCGTGACAAAGTAATACTTACCTGATTTCTGAGCCATCTCTAGTGTACAATCTCGCACTCTATTCCGAAAGAACCCTTACTTTATCGATGCTACCTCTTTCAAAAGCTTCTGTCAGCCGTTCTCGAGGAAGGAACAACCTGAGATGAAACTGCATTCTCGTTACTTTTGCTCTGATGAGTTTGAGTTTATTCAAAGGACATGAAATGAATCTGTTTCATAATTACGAAAAACTGTGTACACTTTTGATCAACTTTATTGAGACCGCCCTATTTATAGGGAATTGAACACTTACAGACGACGTAGTTAGTGAAATGACATCAAGGTGAGTCAAAATTTCGATCGCGCTGGGATTAGAAACGAATATGGTGCAGGAGATGAACGATAATGGATTGCAAAGACCCAGCATCAGTTGCCAATTTTGGTGTATTGGTACCGCGGAGGTTTGCTGTCACAGCTACAACCAAGGTGGTCGTGGGACGTTCTAACCTCGGCTTGTCTTCGAGGCTATTGACCCCAACATTGCAACGCCACAACCATTTTCTGCGGAACCATTGCTGCTGTTCACTGTTTCCTCTCTTTCAACTGCACAAATTTCTCTCGTTGCTGCCGCCGCTTTTAGCACTTTGTTCCAATGATGGCTTAGGAGCACCCGAGCAGCATGTTTATCGACCTTCATCCTGTGCTCACCTTATAACGGAATGTCTTACATGTAACATGAACCCAATTTTATGACACTCAAGTACCAATGACCACCATAGTAACTAAAGTTAGAACATAAACAATTAAACAAAGCAAAAAATAACCTATAAAAAAAAAATTAGCAGCCCCGGTTGCGCAGAGGTCTAAGCGATGGCCTTTGATCATTTGTCCGTAACTGGTCCGGGTTCGAATCCCGGTGAGGCATGGATGTTGTGTTTGTCTTACGGCACTGGCTCTTTCCCTTCCCTGGAACCAGTGACCCAAAATTAGGGACGTGCGACTGCTTATAGCCCATTGAGTTGCTCACGGTTGTCGTTAAACCTCTAATCAAAAAAAAAAAATTTAAATCTCAAAACAGCCTTAATTATTATTATTACTATTATTATTTTCAGCCGTCAAGAACCAACAATTAGTAAATTTCTGACCGTAACACTTGCCCCTCGCAGCAGGCACCCATACACACAGCATATATCACCTAGCCCACACTTGTGGTACTTGGTTTGCTTTTTACTGACTTTTGACTCATGGTAAGGATGCCAACTTTGAAAAACTCGTCAGGAGAAATAATGTGTTGTTAAGTTAGAAAAAGTGTAACGAGAAGATATTAAATTTACATAAGAATACATAGCCTGTCCCAGTACAACTGAGAATGTTTTTATAAAAAATGTGCAATACTACTGCGCTCGAGCTTGGCACGGGTCTTGAAAAAACGGTAGTTGTTGTAGTAACCATAGCAACAGGCAACACCTGTTTATCATGCATGCATGCGTCGTCGGTAGTGCGCAGTTTAAGAAACGCTGTTTCGTTAACCCCTAACAAGTGTTTTTGCGCTGTGATTTTTCGAAAAGGTAGATCTGAAAGACGAACACAGACGCGCCATTTAGTTTTGCTGTCGACTTAAGAAGTCTGTCGGAGAGACTTTTCGTCTTACGCAAGAGGCTTATAAAGATGAATGTCTAGGAAAACCAATTTACAGATGGCATAAAGAATTTACGGATGGTCGTGAGTCGGTGGCTTTAATAGCGTGTGGAGGAAGACTTTCAACGAGTGTTTCAGAGGTAGAATTCAATACAAATAGGTGTTGTTATACGGGAAGGCAAACACCTATCAATTAGAAATATCGAAGATATGGTTAACATTTCAAAATCATCAATTCACAGAATTTTAACCGGGCATGAAACAAGTTTCTTGAACTTGGGTTCCCTATTTCCTTTCATGTGGGGCCCAATGCAAGGCCGTACATAGCCTCATTTGTCGTTTCTTATTTGGAGAAAATTTAATATTAAATTGATTCCCCAACCTGCATATAGTCCAGACTTGTCCCCATGTGATTTCTGGTTGTTCTCCGTTTAAAAAGAAAAATTCCAGGAGAATTCAGAAAATGGGAGGAGCGTTGCTACTCCTATATTCGATGCAATGGACAGTATCCCGAAAAGATGACCACTTCTTTGATAATTAAGGTACTCATATTTTTAGCACGTCTTTTGTAAACAAAAATCGTGCTGATGTTATCGGTTTGTCCGTCCGTCTGTAGACACGATATCTCTGCAACTATTAGTCCGATTTGAAAAATTCTTTTTGCATTGGGAAGCCTGAAATATGCGAATAATGATCCTTTATTTCGTTTTTTTTTTTTACGATGTACAATTTCGCCTCTAGAGGGCGTAAATGCAGATGATGTTAAATTTAAAAATACGCTTTAGTCCACATATTTGCTTCTAAACATCCGATTGAAAAAAATATTTTATTTTTCGATTCCATTTATGTCGAAGAGTATTTTAGGTATAGTTACTTTTTCAAATTACGCATAGATTTTGCGCTAGGGGACGTAAAAGTCAATTACGTTTTAACAGATATCTCTTCTTCTAAAACTCCGATTTAAAAAAATGTTTTCTTTAGCGGACACAGCTCATGATGGAAAATGTTTTACATATAATTTCTATTAATTTTTATTTTTTGGTAAAGAATAATTACCAAAAAAAAAAAAAGCAGCTCATATTTTATGGCAAATGCATCAGAAGCAAAGTGTTAATTTTTGCTTCTGATGCATTTGCCATAAAATCTGAGCTTCTAAAATCTCGATTGAAAACATTCTTTCGTGGACCGATGCCAATCACGTCAATAAACCATTTCGGAATATTTTCTTCTTAAAATATTATGGTTTCTCCGCCAGGGGCGTAGATGTATATCTTATTTTTGTCAATATCTCTACTTCTAGGCATCCGATTTGAAAAATTCCTTTGTTGGATAGTGTTTTCAGTGTAAAGTTTTTCATATGTTTTCAAATTTTCAAGTAATTCATAGACTATCCACTAGGGGGCGTAAAGGTAAATTGCGTTTCCCCTTATATCTCTGCTTCTAAATCTCCGATTTTAAAAATTCTTTCTGCACCGGATACAGCTCCTGATGGGAAATCCTTTGCACATAATTTTTAATTTTTGTAAAAAAGTGGTTTGGCCACCAGGGGGCGTAAGTCTTAATTTCCGCTTCTGATGTATTTGCAGCAAAATATGAGCTTCTAAATTGTCGATTGAAAAAAAAGTCGTTTGTAGACCGATACTACTCATGTCGAAAAACCTTTTAGGAACATTTTCTTCTTAAAATAATGCATGAATTCTACGCCAGGGAGCGTAGATGTATATCTTATTTTTGTCAATATCTCTTCTTTGTTGGATAGTGTTTCCGATGCGAAATGCTTTTCATATAAATTCAAAATTTTTAAGTAAATCGTAGACTTTCCGCTAGGGGCGCAAAAGTAAATTGGGTTTTCTGCGTTATTTCTGCTTCTAAAACTTTGATTTGAAAAATTCTTCCTGTATCGCATAAAACACCTGATAGAAAATATTTTTCATATAATTTATAAGTTTTAGCAAAGAATGGTTTGGCCACCAGGGGGCAAAATCTGAGATCCTGAAAACGTGACTGAAAGCATTTATTCGTGGACTGAATGTACTGCTCAAATCGAAAAACCGTTTGGGTATACGTTCTTTCTAAAGTAATGCATGTTTTTCCAGCCAGGGAGCGTAGATTCATATCTTATTTTTGTCGATATCTCTATTTCTAAGAGTCCGATTTGAAAAATTCTTTCTGTGTTGGAGAGCGCTTTTGGTGCGAAATGTTTCTTATATAAATTCATATTTTTGTGAATGCACAAGTCTGCAACCAGAGGGCATAAGCTGACGATTTCGTTTACAGCAATATCTGAGGGATTAAAAACCCGATTGAAAAACTTCTTTCTTCCGTCAGATACTATTGTTTTCCATAGCAGTTCCATTGACAATAGCTGTGATAAATTTAATTTGCATCAGAACGGATTCAGAAGACATGTTTATTACACCCGAAAATTCGGTATCATCTTTCTTGTTTTGTTGTAAAAACATTTTCAGTTGTTATGGGACAACACTCGTACAAACGCCATAGGTGTTTTACCCATTATCAATGACGGGGTAATTGATCCGTTGTATCGAGGAATTGGTCTCAAATATTCAATTCCTATATTCGTGCATATTAATACGTGATTAATGCTGTGCTTTGGATGTATTATGCGAAACATAGTTTGTCTAATTGCAAACTTTTGGTCATTAAAATGTTACGCTGATTGTTATTTCGCGTAGACATGTGACCATGGTTCATATTAAATCTCCGAGAGGTGTACATATAATGAGAGATATAGCCATTACCTGAGCAATGAAATTTAAAATCTTCTAGTCGATTTCGTATTTTTATTTGAAAAAGAAAATCTCAAGTGAACTAAAAGTTATGGCTTCAGAATATAAAGTATGAACAATGCATTTGCAGGAAAAGTATTTACATATTTGGTACGTAATAGTTCTGTGATTAATTAAAGTGTGTCAAAAACAACGAACATCCGCAAACATCCTTCGAAAATTTAGCTGGCCGATCACTAAAAGAATAGTTTAAACTGTGTCATTAGCGAAGTGTAATTGCTTAACACGGAATGTGTGAGGAAATGTAAAAGGAACCTGTTTCAAAATGTCAATAATGCTTTAGAATTATGTGCAAAATATTCCCCCTTTCTCCAGAAAAAGAAAATCCTTAGATGCACTTTGAGCGGAATTTCTTTAGGATAATAAGAAACGCAAAAATAGGTTTCTGTCACAGAACACAGACAAGGAATGTAGTTCTCTTTCATATCTCGTGAAATTTTAACTATTCATTTAATGCTATGTCAAAAGATAAAATACTTGTCGGGCCTTGAACATCCGATTTATTTTAATATATTAAATTTATACCTGCATGCGAAGTTCTCTTGAAAATGTTCTCATCGAAAAATGAAAACAAGATTATGTCGCTTAAACTTACGAAAGCACGTAATCATAAGTATAAATAACAGTTATAGCCGATGCTTTTTGTGACAAAGAGCATACAGACTTTTAAATACACCAGATTGTGAATGCTCAAGAAACGCAAATAGCGTATTAAATCCGTTTGTTTTTGTAGTGTAATGAGCACAAATATTCGCCAAGCTTTCGCACTCACTGGGAGGCTTTTTCAAGGCAAGGCATAAAATGGTAGACATAAAATTTGTCAATTCAATCCATTTTATTTAGCTGTTACATTAAAACCAAATACAAAGTAATATAACAACAACATAAGTAATTGTAACAACACGGGAGATCTGGGGAAAAAGCCACAAGAGTCCTGACAAAGCCCTAATCTCCCTATACAAATGCAGGCAAGTCAGTTTTACGCCTGAAAGCATGGCGCAAAACATTCAAAGGTATTAGTAGAAATTAGCATTAGTAAAATTGTTTCCTATACTCCTTTTCCCCCACACTCCTCCCAACCTTCCCCACTTTCCTACTATTTCGGCCTTTATGTACCTACTGTCCCATTTTATCCCTTTGACCTCCCCCCTTCTTGTCCCGTCCCCTCATTTTTTTCTTTACATTATCCATTTCATTTCTCCTTATTCGCTTTTCCCCCTTTTTTTATATTCTTGGTAGTCCCAGAATGTAAAGTTTTAATTTTTTTAAAATAGATTGAAATCATTTACAGTATATTACTTTAAGATCACGTTTCAATTTTTGATTTCCAAAATTGAGGCCCAGTATAACTTAGAGACTGTTTAACATACTGAGCCCTGGGAAAAATTGGTCTGTTGAGATCCACCTTTAGTATCATAGACATGGGTAGGTAATTAAATTTCAACTAATGTATGATCTATATCATTTTTTATTCTCCTGTACATGATTTTTCCCAAATTATAATTATATAATTGTTTTAATGTTAATATATTATATTTATTTGGGTCAACGCGTATAAGTAGAGGTGAGTTCATTAGCGAAAAGTAATTCATATCAGAGTTATGTTTTAATTCCAAGAGTCTAATATATTTATTTTGTAGTGTCTGAAATTTCCGAAAATTATAGTTAGTTACAAATTTTGAAGATGACAATCTGATTTTTGGCGTAAATGTGACAAGGATGGTAAGTCAGATAATATCCGAAAACTTGAAAATTTTCATCGTCCTGGAGCGGGACTCGAACCCGCGTCTCCCAGAAAACGCTAAGAAGCTAACCACTACACCACCCAGAACGACCAAGTTTCAAGTTTCCGATCAATTTGAATTTAACCATCACATGGTTCGCTAGTCGAAGCAACCGGCATTCATGTTTAGCGAATCTGGAAGTTATTAATCCTATCCCGTGATTGCCCGGAGAAGCAGATAAATCATGAAAGAAATACGGGATTACGCCACATAATACAAATTTTGAAGATGACAATCCGATTTTTGGCGTAAATGTGACAAGGATGGTGGTTTCTTTCATGATTAGAGTTAGTTGTTTGCCCCGAAGATAGAATGCAATAATTTAATTTAAATGTGATTGTACCAGAGAATAATTTAGAAGCTTTAGTGTTGAAACTTATAAGTTAGTAAGAACACGACTAACTGTCCCAATACTAGAAGATACTTTATTCATTAAGAAGTTAATATGGTTATTCCACTTTAAAAGAGACTGTAATTTTATCCCTAGATATGCGAAGTCAGTTACTATTTCTATTGCCTTATCATCTGAAAGTATAGAATTAGGAGGTGTTAGATTTATTTGACGATTTGTAAATATTTCAATTTTATGTCTATACCATTGCCTTGGAAAAGCCTCCAAGTGGAGTACGAAAGCTTGGCGAATCATTGTACTTATTACACCCCAAAAATAAACGGATTTAATACGCTATATGCGTTTCTTGAGCATACAGACTATTATCTTGTCCGTCATTCGAGTAACTTTTCGCTGCTTTTTTACGCTTTCCAACCGTAGGTTGAAGAAGCGTTTATGCTCCAGCTTCGTTCGTCCGTCTGTCTATCCGCACGATAACTCGCGTAAAAATTGTTCGATTCCGATGAAATTTTAGTACGTAGTAGGGGACCACCTGGGGACGAATTCTATTGAAAATGGCCGAAATGGGGTCAAAGGTCAGAACATAGGAGAGGAATACATTCCATTGCCCTTATGCGTCATAACTTACGGGAAAATGGTTCGATTTCGATGAAATTTTAGTATGCGGTAGGGAGTGACCTGGGGACGAACAATTTTGAAAATGAGCGAAATGGGGGTCAAAGATCAGGTCATAATAGCGGGAACCATTCCATTGCCCTTATGCGTCATAACTTCACTAACAAGGCTTCGATTGAGACAAAACTTTATCATGTTGTTCCGGAAGAGTAGTTAACCGGTTCTGTTGAATATCATCGAAATGGGGTCAAAGGTCAGGACACAGGAGCGAAATTTATTCCACACCCATTATCCTCATAACTTGAGTAATGATCTCTGGTATGTTGGAAAGCGTATCATAATCAATGCATTGCATGATTTTACTAATTTGTTAGTGCTATCTTTTAAACTTTTCGAAGCGAATGATGGTTAATGCAAGGAAAAGTCTGCCTCAAATGTATAGATCTGTGTATATCGAAAAATTTGCTTGTGAATTTTGTGCACATGCGTAAAACAAAGTCCCAGCTTTTATTTTCTGGACTGATAATGTATATGAACCCATCTCTGAGTAATTCACTTCTATTAATAGAAGTTTTAGAGGAAAACAGAAAATCTTGTAATCACGTGGAAATTATGACTTTGCATGAACTCCATTTGACACAGTTCCAAGTCGCCCTTTGAAGTGCAATAGACTTGATGACACTAAAATAGATGCTTGTTTGTCATATGTTAACCGTAAATTATTGTACTTTTCCAAAATTCCTGTGATTTGTTTTTCTGACAAATTGTGGTGGGCAGAATTTTTGCAGCCATTCGTCGGCGACATCATGTGCCCTTCATGAGTGCATTGAACTTTCGTTCTAAAGAGCAGTTACTTATTCAGTTACAGAAGCCGACGCAGTATTTGCTTTGTTTATTTGATTTTTTCATCTTGGATGTATGCCATCCCACTTCTGTGAAGCAACCACAACATCATGAGGCGCCGACAAAGTCGAGAGAATTATTGCTGCCATCAGCAGTGTTCAGGTTAACGGCGGAAATTTGAATTTGCTGGGTCTGCAGGCGGAGCACGTCGTAACACTTTGTGATTTTTCTTTTCGCACTATGTAACTACCCAAGCATTTAAAAGGAAGCTTAGCTCATAAAAAGCTGTTTATGCCTAAGTGCCGAAGATTCTTCCAATGGAAATCCGACCAATCACGTTGCTTTCTCGCATTTTTATTGATTAAGTCCCGTTACTTGGGGTCGATTATTCTGACGTTGTGCGGGTTCGAATACTGATAAAAGACGTGTTTTCCTCAAAGGACTTAACGCATTCGACCGGGAAGAGAGAGAAGGCAGTTGCAAACAAAATAAAGCAGCGTTTAATAATTCTAAAAAAAAAAAAATACCCGTAAGCAACAAGGCATGCACTAAACCATTTTAATATTTAAAACAATTTGAAATTATTGGGTTCATGCATAAATTCATGCCGTTTTCTTCACCGTACTACAGGAATGTATTACATCAGAAGGGAAAACGGAATAAATCAACTATGCATTTCCCCTCATTGTTTACGATGGTGTCGGAACGTCTGGATAGGACTGCAATGCCATTCTTGAAAAAACGTACAGATTTCGCTGCGAAGAAATCACCAAGGAAATTCTGGAGATCCAGTGGCGCACCGAGGAATTTCTGTTGGGGGGGGGGGGGGGGGCTAGATGTTTATTTAGGTACAATAGCGAACAAAAGTATTTGGCGAAACACTTTTTCGACCATAATTTTTTTTTTCTGCTGGACCAAATCTGGTCATTTTGTAATATGATATGTGTTATTCAGTTGTAAACATGACCCATATGCAGATGGATCGGAAACCTTAAAACAGATCAGGTACCGAGCTTAATCGCAAAGATCATACAAATTGACCATCAAAGTAGGTGTGTATTACATTCATTTAATGCAATGATTACAGAAAACAAGTACGAGAAAACGACAAAACAATAACTAATACTTAGTGGGATAACCACGAGACTTAATAACAGCTGCACAACGGACCGGCATCGAGTCCAGTTTCTTCTCGACGGTGACCTGCGGAATTCGCACCCTTACTGCAGACAGCTGGTCGAACTTCTGGGCCCTGTTCCGGCAGATTTTCTTCTCACATCGTCTCTCCAGCTCCTCCCACATGTGCTCGATGGAGTTGAGGTCTGGAGATTTGCTTGACCAGCCTAGAAGTGTGACCTGTTGCTGCTGGAAGGCGGCCTTCGCTACTGTGGAGGTGTGCTTCGGGTCGTTGTCTTGCTGCATGATTCACCCGGGTGGCATGCTCTGGTTTGCCCATGAGAAGACATCGTTGATGAGCATGTTCCTGTAGCTCTGACCGGTCATTATTCCATCAATCTTGATGATTGGGTCCATTCCATTGCGAGAGAAGGCGCCGTAAACCATGAGCGATCCTCCTCCGTGCTTGACAGTCAGCTGAATGAACTGGGGGTTGAATCTCTGGCCATACGGACGTCGTACGTATGGGATGCCATCACTTCCGAACAAGTTGAACTTGCTCTCGTCGGTGAAAAGCACCTTACTCCAGTCCAACGCGGTCCAGTTTCGATGACGGCGCGCGAACGCGATTTTACTCTTCGGTTCTTGACTGCGATTAGTGGTTTCTTGGCGGGGCGTCTTTCATTCAATCCACCAGCAATGAGACGACGGGAAGGTGGCCATTCGACTGACGTTCAGGTCGTCAGTGTCGCGGAATTCGGTGTCGATGTCCACAGCAGGCAAGGTGGGATCAGCACGAGATCGACGGAGAATGCGTCTATCCTGACGCAACGTAATTAGTGGAACGAGGCCTACCACATCGCGTACTGCTTTCGACGGTCACGGTCTTCTTATAACGTTGCAGGATAGCTGAAATGGACTGGTGTCGGATCTTCAGGGCCCTCGCAATGTCGGTGACGCGCATTCCGGATTCCATCATGTTCACGGCCGCCTGGCGAGCTCCAACAGAGATATTCACCTTTTTACCCATTTCTGAAAACCTAAGATTGACTTATTATCACATTCAACATCACAAAACCCACAAAAATCACAAGAAAAACATTAATACATGCAGCAAACAAATGGGTAATAATTGGCGACTCTTCAATATGGCCCATATCGAAAGACAAATTCGCTCTGAGCAAAATACAAACTACGCGGCATTGTAATCCACGAATCAACACATTGTAACGTACCAGGAGATGTGACGTACCAGCCAGAAGGACGCACACGACATAAAGGCAGATAGGAATCAGAATAAAACGTCCGAGTAGCTCAATTGGTAGAGTGACTTATTCCGGAATGAGGGGATCCGGGTTCGAATCCTGGCGTGGATAGAAATGACGGAGAAATTTACTTCGTTATAATGGCGCCCGAACTATCCGGATGACCCGACCGTTCAAAATCGCGCATTGGTGTGATGTTCTTTCCACACCGCGAGATAGGAAAAATAAGAGAATCCCTTCTCCAGAACTTCGAAAAAAAAAAAATAAGGGGGAGATGATGTAACGTACCAGGAGATGTGACGTACCTGCCAGAAGGACGCACACGACATAAAGGCAGATAGGAATCAGAATAAAACGTCCGCGTAGCTCAATTGGTAGAGTGACTTATTCCGAAATGAGGGGATCCGGGTTCGAATCCTGGCGTGGACAGAAATGACGGAGAAATTTACTTCGTTATAACATATCATATCCCAAAATGACCCTATTTTGTCCAGCAGAAAAAATTATGGTCGAAAAAGTGTTTCGCCAAATACTTTTGTTCGCTACTGTATATATGTGTGCATACGCACATAGCCGCCCCGGTGGCGCAGTGGTCTAAGGCGCTGGCCTCTGATCATTCATCCGTAAGGGGTCCGGGTTCGAATCCCGGTCAGGCATGGATGTTGTGTTTGTCTTACGGCACTGGCTCTCTCCCTTCCCTGGAACCAGTGACCCTAAATTAGGGACGGGCGACTGCTTATAGCCCATTGAGTTGCTCACGGTGGTCGTTAAACCTCCAATCAAAAAAAAAATACGCACATAGTATATATATATATGGGATGTAAGGTCAGGTGATGCGTAACATCACAGCCTCTCCTTGACAAATGTCAACCCCGCCTTCTCGAGGTACATCCTGTTCCCACTAAAGGGGCTCTGACGACCGCCAATAGCGGTATAACTATACCATCGGGATTAGACCTTACCTCACTTAGCCCCACGATGTCCCACTTGATCCTTTGTAGTTCCTCTTCCAATTCAAGAAGCCTTGAATCAGAAGATAGGGAGCGTCCATTATACGTAGCCAAGGTCAGCATCAGATGGCAGCCTAGTCCGGTCCTCCGGGGATTCTTAGCACCCTCTGCCTTCATGTCGCACTGGCCGCTGCCTTGGCCAGGTACATTCCAGCTGCCGGAGACTGAGGGCCAAGATTTAAGTTGTGGAATCATTTTGGAGGGGTTTGGCCATAACTCACCACGCTGGCCAAGCGGGTTGGTGAGTGTGGGATAGAATTTCCTCTAATCCCGATGGTATAGTTATACCGCTGTTGGCGGTCGTCAGAGCCCCTTTAGTGGGAAAAGGATGCACCACAATGATGATGATAATATGTATATATATATATATATATATATATATATATATATATATATATATATATATATATATATATTATCATCATCATCATTGTCAACCATTATCAATCCACTGCTGGACGAAGGTTTCCCCAAGTTTCCTCCACAACGGTCAGTCTTGTGCCAGTCTCCTCCATGTCAGTCCCGCATACTTTCGAATTTCTTCCACAAATCTTCCATATATATATATATATATATATATATGTATAACGTCACACGGCGAGGAAAATCCGGTTTTCGTTTAAGGCTTGGACCCCATGGAGATGGTCAGGGTGGAGGTGTTCCTCGTGATGATGATGATGATCATCATCATCATCATTGTCAACCAATAACAATCCACTGCTGGACGAAGGTCTCCCCAAGTTTCCTCCACAACGGTCTGTCTTGTGCCAGTCTCCTGCATGTCACCCCTGCATACTTTCGAATTTCATCCACCCATCTCCCATTTGGTCTTCTTCTGGGTCTTTTCCTGTCCCTTGGAATCCAATCTAAAATTTCGGCTGTCCATCGATGATCTGTCCTTCTGGCAGTATGTCCAGCCCATTGCCATTTCAGGGATTTAACTCTGATCATGATGTCTTCCACTCTTGTCATTTTTCGGATCCACGAGTTCCTCTTCTTATCTCTCCTGGTTACACCAAGCATGCATCTCTTCATGCTACTTTGAGTTGTCAGCAGCCTTTGTATGTCTCTTTTAGTTAAGGTCCACGTCTCTGTACCATACGTAAGCACTGGAAGGATGCATTGATCAAACATTTTTCTTTTAAGACATAATGGCATATTGCTCTTGAAAATTATGCTGTTTTTTCCAAAAGCTCTCCAGGCAAGTTTTGTACGCCGATTAATTTCTTCATCAATGTGACCCTCACTTGATATCTGCTGTCCAAGATAAACGTACGTGTCTGTTATCTCCAGCTTTTCTCCATCAATCGATAAATCTTCATTTCTTGTAAAAGCATTGAACATCACTTTTGTCTTCTGAAAGTTTATTTTTAATCCCACTTCTTTACTCTTGTCAGCAAGTTCCTGGATCATACTCTGCAGCTCTGATGGGGTAGTTGCAAAAATGACTACGTCATCAGCAAAACGAAGGTGGGTTAGATAATCTCCATTAATCTTTATCCCTTTGTTTTCCCAGTTCAGTGATTGAAAGACATTTTCCAATGTGGCATTAAAGAGCTTTGGAGATATGGTGTCACCTTGTCTCACTCCCTTTCCAATTTTTACGTGTGTTGTATTTTCAAACAGCCGAATCTTTGCACTTGCATTTTCATATATGTTATTAATAATATTAATGTATGCATCTTCAATACCGCAGGATTTCAGAGCCGTGGTAACTGCTGATGGTTTCACCGAATCAAAGGCTTTTTCATAATCGATAAAAGCCATGCACAATGGAAGTTCATATTCCCTCGCTCTTTCAATTAGTTCTCTCAGTACGTGGATATGATCTATTGTGCTGTAGCCACTCCTGAATCCAGCTTGTTCTCTCGGTTGAGCCATGTCCAGTGTTACCTTCAAGCGGTGTGAAAGAACTTTAGTGAAGATTTTATAAACCACTGATAGGAGGCTGATAGGTCTGTAGTTCCTGAGATCCTCAATGTCACCTTTTTTATGTAGCAGGATCATTGTAGCTTTGTTCCAATCCTCAGGAATCTTCCCTTCATTCAGGCATCGAGTGAAAATTTGGGCGAGTACTGTTTCAATTTCTCCACTTGCTTCTTGTATGATGTCTATAGTAATTCCATCTTCTCCTGGAGCTTTCCCCCGCTTCATGTTCTTGATTGCATGAGCAACTTCTGCTGAGAGGACTGGAAGAACCCTGGTACCTTTCATGATGTCTGGAGTACATGTATCATCCCTTTCATATAATTTGGAGTAGAAATCTTTCACTCTTGTCAAAATTTCGCCTCTATTTCTTGTTATAGAACCATCTTCTTTTCTCAGAGCCATAATCTGTTTTCTTCCCTTACTGAGATGTCCCTTTGCTATCTTTAGGCTTTGGTTGTTTTCAATTCCTTTCCTCACTAGCTCACAGTTGAATTTCTTTACGTCTTTAGTGATACTTTTTCGTGCTGTTTTGCATAGCTCTATATATTCCACTTTGGAAGTCACATCTTCTTTAGTTGTCCTCATCTCTCTTCTTTTTTGCATCAACATTTTGGTTTTTCCTGATAATTTGTTCACATGCAACTTGTTCTTAGACCCAGCTAATTTTGTTGCTGTTTCCATAAGAGCTTTGGTTACTTTTCTGTTAACTTCCGAAATATCCACTTCTTCCGATGTTAGGCCTTCTAAAGCAGAGAATCTGTTCTTCAGTTCCAACTTGAAAGTATTATGGTGTTTTTTAAGGTTGGTTATGTCAATAAATTTTGTTTGTCTTATGAGCTTGCCACGTTCCAGTTTAGTGTTGAGGTGCATCTTACATCTCACCAATCTATGGTCACTACCTGTGTTGAACTTGTTCAGCACACTGCAGTCTTCGATGACTAATTTTTTGTTACACATAATAAAATCAATTTCACTTGTCGTCCCAATTGGATGTCTCCATGTCCATTTCCTGTGTGGCTTTTTCTTGAAAAAGGAATTCAAGATGAAAAATCCTTCTGCCTCTGCAAACTCAACGAGAGTATTTCCACGCTGGTTTCTGTTGCGGTGACCGAATTTACCTAGTTAAGTTTCATTCTGTTGCCGGTGCCCTATTTTTGCATTGAAATCTCCCATAATTATCTTCAAGTGCTGCTTACCTTTATTGTTTAGATGACGAATTTCCTCATAAAATTCTTTAATTTCTTCTTCAGGATGACTTGTGGTGGGTGCATAAGTTTGAATAATTTGAGCCTGGTATCTTCTCGAGAGTTGGATAACGAGTCGTGAAGCTCTGTCAGAGGAACTTTCAACTTCTACCACTTTATCCTTCAGTTTCTTGTTTATTATAAATCCAACACCACTAGTTCTGCCAGTATCTGTCCCATGATAATAGAAGAGATGTCCACTTTTCAGTTCAATGAGATCTTCTCCTTTTCTCCTTACCTCACTTAGCCCGACGATGTCCCACTTGATCCTTTGTAGTTCCTCTTCCAATTCAAGAAGCATTGAATCAGAAGATAGGGAGCGTCCATTATACGTAGCCAAGGTCAGCATCAAATGGCAGCCTAGTCCGGTCCTCCGGGGATTCTTAGCACCCTCTGCCTTCATGTCGCACTGGCCGCTGCCTTGGCCAGGTATATTCCAGCTGCCGAAGACTGAGGGCCAAGATTTAAGTTGTAGAGTCATTTTGGAGGTGTTTGGCCATAACTCACCACGCTGGCCAAGCGGGTTGGTGAGTGTGGGATAGCATTTCCTCTGATCCCGATGGTATAGTTATACCGCTATTGGCGGTCTTTTATATATATATATGTATGTATGCATGCATACAATGTATATAGATATGTATACGATATGTATATGTATAGTGCATAAGATACAGATATACATTAGATAGATAGATAAAAGAGTTGACGTACGGGACTTTGTGGAGGGGGATTAAGCCCCCTTCCTTCTTCGTGGGTGCGTCAGTGTGGATATCAACATCATTGTTGAACGACTGCCCATGGAGTGATTCTACAGAGATCGGAACAGGTGATAGACTGAAGGGGGCGACATCTAGGGAATAGGCCGCATGTGGAAGGGTCCCCCATTTCATGTCTTGAATGGCCATTGTTGTCATGTTTGCACTGTGAGGCCGTTCGTTATCATGTTGAAGAAGGACACCATGGCGACGATGTGGCCCTTTCTGCTGAATTACTCCCACCACACGGCGGAGTTGCTCACAATAGAGTGCAGCGTTGATAGTCCGATTCCTCGGCAGCATTTCCCTGTGAACAATATCTTTCATGTCTCTCCAGACACACACTACGATCTTCGCAGGATAAAGGTCTTGTTTGGGCTTAACCATTCCCTCCGATTCCTGAAATTTACGTACAGGCACCACTTTTCATCTCCGGTACCAATACGTGACAGAAAGGGTTTGTGTTTCTGAGAACATTAGCAATAACGGGAGAGCAAGGAACCGTATATGCAACACGATGATTCTTGTCCTCGGTGAGAGTGTGAGGCATCCAAGACCCCAATTTGTGAACCTTCCCCATACGTTCCAGGGGTCGCACCACTGTGGCCTGCTCACAGTCCATTTCATTGGCCAATTCGCATGTGGTTTGACGCGCATCCAAGTGAATGAGATGGTTCAAACGATCTTTATCAAAGTGAGATGGACGACCTGAGCGTGGAGAATCGTTGAGGTCAAAATTGCCATCTCGGAACCGCTCAAACCATTTGCGGGCTGTCCTAGGAGCAATAGCATCCTCCCCATACACAGCACAAATTTGTCGAGTAGCCTCGGCGGCTGTTGATCCCTTGCTAAACTCGTAGAGGAGCAGATGTCGGAAATGTTCAATCCTCTCTACTTGACACTCCATACTTCCGGACCTGAAAAAACATTAGCCACCATCCCACAACGCAATATGATTTAGATACACGATATTAATAGCTACATTTTGATATACAACTGGCCATCTGCACAGTCACTACTGACCTGAGAAACACTTGTGAAATAAAACGGCATAAACTTATGCATCAACCCAATAGTTACACGCGACGCATGAGAATTTTTCTGGGAAGTCCTTTTTGGACGCAGTTGAACTTACCAGTGTACCATGTTTGATATTCCATGAAGAACTAACAATATGCCGCGAAAATTCTTAATTTTTGAATGTTTAACTTTGTTTCACATAGGTAGTTTTCCAGTTCTATTATGGAATACATATTTTAAGCGATACTGTTTAAGAAATTAGCATGTAGATTGTTTTCGGGGGATGAGAGGGGGGGACGAAAATTGGAAGTTTTTGAAATTCCCCACCAAAAAGTTAAAGTTAAGGAAAAATAGAAGAAAAAATTAATGCATTTTTCCTAATGTAAGTTCATACATTTTTATTAAATTTAGGCATGTTTTTTCTTATGTAAGTCGAATTTTAACCAAAAACTTAAAAATATGGAACACTTTCGGGAGGCTCCTCTTATACGCCCCTGTAAGAAATTGAAATTCGGTAAAATTTATTCTCAGGAGTTACAAATCCTGAAAGTCTTAAACAATTTTATTCTTATTGTTCCTTGTGAGGTAGGTTCTAATGATCAGTATTTTTTTTTTCATTTTTTATTCTTCCTGAGGACGGATATAAGCAGTGATGTTCCTCACAAAATTTCAGACCAGAAAATTACCTTTCCCTTACAAAAGTTGCTGGAACCGCCTCTGTGGCGCAGTGGTCTAAGCGATGGCTTTTGATCATTTGTCCTAGATGGATCTGAGTTCGAATCCTAATGACGCATGGATGTTGTGTTTGTCTTACGACACTGGCTCTCTCCCTTTCCTGGAACCAGTGGCCCTAAATTAGGGACCAGCGACTGCTTATATATAGCCCATCGAGTTGCTCATGGTGGTCGCTAAACATTCAATAAAAAAAAAGTTGCTGGCACAACAGAAATTACACCGACATAACAAAAAATAAAATAAAATGAGTTTGTGTGAACGAATAAAAATGGTTATATTTTTACAATCAAGGACGTCTTTGAGAAACTCTGCAAAAATATGCTCTCGAGGAAAAATATGTTTCAGTGATTAAATATTTTACTAGTACCAGTGTTTTAGTAAGTCTTTTGAAAGAAAGAACGCACTTATGTTACCTCCATTCATGTACTTAAATTACCTCCTATGAGACAGTCTGCTGTTTGTGGGTACCATATCTCGGTACCTATTAGTCTGATTTGAAAAATATTTTTTTCATTGGGAAACCTAAACTGTAAGGACGATTAACTTTGCATTTCGTCTGTTTTTAATTAATAACTTCATTGCCAGGAAGTGTTAATGCAGATGTTATCCAATTCAAAGGATATCGTTTGCTATATCACTGCTCCTAAAAATCAAACCGAAAAGTTTGAAACTTCATTTTTTCCCTTGATACTTTCTAGAACAAAGACCGATTTGCGTTCAATTTCTGTTCCAAGTAATACACAATTTTCCCACTAAGAGCTTAAATTTGAACTGCACTCTCCTGATATTTCCGCATCTAAAAGTCCGATTTAAAATTTCTCTCTTCTTCGGATAGAGTTCATAAGTGTGTTTTGCTCGTAATTTATAATTTTTCTTAAAGAGCAGTTTTGCCACCAGGGGGCATTAGTGCATTTTTCTTATTCCTATATATTTTTAGCAGCATCTGCGCTCTTAAATCTTCCAAGGGAGAAAAAAGCCGTTTTTCAGTACGATTCCACTGATGGCGTAACAATTCGTTCGCACATTTCCTGCGCATAACAATGCACAATTTTTCTACCAGGGGCGTAAACGAGCAACTTATATTTCTTGATAGCTTTGCTTCTAACAATCCGATTTGAAAAAAAAGCTTTTTTCGACTGACAGCTTTCCTGGAAAACATATTTTTCATATAATTTCTAATTTTTCACATTTATTTTCGGTAAGACAACTCTCAAAACACAGACAGTTTATGTACATTTTCTACGATAAAGCACAATTGTGCACTCTAGATGCCAGATAACCACCGGCATTGCACAATTATTTAAGTCGCTATGAGATGTGTGGGAGGCAAATGTTTCTGACAAGTATAAAGGGGTTCTTCGTGTATCGCGTTGGGATTTTCACTTGCCCAAATACGGGAATTTTGAGAATTGACGTATCCGGAAAGGAGAAACCACGCCTTGTCCGAGAACCGCGCCTCGTCTAAAATGCCCGGATTTTCCTGAAGAAATGTCTGAAATCATCGACAATACGTCATTCGTTTCAAGGGTCAGGCTCTTTCAGTTCGTGGACCAAAGAGATACGGTACGCATGAAGCTTTTCTTTTTTCACAGCACTTTGACAAGTGATTTGGACAAACCTGTTTTCTGTGACAGTCGGCGAAGTGACTTTCTGGGAGACGCAAGTAGTCAGCCTTTTACCTTCTGGATTGCTTCCTCGGACATTTGTAGATGACCACCTGCATGGTCGTCTAATAAAATCCCCTTGGTTTCCAGTTTCTTCGACAATGCTCAAATGGTGGACTTGCTCGGCGGATGTGTGCCTGCAAACCTCTCCAGGAATTGCTGTTGACGAGACTTCTGTTTTCCAATAAGTGCGAACAATAAACACTCTCTCCTCCAGAGTATACCGATACATTTTCACACGCACGCGAACAGCCACGAGCACTCATTATCAACAACCGTATTGTGTTGACACGCTCAGTGAAATGGCGTAACAAAACAACAGAGAGGCGCGTCCGGCGGGTTGGCGGACTGCTGCTCAGTGGCGCCACACTTAGGAATGTTTCTGCCACTAAGGAGCACTCCGGCTGGCTGGCAGGTAGTGCCGGGTTCAATGCTGTCTGGACGCAAATGGTGGCCACTTCGTGCACATGTTGTGATGTCATCACATTTCGCACGAAATGAGATAAGTCCACTTCAAATTTCGTTGCAATATCTTCATTGGTGTTAATAGTATTAAAGAAATTCCGGGTTTGGTAGCGAGCGGGACACCCTGTATAAGAGGCAGAGAAACAATGCTGTAACGAAAAATGCAGAAAACACGTCTTGCCGGGATTCGAATCTGAGCTCAGCAGTATAATGAGTCAGCATTACACCCTTAGATGGTAAGGTAACAATGGACCATTGAGGGAGCTATTTTGGGTGAAGTGACTTGAGCATCAAGTATCTTCTTTGCAGAAATACAACCAATATTCGAGAAGTACACGAATTTTAACCTGAAACGAAGTGACAACAGCTATTT